>CM060908.1:133110604-135610604 GCA_030737815.1 Allium fistulosum
AGTTGAATTTTCATTGTTTTAATTAATTTAAGTGAACAAATGAACTTTGAAAGATTAAAATTTTGGAAATTTATTAATTTAATTATTAAATATAATAACTTCATTTTTATGATTTAAAATGAAGTAATTTGTTTCGAAATATAAACTATTTTAAAATATGATATTTTGATATTTTGAAATGGATTTTTTGAATGATATTGAATTTTGAAATGATATTTGATTTCGAAGTATAAAATACCATTTTGAAATTTTAACCATGGGATGTATTTAATTTATGGTTTAACTGATCCTTAGAGGATGGGCGGTCCCAAGCATCCTTTGAGTTATTGTGCATTTCTACTACAGTTCATTTGAGTTGGTTTACATTATATAAGTATATATTGTCCTGACTCGAGTGTTTTGTGTTTTACTTTACGCTCGGGTCAGCCTAAGTATTTACAGCTTAGCTTTGGATTTCTTTTCTGGAGCTAGGAATCGCTGGAGATTCTACTTGTTTAGTTATCTGTTCCTTTCAGTTCAGTTGTTCTATTTCAGTTCTGGTATTCATAAACTTCTATTTATTTGAGATTTCTATTGTATATGTTTTCAAACAGATATTATGTATTATGTTTTGAGAGTTTGTTATAGTAGCTTCATGAACTACTATGGTTTTTATATTCCGCTGCGAGTTATTCTGATATGTTCTGTGTTTGTGATTCTGTGTATTTGATTTTATTTGCTCCAACTTTTATTACAATTTGTTATTTTGAATTATTCAAGTCAGACATGTGTGGATTATTGTCGATTTGAATGGTCCAAAATAGTGGGTCGTTACAAATTTCATAGTGGACGCAGGCAATACGCCGAACCACTCTAAATTCCTGTGTTCCTATGCATTTTTATCATTTACATATCTGTTTTTTGGAGTTTTTGTTAGATAATCCTCTTTTTCCATTTAATTTCTTTATTTTATCTCTTCAAAAACTTCCAAAGAGTGTTGTGCCCAATTTTGGTACAAACACTTTGGTGCTTTCACTGAGATAAACCTAGTTTTTCTCCTTCTCTTTGGATCTACTATCGATACCGGATTGCATAAATCCAAGAAGAAGATCCAGATCTCAAGCCTCGAAGCCCTTCCATCCTATTCAGATTTGCATCAAATCTAGGAAAGGACTTCGTCGATTCATCATAGTGAGCACACGAACAGCTTCCACAGCTGCTGATCAAGAAGGACGGGACAGACAAAATCCCATAAAACTGCCTCCATCTGACCAGAATGCTGCCGGATCATCGGATCCGACCAGACCTGTTACCAGGGAAGAATTCCAAATGCTTATGCAAGAGGTAACTCAGAGCCGTCAGCAACTTACTCAGCAACTCCGTGCTAATGCGGAACTGACCAACCAGCTGCAGCGTCAACAACGAAGGAGATCCATAAGAGATCAAGCTTCCTACTCCTCCACCGAGAGTTCAGCCTCTTCCGATGGTCATCACCGATCTACATGCCCACGATTGGACGTAAGCTACACCGAAGCCACTGGACACCAACCTGCCCAAAATCTTGGACAAACCCGGACTGGACCATCCACCAGTCATCAGACCGAACCCTCCACCCGAGGGGGTGCTGCTCCTTACCACGTCACAGGCAACCTTGCTACCACCACCACTATCGAACAAGGAGTTGATGCTAGAAATCAAGCTGATCGGCATCGTAACCAACGAGAACACACTACAGAACCTTATGTCCCAGAAAATTTTGAACCAAGGAGGCGAGGCACGGACCGTCGACCGCGTCCGGTCCAGACTCGCGTTGTGGAACCCGACCACATCTTGGCACAGCATGCTCCAAATATCCATATGCCGGATATACCGACGATGATTCGTCAAATGATACGTGAAAGTCAGGGCCTCACTAATGACGACCGGGGGATTTCCCAGAGTCATACCCCTTTCACTGATGACAAATTATATGCTGAACCACCTCGGCGCTTTAGAATGCCAACTTTGCCAGTCTACGAAGGAAATTCTGATCCCAATCAACACATCTTGAAGTATGAATGGCTAATGATTGCTGCGAGAGCTGATAATTCAGTCAAATGCCGTAGTTTCCCTATTTCCTTAGGGGGCATTGCTACTATGTGGTTTACTCATTTGCCGCCACGATCCATTTCTAATTTCGACCAGATGGCCACCAAGTTTGTTGAACAATTTCGTATGCACGTAGCGAGACCTAAAGATATTAATACTCTATCTAGTGTCACTCAAGCTGCCAGAGAGACACTCGGACGGTACTTGGAGCGATTCATGCTGCGTGTGCAGAAATAAGCAATCCCAATGACAACTCTATCCTAATGGCATTGACTAAAAGGATTGATCCTGATTCCGAGTTTGGAAATTGGTTAGCTGGGAAGTTGCCTGCATCATTGGACCGTTTCTATTCCAAGGCAGCCTAATTCTTGAGAAGGGAGGATGTGAAACAGTCTAGGAAGCAGGATGATGCAGGGCCCAGCATGGAAGGAATTCAGAGTAACATTGCAGTTAAACAATCCGGGGAGAGTTTCGAAAAAGTTCAGTTGAATATACAAAACAAATAGAACTAGCAGAGGGACAGTGGAAATCAAGGTAAAAAACGAGATCAAAATCGTGGTCCATGGCGTAGAGCTCCCATGTTCGACAATTATACTCCATTGAATACGTCGCTGGAAAATGTGTATTTGCAGACCTGTAATACCATTCAATGCAAGAAACCTGCCCCGAAGCCGTCAACGGAAAGACAAGTCCAAACGGGGAAGTTTTGCAGATTTCATGAAAGTTATGGCCATAATACAAATGAGTGTTGTCATTTACAAGATCTCATTGAAAAACTGATACGTGAACGAAAGTTGGATCAGTATGTGCGGGCGCCGCAGTTAGGAGGTGCGGGCCCATCGAATCAGAATCATGCACCAAACTAGGAAAGGCAGGAGGAACCCACTCGTACTGGCGGGAGATTGGTTATTAATACAATAAGTGGTGGTCCCCATCCAACAGACCGAAGTTGAAAGGAAATGGAGTCGTATGCCAGCTCTATTACGCATGCAGACTTCGAGTGTTATAGTAGTTTTGATGAAGGGGCTCCGGCCAAACAACAGAAGAGAATGACTGATGACATCGTGCTAAAAAACAGAGATGCTGATAAAGTCGAAGCCCCCACTACCCCACTATCGATCCACTGGTCATCTCAGCTCAAGTAGGTCCAGCCTGGATGAAAAGGATTTTGGTTGACAGTGGAAGCTCTGTGAATATTTTGTTTAAACAAGCTTACGACCAAATGAAGATGGAAGCCAAAGATTTGAAACCTTGTCAGTCCCGAATCCACGGTTTCAATGGGAGCGCTACTATACCCACTGGAGTAGTGGAACTACCAGTGGAGTTGGGAGTTGGAGAACACCGGAGAGTACGGATATTACAGTTCGTTGTGTTGGACATAGACTCCCTTTATAATGCTTTCTTGGGCCGACCGGCCCTCGCTGAATTCAGGGCAGCCATTGCCCCATGGTGTTTGACTTTGAAGTTTCCAACTGATCGTGGAGTGGGGATCATTCAAGGAGATCAGGCTGCTGGGAGAGCCTGTTACGTTGCCGAGCTGTGGGAGGCGCAGCGAAAGGAGAGAGGAAAGGCGTAGAGGAATCTCTCTGCGTCCACTTTGCTGATAATTGACAATTAATGCCTAGACCTAGGCCTGGGAACCCCAGCCAATTCCAAAGGGATCTTGACCCAAGAGAAACCGAAGATGAAGGAGAATCTAAAGAAAGTCAAGCATCCCCGGCCAAACTGACGATCGATGTCCCAATCGATGATGATGATGATTCGAAGATGATAAAGATTGGGTCTCAGTTAAGCCAGCAAACTTAAGAGGAATTGGTTGAGTTTCTATGGGCGAATCTTGACGTATTCGCCTGGACGCATTCTGATATGTATGGGATCTTGCCAGACATCGCAAGCAACACTTTGAATATTGACCCGCGGCATGTCCCGGTCAAACAGAAAGGCGTGGTATGGATCCAGAGAGATCTGCCGCCCTTAAAGAAGTGGTAGAAAAGCTTAAAACAAACGAGTTCATTCAAGATGCGCTATATTCCGAATGGGTGTCGAATCCCGTGCTTGTTCGAAAGTCAAACAGAAAATGGAGAACATGTGTCGATTACTCCGATCTGAATAAAGCCTGTCCTAAAGATAGTTTCCCGCTTCCCAGGATTGATCAGCTCGTAGACTCGACAGCTGGACATGAGCTCTTATCCTTCATGGATGCGTATTCTGGCTACAATCAGATACCAATGCATTTACCTGATCAAGAACATACCAGCTTCGTAACCAATCTGGGACTTTATTGTTACAAAGTTATTCCATTCTGACTTAAGAATGCCGGGGCTACTTATCAACGATTAGTCAATCAGATGTTTGCCAATCAAATCGGGAAAACCATGGAAGTATATGTAGACGACATGCTTGTGAAGCCATGATTTTCCACTGGCCATTTTAAAGACCTGGAAACTATGTTTAACATACTTCAAGAATACAGAATGAAGCTCAACCCACTGAAATGTCATTTTGGAGTCGCATCCGGGAAATTCCTTGGGTTTATCGTCAATGCTCGAGGGATTGATGCTAATCCTAAAATGATCTGGGCAATCAGAAATCTTGAAACTCCTAAAACTATAAAGAAAGTCCAGAGTCTCAATGGGAAAGTAGCAGCACTGAGCAGGTTCATTTCAAAGTCCACTGACAAATGCATTCCCTTCTTCGATCTGATCCGAAAAGGAAAACAAAACTTTGAATGGACCATGGAGTATGAAGGCGCTTTCCAAGCATTAATTCAACATCTATCCACACCACCTATCCTGACTAAACCTATTGATCATGAGAAGTTGTACGTTTACTTGGCAATATCAGAAAACGCTATCAGCGCTGCCTTAATTCGAGAAGAAGACAGGATACAGAAGCCAGTATACTACATCAGCAAACAACTGACTGGAGCTGAAAGGAATTATCCGAAACTAGAGAAGCTGGCCTATTGCCTTATTATTTCATCAAGGAAGCTCTGACCATATTTCCAGGCCCATCTTATCATTGTTTACACCGACCAGCCGTTACGACAGGTCCTTACGCGGCCTGAGACGTTTGGTAGGTTACTCAAGTGGAACATTGAACTGAGCCAGTTCGATATTACTTGTACTCCCAGGCGAGCCATTTAAGGACAAGTCCTGGTCGATTTCATAGCCGAATTTACCATTCTAGAGGACTTGCCCAAAACCAGTGAATCTCCCGAATATGTCTGGAAGCTGTACACTGATGGTGCATCAAACGACCGGTGCTCGGGCGCTGGAGTTATACTCGAAACACCCGAAGGCCGATCTATATGTTATGCTTTGAAGTTCGATTTTCATGCAACCAATAATGAGGCTGAATATGAAGCCCTCTTAGCTGGATTGAAACTTGCCAGAGATTTGAGAATTATCGCTGTGGAAATTTATTGTGATTCACAATTAGTTGTGTGTCAAGTTCGGGGAGAATATCAAGCGAGAGATCGAAGGCTGGCTGCCTACTTAGCTCGAGTTCAGGAAATACTGGATCAGTTTGATTATCATGCCATTTATTGTATACCTCGAGAACGCAATCAAAAAGCCGATTTGTTGGTGAAGTTAGCCAGCACTAGTGAAGCACAGCAGATGTGACTCGTTCCCGTTGAGATGTTATCCTCCCCAAGTATTGACCGGGAAGAAACAGACTGGGTATGTGAAACCATTCCCGATAAGGAGTCATGGATGACTCCATTCAGAAATTACCACGAGCACGGAATCCTACCGGAGCGCAGGAGCGAAAAAAGACAAGTCCTTCGGAAGGCCTCACGATTCACCATCCAGAATGGAGTCATTTACAGAAGAGGATACTCTGTTCCTTTACTCCGGTGTATCGCTCATGATGAAATTAAACGAGTATTACACGATGTACATGAGGGAGAATGTGGCAATATCACCGGGGGGCAAGCACTTGCCAAGAAAATACTTCGATACAGATATTATTGGACGACTGTGAATCGCGATGCGTCGGATTACGCAAAGAAATGTGATAAATGTCAAAAGTATGCTCGAATTCCTAGAGCCCCACCTACCGAGATAACGCAAATGGTCAGCCCATGGCCGTTTGCAGTATGGGGCATGACATCATTGGTACTCTCCCTCTAGCAAAAGGTGGTGCGAAGTACGCCATCGTCGCAGTTGATTACTTTACAAAGTGGGCTGAAGCTGAACCTTTTGCTACCATAACAACGAAAAAAGTGATCAACTTTGTAGTCCGCAACATTATCTGTCGATTCGGTCTCCCACACACCATTATCACTGATAACGGAACCCAATTCAACAGTGTTGAATTTAAAGATTTCTGCAAACGGTTTTGCATTCAAAAGAAATTCTCTACAGTTGCACACCCTCAAGCAAACAGACAGGTCGAAGCAGACAATAAGGTTATAAAGTCCATTCTGAAAAAACAACTGGAAAAGGTCGGGGGCAAATGGGTCGATGAACTTCCTATGGCTTTATGGGCTTACCGAACGACCCATAAGTCCGCGACCAGTCACACTCCATTCTCTCTCGCTTATGGTTCAGAAGCTGTTATTCCAGTCGAGCTAGAAGTACCTTCTCATCGTGTGACATACTATGATCCGAAGACAAACGCTATATTACTTGCTGAATCTCTTGATTTATTGGATGAGAAGCGTGAAGAGGCTGATTTGAGGGCAGCCGCGTATCAAAGTCGAGTCGCCCGAATGTACAATGCCAAGGTACGCCCGCGAACCTTTGAACTCGGCGATCTCGTCCTGAAAAGAATCTATCCGGTTCCTTCCCACATGAAGCCAACATGGGAGGGACCGTATGTTATTGAACGAAGGCTCGGAGATGGCACATTCAAATTATCGACGGTCTTACTCTACCGAGAGCCTGGAACAGCGAGAGTCTTCGTCGCTACTACACATAACAGGCTGTGTTTATTCATTTAGTTTATTTTCCATTTGCAATTTGTTTCTGCATTTCGAAAGTAGAATTTGTAATAAGGCAACTGACTTTGCCATATTTTCTTATTTCAACAATAAAATGCAATCTCTTCGAGCCAGAACTATGATTTACTTGAAATACTTCATATGATCATCACCATGCACGGAGAGCTAAGTTCCACCATACGGTTGGATTTATTCAAATAGGGAGTGACTGTGATGCAACCGGTCACTCGCTAAGTGAAACCCGAGCTCGGGGACAAGCCATCACACCAAAGTCAAAGAAGGATTGATACACGACAACCCTTTACTTAACTCCAGATTCCCAGAGCGTGAACTGGAGTATAAACTTACAAATACGAAGAGGGTGGATCAGTCCACCTAACGACTTCGTTCTTATCTGAACCAAGTTTGAAGAGGATGGACCCATCCATCTAACGACCTCACTTGTTAACTCAGAGTGGATGTGATCCGACCATCCATGATCCTGATACACCTTTCGTTCCCAGAGTGCGAGCGAAATCCAAAAACATGCAACAGATGTGACTGGCCGTCTGTTTGCCAAATCCAAATTCCCAGAGTGCGAATTGGAGTATAAACATCAACTCCAAATTCCCAGATTGCGAATTGGAGTATAAACATCAACTCTGGATTCCCAGAGTGTGAAACGGAGTATAAACATCAACCTACTCCGAATTCCCAGAGCGCGAAACGGAGTATAAACATTAACTCCGAATTCCTAGAGTGCGAAACAGAGTATAAACATCAACTCTAAATTCCCTAAGTGCGAGTTGGAGTATAAACACCAACTCCGAACTCCCAGAGTGAGAAACGGAGTATAAACACCAACTCCGAACTCCCAGAGTGCGAGTCGGAGTATAAATGTCGACTCCAAGTCCCCAGAGCACGGACATATAATTAAAACTTAAACCGGTGTAACCAACCGCCAGTAAATAAATGAAAATCCCCGGAGTGCAGATGTGATCATCGAAATCAAACGAGTGTGGTTGAACCACCCCATCTCCACTTGTCTCAAACATCCATAAAGCGGCACTAAACTCAACATGTTATAAATGAGACGCAATCGCTGGTTGATGTTCAACAACTCATCCCCAAGAATGGGGGGCAGAATTTAAGTGTCAACCATTGACTGAAGCAGTGCGCAACTCACTTCCCAGTCATGAATCGTGTCCAGAGTTCCCGGACCTGGCTCATAAAAACAAACTTGACTCGGAAGCTGAAACTTCACAAGTGCATTTCAAATATTGAAACACTTAAGCAAATACAAATAACCGAGAAGAAGCCAAAAAAGAAGAGTTTCATTTCTACTGTTTGTGAAAGAAACTCATGTATAAGTTTGTTCCAAAAAATTCCTACTAGCAGGGGGCCAAACCCGCATCTATACACGGCCTAAAAAGGGAAAACCAAAAATAAATCCCTATCTACTCAGAGCAAACTAAAGAGGCCTATCTATTTCTTCTTCTCTCTCATCTTCTTCCTCGGTGTAGACCCGCTGGATCCGCCACTAACTTTCCTCTTTGAGCCTTTACCTTTCGGTGGTCGGTCTCCAGGAAGGGGCATAATCTCAACGTCTTCCTCCGAGCTTGAATGAATGGGGATACTTCCTGCGGGCGGAGTCGGAGGAACAAGATCAATTGTGGGAGGCGAAATGAAAACACTAGTGTCAATGACTGTACCACCAGGTGATATCATTCTAAGCGGAGCTGGACCAGGTGCTGCCATCCCGCCTCGAAAACTGCCACTATGAGCTGCTGCTTCCATCTCAGCGTCGATTTCGGCAAATATTTCCTCTTCATTAATCGCTCGAGCCTCGCTGGGAGCATCAGTGGGTGGCATCAAAGAGCCTAAAGCAGGGCCGCTTCTGCCCATAACAAATGGCAGGTCCGCAAAAGGATCGCTGTGACGACCAAGGAGTTCCTCCATCATTTTCTCATCAAAAACAAGCGTGCTTCCCTGCATTTCATCAAGTGGCGCAGTTGTAGTTACAGTGGTCGCTTCGGTGACGATAGCCTCCTGCATGTGATGTGATTCTTGAGTAACAGGAGGCACGACTGGTGCAACACCAATCATTGGACGGAAATAAGAAAATTGTTAGTACTTAATTCGAGTGACGATTCCGACTTAAGACAAACATATAAGATGTTCAGAGTACCTTCCTCAGTTTGACTTGTAGATGCCTGAACAGCTTCGGCAACTTGCTCTATAGCCAGAGACATTTGCGGCTGATCTGGATTGTAGGCAGGAACAGCTTGGGAATCGACCGTAGACAAGGGTTCAGGCTGAGTTGAGGCTGGAATTTCAAGACTTGCGTCGTGGTGTTCAACCCCTGAGCCTTCTCCTACTTCCAAGTGCTGGGTGACGAGTCTCTCCTTCTCATTAGAAATCATTGACTCATGGAGAATCTTCCTTTCATCTTCATTCAACAGACGATTCTCGAGCTCAAACTCGTCGATTGACTCACCCAGATGCACCGCTTTCTCCTCCTTAACCAATCGGCCCCAGGTGTTGTATAAATGTGCGGGGTAATCATTGAGCCAGGCTAGACCTCTATGCCTCAACACGTTAGCATTGTAAACAACAAGAAGATCTTCAATATTGGCTTCTAGCCTGGACTCGGCCGATTTCACCTCCTCGTCAACCTTGGTCTCTGCCTCGAAGACCTTTGCCACGGCCGCATCCCGTTCACCCCGGAGCAAGACAGCCTGTTCGCATGCTTCCTAGGCTGCGTTGTTCGCGTCGTCCCTTTCCTTGGCAATGTCAAAGAATTTGGCTTTAAGCTCGTTGAGTTCCTTAACCGCCGCATCTCGTTCTGCGGTGACAGTAGTATTTCGGTGGCCCATCTCCTCCACCAAGGCAACGTGTGTTTGCCTCAATCTCTCCATCGCCACATTCGCTTCATCAACCTTTTTGGTGGCCTCAATTTCAGCAGCCTTCACCCACTCTCTATACTGGGCGTAAATTTCATGAATGTAATCATGCATCGTGTTTTCTGCCCCCGATGGAATCCTCTTTAAATGAGGTGGAAAGACGTGGCCGCCGAAGCATTTGTTTGGGAACTCTTTCCTCAGCTGAGCAATTTTAATAGCCCCTTCCCCCGTGGGCTCAGTTATGTCCTGCTTTGCAAATATGGGGGCCGCAGTTTCGACTCGCTGGTGATGAGTTTCGGGCCTAGAAGTGTGGGAAGACGGTCGGTGTCGCGGAGGCTCTAGTGGGTGTGAAACATGAACAGGAGGTGGCGATGGGATTCTAGGAGGTGGAGAACGGGACCTAGATCGGTATCTATAATCTCTATCCCTATCCCGCTTGTATCTGTCTTGGTTAGAGTACCCGCGATCACGGTCTCTATCCGAATCCCTCCTTCGGGGCTCGTAGTAAGTAGAAGACTTTCGGGCCGAGTGAAGGCTCCCCAACATCGATCCTCTCCCAGACATCGTACCTGTAAGTGAGAATCGGAAGGAAAGTTAGCGATCTCTTAAATTGGATAGCTTACGATTATAAATCGTGTAGTGCCGTGAAGTGTATGTAAGTGCAACCCCCTGACCAACCGGAAATGTCGGCCGCACTTATGGCAAGCGACTCACTCAGATCAAGAGCACTGTCAAGCTCCTTCAACCCGGTGTCATGTTGAAATGACACATAATCCGGGATCGGAATATCAGCAAGCCCTTCGAAAGGATTCTCTACTTGCGGGGGAGGAGCCTCCAAAATTCTAATTCCAGGAATAGGCAAAGACACAACCATGGATTTCAATCTCATGGATTTAGAACGCTTATGAGCAACTGCCTTGCCTTTTCTCCTTCCTTCTGAGTCTTGAAAACTGCTAGAAGGCCCAGCTATAAGTTTGTCGTCAGTGGGTGTTCTCTCCGGATCAACCCCATCAGCTATTACAGCACCGGGCGCCTTGCATTTCACCCGCTTCTTCGAGACTTCCCTAAGTGTCCCTTCCAGCCTTATGCTTTGATTCCTTTCAATCAGCCCGACGATTCTTAAATTTCTGTCGGTTAGAACCGAATCAATGTCCCTCATCTCGCTCGGAACTTCTTGAAGGACCCTCACTATCTCTCTGAAGTACCCGCCTTTAGGTCATGAAATTACGGCTGTAAAAAGAAAAGAAGGTGTCAGTTTATGTCAACTAGTATCATTTGGATAATTCTTGGAAAATATAGTAACACTTACGTCTGACTAGCCACCGTCTGGCAAATCCTGGAGGGCATCGGACATAGAACCATTCTGATTTAAAGTAACTCAGCCTTCCCCAGGATCCGATTACTACTTGGAAGTTCCTGACTAACTCCAGGAAAGTGAAAGACGGGCTATCTCCCCTACTTTTGAAGTTAAAAAGGTATCTAATCTCAGTCGGCCTAGGCGGTCGGAAGAGATGATCCATGAACACAATAAATAAGCTATTCAGTAAGGCACATCCATTGGGATGTAATTGAGACGGGGCAATTCCGAGGTAAGACAACACTTCCCTAATATATTGGTTGAACGGGGGGAGTGTTCCCGCTGTACACACATGTCGATTGAAACCAGTGAACCCTTCTGGAGGAGCATGCGGTCTATCGCTTGGTCCCGGCAATAAACATCATCCAATGACAAGCCATGCCTCAAGCATATCCACCCCAGCATGTCTTCAGAAATGTTGGGAGGCACGAAATCCTGTGGATTCATTAAAAACCTGACATCAGGCAGCTCATCCGGAGCTGGGTCTATAACTTCGGCCGCGATGACTGGAATTTCTAGGACAGAAGAAGAAGAATCCTGAACTTCCTTCTGTTGTGAGCTTGAAGTTTCCATAATTAACTAACTTATGAAAAATCATCATTAGACGACAATAACACTCGTGCTTCCCCCAGTGTGTGAATGTGCTGTGCATTATATTACTTGAAAAAATCCTACAGAATTAAAGAAAGCGTGCAAATGACAAGACTTCGAAGTTCAACTGGAGTGACCGTCATCGCTGACCGTCGCAACCGTGCCATCCAGATGCTGGCGACCGATCCAAGTTAAAGTTCATTATAATTTTGTTAAGTTACAGTTCCATCAGCGAGCTTCGAAGGGCAGTCAAATATGCAATTTAACAGTTAAGTCCAGATATGCAAGAATGAAGCTCGTCAGAGTCATGTGATCGATGATACAAGATTTCGTATCCATCAGGGTTCAGATGTGGATCGATCACCAGAGATGCAAGTCGTAACGGTCCAGAATGCAAGAATTTGCCTCGATCGAGGAGGCCCAATTTTCATATCGATCATGTTCGAATCGATGCATTTCGTATCAACCATGGGAGTGTATTTTGCATCGATCGGAGAACCTCAGTTTCGTATCGAACCGGGCCAACAACTTCGAATCGATCAAATCCATTGAACTCGCAATGATCTGAGACCTTTGGCTTCGCATCGATCACCGCCCTAATTTTCGTATCAATCGTTGGGGTCAGAACTTCGTATCGATCGTACGGGCCAAATCCTCGAATCGATCATTCCAGATCGATATGAATTCCAACCTTCCTCGATCGATGCGAACCTCATAATTCCACTTAACATCTCCGGGATCGATGCAAACTCCGACGTGAAATCATATCATGTGGATCGATTCGAGCGCTCCTGCTCCAGATCGACACGAAACGAAGGTCAAGCCATTCTCCTCCACACTCCTTCTTCTCCAAATGGCCTTGACTCCACTTCCTCCATCCTCGATCTTACTCTGGCTCGTCTCTGACCTCGATTTCGTCAGAATTGATCACAAAGCAAAATAGGATGGCAAAGATTTCTAGCCTTGACGTTAAAATGTTGGATTCGTTTATTGGATTACCTAAATTTGACAGTTTTTCAAGTAATTGAAGGTTTGGTTCGATTCGAAGATGATCGAAGTTCTACTTTTTCCAAGTTTTTTCGAGTTTCCTGAGCGATACGAAGGCAGAGAGCAAGAATGGCAAACGAAGAAAAAATGGCTAAGTCCAGAGTATTTATATGGACTCGGGTATGAAGAAAAAAGGCGATTCGCCTCCCAATCAACACGACCGGTCATAACAGTTCAACTATTAGATCGATTCGAACGAGCTATTCGTATCAATCAACTCGAGCCTTTATCGAAACGAAATTGCCAACGGAGACTTTTCTGAGTCACCCAGATCCATCGATACGAAGCCATTGTTCGTATCGATCATTTTCGACTCCATCCCCAGTGCAACGATACGAACTATGCAGTTCGAATCCATCAAATCACAGCTTCCAGAGGCCAATGTTTATCGATATGAAATGCGAATCGTCTGTTCATATCCAACAACCTCGAACTCATCGATACGAAAGGAGGTCCACCGAAGTTCGTAACCATCAATACGAACGATCATTTCGTATCCATCGTTGTGAATCACATCGATACGAAAACTGCATTTCAACCTTTCGTATCGATTCAGAGAGGATCGATATGAACAAACATCCAAAAAACAACCATCAAGCGTTGTTGCAACTCGAATTTCACATCAGTTCGGGAGAGGATCGATACGTAATTTGATACGAGAGAACTGACAACGACTCGTGAACGTGCAACGTCAACAAGAGTCAGATTAATGTATATCCATATATGTCGAACTAATATTCAATTTTCAATATCCACAGGAATTGGATACTCATCTGATAATGATTACAATGACAAACAGCTAATCACGAGCATACATCAATCAGTTACAACAATACAGGGTACAATAGTTGACAATCAACAGTTCACATTACTAAGGAAATCAATCAAAGATTACAACTTCCAACGAAAAGACGATAACTGATCAAAGTAAAGGTTGCAGCTTTTCAAAGCACGTCATGTTTCCACAAGATGTACTTTGGGGCGCAAATGTTATCCCGCCTTTTGGCAAGGCCGTGACACCAAGAACTTGACTAGAAACCAATGATGGTTCGTCTTGGAGATCGGTTATACGCAGGCTCACTATGGATATCGATGAAACTTTTCCGAGTCCGGATAGAGCTAAAATTGATATGACACGACAAGCGAAGCTATGAGAGCCAAGGTTCCAAGTTTCAAGTCAATCCAAATTCACACGCTCAAGTTATGATTGATGCAAATCAAAGGAAATAACCTCACTTCGTACCCATCATTAAGCCTTGGTTCGAATCGATCCTACTTCGAATCCATCAGTGAACAAGCTCCATTTCATATCCATCAGGTGAAGGACTTTGTTCGAACCCATCGGCGACACATCTGCCTATTTCGCATTTATCCTTTTCGTACCGCTTCGCGTCGATCGCTCTACCTCTAGTTCGTATCGATCAAGCAGGATCTACTTCGTATCCATCTGGAAATTCCTACTTCGTATCGATCGACAAGTACCATCTTCGTATCCATCGAGGATGGCCTTCTTCGTGTCCATTCGAAGGCAGGTCCACTTCGAATCGGTCGGCTGTTGCCCATTTTGTATCCATCGAGTCGATCAAATACCATGCACACTTCGTATTGATCGACCACAGATCGATACGAAGTAGGAACTTACTCATCGATACGAAATTGACAACCGGGCATCGATACAAAATAAAGCGCGATCGATACGAACGAAAGCACAAATGATCGATACGAAAAGAAGCACCAAGCATCGACCACATAGACACAACACTCGATCGATATGATGATGGAATCAGTCAACTCGGCATCAAGAGTGGATCGATCCATAAATCATGCGCCACGTCATCTCCTTAGCACGTGCGTTGATCGATTCGAAAGGAACGACGCGAAGGTGATCGATACGAACCAAACAGCCTACCGATAACACAAAATTGCATCGATCATATCTCGCAATCCACAAGCCCAAATGCTATGAAATTTTCACAGAAGCTTACGTACATGCTAAAGAATGTTCACACCAAGTTTCGACTCCATTGGACGAAATCTTGATCGATACGAAATTCGTTCGTATCGATCACGGATCGAGTCGAAACTTCATGGGCTCGGTCGTGTGGGCCCACTCACGTGCCAGAATAAGTCTCTCGAGATCTGAGTGAAATATCAGCCTCCTACGCCTATAAATAGAGCCACAGGGCCTACAGAGAAAGGATTTTTTTGACCCTCCAACACCCAGACTCTGCCAGATTCAATTTCACACTCCATTACTGCTGTTGTACTCGAATTTCTTAACTTTAATTCACTATAATCCACTGCAATCAATTGTAATCATCAAAGAAACATAAATAAAGTGATCAATTTCATAGTGGACGTAGGCAATACGCCGAACCACTATAAATTCCTGTGTTCCTGTGCATTTTTATCATTTACATATCTGTTTTTTGGATTTTTTGTTTATTAATCCTCTTTTTCCATTTAATTTCTTCATTTTATCTCTTCAAAAACTTCCAAAGAGTGTTGTGCCCAATTTTGGTACAAACAGGTAGTTACAGTTTTAGTAAAGAGGATGTTGTAGAAGTGGAGGGAAGTGCTTTGAACCATGTTTTAAAATTTTAGAAGTGAAAAAGAATGCTTTCTAAAACCTTAGGAAAATCAAAGAAGCCATGAAAATGTTTACACGAAAGCTTAGAGAAAGCTTGGAGAAAGTTTCATGAAGTAGAAATGAAAAGAAAATGAAGTAAAAATTCTTGAAATTTTTTATACAAATTGCACTTACTAAATTACCAAAATAGCCCCATGTACATGCCTTCCACCACTTTTGTAATGACCCGGATTTTCCGTCGTTTGATTTTGAATATTTAAATGGTTTTAAAAATTGAATTTGGAATATAAATTGATTTTTGAATATGAAGATTTTGGTTGAAATTATAAAATGAATTTAAATTTCAAATATAACGATTTATCGTAATACGGAAATTTTGAATAATAGAAATTTGAGTTGAATATTAATCGAAACTATTTCTAATGTTGATATAAATTCTATTTGAATTAGAATTGAGTTAATAAGTTTTTAAAACTGGAATTTTAAAAGTTTGCGTCGATTTTGAAAATCGTTTGATTTAATCAACACGTTAAAATAGCCTTTCGGGGCACATTCTTGGATTTCGATGAAACTAGTTCCATTAGATCCATAATAGTGTATTATTATCGAATTTTAAATTTCATAGCATTTAGAGTTTCCATTTGGTCGTATAGAATATAAAAACGTTGAAATTAATATTAAAAATTTAATATTTCGATTGGGTTCAAAAAGCTATCTTCCACATACGATCGAATTAGATTCCAAAACTTGATCCATTGGGTTTGGAATAGCGGTATAACATTAGGAATGCCAGGAGGCATGCCTTAATATGGGTTCGAAATTTTGAGATATGAAGTGAGATATTTTGAAGATAATATATATATATATATATATATATATATATAATCAAAGTCGGACTCAGCCGCACCCTAGCCTAAATCGCCACACTACTTAGCCGACCTACCTTGTACCCTAGCCGCCATCTTCTCGTTTAAAATTGTGCTCAATCCTCCTTCTCCTTCAGAATGAAATCGAAGAAAGAAAAAAAAGAAATCGATCGAAATCAAATTCGTTTAAAAGAAAAATAAATATCGATCGAAGATGCATCGCGACGCTAGGCGGAGCTCGGTGATTTTTAGCGAGGGTGCGGTGGTCGCGTATGGCCAGGTCGAGGTGGAATTTCGAATCGTTAGTAGGGATTTAGGGTTCTTCCGATTTAGAGCTGTTGGTATCGCATCATGCGAGGATGGAGGGGGCGATGTCGCAGCTGTAGGCGGCGCGACTAAAGTGGATGGTCGGTAGTGTTTTTAGAGTTGGCTTTAATGTCGTGCTCGCCGATTGGAAACTCAAGGAGGCCTGGGGATGCTCAGCGTTGAGGAGTGTCGCGACCTATACGGCCACGGTGGACGAGTAGGTGACGCGCATAGTACGAGGCGGCGATGGTTAGCGGCACAAGTTGGCTTCATAGTGCTGGCAACTATTTGGGTGATAGTAGGGGAGTATGGGCTGTTTTCTCGTGCGTGAGCAGATGTATGGGAGGAGAAATAAATTAAGTAAGGTAATTACCCTTTTTAATTACTGTAAATAATAAGAAAAATTACCGATATTAATAAAAATCGAAAATTTATAAATTTCATATCGTTTATATATGAGGTTCAAAAATCACGAAATCGATTACGTTGGATTCGTAGCTGCGGAATCTATGCAGAAGAATTAAATTGGAATGATTAGCAAATCAAAAATCAAGGTGAGTATATCTCACTCACTTTGGTTGACTATTTAATTTATAATAATTATAAATTAATTATTGGATGATTGGTTGGATTGATATATTTTTATCAGTTGGATGTTATATTATGTATATAGTAGCATATATTAGTAGTTGGATATATTTCCCGCCGATTGGAGCGGATGAGACCCTACGCGCCCCGCATAATAGCAGATGACCCTATATTACCGCGATATCCCCCTCGAAGTGGGATTGGTATTTTATGTTATATAACATCTGTGGTTGTAGGGCGATAGGTTGGAGGGATCAAACTGGATTCCTCAAACATGTTGATATAATTTTCATATATAGTGATATATGATGTGTCTGGATAATCTATTATAGATTACGTTGTGATTTGTATTTATTGGATGCTATAGTAACACTGGCCTTAATTTTGATATTCCAAATACTATAAATATTATTTTTGAATTTGAAGGAAGTTAAAGTAGATTTGGATATAAAATATTTATATCGAAATTTGGATTTTTTTTAAAAGAAATTGATTTGGATAAAATAATGATTTGGTTGTGGGGTTGTACTTGACTATTCGTAAAATGTTTTAAATAGTGATTTTAAATAATTCATATAAAGGGAATTTTAAATGATATTCTGAAAAATATGAAAAGGAGTTGAAATCAATATTTAAAATAGATTTGTAAAACAAATGGAATTTATAAAGAAATGGATTTATAAAAATGAAATTTTATAAATGAGATTATATTTGTAAACAAGTGAAACTCAAAGGAGTTTATAAATTTATAAACGATGTTTATAAATAAGAGAAATGATATCAGTTGATAAATTGGGAATATAATTTCAAAGTGTTAAATTATATCGAGACATGGAAATAGGTTTCTAGGAATATAATGGATTCTATTTCGATATGTGAGAATGATTAGGGAATCGAAATGAATTCGATGTGTTATGAATCGAGAGAGATTTATAAATTGAAATTGGTTATTGGAATTTTAAAAATATATTTTTATTAAGAAGTTAAGTTTTGTTTTAAAAGGAAAACTTTATTTATTAAACTATGTAATTTAAAGTTAGTTAGTATTGAAATACTTCGGAAATGAATTTTTCAAATACCTAATATTAATTGAAATAAATTCTAATTTTAGAATAACCTGTGTAAATCGATTAGTTTATTTAAAAATGAATTTGAAACGAGTTATCGATGTTTATTTAAAGTGTTTGAATATTTTAAATAATTATTTAAACATGTTTTAAAAATATATTATTATTCTTTAAAAATATTTATTATATATATAGAGAGAGTTTGAAATGATTTTAATTTATTTATAAATTCTCTCAAGATTTGTAAACAGGGTTATTTAACGGATATAACTTTTTTTAAGAGAAATCTTGAATTGGAATTTTGGAAATCTAAGGAAATTTTTGGATCGTTGAAATAAGAGAAACTTTGAAGAATGAATTAGAATTCATAAAAGAAGTTAGAAATGGGTAGTTGGAAATATAAACGAGTATAATTGATTTTTGGAAATTATAAAAGGAAATTAATAGTAATTCTGGAGATTTATGAGATAAGTGCGGAATATTTCCTAAGTATGGATATTAGAAATGATTTTGGAAAAGAAACTTATAATATTTTCCCTAAGTATTGAAATTAAAGATTTGGAGGTATTTTAGCGATGAAATTATTCTTATAAGGCATATTTTTCTAAGTAATGAAATACCACGTTGGACTTGGAAATTATTTCTAAGTATTGGGATAAAATGATTTGGGGATGTTTTGACTATGGGAAGGTTAAACGGAAATATTTCTAAGTGTTAATATGGTTTGAAAAATATCCCGTTAAGAATATAAGGATTTGAAATTGTTTTCAAACGTTGGAATATTGGAAGGGATTTGGATATATAACTTGGTAAAGATATTTTGAAATAAATATTTTGGAAAAATTATAATATGGGACTAGTGACTGCTTATGTGTGTTATTTGATAGTTAAATAACCGACTATCAAATCTGGCTAAATTCGTTGATCGTTTCGAAGGGACCGGGATCAGATTTAATTATTTGAAAAACCACTTCGATCTGATTTGTGCATTACGAATTGGGATATCTCGAAGATAATGGAGATGGTAATCTTGAAGGCGATTCGGTTTGTTCAGACCTAGAACAACTTGTATGGATGTATGTTATCATTTGTATCGTGGTCTGGAAGGCAGTGTTAGCACTCCAAGTATGAATGCTATTCTTAAGGTAATACGTAGCCTCAAGCCTCATCAATCGGGAATGACTAAAATAGAGGACATGCAGCAGGGCTAAGTGGGTCGCACCCAAGTAGGGTATGTTATCACTTTTCTAGATACATACACATATATTATATTATAATTATGGATATTGTTGTGCATGGAAAAGAGAGCGCTTGATTAGGGTGGGAACGCCCGGGGTGATAACATATTTGGTACTATCCAGTAAGGGTAGGTCGGTCCTTTGTTGGCAGGGATCGTTAGGTATTCTCTCGATACATTTTTCTAGAGATGTACTGTGGCGGGCGGTACCCCAGTGGCCCAATCATTGTATGGAATCCAATATCCACTACGAGCCTGTACGGTTTTTATTGTATACCAACTATGCTGAAACGTGAGATGCAAGCATTTCTATTATTTTCTAATTTACTTTCTATAGACACTATTATAATATCAGAAGCTTTTGATATAAATGGTTTTGGTTATCGTAAGGTAAAAACCCGTCGTATTTATGTGTGGCGTGGTCTTACGATATACCTTTGTTTTCAAAGGATTTTGATAACGGTAATAAATTCAAATTGAGTGTGTTTTCTCACGCTGGTTATCCAGACTGACTCGGGTGATATTTTTATTATAATGCTCAGGTCAGACCGAGTATTACAGATTTAGTTTGGATGCTGTGGGGCATAGGAGACGTGCTCGAGGAGTTACATGCGTATTACTCGTACTTTATTATATTCCGTTGTGTGTGTATGCTGTATATTTAGCACTTGTGAGGACAAGTTAATATAACTGTTCAATTTATTTGTTGATTGTTGTACTCTGATAATTGTATGTATATTAACTGATATAGTTTCTTTTGTATAAAGATCAATTATTATATATTATATATTGTTCCGCTGCGATTGTGAGATTCTGTGTTGTTGTTTCTGTTTGTTTCTATCTCTTCTTCTTCTTCTTCACTCCTAGCAATCGGTATTTTCAGCACTTGAATATTCGACATGCTATAAAGTGAACGTATTGATGTCGATTTTCGAGGGTCGAAAGTCCCGGGTCGTTACATATGGTATCAGAGCTGAAGGTTAAGCGAGAACTTTGGTTTTGGTAGGGATTACTCATTAGAGATAGGGTCAGTAGTACCCTAGAATGAGTTTGAGTGTATTAATAGATATGAGCGCATATTTGTTAGTGAATATAATTTGTTTTATATTGTGTTGATTTATCGGTTGAGTGTTTATGAATTCTGGTCGATATGGGAAGTACAACTGTATCGATAGGGGTTTCTAAACTCTTAAACAAGGTAAACTGACACAGTACTGTTTTGAAAAGAGGGTAAATGAAATAATTTTGCCCAAACTATATTTTGATATAAAAGAATAATTTTCTAGAAATTATTATAGTAAATTTGGAGTGTTTGGTTGATATTATTATAATCAAAAAGAGATTATAAAATTTGGAATGGGTTATATAACCAATTTAAAAGTATATAAGTATGATTTATACAAATGAGTTATAACTAGAATTGGATTCAACCCAGAATTTGAAATTTTAAGTCCCGGAAATTTCGGAAAATGCTTTAAATGGGTTTGAACTAAGTTTTTGGAATTTTTAAATCTTGGAGATTTTTGGAAATGTTTTCCAAAGTGTTTTGTAATAATAATAGTATTATCTTGGAAGTATTTTTGAATAAAAATATTTTAAAAAGGATTTTGGAAGAATAAAAGCACTGAACTCACTACGGTGGCTGGAAAATAATTCCGATAATGATTGCGACATCATCGGTGTTCATTTTCGAGTTTCTAAGTGATAGACTACTAACATAGTGATTTGTTATTGGAGTTTTGTTTTTATAAAAAGTTTGATTTATAATTGAAGATTTTAATTTGATATACAAATGAGATATGTATATATATGGTTTCAAAATTGATTTGAAATAAAACTGGGTGTTTGAATACTGAAATTTGTTATTTAAGTGTTGGGTGGAAATTATAAGGAGAATAGGTTTTGAGCTTATAATTTGAAAAATAGCATAGATAAGAAAGGAAAATCTGAAGGTTGAGATGTAAAATTAAATGGAATTCAACTTAAGTTAAATAAAATAATTTTTAGAATAAAATTGATTTGGATTTGAATTGAATTAATGAAGTGCATTAATGAAATGGGAGTTAACTTATGCAAAGTAAATGGAATTAAGAAATGAAGTGATTGTGACAATGAAACGAAATTAATGAACTAATTAAATGAAAATTAATTTGGCGTGAATGATTGGGATATTCATTTGAAAGTTTGTGGAACCGCGAAGAAGATAAGCTTTTGAACTTATAATTTGTAACGATGTTAATAAGGAAAGAAAGTGTGGAAAAATTAAATTTGGAATCGGATTTTAACTTGATTCAATTAAAATAAATTGTATGAAATGGAAATTTAACTTAAGCTAAAATAAAATTTGATTAGATTTGAAACCATATCGAATTAAATTGAATATAAAATTTGGGTGTAAAATGATTTTATAACTATAAGTTATAAATTTTTAATGGAATAAACTCAAATATCGAATTTATGAAATTGTGTATAATAAGTGGTACAACTTATTAAATTGAGGAATGGAATGGAAAACCAAAATGAAAATGAATTGATATTTTGGTAAGGAAAATTTTGACCATTCCATATGCATAGAATTCAAGCATAGAGATTTCATATTTGAAACAAACAGGTTTACATAACATTTACGTGTACATAATTAAGTTGACATGTCTGACTTCATGCCATGTATATACTATATATAATACGTACTTGTATCAATGTCATGTTTCAGTTTGTGTGAAACCATAAATTTACAAGTCAGTCGGTGTACTCAACTCAAAACGATCACTTTTATATATTACAATGGTATCATTGTTATGCTTGATAATTCCATTCTCAATTTGTTAGGCTTTGTTATTTATCAAGTCATGTATACAGGTCATATAAATGTAATATAATTATAAATGTTTTGAGAAATAATTGTACATGTTTTGAGAAATAAACTTCGAACATACTTAAATATAGGTCTTCGAACATACTTGTATCCAGGTTATATCATTGCCTGTGCAGTTAAAGCGCTCGGCAGATTCAATGCGGCGGAGGTGCAAAAAGTCATAGCGGGGATACACGAGGACATAGCGGGATTGTAACGACCCAGATTTTTCGATGTTTAATTTGAAATATTTAAATGGTTTTAAATATTGTATTTTGAATTATAATTTAGTTAGTAAGATTTTAAAACTGAAATTTCAAGCGATTTCAGAATTTTTGAAATCGTCGATTTAATCGACGAGTTAAAATAGCGATCCGGGGCACAGTCTCAGAATTCGATGAAACTAAATACATTGGACCCATAATAGTGTATTATTATCATATTTCAAATTTCATAATGTTTGGAGTTAATGTTTGGTCGTACGGAATATAAACGCGTTGAATTTAATATCGAAAATTCAATATAATAATTGGGTTCAAAAAGCTATCTTCTCCATATGATCAAATTAGGACTCGAAACCTTTTTCATTGGGTCCGGAATATGGTATAACATTAGGAACGCCGGGCAGCATGCCTCAATAGAAGTTCGAAATTGCACATTAGAGAATCCAAGATATTTTGAAAAAAAAATTAAATTAGAAATAGTTAAATCAAATGAAAAGTTGAGTCCCCTTCAACTTTACGTCGCACGTCCCTTTTCCTTCTGAAACACACAACTCCTCTTCCTTCTTTTTTAAAAAGCTCGACCTCGTTCTCTTTCGTTCAAAAATCAAAAATCACGGGAAAAAAGAAGAGAAGTAATCGAACAAATCGAAAATAGTTCGATTCAATTAAAAAAAAGAAGGGAGAATCTCGCGATTAGATCGCGATAGGCAATGTCTAGGTCGCGTGGTGGGTTGCATGAACGAGAGTAGGCGGGAATGAAGAGAGAGGAGGAAGGGTTCCATTTGTTTCGAGCGGCGAATAGAGGCAATGTGAAGAATAGGAGCAGGCGCGCGTTTTAAGGGTTTCAAGAGGTGGTCGCGACAAGTCATGCGTGAGCGTGGTGCAATGGGAGGGCCTGGAGATGTTGTGGAGGAAGGCGGCGTTATGTGTGGAGAGTTCGAGCGACAACTTTGGAAGTGGTCGAAGATTGAGGTCGATGTCACTGTTGCAGCAAGACATGCGAAGTCGTGATGACCTAAAGGTCGTTGTTAGTCGGCTGTTGGTGGGATTCAATATGGAGACAGGGAAAATGATGAAATCAATGGTGTGGCAGTGGGCGGAGAGGAGGAGAGCAAGGTTGAGGGTCATCTGGTGGTGCGACGTTCGATGAAGACGCGATTTCAATGAACGAAGGGAGGTATCGGACTTGGCCGGAGAAGGCAGCAGGTCGACGGGAATAAGGTATATTATTTAAGGTAATTGGAAAATTTAAAATTTTAATTAGTTCTATAAAAAAATTGAAATTGGAGTAGTTAACTTATGTTAGTTCGTAATTTGCTTACGCGGTTTAAATCGAATGGAAGCTGTGCAGAAAATATAAATTTCGGACGGATTGCAATTTAAAAATCAAGGTGAGTAAATCTCACTCGACTTGGATTAATTGGTTTAATTTAAAATTTGTTGAAATCGTTTATTTATTGATTGGATAAATGGATAATTATTATTATCTCTTGGATGTTATATATATATATAGTAGTATATATATTAGTAGTTGGATTGATATTCCCGCATATTTTAGCGGATGAGACCCTATGCGCCTCGCATAATAGCAGATGGCGCTATATACTGCGATAATCCCTCGAAGTGGGATTGGTATTTTTATGTTGTATTGACATCTGTGGACACAGGGAAACGGATTGGAGGGATCCAACTGGATTCCACAAAATGTTGATTTTAATTTCATATATAATGATATATGATGTGTTAAAATAATCTGTATTGATTATGGTTGTGATTTGAATAAATTGGATGCGATAGTAGCACTGGCCAGAATTTTGGTTTTAAATACCATGAATATTATTTTTGAATTTGAAGGAATTAAAGGGATTTTAGATATAAAAATATTTATATTGGAATTTGGATTATTTTAAAGGAAATCGAGTTGGATAAGATAATAAATTAATTTTTGGTTTATACTTAAGGATTTGTAAAATATTCCTAATGGCGCTTAAAAATAATTTATATAAGGAATTTTAACCATGGGATTTAAAATGATATTCTTAAAATTATGGGTAAGGGGTTTTAAATCGATATTAAAAATAGATTTGAAAAAAATAAATAAATGAGATTTAGTAAGGGACGTATTTATAAAAAAAGATATTTTATAAATAAGATTTAGTTTTATAAACAAATAAAACCCTAAAGGAGTTATAAACTTTATAAACGATGTTTATAAATAGGGGAAATGATAATTGTTGATAAATTGGGATCAAAATTCATACTGTGCATTTATACCGAGATATGGAAATAGTTTTGGGAAAAATAGTAGAATCTATTTTGGGAAAGTGGAATGGCTAGGGAGTTGGAAAGGAATCGATGTGTTGTAAATCAAGAGGAGCTTATAAATTGAAATTAGTTATTGGAATTTTAAATATATTTTTATTCAGAAATTAAGTTTGTTTTAAAAGGGAAATTTTACTTATTTAACTATGAAATTTTAAACTAGTTAATGTTGGGATATTTTAGAAAGTGGATTATTCAAATATAGGTTCTGTGACGCCCCACTTCGAGACCCACATTAGCAAAGAGTACTACTAAGTAACACCGTCTGCTAACATGGAGAATAGAGCTGGATAGGAGCAACCATCTATGACCTTGTCTTAATTATCTATTGAATACGCCGACAATTGCCACTTCTTACTCAGGTGGATCGACATCTCAAATAAATACTTAATACAAAGCCATAGGTGGCTGAAGGATCTATCAGAATAAAATATAACAACTCAAATGTAATACACATCACAGAACAATAGATCATCACATGCATTTACATATATATATATATATATATATAGATACATTACAGAGTTTACAAAATGATACATGTCATGTGGTAAAGTAAACCACAATATACATGCGAGTCAAAAGAAAATATATCAGAGTTACAGCCAAAAAGGACTACACAAAAAGCTATAACAAAAAGGAGCTAGTTGAATAGTCTATGCGGAAGCAAAAGAGGCTAAGTCCAAAGTACCTAACCTGAAACATCTCTGTCTGACCCGAGTATAAAATACACGGGTCAGTTTAGCTAAACAAATCAGTTAGATCTACTAGTGATAATGAACATAAAAAATCATAAAGTACCACAAATATCTCCAAAAGAGATAACCAAATCATCTAACATAAGATGAATCATAACAAGTCTCATATCATAGGCAACAAAAATAAACCAAGGATATTATATACCAAAACAAGCCAAAAGGCAATTAACAAATACCAATAAAGGTAACACAAGTTTCCACAAGGTAATCGCTATATATATATCGTCTGGTTCAAAGAACCTACCCCGAAAGACGATACACTAGGGAAATATAATTGTCAAAGAAACAAAAGAGCTCGAGCTCAGTACTGTATAACAAGGATCCATACGCCCGAAGGCAACTAACCGTAGTGGCGGTACTGGACACCACTATCCGGTGGAATGTGTCGCAACTCTCAGAAAGGAACCCGAAAAATGTTAACGTGAGTCCCATACCCCACGTTCGCACTAAACGGTTTACTAACCGTTAGTCAATTTCACACTCAAAGCAGTACAAAGTTCATCTCATCTCATCGGTAAACCAAACCCAAAGGTCAAAACGGTCAAACGAATAGATTAGGAATTAACTGAAAAGATAAACGCACGTTTTCATAGCACGTGTTTTATTTAATCATTTAATTCTCCTCCCTTTCGCTCAAAGTGCAAAATTGTGTGTGTGTTTTAAATAGAAATTGTAAATTGGAGAAACGAGCTTTTAATACAATTTGAAAAGATCATTTTATAAAAACCCATGTATGAAATTTAAAAAGAATCATCAAAGTCAAACAATGCAATAACAACTAATTGGATCAACACGAATTGATTAAACAATGGAAATTCAATCAAAAATAGGCAAATAGACAAAAATAGGCAATCCCAAACGTATGAGGGTCAATTCAGACGCCTGGATTTAGGTTCTGGAAATTCAGAAACCATCCAGACGTCTGGAGGGTGGCTTCAGACGTCTGGAGAGTGGCTTCAGACGTCTGACAGGGTGGTTCAGACGTCTGAAAGAGTGGTTCAGACGTCTAACAAGGTGTTTCAGACGTCTGACAAGGTTTTTGAGACGTCTGAAAGGTTGTTTCAGACGTCTGACTCTATTTTCTGCCATTTTTAAAAATTTCCGCCGTATAAATTTTGCTCCAGGTTTAAAACCAGACGTCTGAACTTGCATTTTAGACGTCTGAAGACCTGGTCTGGGCAACAATTTGCCTAGGCCATGATGGCCAAAATGGTTCGGGAGCGATCAATCGAGCAATGACGACCAAAGATTTACGCCAAACAACAACCCGGCCTTATAGGCTCTTCGATACACCCTAAACATTAAAGTCCAAACATCCACAAGAGGATTTTCATAAAATTGGACCAAAATAAAAAAATTGGAATATTCACCAATTCAATTCAAATCAAAAGCAAACGGACATAGATAAGTGTTAGGAATTCATACCTAACAACAATGATATCTATAGAAGTAGATGTGAGTTCAAAAACTCACCTTTTGAACCCAAAAACAAAGATGAGAAGCTCAAATGCAAAGAAAAGATCAACCACTCTTCACTTCTACTCTACAAGCTCCAATCTAAGATCAAAACAAGTATTTCCTAAATTAGGGTTTACGAATTTTTTGAAATTGGAGAGAGAGATAGATGAAGAAAGTGAAGGAGATGCTTACCAAAGCTCTTCCAAGAGTTTGGAGCTAAAACTTGGATTTGCAAATGAAAACTAGGGCTTGGAGTTTCTATTTCCCTTTCTCTTCTCCCTTTTCAGTTGAGCTTGAGTGTTTGCAAAAAGAAATAAGTGAATGGATTAAGAGGGGGCTGAGTTAGGGTAGTAGAATGAGTTGGGTGAAACCCAAACCCAAAAAGCCCAACATAAATAGCAAAATTCAACCTACTCCAAACATATCGAAGCTTATACTCAAAAAAATCGCAAACGCCATTTTGGACTCAATGGAAGTGGTCCCAAGTCCTAATTCGGCCGTTTGCAAAAAGTGACATTTCGGACTTAAATCCGACTAACGACGCTATATATTTAAATAAAACATTTAAATATACCATCGTAAAATATGCGGGTTGTTACAGATCTCCCCTTCTTAACAAAATTGCATCCGTGCAATTCCTAGAGAAGAAATTGGTAACAACTACATACTTACATCACCCAAAAAGAAATGAAAAGTAAGCTTGAGATAAGAAGATATACTCACCATTGTTAAGTAAAGATAGAAAACCCGGATAGGATCGCTCGATAAACTCTCTGGTCTCCCAAGTACAGTCATTGGGATTAGCGGACCATTGAACTTTAATGAGCGGCATGTCCTTGTTTCGAAGGTGTCTCACCTCCGAGGCAAGTACACGAATATGCTGTTGTACAATAGATAAATCTGGTGAGATCTCAAGCCCTTGCAAATCAGGAGAGTCAATAACAGAATCCGATTCTCGAAGACACTTCAGAAGCAGAGAGACGTGAAACACGTTGTGAACTCCGGATAGATGAGCTGGAAGTGAAACTCTATAAGCCACAGGGCCAATATGTTCAGTAATAGGAAATGGTCCTATATAGCGAGGAGCCAATTTCCCTGTCACACTGAAGCGCATAACCCCTTTCGAAGGAGAAACACGAATAAAGACAAGATCACCAACCGAGAACTCGAGAGGCTTCTTACTGTTATTCGCGTAGGATTTCTGGCAGCTTTGTGCCTCTTTCATTCTCTACCGAATAAGAACGATCTTCTCAGAAGAATCATGAACAAACTCTGGGCCAAGAATAAGCTTCTCCCCAGATTCCAACCAACAAGAAGGTGATCGACATGGCCTTCCGTATAAGGCTTCGAAAGGAGCCATACCGATACTAAACTGAAAACTATTGTTGTAGGAGAACTCTACAAGGGGTAGATGATCCTCCCAACATCCTCCGAAATCAAGAATACAAATACGGAGGAGATCCTCTAAGATACAATTCACCCGTTCAGTCTATCCATCAGACTATGGATGAAAAGTTATGCTGAAATTATGCTTTATTCCCAAAGCTTGCTAAAGACTCTTCCAGAAATGACTTGTGAATAGAGGATCACGGTCACTCACAATCGAACTAGGAACACCATGAAGTCTCACGATTTCCTTGATATATAAATTAGCCAAAAGAGAAGCGGTCCTATTAGATTTAATAGGAATAAAATGAGCTGATTTGGTGAGGCGATCAACAATAACAAAAATGCTAGAATGGCCCGATCTCGTACGAGGTAGGCCATAAATGAAATCCATCGAAATCTGATCCCATTTCCACAATGGAATCTCTAGAGGCTGAAGGAGACCAGAAGGGCGCTGATGTTCAGCTTTAATACGTTGACAAGTCATGCAATTACTCGCATAACTCGCTACATCGTGCTTCATGCCTTCCCAATAATAAAGGCGATGCATATCGGCATACATCTTACTACTGCCAGGACGAATAGTATACTTAGAACGATGACAGTCATCAAGAATGTCATGCCTAAGTGCATAATCAGAAGGCACAACAAGACGGTTCTTCTTGCGAAGACACCATTGGGTTTAATGCTGAAATCCCGCAACGCCTCATCACGGAGTTCAGTCTCACAAAGCTGAATAAGATGCACAAGATCAGGATCACGCCGCTGAGCTTCAGCAATACGATCCAATAGAGAGGGTCAAGCTTCCAAATTGAATAATACTATCGGAGAATCAGAAGATGGAGCTCAATCATGAATATCACAAAAAGATAGAGTCTCAAGAATATCCCATTCGGCAAGCATCATAGAAACGACAGCCGAATGCCTGCGACTAAGCGCATCAGCAACACGATTACCCTTACCAGGGGTATACAGGATATCAAAGTCATATGAGGCAAGAAACTCGAGCCAATGATGTTGCCTCATATTGAGTTCCTTCTGAGTGAACAAATACTTCAAGGATTTATGATCGGTATAGAGAATGAAGCGCTCGCCTAATAAATAGTGTCGCCAAATCTTCAAGGCGAAGACAATGGCGGCTAACTCAAGATCATGAGTGGCATAGCAAACCACATTCGGACGCAGTTTCCTAGAAGCATAAGAAACTACCTGATCCTTCTGCATAAGCACGGCACCGAGACCACTACCACAAGCATCGGTGTAGACAACAAGATCATGATTCCCCTCGGGAACCACAAGAATAGGAGCATTAGTGAGAAGTTCCTTTAATGTCAGAAAGGAAGCTTCACACTTATCGGACCAAATATAACGAATGCCTTTTCGAGTAAGGCTGGTGAGAGGAAGCACAACACGGGAAAAATCCTTAATGAACCGACGGTAATAACCCGCAATCCAAGGAAACTACGAATCTCATGAACATTCTCAGGCCTCTTCCAATTCTAGATAGCTTCGATCTTTGAGGGATCGACAGAAATGGCACTTAGAGAATTTGGCTTTAAGCTGATGGTGACGAAGAGTACTCAAGACAATTCTCAAGTGATTAGCATGCTCAGCTTCAGACTTAGAATAAACAAGAATGTCGTCAATGAACACAAGGACGAACTTATCGAGATATTCCCGGAATACTCGATTCATAAGATCAACAAGAAAGCAGGAGCGTTCATTAAACCGAACGGCATAACGAGCCACTCAAAAGAACCATATCGAGTGCGGAAAGCTGTAAGAGGTATGCTATTTTCTACGACTCGGAGCTGATGAAAACCTATGGCAAGGTCGAGCTGAGAGAAGACCTTAGCGCCACTCAATAGATCGAACATATCATCGATCCTCGGCAAAGGATACCTATTCTTGATGGTCAACTCGTTAATGTAACGACCCAGAATTTTGACCAAATTAAATTGAGAATATTTAATTAATTTTAAATATTTGAACGATGATTTAATTTGAATCCCCGATATTACATTTGAATTTGACGATTAAAGTATAAAATTTAATCGATTGAAGTCGAATAAAAATTTGAATCTTCAATTTAAAACTAAAGAAAAATATTTCAAACGCTTTTAAAATTTATATTGATAATTCTGAAGATGACAGAAGCTTCAGAATTGAATTTGGGAGTGAATTGTTCAGTTTGAAATTTAATCGTTCGAGTCGATATTTAAAAATAGCCGTCCGAGGCACAGTCTCGGAATTCGACGAAACCAGTTCCATTGGGTCCGTAATATTGTTTTATTATCGGATTCCAAATTTCGTAGCATTCGGATTCATCGTGTGATCGTACGAGATAAGAACGCATGGAAGTAATTAATAGTTTTAATTAAATATCATATTTTTTCACCAGTCAAATTTCAATCTCCATCAGCCAACCTACATTTCTCAAGCAGACCTAGTAATGTACGCGTAGCCGACTTCTTCAGTTTTATATTCGTATGCTTTTCTCATCTTCAAGGAAAAACAAAAATCACGAAAAAAAATGGCTGAATAGAAATCACTCTCTCGTTCTAAGTGAAAGCTCCTTTGTCCAGTGAGGTTGAAAACAATAGAATACACTCCTTCTATTTCATCGTTCCAAAATTCAAATCAACGCCGAGCTCCCCAATTCTTACCTCAGTGAATCGAACTCGATTCATTTCAGAAAATAATATTGGCAGCTAAATAAATCGCGCGAGACAGTCGAACCCAAATCAACTCGTTCGAACCAAATTGGGATCTGGCCGTGTCTTCCCAATTCAAGACGAGGTGATAGGCGCGTGGGCGAGTGTTGGCGAGCGAACCGGTGGGATTCGCGACTGGTATGGTTGCGATGGAAAGTGGCGATCTGGAGTTGCGATGTCGGGCGGTGGTTCGCGATGGATTGGGACGCGAGTGTCTAGGGCTTGGGAAGGCTGGAGCTTGGCGACGAGGCGAGGCACTGCGATTGGGCGATGTTGGTCGAGGAGCATCGCGTGGGTGGCGTGTCGTTGAGGTCGCGATGGCAGTTTCAGACGACTCAGGGAGATGTGTGGGCAAAGCAGGGGGTATCTCGAGGCCGGTAGCGTCGTGGTCAGGCAGTGCGAACTCGTTCATCTACTGTGAATCGTGGTCGAGGCTGAAGGTATTCAAACTTCATTTTTCTCGATTTAAATCTTGATTTGTAACTACATGTACAGATAAATAAATAGATAAAATTAATATGTGCAGTACAGTATAAAACTGTTGGTCATTTTCCATTTATTTCGAAGAAAGAAATTTAGTTAAATGAAATTGTTAAAGAAAATTAGTTTGAAATTAAATCATTGGATAATTAAAAGTGTTAGTTTTAAGTGAAAATTGTTAGTTAATTTAATTTATATAAGTAAAAGTGTTTGAAGTATTTCTGTAGATGAGATTTTGGTTTAAAGTAAATGGAAAGTTAGTTGAAATTAAAAGGGTTAGTTAAATAAATTTATTTGAAAGAAATAGTAATGAATTTGTTCGGTCAATTTAAATAGTTAATAGAAAATTCGTTTAAATAAATCATTCCATAAAATTAAATAATTGGTTTAAAGAAATTAACAGATGGAAATTTATTGCCAATTTATTCAAATATTAATAGATTGTATAAATTATTTATACAAGGTTAAAGTCGAGAAAACGAAAGAAGAATTGGATTGGATTGCCAAATAAAATGCTAAGGTGAGATTTTTCTCACTCGATTGAAAAGTGGAATTTTCAGTTATTTATTGATTGATTGATTGCTATTGAATGTGGTATTAGATATAATAGGATATATCTATATATATATAGCAGTATATACATATTGGCATATGTATATATTGGATTGATGATTCCCGCCTCGTATAGCGGATGAGACCCTATTGCGCCGTTAGTAAGCGGATTTATAAAAACCTATATACCGCGATAATTCCGTACTGGAGCGGAATTGGTATTGTGCTAACGTCTTTGGATGCAGGGAAACAGGTTGGAGGGATCCAACTGGATTCCTCACCAGTAGTTATTTATTTACAGGATTGATGTATATTCTGTTATCATATATTGATATATGATGTTGATGTTGTGATTGACTAATTGATGCGTTGCATCATTGGATTCAATTTTTGAAGTTTTAAAATAACGATTTTAACTTTAAAAGAGATTTTTAAAGTGATTATTTGTAAGTATACGTTATTAAATTTTCGAATAAATTTACAAACGTTAAGATTATTAAAGTTATAAAGGTTAAGATTTTGGTGAAATATAACCGAGAGGTGATTTTTGAAATAAACAGTTGAGTAAATTATAAAATAGTTTAAAACTTGAATTTTTGAATTATTAAAAACGAGGTATATAAAAGATGTATAAAATTGATATTTATCAATTAAAATTTTTGGAATTTTAAAACGAGTTTTTATAAGTGTTAAATGGTGAAGATATAAAAATTATAGAATTATAACTTGGGAAGATAGAAAAATTTATAGGATTATAAATTGTAAAGTTTGAAGTTTATAGATTTATAAAGTTTGAAGTTTATAGATTTATAAAGTATGAAGTTATAAAATGAATGAAATTGTAGAATAAAGGCTGATAAGGAATTTACTTGTAAATTGGATTTTTGCCTTTAAGTGGGATATTTATCGAAAATTGTTAATAAAGAAGATTTATAAACCGAAGTTGTTATAAAACAGAAATGGAATTTATAAGCGTTGTTTTATAAATTCAAAATCAATTGAATTTGATGAATTAAATACTGAAATGTGATTAGTGAAGTATATTCACGATTTTGGACAGTGAATATATTATTGAATAAAATGGATTCATTTTTGAAGAAGTGATATTAAAAACGAAGTTAAACATTTTAAAGATGTTTTAAAATGTATTGTGAATCGAAAGCATAGATTTCAACAGTTCTTGTTGAAATAGACGTTTTCGAGGAATAAGGAAATGATGGACTATAACACTGTTGTTATAGTAAATGTTTTCCGAAAGGAAATGTTTTGATATAGTATTGGGATTTATATCTCTATCTAAATTCCGAATCCCTATACTAGTGATTTTGAGTCGTCGTAACGATGTTTTACGTAACATTCGTTTTGACTCAAATAAATGTTGTTATAGTAAATGATTTCCTTAAAGAATGAAATATATACTTAATTTGATTTAAGTATATCGAATATTTTCAAGTGTTGAAAATGAATAGATTTGTGAAACACTTATTTTTAAATAAGTATGGAAATGCTTTTCCAAATAAAATGAACGTTTTGAGAATTTATCTTTTTTAAAGATAAATTGAAATTTAAATATTTGAAAACGATTGAAAATCGTATATCAGTAGATATTTTGAAAGATATTGAAAATCGTATATCAGTAGATATTTTGAAAGATATAAATTCACTATGGAATTTATAAAAGAAAGCGAAGTCGTTTGAAAATAAATATTGATTTATTTTTGAAGTGTGGAAATTGATTTGAAATTGTTTTCAAATGGTTAAGCGTGGAAAATTTTATATCTAGTAAAGATATTTTGGAAGATGAAATAATTTGGAAAATTATTTGGAATCTGATGATGTTGCGCATCTTTATTGATAGTTAAATAACCGACTATCAATAATTACCTTTAGATAGGTATTTGTTGTGATTGGATGAATTTGAATGCCACACTTATTTTTGAAAAATCGCTCACTATTCGGGTTAGCCGGGAAAGGACCATGGGGTCGTATAACCCATTCCGAATATGTGATACGTCGTTATGAATCGCATTTGAAGACCGGTGTTGAAGACCGGATATTTTTGAAAACGGAAGGATTACCGTCGAGTTACTCTACATCGGCTGATCTCCGATTTAGAGGTTTTATCACCCTTAGTGACGGGAAGTCCGAACGTGATTAGAAAATTATCCGGATATGCAAGGGCTTCGTGAGAAGTGCCTTCGGTTCTGTTCGATCCCGGAACAGACTTGTATGGATTGTGTGTCTGACATTACAATTTGAGATATTAAGCTGATTTCTTTCAAATACATTTCTGTTGGTGGCGGAGAATTTATTCTCTTAGCTTAACACCCTTCTCTGAGACGTACGAGCTCAGAGGTTATGTAGTTGAAATTTATCAGCGATATATCCCAATTTGGTAACGTGGCATACTGAGTGTTGCTGTGAAATGATCAGTGTTTGGTCATTTGTGATATGATCATTTGTTTGATCTTATATCTTTGTGATCATAGGTTGATCATTTTGTTTGACCCGAAGCAGGGCTTTTTGAGAAAGCGTAGCTTTGTGGACGAGACTTCGTCGAGCCTCACACCCCGGAAATGGTCGAAACAGGAAGAATGCAGCAAGGTTCTAGGGAGTAGCGCCCCTTAGTGTATGTCATTCCTTCTGGATAAAGGTGGTATCATGGTATGGAGCCCAGATACTTAACCTCTGTGGTTACTGCATTATTATTATCTATGTGGTTTGTTGCGAATCGGGGATCCTCGGGAAGATCGGTGACGATCGGGGGATGGCATACGCGTGTCAGTAGTTACCTATTTTTGCAGAGGTAACCCGGCCTTGTGTTGGCAGAGATCCGGTTAGGTTCTCGGGTCGTCTATTCCAGGGACGTACCCATCGTGGAAAAGGAAGTTCCTTAGCCTGACCATTTGTTGGAAATCCAAAGAAACAATACGATCTTGTACGGTTTTAGTTGTAGAACCTATCATTCACTTATGGTGGTCACCACTGTTTGGATGGTAGCTATAGTAGGCATAAGTGCGGAATGCCTATGCTGGCTAAGATTAATATTATACTTTCGAAATGTTTTTCTACACTATGCACTAATAATAATATCAAAAATGATTTGATTTTTTTCGTATCAAGCATCTTTGACTATCATAAGAAGAAATCTCCTCCAATTCTGCGTTTGCATTGTGTGTGTGGTGGGAGGTCTTATGGTAGTTTCATTTTCCAAAAACATTGCGAATTGACTTTAAAAACTTCCTGTTGTTTGTTTTAAAGATAAACTGTTTTACGATCTCACACCAGTCACCATGACTGACTCGGAGTTTATTGTTCCCTTCTAAACTCTGGGTGCCCACCAATTTCCACACGGGCAGCCTAGAGTTATATTATCAGGATATTCTGGATATTCTGGAGCTTTGGAAGCAAGCTGGATGACGAGACGTAGTATTTGTATTTGATAGTATTTATTCCGCTGTGTATTCTGTATGAGGACAAGTTATATAACTGTCCATTGTTGTATATTGACTCTGATGACTGATGTATGTATAAACTGATAAAATTCTTTGTTTTTAAATGATATTCATTTATCTATTATATATTGTTCCGCTGCGATATGTGAGATTCTGATATTGTCTCTGTTCTGTATCTGTTGTTGTTTTGTTGTTCTTCTTCTCTTTTTCTTCTATCTTCTCTTCCTCCTCTTCTTTTAAATATTAAAGTTTCGCGTTTTCGCCATCCGATTGTTCGGCAATTGCTACAGTGGACGTAGCAGTGTCGGGTTTTCGGAAGACGGATTTGCGGGTCTTTACAGTTAAGCTTGCGATAATCGATGCGGAGCCTAAGAGTTCCATCGGACTTCTTCACGAAGACAACCACGGCACCCCATGGTGAAAAACTAGACTGAATCAACTGTTTCGACTCAAGCTCTAAAAGCTGCTTCTTGAGTTCCTCATTTTCTTTTGTAGACATCCTCGTGGGAGGACGCCCAACTGGCTGCGTGCCTGGAATGAGATCAATGCGGAACTCGATCGCCCGCTTGGGTGGCAAACCCAAAACTAGCTCAAAAACATCAAAGAAGTCACAAACAATAGGAATACGAGATATATCATCATCCTCTCATGAGTCAAGAGAATATAAGGCAATTTCGGAATTATCCACATTCCGAAGAACAAGTGACAGCTGAGTAGACGAATTCGGATGTCGAAGATATAAAATTCTTTTAGAACAAATAATCCTGACAGCGTATCTCACTAGCCAGTCCATACCCAAAATCATATCAAAATCCAAATAAGAAATAACATGCAGATTCACACGAAAAGAAAAGCCACATAAAACAATCTCAACATCATCACAAAGCATGCTAAGGGTTGCAGATCCCCCAATAGGATTCGCAATCCTCAATGAAGTAACCATACAAGAAACATCCAAAGACAAATCATCGACGAGCTTTTTCTATACAAAAGAATGCGAAGCACCCGTATCAAAAAGAACTCGAACACTACGACCATGAAATAAAATAGAACCTTCCAAAATAGATGGAGATATACCTCTGGGATGAGAAGAACCTCCAGAAGCCTTAGCAACATAAAGCTTGCCAGACTTGGCACTAGCAGGAGCAGTAGGGTCGGTGGAAACACGGTGACCTTCCTTCTTGCAATAATGGCAGAAGAGAGGCCTAGGACAAGCTCAAATCATATGACCAGGAGAACCACAATTGAAACACTTCCGAATGGAAGGTGTTCCAGCAGATTGAGAGTTAGAACCAGATTCAATAGGTTTTTTCTTCTTGGAAGGAAGAAATCCCTGCTTATGAAATGGAAACTTCTTCTTATTGGGGTTCTTGCGAACCTCAACATCATCACCACTATCACACTCCTTCTCGATGGCCTCGAGATGAAGTGCCGAATCAACCAACTCTTCAAAAGAAAGCTTAAGCTGAAGCATTAAAGATTTCTTAAGACATTTCTTAAGACCAGAGACAAACTTCATATTCTTCTTGTAAGAAGTAATAATGAAATCAAGACCATACTTAGATAAGGCTTCGAATGATGCAACATACTCAGAAACGGAGGACTTCCCTTGCTTCAACTCAAGGAAGCGACGGGCTAATAAAACTTTCTCAGATTCAAGAACGAATTTGAGTTCGAATCGTTCCTGAAACTAAGTCCAAGAAAGAACAGACTCATCAAGTTCGGCTATAAGAAGTTCGTACCAATCAAGGGCACGCTCTTGCAATAAGCTAGAGGTTACAAGAACTCGATCATGGTCAGAAAGATCCATGCGAGAGAAGATACGTTCGCATGTGCGAATCCAAGCTTGGACCTCAAGAACGGACTCGGAGCCTTTAAATTGCTTTCCCCCAAGATGAGAAAAATCACTGCACATGCGTGCAAAGGCAGACTTGCGTGGAGGAGATGCACGAATTGGAGCTGGAGGCTGAGTGCTTCTAAATAACTCCAAGAACTGATCGGCAGACATGTAAACACCGTCCGGATGCGAGCCGCTGGATTGCACAGCATCCGAGCGTCGTCCTCGGCCTCTTCCGGCCATTAGCTGAAAGATAAGATAAGATAAAATTATTCACAAGGTAGATATCATTAATTCAAATATGGAATACTATGGAATAAAATGCATTCCTAGATGTATTCCCAAAATTCTATCTACCTCGAAGGCACGGAAAGAATAGAGGCACGATGATTCAAAGATTTGTAACATTCGTACTACCCTTTGATGTACCGTAATATGTGTCTATGTTCTATGTTTATCATATTTTGTTCTGAACTCAGCTCTGATACCAGGCTGTGATGCCCCACTCCGAGACCCACATTAGCAAAGAGTACTACTAAGTAACACCGTCTGCTAACATGGAGAATAGAGCTGGATAGAAGCGACCATCTATAACCTTGTCTTAATTTTCTATTGAATACGCCAACAATTGCCACTTCTTACTTAAGTGGATCGACATCTCCAATAAATACTTAATACAAAGCCATAGGTGGCTGAAGGATCTATCAGAATAAAATATAACAACTCAAATGTAATACACATCATAGAACAGTAGATCATCAAATGCATTTACACATATACAGATACATTACAGAGTTTACAAAATGATACATGTCATGTGGTAAAGCAAACCATAATATACAGGCGAGTCAAAATAATACATATCAGAGTTACAGCCAAAAAGGACTACACAAAAAGCTATAACAAAAAGGAGCTAGCTGAATAGTCCATATGGAAGCAAAAGAGGCTAAGTCCAAAGTACCTAACCTGAAACATCTCGGTTTGACCCGAGTATAAAATTCACGGGTCAGTATAGCTAAACAAATCAGTTAGATCTAGTAGTGATAATGAACATATAAAATCATAAAGTACCACAAATATCTCCAAAAGAGATAACCAAATCATCTAACATAAGATGAATCATAACAAGTCTCATATCATAGGCAACACAAATAAACCAAGGATATTATATCCCAAAACAAGCCAAAAGGCAATTAACAAATACCAATAAAGGTAACACAAGTTTCCACAAGGTAATCGCTATATATATATCGTGTGGTTCAAAGAACCTACCCCGAAAGATGATACACTAGGGAAATATAATTGTCAAAGAAACAAAAGATGCTCGAGCTTAGTACTGTATAACAAGGATCCATACGCCCGAAGGCAACAAACCGTAGTGGCGGTACTAGACACCACTGTCCGGTGGAATGTGTCGCAACTCTCAGAAAGGAACCCGGAAAATGTTAACGTCAGTCCCATACCCCACGTTCGCACTAAACGGTTTACTAACCGTTAGTCAATTTCACACTCAAAGTAGTACAAAGTTCACCTCATCTCATCGGTAAACCAGACCCAAAGGTCAAAACGGTCAAATGAATAGATTAGGAATTAACTGAAAAGATAAACGCACTTGTTCATAGCACGTGTTTTATTTAATCATTTAATTCTCCTCCCTCTTCGCTCGAAGTGCAAAATTGTGTGTGTGTTTTAAATAGAAATTGTAAATTGGAGAAACGAGCTTTTAATACAATTTGAAAAGATCATTTTATAAAAACCCGTGTATGAAATCTAAAAAGAATCATCAAAGTCAAAGAATGCAATAAAAACTAATTGGATCAACACGAATCGGTTAAACAATGGAAATTCAATCAAAAATAGGCAAATAGGCAAAAATAGGCAATCCCAGACGTCTGGGGGTCAATCCAGACGTCTGGATTTAGGTTCTGGAAATTCAGAAACCATCCATACGTTTGGAGGGTGGCTTCAGACGTCTGACATGGTGGTTCAGACGTCTGAAAGGGTGGTTCAGACGTCTGACAAGGTGTTTCAGACGTTTGAAAGGGTGTTTCAGACGTCTGAAAGGTTGTTTCAAACGTCTGACTCTGTTTTCTGCCTTTTTTAAAAAATTTCGCCGTATAAACTTTTGCTCCAGGTTTAAAACCAGACGTCTGAACTTGCATTTCAGACATCTGAAGACCTGGTCTGGGCAACAATTTGCCTAGGCCATGATGGCCAAAATGGTTCGGGAGCGATCAATCGAGCAATGACGACCAAGGATTTACGCCAAACGACAACTCGGCCTTATAGGCTCTTCGATACACCCTAAACATCAAAGTCCAAACATCCACAAGAGGATTTTCATAAAATTGGACCAAAACACAAAAATTGGAATATTCACCAATTCAATTCAAATCAAAAGCAAACAGATATAGATAAGTGTTAGGAATTCATACCTAACAACAATGATATCTATAGAAGTAGATGTGAGTTCAAAAACTCACCTTTTGAACCCAAAAACAAAGATGAGAAGCTCAAATGCAAAGAAAAGATCAACCACTCTTCACTTCTACTCTACAAGCTCCAATCTAAGATCAAAACAAGTATTTCCTAAATTAGGGTTTAGGAATTTTCTGAAATTGGAGAGAGAGATAGATGGAGAAGGTGAAGGAGATGCTTACCAAAGCTTTTCCAAGAGTTTGGAGTTAAGACTTAGATTTGCAAATGAAAACTATGGCTTGGAGTTTCTATTTCCCTTTCTCTTCCCCCATTTCAGTTGAGCTTGAGTGTTTGCAAAAAGAAATAAGTGAATGGATGAAGAGGGGGCTGAGTTAGGGTAGTAGAATGAGTTGGGTGAAACCCAAACCCAAAAAGCCCAACAGAAATAGCAAAATTCAACCTACTCCAAACATATCGAAGCTTATACTAAAAAAATCGCAAATGCCATTTTGGACTCAATGGAAGTGGTCCCGAGTCCTAATTTGACCGTTTGCAAAAAGTGACATTTTTTCGGACTTAAATCCGACTAACGACGCTATATTTAAATAAAACATTTAAATATACCATCGTAAAATATGCAGGTTGTTACAGGTTCTCAATAAAATAAATTCTAACTTTATAACAAGTTTTGTAAATCAATTAGTTTTAATTAAGGTTGGATTGAGAAATGAGTTATTAATGTTTTATTTAAAAAGTGCTGATCTTCCAAACATTTGTTTGAACATGTTTCAAAAATAGATTATTACTCTTTAAAATACTTATTATATATACATAGTCTTGAATGATTTAAATTATTTATTTATTTATAAACTCTCTCGAGATGTGAAAACGGATATGATTGGAATATGTAAATGGATAGACGAGATTATAAGTGAGTATAATCGACTTTTGAAAATGTAAAAAGGAGTTAATATAAATTCCGGAAATGTAGGAGATAAGATAAGAAAAACTCCTAAGTATTGATATTAGAAATGATTCAGAAAAATGGATTATAATAATTTCCTAAGTGAGAAAATGACGGCTTTTGAAAATATTTAGAGACGAAGAATTTATAATGAGATATTTTCTAAGTAATGGGTTTTAAATCGAAGTCGGAAATATTTCAATAAGTGTTGAGTGAGGTACGAGTGTAGATATCCTATTATGGAAACAAGTATTCCAAATTTTTTCTAATATTGATAAATTTGAAAGGGATTTGAATATATATCTTTGTAAAGATATTTTAAAATGAATGTTTTTAAAGAATTATATACAATGGCCTAGTGACTGTTTATGGATGTTATTTGATAGTTAAATAACCGACTATCAATATTGGCCAAATTCGTTGATCGTTTCGAAGAGACCGGGATTAGATTTAATTATCCGAAAACCACTTCGATCCGGTTTGAACGTTACGAATGGGTATTGCGAAGACAGTGAAGATGGTGATTCGGTTTGTCCAGACCCAGGACAACTTGTATGGACGAATGCTATCAGAACATCGTCGTTGGAGGATGATGAGCATTCTAAGTAGAATTGTTCTTGAAAGGTAATCGTTAGCCTAAATCCTCATCAACCAGGAATGACTAAAACAGGGGATATGTAGCGAGGCTAAGTGGGTCGCACCCAATTGGGTATGCTATCACTTTTCTAGATATCCTCGAAAATATATATAAATTATGGATATGATTGTGCACAAAAAAGGGAGCGGTCGATTTATAACGGTGGGAACACCCGGGGTGATAACATATTCGGTCTATCCAGGTTAGGGGTAGACCGGTCTTGTGTTGTAGGGGATCTCGGCGTGGTCCTCGGTACATTTTTCTTGAGATGTACTGTGATGGGCCGTACCCTAGTAGCCAGTCGTTGTATGAGATCCATTCTCCAATACGAGTCTTTACGGTTGTGTTTGTAGAGCTTAGTATGTTGGAATTTAATTAATGTAACAATTTCGGCTATTTGAATAAGTATTTGTATTTAGACACTTGTATAATATCGCTGGATTTTCTATAAAATGTTTTGGTTATCGTAAGGGAAAAACCCGTCGTGTTAATGTGTGACGCGGTTTTATGAGATACCTTTGTTTTTCAACAGGTTTTGATAACTTTAATAATTCAATTGAGTGTGTTTTCTCATGCTGGTTTTCCAGACTGACTCGGGTGTTATTTTATTATAATGCTCGGGTCAGACAGAGTATTACAGATTCAGGATAGGATGCTATGGAGTTCAGGAGACGAGCTGGATAATAGAGACGTATTTCCGTACTTGACTTATATTTCCACTGTATGGGAACAAGTTATTGTAACTGTCTAGATTGATGTATTGATTATTGTACTCTGATGATTGTAAGTATAAAATAGTTACAGATTCTTTTGTAAAAAATCAGTTATTATATATTATATTTTGTTCCACTGCGACTGTGAGATTCTATGTTGTTGTTCTATATTTCTTCTATCTCTTTCTTCTTCTTTACCCCTAAATATTCGTATTTCCGTTCAATTTGGGTTGAACTAATGTGAATTACGGTCGACTAAAAAGGGTACGGAGAAACGGGCATTTACACTTGGTATTAGAACCGAAGGTTAAGCGAGAACCTTGGCTTTGGTGGGGATTACTCATTAGAGATAGGGTTAGTAGTACCCTATAATGAGTTGAGAGTATTAATAGATAAGAGCGCGTATTTGTTTGTGGATATAAAATGGTTTTATATTTTGTTGATTTATCCATTGAGTGGTATATAAATTCCGGTCGAATAGTGGGATGCCACTAAATCGATAGGAGTTTCTAAACACTTGAACATGATAAACTGACACGGTATGGTTTTGAAGTGGGTAAATGAAATAATTTTACCCACATTATATTTTGATATAAAAGAAATAATCTTCTGAAATTATTATATAATATTGGTGTGTTTGGTTATTATTATATAATCAAAACAAAGTTATAAAATTGGAAATGGTTTATTAAAACCAAATTAGATTGTATAAGAATAATTTATACAAGTGGATTAAAAATTAAAAATGGATTCAAACCAGAATTTGGATAATTAAATCCCGGAGATTTTTGGAAATATTTTCCAAAGTATCTGGAAATATTTTCCAAAGTATTTGGAAATGAATAATAGTATTATTATTTTGGGATATGTTTGAATAGAATATGGTTTTAAATGGATTTTGGAAGTGATATAGCACTGAACTCACTTCAGTTGCTGGAAAATAATCATTGTGATGACTACATCATCATCAGTATTCATTTTCGAGTTTCTAAGTGACGGATTGCTACCGAAATTGATTTGATGCAGAATTGTTGAGCAAACAAGTATTGTTTGGAAATTTCGAAATGAATTGTTTTGGACAAAAAAATCAGGTTGAATTTGAAAATCCAAGGAAGTGATTTGTTAAACCAAAGAGAGTATATATATATATATAGTATTTCAAAATAATTTTAATGAAAAACGGGTGTTGAATTCTGAAATTTCCAATTAAATGAGAAGTGAAATCAGAAAAGAATAAGTTTTGAAATAAAAACTTGGAAAATGTGAACTTCAAGATGAAATTAAAATTTAACTTGTGTAAGTTAAATAAATTGGATTTGTAAAAGAAAATTTGTAGGAATTGGAATTTAACTTAAGCAAAAGTTAAAGAAAATAAATTAAATGAAGTAAGTATAATAAATAGAATGAAATGAATAGAATGTGATGAAGTTAACTAAATATAAGTGCATATGAATGTTTAAGTGAATGGAACAAATAAATATAAATAAGGAAGTGTGGAGAGATTTGAAATTTGAATTAAATTCTTACTTGATTAAATTGAATGAATTGAAAATAAAATCGTTAGAGTGAAATTAGTTTAAGTATTAATAACTCGAGTATGGTTTTGAAACGTTGGTTAAAAGGAACTGAAATTTAAATAAAAAGTGAATTGGATTTGAATCATATTGAATTGAATTAAATATATAAATGTGAATTATAAAGTGACTATATAACTATAAGTTATAAAATTGGATTGGATTAGAAAAAATATCGAATTGAAGTAAATATAAATTTTGAGTTTTGAAATATTATATAACCATAAGGTATAAATTTTGAATGAAATAGAATTTAAGGGAAAATTTGGGATTGTGAATAAATAAATTTGAATAGCTTATAAAATTTGAAATTAATGGAATAAAGGTATATTTAAGCTATAAGGTGATGAATAATCTTGAGTTAAAAATAAAATGTGGATACACTCGAGTATAAAATTGAGGGAAATGTGAGGAAATAAGTTGTGTAACTTATAAATTGAAAGTGAAATAGAAAACCAAAAATAAAAATGGGGTGATGTTCTAGTAAAGAAATAAAAATCCAAACTTGAATTTTAAGATGAGTTTGAGTTCAAGTAAATTAAGTGAAGTGATTTTTGAAATAAAAATCAGATATTGAGTTGTAAAACGGAAGTGAACTAATTAGATAAATTAATTAGTTAATTGAATATGGGAATGGAATTTAACTTGATTAAGTAGAATGGATTGTGGACTGAAACTGAAGTTGAATATGGAACTTGAGTAATAAATAAAATTAGGCTTATATATAAGCTGATTAAATATATGTTGAATGTGATCAAATAAAATGGAATTGGATGGAAATAGAAATGGTTTGAGTCATAAATAAATTCAATGTGATTGAAAATAAATTGAATATAGTCTTGAATATTATTTTAAATAAATTCGAGCTTGAAATTAAATTTTGAAGTGGATTAAGTTAATGAAATAATTAAATTATTAGTAAATAGAATGGAATTGGATTGAATGGGAGTCAATCTAAAAATTGAAATGGAATTTGGTCGCAAAAGTAATAAACTTAAGTTATATTATTGAATTAATGAATTAACTTAAGTTAATATGGAAGCTTGGCTTAAATAAATTTATGTAATGGTTCATAAATAAATTAGCATGGAATGATTCCGAGTTTAATAAAATGGATTTGGATATAATGAATGAGGATATGAGTGGAATGTAAATACCAATTTGAAATGGAATAGGATTAAAAATAAATTGATTTGGAATCAATTTAAAATAGCTATAAACTGAAATGGTTATTGTTTGTACAAAAAATGGACAAACACCTCGAAGTTGTATGATTTAGTAGATCTTATGTTATTCTTAGTGATTTGAGCGATTTATGCAAATATATAAAAAAACAGGGGCTAAACTGTAAAAAGACACGCAGATTTATAGTGGTTCAGCCAGAATGTGCCTACGTCCACTTTATATGTTATTTCTCTTCTCTTATTCTGATTACAAGTACAAAGCTTTGATACCAGTAAAAGAAAGTTGTTTGAAAGTTCTATCCATGCTTGAGCTCTCAAAACTTGTCCCCCATTGTTGTACCCCTGCCCCTCTATTTATAGAGTGAGGCTGGGGGTAGGGGTCTTGGAGGTATACAACAGCTGGCGGGCCTGGGCTGACGTAATCTGGCCTGGCGCGTCTTGGTTCGGCCTCCCTTGGTTCTGTTGTAGGAGTTGAATGATAGTATGGAGACGACTTGGTCCGGCAGTGGATTGGTTCGGCATTGCTTGGAGAAGAGGTTGGTTCGGTATCGCTTGGAGAAGAGGTTGGTTCGGTATTGCTTGGAGAAGAGGTTGGTTCGGCATGCTTGGAGAAGAGGTTGGTTCGGCATGCTTGGAGAAGAGGTTGGTTCGGCATGACTTGGAGAAGAGGTTGGTTCGGCATGACTTGGAGAAGAGGTTGGTTCGGCATGTGTTGATCCGGTGATGATGGTTCGGCTAGGTTGGTTCGATGGTAAGAATCCATCCAACATTTGCCCCCCAAAGTGGGGCATATGCTAGTATATGCCGCGCTTTGTTTCGGCTAAGGTGTTTTCATTTGGTCCCAAAGTGAGGAGCCGTTTGGTTCGGCGTCTTGTATCTGCTTATAAATAGGGGCTACACACCTTCGTTAGTCCTTACCGAACAGAGAAAGCCGAATCAAACTGAGTACCGAATCACCTGAGTACCGAATCATCTGAGTACCGAATCAACCGAGTACCGAATAGTCCAAGCTCTGAACCAGGTAATGTATTCTTTTGCCGAATGAGCCTACAAATTCAGTACCGAATGAATCTTATATGGAAAATGCCGAATGATTCCTTGTGTTGGGATGCCGAATGAACTCACATACGACAATACCGAATGGACCTCTCAGACTATAATACCGAATGAACTTCTGCATTTATTTGTTTACATCCTCTGTTCTAACGATGTGCTTTTCCGGTGTTGCAGATAATGTCTCGTAAAGCGGAAACTCGATCAGACAAAAAGAAATCCGGGGGCGAAGGAGGTTCCACTGCCGTGCCCCCAGCTCAGCCGAATCCCGAACGTCACGGACCAATCCCGAGATCACTAGTGGATGGGTACGGCCCTCAGGAAATTCTGAACTCCCCGCCTGACTGTTTTCCTAGTTCCCTCAAGGAGGAGCAGCTTGATGCCATCTCTCGTTCTTTCGGAATTGATAGGGCGCGAATGCTGTTGCCAGGGAGAGATGTTATGCCATACGACCCCCCTGAGGGATACTTTGCTTACAGCAGATACCACTGCATGTGTGGTGCCATTCCGCCTCTTAATGCTTGGGTAATCAACTTCCTTACATATCTCAAGGTGGCCCCATTCCAGCTTCAACCCAACTCCTATGCTATCCTGGTGAGCCTCTTCGTCATTTTCCAAAGGAAGTATGCTCGTGCTCCTTCCAACCGGGAGATCCGGTACTTGTATAATTTGAGGGGCTATAAGAAGGGGTCCCCATACATTAGCTTGGAGTCAGCCGTGACCTTCAAACCGGTCTTGGATCTGTATTCTAAATTCAGCATGTTCAAGAAAGAGTGGTTCTTTGTTAGGGACGACTCCGTTTCAATCCGGCGCTTTACTTCTGGATGTAAGTTGATGCTTTTACTTATAATTTCTATTCCGATTGCGATGCTTCTTCTCATACTTTCTCATTTTTGCTAGCGACAGGTGGCTTTCCGGTTGTGGAGACTGACCGCCTGGTTCAGACGGCGGCAGAGATAGAAGCTATTCTTGGGAAATATAGATCATCTGCCTTCTTGATCAGAAATGCGATTCTTCTGGAATATAACTTAATCCTTCCGCAGCAGTCAGTAGTTAAGCTGAGGGAAACGGCGGAGGAGAGGGCGGCTGCTCAGACCAAGGAAGGTGTTACGGTAGAGAGTAACAAGAGGAAACCTTTCACAAAACCTTCAGCTGTCGGAGGTAAGAAACTCAAGAAGTCGGACGGTCCTTCCCCCAACAATTGTCCACTTACCCGGGAGGAGGAAGACATAGAGGAGGAAAGAGGCGAGGGTGGAGATTGTCGGGAAGGTGATAAAGGTGGCGATGGTATCGGGGCCTTGCTTCCTGGGCAAGCGGGCGAGATTCAGGAGTGGACGGACGATGCGTTCCACCAGGCTTTCGAGGGGCTGGACGGAGATCCGGCTTTGGTAGAGAAAACCGGGAAAGCGGACAAGGTCGGGACCGGTGCAAGCGAGTCTTCCCAGACCATTCCAGCCAGGGTGGCTCCGACGACTCAAGGTGAACTCTTGACTCCTGCATGCTTCACTAATGATAGGGACTTAGTAATATTTTATGACCCGCTCCCGTCCTGGAATGAAATCCAGGACCTATTGCAGTATCCTACTCCTCCCCAGGGTTTGTACAACCACAGATGTGTTTCTCTCCTTTTAATTTGCCGTGTTTTCTCGAAGTATAGAAAAATATATGCTTGTGACACTTTTTCTTCATATCAGGAGCAGGTAAAACGGTCAAAGCCTCAGATTTTCGGCACGGGCTTGAACAGTACAAGCTTTCCAAAACTTCTGTCAAGCCGAAGCCTTCGACCCACCGCTCCGGGGATGTAGTCGGCTACCGTCCTCTTCTCGGGGTTATCGAAGAGGGTATTCAGCAGAGAAAGAGGAGTCGTCCTTTATCCGAACCTTCGCCTGGTCCTCAGCTCCCGGCTCAGCCTCTTCATGATATCACGGAGGAGGATAGCGAGTTTGTGCCTTCTCCGCACCTGTCCGGAAACCCTTCTGTTATTCATATCGACCGTCCTGATTTGGCTCGTAATCCATTTGCGGGTCATCCTGATCTGGATCCAAGCTCTCATGATATTACCTTTGACGAAGTCACTGGTGAACACCTTCTCCCCCGCAACCCCATGGTACGGGTACTTGATGAAGCTAAGTCCTTAGATCTCGATTTACTCACTACTCGTATAATCACTATGGGAGACGAGGCCAAGGCTAATATTGATCGGGTGGCGGAGGAGACCAAGAAGCTGATGGGGCATCATGCCCGGCTGGTTAAGGCCGGAGAGGAGATTGGGAGCGCCAATATCCGACTTCGATTGGTGGTTTCGGATCAGGCCAAACAGCTTGCGGATCAGGCTATTCAGATTTCTCAGCATGAGGCTGCTACTGGACGATTAAGGAAAACCATGGAAGAGGCCAGTCGGGCCGAATTGCGGAAAATGGAAGCTACTTGCAAAGAACGGATTGACATGGCTATTGCCACGGTGGACGAGGTTCGGAAAGCGGATCTCGAGCAGGTGGAGGAATTGTCCGGGAAACTTGAGGCTGCAGAGCTTGCTTAAGCTAAGTTGAGGGAGGAGATGGAGGCAATGCGGGGATCCCTTCTAGCCGACTGCTCGAGATACCGATCGGAGAGAGATGCTGCCGTTGGGAGGTTGTTGGCTTCCGAGGCCCGGATGAGGGAGTTTGAGGAGAATGAGGGGATGATGGACGAAATGCTCCAGGACATGTACTTCCGAACCTGGAAGCAGGGCAACCTATCCTGGATGGATGATTATCCCAGGATCATGGCTAAGATCTATCTTCGGGCTCTGGAGGAGGCCAAGGCCGATGCGGATAAAGATGGTGGCGTGGCCTTCAGCATGGATGCGGTCACTGCCCAGTTTGCCAAGGAGGAGAAGGTGGCGGTGAAGGAAGGTATGCGGTTGCTTGCCGTTGAGGAGGTAGGCGTGCAGGTAGAGGATGACGATCAGGATAGTCAGGAAGCAGGCGCTGGTAAGTCTCCCTTTTTAGTTTCTCCATCAACTTGGTTGCTTATTGCTAATGAGTCCTCTTTTTTTTTTTGACTGGACAGGGGGTCAACAGGGCAAGGATAAAGCTCCACTACAACCGGCTCCTTGATTATACCTGGAAAAACTCTTTTTGTGGATTCGACAGTGTTGTATATGTTAGTCGAAAAAATAGTAACGTAGCCTTTAGGTTGTAATATTTTGCCACTTGTAATAAATAGTCTTATTTTTGACGTGTAATTCTTTAACTTGGGCTGATTTTCTTGAATGTTTGTTGCTTTTTCGACATGTCGTATGAGAAATATAGCTATGCATATTCTTGTAATTGAATTGTGTTTGATGTCAGGTTTTGGTTTTAAAACATAATTTCATGACTTGTAATATTAGTGTGTGGTGTGAACAGATTATAGTCATGCATCTGTACATAAAGGAAGAAAATACCGCCTTTCATGTTCTGTTTGTAGGTGGCAGTTTCGAATATCTTGTATGACCGAGCATGGAAAGTAGTTGAATGCCCTGCCATCTGATTGTGGATCCCCGCATCCATTGGCGAGTGTCTTTTACTCCGTATCCTGTACTTTATGGATTGTTATAGAGGATAGGAGGAAATCTTTTTAAGTAAAATTGAAATATGTGAAATAGTAAAACTTCCAATCACGGAAGGCCTTCGATGTGCTTAAGTTCGTGGCAAACGGGTTTTGTAGTCACTTTCCCTAGCTGTGGGTCTTGGAGACATTTGTCACCCATCTTACGCCTCCGCGGGGAGTTAATTCTTTTTTATCACAGCCACACTTAAGACACATCGGAGCCGAGATCGCGCACAGTAACTACCCGGGCCATTATGGCCCGTAATCATGGGTATTATTCGATTTACTGTGGCCGGCTAGCGTGGGTGCCGATCGTCAACTGTGAACTGCCCCTGGCTGGCCACACCTTATGTTGGGGCTTATAGTCGGTTCACAGTTGCCGGCGAGCCTAACGCCGTAATGAGCTGCCTCGGCTATAGTCGGCCTTCTCGGTGGCTTATAATCGGCTCATTACAGTTGGCTTTAAGGGCCGTCGCGAGCAATGAGTTAACCCGCAGCAGAGGGATGCTGGGGCAAAAGTGTCTCATAGGCGAGGGCATAGATTCGCATAGTACCTGTTGGGTTTTGCCCAGGTGAAGTTGCGCCGTGAGGTGCTTTGAGTGGAGATGCTATACGCGTAGGATTTTGTTCAACAGAAAAGGATAAAGTTAACAAGTAGCCAAGATATAAAGGAACAAGTTAAAAAAGAGACAAGGTTTTTTAAAGTGGTTCGGCATGAAAAGGCCTACGTCCACTGATTCTCTTTGTTAATTCACTTCATATGGGCAATACAAGTTAAGAAAAGTATCGACGGAGGTGTTGGATGTTCCATGCCCTCTGGAACACCTCTCCGTCCACTGTTGACAAAATATAGGCTCCGTTGTGGAGATCTTTATGAATTACATATGGTCCATCCCAGATCGGGTCTAGTGCTCCGGGGCGAGGGAAGATTCACTTGAGGATAAGATCCCCCTCTTGTATGGTACGATACTTGACTTTGGAGTTGTATTGTGCTGCCACTTTCTGCTTGTGGGCCGCCGCTTTAAGGACTGCATCATTCCTTCTCTCCTCAACTAGATCCAAAGACATGTGGAGGAGTTCTTCATTCTCTTCTGGGTTATAGTGGATCCTACGGTGGGAAGGCACGATGGTTTCAACTGGGAGCATAGCCTCCGATCTGTATGCCAAAGAGAAAGGGGTGTGCCCTGTTGATGTTCTGAAAGATGTGCGGTAGGCCCATAGTGCCGTAGGGAGTTCATCCACCCAAGCGCCCTTTGACTTTTTGAGCTTCTTTTTGATCAGAGTTTTCAGAATTTTGTTGACTGCTTTGACTTGTCCGTTTGCCTAGGGATACGCTACGGATGAGAAGCTTTTATGAATTCCGTGCTTTCGGCACCAGTTGGCGAATTCCTCGCTGTCAAACTGAAGTCCATTGTCTGATATGATTTTGAGTGGGACTCCGTACCTGCACAGAACATTTTTGATCAAGAAGTTAATAACTTTTGCTGAAGATACTTTATTCAGAGGTTCCGCTTCCACCCATTTGGTGAAATAATCAACCGCCACTATAGCATATTTGGCCCCGCCTCGGCCCATCGGTAGCTCGCCGATTAAGTCAATTCCCCATATTGCGAAGGGCCAAGGGCTGGTCATTTGAGTAATCTCATTTGTTGGTAGCCGTGGGATCTTAGCAAATTTTTGGCATCTGTCACACTTCTTGACGAAATCTAAGGCGTCCTTGCTTAAGGTGGGCTAGAAATATCCGTAACGGAGTATCTTTTTTGCTAATGTTTGCCCTCCGGTGTGATCTCCGCTACTCCCCTGATGGATGTTGGATAAACTTTCCTTGGCTTCTCTCCCAGCGACACACCTTAATAACGGGTTAGAGAATCCGCGCCGATAGAGGATGTCTTCTTGTATTGTGTAGCGGGACGCTTTCCTCAAGATTTTCTTGACTTCGTTACGCCCGTTGGGTAGTGTGCCATTCTGTAGGTAGTCTCGGATGGGAGTCATCCAAGTTGCTTCTTCGGCTGCAGCTATCAGATTCACTTGCTCAAAACTTGGGACCGTTTGCTTTGAGATGGTTACTGCCCCGAAGATGGCGATGTCTCTCATACTCGCTTGCTTTGCCAATTCGTCGGCCTCTTGGTTCTCTTCCCGAGGGATGTGTTTGACTAAGTACTGATCCAATCGGCTGAGAAGCAACTTGGTCTTCTTTAGATATGCTATGAGTCATTCCTCTCGAGCTTGGAATTCTCCTAGTATTTGATTAACAATAAGTTGAGAATCGCTGTGAAGACACAAAGAATTGGCTCCGATTTCTATGGCAATTTCTAGTCCAGCTATCACTGCTTCATATTCTGCATCGTTGTTGGTGGCAGCGAACTCCAACCTTATAGCATAGTGCAGTTTATTTCCCCTGGGAGTGATTATTACCACACCTGCCCCCGAGCCTTGTTCGTTAGATGCACCGTCCACAAAGAGATTCCACTTGATATCTTCTATTATTTCCAGTTGCTCCTTATCCTCATTGGTAGTGAACTCTGCAATGAAATCAGCCATGGCTTGTCCCTTGATGGCGGTGCGAGGGTGATAGGTGATATCATATTGACTCAGCTCAATACACCATTTAAGTAGTCGCCCGGAAGTGTCGGGACGATGGAGTACCTGCCTCAGTGGTTGATCGGTCAGAACTTTGATGGAATGGGATTGGAAGTAGTGACGTAGTTTTCGTGAAGTGATTAGTAAACAGTATGCTAACTTTTCAAGTTTAGGATATCTGACTTCTGCCCCAGTAAACCTTTTACTGACGAAGTAAACTGGTCGTTGCGTGCGGTTGTCTTCCCTTACCAAGGCAGCGCTTAAAGCGTGAGATGACACAACAAGGTATAGGTATAATTCTTCGCCTTCGCTTGGGGTCGAGAGTACCGGTGGTTTCTGGAGGTGTTCGATTAGGTTAAGGAAAGCGGTTAAGCATTCGTCCGTCCATTCGAACTTTCCTTTATCTTTCTTTAGAGCTTCGAAAAAGGGGACGCACTTGTCCGTTGCCTTGGAGATGAATCGGCTTAGGGCGGCCACTTTTCCATTTAGGCTTTGCATTTCCTTTCGGGTGGAAGGTATCTTGATATCCCTTAGTGCTCGGACTTGTTCAGGGTTTGCTTCAATCCCTCGGGCATGGACGATGAACCCTAAGAATTTTCCCGATGACACTCCGAAGGAGCACTTTAGTGGATTCAACTTCATTCCATACTGTCGAAGTACCTGGAACATTTCGCCTAGGTGGCTTACGTGATCTTTGGCTTTCCGTGATTTCACAAGCATGTCGTCCACATATACTTCCATAGTTTGTCCTATTAGCCCTGCAAACATCTTGTTGACGAGGCGCTGGTAGGTGGCTCCTGCATTTTTAAGTCCGAAAGGCATTACCTTATAGCAGTACAAACCTCGATCGGTGATGAAACTAGTGTGGTCTTGGTCGGGAGCATGCATAGGAATTTGGTTATATCCTGAGTATGCATCCATAAAGGATAGGAGTTCGTGCCCGGCTGTGCTGTCTACAAGTTGGTCGATTCTGGGAAGTGGGAAGCAATCCTTTGGGCAGGCGTCATTTAGGTTGGAAAAGTCAATGTAGGTTCGCCACTTCCCATTAGCCTTTTTTACCAGCACCGGGTTGGCGATCCATTCCGGGTAGATAGCTTCTCGTATGAAGTCATTGGCGAGTAGATTCTTTACTTCTTCATCGAGTGCTGCTGATCGCTCTGCCCCCATACTTCTCTTTTTTTGTTTTACAGGCGCCTTGGTAGGATCAATGTTTAATACGTGGCAGGCTATGTCGGGGGAGATTCCAGTCATGTCAGCATGTGACCAAGCGAATACATCCAAGTTGTGGCGGAGAAAATCGATGAGTTGTTCCTTCAACTCGGTTTTTAGTTGGGACCCAATTTTCAGTAGCCTACTTGAGTCGTGCTTGTCTACAGATATAAACTCCATAGCCTCTGCAGGCTCGGCGGTGGCCTCCTCCTCTTTGTCCCTAGGGTCTAATTCATTGAAAGGGTCGCTGTGTATCGAAGAGGAGGGGCTTTCTTTAGTTGCTATGCTTCAAGGCTTTTTGTGCAGAGGGCAATCTCTACACCTTTCCCTTTATCCTTCCTGTGGTTGTTGCGAAGTTCGGTTACATAGCAGTCTCGTGCAATATCCTGGTCTCCTTCCACTTCCCCTACCCCATTGTCTGTTGGAAATTTCATTTTCAGGCACCATGGGGCTAGGACAATTTGGAAGTCAGACAAGGCTGGTCTTCCTAAGAAGGCGTTGTAGGCCGAATGGTTTTCTATTAGCACAAACATCTGTTTCCGTACAACGGAGCGGGGATGGCTTCCAATCTCAACAAAGAGGTCCAGCTGCCCGAGGGGCATCTTCGCATCTCCAGTGAAACCGTGTAGTGGTTTATCGCAGGGAGATACATCCTTCATTGATAGCTTCATTTTGTCGAATGCGTGTTTGAACAGGATGTTTACCGAGCTTCCAGTGTCTACCAGGATTCGGTAAACTTTGGCGGGACCGAGTCGGGCAGGGATAACCATGGGATCCATGTGAGGGTACTGTCTTCCTTCTAGGTCACGCTTACTGAATGTGATGTCATCACTTTCTTTCCGCTTTGGGTGGCGCTCTTCTATAACCATATTGACACAGTCCTTATTGTCTCTAAGCAACTTCCCATATCTTTCCATCTCTCTCCAACTTCTGTCTGCAATGTGCGGACCTCCTGAGATGGTATGGACCACTATCTTCTCTTGACTAGAGCTGCTAGCGTTGCGGTTTCCTCTGTCGGTCCCCGGTGAGGGTAGCCTTGGGTTTTCATTGGCAGGAGCTGGAGTCCTGTCTTGACTTTTTACATAACGTTCCAGTTTCTTCCTTCTGATGTGTTCCTCAATCAGATCGCGGAGATGATGGCATTCGTTGGTATCATGTCCGTGAGATTCGTGGAAGCGGCAGAATTTTCCAGATTTCTGTGCGTTATCTGATTCTTTCTTGTATGGTGGGCGTTTGTATCTAACTTCGCCTTGGGTGGCAAGGAAGATATTTTCGACGGTCTCGTTCAAAGGGGTGTAAGTGTCGAATCTTGGTCCTGGCCGATATAGGCGCTTTTCTCCCTTCTTGCCCCCAGTATTGTCTCTGGAATCAGTTCTTCGAACGTCCCTTGCCACAGCAGGGGCGTTGCCATGGGTTGTCCTATTTTGCTGTCCTGACTGCCCCTCAACGGCAGCATCCTCAAGCCTCATGTATTTCCCGGCTTCATGGAAGAAATCGGGTAAAGTAGCTGGCTTTTCTTTTGTCAACCTTCTAGCAAATTTAGTGTCCGGATGCACACCACTGCAGAGGGCCATCAGGATAAGCTTCTCATCGGCATCTTGGACTTCGGCTACTGCGGCGTTGAATCTGGTTAGGTATTGCTGCAGCTTTTCTCTAGGTTTCTGTTTGACGCTGGATAAGGAATAAGCGTCCTTGGGTTGCTCCACATGAATGCGGAATTAACTGATAAATTTTTCTTTCAACATTTCCCAAGAGCTGATGGATCCTTGGGGTAGATGACAGAACCAGGAGGTAGCAAGATCTGCTAAGAAGAGCGGAAAGCATTTGCACAGTACTCCCTCTGTTGCTCCACTCATGAGCATATGCTGCGTGTACCTTTGTAAGTGTACAACAGGATCAGAGGTTCCTTTGTAGGGTTCCATTGTTGGCATCTTCCATTCTCGGGGGGTGATAGCAATTTCGATATTGCGGGCGAAAGGGCTGGTTACCCTAGCGCCTATCCCTCGATCTCTTTGCTCCCGTTGGACACACTCTCTGAATAAGCGTGCCATCCTTTCATCAGAACTTGGAGTAGATAGAAATGAGTTTGGTTCTGTTCTGTGGGATTGATTCCGTCCAGATGACCTGTAGGGATGGTATCGTCTATCATTCCTCATATTTTCCAGTGGCTGCCTTTGATCTTCTGGGAGCATGCTTGGGTCAGCTACAGTTGGCCCTTGCCTTGATCTCCCCCTGTTGGGTTCTGATCTAAGCACTTCCTCGGGTCCAACTTCGGGCTGGACTCTAGCTCGGTCCCGTTCACTGGCGTTTCTGTGGTTAGGCAGCATGACAGGCTCAGCTACAGTTGACCTTCGCCCGGTACCTTCCCTGTTGGGTTCGGTACCAAACGTTTCCTCAGGCCTAACTTCGGGCTGTGCTCGGTCTCGGCTCCTACCATGGCTACTTCTGCCGTTAGCTCCTTCGAAGAAGGAAGATCTTTGTTGTCTCTGAGATCCTCCAGGCTGGGACTCGCCCCATGATTCAGTGTTGCGGTTGGATTCTTCAGCGTCCCTTAAGCGTGACATGAGATGGTCCACCAAGGCTTCCTGCTGGGATGTGAAGCAGTTAGTTACTTCAACCACAACTCTGTCCAGATCTGCTCTAGTAATTGCTGCAGGCTGTTCTGTGGCAGGAGTAGTTGGGTTAGCTTGTTCTTCATTTGTTACTGTTGCTGGAGGAGGACGATTTTCTTGATTCGCGACAGCTGGATCTGGAAGACTGCTGGATGCGATGTTTTTTCCTTTGCTAACATCTTTTCTCTGTTTGGGAGGCATGTTTTCCAAGTGGCGGACGATGCTGTTAGGAAAACTGTTAAGTGGATGAAGCTGAAGCTTCGAGCTTCTATCTCTCAGTGAAAGCACCAAAAATGTTTGTACAAAAAATGGACAAACACCTCGAAGTTGTATGATTTAGTAGATCTTATGTTATTCTTAGTGATTTGAGCGATTTATGCAAATATATAAAAAAACAGGGGCTAAACTGTAAAAAGACACGCAGATTTACAGTGGTTCAGCCAGAATGTGCCTACGTCCACTTTATATGTTATTTCTCTTCTCTTATTCTGATTACAAGTACAAAGCTTTGATACCAGTAAAAGAAAGTTGTTTGAAAGTTCTATCCGTGCTTGAGCTCTCAAAACTTGTGCCCCATTGTTGTACCCCTGCCCCTCTATTTATAGAGTGAGGCTGGGGGTAGGGGTCTTGGAGGTATACAGTAGCTGGCGGGCCTGGGCTGACGTAATCTGGCCTGGCGCATCTTGGTTCGGCCTCCCTTGGTTCTGTGGTAGGAGTTGAATGTTAGTATGGAGACGACTTGGTCCGGTTGTAGACTGGTCCGGCAGTGGATTGGTTTGGCATTGCTTGGAGAAGAGGTTGGTTCGGTATCGCTTGGAGAAGAGGTTGGTTCGGTATTGCTTGGAGAAGAGGTTGGTTCGGCATGCTTGGAGAAGAGGTTGGTTCGGCATGCTTGGAGAAGAGGTTGGTTCGGCATGACTTGGAGAAGAGGTTGGTTCGGCATGACTTGGAGAAGAGGTTGGTTCGGCATGTGTTGATCCGGTGATGATGGTTCGGTTAGGTTGGTTCGATGGTAAGAATCCATCCAACAGTTATGAACATCGTCGAATATGCATGGAAGTATTGTCGTTTGACATAAACGAAAGTAAATAAAATTTTGTGAGTAAATGGCAAGTGAATAAATTGATTTTAAAATCAGTTTGGATTGGATATGAATTTATTTGGGTTTAAATGTGAATTGAATGCAAGTAAATTTGGTTGTAAATCATTTCGAATTGAATGGAAGGATATATGAATGGATTGAAAGCAATTAAATGAGTACCAGAACCATATAGTTGCTTTCAAATATATGTTACCATGTTTGGTTATGAAATATTGTGTTTTAACTATTTAAATGACTGAAATGTTATTAAATTTCATGTTTTGGTACTTACGTGTTTAAATTGAGTAAGTACTGGTACCGAAACACCATTGGCTAGAGTTTAGTCACGCAAATTACATATTTAATAAGCCGCTCGCTAAAAAGGCTAAAATAAGGTACTTTTTCGGATTAAATACCGCAAAATATAAATATTGATATATATTTTTTGTTTTCCGACCGTGTGGGTCAATGTATATATTTTTATCTCTATTGTCATATTGTAGAAGGCTCTCCGTAAAAAGGAGACTCTGCCAAAAAAATTAGGAAATTTAAGGTGTTAAAAAAATTTTGGAAATTTTTTTGTTAACGGCAATTTGATTTCGAATTGTAATTGGAATAGAGGTGTAATGACCCGTTTTTCCGTACCCTTTGAATCGACAATAAACCACATTTGTCCAATTCGAATTGCACGAATAAGCGGATCATTAAGGGTAGAAAGAAAATAAAGATATAATAGAATCTCACACGAATGGAATAACATATATTATTTCAACAATAATCTTTACAGCGGAAAATTTTAAATACAATATCAGAATCTAACCTAGATTCAGCTTAGACAGTTATAACACCTGCCCTTACAAATGCTGACAAACAACAAAACAAATGCAATAGATGTAGCGGATAATAGAGTACGTCCATACGATGATGAAGATCTCCAGCTCTCCTCTGGAAACTCCAACCGTCTTTGACTCTACCTGAAACTACTCGGATCTGACCCGAGTATTGAAAATACCCGGATCAGGCTTGATAAACCAGTGTGAGAAAACTCAATAATAAATGACAGTGTCATATATTAGCCTTTGAATAAAATCCTTTGAAAAGAAAGAGTATCTCATAAGACCACGCCCACACATAAAAACGGACAGGTTTTTACCTTATGATAACTAAAACACTTTTATATCAAAACATTTGATATTATTTTTATTGACATCTCTTTGAAAACATTTGCAAATAAACTTATTAATCTTAGCTGAAATTGTTGCATTGATTAAATTACAGTATAATAGGTTTACAATCAAGTCCGTAGGTTCTTATTGGAGAATGGATTTCCATACAAATGACCAGGTGAAGGATCTACCTTCCGAAATGGGTACACCTCTAGATGGATGCCCCATGGAACATCACAAAGGAACCTCTACCAACACAAGACCGGTCTACCTCTGTAACTAGATAGTACCAAATATGTCATCCCCCGGTCGTTATCGACCTTTAACCGAGCGCTCGTTTCCATACACCACATTAATTTACATCCCGAACGTCATAGCGGAAAGAAATATATCTAGAAGGGGATGATCATACCCTACTTGGGAATGACCCACTTAGCCTTGCTGCATCTAATCCTGTTTCGGTCATTTCCGATTTGATGAGGCTCGAGGCTACAATTACCTTTTCACATAACACATCTACTTTCATTTTAAATGCCACACTGCCATTCCTTTGATTACTATTTGACTCCCACAAGTATACAACCTCTGAGCTCGTATGTCTTAGAGAAGGGTGTTAAGCTAAGAGAAGTTGTCTTCTCCGCCACCAAGCAGACGTATATTTGTAAAAGTCAAACGTTGTATCTCAGAAATGCAACGTCGGACATTCATCCATACAAGTTCGTTCTGGGACTGAACGAAACCGAAGGAACTTTCCTCGGCCATTACTAGGCGTGAAGCCCTTGTGGTTTTGAGGTTTTTCATAACAAAGAGACCACTGCCAGAATATAGTGAATCGGGAGTTTATCCCCAATTAATTAACAAGTAGTCCCTCGTTATTATTCGTCTCAATATCTCCATCTTCAAATATCTTCATTTTTCGAACACGTAAACTGATTCGAAGTGGTTTTCGGATAGGAATCACCCAAATCCGACCCCGGTTCCTTCGAAGCCAATTATCGATTTAAAAGATGTTAAGTTTATATGTGGATATCAATCATCAATCAATTACTTCATCTTTTATAAAATATCTTGCTTAGATATATTCTTTTCAATTTATTCCATTTTCTTTTCAAATGTATATGAAATCATTAAGCTTCGTTTATCAAATTATTTGGTTTATTAAACCTTTCTTAAATCATGGAATAATTCCAAATCATTTTCTCTTTTACTTAAGAAAACCTTTCCAAATCATTCTTTTAATCTTAATCAAAGATTTTCTTATATTCAAGCTTTAACTTTTAACTTAAGGAAAATATTCCCAAATCATTCATTAAATCTTAAAAAAAGATTTCTTTCTTAACTTCAAATCATATTCTTGCAAATCGAAGATTTTCATAACATATCACTACTGCCACTTTAGATATGGTAAATTTCACCTACAGGGACTAATGGCAAATTTCACCTCCAGGGACTAATGGCAAGTAATCCTACATCATGAATATCTTTGTCTTTAACAATCTTTGTCTTCAATATGTTTTATTTCGAAAATTAGTTTGAAGGGGTTTTCGGATAGGAATCACCCAAATCTGATCCCAGTTTTTCAGATAGGAATCACCCTAATCCGATCCCGGTTCCTTCGTACCAATTATCGAATAAAAGATGTTAGGTGGTTAAATAACATTCAAAAAATTTGTTTCTTTTCTTTTATTTTGGAAAAACTTAAATATGATCTTTTAGAGCATCCGGGCTTTCCTTTCGATCTATTCCACCCCTCGCCTAAAAAAAGAAAACATAGGCCAGGTAAGTTCAGGGCACTGGTTGCTCCATCCCTAACCTTAGTTAAACACCTTGTTTTATCTTTCCAGATCTCACAGGCGAGACAAATGTACTAGTCATTTCCACATACTCAGTTTGTTATTACATTCAATATTCTTCACTTTTTGTTTAAGTGGTATAAACAATTCCTCTTAACCCTTTATTTAAACTCTTATTAAAACATCCAAATCATCTTTACATTACTTAATTATTCCTTTAAATCCATTCATAAAAGATTTAGGAAAGAATTATTAAGTTTAAAAACTACATTATAAAAGGTTATAGAATTCGCAGCATAAAAGTGCTGTGGAAAGTGCTATATAAGCTTATTTGATTTAAACAACTTTTTAATATTTGAAAATTCATATTTTCCATTCCAAATCTCTTTTAAACCATTTTAATAGATTTATCAAATTTATTTCATATTTTTAAAACATTAAAAATATCATTTTTAAAGAAATCTCTTTCTGGATTTCGAAATACAAAACCGCGATGTTTTTAGAAAATTGTTTTGGACATATTTCAAAATCTACTTGATGAAATTTTGATTTTCTTTCTTCGTTTGAAAACTATGGATATAGTAAACTGGAAAATTCTTATCTCGAAGAATTCCGAGCTATATTCCACTTTGTACACTCATTTGACTTTTATGGTGCGAAACCGCAAACTCCCGTTACGCGACGCGTCTAGTTTTGACTTGTTTTTCAATTTCTTTACAAACTTCTTGAAAACACTTTTAAATGTTTATAAAACATTTCTAAATCATTTTAAACTCATTTTAAACAATATTTTATATTTCAAACTCATATTCCATTTCATTTCATACTATAATATCATATTATTATAATATCATTTTCAACTTTCTTTTTAAAATCATGTAGAGGCTAAATCACTCCATACACATATTATTATGGATTTAATTTCCATTAAATTAAATATGGTTAATTACTAACCATTTCTGTTATCATTTATCAAACCAAGTTATCATCCATATCACAAACATATAATCAACCATAATATCAACCAAGTTATCAAGCATTTAATCATCCAACATATTTAAACTTTCAAATCATTATACTTGAAATATTTATGGATTTATTAGAAAATATGAGTACTCGCCTTTAACCAAACCGATTAACTTCCTACCAACATTTTTACTAACAACACTTCACTTAAACTTCAACTAATCAACTTCTACTCCATTTCCTTGTGCTTTATGCTATCGACCTCTTCTTCCAAACTCCCGAAAATCCGGCAGAGCTTCCGCAGCACCTTGAATTTGCTCCAAGCTCCTTGGAATGAAATTGGCAACACTTCCTTCTCTTTTTCTCGCTCCGGAGCTTCACAAACTCTCTCCTCTTCCTTGATAGGTTCGGCCATGCCTTATTCCACTCCTTCCTCCATCATTTCTTGACTTCTTAAATGCTAAATCATGTTCTAATGGTATTCTAAGGTTTTTGGCAAAGTTTGGTTGTGTTTGGAGTTGATTTGATATGGTTTTGAAAAATTTAGTAAGGAAATGGAAGAAGAAGAAGAAGCCATTAAAGAGAGCTTCAAGGAAGAAGAAGAAGAAGAAGGTAGAAATGTGTAAAGAAAGTGGAAGAATGGTGGTCTTGTTTATAGAAAAGTTTTTGGATTAAAATAATATTTTGTAAAAAGATCAAAATACCCTTACTTACTTATAAAGTAATCTTATTTTTTTCAACACTTAACATCACATTTCAAACCATTATTTTATGTCATTTTCACTTAAGTATTAAGTAAAGAAAGTAATAATTATGTTTCTTTGATTTGATGTTTTACTTTTTGCTTTGAAATGACATTTTTGTCTTTTTGTGCTTACTTTTTCTTAATTATATTCTAGAATTTTCTAAGTATGTTTAGTAAAAGTAAACTTGATTAGTGAATTAATTAATACTTACACTATTTGAATATATGTTCCTATATAAGAAAATAAAGGTGCGACGACGTTGCGACAACTTTTAATCGACAAAACGTTGTTTTCGACAAAATGTTTTACGGTAACATTTTGACGTTTTAGTTAAACTATTTATTTATATAAACCAAATTTAAAAATAAATTTGTATAATGATATTTAAAAATATAAACACTCATAAATAAATTAAAATAAATTTTTTAACTATTGAAACTTACTTTTCTAAAATCAGCATTTTGTCACTTTTGTCGTTATAGGCAAATGTTACTATTTTTGTGTATACTTCTCTTTACAAATCCTATCTAATATTATTTAAATCATAAAACTCTTTATATTTTATATTTAAAATCACATTAAATGGTATATTTTAAAGTGGTCAAATTCTGGATCGTTACATTCTTCCCTACTTAAAAGAATTTCGTCCTCGAAATTACCCAAACAAAAGTTTGCCTAAAACATTTATCTTTAAACTTAATTCCATTTAATATACACAGATCATCTGTATGAAATATCTTATTCGATCTCTTCTTCGAATACACAACTTTATTTCCGAACTAGTATCGATCCCCCGATCCTCTAGTGCAGACTTTAATTAGGCTCTTTGCTCAGAAACCTTTGCTTTCCTTGCATAGCTCTCAACTATGATAGAAAACTAAAGTACCTAACCACAAACCCTCATCAATGTTCGTCGTCAAGAATCGAGTGATAAATCCTTTTTCCGGACCGGTGTAAACACCTTATAGTTCCGTACTCGGATATTAGATCAACATTTGTGTGACAAAATGATCTACATATAACATATGTATTTATTAACTTTCAAAAACTTTTCATAAAAACTTTATCTTAAACTCAAACACTTTATAAAGGTGCTTCTTTATATAATCCCTTTAATTATTTATTTTTAAATATTTTTATTAAAGGAAAATATTCCAAAGAAACCATTTTTCACTCAGATGATAATTTATCTTTATAAAAAAGTTTTCCCACAATCTTTCAACTCAGAATATTTCCTTTAACACTAATATTATTTATGAATCATTTCATAAAACTATCACTTAAGTTTATTTCATCTTATAACTTATGAAAATCAATCACGTTTTAAAGACTTAAGTCCAAATTCTTAATTAATGCTAGAATTCACTAATAAAACTTTTCCAAATTATAATTACATTTTAAAAAGTCATTATTTTACTTAATAGTTCATGACTTAAACCTATATTTGTATGACATACCTTTACATCCTAAGAGTATATACAAATCCCAAATTTCAAATTGGTTTACTTAAATCTCTCTTTTATTCTTTATAAATCATATTTACAAATTATCTTTATCTTATTTCATTTACTCTAAGTATTTCACAATCTTGTATCAAATTTCATAATATCTGAATTAAGTATGATTCGAAAATTTTCGACTATCCAAAATCGTCGGAAATTTGGCTTAATTTTAGCAATTAGCAATCCCAATTTATTTTTAATTTAAACACTTTTATAAAGATTACTACTCAATTTATCAATTGATGATTCACATTATCTCTTTAACTTTAAGAAAATTATATAGATCGAGTAACTCCAAAATAATCCAAGGAACTGGGTACTACTAATAGTATCATATATTCTCTTAACAAGATGAGTAATACTTAAGAGAAGTGCTTACCATCCGAACACATCTCTTGCCTATTTTTAGTTAATTTTCGAGCCAATCGAATTAGTTATCATAAAATACCTCTTTTTATTTGAAATAATACCATTTTCAAAATCCTTTAGGGATTACTTTATAAAACCTATTTTATAAATTCAGTTTATCTTATATTAGTTAACTTTATTTAAATTACCACACTTCTTTTACTCGAATTTAAATTCTCATTCCTTATATATTTATCTTGTTACACAATCATTTAACTATATTTTTATCTTAAGTTTTCATTCCTTAAACAAATCTTATTATCAAACAACTTATAGTCAAATCATGAAACTTAATTCATAAGGTATTTGTACTTAAACTTTTAATTATCAAACAATTGATCAATTTATGATAGTAACTTAACATTATCATTTCTTAGTTTATTATTTTGGAATAAGTATTAAAGATCTTAATTACCTTATCAGATTTCCTACTTATCGATTATTTTTATGAAACATTTTATAGTCAAACTGTGAAATGTTAATCACAAGATGTTCATATCTAAATTTCACTAATCCTGATTTTTAACTATACAACTTTTCAAAATGTACACTTTATATTCACAATATAATCCCAGGTAAAATTATTTCATTTACCAATTTTGTCCAAATTAGTGTGCCGGTTCACCTTGTTTAAGTGTTTAGGAATCCCCATTGATAACGCTGATCAGGCGCATCGATCAGAATCCATAAATCACTCAATGGATAAATCAACACAAAATAATTTATTAGTCACTAACAAATACAAACTCATATATAATACACTCAAACTCATTCTAGGGTGTTACTAACCCTATCTCTAATGAGTTACTCATCCTAGGGTATTACTAACCCTATCTCTGATGAGTCTTTACCCCAACAAAGCCAAGGTTCTCGCTTAACCTTCAACTCTGATACCAAATGTAATGACACATTTTTTCGTACCCTTTGAATCGACAATAAACCACATATGTCCAATTCAAATTGCATGAATAAGCGGATCATTAAGGGTAGAAAGAAAATAAAGATAGAACAGAATCTCACATGAATGGAATAACATATATTATTTCCATAATAATCTTTACAGCAGAAATTTTTAAATACAATATCAGAGTCTAACCTAGATTCAGCTTAGACAGTTATAACACTTGCCCTTACAAATGCTGACAAACAACAAAACAAATACAATAGATGTAGTGGATAATAGAGTACGTCCATACGATGATGAAGACCTCCAGCTCTCCTCTGGAAACTCCAACCGTCTTTGACTATACCTGAAACTACTCGGATCTGACCCGAGTATTGAAAATACCCGGATCAGGCTTGATAAACCAACGTGAGAAAACTCAATAATAAATGATAGTGTCATATATCAGCCTTTGAATAAAATCCTTTGAAAAGAAAGAGTATCTCATAAGACCACGCCCACACATAAACACAGACGGGTTTTTACCTTATGATAACTAAAACACTTTTATATCAAAACATTTGATATTATTTTTAATGACATCTCTTTGAAAACATTTGCAAGTAAACTTATTAATCTTAGCCGAAATTGTTACATTGATTAAATTCCAGCATAATAGGTTTACAATCAAGTCCGTAGGTTCTTATTAGAGAATGGATTTCCATACAAATGACCAGGTGAAGGATCTACCTTCCGAAATGGGTACAACTCTAGATGGATGCCCCGAGGAACATCACAAAGGAACCTCTACTAACACAAGACCGACCTACCTCTGTAACTAGATAGTACCGAATATGTCATCCCTCGGTCGTTACCGACCTTTAACCGAGCGCTCGTTTCCATACACCACATTAATTTACATCCCGAACGTCATAGTGAAAAGAAATATATCTAGAAGGGGATGATCATATCCTACTTGGGAATGACCCACTTAGCCTTGCTGCATCTAATCCTGTTACGGTCATTTCCGATTTGATGAGGCTCGAGGCTACGATTACCTTTTCACATAACACATCTTCTTTCATTTTAAATGCCACACTGACATTCCTTTGATTACTATTTGACTCCCACAAGTATACAACCTCTGAGCTCGTATGTCTCAGAGAAGGGTGTTAAGCTAAGAGAAGTTGCCTTCTCCGCCACCAAGCAGATGTATATTTGTAAAAGTCAAACGTTGTATCTCAGAAATGCAACGTCGGACATTCGTCCATACAAGTTCGTTCTAGGACTGAACGAAACCGAAGGAACTTTCCTCGGCCATTACTAGGCGCGAAGCCCTTGTGGTTTTGAGATTTTTCTTGACAAAGAGACCACTGCTACAATATAGTGAATCAGGAGTTTATCCCCAATTAATCAACAAGTAGTCCCTCGTTATTATTCGTCTCAATATCTCCGTCTTCAAATATCTTCATTTTTCGAACACGTAAACTGGTTCGAAGTGGTTTTCGGATAGGAATCACCCAAATCCGACCCCTGTTCCTTCGAAGCCAATTATCGATTTAAAAGATGTTAAGTTTATATGTGGATATCAACCATCAATCAATTACTTCATCGTTTATAAAATATCTTGCTTAGATATATTCTTTTCAATTTATTCCATTTTCTTTTCAAATGTATATGAAATCATTAAGCCTCATTTATCAAATTATTTGGTTTATTAAACCTTTCTTAAATCATGGAATAATTCCAAATCATTTTCTCTTTTACTTAGGAAAACCTTTCCAAATCATTCTTTTAATCTTAATCAAAGATTTTCTTATATTCAAGCTATAACTTTTAGCTTAAGAAAAATATTCCCAAATCATTCATTAAATCTTAAAAAAAGATTTCTTTCTTAACTTCAAATCATATTCTTGCAAATCGAAGATTTTCATAACATATCACTACTGCCACTTTAGATATGGTAAATTTCACCTATAGGGACTAATGGCAAGTTTCACCTCTAGGGACTAATGGCAAGTAATCTACATCATGAATATCTTTGTCTTTAATGATCTTTGTCTTCAATATGTTTTATTTCAAAAATTAGTTTAAAGGAGTTTTCGGATAGGAATCATCCAAATCTGATCCCGGTTTTTCAGATAGGAATCACCCTAATCCGATCCCGGTTCCTTCGTACCAATTATCAAATAAATTATGTTAAGTGGTTAAATAACATTCAAAGAATTTGTTTCTTTTCTTTTATTTTGGAAAAACTTAAATATGATCTTTTAGAGCATTCGGGCTTTCCTTTCGATCTATTCCACCCCTCGCCTAAAAAAAGAAAACATAGGCCAGGTAAGTTCAGGGCACTGGTTGCTCCATCCCTAACCTTAGTTAAATATCTTGTTTTATCTTCCCAGATCTCACAAGTGGGACAAATGTACTAATTATTTCCACATACTCAGTTTGTTATTACATTCAATATTCTTCACTTTTTGTTTAAGTGGTATAAACAATTCCTCTTAACCATTTATTTAAACTCTTATTAAAACTTCCAAATAATCTTTACATTACTTAATTATTCCTTTAAATCCATTCATAAAAGATTTAGGAAAGAATTATTAAGTTTAAAAACTACATTATAAAAGGTTATAGGATTCACAGCATAAAAGTGCTGCGGAAAGTTCTATATAAGCTTATTTGATTTAAACAACTTTTTAATATTTTAAAATTCATATTTTCCATTCCAAATCTCTTTTAAACCATTTTAATAGATTTATCAAATTTATTTCATATTTTTAAAACATTAAAATTATCATTTTTAAAGAAATCTCTTTCTCGATTCCGAACTACAAAACCGCGATGTTTTTAGAAAATTGTTTTGGACTATTGAAACTTACTTTTCTAAAATCAGCATTTTGTCAGCATTTTGTCACTTTTGTAAAACCGCGAACATTAAAAATATCATTTTTAACTATTGAAACTTACTTTTCTAAAATCAGCATTTTGTCACTTTTGTCGTTATAGGCAAATGTTACTATTTTTTTGTATACTTCTCTTTACAAATCCTATCTAATATTATTTAAATCATAAAACTCTTTATATTTTATATTTAAAATCACTTTAAATGGTATATTTTAAAGTGGTCAAATTCTGGGTCGTTACAAAAGGGTTTTGGAATTAGAATTGAGAACTAATTTTTTTGGTTGGAACTAAAATATTAGAAAAGTGAATATCGAATTTTCACTAAGTGGACTTGGGAAAAGTTAATGGGTTTGGAGCGTTCTTCCTGCCTTAGCAATTTCGAGGACGAAATTCTTTTAAGGGGGAGTAATGTAACGACCCATATTTTTCGATGTTTAATTTGGAATATTTAAATGGTTTTAAATATTGGATTTTGAATTATAATTTAGTTAGTAAGATATTAAAACTGAAATTTCAAGCGATTTCAGAATTTTTGAAATCGTCGATTTAATCGATGCGTTAAAATAGCGATCCGGTGCACAGTCTCGGAATTCGATGAAACTTGATCCACTAGATCCGTAATAGTGTATTATTATCGGATTTCAAATTTCATAACGTTTGGAGTTAACGTTTGGTCGTACGGAATATAAATGCGTTGAATTTAATATCGAAAATTCAATATAATAATTGGGTTCAAAAAGCTATCTTCTCCATACGATCGAATTAGGACTTGAAACCTTTTCCATTGGATTCGGAATAGGTGTATAACATTAGGAACGTCGGGCGGCATGCCTCAATAGGAGATCGAAATTGCACAGTAGAGAATTCGAGATATTTTGAAAAAAAAATTAAATTAGAAATAGTTAAATCAAATGAACAGTTGAGTCCCCTTCAACTTTACATCGCACATCCCTATTCCTTTTGAAACACATGACTCCTCTTCCTTCTTTTTAAAAAAACCCGCCCTCGTTCTCCTTCGTTCAAAAATCAAAATCACGGAAATAAAAAAAGGGAAGTAATCGAACAAATCAAAAACAGTTCGATTCAATTAAAAAGAAGAAGGGAGATTCTCGCAATTGGATCGCGATAGGCAATGTCTGGGTCGCGTGATGGGTTGCGCGAATGAGAGTAGGTGGGAATGAAGAAAGAGGAGGAAGGGTTCTGTTTGTTTCGAGCGGCGAACAAAGACGATGTGAAGAATAGGAGCAGGGGCCCATTTTAAGGGTTTCAAGAGGTGGTTTCGACAAGTCGCGCACGAGCGTGATGCGAGGAGAGGGCCTGGCGATGTAGTGGAGGAAGGCGGTGTCACGTGTGGAGAGGTCGTGCGACAGCTTTGGAAGTGGTCGAAGACTGAGGTCGATGTCGCGGCAAGACAGGCGAAGTCGTGATGACCTGAAGGTCGTTGTTAGTCGGCTGTTGGTGGGATTCAATATGGAGATAGGGAAAACGATGAAATCAATGGCGTGGAAGTAGGCGGAGAGGAGGGGAGCAAGGTTGAGGGTCATCTGGTGGTGCGGCGTTCGATGAAGATGAGATTTCAATGAACGAAGGGAGGTATCGGACTTAGCCGGAGACGGCAGCAGGTCGACGGGAATAAGGTATATTATTTAAGGTAATTGGAAAATTTAAAATCGTAATAAGTTTTATAAAAAAAATTGAAATTGGAATAGTTAACTTATGTTAGTTCGTAATTTGCTTACGAGGTTTAAATCGAACGGAAGCTGTGCAGAAAATATAAACTTGGGACGGATTGCAATTTAAAAATCAAGGTGTGTAAATCTTACTCGACTTGGATTATTGGTTTAATTTAAAATTTGTTAAAATCATTTATTTATTGATTGGATAAATGGATAATTATTATTATCGCTTGGATGTTATATATATTTATTTATAGTAGCATATATATTAGTAGTTGGATTGATATTCCCACATATTTTAGCGGATGAGACCGTATATGCCCTCATAATAGCAGATGACCCTATATACCGCGATATTCCCCTCGAAGTGGGATTTGTATTTTTATGCTGTATTAACATCTGTGGATGTAGGGAAATAGATTGGAGGGATCCAACTGGATTTCTCAAAACATTGATTTTAATTTCATATATAATGATATATGATGTGTTAAAATAATCTATATATATTATGGTTGTGATTTGAATAAATTGGATGCAATGGTAGCACTGGTCTGAATTTTGGTTTTAAATACCATGAATATTATTTTTGAATTTGAAGGAATTAAAGGGATTGTAGATATAAAAATATTTATATTGGAATTTGGATTATTTAAAAGGAAATCGAGTTAGATAAAATAATAAATTGATTTTTGGTTTATACTTAACAATTTGAAAAATATTTCTAATAGCACTTAAAAATAATTTATATAAGGAATTTTAACCATGGGATTTAAATGATATTCTTAAAAATACGGGTAAGGGGTTTTAAATTGATATTAAAAATAGATTTGAAAAAAATAAATAAATGAGATTTAGTAAGGGACGGATTTATAAAAAAAGATAGTTTATAAATAAGATTTAGTTTTATAAACAATAAACCCCAAAGGAGTTATAAAATTTATAAACGATGTTTATAAATAGGGGAAATGATAATTGTTGATAATTTATACTGAGATATGGAAATAGTTTTGGGAAAAATAGTAGAATCTATTTTTGGGAAGTGAAATGGCTAGGGAGTTGGAAAGGAATCGATGTGTTGTGAATCAAGAGGGGTTTATAAATTGAACTTAGTTATTGGAATTTTAAAATATATTTTTAATCAGAAATTAAGTTTGTTTTAAAAGGGAAATTTTACTTATTTAACCATGAAATTTTAAACTAGTTAATGTTGGGATATTTCAAAAAGTGGATTATTCAAATATAGGTTCTTAGTGAAATAAATTCTAACTTTATAACAAGTTTTGTAAATCAATTAGTTTTAATTAAGGATGGATTGAGAAATGAGTTATTAATGTTTTATTTAAAAAGTGTTGATCTTTCAAACATTTGTTTGAACATGTTTCAAAAATAGATTATCACTCTTTCAAATAATCATTTTATATATATATAGTCTTGAATGATTTAAATTATTTATTTATTTATAAACTCTCTCAAGATGTGAAAACGGATATGATTGGAATATGTAAATGGATAGACGAGATTATAAGTGAGTATAATCGACTTTGGAAAATGTAAAAAGGAGTTAATATAAATTATGGAAATGTAGAAGTTAAGATAAGAAAAAATCCTAAGTATTGATATTAGAAATGATTCAGAAAAATGGATTATAATATTTTCCTAAGTGGGAAAATGACGATTTTTGTAACTATTTAGAGACGAAGAATTTATATCGAGATATTTTTGAAGTAATGGGTTTTAAATCGAAGTCGAAAATATTTCACTAAGTGTTTAGTGAGGTACGGGTGGAGATATTCTGTTATGGAAATAAGTATTCCGAATGTTTTCAAATATTGATAAATTTGAAAGAGATTTGAATATATATCTCTGTAAAGATATTTTGAAATGAATGTTTTTAAAGAATTATAAACAATGGCCTAGTGACTGTTTATGGATGTTATTTGATAGTTAAATAACCGACTATCAATATTGGCCAAATTCGTTGATCGTTTCGAAGAGACCGGGATCAGATTTAATTATCCGAAAACCACTTCAATCCGGTTTGAACGTTACAAATGGGTATCGTGAAGATAGTGAAGATGGTGATTCGGTTTGTTCAGACCTAAGACAACTTGTATGCACGAATGCTATCAGAATATCGTCATTGGAGGACGATGAGCATTCTAAGTAGAATTGTTCTTGAAAGGTAATTGTTAGCCTCAAGCCTCATCAACCGGGAATGACTATAACATGATAGATGCAGCAAGGCTAAGTGGGTCGCAGCCAATTAGGATATGTTATCACTTTTCTAGATATCCTCGGAAATATATATAAATTATGGATATGGTTGTGCATGAAAAAGGGAGCGCTCAATTTTTTAAGGGTGGGAACACCCAGGGTGATAACATATTTGGTCTATCCAGGTAAGGGGTAGACCGGTCTTGTGTAGCAGGGGATCCCGGTGTGGTCCTCGGTACATTTTTCTAGAGGTGTACTGTAATGGGCGGTACCCCAGTAGCCCAGTCATTTTATGGGATCCATTCTCCAATACGAGCCTTTACGGTTTTGTTTGTAGAGCCTAATATGCTGGAATTTAATTAATGTAACAATTTCGTCTATTTGAATAACTATTTGTATTTAGACACTATTATAATATCACTGGATTTTCTATAAAATGTTTTGGTTATCGTAAGGGAAAAACCCGTCGTGTTTATGTATGACGCGGTCTTACGAGATACCTTTTTTTCAAAGGGTTTTGATAACTTTAATAATTTAATTGAGTGTATTTTCTCATGCTGGTTTTCCAGGCTGACTCGGGTGTTATTTTATTATGATGCTCGGGTCAGACCAAGTATTACAGATTCAGAATAGGATGCTATGGAGCTCAGGAGATGAGCTGGATGATAGAGACATATTTCCGTACTTGACTTATATTTCCGCTGTATGGGGACAAGTTATTATAACTGTCTAGATTGATGTATTGATTATTATACTCTGGTAATTGTAAGTATAAAACAGTTACAGATTCTTTTATTTAAAAATCTGTTATTATATATTATATTTTGTTCCGCTGCGACTGTGAGATTCTTTGTTGTTGTTCTATTTCCGTTCAATTTAGGTTGAACTGATGTGAATTATGGTCAACTCAAAAGGATTAACATTCTTATATCAATAAATCCAACTCAAGTGAAATATCAACTGAAATACAAGTAACTCAAAGGATGTTTGGGATAACCATCCTCTAAGGATCCTTTAAACTATCTACTATGTAGTAATATTCGCTATTATAATAATGTCTAATCATAAAATAAACATACTTTAAAATAGCATTAGGGCTTTACATTTAATATGAACTCACCCTAACACGTAATAGTCCCAGTAGTCTATCCAGTATTAGCATACTCCCAAAATGGGGGCTACCCTCGATACTCTACAGGCTACGGGAGAAATCACAACTCGTAGTAAAGCTCGATATGGTAGGTGACACGACACACAAGGCAATGCCAGGGTAGATATACCAATTACGCACACGGACTGATGGAAACGCATAGCAGCCACTACCGCTCCACCTCGAACAACACTCCCAAATCAAGGGGTGCACCCAAACAATCACAAAGTAATAGAATGGTATCGAAGAAGTGCGTCCGATAAGAGGTGCTACCTCACTGGTTCGAGATCGCTCCTATTTTAGCCACCTTATGCCAACTCATGGGAGTTGGGTCCACGTATATACCTTAGGATCGTCGCCACCATCCTACTTCATTCTGGAAACTCCACCGCGTACACATTTGTCAAAGAGGGTTTCGGTATCGACAGAGAGTATGTCCATATCTGATCCCGGTCTCTTTAACAACCAATCGTTATTATAACACCGTGGTCATTTCAAAATAGTTTATACTTCAAAACCAAAATATCATTTTTCATTTTGAAATCATAGTCTTTTAAAAATCAAAACACATTGGAAATCACAGCTTGAAATCATAGCATTTTGGAAATCATAACACTTTCCTTTTCAACAGTTTAGATATTAAAATTAGTATATATAATAAAATAGTTTATAAATAAAATAGTTTATATAAATAGTTATAAGTTAAAATAGTTTAAAATAAAATAATTTATATTAAAATGATTTATATTAAAATAGTTTATATTAAAATAATTTTTAAAGTAAAATATCAATAGTTTAAATATAATTTAAAATTACTTTATAAAATACAATATTTTCCTCAAATTTCACAAATCGATTCAAATCAACTAGAATTCCAAAATTTTAATTTAATCAAATCTCAAACCATCAATTTCAACTCAATTCAGCTTCTCAATAAACCATTTCAAATTATCGATTTCAAATATATATCTGAACCATAAAATAAGCCATTTCAATATATTTCAAAGTTTCAAATATTCAACATTTCAAAACTAAATTCGATACTTATATATATATATATATATCAAATTCACTTAACTATTATTTAGTTTTGAAACATTTACTTAATCATTTCAATAACATCTAAAACAACTTCAATTTACAAATTTAAATAAACAAAATATCCCATTTAAATATATATAAGTTTGAAATATCCATTTAAGTCACCTTTTCAAATTTAAAGTTGTAAAACACTTCTTTAAATTTCAAATTCAATACATTTCAAATCAAACTTATTTAAGTATAATTCTTAAATAAATATAATTTCAAATCAATTTCAAATCATTATGCACTCTATATTTGAAATTATAGATATTAAATAAATACTTAAACATATTATTTATCAACTTTATTAAATCAACTTTAATGAAACTTTAAAATCAATATTATCAAAACCATATATTTCTTTTCAAAACCATAGAAATCATTTTCAAAATATTTATATATAGACGAACGGTGTCTGTATATAATTTTCTACCCTATGGTCAAGTGGTACGGATATTTATCATTTCAATCCGCAATTTAAATATATACGGGTATATATCTTTTCAACCCGCAATCCCAAATTCAATTAATTGAAAATCGCTTGGCTTTATCATTTCAACCTATAAAGATTTTCTCCTATTCTACAAGATCATTTGGGTGTGTATCATTTCAACCCATAGTGATTCTATACTAACAGGGAACTTGCAGAGTGATAACAGATATTATAATAAAATAACAATAGTAACATGCATATATCATCAATATAAATAACAAATAATGGTGTCAGATGTCACAGGTGAACAGATACAGATAATGGCATATATATAACAATGTAAATAACTAACAACAGCATATTTCAATTGACGTTTCAATTGAAATCAAATTTAATAAATATAAGAACGTTAATCAGAGTGATTGCTCACCTTTCGAGGCTAGAGATATGAACAAAATGGAAGCGGATAGACAAAGACAAGCATACAGATCAAGCAAGCGGGACAGCGACCAGTTAGGAGTTTGTTGCGATAGATTTGATATTGAGAATGTCAGCCAAAATGGACCAGAGATCAATGAAATATATATATATATATGTATATATATATATATATATAAATTCTCAAAATTTAATTTAACATATAGTTAATATAAAATATATATTAATTCCAAACCAATATTCACCATAAATCAATATAAATAATTTATTATAATATATGTAAACTATCACTTATACAATAATACCCACACAAAAATAGGTTCCCATTAGACAAAACAGAACATATTTTACTTATAAACAATTGTATAACAGCGATCTAAACAAAACTATAATATATAATATATGTATTTATATACCAGCAGTAACATATTATATAAAATATACCTATACCATAAACCAGCAAGAATAAAGTTTAAATACTAGTGCAAATAACAACTCATATACAGTGGCCCATATATAACAACTTCCTATATAAATATAAACTTAATATCCATATATATATATATATATATATTTTAATCAACTCAAATCTTTTAAACACATCAAAATTTACTGTAAACCTATAGTTGTTGAACACCTATACATATTTAACTAGAATATAGACTGACCAGACATGTATATTTACAGTTAACATACTGTACTTACTTTTTATAAACATAACTTTGGTACATATAACTATATTAAAAAAAATTAAATCAATACTTTTAAAATAAAATATGCTAAACACAATATATACCAGTATATATAATTGTAGACCAGAGGACATATATATATTTTACTAATGTATATTGTACTAATAGAAAGTATATACATATCTTTTATGACTTATACAACTTATACAATAAAACTCAACTGACCAAACATAATATATCTCCCATATAAGTTCATAAAAATAAAATCGAATATGTAACTTTATAACAACAAACAAAATATATAGAATGTACAGGTCCTGTATATTCATATTTATACCCAAATCAAAATGATCCTTATGTATATGTTTTATTACCGAAGACTCATATAATATAGAACTGCACTATCATCATGACATAACTTATATATACATACTGTAACTACAATATATATCTCCATATTTACCAATAAACCTCATAGTATAAATCAAATAACTTTTATATATATTAAACAAATATCTTTTTATAAACTTTTATAACTTTATAAACTTATAACTGGTACAAAACTTTTATATCAACAACCGGATTTCATATAAAATTTGAATAAAAAAAAATCAAACGAAATATATAAACATAAATATATATTTACCTAGAAGCCAAAACCTGAACATATTATATATATAAAACAACTCGAGCTTATGTAAAGCTAATAAACTTTTACATACCACAAATAAGATTTAACATGTAATATATATATAATATTAGCATACCAATGTGAAAATAAGGTGGATGAGTGCTACAGGCAGTCATGGCGAATATACAAAGTGGGAGACGTGGCTGTGTTGAGGTAGGTGGGAGGCTCTACAAGTGGGAAGACTCGGCTGTAGGCTGCTCGAGTGGCAAAACGTGGAGGAAGGCGTCGGTTGTGAGTGAAGGCGGAGCTTGGAAGAGGAAGGTCGGGGTTGCGGAGATTGTGAGATCGACTATGAACATGTACATAAAAGATGTGGAGGGGAATGAGAACGAGATTGGGGAGAAGAAGATGCAGGCGAATGATATTCTATATAAATTTTTTATTTTTATATTTTTTAGAACCGAAACAACTGAAAGAAAAAAAATTGAAATTTCTGGGATGTAGAAAGTCAGATGGTTGTTTCTAAAATGATAAATGTAAATGTCCCATTGGTTTCGTGGGTGAGCAAATAAAAGGTCACGGGGAAATACCAAAAAACTCGACCGCGAAACCGATATAAAAAAATCGTTTCGCGGATTGTACAACACACCAGACTCTGAAACACACAACCGAATATACCGCAGAGATCAGCACGACGAGACGATCAAAATGGTATACGGATATCGGCGGTACATCATCCGATCAAAAGTCGATATCGGTACCGAAAATGCTGCTAATTTGCTGAAAATAAGATCGACGGAGCAATAGATGTCCAAATTTGACGAAACGAAAGATGACGTCTCACTCAGAAAGATGATTTACAAATTTTCAATGTAAAAATATTTAGGTTTGGAAAACAATTTATTACCATCAATTTTTAACTGATATGAATTGAAATAAAATTACACAGGAAAATAAACTTTCAAATTATCTGATGAAAATTTACCAGTTGCTATGTTAAAGTAGACGCATTCCAAATATGAAATTTTTATTTCAAAATTTACTAATTTAAAATTTCACAAAATTTCAATTAAAATAAATAAATAAATCAACTAAAATTTACGGGTCGTTACACTCTCCCCCACTCAAAACTTTTCGTCCCCGAAAAGGAAGGAGGTAGGAGAATAGAACAACCAGAAAGAAAATAGATTAAAAGACAAATAGAACAATTAATTTAAACCATATAAATTTCAAATTAAACTAATTAATATTCGACATTTTGGTTTAATCCAATTGAGTGTACTTAAGTTAGATCAATCTATCTATTTCTAAATTCATTATCCTATTGTCTAGTCATCCTCAATTAACAATTTCTAAATCATCAATTTGTATAATCATTTATTATACTTATACTCTATTCAACAAGTTTAATTCTTTTATTCCAAATTATTATTAACTGTATTCCACCTAATATATCTTATCACATATGTTAAACAATATAAATTAATTTAAACCATATAAATTTCAATTTAAATTAATTTATTTTTAATAATTGATTTAAAATTCAAGGTATTTCCATAAGTTAATCTAATTTCAATTTATTAATTCCTTCAAAATAAATTTATTTGTCCCATCTATTATTCAATTAACTTATTATTTTATTAACATCTTTATAATAAAATTTTAATGTATAACATTTATTATAACACTCAAATTTTATTATAAAATTATTTTATATTGTATATTATCCAATTATATTTTTAACTTCTGAATAATTTAGGTAAGTTATATATGGAATGCAATTGAGTATTATACAATTAAAATTTTCTCATTCAAAGTTTAATATTTATTCAAAATCTTGGCTTTATTTTATACTTGAAATCACCTTATCAAAATTTGAGAATAAAATTTCCGGTTTCAATTCATACCAATTAGAGATAAATATATATACTATATATATATCAAATCAAATCTATGATCATATACCAATATATATATTATAAATCAAGTCACAGTTCAAAAATTCAAATCAAATTAATTTTCCAAAACAAAAGTGTAGGAAAGCTATGAATTTGTCTCTCCACTTCGAAACTCGAAAATGAATGTCGATGATGCGGCCGCCATCACCAAAATTATTTTCCAGCGGCAAAAGAGGAGAGCGCTGATTTCAACCTTTTAAAATTCTTTGGAAATAATTTCTATTCGAAAATACTTTTAAATGATATGTTAATTCCATAATCTCAACGACCTAGAACTTAGCGACCTAACAGCGATTAGCGACCTAGAGGAGCTTGCGACCTAACAGGGATTAGCGACCTAGAGGAACTTGCGACCTAACAGCAAGAAACTTAGCGACCTAGAGGAGCTTGCGACCTAACAGGGATTAGCGACCTAGAGGAGCTTGCGACCTAACAGGGATTAGCGACCTAGAGGAGCTTGCGACCTAACAGGGATTAGCGACCTAGAGGAGCTTGCGACCTAATAGTAGGAAACTTAGCGACCTAGAGGAGCTTGCGACCTAACAGGGATTAGCGACCTAGAGGAGCTTGCGACCTAACTACAGGAAAGATTTGCGACCTAAGGGACCTACGACCTAAGAGGCTAACGAGCTAGGGCTTCAACGACTTAGAACTCCCACAGCTATTCCTTAACTCGCCTGCGACCTACCACTTAATCAAATAAAGCCAAGTACTGCTTCACCAGCTAATCTCTTAAGCCGCAAGGAGACTGCGACCTAGCTTAGGTCGCTCGCGACCTACGACTTAACTAAGGTCGTACGCGACCTAAGACTTAGGCGAATTTTCTGAATCCAAATCAGCTCCTATAAATACCCCACCACTTCCAACATCAGGGGGACTTTTGGCCATTCATTTCTTCAAGCGCCGTTACTCCGTCGAAGTCTCCGCTCATCCAGCAATCAAAGATCCTCAAACATTCAAGACGCTACAACAATCTTCAAGAGATAATTCCTTACATCCAACATGGATTCATCGAATTTCATCGACGAAGATTGAGCTAGTAGTCAAGATTGTTTCTTTTGATCAAGTTGTACTGTTTTGATAAGAGATTTGTATCGATTTGTAACCGAATTCAAAAATAAAGAGATTCAAAGTGGACGTAGGCTTAATCTCAAGCCGAACCACTATAAATTGATGTCTTTTACTGCTTTTCTGCCAGTTTACTGCTTAAACTCTGTTCCCGTCACACGGGTGGTGCTTTCACGATTCTATTACACACACCGGGTGTTAGCGTTCACTTTTTAACGTTAACATTTTGGTGCTTTCACTGAGAACCCAACTCAGGCTACCATTCACCATTGCTTCACACAAATTTGTTGAAAAAGTTTCCTACAAAACCAGAAATTTATCAGACATAATGGCTCCTGGAAGGAAACGAAAGGCTGTCATATCTGAAAATGTGCAAGATAATACCGCCACTTCTATTTCATCGAGTCATGCGGCTCCAAGCGTCGGGGTGACGCGAGAGGAGCTAGACGCTGCTGTATCTGGACTATACCAACAGATTGAAACTCAAAACAATCTGATGATGGAAAAACTGAACGCTCTGCTCGGCGCCAATCAAAGACCAGTGGGTAATGAAGAAAACATCGCTGATGCTCTTCGCAACTCCGAAGGAAAAAATATTCCTCAAGGAGGATCAGGTGCGGCTGAAGGGGCACCCCTCCAAGCTGAAGGATCTAGGCCATCGTCGATTTTCCGTGAACATCTGCCCGGACAGACTTCTGACAAAATGGCCGAGGTCTATTCCGCCAAATCTTTGAACAATGAGGAATATCTTTCTGGCATGATCAAGCAAATAATGAAGGAAAGCATGCAGAGGGATGAAGATGAGAGCGAATGGGGATTCGCACCGAGTAGAACTCCCTTTACCGAGAAGATTCTAAAGGCTGAATTTCCTAGAAAGTTTGTTCCCCCCACCATTCCTGCTTATCGGGGAACAAGTGATCCAAATCAGTTCTTATATAAATACGACTGGCACATGACCGGCGCAAGAGCAACTGATGAAATTAAGTGCCGGTATTTCCTAGTATATTTGGAAGGAGTGGCACTCCTTTGGTTTACCAAGCTTCCTGTCCGATCAGTTGATCAGTTTTCCGATCTGACCCGAAAGTTCAAAGAGCAATTCAGGCTATACGCTTCAAAGGCAAAGGACATAATGTCATTGTCCAGTCTTGAACAGAATTCGGGAGAACCTATTAAATCATTCCTGAACCGTTTCAATATAGCTCTGGCAGAAGTTGATAATGCAGAGCCACGGATGATCTTGACCTATTTGATGCGTGCTATCGATAAATCGAGCGAATTTGGAAAATGGCTGAAGATGAAAGAGCCAAATTCTCTCGAGAAATTCTACAAGAAAGCTGATGAATTCATACGCTTGGAAAATCTTCCAGCATCGATGAAGGTGGTGGCAGCAAAGGTGGAAAATAATACTGCCGCTTCGGAAAAGAAAGATTCCGGAGGTCAGAAAAGGGAAAATCACGAGGGGAAGAAACAAAAGGATACAAAGAAACCTCGCTTCTTCAAACCCTCAGATTTCACTCCATTGACCAACACTCTGGAAAATATCTTCTTCGCCACCAAAGATGCTGTGGATTATCCCAAACCGGCTGAGATAAAACCGGGAAAGGGCGCTATGAGAAATGGAAAGTTCTGCCGTTTTCACAACCAACCCGGTCATGATACCAATGAATGTCGTCACTTAAAGAGCTTAATTGAAGAATTGTTGAGGGAAAACAAGCTGCAACAGTATGTCAAGAAGAACAGAAGTGACCCATCTTCGTCAACTCAGGGGCAGCAACTCCCTACTCAGCCATCAGGTTCAGGTAAAGGTACTGCGGCACAAGAATCTGAGAGGCCCGTTATCAATGTGATTACGGGGGGCCCACACCCAGCGGGCAGAAGCTGGGGTGAAATGGAACGATATGCTCATGCTTTAAAATACATCCCAGCAGAGGAAGATGTTTTTGCTGTAGAAAATGCTGCACCCCTGAAACAGCAAAAGATTTCAGATGATGATATTATGTTCAAAGCTAGGGATTCTATTGGTATTGAAGCTCCCACCATAGATCCCTTGGTTATCTCTGCAGGAATTGGACCGACAATAGTAAGACGAGTGCTCATTGATTGCGGTGCTTCCTACAATATACTCTTCAAGAAAACATTTGACCAGATGAAGATCCCAATGACTGACGTTCATGCTTCGTCACAAAAGATTGTTGGTTTCACTGGGGAACCACAGCAACCAATCGGAACTATCGAGTTGTTCGTGGAACTTGGGGAAGGGCAGAAAAGAGTAGTTCGCAAGCAAACCTTTGTAATTGTCGATGGATTTTCTGCCTATAATGCTTTCCTGGGCAGGCCAACTCTAGCTGCATTCAAGGCCATTTTGGCCCCGTGGTGCCTAACTATGAAGTTTCCTACAGAAAATGGTGTTGGTGTCATCAAGGGAGATCAAAATGCTGGACGCGAATGTTATCTTATAGAGCTTCGAGAAGCCAGAAAGAGAGAAATAGGTAAAGATGCGGCAGCTCCCCTCCGCATCAAAAACCCAACCTTATAGCAAATACAGGGTGGTCCCTGCACTGGTGAGCATAGTGGTGCAAGGCGAGAAATGGACCCCAGAAAATCCAGTGCAGAGGAGAATAGAGTGGTGCCCGTGGAAGTTACGGTACCAATAGCTGTCGACTCCAAAGACCCAAACAAAGTACTTAATGTGGGTTCGCAACTAAGTACAACAGTTCAAAACACATTGATATCATTTCTAAAAGAAAATCTGGACGTGTTCGCTTGGTGTCATACTGATATGTGTGGAATCTCTCCAACAATTGTTGTTCACACTCTGAATGTCGATCCGAAATTCACACCAGTAAAACAGAAACGAAGAACTCAAGGTCCAGAGAGGTCAGCAGCTTTAAAGGAAGAAGTAGATCGTCTCATGGAGAATAATTTCATCAAAGAATCCACTTATCCAAATTGGGTTTCAAATCCAGTACTGGTTAAGAAGGCAAATGGAGAGTGGAGAGTATGCATTGATTTCTCAGATCTAAACAGAGCCTGCCCCAAAGACTGCTTCCCGTTGCCTAGAATCGATCAACTGGTAGATGGGACGGCTGGACATGAGTTGTTGTCTTTTATGGATGCCTACTCCGGATATAATCAGATTATGATGAATGAACCAGATCAGGAAGACACAAGCTTTATCACAGATGTGGGTCTCTACTGCTACAAAGTTATGCCTTTCGGATTGAAAAATGCTAGGGCAACCTACCAAAGACTCGTCAATGCAATGTTCAAGCCTCAGATTGGTAGAACCATGGAAGTTTATGTCGACGATATGTTGGTAAAATCAAAGAAAGCTGTAGATCACATGGGACACTTGGAGGAAATGTTTGCAATTCTTCGAAAGTACGGAATGAAGCTCAATCCATTGAAATGTTCATTCGGGGTAGAGTCTGGGAAATTCCTGGGTTACATCGTAAGCGCTAGGGGTATTGAGGCCAATCCTGCTCAAATCACAGCTCTAAGAGAAGTTAAAGCCCCTAGAACAAAGAGAGAACTGCAAAGTCTCAATGGAAAAGTTGCCGCTCTTAGTCACTTCATCTCCAAGGCCACAGACAAATGCATTCCCTTCTTTGATGCTTTAAAGAAAGGAAAGAAAATTTTTGAATGGACTCCCGAATGCCAGAATGCTTTCGATGAACTAATTCATCACATGGAAACACCTCCAGTTCTTTCCAAGCCTACTGACGGTGAAGATCTTTTCATCTACTTAGCAATTTCATCTCACGCCCTCAGCGCAGCACTTGTACGGGAAGATATGAAAATACAGCGTCCAGTCTATTACATCAGTAAACGGTTCACTGGGGCAGAGATGAATTATTCAATGATAGAAAAGCTTGCTTATTGTTTGTTAATCACTTCCAGGAAGTTGAGGCCCTATTTTCAATCTCATCCTATCAAGGTCCTGACTGATCAACCTCTAAAGCAAGTCCTGTATCGTCCTGAAACTTCGGGTCGTCTCTTGAAGTGGAACATAGAACTCAGCCAATATGACATCACTTACCATCCCCGAAGAGCAATTAACGGACAAGCTTTAGCAGATTTCATTGCAGAGTCCACTGACAAAGGTGACATCAAGGAAGAAACAACTGACTGCATTCCGATATAATGGAAGTTGTATGTTGATGGCTCGAGAAATGATTATTGTTCTGGGGCAGGAGTTGTGCTTGAAACTCCCGAAGGACGATCACTATGTTATGCATTGAGACTAGAATTCCCTTCGACGAACAATGAAGCAGAATATGAAGCCCTTATTGCCGGTTTAAAAATCGCCAAGGAACTAAACATCAAAGTGATACAGATTTTCAGCGATTCTCAGCTTATTGTTTGCCAGATGAAGAAAGAATTTCAAGCTAAAGGAGGAAATTTGCCTGCATATTTGACAAAAACTTCCGAACTCCTCAATGATTTAGATCACTACTCAATAAGCCACATACCCCGAGAGGAAAATATGAAGGCAGATTCTTTAGCAAAGTACTCAAGTTCCGAAGAAGCTCAATTACTGGGATTAGTTCCTGTAGAACTTCTGTCAGCTCCAAGCATTGATGAAATGGATGTTGATTGGATTATGACTACGTCTCAAGAGCATGAATCATGGATGACTCCAATCAAAGAATACTTACTCAGTGGTTCCCTGCCAGAAAGTTCTAAGGAACGTCGAAAATTATTGAGAAAAGCGTCGAGGTATATAATTCAAGATGGCCGATTATACAGGCGGGGATTTTCAATCCCACTACTCCGATGTGTAACTAAGGAAGAAGCCAAGACAATCTTAGCAGAGGTACATGGAGGAGAATGTGGAGACCATTCAGGTGGTCAAACTTTAGCCAAGAAAGTTCTCCGATATGGGTATTTCTGGCCGGATATTAATCGAGATGCTGCAGCTTACTCCAGGAAGTGTGACAAATGCCAAAGATTTGCAAAAATCCCAAGAGCACCTTCCACCGAACTCACACAAATGGTCAGCCCATGGCCATTTGCCATTTGGGGGATAGACCTAATTGGACCATTACCGATCGCCAAATCAGGGATTAAATATGCTATTGTTGCCATTGATTATTTCACCAAATGGGCTGAAGCTGAACCTTTGGCCACCATCACTTCTAAAAAGATGATAAATTTTGTAACGAAGAATATCATTTGCAGATATGGTGTGCCACAGAAGATAATCACAGACAACGGTACTCAATTTGAAAGTGAAGAATTCCAGGATTTTTGCAAACGGTTCAGAATTCGAAAAAGCTTCTCAGCAGTGGCTCATCCGCAGGCAAATGGGCAAGTGGAAGCAGTTAATAAGATCATCAAGTCAACTATCAAAAAGCAACTCGAAAAAGAAAAAGGTGGTTGGGTTGATAAGCTTCCATTAGCACTATGGGCGTACAGAACTACTCACAAAACTGCGACCGGGCACACTCCATTTTCACTGGCATACGGATCAGAGGCAATGATTCCAGTGGAAGTAGAAGTTCCTTCACATAGAAGAGTTCATTTCAACGAAGCTGAAAATGAGAAACTGCAACTTGAAGCACTTGATTTTCTTGATGAGAAAAGAGAAGAAGCTAGGCTCAGAGTTTCAGCTCATCAGCAGAGAATTGCCAGGCATTTCAACTCTAAGGTTCGCCAACGCAGCTTTGAGATCGGAGACTTGGTTTTGAAAAGGATCATGACAGCAACTGGTGTGTTTGGGCCAAACTGGGAAGGACCATATGTCATAGGCACTAAACTTCTTGATGGCACTTTCAAACTCATAACTGTTGAAGGAGATCCAATTCCAAGAGCCTGGAACAGCAACCACTTACGTCCTTATTTTACTTGAAAGAAAAAGCTTGGTTTAAAATTGTAAAATAATGATGAATGTATCAGTTGTATTGTAAAATATTGTAAATCAGTGTGAATGAATGAAAGCTATAAAGTGGATGTAGGCCCGATTCTTGGCCGAACCACTATAAATCTTGTGTTCTTTACTATTTCATAATGCCTGTTTTATTTCGATATGTAAATACTTTAAAATGTATTGCTAAAATGTCGATTCAAAATTGCAGGACATCAAAACAATGCTTGCTCGTCACAAAGCTAAGCGACCTCTATAAATCAGCTATTACACGAAAACCAAGGAACAAAAATTTTTTCCAAACTCAAATCCCAAGCAAGGAAAACTTCACATAAAAAGTTGGCGACTCCACTGTGACAAACCTTTGTTCACTAGTTGAGATTGTCGTTATGAATAGACATCCAGCTAGATAACTTGCGTTTGTCTCGTGAAGTCATTCAACAGTGAAGTCCACTCCTTCGGATGAAGCAATTTATTTGTAAGAGGAAAAGAAGATGTGCTTGGGAACGATAATAAGAGATCGCTAATGGGCAGATGATGAGAGGAAGTTGCCAAGCAAACAAAGAGGCAGACAAAGGGAGGTATGCATCTCAACAGGAAGGCCGGAAGATCCACTAAAGGGACACCTTCCCAAGTGGAAGGAACATGACCCTCGCTAACTGGTCATGATGCATCCGATCAGATAGCTTACGTCCGTCCCGTGGATCCACTCGCCCCTGAGACGCAACCTACCTGGCGCACCAACCAACCAAAGCCCTCTAACGAGGCACGCCAATAAATGGGAGTGCTTTCCTCAATCAAAAAGATCGGTGGGACCGCCGAAGGGGCACCTTGTTAATTGATTGCAGTCGTTTGTACAAACAAACATCCAATCAAGCAACTTATGCCTGCCCCGCGGACCCATCCGACCATGAGAAAGCAACTTCCAGGCACTCAAAAGCCCTTTTCGGAGGCACAAGCCCTCTTCGGAGGCACAAGCCCTCTTCGGAGGCACAAGCCATCTTCGGAGGCACGCTTCACCATGCTTGAAGCACAAAATCAAAAGCCCTTTTCAGAGGCACAAGCCCTCTTTGGAGGCACAAGCCCTCTTCGGAGGCACAAGCCATCTTCGGAGGCACGCTTCACCATGCTTGAAGCATAAAATAAAAAGCCCTCTTCGGAGGCACATTTCACCAGGGTAGAAGTGCAAAATGCTTCTCTTCGGAGACCCACTTCACCAGAGTTGAAATATCAAAATTGCTTCTCTTCGGAGACCAAAATTGCTTCTCTTCGGAGACCAAAATCGCTTCTCTTCAAAAACCTCTTCAGAGGCGCACTTCACCTTGCTTGAAGTACCAAAAATAAGCCCCTTGCTGGGGCACAAAATCAAAACCTTCTTCGGAAGCTCATTTCACTGCGTAGGAAAATTCGCTTTTAACAAATAAAAGTGATCATCCCTAAAAGTTGAAGTGTTCTTCAGAAGGAAAGAGAAAGTAAAAACTTCTCGAAAGACGAGATATACTTTATTAAAAGCAGAATGATTCTTCCCTTAAAAGTGGAATAGTTATTCTCTGGAATAAGAGTATCAGTCTTAAAAAAGCTAAGAATATTGCAATGCACTTGCGGTATGGGGGCAATACTATACGATTCAGTTACATGAACAAAGTAATATACAAGCAACATACTGCGAGTTCATCACAATATCATGAAAAATAGATGATGTGGAATAAATGCATTCTCAAACGCAGACAAAAAGTTTGCACAAGTAAAAAGAATCGTTTGTTCCACACCAAAAATAAAAATCAGATGCATTCTCACATACACAAGAGTTTGTACAAGTAAAATAATTGTTTTATTTAGTACTATGAAAATTCTTTACATGTGCAGATATCTCAAAAAGTAAAAGCAGGGACCAGTACCCGCACAATCCCCGGTCGATACATGCAAAAAGCAAAAGTAAGGAGTAGAAAATCTAGCTTGTTATTCCTTCTTCTTGCCACCTTTGGAGCCTTTCCCCGGCCTAATGATTAGTTTTTGGAGCCGTTGTGGACGGGTCGGGGCAGAAGGAGGAAAAGGCACGGCTGGATCAACTTCTGCTTTGTCCCCAGTTGAAGCACTAATCTTCTTCTTCCTTATGCCACGCTTCCCCTTCCTCTTTGAAGAAGATTCGCTCCTCGGAGTAGCAAGCAGTGTTGAAAGCTTCGTGTCATCATTAAGGGACTGCTTCGGGGTCTTCTCGACATCTTCAAGGTCCTCCGCCTTCTGTTCCTGTGAAGCTGTCGGATCATCCAGGCCTTGAAGGGCTTCGATTTTCTCTGCTTGTGATCCCGGCTGGGAAGCAGAAGGAGGAGTAACCTGTAAAGATGGAGGGATGGCAACTGAAGGAGTGGAAACTTGTGCAGTGTTTGGTGCCTCCGCTGTAGAAGAAAAGAAGTTAAAATCAACATCTTCCGAAAATAGGGAAGGTATCGGTTCACCAAAGTTCAAGTAACAAGTAAGAAGGTCATCAAACTCGGTTAAATCAAATAACTGGTTCATTAGACCCGGAACTTCGCCAAAGTTACCTGGAGGAGTTGGCTTCGCAAGTTCAATTTCATATTTATCAGCCTCAGTTTCTTCCTGGCTCTTCTCTTCAGTTTGGGAAAGAGGAATCTCGGAAGTATCGAGTTTAGCTTCAGCATCTTTCGCAGCAAGTGGAGATTGAGAGCTAGAACCGATGATATCAACATCAGTCAAAGTTGAAGTATGGACGGGGGCAGGAAGTGATGTTGTCTTTTCTGGATGTCCCTCTACCGCTGTCCCGGCTCTAGCTTCGGCAAGTTGCTCTTTGCCTCTAATAAGCGCATCACGTGCCTCATCGTCTAGATAAAGCGCTACAAGGTCTGCTTCCGCATAACCGGCAAATGTATCAAGTATGGTCTCCCAAACTTCAGCAAGTGTAATCTCATATTTGGGACCCAAGAAGGAAAGGTTGCCACGACCCAGAACGCTGTGCATATAAAAGTCAAATAGAGTAGAATCGATGCTAGCTTTAGTGGCGTCGTGAGACTCTTCGGCCGCAACTTGTCCAGCGACCGCGTCGTCACGCTCCTTCTCAACTTTAAGGAGCTTAGCTTTCAGCATCTCATTTTCTGCATTTTTGGACGCAATTGTTCCCCGCAGCTCAGTATTTTCTGTGCGATATTTCTCAGTAATGTGCTGCTCAGCTGCAAGCTTCATTTCGGCGTCCCTTTGCGTAGCATGTGCATCCCGCACTTGCTTCTGAAAGACTTCTTCCTTTTGAGTGTGCGATGCAGAAGATGAGGCCAGATCTTCTTTTAGTCGCTTGACTTCAGATACAAGCTTTTCGTTGTCATCTGCAATGCTTCTCATCTCCGCATCATGTTGCTTACACCATTTGTCCCATTCTGATTTGTCATTCTCCATGGTCATCATCGCCTCAAGATTTATGTGGTTAACCCTTTGGAGTTCGTCGACAAGTTTCTGCCATTGCGACATCCTCTCGATATTAAGTCTGACCGCGTCAAGACTTTTAAGCATGTCTTGCTTATCAATCGGAACCAAATCCAAGTCAAAGCGCACTCCTTTTAGGCACCAATTTGGAAATCGGCTCTGAAGCGTTGGAGGGCCGTCTTTAACTTGATATTGTGGCTTGTTAATGATTGTTTGAATATCAGACTTCTTTAGAGGAGGAGAGCCGGCCGGAATATCAGAAGGGATAGGAGCGTCAGTTTTTTCAGAAATTTCAGACGCGTCCTTCTCATCAAGTTTAACCCGTTTACTTGGATCATCGGTAGCATGCTTCTTCCCTTTGTCATCATGATATTTTCTTTTATAAGAGTCATCGTCTCTCCTTCTTTGCTGCTCTTCGTAAGCACGCCTTTCTTGAGCTTTTCTAGCTGCGTGCTCTTCGTCAGATTCTTTACGGGAGGGAAGATAACGTCCATAATCGTAAGAATCACGCCCTCCGTAGCGCCGGAAGTTGTCGTAGTATGAGCCGGTACGTCCCATAGGAGAATCTGAGAAACGGAAAAGAAGTAAAGTTTAGAGATTTCCAGAAAAAGAGGATAAATGCTTATAAGTGCTGAAAAATCCTAAGTGTGTGTGGCGTGCAAGCTACATGCGTCAAACTACAGACCACGCTTTAGTGTGGAAACAGAGACGACTGGCGTAGTAGGCGTCAGGGTTTGTTTTAGGGTGGAAGTCGCTTCAACAACGGGAGAAGTCACTTTTGGATTATTATCCCCGAAAAGCTCTTGAGAAGTTATCATGATATCGCTCAAGCCATCAAAAGTGTCATCACCCTGGAACTCAGCAGATTTCTCCTTTTCAACTTCCGTATCAATTGATTTCTCAGAAACTCGAGGATTCTCTTCCTCCTCAATAATTAGGGCAAGTGCCGACTTGCTGGCTGACCCTACAACATCAATGGATGCAGAACATTTTATCAAAGCAGCCTCTACGACGGGTGCTTTTGATGCAATTTCTTCTACAGAAGATGGGGCATTCGAGGCCTCTGCTTGAGAGCCCGAAGCAACTAACGTTTCCGCATCAGAACTAGAAATTTCATGAATCTGAGTCGATCTAGAAGGGTGCAAAAGACCAAACTGGTGCAGAAATTCATCTTTCAGCAAGAATTTGGTACTCCTCTCTTCAGCATCAACGGCACTCAAAGTATCTAAAATCGACTTGCGGCTGGTATCTCGAAGAAGAGAAGGAAGTGCTGCACAAAGAAAGAATGGAATTAAGCATTTGACAGTTCGAATTCTGAAAAATCTAGAAAATGAATCGGTAAAAGGTAATCTTACTTCCGACTCTCCAGATGGCATAAAATCCCGGAGGACAGCGAACGTAAAAGAATTGAGTCAAGAATCCATGGGCACTTTCAGGCAAGTCCAGAATTAGTTTACGATTCCTGGCACTCCTCACAAGTATGATAGAGGGATGGTCTTTGTTCTTTGCAAATGTACACAAGAAGCGAATTTCATCAAAAGAGGGAAAACGATCCAACGTTCTCCTGAAAAGCACACACAATCCCAGCAGGATGGAGTATCCATTAGGGTGTAGTTGAAAGGGAGAAATAGTTAGCCGAAGGAGAAGTTCTCGAAGACAGTCGTTAAATGGGGGAATGGCTCCACTCGAACACATCTGCCGGTTCACAGCAACAAAGCCAAGAGGCGGCCTGTCAGCAGTGTCGCTTGGCCCAGGAAGTAAAGCATCTGCTTCGGCAATGCCAAATTGGATGCACAGTTGTCAGAAGACTTTATGACTTAGGGTGGTAGGAGTCCTTTCCGGAGGGTCGTTTAGTGGAGTAGCAATTGGAAAAGCTTCTCCGGCTATTTCCAAGTCTTCCTGTTGAGATTCCATTCTACACAAGGAACTGGACAATCAAATATTAAGGTGCACGTTTCCTAAAAAGAGTGAAGTGTTGTGCAAAACTAATACAATAACGAGAAAATGTAAATGAAACTAAACTAATTGATACTTGTCGATTATAAAGTTTCAGGGCTTGATATCTTAATTCCAAGAACAGTGTTGTGTTGATGCAAATAAATCAGCTTTAGTTGATCATTTCAATTTTGCTTTAATACTTCACTTAGATTTGTTAGTTCACAGCATTTCATTCACGAAGTTCACTTAAGTTTGATATTCTTTGTCAACTAATCTGTTGTTTGATGTGGGCAATCAATAGCAGTATATTCGTCCCGTTTTTTTTCTGTGAATGTTGCTTCTAAACAGGTTATCAGCATTAAAGTTGAGGCAATCTGAAAAGAAGTGCAAAGTCCAAAACAATTCAAATTCAGAAAATCAGTCAAGTCCTGCTCAAAAATTCTAAGTGTTAGGTCGCTTACGACCTAACACAGGTTGCAGCGTTCCTATGCTAAGTTGTTCAGGTTAAAAGTTCAGGGCTGTGAAAAATTGTCTAAGTATTAGGTCGTTCAGCGACCTATCATGGGTCAAGCTTTCTGTAAGTCGCACGTTGCAGTTGGATGGATTAAGATGAGGCAATTTTCTTTAAGTCCTAGGTCGTGCACAATTGTTTTTAGGTTGGAGATTCTCTAGGTCGCAAATGTTGTCAGATCGCAAAGGCTTAAGTCGCTAAGCGTTCCCACGCGACCTAACTCTTAGGTCATTCAAATCTGATAGGTTGTCGACTTCCTCTCCAAGCAACATCATATTGAGTCCAATAACCCAATACCGCCAGTTCAAAAAGAGTTCATCTTCCCCTTCATCCTACCTCAACGTACCACCGATTAACTAGCAAATCAATGGCAAACCCTACAGAACTGTAGTAAAATCTTTCGTATGATCGCAAATCACCACGACACGAACGAAAGTCAGTTGAGACTACCGCTCAGAAAGCATGATGCATGAAATTGGGCTTAGGACGAGTAACAGCGATTCGTGATCAAAGCAGTGACTATGGACAAATAAAGGTCGATCCACTTACGGATTATGATTGGTGAGAAAGATTCGTCAGTTGAATGAGTCGAATTTGCCTTTGGAAGCTCGAAAAATCGTTAATGGCGATGGAGGCTCAAAACAGTAAGGTGAGGAAGAAGGTGCGACCTAACCAATTTATATGAAACTGAGAATGGGAGGCGAACAGGCGTGAAGTTCTAGGTCGTTTGCGACTTAGCAAGGTTGAGTCGAAGCATACGACCTATGGCATAGTCATATGCTTCGAGGGGCAAATGTTAATTCCATAATCTCAGCGACCTAGAACTTAGCGACCTAACAGGGATTAGCGACCTAGAGGAGCTTGCGACCTAACAGGGATTAGCGACCTAGAGGAGCTTGCGACCTAACAGGGATTAGCGACCTAGAGGAGCTTGCGACCTAACAGCAGGAAACTTAGCGACCTAGAGGAGCTTGGGACCTAACAGGGATTAGCGACCTAGAGGAGCTTGCGACCTAACAGGGATTAGCGACCTAGAGGAGCTTGCGACCTAACAGGGATTAGCGACCTAGAGGAGCTTGCAACCTAACAGGGATTAGCGACCTAGAGGAGCTTGCGACCTAACATCAGGAAACTTAGCGACCTAGAGGAGCTTGCGACCTAACAGGGATTAGCGACCTAGAGGAGCTTGCGACCTAACTACAGGAAAGATTTGCGACCTAAGGGACCTACGACCTAAGAGGCTAACGAGCTAGGGCTTCAACGACTTAGAACTCCCACAGCTATTCCTTAACTCGCCTGCGACCTACCACTTAATCAAATAAAGCCAAGTACTGCTTCACCAGCTAATCTCTTAAGCCGCAAGGAGACTGCGACCTAGCTTAGGTCGCTCGCGACCTACGACTTAACTAAGGTCGTACGCGACCTAAGACTTAGGCGAATTTTCTGAATCCAAATCAGCTCCTATAAATACCCCACCACTTCCAACATCAGGGGGACTTTTGGCCATTCATTTCTTCAAGCGCCGTTACTCCGTCGAAGTCTCCGCTCATCCAGCAATCAAAGATCCTCAAACATTCAAGACGCTACAACAATCTTCAAGAGATAATTCCTTACATCCAACATGGATTCATCGAATTTCATCGACGAAGATTGAGCTAGTAGTCAAGATTGTTTCTTTTGATCAAGTTGTACTGTTTTGATAAGAGATTTGTATCGATTTGTAACCGAATTCAGAAATAAAGAGATTCAAAGTGGACGTAGGCTTAATCTCAAGCCGAACCACTATAAATTGCTGTCTTTTACTGCTTTTCTGCCAGTTTACTGCTTAAACTCTGTTCCCATCACACGGGTGGTGCTTTCACGATTCTATTACACACACCGGGTGTTAGCGTTCACTTTTTAACGTTAACATGATATACCCTTAAAAACTTTAAAACCAAAGTTTGAAATCATCGTAAATTAAATTCTCAAATTCTTGATTTTAAATTCATTTCAATTCCAAATCAGTTTATAAACCATGTTTATAAATTCATTTAGAGAACAATAAATGGTAATCAAATATTATCATTTCAAACAACCTATTTGATTAACTTATTAAATCCCAGAAAATCTTACTTATATATTTATAATATAATCATACAAATTAATTACATTTACCAAATTTTAAAATAATATTGTGTCAGTTTGCTCTGTTCAAGTGTTTTGGAATTTCTATCGATAGCGTTGATCAGACCAATCAATCGAAAACCCAAATCAACATCAACAACTCAAACAACACACCATATAAAACATTTTTATATTAGTACAAATACACTCCCTCCCTTGGTAATTCAAGAATGGATTTCAAAGCAAAGATGGGATTCAAAGTAGAGGAACTCTAATCAAATAGAATTCAACTAAAAGATAGACTCGATAGTGAGATAAGATGATTGAATTTCAAATTGGAAGATGGATAGATTTATATAAATCGCGGGTAACCTTAACCGGGTCAATCGTGATTTCATAAATAAGATCGATGCAGACACTACGCCATAGATGACATTCTGCAACATTTTTGCAAGGTGTTGCCAGCTAAAATGTTGCGATAGATATAAAATTTTGGTCCTACTGCAACGTTGTATTTATGGTGTTACCTTAACCATAAAAATGTGTTGTTCTAGCTAAACAAGTGTAACACGATGCAACATTTTTATATAGTGTTGCTATAGATGTATTCAAATTAAAAAATTAATAAAATTAGCAATCCGCGTGAATACGATCCAACGGTCTACATTTAATCTGAATGTTAAACTGGATCACCGCTACAATTTGCCACAAATTTTCGTTTTCCTGCTTTACTTTTCATATCATTTTCGTTCTCACCCCCAATTTCCGAAATCCCTAATTTCCAAATCATATTTTCGTTTCTATTTTTTTTTCTTCCAAAAACAAAATCTCATTCTTTTTTCAAAGTTTGGTAGTGATCTCAGACTTTGAATCACAAAGATCACTGGATCCACCGCCATTGAAAAGCAGGCCGAAACCACGCAGCAGTCTGAATGAACCTGCAGTTGCTTTTGGTCCTCCTGGATCAAATGGCGAACTCAACATTAGTGTCATCGTATCCAAAGTTCCTCCTGATTTCTCGTCAGTACTAACCATCTTATAACCACTGAGGAGTTGATATCAACAGTATCAGTTTGGTTGACAGTTTCTTTTTTCACTATTCGTCACCAAGAGAAAAAAAATTGATGAAATATACCGAAATTTAGATTCGGCTACATAGTCCTGAAACCAAACCGACACTGTCGATAAAAAGTTGCAATATTGAAAGTGCTAGTCAAAAGCCATTTGAATCGACCTACGTTGACAGTACTTATTCTATGTGCAGGATTGAAGCATTTGGAGGTCCGAGAGACATTGGAGAATCCGTACTGAAGAAAATAGCAGGTTCAAGAAAAGGAGCAGAAATTACAGCTACTTTAATAGATGCGAGTTTTGGAGAAAAGGATGGTATCAATTATTACAAATTGGAGTTCAAAGTAGAGAGTCCTACATTTTGCCGCCACAACGTTGCAATTTGTTGCGCACGAGATGGGAAGTTGTACACATTGAATGCTCAGGCGGCAGAGTCGAACTGGCCACGAGTTAGAGAACAATTTTGCACAATGGCTGATTCTTTCATTCTTACAGACACGTGAAAAGTTGTATAGAGGTTTGGTGAGTGTTTTGGCATAGGTTAAGGGCTGTAGGGGATGTAAGTTGCAGCAGTTTGGGGATGGTGGTAGTGTAGAGGTCGTGCTGCCGAAGTCCGTGACCTGTTCGATGAAATGTCAATTTTGTGTAGAGGTTCGTGGCAGTGTAAGTTGCAGCAGTTTGGGGATGTAAGTTGCCGAAGTTTGGGGATGGTGGCAGTGAAGGGTAATGTATTACTTATTAACACGCAACCTGTTCGATGAAATGTCAATTTTTATTTATCATAGTTTCAGGTCTTTTACCAAGGCAGAGCTAAAAGCAAGGTTATTTCAGTTTTCACTGAACAATTTGCTAAGAATGATGGCTGGAAAAAGGTCGGATGATTCAGAAGAAGCCATGAAAGAGTTGCAAAAGTCAATCATCGAGGAGGTGTTCAAATTCGCAGGAGGTGTTCATTTGTGCATCATTTTACGTCGTTTCAAAGAAGGCTCGATCTTCCGAAATCGGATGAATCGGGCGGTGCCCGTGCCCCGGACCCCCGCCGGCGCTGCGCCCGGACCCGCATCTCGGCTCGCCTTCGGCTCGGCACTCGGCTCGCCTTCGGCTCGTCATATATTTGTCAGTGTCGGTGTCTGTATAAATTGAAACTGCATATGTAATGAGTGAACTGAGTGATGTAGTGAGGAATATCTGTATATGTGAATATCAGTGTTATATATCATTGAATTGTAAAATAGAGGAGTCAGGAATTTGTACTATTTTGAATGTTGAAATAAAATATTTATTTAAATAAATTACTGTTTGAATATCAAATTCTGTGCAATAGCGTTTTATTAAATAAATATTTATTTCTATTAAAAAATCAAATATGCTCTACATTGTGGGCCCTACAAAATTCAGAAAGTTAATATCTATAGCAACATTTTGGAATGTTGGTACAGACACCTATGGATGTTGCTATAGACTCAAATAGGGTTATATTGCAACAATATTTCTTATGTTGCCTTAGATAGTCAAAATGTTGCCTTTGAGGTCTGCGGCAACGCGGCAAAATGCATCACCGAGAAAGTGTTGCCTTTGCCATTTTTTAGCCTATAGCAACATTTTTTGGCACTTCCTGCATCACTTCTTTGGTGTTGCAGTATGCAATCTATGGCGTAGTGAGAATTCTGAGACAAATCGACATTCGATCGCCAGAGATAGAATTCGGGTATAGCAAGAGATAGCAGTATCGTAAACCGAGGATATAGAAATCTTTGATAAAGCAATACCGATTGCAAAGGAGTTTCACCCCTTTACAAATCATTTAGAGACTGGCGAGACCGCCGAATTATTATAGAGATCATTCGAAGTGGAGTCATGGGATACTCCGTAATCAAAAGAAGACAAATAGGGAGAGACAAGAATGAATTTTGGAACCGCAGGGAGCTTTCCAAAGTTCAAAGGAAATCGAGTCAAAAGGAAGAGATTCAAGCTCGAACGAAAGTGATTCTGTAATTGAATTTTCCCTTTAGAAATCATTCAGAGACTGGCGAGACCGCCGAATTATTATAGAGATCATTCGAAGTGGAGTCATGGGATACTCCGTAATCAAAAGAAGACAAATAGGGAGAGACAAGAATGAATTTTGGAACCGCAAGGAGCTTTCCAAAGTTCAAAGGAAATCGAGTCAAAAGGAAGAGATTCAAGCTCGAACGAAAGTGATTCTGTAATTGAATTTTACTCTATATGCTGAGTTTTGCCTAAAACCAGAGCTCTGATACCACATGTAACGACCCAGTATTTTGGACCATTCAAATTGACAATAAATCCACACATGCCAGACTTGAATAATTCAAAACAATGGATTGTAAATAAAATTTGGCAAAACTCAGCATATACAGTAAATAAATAATCACAGATCACAGACAAAGAGTAATATAACAATAATGCAGCAGAAACAAAATGATAGTAGTTCATGAAGCTACTATATATATAACAGAGTTAAACAAAATACAACAGAAGTCAAGAGTACATAGATGTCTCAATACAGTAATCAAATACAAGATCTGAATACATCACTGGAATCAACTGAATAACTGATAGCAGAATCGACAGATAGCTGGATCTCCAAGCGAAGCTCCAACTCCAAAGATGAGTCTCAAATGCTGTATCACTCAGTCTGACCCGAGCGTAAAGCAAAACACAAAACACTCGAGTCAGGATTAACATTCTTATATCAATAAATCCAACTCAAGTGAAATATCAACTGAAATACAAGTAACTCAAAGGATGTTTGGGATAACCATCCTCTAAGGATCCGTTAAACTATCTACTATGTAGTAATATTAGCTGTTATAATAATGTCTAATCATAAAATAAACATACTTTAAAATAGCATTAGGGATTTTCATTCAATCTGAACTCACCCTAACACGTAATAGTCCCAGTAGTCTATCCAGTATTAGCATACTCCCAAAATGGTGGCTACCCTCGATACTCCACAGGCTACGAGAGAAATAACAACTCGTAGTAAAGCTCGATATGGTAGGTGACACGGCACACAAGGCAATGCTAGGGTAGATATACCAATTACGCACACGGACTGATGGAAACGCATAGCAACCACTACCGCTCCACCTCGAACAACACTCCCAAATCAAGGGGTGCACCCAAACAGTCACAAAGTAATAGAATGGTATCGAAGAAGTGCGTCCGATAAGTGGTGCTACCTCACTGCTCCGAGATCGCTCATGTTTTAGCCACCTTATGCCAATTCACGGGAGTTGGGTCCACGTATATACCTTAGGATCGTCGCCACCATCCTACTTCATTCTGCAAACTCCACCGCGTACACAGTTGTCAAAGTGGTTTTCGGTATCGATAGAGAGTATGTCCATTTCCGATCCCGGTCTCTTTAACAACCAATCGTTATTATAACACCGTGGTCATTTCAAAATAGTTTATACTTCAAAACCAAAATATCATTTTTCATTTCAAAACCCAATTTAATACGATATCATTTTCATTTCAAATATATCCATTTTCAAAATCATATCACTTTCCAAAGTTATAAAGCTTTCGAAATCATAGTCTTTTAAAAATCAAAACACATTGGAAATCACAGCTTGAAATCATAGCATTTTGGAAATCATAACACTTTCCTTTTAAACAGTTTAGATATTAAAATTAGTATATATAATAAAATAGTTTATAAATAAAATAGTTTATATAAATAGTTATAAGTTAAAATAGTTTAAAATAAAATAATTTATATTAAAAATGATTTATATTAAAATAGTTTATATTAAAATAATTTATAAAGTAAAATATCAATAGTTTAAATATAATTTAAAATTACTTTATAAAATACAATATTTTCCTCAAATTTCACAAATCGATTCAAATCAACTCGAATTCCAAAATTTTAATTTAATCAAATCTCAAATCCTCAATTTCAACTCGATTCGGCTTCTCAATAAACCATTTCAAATTATCGATTTCAAATACATATCTGAACCATAGAATAAGCCATTTCAATTTCAATATATTTCAAAGTTTCAAATATTCAACATTTCAAAACTAAATTCGATACTTATATATATATATATATATATATCAAATTCACTTAACTATTATTTAGTTTTGAAACATTTACTTAATCATTTCAATAACATCTAAAACAACTTCAATTTACAAATTTATTTAAACAAAATATCCCATTTAAATATATATAAGTTTGAAATATCCATTTAAGTCACCTTTTCAAATTTCAAGTTGTAAAACACTTCTTTAAATTTCAAATTCAATACATTTCAAATCAAACTTATTTAAGTATAATTCTTAAATAAATATAATTTCAAATCAATTTCAAATCATTATACACTCTATATTTAAAATTATAGATATTAAATAAATACTTAAACATATTATTTATCAACTTTATTAAATCAACTTTAATGAAACGTTAAAATCAATATTTATTAAAACCATATATTTCTTTTCAAAACCATAGAAATCATTTTAAAAATATTTATATACAGACGAACGGTGTGTGTATATAATTTTCTACCCTATGGTCAAGTGGTATGGATATTTATCATTTCAATCCGCAATTTAAATATATACGGGTATATATCTTTTCAACCCGCAATCCCAAATTCAATTAATTGAAAATCGCTTGGGTTTATCATTTCAACCTATAAAGATTTTCTCCTATTCTACAAGATCATTTGGGTGTGTATCATTTCAACCCATAGTGATTCTATACTAACAGGGAACTTGCAGAGTGATAACAGATATTATAATAAAATAACAACAGTAACATGCATATATCATCAATATAAATAACAAATAATGGTGTCAGATGTCACAGGTGAACAGATACAGATAATGGCATATATATAACAATGTAAATAACTAACAGCAGCATATTTCAATTGACGTTTCAATTGAAATCAAATTTAATAAATATAAGAACGTTAATCACAGTGATTGCTCACCTTTCGAGGCTAGAGATATGAACAAAATGGAAGCGGATAGACAAAGACAAGCATATAGATCAAGCGAGCGGGACATTGACTAGTTAGGAGTTTGCTGCGATAGATTTGATATTGAGAATGTCAGCCAAAATGGACCAAAGATCGATGAAATAAATAAATATATATATATATAAATTCTCAAAATTTAATTTAACATATAGTTAATATAAAATATATATTAATTCCAAACCAATATTCACCATAAATCAATATAAATAATTTATTATAATATATATAAACTATCACTTATACAATAATACCCACACAAAAATAGGTTCCCATTAGACAAAATAGAAAATATAATTGTAATCTGATGTTGAGAAGATTGAAGAAGGATGGTCATCTCATGCTAGAGCTTAATATAGTTTGCATTCATTCTTCATGTATTCGGTGGCCCAATTACCTGTTAAAGCCCATCTACTTTATCCTATCCGTTTACACTTTTGTAATTAGGATATAACAATATAAAAACAGTGGATTGATATAAGTACTTAAAATTTTGAGCTTTTGAATATGAAAATGGCATCAAACTTTATTCTTCTTTTCTTTCTTTCTTTCTGAAAGTTAACATGGTATCAGAGCATTAAAGTTCTCGATCCAGAAATTAAAAGGATTTAGGGATTTGTCTCTAATCTGATTTTCTAATTTCCTTGTTATTTTTTTTGTTCAAGAATCATGACAGAGAAAGTGGTAGATGTTGTCTCGATGATGCCTAAAATCACAGATCGCAAGTTGAATGGATCTAACTATCTTGACTGGAGTAAAACGATTCGTCTATATCTCCGAAGTATGGATAAAAATAAACATCTGATTGAAGAATCACCTAGATCTGATTCGGCAAAGAAAGAAGATCAAAACTGGATTAGAGATGACGCTCGCTTGTTTTTACAAATAAGAAATTCTGTGGATGATGAAGTAATTGGGTTGATCAATCATTGTGAAACTGTAAAAGAGTTAATGGAGTATTTAGAATTCTTATACTTAGGGAAAGGAAATTTGACAAAAATGTATGATGTTTGTAAATCATTTTATCGAGCTGAAAAGAAAGATCCAACTCTTACAAACTATTTTATGTCCTTTAAACAAACGTATGAAGAATTTAATACACTTTTGCCAATGAGCACTAACATAAAGATCCAACAACAACAGCGTGAGCAAATGGCTGTAATGAGCTTCATGGCAGGATTGGCATCTGAATTTGAGAGTGCAAAGTCTCAAATACTAGCTAATTCAGAAGTATCATCACTACAGGAGGTGTTTAGCCGTATTCTTCGAACTGAAGTTGCATCTGTTACTTCTACATTACATGATAATGCACTTATGTGTAACAATGCACAACCAGCAAGTGCACAAACATGGAGACCATCAGCTAATGCATCATGGAGACCACCTTCACCATCTTCACAAACATGGAGACCACAAAGACCATCTCCACCTGTTTGGAGACCACCATCAAATCCTTCAAGTAAAGTTTGTAAATATTGCAAAAAGACAGGGCATGTAGTATCTGAATGTAGAAAACTGCAATACAAACATCAACAGAATAACTCAAACTCAAACTCAGGAACTAAAACTGTTCTTATGACTTCAAATGAGTATGAAAAGTACTCCAAGTTTCAGAATTCTCTCCAGAATACTTCATCAGAACCTTCATCCTCTTCTACTGCTACAATGGCAAATACTTGTCAATTTACTCATAAATGGATAATTGATTCTGGGGCAACCGATCACATGGCAGGTAATAGTGATCTATTTACATTTTTAACAAGCAATAAATCATAACATACTGTCACATTAGCAGATGGATCCCAATCATCTGTTCAAGGGATAGGAGAAGTCATGACTAATTCATCTCTACCATTGAAATCTGTTTTATACTTGCCTTCACTTTCATTTAATTTGCTATCAGTTAGTCAAATTATTCATCACCTAAAGTGCAGTGTTACTTTCTATCCAAATTATTGTCCGTTCCAGGATCTTATGACGAATCAAATTATTGGTAGAGGAAGCAAGTCTGATGGTTTATATACACTTGATATTCCAACAAATAATCATACAGTATGCTCAGTTATGAGTCCTGTCTTCAAAGCTCACTGTCAATTAGGTCATCCATCTCTCTCTTTATTCAAGCAGCTTTGTCCTCAATACAACTCACTGTCTACAATAAATTGTGAATCATGCCAGTATGCCAAGCATCATCATAGCAGTTCTCATCCTAGAATAAATAAATGTGCAAGCAAGCCATTTGAATTGGTACACACAGATATTTGGGGACCATCATTAAGTATATCTAAACCTGGTTTTAGATATTTTGTAACTTTTGTTGATGATTACTCTAGAGTAACATGGTTGTTCTTAATGAAATCTCATTCTGAATTGTTTTCTATGTTCTGTAAATTTCATGCTGAAATCAAAACACATTTTAACACACCACTGTTAACTCTACGAAGTGATAATGCCAAGGAATATGTATCCACTGAATTTAATTCATATCTTGCTCAAAATGGTATTCTTCATGAAACTTCATGTGTTGACACTCCATCACAAAATGGAGTTGCTGAGCGAAAAAATCGACATTTATTAGAAACCACTAGAGCTTTATTATTTCAAATGAATGTTCTAAAAATGTTTTGGGCAGATGCAGTTTCCACAGCATGTTTCTTGATTAATAGAATGCCATCCACAGTGCTTAACAATAAAATTCCCTATCAAGTATTATATCCTAATAAGAAGTTGCATCATGTCAAGCCTAAAATCTTTGGATGTACTTGTTTTGTTAGAAATGTCAACCCACATTTGAGTAAACTTGATCATAAGTCTCTAAAGTGTATATTTGTTGGATATTCAAGACTGCAAAAAGGATATAGATGTTTTTGTCCAAGTCTACAAAAATATGTTGTGTCAATTGATGTCACCTTTATGGAGGAAGTGCCATTTTATCAGTCTCCTGATCACTCTACACATACAAATACACAAGAGGATGATGAAGAAATTCTTGTGTACTCTACTATACCCACTAACCAGTCTCAAATTCCTCAAGAGGCTGACACAAACCCTGTTCATCAAACCACTTTGATTGATCCAAGTCTGGAGTTGCCTATTGCACTTCGAAAAGGAAAAAGGCAGTGTACTTATCCTATTTCATCTTTTGTATCTTATAAAAGATTGAATCCCTATTCATACACTCTAGTGTCATCTTTGGATGCTGTTACAGTACCTAAAACTGTTAAAGAGGCTCTGGCTTCACCAAGCTGGTGTGAGGCAATGATGGAAGAAATGAGTGCACTAGAACAGAGCAACATATGGGACCTTGTTCAACTACCAACAAACAAGAAGGCTATAGGCTGCAAATGGGTATTCTCTGTCAAAATGAATGCAGATGGAACTGTGGCTAGATTAAAAGCTCGACTAGTTGCTAAAGGCTATGCTCAGACATATGGTATAGACTACTCTGAAACCTTCTCTCCTGTTGCCAAGATGACTTCTATAAGGCTTTTTATCTCTCTTGCTGCAATTTCAAACTGGAAACTTCATCAGCTCGGTATAAAAAATGCATTTTTACATGGTGATCTTTCCGAGGTGGTCTACATGGAGCAACCTCCTGGTTTTGTTGCTCAAGGGGAGATAAGACAGGTGTGTCTCCTCAAGAAAACTTTATATGGTCTCAAACAAAGCCCACGAGCCTGGTTTGGCAAGTTTAGCATGGCAGTTGAGAAATTTGGTCTAATCAGAAGCAAATCTGATCACTCAGTTTTTCATAAAAATAGTGACAAAGGAATAATACTTTTAGTGGTATATGTTGATGATATAGTAATTACTGGGAGTGATGATGATGGTATTCTTACCCTTAAAGAATTTATTCACTCACAGTTCCATACCAAAGACTTGGGGGAAATTAGATATTTTCTTGGTGTTGAAATCACAAGAAATGGTAAAGAAATAACTCTATCTCAAAGGAAATATACACTTGATCTTCTGACAGAGACTGGTAAGCTTGCAGCAAAACCAAGTAGCACCCCTATTATACCTAATACTAATTTTAGTGGAGAGGGGGAGTTGTTCAACAATCCAGAGAGGTATAGAAGGTTGGTAGGAAAGCTAAATTATTTAACTGTTACTCGACCTGATATTGCACACTCAGTGAGTGTTGTTAGCCAGTTTATGGCGTCTCCTAAAGTTCATCACTGGGCAGCACTTGAACAAATCTTATGTTATCTAAAAGGTACAGCTGGACAAGGACTGGTCTATGCAAATCATGGTCACATGAATATAGAGAGCTATTCTGATGCTGACTGGGCTGGCTCTAAAGAAGACAGGAGATCAACTTATGGATTTTGTGTGTTCGTTGGGGGAAATCTGGTAGCATGGAAGAGTAAGAAGCAAGCAGTTGTCTCACGTTCAAGTGCAGAATCTGAGTATAGAGCTATGGCAAATAGTGTGTGTGAGATAATGTGGTTAAAACACTTGATCATTGAGTTTCAGTTGAAAGTGAACTTCCCAGCAAAGCTATTCTGTGACAATTAGGCAACAATTCATATAGCATCTAACCCCGTATTCCATGAAAGAACCAAGCACATAGAAGTGGATTGTCATTTTATTAGAGAGAAAATTCAACAAGGAATCATTGAAACAAAATTTGTGAGGACTGGAGAGCAGCTTGCAGATATATTTACTAAAGCATTGAATGGGAATAGAGTTGAGTACTTGTGTAGCAAGTTGGGAATGAAGAATCTATATTCTCCAACTTGAGGGGGAGTGTAATCTGATGTTGAGAAGATTGAAGAAGGATGCTCATCTCATGCTTGAGCTTAATATAGTTTGCATTCATTTATCATGTATTCGGTGGCCCAATTACCTGTTAAAGCCCATCTACTTTATCCTATCCGTTTACACTTTTGTAACTAGGATATAACAATATAAAAACAGTGGATTGATATAAGTACTTAAAATTTTGAGCTTTTGAATATGAAAATGGCGTCCAACTTTATTCTTCTTTTCTTTCTTTCTTTCTGAAAGTTAACAATAATAGAACATATTTTACTTATAAACAATTGTATAACAGCGATCTAAACAAAACTATAATATATAATATATGTATTTATATACCAGTAGTAACATATTATATAAAATATACCTATACCATAAACCAGCAAGAATAAAGTTTATATACTAGTGCAAATAACAACTCATATACATTGGCCCATATATAACAACTTCCTATATAAATATAAACTTAATATCCATATATATATATATATTTTAATCAACTCAAATCTTTTAAACACGTCAAAATTTACTGTAAACCTATAGTTGTTGAACACCTATACATATTTAACTAGAATATAGACTTACCAGACATGTATATTTATAGTTAACATACTGTAACTTACTTTTTATAAACATGACTTTGGTACATATAACTATATTAAAAAAATTTAAATCAATACTTTTAAAATAAAATATGCTAAACACAATATATACCAGTATATATAATTGTAGACCAGAGGACATATATATATTTTACTAATATATATTGTACTAACAGAAAGTATATACATATCTTTTATGACTTATACAACTTATACAATAAAACTCAACTGACCAAACATAATATATATCCCATATAAGTTCATAAAAATAAAATCGAATAGGTAACTTTATAACAACAAACAAAATATATAGAATGTACAGGTCCTGTATATTCATATTTATACCCAAATCAAAATGATCCTTATGTATATGTTTTATTACCGAAGACTCATATAATATAGCACTGCACTATCATCATGACATAACTTATATATACATACTGTAACTACAATATATATCTCCATATTTACCAATAAACCTCGTAGTATAAATCAAATAACTTTTATATATATTAAACAAATATCTTTTTATAAACTTTTATAACTTTATAAACTTATAACTGGTACAAAACTTTTATATCAACAACCGGATTTCATATAAAATTTGAATCAAAAAAAATCAAACAAAATATATAAACATAAATATATATTTACCTAGAAGCCAAAACCTGAACATATTATATATATAAAACAACTCGAGCTTACGTAAAGCTAATAAAATTTTACATACCACAAACAATATTTAACATGTAATATATATATATAATATTAGCGTACCAATGTGAAAATAAGGTGGATGAGTGCTATAGGCAGTCATGGCGGGGATACAAAGTGGGAGACGTGGCTATGTTGAGGCAGGTGGGAGGCTCTGCACGTGGGAAGACTCGGCTGTAGGCTGCTCGAGTGGCAAAACATGGAGGAAGGCGTCGGTTGTGAGTGAAGTCGGAGCTTAGAAGAGGAAGGTCGGGGTTGTGGAGATTGTGAGATCGACTATGAACATGTATAGAAAAGATGTGGAGGGGAATGAGAACGAGATTGGGGAGAATAAGATGCAGGCGAATGATATCCTATATAAAAATTTTATTTTTATATTTTTTAGAATCGAAACAACTAAAAGAAAAAAAATTGAAATTTTTGAGATGCAGAAAGTCAGATGGTTGTTTCGAAAATGATAAATGTAAATGTCCCATTGGTTTCGTGGGTGAGCAAATAAAAGGTCATGGGGAAATACCAAAAGGCTCGACTGCGAAACCGATATAAAAAAATCATTTTGCAGATTGTACAACACACCAGACTCTGAAACACACAACCAAATATACCGCAGAGATCGGCACGACAAGACGATCAAAACGGTATACAGATATCGGTGGTACGATCATCCGATCAAAAGTCGATATCGGTACCGAAAATGATGCTAATTTGCTGAAAATAAGATCGACGGAGCAATAGATGTCCAAATTTGACGAAACGAAAGATGACGTCTCACTCAGAAGATGATTTACAAATTTTCTATATAAAAATATTTAGGTTTGGAAAACAATTTATTACCATCAATTTTTAACTGATATGAATTGAAATAAAATTACACAGGAAAATAAACTTTCAAATTATCTGATGAAAATTTACCAGTTGCTATGTTAAAGTAGAGGCATTCCAAATATGAAATTTTTTTTTCAAAATTTACTAATTTAAAATTTCACAAAATTTCAATTAAATTAAATAAATAAAACCACTAAAATTTACGGGTCGTTACACTCTCCCCCACTCAAAACTTTTCGTCCCCGAAAAGGAAGGAGGTAGGAGAATAGAATAACTAGAAAGAAAATAGATTAGAAGACAAATAGAACAATTAATTTAAACCATATAAATTTCAAATTAAACTAATTAATATTCGACATTTTGGTTTAATCCAATTGAGTTTACTTAAGTTAGATCAATCTATCTATTTCTAAATTCATTATCCTATTGTCTAGTCATCCTCAATTAACAATTTCTAAATCATCAATTTGTATAATCATTTATTATACTCATACTCTATTCAACAAGTTTAATTCTTTTATTCCAAATTATTATTAACTTTATTCCACCTAATATATCTTATCACATATGTTAAACAATATAAATTAATTTAAACCATATAAATTTCAATTTAAATTAATTTATTTTTAATAATTGATTTTAAATTCAAGGTATTTCCATAAGTTAATCTAATTTCAATTTATTAATTCCTTCAAAATAAATTTATTTGTCCCATCTATTATTCAATTAACTTATTATTCTATTTCTCTCTATTAACATCTTTATAATAAAATTTTAGTGTATAACATTTATTATAACACTCAAATTTTATTATAAAATCGTTTTATATTGTATATTATCCAATTATATTTTTAACTTCTGAATAATTTAGGTAAGTTATATATGGAATACAATTGAGTATTATACAAGTAAAATTTTCTCATTCAAAGTTTAATATTTATTCAAAATCTTGGCTTTATTTTATACTTGAAATCACCTTATCAAAATTTAAGAATAAAATTTCCGGTTTCAATTCAAACCATTTAGAGATAAATATATACTATATATATATCAAATCAAATCTATGATCATATACCAATATGATCATATATATATATATAATAAATCAAGTCACAGTTTAAAAATTCAAATCAAATTAATTTTCCAAAACAAAAGTGTGGGAAAGCTATGAATTGGTCTCTCCACTTCGAAACTTGAAAATGAATGTCGATGATGCGGCCGCCATCACCGAAATTATTTTCCAGCGACAAAAGAGGAGGGCACTGATTTCAACCTTTTAAAATTCTTTGGAAACAATTTCTATTCGAAAATACTTTTAAATGATATACCCTTAAAAACTTTAAAATCAAAGTTTGAAATCATCGGAAATTAAATTCTCAAATTCTTGATTTTAAATTCATTTCAATTCCAAATCAATTTATAAACCATGTTTATAAATTCATTTAGAGAACAATAAGTGGTAATCAAATATTATCATTTCAAACAACCAATTTAATTAACTTATTAAATCCCAGAAAATCTTACTTATATATTTATAATATAATCATACAAATTAATTACATTTACCAAATTTTAAAATAATATTGTGTCAGTTTGCTCTTTTCAAGTGTTTTGGAATTTCTATCGATAGCGTTGATCAGACGAATCGATCGAAAACCCAAATCAACATCAACAACTCAAACAACACACCATATACAACATTTTTATATTAATACAAATACACTCCCTCCCTTGGTAATTCAAGAATGGATTTCAAAGCAAAGATGGGATTCAAAGTAGAGGAACTCTAATCAAATAGAATTCAACTAAAAGATAGACTCGATAGGGAGATAAGATGATTGAATTTCAAATTGGAAGATGGATAAATTTATATAAATCGCGAGTAAGCTTAACCGGACCAACCGTGATTTCATAAATAAGATCGATGCAGAATTCTGAGGCAAATCGACATTCGATCGCCAGAGATAGAATTCGGGTATAGCAAGAGATAGTAGTATCGTAAACCGAGGATACAAAAATCTTCGGTGAATCAATACCGATTGTAAAGGAGTTTCACCCCTTTACAAATCATTCAGAGACTGGCGAGACCGCCGAATTATTATAGAGATCATTCGAAGTGGAGTCATGGGATACTCCGTAATCAAAAGAAGACAAATAGGGAGAGACAAGAATGAATTTTGGAACCGCAGGGAGCGTTCCGAAGTTCAAAGGAAATCGAGTCAAAAGGAAGAGATTCAAGCTCGAACGAAAGTGATTCTGTAATTGAATTTTACTCTATATGCTGAGTTTTGCCTAAAACCAGAGGTCTGATACCACATGTAACGACCCAGTATTTTGGACCATTCAAATCGACAATAAATCCACACATGCCGGACTTGAATAATTCAAAACAATGGATTGTAAATAAAATTTGGCAAAACTCAGCATATACAGTAAATAAATAATCACATACAAAGAGTAATATAACAATAATGCAGCGGAAAAAAAATGATATTAGTTCATGAAGCTACTATATATATATATAATAGAGTTAAACAAGATACAACAGAAGTCAAGAGTACATAGGTGTCTCAATACAATAATCAAATACAAGATCTGAATACATCACTGGAATCAACTGAATAACTGATAGCAGAATCGATAGATAGCTGGATCTCCAAGCGAAGCTCCAACTCCAAAGGTGAGTCTCAAATGCTGTATCACTCAGTTTGACCCGAGCGTAAAGCAAAACACAAAACACTCGAGTCAGGATTAACATTCTTATATCAATAAATCCAACTCAAGTGAAATATCAACTGAAATACAAGTAACTCGAAGGATGTTTGGGATAACCATCCTCTAAGGATCCGTTAAACTATCTACCATGTAGTAATATTCGCTATTATAATAATGTCTAATCATAAAATAAACATACTTTAAAATAGCATAGGGCTTTACATTTAATCTGAACTCACCCTAACACGTAATAGTCCCAGTAGTCTATCCAGTATTAGCATACTTCCAAATTGGGGGCTACCCTCGATACTCTACAGGCTACGGGAGAAATCACAACTCGTAGTAAAGCTCGATATGGTAGGTGACACGGCACACAAGGCAATGCCAGGGTAGATATACCAATTACGCACACAGACTGATGGAAACGCATAGCAGCCAATACCGCTCCACCTCGAACAACACTCCCAAATCAAGGGTTGCACCCAAACAATCACAAAGTAATAGAATGGAATCGTAGAAGTGCGTCCCATAAGAGATGCTACCTCACTGGTCCGAGATCGCTCCTGTTTTAGCCACCTTATGCCAACTCACGGGAGTTGGGTCCACATATATACCTTAGGATCGTCGCCACCATCCTACTTCATTCTGGAAACTCCACCGCGTACACAGTTGTCAAAGTGGTTTTCGATATCGACAGAGAGTATGTCCATATCCGATCCCGGTCTCTTTAACAACCAATCGTTATTATAACACCGTGGTCATTTCAAAATAGTTTATACTTCAAAACCAAAATATCATTTTTCATTTCAAAACCCAATTTAATACGATATCATTTTCACTTCAAATATATCCATTTTCAAAATCATATCACTTTCCAAAGTTATAAAGCTTTCGAAATCATAGTCTTTTAAAAATCAAAACACATTGGAAATCACAGCTTGAAATCATAGCATTTTGGAAATCATAACACTTTCCTTTTAAACAGTTTAGATATTAAAATTAGTATATATAATAAAATAGTTTATAAATAAAATAATTTATATAAATAGCTATAAGTAAAAATAGTTTAAAATAAAATAATTTATATTAAAAATGATTTATATTAAAATAGTTTATATTAAAATAATTTATAAAGTAAAATATCAATAGTTTAAATATAATTTAAAATTACTTTATAAAATACAATATTTTCCTCAAATTTCACAAATCGATTCAAATCGACTCGAATTCCAAAATTTTAATTTAATCAAATCTCAAATCATCAATTTCAACTCGATTCAGCTTCTCAATAAACCATTTCAAATTATCGATTTCAAATACATATCTGAACCATAAAATAAGCCATTTCAATTTCAATATATTTCAAAGTTTCAAATATTCAACATTTCAAAACTAAATTCGATACTTATATATATATATATATATATATATATATATATATATATATCAAATTCACTTAACTATTATTTAGTTTTGAAACATTTACTTAATCATTTCAATAACATCTAAAACAACTTCAATTTACAAATTTAAATAAACAAAATATCCCATTTAAATATATATAAGTTTGAAATGTCCATTTAAGTCACCTTTTCAAATTTCAAGTTGTAAAACACTTCTTTAAATTTCAAATTCAATACATTTCAAATCATACTTATTTAAGTATAATTCTTAAATAAATATAATTTCAAATCAATTTCAAATCATTATACACACTATATTTGAAATTATAGATATTAAATAAATACTTAAACGTATTATTTATCAACTTTATTAAATCAACTTTAATGAAACGTTAAAATCAATATTTATCAAAACCATATATTTCTTTTCAAAACCATAGAAATCATTTTAAAAATATTTATATACAGACGAACGGTGTGTGTATATAATTTTCTACCCTATGGTCAAGTGGTATGGATATTTATCATTTCAATCCGCAATTTAAATATATACGGGTATATATCTTTTCAACCCGCAATCCCAAATTCAATTAATTGAAAATCGCTTGGGTTTATCATTTCAACCTATAAAGATTTTCTCCTATTCTACAAGATCCTTTGGGTGTGTATCATTTCAACCCATAGTGATTCTATACTAACAGGGAACTTGCAGAGTGATAACAGATATTATAATAAAATAACAACAGTAACATGCATATATCATCAATATAAATAACAAATAATGGTGTCAGATGTCACAGGTGAACAAATACAGATAATGGCATATATATAACAATGTAAATAACTAACAGCAGCATATTTCAATTGACGTTTCAATTGAAATCAAATTTAATAAATATAAGAACGTTAATCAGAGTGATTGCTCACCTTTCGAGGCTAGAGATATGAACAAAATGGAAGCGGGTAGACAAAGACAAGCATACAGATAAAGCGAGCGGGACAGCGACCAGTTAGGAGTTTGCTGCGATAGATTTGATATTGAGAATGTCAGCCAAAATGGACTAGAGATCGATGATATATATATACATATATATATATAAATCCTCAAAATTTAATTTAACATATAGTTAATATAAAATATATATTAATTCCAAACCAATATTCACCATAAATCAATATAAATAATTTATTATAATATATATAAACTATCACTTATACAATAATACCCACACAAAAATAGGTTCCCATTAGACAAAACAGAAAATATAACAGAACATATTTTACTTATAAACAATTGTATAACAGCGATCTAAACAAAACTATAATATATAATATATTTATTTATATACCAGCAGTAACATATTATATAAAATATACCTATACCGTAAACTAGCAAGAATAAAGTTTATATACTAGTGCAAATAACAACTCATATACAGTGGCCCATATATAACAACTTCCTATATAAATATAAACTTAATATCCATATATATATATATATATATATTAATCAACTCAAATCTTTTAAACACGTCAAAATTTACTGTAAACCTATAGTTGTTGAACACCTATACATATTTAACTAGAATATAGACTGACCAGACATGTATATTTACAATTAACATACTGTAACTTACTTTTTATAAACATGACTTTGGTACATATAACTATATTAAAAAAAATTTAAATCAATACTTTTAAAATAAAATATGCTAAACACAATATATACCAGTATATATAATTGTAGACCAGAGGACATATATATATTTTAATAATATATATTGTACTAACAGAAAGTATATACATACCTTTTATGACTTATACAACTTACACAATAAATCTCAACTGACCAAACATAATATATATCCCATATAAGTTCATAAAAATAAAATTGAATAGGTAACTTTATAACAACAAACAAAATATATAGAATGTACAGGTCCTGTATATTCATATTTATACCCAAATCAAAATGATCCTTATGTATATGTTTTATTACCGAAGACTCATATAATATAGCACTGCACTATCATCATGACATAACTTATATATACATACTTTAACTACAATATATATCTCCATATTTACCAATAAACCTCATAGTATAAATCAAATAACTTATATATATATATTAAACAAATATCTTTTTATAAACTTTTATAACTTTATAAACTTATAACTGGTACAAAACTTTTATATCAACAACTGGATTTCATATAAAATTTGAATAAAAAAAATCAAACGAAATATATAAACATAAATATATATTTACCTAGAAGCCAAAACCTGAACATATTATATATATAAAACAACTCGAGCTTATGTAAAGCTAATAAAATTTTACATACCACAAACAAGATTTAAAATGTAATATATATATATATAATATTAGTGTACCAATATGAAAATAAGGTGGATGAGTGCTACAGGCAGTCATGGCGGAGATACAAAGTGGGAGACGTGGCTATGTTGAGGCAGGTGGGAGGCTCTGCAAGTGGGAAGACTCGGCTGTAGGCTGCTCGAGTGGCAAAACGTGGAGGAAGGCGTCGGTTGTGAGTGAAGGCGGAGCTTGGAAGAGGAAGGTCGGGGTTGCGGAGATTGTGAGATCGACTATGAACATGTACATAAAAGATGTGGAGGGGAATGAGAACGAGATTGGGGAGAAGAAGATGCAGGCGAATGATATTCTATATAAAATTTTATTTTTATATTTTTTAGAATCGAAACAACCGAAAGAAAAAAAATTGAAATTTTTGGGATGGAGAAAGTCAGATGGTTGTTTCGAAAATGATAAATGTAAATGTCCGATTGGTTTCGTGGGTGAGCAAATAAAAGGTCATGGGGAAATACCAAAAGGCTCGACCGCGAAACCGATATAAAAAAATCGTTTCGCGGATTGTACAACACACCAGACTCTGAAACACACAACCGAATATACCGCAGAGAACAGCACGACGAGATGATCAAAACGGTATACAGATATCGGTGGTACGATCATCCAATCAAAAGTCGATTTACAAATTTTCTATGTAAAAATATTTAGGTTTGGAAAATAATTTATTACCATCAATTTTTAACAGATATGAATTGAAATAAAATTACACAGGAAAATAAACTTTCAAATTATATGATAAAAATTTACCAGTTGCTATGTTAAAGTAGACGCATTCCAAATATGAAATTTTTATTTCAAAATTTACTAATTTAAAATTTCACAAAATTTCAATTAAATTAAATAAATAAAACCACTAAAATTTACGGGTCGTTACAGATATATATTGTGTTTCTGACCGTGTGGGTCAATGTATATTATACTTATCATTTTTTTCATATTGCAAAAGGCTCTCCGTAAAAAGGAGACACTGCCAAAAAAATTCGGAAATTTAGGGTGTTAGAAGAATTTTGAAAATTTTTGTTAACCAAAATTTGATTTCGAATTGTAATTGAAATAAAGGGGTTTGGTTTAGAAATGGAAAACTGATTATTTTGGTTGGAACTAAAAGATTAGTAAAGTGAAATATCGAATTTTCACTAAGTGGGTTGTTGGAAAGTGATGGGTTTGGATCATTTGTCTTACCTTAGCAATTTCGGGGATGAAATTCTTTAAAGGGGGGAGGAATGTAACGACCCGGATTTTCCATCATTTGATTTTGAATATTTAAATGGTTTTAAAAATTGGATTTGGAATATAAATTGAATATTGAATATGAAGATTTTGGTTGAAATTATAAAATGAATTTAAATTTCAAGTATAACGATTTATCATAATACAGAAATTTTGAATAATTGAAATTTGAGTTGAATATGAATCAAAACGATTCCTAATGTTGCTATAAATTCTGTTGGAATTAGAATTGAGTTAATAAGTTTTTAAAACTGGAATTTTAAGTGTTTTCGTCGATTTTGAAAACCGTTTGATTTAATCAACACGATAAAATAGCCTTCCGGGGCATAGTCTTGGATTTCGACGAAACCAGTTCCATTGGATCCGTAATAGTGTATTATTATCGAATTTCAAATTTTTCAGCGTTTACAGTTTCCATTTGGTTGTACAGAATAGAAACGCGTTGAAATTAATATTGAAAATTTAATATTTCGATTGGGTTCAAAAAGCTATCTTCCACATACGATCGAATTAGGTTCTGAAACTTGTTCCATGGTTCGGAATAGCGTTATAACATTAGGAACGCCAAGCGGCACGCCTCAATAAGGGTTCGAAATTTCAAGATATGAAGTGAGATATTTTGAAGATAATATATATATATATATATATATATATATATATATATAAAATCAAAGTCAGACTCAACTGCACCCTAGCCTGAACCGCCACCCTACTTAGCCGACCTACCTCGTACCCAAGCTGCCATCTTCTCGTTTAAAATTATGCTCAATCCTCCTTCTCCTTAAGAACGAAATCGAAGAAATAAAAAAAAGAAATCGATCGAAATCAATTTCGTTTAAAAGAAAAAATATATCGATCGAAGATGAATCGCGATGCTAGGCAGAGCTCTGTGATTTTTAGCGAGGGTGCAGTGGTCGCGTATGGCCAGGTCGAGGTGGAAGTTCGAGTCATGCGTAGGGATTTAGGGTTCTTTCGATTTAAAGCTGCTGGTTTTGGGTCAAGCGAGGATGGAGGGGGCGATGTCGCAGTTGTAGGCAGCGCAACTAAAGGGGATGGTCGGTAGTGTTTTTACAGTTGGCTTTGATATCGTGCTCGCCGATTGGAACCCGAGGAGGCCTAGAGATGTTCGGCGTTGAGGAGTGTCACGACTTGTACGACCACGGTGGAGGAGTAGGTGATGCGCATGGTACGAGGCAGCGATGGTCGGTGGCACATGTAGGCTTTACAGTGCTGGCAACTATTTGGGTGATGGTAGGGGTGTATGAGCTGTTTTCTCGTGCGTGAGCAGATGTCTGGGAGGAGAACGAAATTAAGTAAGGTAATTACTGTAATTAATAAGAAAAATTACCAATATTAATAAAAATAAAAAAATTTATAAATTTCGTATCGTTTACATGTGAGGTCCAAAAATCACGAAATCGATCACGTTGGATTTGTAGCTGTGGAATCTGTGCAAAAGAATTAAATTGGAATGATTAGCAAATCAAAAATCAAGGTGAGTAAATCTCACTCAATTTGGTTGACTATTTAATTTATAATAATTATAAATTAATTATTGGATGATTGGTTGGATTGATATATTTTTATCAGTTGGATGTTATATTATATATAGTAGTATATATTAGTAGTTGGATATATGTAACAACCCGCATATCTATCGATTTTATATTTAAATATTTTATCGTTAGTCGGATGTTAGTCCGAAAAGCTACTTTTTGCATACGGTCAAATTAGGACTCGAGACCACTTCCATTGAGTTCAAAAGGACGTTTGCGATCTTTTTGAGTGTAAACTTCGATATGTTTGGAGATGGTGAAATTTTCGTCACTTTTTGGCTTAGGACTTTGGTTTGGGCTGAACACACACTAACTCAGCCCAACCCCCTCTTCTCTTCATCACTTTATTATATACTTCAAGCTTCTTCAAAAATGGTGGAGGGAAAGGGAAATTAAAATTCCAAGCTCAAGATCTTTAGGAAATTCAACATCAAACTCTGAATTCAAGGTGAAGAACATAGATTCAAGCTTGTGGTTGATTCTTGCTTTGCTCTTAAGCTCTCCAACATCAATTTCGTGGAAAAGGTGAGATTTTTGATCTCACATCTTACCTATGGATGTCATTGGGCTGTTGGGAATGATCCCCTATTGCATTTGTATGAATATTTGCATTTGGTTTGGATTGGTTTGGCGAAAAACTCCAATTTTTAGTGTTTTTGGTGAAAAACTGCACTTAGGTCGTTCTGCCTGGGCTAGGTCGTTTGCTGTTGAAAAGTCACATAGAGCTTAGGTCGTTTTCGACCTTAATTCGTTCTGGCCATAGGTCGTTCGCCATTAGGTCGCGCCCCATAGGTCGCTCAGCCTACTTACCTCGTTGGGTCGTTAGCTCGGCCGTCCTTAGGTCGCCACTTTTAGGTCGCGCCCCTTTTAGGTCGCCACTTTTAGGTCGTGCCACTTTTAGGTCGCGCCTCTTTTAGGTCGCGCCTCTTTTAGGTTGCGCCTCTTTTAGGTCGCCACTTTTAGGTCGCGCCTCTTTTAGGTCGCGTACACTTTTAGGTCGCCACTTTTAGGTCGCGCCTCTTTTAGGTCGCCACTTTTAGGTCGCGCCTCTTTTAGGTCGCGCCTCTTTTAGGTCGCGCCTCTTGTAGGTCGTAGGTCGCGCTGGCACTTAGGTCGTAGGTCGCATTAGCTCGTAAGTCGCTCGACCATTTCCACTAGGTCGTCTCCGACCTATCCTCCAGTTAATTCGTTCGACCCTCTAGGTCGTTCGAGTTAGGTCGTTGGACCATTCACCTTAGGTCGCTCGTCTACTAAGTCGACCTAGTTTACCTCGTAAGTCGTCTCCGACCTAAGCCCCACTAGGTCGCGCAACTTAGGTCGTATCCCTTAGGTCGCGAACTCTTTAGGTCGTTGGACCTCATTTTTCTTTAGGTCGAACCCCGTACACCCCTTCGTAGGCGATCTTATCTGAAATGCATTCAACAAAACTTCCACTTTGATGCATTTTGAGCTGATTTCCTTGGATTTTGTTCACGTCTTCGAATGTGAATTTTTGTGATAGATTGTTTCAACAATCGTTTTATGACTTTTCACTTTAAAGATATATGAAGGTTTTAATACTAGTAGTAAATATCAAAACTCTTTCATCAAAGCGATTTCAACACTATTTTAAATATCAAAAGTTCGTTTTCTCAAACCGATTTCCAATCTACTAGTATATACAAGCCTTTACTTCACTCGAATGAGAAATCGACTTAGTAAAACGAGTGGTATGAAACGCTTGCATTCACTTCGTCGGTTAGCTCTTGGACTTGTTCGATTGAACCCTTTTTGTGACAATTTCCTAGTGAAGATTTACAATTTGTTCGTAAATATTTAAGTTAAGCTAGTGGTTATGGGACATGAAGCTAAACTCATATATTTACATGCTTGGTGTGATTGACACTTCCTGATGATCATGACGATCATTTTTGTGATTTAGACTAGCGATTGAGCGATGTCTCTTTGTTTGTGAGAGAGACTATACTGCATTTGTGTGATGTTTCGCCATCACATATGTAGGGTAGCACCCTACGGTCTTCGGGCCATTCCTGTGTGAAATTTAATGGATAGCTTCCATGAGATAGCTTCTCGTCATGTGTTTTACGCGTAGGTGAGTTTTCATGCTCCCATTCATGTGTTAGGCCTTCCCCCCTTTTTATGTGTTTTTCTGGATTTCTGGTGATGATTTCTGGAACTTTGTGCTTCACCAATTTTCATGATTTTCATTGATATGATATCAGCTTTTGTGCATTGGTGAATTTATGTGTTATTGACTTGTTATGAATACAAGTTTAGGGTATGATACCCTATTTTATCTTTGAGAAGATTCTTGTGATATTGATTGATCTTTTGTTGATTATCATTTACATACTTATAGTAGTATGCCGTTATGGTTATTACATGTTCATGCCATATTATTTATCCTATACCTTATCATCTGGTATTTATAACTAGACTGATCCGTTTATTATTTTCTTATAAATAATACTCGGGTCAGACCGAGATGTTACAGGTGCTTCTGCTTGACTTCCCATCAGGATTATTCTGACTTTTGGCTAACTACTTAGATTAGTAGTTTTTGATTGTACGCATTTGAGATATAGACTCTACATTGTGTATTTATTCTTTTGTATAGCACGTGTTGCTATTCTTTTGTATTATCGTGGATCTCTCTGACCACTACTCTGATGTACACTTTCATGTGTTATATATATTTATTCATATCTTCTTTCGCCTTTGTGATATGGATGTCTGTGATTGATTTATGTTATGATTACTTCTATGTTTGTTTCCGAAGATTATATATAGCCACCGTGTGATAGCTTTGTGTTTGTATCGGTATGTCGGATTTCCTCCTTAAAAGATATGCATTCTATTCTATCTGACATATCGGTGCTCGCACAAAGAAGTTACATGGATGGTCGCTCCTCAACAGCCTTATTCTCCGCGCTAGTTGACAACATTACACCGTAGTGTCCTTGGCTTGCGTGGGTATAGAGGTGGGGCGTCATAATATATTTCCCACCGATTGGATCGGATGAGACCCTATGCGCCCCGCATAATAGTGGATGACCCTATATTACCACGATATCCCCCTCGAAGTGGGATTGGGATAAAATGATTTGGGGATGTTTTAACTATGGGAAGGTTAAACGAAAATAATTCTAAGTATTAATATGGTTTGAAAAATATCCCGTTAAGAATATAAGGATTTGAAATTGTTTTCAAACGTTGGAATATTGGAAGAGATTTGGATATATATCTTGGTAAAGATATTTTGAAATAAATATTTTGGAAAATTTATAATATGGGACTAGTGACTGCTTATGTGTGTTAATTGATAGTTAAATAACCAACTATCAAATCTGGCCAAATTCGTTGATGGTTTCGAAGAGACTGGGATTGGATTTAATTATCCGAAAACCACTTCGATCCTATTTGTACATTACGAATTGGGATATCTCGAAGATAATGGAGATGGTCATCTTGAAGGAGATTCAGTTTGTTCAGACCCAGAACAACTTGTATGGATGAATGCTATCATTTGCATCGTGGTCTGGAAGGCAGTGTTAGCATTCCAAGTATGAATGCTATTCTTAAGGTAATACATAGCCTCAAGCCTCATCAACCGAGAATGACTAAAACAGGGGAGATGCAGTAGTGCTAAGTGGGTCGCACCCAAGTAGGGTATGTTATCACTTTTCTAGATACATACAGATATATTATATTATAATTATGGATATGGTTGTACATGGAAAAGAGAGTGCTCGATTAGGGTGGGAACACCCAGGGTGATCCATATTTGGTACTATCCAGTAAGGGGTAGGCCGGTGCTGTGTTGGCAGTGATCGTTAGGTACGATCTCGGTACATTTTTCTAGAGATGTACTATGGCGGGCGGTACCCCAATGGCCCAGTCATTGTATGGAATCCAATATCCACTACGAGCCTGTACGGTTTTAATTGTATACCAACTATGGTGAAACGTGAGATGCAAGCATTTCAGCTATTTTCTAATTTACTTTCTATAGACACTATTATAATATCAGAAGATTTTGATATAAATGGTTTTGGTTATCGTAAGGTAAAAACCCGTCGTATTTTTGTGTGGTATGGTCTTACGATATACCTTTGTTTTTAAAGGATTTTGATAACAGTAATAAATTCAAATTGAGTGGGTTTTCTCACGATAGTTTTCCAGACTGACTCGGGTGTTATTTTATTATAATGCTCAGATCGAGTATTACCGATTCAGATTAGGATTCTATGGAGCACAGGAGACGTGCTGGAGGAGTTCCAAGCGTTTTGCTTGTACTTTATTATATTCCGTTGTTTGTGTATGTTGTATATTCAGCACTTGTGAGGACAAGTTATTATAACTGTCCAATTTATTTGTTGATTGTTGTACTCTTGTAATTATATGTATATTAACTGATACAGTTTCTTTTGTATAAAGATCAGTTATTATATATTATATAATGTTCCCCTGCGATTGTGAGATTCTATGTTGTTGTTTCTGTTTGTTTCTATCTCTTCTTCTTCAATCCTAGCAATCGGTATTTCCGGCACTTGAATATTCGGCATGCTGTACAGTGAACGTATTGATGTCGATTTTCGAGGGTCGAAAATCCCAGGTCATTACAGCTATTTTACCACCTCACTATGATATGCCCCCCTCCCCTTAATTTCCCACGATACTCTTATCTATAAGGACCCGATTCTTCGACTTCCGAATATCGACATCAATACGTCCACTGTATCGACTACCGAGCCATCGAATGCCGGAAAACCGAATTCTTAGGGTTTAAGAAAGAAGAGGTAGAAGAAAAGATAGAAGAAAAAGAAAGAAGAACAACAACAGAAAACACAGAACAGAAACAATATCAGAATCTCACATTCGCAGCGGAACAATATATAATAGATAACCACTAGTCTTTTAAAACAAAGAACTATATCAGTTTATACATACATCAATCAGAGTCAATATACAACACAATACATCAATGGACAGTTATATAACTTGTCCTCATACAAAATACACAGCGGAATAAATAATATCATATACAAGTGGTACGTCTCGCCATCCAGCTCGCCACTAAGCTCCACAGCATCCCGAATCCCGAATGACCTGATAACCTAACTCTAGACTGCCCGTGTGAAAATTGGTGGGCACCCAGAGTTTAGGAAGGAAACAATAAACTCCAGGTCAGTCATGGTGACTGGTGTGAGAACTAAAACAGTTTATCTCAAAGAAAATAAAACATTTTCGCAATGCTTTTGGAAAATGAAACTACCATAAGGCCTCCCACCACACACACAATGCAAACGCAGAATTGGAGGAGATTTCTCCTTATGATAGTCAAAAATGCTTACTACGCAAAATCAGTTGATATTATTATTAATGTCTAGTGGAAAACATTTCGAAAGTATAATATCAATCTTAGCCAACATACAACCATTGTTGTATGTCTACTATAGCTACTACGTTCAGTAGCAGGTTACCGCCACATTCCATAGTAGGTAATACAACTAAAAATCATACAGGGTTCGTATTGTTTCTTTGGATTTCCAACAAATGGTCAGGCAAAGGAACTTCCTTACTCCGAAATAGAAACGCCTCTGGAAAGACGCCCCGAGAACCTAACCGGATCTCTGCAAACACAAGGCCGACGCTACCTCACGCTGTACAGCTGTAACTAGGTAACTAACACATTGACGCTACCTCACGCTGTACATCTGTAACTAGGTAACTAACACACAAGTCATGTCATCCCCCGGTCGTCACTGACCTTTATCCGAGGATCCTCAATCACAAAGCAACAACTACAAAGTATAATCAACATAGGTAAAATATCTGGGCTCCATACCATGATATCACCTTTTATCCAGAAGGAAATGACATACCCTAGGGGCGCTACCCCTACAAACCTTTGCCGCAACATTCCTGTTTCGACCATTACCAGATTGTGAGGCTCGACGAAGTCTCGTTCACAAAACTACGCTTTTTCACAAAGCAACGCTTTTTCACAAAGCAACGCTTTGATCAAAACAAATGATCAACAACACTTCGTATGCCACATTACCAAATTGGGAATGTATCACTAGTAACCATCAACTACATAACCTCTGAGCTCGTACGTCTCAGAGAAGGGTGTTAAGCTAAGAGAATAAATTCTCCGCCACCAATAGAAATGTATTTGATAGAAACCAGCTTTATATCTCAAAGTACAACGTACGACACACATCCATACAAGTCCGTTCCGGGATCGAACGGAACTAAAGGCACTTCCAAAGAAGTCCTTGCAATCCGGATAATTTCTAATCACGTCCGGACTTCCCGTCACTAAGGGTGATAAAATATCTATATCGGAGATCAGCCGATGCAGAGTAACTCGACGGTAATCCTTCCGTTTTCAAAATATCCGGTCTTCCACACCGGTCATCAAATGCAATCCATTACGACGTAGCACATATTCGGAATGGGTTATACGACCCAAAGGTCCTTTCCCGGCTAACCCGAATAGTGAGCGCTTATTCAAAAATAAGTGTAGCATTCAAATTCAAGCAAATCACAACAAATACCCATTCAAGGGTAAATATGGATAGTCGGTTATTTAACTATCAATAAAGATGCGCAACATCATCAGATTCCAAATAATTTTCCAAATTATTTAATTTCCAAAAATATCTTTACAAGATATGTCATTTTCCACACTTAACCATTTGAAACAAATTTCAAATATTCACTTTTCAATTTATCTTTAAAAGATAAAATTTCAAACCTTTCATTTCATATTGGAAAAGCATTTCCATACTTATTTAATAATAAGTAATTCACAAATCATTTATTTTCAACACTTGGAAAATATTCGATATACTTAAATCATAATTAAGTATATATTTCATTCTTTAAGGAAATCATTCTCTTTCACAAATTTTTATTTGAGTCAAAACGAATGTTACGTAAAACATCGTTACGACGACTCAAAATCACTAGTATAGGGATTCGAAATTTAGATAGATAGATAAATCCCAATACTATATAAAACATTTCCTTTCGGAAACCATTTACTATAACAACAGTGTTATAGTCCACCATTTCCTTATTTCTCAAAACGTCTATTTCAACAATGAATGTTGAAATCTATGTTTTCGATACTTAACACGTTTTAAAACATCTTTTAAAACAATTACTTCATTTTATAATATCGCTTTCCCAAAACATAACCATTTTATTCAACAGTGTATTCACTGTCCAAAATCGTGAATATACTTTATTAACCAATTTCAACATTTCTACGCATTTTACTTAAAGAATTATCCACTGTCCAAAATCGTGGATAAAATTCCCAACCAAACTCTTATTATTACAACATTTAACTTAAAGGATAATTCGCTGTCCAAAATCATGAATATATCTCCTTTATTAAACTTCTATGTTTAATTTATCAAATTCAATTGGTTTCGGATTTATAAAACAACGTTTATAAATTCCATTTCTATTTATAAAAACTTCAACTTATAAATCTCATTATTAACAAATTCCATTCATATCTCATTTAAATGCCAAAATCCCAATTTAAGCCATTTTACAAATTAATCAACTTTTTATTTCAAAAACTATTTTTCGCTTATATTCCACAAATCTCATAATTTTCATAACACGAAAATTATAACATTTATTTATTTAAAATGAATCAATTCCAAAATTCAATAAAACGTATACTTTCAAAAATCACTTTAAAATCCCTTTAAAAATAATATCGTTATTTTTAAACTTCAAAAATGGATCCGATGATGCAACAGCACCAATCATCAATCACAATAATCAAAACATATATCATTATATGACAACAGAATATATAACAATATCTGTAAATAAATCAATACAGTTGAGGAATCCAGTTGGATCCCTTCAACCTGTTTCCCTGCATCCACAGATGTTAGCACAATACCAATTCCGCTCCAGTACGGAATATCGCGGTATATGGGTTTAATAAATATTATCCGCTATTATGCGGCGCAATAGGGTCTCATCCGCTATACAATGCGGGAAATCACAACTGTAATATATACATATGCCAATATATATATATATATTGCTATATACATACATAATACCAATTTCACTTCAATGTGAAATTATCGCGGTATACGTTTTTAATAAATAACCTCCGCTTAATAACGACGTATAATGTCTATTTTAACAATCAATAGATAACAATCATCATTCAAACATACATTCAAGCAATTTTAAATCTAACTATTTAAAATTTAAATCGAAACAATTCGATTGAGTGAAAAGTTCTCACCTTGATTTCAATTCCGTTCCAGCGTTTATTTCGAATAAAATTAAACACACGTTTAATTTAACCCGAAATTCTCACTAACTCCAAATGACTCCAATCCAATTCCATAGCGTAGTATTCGACGATATGAACGCAACGCAATTCGTTTCGTCCGATTCCGACCTCGCAGCAAAGAGTTATGTTATTCAAAGTTTATACGTATTTAAATAATATAACTTAACATTTTATTTTATTTTAAACCTTGAAAACAATTAGGGCCGTTGATTTTTAGCCTCTTGAATCTCGGCCGTGCTTCGTAGCTACTTCCTTCGTTCGCGTTTTTTTCCCTCCCAGGCAATTTTGAACGCAACCGAACCCATCTCTATCGCCTAGGGTTCCAAATCGCGGCCACCACACTCCCCTCTAGCTCGATCAGAGAATGCTAATACGAAGCCAACGTCGAACTCTATACACGCCTGGAACCCGGTCAGACTCGGCCCTCCTTCTCTCGAAAAGCGTGAACGAACCGAGCACAAACGTGGCCCTCTCTTGGCCTCCACGCTTCACTGCAACCCATCATCGTCGTACAGATCTGACGATCTAGTCGAGCACTACAACATTGTAGTTAATGCTTTCACGAATCGATGCATAGATTTGAAGAAATTAAGACGAGAAGAATGGAGCATTTCTGGCCTTAGAAATTGTAAGCGGCAGCTATGCTTTTGCAATTAGGGTTTTGAAAGTTTGAGATAGTGAGGCTTCTTTTTATAGAAAATTATCGAAAAAAAACACTATTCATTTCGGATTTTTCAAACTCCGATTTACGCGCGGTGACCGGCGTTTCTAGGGTTTACCCCACGTTCCGGACACAATGGAACAGGTTTCGGAAGCTAATTCGATCATCTGTGCGAGTTATGATATTAAACGGTCAATTTAAATTAAACCGATTTCGATGCGTTTCGAGCTGCCATGGTCAAACTACAATTCCAATTGCTACAAAAATTGAAATCCGATAATAACAAACTATTACGGATCCAATGGAACTAGTTTCGTCCAATTCTGAGACTGTTCGAAAAATGGCTAATTTCACTAGTCGATTAAATATTAATATTCAATTTTCACAGATTAACTTTTAATTCAAATTTAAAAGTTCTATAACATCACTATAACTCCAATATGATTTAATATAACTTTTTAAATCATTTTTAATCACATTAAATCCAGATTTCAATTATTTCTGTAATTTCAATTTTTAAATAATCGATTTAATTATCCAATTAAATCCAGATATTCGAATTTTAAATTATTCGACTTATTAATTTCATTTGTTAATATTTAAAATCAATTAAATATTCAAATTTTAATTAATATAAATTCTGGGTTGTTACAAACTTCCCCCCTTAAAAGAATTTCGTCCTCGAAATTACCAAGTAAGAAGAAGATACAAAATCTATTAACTTTTCAAAACAAACCGTTCAAATTATATTTACAAATCTCTTAAGTGTTTAACTTTTCCAAAATCCAATAGTTAGACTTCTTTCAACAACTTTACTAAGTTTCCAAAATTTTCAATTTTCTCAAAATATTCTAACGCCTTAAATTTTCGAAAAATTTCGCCATAGCCTCCTTTACGCGGCTCGATCCGAAAAAAAAATGACAGTGTATATATATCACAAATATACATCTCATCAAGTGATGAGGCATCCCGTAGGGAAAAAAGTGTAAAAGTATGATATTTAATCCGAGGTATGTACCTTATATATTATTAGCGAGCGTATACGGCTAATATAGCGCGAAAGCGAGCTCCAAATGCGAAGCAAACGCCATCCGCACCTACTAAACACTCAATCAAACAAATGAGAACATGTATATAGAAGAAAATATCAATATACAACATATAGCAACATAACAACTACATATGTGTCAATATAGCAATTGCAAAAATAGCAACAAATGCAACCATCAAACAACTATCATCCAACATCCAACATCCAACAAATCAATGTTTATCCAAATCAATTCATAACCAAATCAATATACATTCACTTCTCATTAATATTCATTAAATTGGTTTTCAATATAATCACATTTGATTCATTAACATTGGACTTAATCAACATTCATTTTCAAGTCAATTAGTTACATTCACTAATTTACATTCAAGTTGGTTCACTTCCAATTCAAATTGAATTCAATTTTATTCAAATTTATTTACTTCCAATTTGAATTCAATTACATAGCTTTCAATTTTGCTAATTTACTTTCATTGTCACTTAATGAATTATTGAAGTGACCCACTTCTTTATTCATTTATTTATAGTGAATTTTCTGTTAGATTTTTTTTTACAATGTATATATATATACTTTTCAATGGATCACTTCTCTTAATTTGATTTCCCAAGATCCTGAATTTTACTAATATAAATATATCAGTATTTAAATAAATTCTATCATTTATATATATGAAGATATATAAATGGTTCTTTGCTTATCAGAGTGATTAAAACAGCAAAGCAACTCATTCCCACCTTATTTCTCATATTAGAGACTTGGTGTCACATAGCCATTTCTATTTATCATATATATATATATTTCTTTTTAGAACTCAAGCTTGATTAACTTTAGGATTAAATATCACTAGTTCTCTTATTTTCTTGTTCTACCTCACAAATTAATTGACTCCTGAATTTACAAGCCATACCTTTTAATCCTGGGATTTTGTAATCTTATTTATTATTCTATATTAAGTAAAAGGTGTTCAACCTAACTCATGCTTATTAGTTTGGCTTGTGTTACTCATTTTAATTTCGAACCACTTTTATATCAGGTGAAATATCCATGCTTTGATTTATAAAGTTGCTATAATCATGTGAATATTGAAATGATAAACTAATTTAAAGGCTAAGCAGAGGAAAACAATACAGTCAGATCAGAGTGCTAACTCAAACTATAATGCTAAACAGAGACTAAGGTCATGTGTGCAGTCAGTATGCTTAAGGCAAAGTAAACAAAAAGGATCAGACAAAATGCAAGACTTCCAGGTGAACTTATGATGAAGACATCTGATGTTTTCTAGGAAAGAGAACAATGATAGTAGTCACTATTCTATTGAATGATGGAAATGCTCATTACAAACAAGACCATATGCATCTACCATTTACCACAGGTTTTGATCATGAACCAATACTACTAGATTTGAATTAAGTATCTAGATGACAGGAATTGGTTAAGTATAATTGTAGTGAAGTCTACAAGTACCAAGCATGCATATGAGCTTATTACACCAAGCAATACAAGTTTTCACTGGGAAAATCAAATGCCCTAACCAAATTACAGGCTATGCCTTCCAGCCTTAGCATAGGCTTATATCAATTATAAGTCATGGTTAAGCCTTACTGGTTAGCCAGTTTAGGTTCAACTCAACCTTTACAAGATTCATTGATTGTGCTATATTCCTTTCTCCCTATGATTGTTTCAACTCTACCATTTTAAAAGTTCATCTGACCTTACTAAAGGAGACATGAGCACATATCAAATTACATGGCATGATCTCCTATATCTTACTTCACCAGAGACTATGTAGATCAATTCCTTAAAACAGAAACCCACATATGCATATATATAATACTTAAAAATTCCTACAAGTTCTCTTCTCAGAAAAACAAACACATAACAATCCAGAAAATACTTAAACCATAATGATATTTTTGGCCCGGCCTAATTATTACAACAAATCTGTCAAACTCCTTAAACATTCTAAATGCAAGTAAGTCTTCAATTGTCCATGCATACAAGTTTCCTATGCTTCCTTTCCTGCAGCAATATCTAGAGCTGCCTCCATAAAAATGAGACACCCCAGATGTTACAAAGCAACAAATAGGGTCAGAATATAACTCTATTATGAGTGAAATCAAAATGTAATATCTTGTCATTTTTAAATTGTAGTGCAGAGTATTAATATGCTTGAAGCAATTTGGATTCATGATGTAACTGGATATATATATATATATATATATGCATGTATCTAAGCTCCTACCACATTTATGCACACAAGCAACCATTCCATCATTCAATACAGTATACATGTACACACACTCTTATGGAATCAACTCATTTTAATTTCCATAGTTCAACTATAAAACTTGATTTATCAATTTAATTTGGTCATGTCTCTTTGCCATTGAACACCATGTGTGCATTGCAAGGGACTCAATTCTGTTAACCCCTGCACAAAGGCCTATAGGACTTAAACAAGTCATGCACATACCCATCATACTCCTTATGATGAATAGATCAAGGCTTTTCTCCTAGATTAGTTTTATAATCTAGTGACCAGTCTCATTTCTTATTTCAGAAAGATTTATTAACTCCTGAATTGCTTTTACTTTCTTTCTTTTTCTATGAATCAGAGAGAGAGTTAATCTTACTCAGGGATTTCAACTGACCATACATTCATTCATGAAAATCATGTTTTTATTTCATTTTTCTTTCCAGTTGTCTCATTCAAAATTTGTTTTATCACTTGTATACTCCTGTATTCCAGAATGTCATGATCTCTTAATAAATCCAGTAGAGTTCCATTAAAAATTCTTATGCTTAATTCTATTGTGAACATAGGGTAAGGTTTTTAGAGAAAAACCCTTAAAACATTTTTAGCCTTAGATCTGAACAAATTAGCACATAAATAATTTATTGCATTGTTCATCCCTAATTTAAAACAAACTAGACATTAGCATGAACCTCCTTTGTTCACACCGCTTGGCTTATCTTTCAATATTACCCTACTTCATAATAAAATTGTATTTATCTTACTACCATAACTACAAACTGATGGTTCATGGTACTGGATCCATCTCAGAGATCATGGCATTACCATTATCAAACAATCAAATGAAACATATCAAAGCATCAACCAAAGATTTATCAATACACCAACCATGCTCAGCATTCATTAATTCAGAGAAAGAAAAACAAATTGATCAAGCACAAAGGAAAATAAAATGGCTGCCCTTAACTTGGGTCTTAATGCCTTAGCCTCATGAGATTGATTAATCACTCACCTTTCCCTTCTTTTTCCCCGAGATTGCCTAAGCTTGCAAACAGTGTATGTTCTTCTCTTTTTTTTTTAATGTGTTTCTGTTTTCCCTCAGAGAAAAACCTCTGTTTCTTCTCTTGATTTAAATCATTTTACTAGGGTTTTACTGAAGGGAAAAACCCCTTTTATCCTCACATCACTCAAAGAATTATGTGTGTACTGTTATGGCTAAATGTGCCATTTTCCCCTGGTTTCTATTTCTGGTAAAAGCAGTTATCCACTGCTTTTCCCTATGTACATGCAATTTGCATGTTTCACTTGTATATTATTTTCATGTGGCTTATTTTTTTTGTTAATACCTTTTATTATGCCCGAGTTATTTTCCATTCCTAGCTATTACCTCAGCCTATTTGTTTACTCTTGACTTCTTTCAAAATTTTACTTATGTATAACTAATATAAAACTGGTTTTTAAGCATTTTAATTTATCAAAGAATATATCATTTTCTCCTTACTTAATTGTTGAAAACAATTTTCTCTTTACTGAATTATTTTTATTTTCTTTATGTTAAACTGTAATATATATATGTATATCCTCTTTATCAATTAACCTCTGGTTAATATTTCAAACCATCTGTTTTCTCTTGATATGTAAATGTATTCATATTCTTAATTACCCTGGTGTTGTTTCCTTATTTACCTTATGTTTATTCTTTCTAGGTATATATATATAAATACAACATATGGTAATATATGTCCATATATACACTCAGTTATATATCCTCTTCCCTTTGAAATACCATTTCTTCTTACTATTTATATTTAAGATATATTTATATATATATATATATACACATGTGAATATAAGACTTACTCAATTTAGCTATTATTACTTTTAACACATTCTCAATATTTATCTTCAGACTACATATATATATATATATATTTGGTTTTGAAAGTTTTCTTTTTTTTTAATTATTCTCATCATAATAATTTGGGCCTTCACATACTCTCCTCCTAAAAGGAATTGTGTCCCACAATTATTCTCTCATACATTTCCATCCAAATGTATACAAAGCTTAATTTCTATTAAATGAAATTTCAGGAACTCATTCATTCTCAATCAATCAAACATACATAAATAATTTTAAGGTCTCATAATAATTTTTAAACATACCTCAAGCAGAAAACAGCTTAGGATATTTATCCTTTATCCTCTCTTCAGCCTCCCAAGTGCAATCATTCCCATCCAAACTCCATTGGATTTTAACTAGTTTAATTATTTTATTTCTCAGTTTCTTTTCTTCTCTAGCCACAATGCCCACTGGTTCCTTTTTATAAACCAGATTTTCTTGAATTTCAACATGTGTAGGAGATTCAAGAATGGACTCTTTATCATGCACCCATTTTCTCAATTGGGATACATGAAATACATCATGTATTTTGCTCAATTCCTCTGGTAACTTCAACCTATAAGCTAAAGTCCCTATTCTTTGAACAATTTCATATGGTCCTATATACCTTGGTGACAGTTTCCCTACTTTGCCAAATCTCAATATTTTCCTCTTTGGTGAAACTTTGAGAAACACATAGTCTCCCACCTCAAATTCTACTGGCCTTCTCCTTTTATCTGCATAGGCTTTCTGTCTCTCTTGAGCTACTCTCATTCTTTGTCTCACTAGTTCAATTCTTGCAGAAGTTTCTTTTACATGGTCTGGTCCAAGCAGCACCCTTTCACCAGCCTCCATCCAACATGCAGGAGATAAACAAGGCTTCCCATACAAAGCCTCAAATGGAGCCATTCCTATAGTGGACTGGTAGCTATTATTATAAGCAAACTCAGCTAAATAAATATGATCCTCCCAGTTGCCTCCAAAATCAAGTATGCATGCTCTTAACAAATCCTCTAAAACTTTATTAACAATCTCAGTTTGCCCATCTGTTTGTGGGTGGTAGGATGTGCTTAAGCTTAGTTCTGTCCCCATAGCTTCTTGTAAGCTACTCCAAAACCTTGAAGTAAACAAAGTATCTCTATCACTAATGATAGTCTTGGGGATGCCATGCAATCTCACTATCTCCTTCACAAACAATTGAGCTAGCTTGTGAGCATTTCTGTTTGAACTTATTGGGATAAAGTGTGCTGTTTTTGTGAGTCTATCAACCACTACCCAAATACTATCATTGCCCCTCCTTGTTCTTGGCAAACCATCCACAAAATCCATTGATATACTCTCCCATTTCCAAGTAGGCACTTCCAAAGGTTGCAATAGGCCTGAAGGTCTTTGATAGTCTGCCTTTACTTGTTGGCATGTCAAGCAATTTGCCACATATTTTGCTACTGCTCCTTTCATTCCTGGCCACCAGTAATTTCTCTTGAGATCATGGTACATTTTTGTACCACCTGGATGGATAGTATACTTTGTTTTGTGATGCTCATCCATAACTTCTTGCTTTAGTTCCTATACATTTGGTATGCAGAGTTTCCCCTTTTTCCTTAAGTATTCTTTATCATCTACCTCATAGTTTTCCACTGTCATGCCTTGTGATATCATGTTCTTTTTCTCCTTCAAATTTATATCTTGATTCTGCATTTGTCCCATTTTATCAACCAGTGTTGATTTTAAGGATATGAGGCTTAATTTACCATATTCAATCATCTTACTGTGTGTCTTATCTGATACACTAGTTTCTTCTTTCACTTCCACCTCACTAAGAATTGTCAAATCCTTGAACTCTGCCATCATTAAGCTTGCCAATTTAGCTTGATGTCTGCTTAATGCATCTGCTACTTTATTAGCTTTTCCAGGGGTATACAATATATCAAGATCATAGGCAGCTAGAAATTCTACCCACCTATGTTGCCTCATGTTCAAGTCTTTTTGGGAAAACAAATATTTAAGTGACTTGTGATCAGTAAACAATTCAAACATAGCACCTAATAAATAATGTCTCCATAGTTTTAATGCATAAACCACAGCAGCTAGTTCTAAGTCATGTGTAGCATACCTAGTTTCATTTGGCTTGAGTTGCCTTGATGCATATGCTATGACCCTACCATGTTGCATAAGCACTGCCCCCAATCCAGATCCACTAGCATCTGTGTAAACTACTAATTCTTCATTACCCTCTGGCACTTGTAAAACTAGAGCTTCTACCAGTGCCTTCTTTAGTGACATGAAAGCTTGTTCACACTTCTCTGTCCACACATAGGGTTGCTCCTTTTTAGTTAACCTGGTCAATGGGATAGCTATCCTTGCAAAATCTTTTATAAATCTCCTATAATAGCCTGCCATTCCCAAAAATGACCTCACCTCAGTCACTGATTTGGGTCTACTCCAAGATTGCACTGCCATCACCTTATTTGGGTCTACACTAACCCCTTGTTGTGATACAATGTGCCCCAAAAATTTTACTTCATTCTGCCAAAATGTACATTTAGAGAATTTGGCTTTTAAATCATGTGCCCTCAGTCTAGATAAAACCAGATGTGTAACGACCTGATATTTTCAACCATTCGCATCCATTATAAGTGTATAGGTAGACACTCATGCCGGAGTTGAATTGATCAAAATACCGCGTTGTAATTTAAAATTTGGCAAATCTCAGAATATACAGTAAATAAATATAATCACAGATCACAGACACAGAGTAAAATAATGCAGCGGAAGTAAAAGAAATAGTAGTTCATGAAGCTACTATATAAATATATCAGAGTACATAAGATATAATAGAAGAAATAGAGTACAACAGAAGTATAAATAAGATAACCAAGTACAAGCTGAACAGAGCAACATAACTGAAGTAGATAGAACAAGACTAGCAGATAATCTCCAGCGATTCAAATCTCCAGAAGGTGGAAATCCAAATCTGTGAATACTCAGGCTGACCCGAGCGTAAAGCAAAACACAAACACTCGAGTCAGGACAATATATACTTATATAATATAAACCAACTCAAGTGAACTGTAATAAGGTACAAATAACTTAAAGAGTGCTTGGGATCGCCCATTCTTTAAGGATCCATTAAACTATCTACTATATAGTAATATTCGCTATTATAATAGTGTCTAAATAAGTAAAGTATAATCATATAGAAAATAGCGTTAAGGGGATGGAGAACCTTAACGCGGTCGGATCTTAAAATCATAATCGTAGTAAAGCTCGATATGGTAGGTGACACGGCACAACTAGGCAATGCCAGGGTATGTGACGCCCCACCTCTATGCTCATAATAACAAAGAGTATTAAAAGAAATACTGTCTATTATTACGAAGAATAAGGCTGGATTGGAGCGACCATCCGTAATTGGCCTTACACTAATATTGGTTATCTCGATAGGAGTGGTATATACTTTTTATTTTTCTTCTATTATTTATTTACTCCCATCGACATATCCAATTATCAGTATAAAACAAACTACGACGGTTCATAATAGTTTAGGACATTGGATATAACAATAATACAGATAATATAAATGCGGAACACAGATAAAACAAAAGTCTCATATATATATATATAACTGATGTCAGTTAATACATAGTTGACACAATACATATGATACAACTACAACTGTCGACTCTAGAAGTTATATATACAAGTACATTATCGACTAATATACATGAATACATATCGTTCTATACAATGACATGACTACTACAAAATGACATTGACAACTTCAGAAGATGTGAAAAGTCTTCATATCCTGAACAGCAACTCAAAGAAGAAAATCTACAACCTGAAATAACTCGGGTCTGACCCGAGTATTACATTCAAAAGAAAATAATACACGGGTCAGTCTAATTCAAACTCAGTTATTAGTGCACAGAAGCAATAATAATCAAATATCAATTAGACGACAGTCACAGAACCTCGTATATCCGACTCCTCGATAAAAGAGTCGGATAACGGCAAATATAACACTAAACAGTGTTAAACAACAATTCAGCATATTTAAATCAACAAAGATAAATGAAAAGAATATCAATAACGATAATTTAGAAAACAACAGAATTGCCCAAACGGCAGTTAACACAAAATCATCAAATTAAACCAAATCAAATATGATTCAAGATATATTGAATTGGCAACATAAAACCATCTTATCAATAGAAAACATCAATTAAAACATCAGATCTAGTAGGGCTGCAGTACACGCACGCGTGTACTGCCTCGCCACTACAGAAAAAAATTCATAAACGATCAACAAAAATATCAAAGTATCACTGCATTAATGAAACTGTGCATGTACACAGATTTTAAATTTCACATGCCAACAGAGAAACCAACAAAATAATAAAGAAAACTGGATGCTCCAAAACAGTCACCTGAAACTCAAATGAACAACATATACAGGAAAGGTCAAACTGCATGTACACTGAAGGCATCAAGTTCAAATATCAACAAAGCATTGAACCTCAGAGACCATCAACATAAAGTAACAAGTGCTAAATGACTACATGCCCTGATACATGTGCAAGCATAGGAAGGCAAAAAGAAAAGGACACCCATGAACTTGATATACATGTGCTAAATGACTACATGCCCTGATACAGTTCTAATCAAGTTACACTGCAATGATGATATACAGATGCAATATAGTCTCAAGTTCAGGTTCAAATGAACAGCTACAACTGGTTAAAACACTAGTGCACATGTAACAGTGATGATAAAAACAGTGATCATCACCAAACAATAGTCAGATAAGATCAAAGTAAAGTGATGACAGAAAGTATGTCAATGTCAGAATAGTACAAGTGGCTAGAGCCATAAACTGGCAATGAAAGTTCACAAACAAGTCAAATACTGGTTGCAACTGACTCGAGGCAGTGAACCGGGAAGCCAAAGCATCGAACTACAATTAAGGTCGCAGGTGAAAGTGACCGAAGTCAATATGCTATCAGGTTCAAATGAACAGCTACAACTGGTTAATACACTAGTGCACATGTAACAGTGATGATAAAAACAGTGATTATCACCAAACAATAGTTCACTTTCAAATAATAGCCAATTTGCAAACATAATATGCCAAATTAAAATACAACTTCGTTTTCTAAACTTTAAGTAGAAAATATGCACATCATATATGCTCAAGCGTATCTGCATTTAAAATATGCAAACAAAAGTTGAAGTGAAACTACAAAAATGCTCAGGTGTATCTGCATATTAATTATGCAATTAACAGCAGTTGTACCAAACAAATGCAACCATGCCTCAAAGCAGTAATTAACAAGTGAAAGCCATGGTCAAGGGTAAGATGAACAAGTCAAACCGCAGTTCAAAACAATAGCAAGCTCAACCATGATCGAGTCAAAATAACCAACGTCATCAGCGAAATCAAAGCCGTGAAAAAAAAAATCAAAAATCATATAACGTCACAGCAATTCCAAACCAAAATCAAAGTTATGCAATTTCATTCACATAACCAAGTGACCGAAGTCAAAAAGGGAATCGAAATCATGAGAAATGCCACACTAGTAAAGTCGAGCAAAATCAACACTTATTCCTTCCATCTCAGAATCACGTTAAAGTCGAAGTCGATATAAATTCACGAAACCAAGACTATAAAAACTACAAAGCACCAAATATACCAATTCGAATGAATTTCAGAAATCGATTCACATAGACGAAATCACAGAGACCAAATCAGAAAAATCAAATGCCGAGAGTATCCAAGTAACGAATGCGATTAAATGGATATCACTGAAATTCGAAAGCATTGAATCAAGTCCCAAGAGTACCCAGTTGACACATTCAATTAAAATCAGACGAACAAAACAAGGGGTCTCAAACCCTAATCTCACTTGAGTAGAAGTTAGATGTGAGTAAAACTCACCTTTGATTCGATAAGCACGGGCCCGAAGAATCGAGCGAAGCCGGAGACGAATTTAATCGAGCAGCCGAAGTCTTCCCCTTTCAGATCGCCGTATCACGCACCCTAATCTCGATCGAACGAATGAAAACGACGCTTTGAATAGCCCTAATTGTCAAGGAGGAAGAAAAGGAACGGCCACCATTTATTTTATTTTTCTTTTGCTTAGGGTTTAAAACGAAAAGAAGAATGAAAGGGTCGGTTATTTTCTTCGATAGTTAATACTGCATACAGCAACCAATTGAAGATATGGGCCAAAGTAAATTGTTAAGCCCGCATAACAATTTTTTTTACATATTTTAAAGAGGATTTCAATTTGATTCAAATTCCAATAGCAAGATTACAAACGATTTAATCGTCTAATGACGATGATTGTTCGATATGAAACCCCGGGTTGTTACAGACTCCCCTCCTTATAAAAATTGCGTCCCCGCAATTTTCATAATTAAAGTTGTCTATAACAATTATTTTCCTAACCTAAACTGGTTAAGCTAGAAACATAATGATCGAGAACACAAACACCAAAGAAGCCTTTTAATTTCATAAAAGAGATTCACAAATTCTCAACAAAATCTAATTACCAAATGGATAATTAGAAAACAATCAATACTGAATTCAAAACTGAATAAATACAATCATCAGCACTATTCAATTTCAATTATCAACTAGACAATTAGAATTCAGAAATCACAAAACATCAATATTTATTATCGATACGATAATTAGAAAACAGCAAATCTAATCATCAACAAAGATAATTAGAAAACGCAAAACACAAATCGCAAAATCGCAAATATCTCGTTATTCAACAAATAACTAGAAAATACGAACTTCATAATTAGCAAATTCAAAATATTAACAGAGAGAGATAGATAGAAGACAGCGATTCAAATAAAATCAGCAAACATCAATTATCTAATTATCTCAAACGATAATCAGAAGACAAATCAGCACATATCTAATTACCACAACCGGTAATTTAAGAATTTCAAATCAACAAATATTCAATTATCAAAACGATAATCAAATTTTAAATTTAACAAATATTTGATTATCTCAAGCGATAATCAAATTCCAAATCAACAAATATTTAATTATCTAAAGCGATAATTAAATCTGAAATCAACAAATATTTAATTATCTCAAGCGATAATTAAATCTCAAATCAACAATTATTTAATTATCTCAAGCGATAATTAAATCTCAAATCAACAATTATTTAATTATCTGAAGCGATAATTAAATCTAAAATCAACAAATATTTAATTATCTCAAGCGATAATTAAATCTCAAATCAACAAATATTTAATTATCTCAAGCGATAATTAAATATCAGATCAACAAATATTTAATTATCTCAAGCGATAATTAAATCTCAAATCAACAATTATTTAATTATCTGAAGCGATAATTAGAAACAACAAATATCTGATTATCAAAAACGATAATCAGAACTCATATCAACAAATATCTAATTATCACAAGCGATAATTAGAAACAACAAATATCTGATTATCAAAAACGATAATCAGAACTCATATCAACAAATATCTAATTATCACAAGCGATAATTAGAAACAAATATCTGATTTTCAAAAACGATAATCAGAACTCATATCAACAAATATCTAATTATCACAAGCGATAATTAGAAACAACAAATATCTGATTATCAAAAACGATAATCAGAACTCATATCAACAAATATCTAATTATCACAAGCGATAATTAGAAACAACAAATATCTGATTATCAAAAACGATAATCAGAACTCATATCAACAAATATCTAATTATCACAAGCGATAATTAGAAACAACAAATATCTGATTATCAAAAACGATAATCAGAACTCATATCAACAAATATCTAATTATCACAAGCGATAATTAGAAACAACAAATATCTGATTATCAAAAACGATAATCAGAACTCATATCAACAAATATCTAATTATCACAAGCGATAATTAGAAACAACAAATATCCGATTATCAAAAACGATAATCAGAACTCATATCAACAAATATCCAATTACCTGCAGATAATTGGAAACAACAAATATCTAGAAATCAATTAAGAAGACTAGAAAATCAACATAAAAGCTTGGATCGATCCCATCAGATGGCGAGTTTTTAATTCGCCGCACGTGCATCTCAGAGTGGCCGAAGCCTACCAATTACTCCACATAATTTTTGGCGCCCATCAGATTGACCCGAAGGTCCGCAGAGTGACTCGAAGGTCTAGTACTGGTATTTGACCCGAAGGTCCGCAGAGTGGCCCGAAAGCCCAACAAATGACCCGAAGGTCCAACATAGTGGCTCGAAAGCACACGAAAACATCAAATATTTCAATTAACGAGTCCGGAATTAACCGAAATAGCAAACGCACATGTCCCATACCACGTGTTTTACTAAATCATTTGATTCTCTTCATCGTTTCCTTGAAAGTGCAAAATTGTGTATTTTGTAAAAATACATTTCACATTCTCAAACGGACAAGTCCGGAATTAAGCGAATCAGTAAAAGAAAGGGGTCATAGTCCTCGATTTTGCTGAAACGTTTAAATCGCTTCCTCATTCTTTTGAAAGCGCAAACTGTTAAAATTTCTGAAAACAATTTTATTTATTTTGTAAAAATAACAATTCACATTCTCAACTGGACAAGTCCGGAGTTAAGCGAAACAGTAAACAAAAGGGGTCATAATCCTCGATTTTGCTGAATCGTTTAAGTCGCTTTCTCATTCTTTTGAAAACGCAAACTGTTAAAAATTTATAAAACAATTTTTCATTTTAAAACGATTTTCCAATCACGTGATTAAAACAGCAAATCAGTAACAATTTCGATAAGGAAATTGTACTTCTCAAAATACCGTAAAAACGGTTACACATCAGTATTGCGGAATAACCGCTTGAAAATCCACTTTTAAAAATTTGACTGTTACTGAAGTCAAAGCGACAGTAATTTTAAAACATCAAATATCTCATCAAAAGAATTCACATCAAAATGTGACATCAGTGAATTTTCATTCATTAAAATTATCAATAAAACACCGTGCCTCAAAAATTTAGCATTGGTGTAAAAATCTCGTTATGAAAATAACGGCAACAAAATACGTATCATAACCAAGCATCGGTTCAACGTAAAATAAATGCAACAACGTGCAATTCAAATATTGCGCGTACTACAAAATGAACAAAGAAATCATTCGGATGTATCTTCAATGAAGATAATTCAAAACAGCAAAAATCTAATCAATAGATGATTGGTACGAAAGAAAGCCAGCGGAAATTTCAACAAAAATCACATAACTGTAATTTCTTCGAATCCTCAATTCGGATTCGAAATTCTCAAAGAAACAAAATAATTACAGCTATGTAAACAACAAATGAAATTCATATCAATTTTGTATTTCGATTTTTAAATCAAAAAGATTATCAGTTGTACTCAGCGAAGACAGTTTCACTGTTTCCGCTGCGCACTCTGATAAACAGAACACAAATCAATCAAATCATCAGAACACAATTTCACTATTATTTTTAAATAAAGATATTTAAAAATTTCATCCAAATTTCAAAACTTTAGTTTTGACTCAAGTACAAATAAAACATCGACCAATAGTTGTAACATATGTTCCATCCAAGTTATGTTTTATATTATGTCCATAAACCCCAAGCTCTGATACCAACTGTGACGCCCCACCTCTATGCTCATAATAACAAAGAGTATTAAAAGAAATACTGTCTATTATTACGAAGAATAAGGCTGGATTGGAGCGACCATCCGTAATTGGCCTTACACTAATATTGGTTATCTCGATAGGAGTGGTATATACTTTTTATTTTTCTTCTATTATTTATTTACTCCCATCGACATATCCAATTATCAGTATAAAACAAACTACGACGGTTCATAATAGTTTAGGACATTGGATATAACAATAATACAGATAATATAAATGCGGAACACAGATAAAACAAAAGTCTCATATATATATATATATAACTGATGTCAGTTAATACATAGTTGACACAATACATATGATACAACTACAACTGTCGACTCTAGAAGTTATATATACAAGTACATTATCGACTAATATACATGAATACATATCGTTCTATACAATGACATGACTACTACAAAATGACATTGACAACTTCAGAAGATGTGAAAAGTCTTCATATCCTGAACAGCAACTCAAAGAAGAAAATCTACAACCTGAAATAACTCGGGTCTGACCCGAGTATTACATTCAAAAGAAAATAATACACGGGTCAGTCTAATTCAAACTCAGTTATTAGTGCACAGAAGCAATAATAATCAAATATCAATTAGACGACAGTCACAGAACCTCGTATATCCGACTCCTCGATAAAAGAGTCGGATAACGGCAAATATAACACTAAACAGTGTTAAACAACAATTCAGCATATTTAAATCAACAAAGATAAATGAAAAGAATATCAATAACGATAATTTAGAAAACAACAGAATTGCCCAAACGGCAGTTAACACAAAATCATCAAATTAAACCAAATCAAATATGATTCAAGATATATTGAATTGGCAACATAAAACCATCTTATCAATAGAAAACATCAATTAAAACATCAGATCTAGTAGGGCTGCAGTACACGCACGCGTGTACTGCCTCGCCACTACAGAAAAAAATTCATAAACGATCAACAAAAATATCAAAGTATCACTGCATTAATGAAACTGTGCATGTACACAGATTTTAAATTTCACATGCCAACAGAGAAACCAACAAAATAATAAAGAAAACTGGATGCTCCAAAACAGTCACCTGAAACTCAAATGAACAACATATACAGGAAAGGTCAAACTGCATGTACACTGAAGGCATCAAGTTCAAATATCAACAAAGCATTGAACCTCAGAGACCATCAACATAAAGTAACAAGTGCTAAATGACTACATGCCCTGATACATGTGCAAGCATACGAAGGCAAAAAGAAAAGGACACCCATGAACTTGATATACATGTGCTAAATGACTACATGCCCTGATACAGTTCTAATCAAGTTACACTGCAATGATGATATACAGATGCAATATAGTCTCAAGTTCAGGTTCAAATGAACAGCTACAACTTGTTAAAACACTAGTGCACATGTAACAGTGATGATAAAAACAGTGATCATCACCAAACAATAGTCAGATAAGATCAAAGTAAAGTGATGACAGAAAGTATGTCAATGTCAGAATAGTACAAGTGGCTAGAGCCATAAACTGGCAATGAAAGTTCACAAACAAGTCAAATACTGGTTGCAACTGACTCGAGGCAGTGAACCGGGAAGCCAAAGCATCGAACTACAATTAAGGTCGCAGGTGAAAGTGACCGAAGTCAATATGCTATCAGGTTCAAATGAACAGCTACAACTGGTTAATACACTAGTGCACATGTAACAGTGATGATAAAAACAGTGATTATCACCAAACAATAGTTCACTTTCAAATAATAGCCAATTTGCAAACATAATATGCCAAATTAAAATACAACTTCGTTTTCTAAACTTTAAGTAGAAAATATGCACATCATATATGCTCAAGCGTATCTGCATTTAAAATATGCAAACAAAAGTTGTAGTGAAACTACAAAAATGCTCAGGTGTATCTGCATATTAATTATGCAATTAACAGCAGTTGTACCAAACAAATGCAACCATGCCTCAAAGCAGTAATTAACAAGTGAAAGCCATGGTCAAGGGTAAGATGAACAAGTCAAACCGCAGTTCAAAACAATAGCAAGCTCAACCATGATCGAGTGAAAATAACCAACGTCATCAGCGAAATCAAAGCCGTGAAAAAAAAAATCAAAAATCATATAACGTCACAGCAATTCCAAACCAAAATCAAAGTTATGCAATTTCATTCACATAACCAAGTGACCGAAGTCAAAAAGGGAATCGAAATCATGAGAAATGCCACACTAGTAAAGTCGAGCAAAATCAACACTTATTCCTTCCATCTCAGAATCACGTTAAAGTCGAAGTCGATATAAATTCACGAAACCAAGACTATAAAAACTACAAAGCACCAAATATACCAATTCGAATGAATTTCAGAAATCGATTCACATAGACGAAATCACAGAGACCAAATCAGAAAAATCAAATGCCGAGAGTATCCAAGTAACGAATGCGATTAAATGGATATCACTGAAATTCGAAAGCATTGAATCAAGTCCCAAGAGTACCCAGTTGACACATTCAATTAAAATCAGACGAACAAAACAAGGGGTCTCAAACCCTAATCTCACTTGAGTAGAAGTTAGATGTGAGTAAAACTCACCTTTGATTCGATAAGCACGGGCCCGAAGAATCGAGCGAAGCCGGAGACGAATTTAATCGAGCAGCCGAAGTCTTCCCCTTTCAGATCGCCGTATCACGCACCCTAATCTCGATCGAACGAATGAAAACGACGCTTTGAATAGCCCTGATTGTCAAGGAGGAAGAAAAGGAACGGCCACCATTTATTTTATTTTTCTTTTGCTTAGGGTTTAAAATGAAAAGAAGAATGAAAGGGTCGGTTATTTTCTTCGATAGTTAATACTGCATACAGCAACCAATTGAAGACATGGGCCAAAGTAAATTGTTAAGCCCGCATAAAAATTTTTTTTTATAGATTTTAAAGAGGATTTCAATTTGATTCAAATTCCAATAGCAAGATTACAAACGATTTAATCGTCTAATGACGATGATTGTTCGATATGAAACCCCGGGTTGTTACAGGGTAGATATACCAATTATGCATCCGGACTAGTGGTGACGCATAGAAGCCACTACCGCCCACCTCGAACAACACTCCCAATCAAGGGTGGCCACCAAATCAATCACAAGTAATAGAATGGTATCGAAGAAGTGTGTCCGATCAGAGGTGCTACCTCATTGGTCCGTCAATCGCTCCTGTTTTAGCCACCTTATGCCAACTCACGGAAGTTGGGTCCACGTATATACCTTAGGATCGTCGCCACCATCCTACTTCATTCTGGAATCTCCACCGCGTACACGGTTGTCAAAGTGGTTTTCGGTATCGACAAAGAGTATGTCCATATCCGATCCCGGTCTCTTTGCTAACCAATCGTTATTATAACCCGTGGTTATAACTTTTAAAAACAATACTTTACTTCAAAATAAAATATCATTTCAAACCATATCTTTATCAAAAAAAAGATTTATCATTTCCAAATCATTTCAATATTCCAAAATATCGTATCCTTTCAAACTTCTTTTCAAATCATTTCAATATATCAAAATATCATATCTTCCAAAACTTAAATTTCAAATCATCTCAATATCAAAATATCATATCTTTGATAGTTATACTTCGAAACCAAAAATCATTTTTATTTCAAAACTATACCCATTTCAAAACAATATCATTTCCATTTCAAACATATATTCACCTTTCAAATAGTCTATACTTTCAAAGTTATAATTCTTTTGAAACTAAAAAATTTGAAATCATTATACTTAAAAAATCACAACATTTCGAAAACATATATTTGAAATCATCTTTTAATTCTACAAATTTACAAATTTATTAAATTAAACCCAAATTCCAAATTCCAAATTTTTATTTTTATTTCAAACCATCATTTTCAACTCAAATTCAGTTTACTAACAAACCATTTCAAATCTTATAAATTTCAAATATAGGTTTAATTCACAAAATACAATATTCAATCTTTAGTATATTTCAAAGCTTAAATATCCCACATTTCATAAATTCAAAATCATATATATACATTTCAAAATATCAAAATATTATTCAAAACATCATTCATTTATATTTCATTTAAATACCATTTGAATCCATTCTTTTTATTAAATTTAAATACCATTTTAAACTCACATAAAAATCAAATTCTTCCAACCATTTAAATGTCTCTTTATTATCTTTAGCATTTTTAACATTTTATTTCCAAAATTATATCATTTTCCAAAGATTATTTTTCATTAAAATTTATTAAAACAACAAAATATAGTTTCTGTAGCACTTACAAAATGCTATGTGAAGTTATAGTTTAAAATAGTTCATTTAACAAAACAACAGCACTTAAATGCTGTAATATATTTCCATTAAAATTAAAATAAACTTAAATGTTAAGTTTAACCACTACAGCACTTACAAAGTGCTATAATAGCCTTTATTCCGAATTAATTCTTTAGTTCATTTAAACAACTACAGCAATTACAAAATGCTGTAATATCTTTTACATACATTTCAAAAATGTTGTCAAATCAAATTTAGAGCTTAATTACCATTTCACAAATTTAACTAAATTTCCAATTTTATTTAATTAACTTAAACCTTTAATTAAAACCAAATTTCACATTTCCTAGTCAAGTTATATTTTAAAAGATCACTTTTAAACATTCATTTATTTAACCACTTAAATTCATAGAAAAATCAATAATACTTTAATAAATCACTTAAATTCAAATTTAATCAAATTATCATATTTACCATTTCCAAATAAAATTTAATATCCATTTTATTTATATAACTTAAATATCATTTTTAACCAAAATTCCAAATTTCCACTTAAATTATATTTCAAAAATCCAGTTAAACCATTCATTAATTTCATTTTTTAACACATAGAAAAATCATAATTTCTTTAATTCAAAATATTTCAAAATCATTTTAAATCAAATTTCCTAAATTTATATTTTTAAAATACTTAAAAATATCCAAAACACTTTATAAAATAACCACGGGCCTGTATATAGTTTTCTAGCCTAGGTCAAGTGATACGGATATGTATCATTTCAATCCGCAGTTTAAAAAAAGAAAAATCTAGGTTCTATCATTTCAAACCCGCAATCCCAAGTAAAATGAATGAAATGAAAACCGCTCAGGCCTATCATTTCAGCCCATAACGATTTTCCCTTATTCTAAAGTCCGTTCGGGTATGTATCATTTCAACCCATAGTGATTCTAGTCTACAGGGAACTTGCAGTGTGACAAACTGATATAAATAATAGAATAGCATGAAATAACAGTAACATAGGGTATAACAGGTGTAAATACAAATATGAACATCATATGAATAAAATATGGCAGTTATAACAGGATGATGTAAATTACAGATTCAAGTGTGATCAGTTTATTACTTATATAAGTATAAATTGTCTGGTGAGATGTACTCACCGGTTTGAGCTGATGACACAATGACGAATTGCACAAACGAGATCTACACAAGAACGAAAGCACGACACAGATTTGAATGGAAGAGCCAAAGTATTAATTCTCTTGAATACAAGTCACACAAAACAATAAAATATACATAAGATTTCAACCTAAAATTCAATAACAAAGCTAGAAACGATTGTATAAAACAAGTCCAAAATCATTGCACTTGCTTTCAACTTCCTATACTTCAGTTTCAGGCCAGAAGTGTACTAGTAAGGGTTGGATTTTGATCTGGTCTTGGGTCTATATGGTCGGCCTAACATGGTTTAAAAGATGGTGCAATAGGTGGGTGCATGGATCTATCAATACAAGGCAACTACCATCAATTCAAGCCACTATCTGGTTCGTCCAAGGGGTCCTATGGGTTCGGCCTGATGTTCTGGTGGTGGTGGGTGGTGTGGCAGTGGGTGGTGGTCAGGTTAGAGCAAGGGGTGGTGGTGGAAGTGGCGGCAAAGGAGGTGGAAGTGGTGATAGAGGAAGGGAAGGCTAGGCTAGAACATATGTTGATAGTTTGTGAAAGTTTGGATGGTTCTCTTGCATGGGGTTGGTCGGCCTGATGGGATGGTGATCTGGAGGTGGTGGTGGCTGGCTATGGTGGTGGTGGGGTCGGCCTAGCAGCTGGAGGAGGTGGGGCCGGCTACATCTAGTTGAAAGCAATGGCAATGGTTAGTAGAAAATCAAAGAAAAACAAGAGAAGAGAAGAAAAACATTACCAAACTTTGATCAAGGAAGAAGAGGTTGATGCCGTATGTTTTTATGGTGAGAAGTGTTTGTTTTTCACGTGAAAGGAGATGGGAAGAACGGCAGAAAGAAGGAAGGAAGTGAACGGCAAAAATAATGTAAAGGTGGTTGTAGAAAATGAAGAGGTGGAAGATAAAAAGGCAATGGCAATTCAAAAGTCCAAAACCCTTTCATATTTCTTTATTTGGTTTTAAATAACTTTATATTTCTGGTAATAATAGTAATACCAGATAAGAATTCGAAAATCTATCAAAATATAAAAATATATAAAATTATTTATAATTTATATAAAGTTAAAATAAGAAAATAGCAGAAAATAGGAAACTAGGCTTTATAAATTGAAATAAATTCAAGTATACTTTAGAAAATCATTTTAAAAATATTAAAAGACATAAAATAACCTATTAACACATATTAAAACAAAATATGACAATAAAATATAATTTGTATGATTTAAAATAAATAATATTGCAAAATAAACAGTTTATACACAAAATTGAAACTTACATAACTTCTACAATATAAGTCCGTTTTCAACGAAACGAAAAGCAGTATTCATGTTATTAAATCTATTTTCATAATAAAAGATAAAATTTAAAATTTCAAATATTTAAAATTTAAATTTAAAAGTCAAAGTTTGACTATTTTAACCAAAATTCACTTTTTGGAAAATTATTCTATTCAGACATATTTGGAATTCTAATCCATATCAAAATCAAAGTTTATATTTTAAAATAACAAAATTTATTCTTTTTCATAAATAAAGTTTTTTAAATCTGGAAATATCAATTTAAAAATAATTGTAAAATACAGGTTTGTTACACTCTCCCCCACTCAAAGCTTTTCGTCCCCGAAAAGGAACGAGGTACGGGAAAGCACAGAAAAAGATAGAATGAAATAGAATTAAGACAAGATGATAAGAAGATTGGAATTACACCTGATAACTATTGTTATAGGTAAGTTTAACAAGATGGAGGTGATCAAATAAAGAATATAAGCACGAAAAAGATCCTCTAGAGTCTGAATCTCCCTTTTCACTTGACCGACGGTCTATGAATGAAAAAACAGTGCTCAGGGTTAAAATGAGTACCAAAATTTTTCAAAGATTACAGAAAGATTTCTAAACAGACTGGTATAAGCAATAGCCTTCCCATTCTGTAACAAGATAAGAGAAATAAGGACAAACAAAAGATAGTTTGAAAAAAAACAAAATAGGATAATAGTTTTGTAACCATAATGTTTTGAAATCATAACAATTTAGAGATGTTATCATGTGGAAATCATACTACTAAAAATCATAACATCTTGGAAATGTTATTCTAAAAAAAAAACATAACACTTAGAAAATCATAACACTTTTTTTTTTAAAATAAACTTCATTTAAACCATTTTAATTCAAGGTCAAATAATATTCATTTTAAAGTTGTAACATTTCTAAGTTCATTCAATTATAAAAATTTCCAAAACATTGTCTTTTCAAAATAGCAGCACTTATAAAATGCTAAGTAGATATATTAATATTTCAAATTAGTTTAGTTCCAGAAATATTGATTTGGACATCATTTAACTTATGACTTATTAAAACAAACTTTTATGAATGGAATATCCAAATTAAACTATACTTCGTTTATTAAGTTAAAAGTTCACTATTTTAGTTAGCTCTTAATTTAACACATAACCTAACACTTTATTTAAAATACCCATTTCACAAATAGATATTCCTTTAATAAGTTACACTTAAAATTCTATTTGAAAACCAAATCCTCAATTATCAATTTTTAGTGATGTTAAAATACATTTTAATATTTAAATCATAATCATTCATTTTTCAAGACATATCTATTTCATAAATAAAATATTTATATAGCAAATATAACAATCAAATTTCTTTACACATTTATTCATTTAGACATCAATTAAACTATGAATTCAAGTTAAATAAACTTTATTACAAAATGTCTAATTCAAATGTATTTTATTTTATCTATTTAAAGATACATTATTTATTATACAACATATTCATTTAGGAAATAACCTTTATTAAAATTCCTAGGTTAGACTTAAGGTTCCATAGTAAATCAAATTTGATTATTAAGTTATTTAAATAAAATCTCTTTAAATTCCCTTTTCACTATTTACCTCTGTTAATCTTTTATAAGTAAAATTTAAGTGTATAACATTTATCATAACCACTCAAAAAAATCCTTTCTATATTGTATATTATCCAATTTCATATTCAACTTCTGTATAATTTAGGTAAGTTATATTGGAATGAAATTGTGTGTTATACAAGTAAAACTTTCCAATTCAATTATCTCAATTTTGAATTATTTATTCAAATTTTTGATTTTCTTCTTATAACTGAAATTATTCTTTAAGATAAAATGTAAGAATTAAATTTCCGATTCCCTTCAAACCATTAAGAGATAAATAAGTATATGTATATAATATGTCAAATCAAATTTAAATCATATATCTATATATATATTATAATCCAGTCATATTTAGAAATTCAAATCAATTAGATTTTCCAAAACAAAGCTGTAGCAAGACTACAGAACGGTTTCTTCACTTCGAAACTCGAAAATGAACGTCGATGATGCTGCAGTCATCACCGAAATTATTTTCCAGCGACAAAGAAAAGAGCACTTAATTTTTAAACCTTAAAATCCTTTAGAGACAAATTTTTATTCAAAATACTTTTAAATAATATCCTTTTAAAAATTCTAAACACAAGGTTTGAAACAATCGGAAATTAAATTCTTTAAATTTCTTGTTTTTAATTTCATTTCAGTTCCCAAATAAATTTATAAACAACTATTTATAAATTCATTTGTAGAACAATAAATGATAAATCAAGTATTATCATTTCAAATTATCAATTTAAATCAATTTATTAAGTTCCATAAAATTATATATCCAAATTTATTTCATTAACCAAATTTTAAAATAATATTGTGTCAGTTTGTTCTGTCAAAGTGTTTTAGAAATCCTATCGATAGCGTTGATCAGACGAATCGATCGGAAACCCAAATCAACATCAACAACCTAAACAACACAACATATAAAACAAAACATAGATTTACCAGTACAATTCAAAATGTTTGGAGATAGTTTAGAAACAAAAGACAAGATGGTTAAACAGAGTAGAGAGATGGGTAAGCTTAGATAAATCGCGGACAACCTTAACCGGGTCAACCGTGACTTAATGGATAAGATCAAATGTGGATTTTTTGGGGTAAATCTACCTTCGATCTCAAGAGATAGAGTTTGGAATAATAAAAGATATTAGCATCTAAACCAAGGATAAATATAAATCTCTGGTGAATCGATGCTGATTATAAAGGATTTTTACCCTTTTACAAGAAAATTAGAATATTGGCGAGACCGCCAATTCACTATAAAGATCATTGGAAGTGGAGTCATGGAATACTCCAGAATCAAAAGATGATGAATAGTGAGGGACACAAATGAATTTCGGAACCGCAGGGAACGTTCCAAAATTCAAAGGAAAACGAATCAAAAGGAAGAGATTCAAACTCGAACGAAAGTGATTCTGTAAATAAATTTACCATACATTCTAAGTTTTGCCTAGAGCTACCAAAGCTCTGATACCAACTGTAACGACCCGATATTTTCAACCATTCGCATCCATTATAAGTGTATAGGTAGACACTCATGCCGGAGTTGAATTGCTCAAAATACCGCATTGTAATTTAAAATTTGGCAAATCTCAGAATATACAGTAAATAAATATAATCACAGATCACAGACACAGAGTAAAATAATGCAGCGGAAGTAAAAGAAATAGTAGTTCATGAAGCTACTATATAAATATATCAGAGTACATAAGATACAATAGAAGAAATAGAGTACAACAGAAGTATAAATAAGATAACCAAGTACAAGCTGAACAGAGCAACATAACTGAAGTAGATAGAACAAGACTAGCAGATAATCTCCAGCGATTCAAATCTCCAGAAGGTGGAAATCCAAATCTGTGAATACTCAGGCTGACCCGAGCGTAAAGCAAAACACAAACACTCGAGTCAGGACAATATATACTTATATAATATAAACCAACTCAAGTGAACTGTAATAAGGTACAAGTAACTTAAAGAATGCTTGGGATCGCCCATACTTTAAGGATCCATTAAACTATCTACTATGTAGTAATATTCGCTATTATAATAGTGTCTAAATAAGTAAAGTATAATCATACAGAAAATAGCGTTAAGGGGATGGAGAACCTTAACGCGGTCGGATCTTAAAATCATAATCGTAGTAAAGCTCGATATGGTAGGTGACACGGCACAACTAGGCAATGCCAGGGTAGATATACCAATTACGCATCCGGACTAGTGGTGACGCATAGCAGCCACTACCGCCCACCTCGAACAACACTCCCAATCAAGGGTGGCCACCAAATCAATCACAAGTAATAGAATGGTATCGAAGAAGTGTGTCCGATCAGAGGACCTACCTCATTGGTCCGTCAATCGCTCCTGTTTTAGCCACCTTATGCCAACTCACGGGAGTTGGGTCCACGTATATACCTTAGGATCATCGCCACCATCCTACTTCATTCTGGAATCTCCACCGCGTACACGGTTGTCAAAGTGGTTTTCGGTATCGAAAGAGAGTATGTCCATATCCGATCCCGGTCTCTTTGCTAACCAATCGTTATTATAACCCGTGGTTATAACTTTTAAAAACAGTACTTTACTTCAAAATAAAATATCATTTCAAACCATATCTTTATCAAAAAAAAAAGATTTATCATTTCCAAATCATTTCAATATTCCAAAATATCGTATCCTTTCAAACTTCTTTTCAAATCATTTCAATATATCAAAATATCATATCTTCCAAAACTTAAATTTCAAATCATCTCAATATCAAAATATCATATCTTTGATAGTTATACTTCGAAACCAAAAATCATTTTTATTTCAAAACTATACCCATTTCAAACATATATTCACCTTTCAAATAGTCTATACTTTCAAAGTTATAATTCTTTTGAAACTAAAACATTTGAAATCATTATACTTAAAAAATCACAACATTTCGAAAACATATATTTGAAATCATCTTTTAATTCTACAAATTTACAAATTTATTAAATTAAACCCAAATTCCAAATTCCAAATTTTAATTTTTATTTCAAACCATCATTTTCAACTCAAATTCAGTTTACTAACAAACCATTTCAAATCTTATAAATTTCAAATATAGGTTTAATTCACAAAATACAATATTCAATCTTTAGTATATTTCAAAGCTTAAATATCCCACATTTCATAAATTCAAAATCATATATATACATTTCAAAATATCAAAATATTATTCAAAACATCATTCATTTATATTTCATTTAAATACCATTTGAATCCATTCTTTTTATTAAATTTAAATACCATTTTAAACTCACATAAAAATCAAATTCTTCCATTTAAAACCATTTAAATGTCTCTTTATTATCTTTAGCATTTTTAACATTTTATTTCCAAAATTATATCATTTTCCAAAGATTATTTTTCATTAAAATTTATTAAAACAACAAAATATAGTTTCTGTAGCACTTACAAAATGCTATGTGAAGTTATAGTTTAAAATAGTTCATTTAACAAAACAACAGCACTTAAATGCTGTAATATATTTCCATTAAAATTAAAATAAACTTAAATGTTAAGTTTAACCATTACAGCACTTACAAAGTGCTATAATAGCCTTTATTCCAAATTAATTCTTTAGTTCATTTAAACAACTACAGCAATTACAAAATGCTGTAATATCTTTTACATACATTTCAAAAATGCTGTCAAATCAAATTTAGAGCTTAATTACCATTTCACAAATTTAACTAAATTTCCAATTTTATTTAATTAACTTAAACCTTTAATTAAAACCAAATTTCACATTTCCTAGTCAAGTTATATTTTAAAAGATCACTTTTAAACATTCATTTATTTAACCACTTAAATTCATAGAAAAATCAATAATACTTTAATAAATCACTTAAATTCAAATTTAATCAAATTATCATATTTACCATTTCCAAATAAAATTTAATATCCATTTTATTTATATAACTTAAATATCATTTTTAACCAAAATTCCAAATTTCCACTTAAATTATATTTCAAAAATCCAGTTAAACCATTCATTAATTTCATTTTTTAACACATAGAAAAATCATAATTTCTTTAATTCAAAATATTTCAAAATCATTTTAAATCAAATTTCCTAAATTTATATTTTTAAAATACTTAAAAATATCCAAAACACTTTATAAAATAACCACGGGCCTGTATATAGTTTTCTAGCCTAGGTCAAGTGATACGGATATGTATCATTTCAATCCGCAGTTTAAAAAAAGAAAAATCTGGGTTCTATCATTTCAAACCCGCAATCCCAAGTAAAATGAATGAAATGAAAACCGCTCAGGCCTATCATTTCAGCCCATAACGATTTTCCCTTATTCTAAAGTCCGTTCGGGTATGTATCATTTCAACCCATAGTGATTCTAGTCTACAGGGAACTTGTAGTGTGACAAACTGATATAAATAATAGAATAGCATGAAATAACAGTAACATAGGGTATAACAGGTGTAAAAACAAATATGAACATCATATGAATAAAATATGGCAGTTATAACAGGATGATGTAAATTACAGATTCAAGTGTGATCAGTTTATTACTTATATAAGTATAAATTGTCTGGTGAGATGTACTCACCGGTTTGAGCTGATGACACAACGACGAATTGCACAAACGAGATCTACACAAGCACGAAAGCACGACACAGATTTGAATGGAAGAGCCAAAGTATTAATTCTATTGAATACAAGTCACACAAAACAATAAAATATAGATAAGATTTCAACCCAAAATTCAATAACAAAGCTAGAAACGATTGTATAAAACAAGTCCAACATCATTGCACTTGCTTTCAACTTCCTATACTTCAGTTTCAGGTCTGAAGTGTACTAGTAAGGGTTGGATTTTGATCTGGTCTTGGGTCTATATGGTCGGCCTAACATGGTTTAAAAGATGGTGCAATAGGTGGGTGCATGGATCTATCAATACAAGGCAACTACCATCAATTCAAGCCACTATATGGTTCGGCCAAGGGGTCCTATGGGTTCGGCCTGATGTTCTGGTGGTGGTGGGTGGTGTGGCAGTGGGTGGTGGTCAGGTCAGAGCAAGGGGTGGTGGTGGAAGTGGCGGCAATGGAGGTGGAAGTGGTGATAGAGGAAGGGAAGGCTAGGCTAGAACATATGTTGATAGTTTGTGAAAGTTTGGATGGTTCTCTTGCATGGGGTTGGTCGGCCTGATGGGATGGTGATCTGGAGGTGGTGGTGGCTGGCTATGGTGGTGGTGGGGTCGGCCTAGCAGCTGGAGGAGGTGGGGCCGGCTACATCTAGTTGAAATCAATGGCAATGGTTAGTAGAAAATCAAAGAAAAACAAGAGAAGAGAAGAAAAACATTACCAAACTTTGATCAAGGAAGAAGAGGTTGATGCCGTATGTTTTTATGGTGAGAAGTGTTTGTTTTTCACGTGAAAGGAGATGGGAAGAACGGCAGAAAGAAGGAAGGAAGTGAACGGCAAAAATAATGTAAAGGTGGTTGTAGAAAATGAAGAGGTGGAAGATAAAAAGTCAATGGCAATTCAAAAGTCCAAAACCCTTTCATATTTCTTTATTTTGTTTTAAATAACTTTATATTTCTGGTAATAATAGTAATACCAGATAAGAATTCGAAAATCTATCAAAATATAAAAATATATAAAATTATTTATAATTTATATAAAGTTAAAATAAGAAAATAGCAGAAAATAGGAAACTAGGCTTTATAAATTGAAATAAATTCAAGTATACTTTAGAAAATATATATTATCATTTTAAAAATATTAAAAGACATAAAATAACCTATTAACACATATTAAAACAAAATATGACAATAAAATATAATTTGTATGATTTAAAATAAATAATATTGCAAAATAAACAGTTTATACACAAAATTGAAACTTACATAACTTCTACAATATAAGTCCGTTTTCAATGAAACGAAAAGCAGTATTCATGTTATTAAATCTATTTTCATAATAAAAGATAAAATTTCAAATTTCAAATATTTAAAATTTAAATTTAAAAGTCAAAGTTTGACTATTTTAACCAAAATTCACTTTTTGGAAAATTATTCTATTCAGTCATATTTGGAATTCTAATCCATATCAAAATCAAAGTTTATATTTTAAAATAACAAAATTTATTCTTTTTCATAAATAAAGCTTTTTAAATCTGGAAATATCAATTTAAAAATAATTGTAAAATACAGGGTTGTTACACTCTCCCCCACTCAAAGCTTTTCGTCCCCGAAAAGGAACGAGGTACGGGAAAGCACATAAAAAGATAGAATGAAATAGAATTAAGACAAGATGATAAGAAGATTGGAATTACACCTGATAACTATTGTTATAGGTAAGTTTAACAAGATGGAGGTGATCAAATAAAGAATATAAGCACGAAAAAGATCCTCTAGAGTCTGAATCTCCCTTTTCACTTGACCGACGGTCTATGAATGAAAAAACAGTGCTCAGGGTTAAAATGAGTACCAAAAATTTTCAAAGATTACAGAAAGATTTCTAAACAGACTGGTATAAGCAATAGCCTTCCCATTATGTAACAAGATAAGAGAAATAAGGACAAACAAAAGATAGTTTGAAAAAAAAAACAAAATAGGATAATAGATTTGTAACCATATTGTTTTGAAATCATAACAATTTAGAGATGTTATCATTTGGAAATCATACTACTAAAAATCATAACACTTTGGAAATGTTATTCTAAAAAAAACGTAACACTTAGAAAATCATAACACTTTTTTTTTTAAAATAAACTTCATTTAAACCATTTTAATTCAAGGTCAAATAATATTCATTTTAAAGTTGTAACATTTCTAAGTTCATTCAATTATAAAAATTTCCAAAACATTGTCTTTTCAAAATAGCAGCACTTATAAAATGCTAAGTAGATATATTAATATTTCAAATTAGTTTAGTTCCAGAAATATTGATTTGGACATCATTTAACTTATGACTTATTAAAACAAACTTTTATGAATGGAATATCCAAATTAAACTATACTTCGTTTATTAAGTTAAAAGTTCACTATTTTAGTTAGCTCTTAATTTAACACATAACCTAACACTTTATTTAAAATACCCATTTCACAAATAGATATTCCTTTAATTAGTTACACTTAAAATTCTATTTGAAAACCAAATCCTCAATTATCAATTTTTAGTGATGTTAAAATACATTTTAATATTTAAATCATAATCATTCATTTTTCAAGACATATCTATTTCATAAATAAAATATTTATATAGCAAATATAACAATCAAATTTCTTTACACATTTATTCATTTAGACATCAATTAAACTATGAATTCAAGTTAAATAAACTTTATTACAAAATGTCTAATTCAAATGTATTTTATTTTATCTATTTAAAGATACATTATTTATTATACAACATATTCATTTAGGAAATAACCTTTATTAAAATTCCTAGGTTAGACTTAAGGTTCCATAGTAAATCAAATTTGATTATTAAGTTATTTAAATAAAATCTCTTTAAATTCCCTTTTCACTATTTACCTCTGTTAATCTTTTATAAGTAAAATTTAAGTGTATAACATTTATCATAACCACTCAAAAAAATCCTTTCTATATTGTATATTATCCAATTTCATATTCAACTTTTGTATAATTTAGGTAAGTTATATTGGAATGAAATTGTGTGTTATACAAGTAAAACTTTCCAATTCAATTATCTCAATTTTGAATTATTTATTCAAATTTTTTATTTTCTTCTTATAACTGAAATTATTCTTTAAGATAAAATGTAAGAATTAAATTTCCGATTCCCTTCAAACCATTAAGAGATAAATAAGTATATGTATATAATATGTCAAATCAAATTTAAATCATATATCTATATATATTATAATCCAGTCATATTTATAAATTCAAATTAATTAGATTTTCCAAAACAAAGCTGTAGCAAGACTACAGAACGGTTTCTTCACTTCGAAACTCGAAAATGAACGTCGATGATGCTGCAGTCATCACCGAAATTATTTTCCAGCGACAAAGAGAAGAGCACTTAATTTTTAAACCTTAAAATCCTTTAGAGACAAATTTTTATTCAAAATACTTTTAAATAATATCCTTTTAAAAATTCTAAACACAAGGTTTGAAACCATCGGAAATTAAATTCTTTAAATTTCTTGTTTTTAATTTCATTTCAGTTCCCAAATAAATTTATAAACAACTATTTATAAATTCATTTGTAGAACAATAAATGATAAATCAAGTATTATCATTTCAAATTATCAATTTAAATCAATTTATTAAGTTCCATAAAATTATATATCCAAATTTGTTTCATTAACCAAATTTTAAAATAATATTGTGTCAGTTTGTTCTGTCAAAGTGTTTTAGAAATCCTATCGATAGCGTTGATCAGACGAATCGATCGGAAACCCAAATCAACATCAACAACCTAAACAACACAACATATAAAACAAAACATAGATTTACCAATACAATTCAAAATGTTTGGAGATAGTTTAGAAACAAAAGACAAGATGGTTAAACAGAGTAGAGAGATGGGTAAGCTTAGATAAATCGCGGACAACCTTAACCGGGTCAACCGCGATGTAACAACCCTGTATTTTGTGATTATTTTAATTGTATATTTTGGTTATTTTAATTAATTTCCTGATTCAAATACTTTATTTTATTTATTTAAATGAATAAATTTTGTTATTTTAAATATAAATTTTGATTTTGATGTGAATTAGAATTCCAAACATGACTAAAAAGAATATTTTCCAGAAAAGTGAATTTTGGTCAATATGGTCAAACTTTGACTTTTAATTTAGAAATTTTAAAGTTTGAAAATTTGAATTTTATCTTTTATTATGAAAGTAAATAAAATTTTAAGAATGATGCTTTTCGTTTCGTTGAAATCTGATTTATAATGTGAAAGTTATGCCTTTTTCAATATTGTGTGTAATTTGCTGTATTTAACAAATTGTTTATTTTAAATTGTATAAATAATATTTTATTTGGTCATGTAATGTTCTAATTTATATTTATATGGGTAAAATAACATGTTGTGCATATATTTTGGTTTTAAAACATTTTTTAAAAGTATAATTGATATTTTCCGGTGTCAGTTGTATTTTGCTTACAATTTCTAATTTCCACTTTCAATTAATTAAAGTAATTCTTTATTTATTTTTCTATTTTTTTCTTAAAATCTTATTTGATTCTCATTCCCACTTTATTTTGTTCCTCATTTATTTTATTTATTTGACCTTTTATTTGTTTTAAAGTGAAATAGAAATTTTCTAAAACTAGTGATATTCTATTTGTAAATTTTAAGTCCTGTTTTGAATTTTTATGCAATTTCTTTAGTTCTTTTTCTAATTTATCTAAATTTAATTATTTATTTCATTTTGAAAATATAAATGAATTATTTTACTTCACATTTTTGTTTTAAAATATTTTTAAAATGAAGTTGTTAATTTTCCAAAGTCAATAGTGATTTATTTGTAATTTCTGGACCCTGTTTTCAATTTTTAAGCAATTTCTTATATTCTTTTTCCATTTTCTTTAAAATTAATTAATTATTTTTATTTTATATTACTTTGTTTCGGTTTTAAAGTCAATTTACTGATTTTATTTTTGTTTTATTTGAATATAAAGAAAAAGAAATATGAAGAGTTTTAAAAGCTTATTTACCTTAAGTCCTTTCATCTCCTTTGTCCTTTCATTTGCCATAACTCCTCAATTACTATCTTGGCTGTGCATTTTTGGTTTGTAGCCGTGAGTTTTCAGCCTCCATTCACCCAAAAACATTTTACCTTCTCATTCATTCATGGCTTCAAGAAAAATCTATGGGTAATGGCTACTTTTTACACTTTTCTTCTCATTTTTCATGTATTTTGCCTTGTTTTCTTTGCTTCTTTGAATGGCCTCCACTCCATATCCACGGCCACCACCCCCTACATCTCTTCCCTGCCATCACCACCAGCTACTCCTCTGGTCTTGACCAAGGTCGAGCCACCATGATGCCAAAACTCCACAAAAAATTGCAAAACAAGCCATAAAAACATGATTGTTTACCACTATTGCTTCACCACTCCATTTTCCACCACCACCACCACCTTAGGCCGCCTCCACCACCTTTGGCCAAACCACCACACACCTTTCCTTCCACTGACCTGATCCATACCCCTCTGACCTGACCACACAAGCCCATGGCCGAGCCATTTTTGTGAACAAAACCCACCTATTTTGCCTTAAACTCTTCATATTCCTTTGTATAAACTTCCTCCTCATATTCTACTACCTAGGCCATGCATACACATGACCAAACCTGAGCCAAACTTGTTCAAACTAGAGCCAAAACCATCCCTAGGCCATGACAAAAGAATAGAGAAAGCAAGGCAAAAGATTTGGCATTCGTATCTCTTTTTATTTAAAAGTTATTTCATTTCTAGTGTATTGAAATTTATGGTTTGCTTTGATTTTTGTTTGGGTTGTAACACAAGATCTATATCATTGGATTTTCTCTCCACACTCAAATTGTATTAGAGTTGTCGTGCCTTCGTAATCTTTGTGTTGTGAGCTTTGTTGGCAAATCTCCAGCTTAACAGGTGAGTTATTCTCACCAGACAATATGTACATATATAACTAGTGAATTGACCCCTTTTGAATCTGTAAAATGCATTATCATGTTACACTTGCTATGTTATGATTTTATGATGTTCACCCATGCTTAAACACCTATTATATTATATGTTACTGTTATATTATGCTGTTCTATTTTTTATCAGTTTATCACACTACAAGTTCCCTTTAGATTAAAATCACTATGGGTTGAAATGATACATACCCGAATGGACTTTAGAATAGGAGAAAATCATTATGGGCTGAAATGATAGGCCTGAATGATTTTCAATTATTTTTTCATTTCCTTGGGATTGCGGGTTTGAAATGATCAAACCCGGGTTTTCTTTGTAAATTACAGGTTGAAATGATATATTACCCGTATCACTTTACCTAGACTAGAAATGAAATACAGACCCGTAGTTAAAATATGTTTTATAAATTTTTTTAAAAATATTTTAAAAATGTAAATATTATGATATTTTGATTTAAACTAAATAAAAATGATTTTTGTAAAGCATTATTGATTTTCTGAAAATTTATAAGTGAAATAAATTAATGGTAAAATTAGAAATGTAAGTTATTTTGGGAAATTTTAATTTGGTGATAATTGGAATTTAAATTAAATGTGAAATGTGATAAATTCATGATAATTTGGATTAAAGTGAATTTAAATGATTTTTATATTATATTAATGATTTTGAATAAAGTTAAAATGTGAAATGAATGAATATTTAAGTTGAAATTTTGAAATATAACTAAAATTGGAAATTTGTGAATTTGGCTTAAAAGTGAATTTTAAGTTAAGTAAATAAAAAATGGAATTAAGTTATATTTGAAAATTTAAACTTAAGTGTTAAGTTAATTTAATTTAATGAATTTATATTTTAATATTGGAATTTAATAAGTGAATTATTATTAAATTTTGATTTTTGAATGGAGGTTTAACTTTATAAAATCATGAATATAAGGGTATTTGAATGATTGTTTTAAAAGTGAAATTATATGATTTTTTTAAGTTAAAAATTATTTATATAAAAATATAATTGTTTGTGAAATTATACTGAATATTTGAAGTTAATTAACTACATTTCTGAAATGCTATTAATTCTAATGTAAATGATAATACAACATTTGTAAAGGCTGTAGTTGATAATAATGAACAAAATGGCTAAATTTAATTAAAGGCTATTATAGCATTTTTGTAAATGTTATAATGGTTGAATTTAACTAAGTTTATTTGAAACTAATGTAACCCTATTACAGCATTTTAAATGCTGTCTTTTGTTAAATTGAACTGTTTTAAATGTGACTTTCCGTAGCATTTTTTAAATGCTGCGAAAGTTGAATTTTCATTATTTTAATTAATTTAAGTGAACGAATGAACTTTGAAAGATTAAAATTTTGGAAATTTAATAATTTAATTATTAAATATAATAACTTCATTTTTATGATTTAAAATAAAGTAATTTGTTTCGAAATATAAACTATTTTGAAATATGATATTTTGATATTTTGAAATGGATATTTGAAGGATATTGAATTTTGAAATGATATTTGATTTCGAAGTATAAAATACCATTTTGAAATTTTAACCACGGGATGTATTTAATTTATAGTTTAACTGATCCTTAAAGGATGGGCGATCCCAAGCATCCTTTGAGTTATTATGCATTTCTACTACAGTTCACTTGAGTTGGTTTACATTATATAAGTATATATTGTCCTGACTCGAGTGTTTTGTATTTTACTTTACGCTCGGGTCAGCCTGAGTATTTACAGCTTAGCTTTGGATTTCTTTCTGGAGCTAGGAATCGCTGGAGATTCTGCTTGTCTAGTTATCTGTTCCTTTCAGTTCAGTTGTTCTATTTCAGTTCTAGTATTCATAAACTTCTATTTATTTGAGATTTCTATTGTATATGGTTTCAAACAAATATTATGTATTTTGTTTTGAGAGTTTGTTATAGTAGCTTCATGAACTACTATGGTATTTTTAATTTCCGCTGCGAGTTATTCTGATATGTTCTGTGTCTGTGATTCTGTGTATTTGATTTCATTTGCTCCAAATTTATTTACAATCTGTTATTTTGAATTATTCAAGTCAGACATGTGTGGATTATTGTCGATTTGAATGGTCTAAAATAGTGGGTCGTTACACGTGACTTAATGGATAAGATCAAATGTGGATTTTTTTTGGGGTAAATCTACCTTCGATCTCACATGTTCTCTTATTTTCTTGTTCTACCTCACAAATTAATTGACTCCTGAATTTACAAGCCATACCTTTTAATCCTGGGATTTTGTAATCTTATTTATTATTCTATATTAAGTAAAAGGTGTTCAACCTAACTCATGCTTATTAGTTTGGCTTGTGTTACTCATTTTAATTTCGAACCACTTTTATATCAGGTGAAATATCCATGCTTTGATTTATAAAGTTGCAATAATCATGTGTGAAATGATAAAGTAATTTAAAGGCTAAGCAGAGGAAAACAATACAGTCAGATCAGAGTGCTAACTCAAACTATAATGCTAAACAGAGACTAAGATCATGTGTGCAGTCAGTATGCTTAAGGCAAAGTAAACAAAAAGAATCAGACAAAATGCAAGACTTCCAGGTGAACTTATGATGAAGACATCTGATGTTTTCTAGGAAAGAGAACAATGATAGTAGTCACTATTCTATTGAATGATGGAAATGCTCATTACAAACAAGACCATATGCATCTACCATTTACCATATGTTTTGATCATGAACCAATACTACCAGATTTGAATTAAGTATCTAGATAACAGGAATTAGTTAAGTATAATTGCAGTGAAGTCTACAAGTACCAAGCATGCATATGAGCTTATTACACCAAGCAATACAAGTTTTCACTGGAAAATCAAATGCCCTAACCAAATTACAGGCTATGCCTTCCAGCCTTAGCATAGGCTTATATCAATTATAAGTCATGGTTAAGCCTTACTGGTTAGCCAGTTTAGGTTCAGCTCAACCTTTACAAGATTCATTGATTGTGCTATATTCCTTTCTCCCTATGATTGTTTCAACTCTACCATTTTAAAAGTTCATCTGACCTTACTAAAGGAGACATGAGCACATATCAAATTACATGGCATGATCTCCTATATCTTACTTCACCAGAGACTATGTAGATCAATTCCTTAAAACAGAAACCCACATATGGATATATATAATACTTAAAAATTCCTACAAGTTCTCTTCTCAGAAAAACAAACACATAACAATCCAGAAAATACTTAAACCATAATGATATTTTTGGCCCGGCCTAATTATTACAACAAATCTGCCAAACTCCTTAAACATTCTAAATGCAAGTAAGTCTTCAATTGTCCATGCATACAAATTTCCTATGCTTCCTTTCCTGCAGCAATATCTAGATCTGCCTCCATAAAAATGAGACACCCCAGATGTTACAAAGCAACAAATAGGGTCATAATATAATTCTGGTATGAGTGAAATCAAAATGTAATATCTTGTCATTTTTAAATTGTAGTGCAGAGTATTAATATGCTTGAAGCAATTTGGATTCATGATGTAACTGGATATATATATGCATGTATCTAAGCTCCTACCACATTCATGCACACAAGCAACCATTCAATCATTCAATACAGTATACATGTACACACACTCTTATGGAATTAACTCATTTTAATTTCCATAGTTCAACTCTAAAACTTGATTTATCAATTTAATTTGGTCATGTCTCTTTGCCATTGAACACCATGTGTGCATTGCAAGGGACTCAATTCTGTTAACCCCTGCACAAAGGCCTATAGGAATTAAACAAATCATGCACATACCCATCATACTCCTTATGATGAATAGATCAAGGCTTTTCTCCTAGATTAGTTTTATAATCTAGTGACCAGTCTCATTTCTTATTTCAGAAAGATTTATTAACTCCTGAATTGCTTTTACTTTCTTTCTTTTTCTATGAATCAGAGAGAGAGTTAATCTTACTCAGGGATTTCAACTGACCATACATTCATTCATGAAAATCATGTTTTTATTTCATTTTTCTTTCCAGTTGTCTCATTCAAAATTTGTTTTATCACTTGTATACTCCTGTATTCCAGAATGTCATGATCTCTTAATAAATCCAGTAGAGTTCCATTAAAAATTCTTATGCTTAATTCTATTGTGAACATAGGGTAAGGTTTTTAGAGAAAAACCCTTAAAACATTTTTAGCCCTAGATCTGAACAAATCAGCACATAAATAATTTATTGCATTGTTCATCCCTAATTTAAAACAAACTAGACATAAGCATGAACCTCCTTTGTTCACACTGCCTGGCTTATCTTTCAATATTACCCTACTTCATAATAAAATTGTATTTATCTTACTATCATAACTACAAACTGATGGTTCATGGTACTGGATCCATCTCAGAGATCATGGCATTACCATTATCAAACAATCAAATGAAACATATCAAAGCATCAACCAAAGATTTATCAATACACCAACCATGCTCAGCATTCATTAATTCAGAGAAAGAAAAACAAATTGATCAAGCACAAAGGAAAATAAAATGGCTGCCCTTAACTTGGGTCTTAATGCCTTAGCCTCATGAGATTGATTAATCACTCACCTTTCCCTTCTTTTTCCCCGAGATTGCCTAAGCTTGCAAACAGTGTATGTTCTTCTCTTTTTTTTAATGTGTTTCTGTTTTCCCTCAGTGAAAAACCTCTATTTCTTCTCTTGATTTAAATCATTTTTACTAGGGTTTTACTGAAGGGAAAAACCCCTTTTATCCTCACATCACTCAAAGAATTATGTGTGTGCTGTTATGGCTAAATGTGCCATTTTCCCCTGGTTTCTATTTCTGGTAAAAGCAGTTATCCACTGCTTTTCCCTGTGTACATGCAATTTGCATGTTTCACTTGTATATTATTTTCATGTGGCTTATTTTTTTTTGTTAATACCTTTTATTATGCCCGAGTTATTTTCCATTCCTAGCTATTACCTCAGCCTATTTGTTTACTCTTGACTTCTTTCAAAATTTTACTTATGTATAACTAATATAAAACTGGTTTTTAAGCATTTTAATTTATCAAAGAATATATCATTTTCTCCTTACTTAATTGTTGAAAACAATTTTCTCTTTACTGAATTATTTTTATTTTCTTTATGTTAAACTGTAATATATATATATGTATATCCTCTTTATCAATTAACCTCTGGTTAATATTTCAAACCATCTGTTTTCTCTTGATATGTAAATGTATTCATATTCTTAATTACCCTGGTGTTCTTTCCTTATTTACCTTATGTTTATTCTTTCTGGGAATATATATATAAATACAACATATGGTAATATATGTCCATATATACACTCAGTTATATATCCTCTTCCCTCTGAATTGCCATTTCTTCTTACTATTTATATTCAAGATATATATATACATGTGAATATAAGACTTACTCAATTTAGCTATTATTACTTTTAACTCATTCTCAATATTTATCTTCAGACTACATATATATATATATTTGGTTTTGAAAGTTTTCTCTTTTTTTTTAATTATTCTCATCTCAATAATTTGGGCCTTCACAATTATACACAATCAACTAACAACCATATAACAACCAATGTATATTCAACACAACCAAATTATTCAATTTACATTTCTTTACATTCAATTTGGTTCAACACTTTTAATTTCAATTGGTTGATATTAAATTGACTTCCATTCAATTTATTCAATTTCTCAACTTCATTAGCTTCTAATGAATTAACACTTATATTCATTGTTTCATATCAATTTATTTACATTCAATCGATTAACATCCATCCATTCACATTAGATTGATTAATATTCAATCCATTTATTCAATTCAATTGCTAATTCATTTTACAATTAAAGTTGAATTTCATTTATATAACTCAAGTTCACATTCATCACTTCATTTCATTAATTAATTTTGATACCCAAAATCAAATTCATTCACCATTACTTAAGTTATATTCCAATTAAACATCTTTTGTTCAAATTAACTTAAGTTTCCACTTATAAATTAAATTTAGATTCCCATTCTAAATAAATTCTATTCAACTTTTACCAAAGTTAATTTTATTTCATATTATAAGTATAAACTTATTTCACTTATATTTATCAACTTCGACTTGGATTTTAAATCAAATCTGTTTATCACAACAAAACTTCAATTTCCAATTTACTATGTGTAGCAAATCAATCACACAGAAACTCGAAAATGATACTGATGATGCTGCAGTCATCACCCTTATTAGTTTCCAGCAACATAGTGAATTCAGTGCTTTAAATTCTTTCAAAAATTTCCTTGATTTATAAATCACATTTATAAATCATTTCTTGTATAATTTTACTATTTTACTTTACTTATACATGGTTATTTCACAATTGTAAATCATTTTAATTATAACTCCATACTTATAATTCATTTGCTTATACAATTTATTCTTTTACAATTGTTGTTTTATTTAACTTATTCAAACAACCAACCAATCAATCATATACACTTTAATAATTTCTGAAAAATTGTTTCTTTTATATACAAAATATAATAGAGGTAAAATTATTTCATTTACCCAATTTAAAACAATATCGTGCCGAATTGTTTTATACAAGTGTTTAGAGATCCCTATCGATAGAGTTGTACGGACAATACCGACCAGAATCCATATACCACTCAACAAATCAATCATCACAATATAAAACAATTTTATATTCACTAACAAATACACATTCGTATCTATTATTACACTCAACCCATTCAAGAGCACTACTGACTCTATCTCTAATGAGTAACACCCAACAGAGCAGGGCTGTCGCTTAACCATATGCTCTGATACCACGTTGTAAGGACCCGATTCTTCGACTTCTGAATATCGACATCAATACGTCCACTATATTGACTGCCGAGCCATCGAATGCCGGAAAACCGAATTCTTAGGGTTTAAGAAAGAAGAGGTAGAAGAAAAGATAGAAGAAAAAGAAAGAAGAACAACAACAGAAAACACAGAACAGAAACAATATCAGAATCTCACATTCGCAGCGGAACAATATATAACAGATAATCACTAGTCTTTTAAAACAAAGAACTATATCAGTTTATACATACATCAATCAGAGTCAATATACAACACATTACATCAATGGACAGTTATATAACTTGTCCTCATACAGAATACACAACGGAATAAATAATATCATATACAAGTGGTACGTCTCGCCATCCAGCTCGCCACTAAGCTCCACAGCATCCCGAATCCCGAATGACCTGATAACCTAACTCTAGACTGCCCGTGTGGAAATTGGTGGGCACCCAGAGTTTAGGAAGGAAACAATAAACTCCAGGTCAGTCATGGTGACTGGTGTGAGAACTAAAACAGTTTATCTCAAAGAAAATAAAACATTTTCGCAATGCTTTTGGAAAATGAAACTACCATAAGGCCTCCCACCACACACATAATGCAAACACAGAATTGGAGGAGATTTCTCCTTATGATAGTCAAAAATGCTTACTACGCAAAATCAGTTGATATTATTATTAATGTCTAGTGGAAAACATTTCGAAAGTATAATATCAATCTTAGCCAACATATAACCATTGTTGTATGTCTACTATAGCTACTACGTTCAGTAGCAGGTTACCACCACATTCCATAGCAGGTAATACAACTAAAACTCGTACAGGGTTCGTATTGTTTCTTTGGATTTCCAACAAATGGTCAGGCAAAGGAACTTCCTTACTCCGAAATAGAAACGCCTCTGGAAAGATGCCCCGAGAACCTAACCGGATCTCTGCAAACACAAGGCCGACGCTACCTCACGCTGTACAGCTGTAACTAGGTAACTAACACATTGACACTACCTCACACTGTACAACTGTAACTAGGTAACTAACACACGAGTCATGTCATCCCCCGGTCGTCACTGACCTTTATCCGAGGATCCTCAATCACAAAGCAACAACTACAAAGTATAATCAACATAGGTAAAATATCTGGGCTCCATACCATGATATCACCTTTTATCCAGAAGGAAATGACATAACCTAGGGGCGCTACCCCTACAAACCTTTGCCGCAACATTCCTGTTTCGACCATTACCGGGTTGTGAGGCTCGACGAAGTCTCGTCCACAAAACTACGCTTTTTCACAAAGCAACGCTTTGATCAAAACAAATGATCAACAACACTTTGTATGCCACATTACCAAATTGGGAATGTATCACTAGTAACCATCAACTACATAACCTCTGAGCTCGTACGTCTCAGAGAAGGGTGTTAAGCTAAGAGAATAAATTCTCCGCCACTAACAGAAATGTATTTGATAGAAACCAGCTTTACATCTCAAAGTACAACGTCCGACACACATCCATACAAGTCCGTTCCGGGATCGAACGGAACCGAAGGCACTTCCAAAGAAGTCCTTGCAATCCGGATAATTTTTAATCACGTCCGGACTTCCCGTCACTAAGGGTGATAAAATATCTATATCGGAGATCAGCCGATGCAGAGTAACTCGACGGTAATCCTTCCGTTTTCAAAATATCTGGTCTTCCACACCGGTCATCAAATGCAATCCATTACGACGTATCACATATTCGGAATGGGTTATACGAACCAAAGGTCCTTTCCCGGCTAACCCGAATAGTGAGCGCTTATTCAAAAATAAGTGTAGCATTCAAATTCAAGCAAATCACAACAAATACCCATTCAAGGGTAAATATGGATAGTCAGTTATTTAACTATCAATAAAGATGCGCAACATCATCAGATTCCAAATAATTTTCCAAATTATTTAATTTCCAAAAATATCTTTACAAGATATGTCATTTTCCACACTTAACCATTTGAAACAAATTTCAAATATTCACTTTTCAATTTATCTTTAAAAGATAAAATTTCAAACCTTTCATTTCATATTGGAAAAGCATTTCCATACTTATTTAATAATAAGTAATTCACAAATCATTTATTTTCAATACTTGGAAAATATTCGATATACTTAAATCATAATTAAGTATATATTTCATTCTTTAAGGAAATCATTCTCTTTCACAAATTTTTATTTGAGTCAAAACGAATGTTACGTAAAACATCGTTACGACGACTCAAAATCACTAGTATAGGGATTCGAAATTTAGATAGATAGATAAATCCCAATACTATATAAAACATTTTCTTTCGGAAACCATTTACTATAACAACAGTGTTATAGTCCACCATTTCCTTATTTCTCGAAACGTCTATTTCAACAATGAATGTTGAAATCTATGTTTTCGATACTTAACACGTTTTAAAACATCTTTTAAAACAATTACTTCATTTTATAACATCGCTTTCCCAAAACATAACCATTTTATTCAACAATGTATTCACTGTCCAAAATCGTGAATATACTTTATTAACCAATTTCAACATTTCTACGCATTTTACTTAAAGAATTATCCACTGTCCAAAATCGTGGATAAAATTCCCAACCAAACTCTTATTATTACAACATTTAACTTAAAGGATAATTCGCTGTCCAAAATCACGAATATATCTCCTTTATTAAACTTTTATGTTTAATTTATCAAATTCAATTGGTTTCGGATTTATAAAACAACGTTTATAAATTCCATTTCTATTTATAAAAACTTCAACTTATAAATCTCATTATTAACAAATTCCATTCATATCTCATTTAAATGCCAAAATCCCAATTTAAGCCATTTTACAAATTAATCAACTTTTTATTTCAAAAACTATTTTTCGCTTATATTCCACAAATCTCATAATTTTCATAACACGAAAATTATAACATTTATTTATTTAAAATGAATCAATTCCAAAATTCAATAAAACGTATACTTTCAAAAATCACTTTAAAATCCCTTTAAAAATAATATCGTTATTTTTAAACTTCAAAAATGGATCCGATGATGCAACAGCACCAATCATTAATCACAACAATCAAAACATCATATATCATCATATGACAACAGAATATATAACAATATCTGTAACTAAATCAATACAGTTGAGGAATCCAGTTGGATCCCTCCAACCTGTTTCCCTGCATCAACAGATGTTAGCACAATACCAATTCCGCTCCAGTACGGAATATCGCGGTATATGGGTTTAATAAATATTATCCGCTATTATGCGGTGCAATAGGGTCTCATCCGCTATACAATGCGGGAAATCACAACTATAATATATACATATGCCAATATATATATATATATATATATTGCTATATACATATATAATACCAATTTCACTTCAATGTGAAATTATCGCGGTATATGTTTTTAATAAATAACCTCCGCTTAATAACGGCGTATAATGTCTATTTTAACAATCAATAGATAACAATCATCATTCAAACATACATTCAAGCAATTTTAAATCTAACTATTTAAAATTTAAATCGAAACAATTCAATTGAGTGAGAAGTTCTCACCTTGATTTCAATTCCGTTCCAGCGTTTATTTCGAATAAAATTAAACACGTGTTTAATTTTACCCGAAATTCTCACTAACTCCAAACGACTCCAATCCAATTTCATAGCGTAGTATTCGACGATATGAATGCAACGCAATTCGTTTCGTCTGATTCCGACCTCACAGCAAAGAGTTATGTTATTCAAAGTTTATATGTATTTAAATAATATAACTTAACATTTTATTTTATTTTAAACCTTGAAAACAATCAGGGCCGTTGATTTTTAGCCTCTTGAATCTCGGCCGCGCTTCGTAGCTTCTTCCTTCGTTCGCGTTTTTTTCCCTCCCAGGCAATTTTGAACGCAACCGAACCCATCTCTATCGCCTAGGGTTCCAAATCGCGGCCACCACACTCCCCTCTAGCTCGATCAGAGAATGCTAATACGAAGCCAACGTCGAACTCTATACACGCCTGGAACCCGGTCAGACTCGGCCCTCCTTCTCTCGAAAAGCGTGCACGAACCGAGCACAAACGCGGCCCTCTCTTGGCCTCCACGCTTCACTGCAACCCATCATCGCCGTACAAATCTGACGATCTAGTCGAGCACTACAACATTGTAGTTAATGCTTTCACGAATCGATGCATAGATTTGAAGAAATTAAGACGAGAAGAATGGAGCATTTCTGGCCTTAGAAATTGTAAGCGGCGGCTACGCTTCTGCAATTAGGGTTTTGAAAGTTTGAGATAGTGAGGCTTCTTTTTATAGAAAATTATCAAAAAAAAACTCTATTCATTTCGGATTTTTCAAACTCCGATTTACGCACGGTGACCGGCGTTTCTAGGGTTTACCCCGCGTTCCGGACACAATGGAACAGGTTTCGGAAGCTAATTCGATCATCTGTGCGAGTTATGAAATTAAACGGTCAATTTAAATTAAACCGATTTAAACCGATTTCGATGCGTTTCGAGCTGCCACGGTCAAACGACAACTTTAATTGCTACAAAAATTGAAATCCGATAATAACAAACTATTACGGATCCAATGGAACTAGTTTCGTCCAATTCTGAGACTGTTCGAAAAATGGCTAATTTCACTAGTCGATTAAATATTAATATTTAATTTTCACAGATTAACTTTTAATTCAAATTTAAAAGTTCTATAACATCACTATAACTCCAATATGATTTAATATAACTTTTTAAATCATTTTTAATCACATTAAATCCAGATTTCAATTATTTCTGTAATTTCAATTTTTAAATAATCGATTTAATTATCCAATTAAATCCAGATATTCGAATTTTAAATTATTCGACTTATTAATTTCATTTGTTAATATTTAAAATCAATTAAATATTCAAATTTTAATTAATATAAATTCCGGGTCGTTACATTATCCCCCCCCCCTTCATGCATAAGCCAACATTCATTAAGTGCATGGTGTGCTTATGTCTAAACATGTTTCATGAAGCATCTTTTAGTTTTAAACATATTTATGTTATTTTGTTTTTCATAAAATATTACATCCATTTATATACTAAATTAAGTAAGTATATATACTGACTTAAGTAAGTATATATATACATACGTAGATATATATATGTATGTATGTATGTATATCTGTGTATTTATACCATAATATACACTAACTTATTTGTAAGTGAATGCATATATATTAATACTAGAGTTCACAAAGTTTTCGATAACTTTTAGCCGACGAAAAGCCGAAAACTCAGAAAAAGGATTTCTGGTCACATTTTTTATTTTTCTTCGTACTAAATATTTTTGTAAACAAATTTGGAAAACTATTTCACCATCATTATTTATTATTTAAAAGAGTTTTATTTTAGCGATAAAACCTATTATTTGAATATTTAAAATTAACTAAATATTCGTAAATCAAAGCGGTGAAATTCCCGATTGCTACACTCTCCCCTTAGAAAACTATTATCCCTGAAATTTTACCACAGCCCATACCCAGAAAAACAAATCAAAACATGAATACTTAATACTATTCATCAATTTGTATGACATACATAGATCATTCTTATGAAAAATCTAATTCGACCACGTACTCTAATACATAGCTTTTCTTCCAAACTAATATCGCTCACTCGACTTCCTAATGCGGACTCCGATCAGGCTTCTTAATTAGAAACCTCCATTCTCCTTACATAGACATATACTACGATAGAAATTTTTTGGTTCCACATTAAGAAACTTCACCAAGTGTTCACTGTCAAAAATCGAGTGATGGATCCTTATTCGGAATGGTGCAAAACACCTCAAGTCATGTACTCGAATCTTGGACTGAGAATTATATGAGAAAGGCAAATGATCTACGTACAACCTTTGTGCTCATCTAAAGGTTCTTGCTTACCCAGTGACCTTTAACACTCCTAAAAATAATTATGGAAACACTTTAAAAAATTCCAATTTAGATACAACATTTTAAAATGACAACTTATTTATGAAACCTTTTCATAAAATCATTTTAATTTATTACTTATATAATACTGTCCTACATCCTAAGAGTATGTATACAAAAAATCGGATTTTAATTCCTATTTAGATGTAGATCCCAAAGAAATTTGGGTTCTAAAACTGAATCGACCAATTCCACCTTTTTACTCAATCGGTTTGGTAAGTAACTAAGAAGAGTGGGATGCTAGTATCCAAACTCCATCCTAGAATATACTTTTCTTTAAACATCTTTAAGGTAAAAATGTTTATTAGCTAGCCCAATAACATCAAATAATTTTTAGTTCCTAGAATGTTAAAATCAAAGGGCATAGTTTAATAAAACAAAATTTATTAAAACTCCTTATTAAATTAATTCAGTTTTTAAAACTTCATTTATTAACCTATTCTTTAATCAAAATACCTTATATATTTTTTTGAAAATTTAGGAGCCAAATACCTGGGTTTTATTTCAAAAACTTTTTGAAATGATACTTTTATTTTTAACCTTTAGAAAATTTACATATAGTCCGAGTAATTCCAAATGATGCCAAGGAACGGGGTACTACCAAATAGTATCATATATCCCCTTTACCAAGAAGATTACTAGTCAAGGGAAGTGTTTACCATCCAAACACATATCCTACTCATTTTTAGTCACTTTTGGGCACTCGAACTAGCTAATTATAAAATACTTCTCCTTTCAATTCCCTTTTAGAAACAATACTATATATATATATTTACCCTAACTAGTTTTTTACAAAATATTTATCATCCACTTGCTTTGGATTCATTTGGATTCAAACTTTTTTCGATTGTACACTGACAAAGAGAATAATTTACTAAGTGCACTACAATATCTGCCTAAGATAACATCTGATTGTCACTTAGAAGATTATTTAGATCATCACAAAACTAATCGAAACTCATTCCTCGAACTGCCTAAAGAAAAATTATCTTTAAAAGTCCTTTCCAAAATATTTATACTTTAAAATATTTTCTAGTAATACTATTATTACCATTTCTTGAGAAACCATTTGAAATCCTTTTCAAAGACATAGGGATTTAAATTCTTCGAAAATTTATCTTATTTTCAAAACATATTTCATAATCCTAATTTATAAAATCAACTTTTTATAAAATCATCTGAATAATTTCTTATGAACCACTCAACAATAGTTAATGCTCAAACTAGACGAACATAACTTAAAAACCCCTAAATGATAATAATAAAATATTATCGTCTCCTAACCATCAACACATCAATATACTTATTAATTTTGAAAAATCGTTCTTTTATATATATATAATATACTCCTAGGTGAAATTATTTCATTTACCCATTATAAAAGAACATTATGTTGGATGGCCTTATTCAAGTGTTAAGAGATCCCTATCAATAACGTTAGCTACTTGTATTGACAAGAATCCATAAGCCACTTAACAGATTAATCAACACAATATAAAACATTTTTGTAGCACTAATAAACACGCACTCAAAATATACACTCAAACTCATTCTAGGGAGTTACTAACCCTATCTCTAATGAGTTTACACCACCAAGGCTAAGTTTCTCGTTAACCATACACTCCAATACCAAATGTAATAATCTGCCTTTCTTACACCTAAAGACAACACTTAATACATCCACAATATTCATGCAACAATCAAGTAAGTGTTTGAAAGCGGTTGTTTGGAGTTAAAGAAAGAAAAACAAAATAGAATCTCATAACACGTGATGAGTAATATATAATATGAACAAGTTTTTACAAAAAGAAACCACCTTTATTATACACAACATCAAGGTACATTAACCTATTATTTGCCTGGACAGTTATAAAAGCCTGTTCTTACAATTTATAATAAATACAAACAAAAAACAAAGCAACAAAACAATGGAAGAATATAAGATACGTTAATACGTCTTGTAGAATCCAGCTCGTTTCTTGAAGGCTCCAAAGAATCCGACTAAATCTAGAAAATATACTCGGGCTGACCCAAGTATTATAGGAAAACAACACCCAGGTCAGTTTGGTAAAACCAGCGTGAGAAACTCAAATCATAAGGAACTTCATTATAACTTATAAAACCCTTTAAAATCATAGGTATCTCGTAAGACCAAATTGCATATAAATACAGACGGGTTTTTACCTTACGATAATCAAAATAATTTTATATGAAAATCAAGTGATATTATCATAATGTCTAGGTTTAAAATAAATATGGAATCATAGTCGAAATTGTTACATTATTAAATTTCAGCATAATAGGTATACAATCTAGTCCGAAGGCACTTATTGGAGAATCGATTCCAACAATGGTAAGGTAAGGGACTACCTTCCGTACAGTACACCTCTAGATAAAATGTACATGGAGTTAGACCATAAACTTGGTCCACCCCTGCCAACACAGAACCAGCCTACCCCTGAACTTGGATAGTATCGAATATGTCATCAGCCCGGTTGTTCCTAACCTATATACAGAGCTCTCATGCACAACCAAGTCCATAATATGATAATCTAGAAAGGTTATGACACACCCTAATGGGAGCGATCCACATAGCCGTGCTATATCTACCCTGTTTTAGCCATTTCCCAGGTTATGAGGCTTGAGGCAACGCTTTTACCTTTTATCTTAGTAGACCATTTTGGAATGCTAACACTGCCCTCCAGGTAGAAATGCAATGCCACCATTCATCCGTACAATTTCATTCTGGGTTTGAACGAAACCGAAGGCACTACCTCTACTACATCCATTTTGGAACCACCCTTGGGATTAACAAGTAGTCCTTGCACTTCAAAGAGCTCCGTCTTCGATCATCCTCAAGGTGTATTTCATTCGAACATATATGTTGGTTTAAAGAGGTTTTCGGATAACATATGAGATCCCGGTCATTTCGAACCAACAACTGGTAATTTCCAGTTGACTCATTTTTGGTTCTTTAGGAAGTAAGTAGACTATACCAGAGTCCTAAGGGGATCTCTAATATACCCCTCAAAGCTAGAGATATTTCACCAAAATGAGTTCTCTCAAGTGAACTCGAACTGTATAAACACGTGAAGCTCTTATTTACTCCCTAAGTCAAAACTGACCAAGATTTGATAGTCGGTTATTTAACGATCAAATAAAAAACAACAATAGTTCAGAGATTTAATTACCCATAGCAACCACTATACCTAAAAATAAATCTTTTATTTATTTAAATCTCTTTCTAAAATATTTATCAAAATATTCATATACTTGTCTCATTGGCACAAGTATATTCACAAAACATTGTGAAAGATTTCTTATTTTAAAATCATATTAATATGACCAAAATAATATTATTTAAATTAGAGATAAAGAGAACCTCAAACGCCATTCCTTTGGTGTTAAGCATGGAATGGAAGTTCAACACCATCAAAATTAAGAAGGTCAATTAAAGGAAATCCAATCTCAATTTCTTTTATAATTACTTCTATAAACCCTTTTAATAAATCTCTTTCATTTATGAAATCTCCTTAACTTAAATTCCAAATCCATTTATAAAACACTTTATAAATCTCCAAGTTTATTTATAACACTCTTTTATAACTACACAAAATTGTTTATAAACTTCTTTCTAAATATCCAAAAACATTTCTAAAACTTCCTTTATAAATATCTAAAATCATTTATAAAACTTCCATTATAAACTTTCCTTGTTTAAAACAAAACTTCATTAATAAACTTTAATCAATAAAGTTCCTTTGATAAAATCAGTTATTTAAAACACCTTGAAATAAATAACCTATTATTAAAACCTTCTTCATTTAATTATCTTTAAACCATATTAGGAAATACAGATTTTAACAATCATTCAAAAGTATCAAATTACTCCAGACACCTTTAACAAAATAATTGCTTAATTAATCCTTTAAATATTTTATATAAAATGATAGTAAACTTTAAACCATTTGCAAATAGGATAAAATGAAATATTTGACTTCACAAAATCAGAAAGAGGCATATTGCCCACAATGATTCATTTAATTGAGTTTAACATGTAGGTAAAAGTCAAAGTTACCATAATAGCGATCAGGGTTTTTATTCTGCTTAATAGATATCAATAATCTACTTGGTGAATTATAGTAGAACTATGAATTATTCCACCAGCAGATCAAATACAATTCAATTAGCAAAACGGTGATTTATTCTCCTCAACAGATGTCATGGGTTTTCATATTCATTTGAGGTTACTTAAGGGTAATCGACAAAGAAATCCCTTGGATTTAAAAACATGTCATGGGTTTTCATATTCATTTGAGGTTACTTAAGGGTAATCGACAAAGAAACCCCTTAGATTTAAAAACACTCTTTAAAAAGATAGTTATTTTAAAAAAACCCGATTTTCAGAAATAAAGTGGTTTAAAACATTTAAAACTTTTATTTAAAAATTCAATAACATTTAAACTCTTGATTTAATAATAATTAGACCTTTAATTAATAATTAGACCATAATTATCTTTTAAATCAATAATTAAATAATAATTATCCTTTAGAGAAATAATTAAATAATTATTAACCTTTAAATAAATAATTAAACCATAATTAATCTTTAATTAATGATTAGATAATAGTTTAAACATTCATTAAATAATAATTAAATCAATCTTAATCAAGTCCTAATTAAACCTTAACTTAATTAGTAATTAATTAAATATTTAATCCCTTTCTTAGTTATTAAAATAATAACTAACCTTAAAATAATAATTAAATAATAATTAATTCTTAAATAAAGTATTAATTAATAATTAATATTAAATTAACTAACTAATAATACTTAACTTGCTTAATTTATAATTAAGTAAATTTTCCGTATTTAACTAATGATTACGTACTCTTACTTAATCAATTAATAAAGTAATCATTAGTTAAATAATTAATTAATTGATTACTTTTTATTACTTAAAAATTGTTTTGAAAAACTTTTCTAAAAGAATCTTTAGTTGAAAACACTTTTAAATTAGAAAACGTTTAAATTTTCCAAACTGCATCCATATCGACTATCGCTATGGATGCCCTAACTTGGAGTTGATTTCTAAGTTAACTTTCCTAACTTTAACTCTTATTCTTTACCTACTTTGTAAACATAAAGACATGTTTTGAAAACTAAACAAGTTTTAAAACTTGAAAATATTTTTAAAACCAAAGTTTAAAGCTTTTACAAAAGGGATTTCATGTCGCTTAACTAGTAAAGGTGCAAACTTTTCTTAGCATCCAATCATCACATACATGAGTTCAAACATTGATACTTATGTCACAAACTCATACAACATGTAAAAATCACAACTTGCTAACCATACTTGACTTTCTACTTTATTTCCAAATCTATAACCAACATCTCTTATGAACACATACATACAAACATAAACAACATTATGATCCAAGCACATACATATACATACCATCATCATCGATATTCAACCAAATCAAGAATTGATTTTTCATAACCAAACATACATCATACTTTTGCAACTATTATGAACAATAATTATCATCAATATTTAAGTTTAAAACTTAAGTGAAAAGGGAAAGCTTTTCTCACCCTAAAGCTAACCAAAACCATTTGACTTCACTAGAACTTGTACGTAACCTAGATCCATGCTTTTGCCTTTGGAAAAATATGACTTTGGTGGTCCTAAGGTCCTAGATGATTCGACCATGGGGACTTAGGGGGGTTCGGCCATGCTATGAAGTGGTGGTGGGAGCTTTTTTTAGTAAAGAGGATGTTGCAGAAGTGGAGCGAAGTGCTTTGAACCATGATTTAGAATTTTAAAAGTGAAAATGAATGCTTTCTAAAACCTTAGGAAAATCAAAGAAGCCATGAAAATGTTTACAAGAAAGCTTGAAGAAATTTTCATGAAGTAAAAATGAAAAGTAAAATGAAGTAAAAAAATTGAATTTGTTTTTATACAAATTACACTTACTCAATTACCAAATGCCCCATGTAGATGCCCTCCACCACTTTCTTGCCACCTCACCATGCTTTGTTCCCCTCCCCTTCATTTCCCCCGAAAGTCTTATCCCCCCTTCATGCATGATCCAACATTCATTAAATGCATGGTGTGCTTATGTCTAAACATGTTTCATGAAGCATCTTTTAGTTTTAAACATATTTATGTTATTTTGTTTTTCATAAAATGTTACATCCGTTTATATACTAACTTAAGTATATATGTGTGTGTGTATACCATAATATATACTTAATTATTTGTAAATGAATGTATATATGTTAACACTATAGTTCACAACGTTTCTAACAACTTTTAGCCGACGAAAAATCGAAAATTCGCGAATTCTGGTCACATTATTTATTTTTCTTCGAACTAAATATTTTTGTAAAAAAATTTGAAAATCTATTTAACCATTATTATTCATTATTTAAAAGGGTTTTATTTTTATTACAAAACCTATTATTTGAAAAACAAATATTCTTCAACCTAGACATTATCTATTATATCACCTTATGCACATATTAGATGGTGGTCCTTTTGAGGGGATAACCATTGTGGCATTCCATGCGGTCTTAAAAGTATTGTTACATATTGGCTGCATATTTCTTAAGGTTCTCATACCAGATTTATCTCTGACGCTTGGTTTTTTCCTAAATTCCTTGCTTGCTCTTTTGAGTAGTTTGAGAAAGACAGGTTTTCATTGATGTTCTTTGGAGCTTGAGAAGACGACCTAAATGTTTCACCTATCGTGGTATTCTTATTTCCACAACATTACTATATCGTACATACCATCATTTGTGAAGACGAACAATTATAACTATTCAAGCCGATGATAGTACTTAGGTTTTGTAACTCTGAAATTTCTGTATCGGAGTAACCCTTTGTACTGTTCTTTTGATATTATATATCATCGTTCCACTTTGGTGCTCGGCACATGAATACCATGGATGTATTAGTGTCGACATTCGAGAGTCGAAATGGCGTGTTGTTACACGGACACATTAGAAGTTACGATATACATACTATAGGCATGTATCCATCCCTTAAGTCTATTTTGATTTTTTTTGTTCCAATTGATTTTATACATTCATATTATGTAAGTTTAATTATTATATAACTTTTGTAATTTAATTAACTTATATAGTATTCTTATGTACATTACATTGATTAAGTCTTATTTAATTAATTTAATGAATCAACATTTTGATTAATTTTATGTTATTCATTTAAACATTTTAATTGAATATCTATACCATAACATTTATGGCTACACACGTGCACGCGCATGTGCATGCGCACACATAGAAATATGTGTGTGTGTATATACCTATATTTTATTATTTTTTAATTAACATTTAATTAACTTATTTAATTAGACTATAATAACCCATACCTTAGTGGGCCTAAATTTTGACAAAAATCGAAACCCAAGTCCATCAAAGCACAGATCATTGGATTTGGTACCTACAAATAAGCTTCAGCATTATCAGAGTTGATAGAAATCTAAACTCAGAGTGGAAACAATAATAGGATAAGAATACTGACTATGACTACTACCTTGGAATTAATGGTATTCCTTGGATAGCAGATTGTCACATTAGCACCGAGCATGGAAGAAAAGAAGACTTCTCCAACAACAAAGCATATCCAACTCCAGTGACATGTTCCTCTAAAATCTATCATGTGGGTTGTAATGAGGAGGGGGTCAAAAAAACATTCTAGTGACTAGAAAATCTATAAACTATCTATAACATAAAATTTATACCGATTGATTTCCATTTAATAGTTATGTCTATTAAGGTTAGCAATTCAACCTAACCTTGCATTGCACACACGATTACTTACCTACCCCTTCCCAAGGTACAAAATACTGATGAAGCCTTATCAACTACCCAATACTTCCATACCTATTTGCCACTTAATATTTCTAAATATGAAGCGGGCTTCTATAATCACCACAAAATACTTTAAAAAGAGAAATAGGCAGACTTTACCATTTAAGACTTCAATCAAGGTAGACCCCATCATTTAAGATGTATTCCCATGGTGGTTTTCTACAAATGTTGTCAATGGTCAGTAGGTCCTAACTACAAAGACCTCTAACCACTATTTAAGGCTTCCAACATTTAACATTCAACTATTACCGCATCTATTGCGAATAAAATCATAGCCATGTAAGAGACAGTACCCAAGCCACTTAATACCTTTAAAAGGACTAGGGGGACTTCTAACCATTTAATACCTATATTCTAGGCAAGTCCTAAGTCACTTAATACCTATCCTCAAGCAGACTCCTTACTGGTACTATCGTTATTACGACCTTAGCAATGTGAGAGACTATAACCAAGCCACTTAATACCTCATTAATAAGGAATAGGAAGACCCTTGACTACAACTATTTATAGGTAGGCCTTTGTCATTTAATACCTAACCCAAAGGTGGATGCCTCACTGGTACTATCTAGCTGACATCGCTTGGAATCTCACTAGGTTGCTTAATACTTCTTTTTAGGAGAGACACAAACCTTTACAATACCTCAAACCTAAAGCGAACCCTTCTCGAGATATCCACTATCACTCTTAATTATAAATATGGAATCTCATTAGGTTACTTCTTTCGGTGGGGAGGCGGACCATAAAATAGCCACTTGATACCTCAACATTGAAGTAAACCCTTTTAGAGACATCCTTATTTATTTGGAATCTCACTAGATTACTTAATACTTCCTTTTAGGAGAGAGACGGACCCTATAGCCACTTAATACCTCAAACTAGAAGCGAACCCTATTGGAGATATCCCTCGCCACTCCTAATTCCAAATTTGGACCATTTAATACTTTTCAATTAAGAAAGCATGCCCAATCTCTCATGTCGTCATGGGTCCTAAGATTATTGATATATTGCATCAGTAGTAAGTGCACCCTACTGCTGGTAGCCTCAAAATGAAGGGTTGTCTTCCGTCGAGTGACTCTACTGACCTCGTATCACTAACCTCCTAAGTCTAATTAACCATCCTAAGTCTTTACTTATATTATCTTAGGTATACATTGGACTTGCCTTACTAATTCCCTTTTTATTTAAAGCAATAAGATTTATCTTAAATACTTATCTACCCATAAATCCCCTTTAAATGCTTATAAATTTCAATTTATCTATAAAATCCTAACAAGCATTTCCTAAGATATTTATGTAGGAATACTAATTTCAAACTAGTAACCTTTTATATCTATTCCATTTCTATTGTCCCTTTTTTTCGTTTGTCCTTATTAATTGTAAGTCCTAAATTCATTTCCATTAATTACCCATTAATTGGAGTTACAGTCCTTTATTTCCTATTAATTATTGGCAATTCCTAATTTATTGCCCATTAGTAGGAATTAGCACATTTCCAACTTCTACTTATTCGCTTTCCTAAATATAATAATAACTAACGAATGTTACGCATAAATAATGCATGAATAAATGATGTTCTTCTTTATTAATGCAATAAATAAGTATAAACTACGTATTCTTAATATAATATATTCTAGTCATAAATATGTAACTAGAATATGTTTTCCACATTCTATTTGCTAGAATTAAATTCCGTAGTACGATATTCCACTTGATCTCCATAAATTGGTTTTAACACAAAAGGAAAGATTTACTACGTTTGAAATTACAAGGAATGGATTGTTTCTTTTTATTTGGAACAAACAGTGTAAACTATGGAGAATAAATCTGTACTTTACACATCTCTTTCCTTTTTGTTCTATTCTTTGTTAAATCAAGCGTCACCTTTTTGAATCAAAAGTGGAAAAAGTAAACAATTTATAAAAATAAAACAAATGTTCTTCCTATAAATTAAGCTATGGAAAATATATAACTTAACACAAATTTCAACAATAATCCAAAAATACTATTTTTTTATAACGACCCATATTTTAAGCTATTTTAAATTATTAAATTTGATATAATTATTAAATAAAAATGGTTAAAAAATAAAAATTTAATGATTTTGAATGTAGGTTATTGGATATGAACTAGAATAAAATTTGGAAATAAACTAATTTCGAAGATTTAAGTAATAACGAGTATTGAAAGGTAATGCTATGTATTGAATGTGTTTACAATCAACAGTTGGATTAAATAATAAATGTTGAATTCATTAGATGTAAATAAAGTAATTGATTGATAACTAAAATTCATTTAAAATCCAATATTGAAATTTTTTGAATACTGAACAATTAAATTGTTTAAATTTAATATTGGAAATTATTTGAATAATTGAATTCTAATATTAATATGATTGGAAATGATATCGAAAGTTGATGTAAATTTTATTTAAACAACAATGAAGATTGTTAATATTTAAAATTGGAATTAAAAGTGAATAATTAGAAATTGGAAATTTTATATTGTAATCGAGACGTTAAAAAAATAGCATTCCGCGGCACAGCCTCGGTATTCGATGAAACCAGTTCCATTGGATCCGTAATAGTGTATTCTTATCGGATTTCAAATTTATTAATATTTGGAGTTATCGTTTAGCCGTACGGGATAGAAACGCATTGAAATTAATATCGAAAATTCAATACAATAATTGGGTTCAAAAAGCTATCTTCTCCATATGATCGAATTGGAACTCAAAACCTTTTCCATTGTGTTCGGAATAGGGGTATAACATTATGAACGCCTAGCGGCGTGCCTTGATAGGAGTTCGAAATAAATATCTAGATATTTTTGAATTTAAAATAATATATTGACTTGTCCATTCCCATCTTTCAGCCATTCACATCTTTCCATCAGCCACCCTAGTCTACCCGTCCTTGCTCCTTCTTTTATACATCCCTTCCTTCATTTTTTAACTCAAATAGTAAAAGAAAAAAATGGAGCAACGTTTAAAAATCTATATCTCTCAAATTACTCAATAGAAAAATACAAAATCAGTTTTAAAAATCTTATTTAAGCTCGAACTTCGATTTGGTATGCTTCTAGTATGGAGCGGCAGCTATTTTTGGAAGTCGACAATGAAGGGTCGAACACATTTTGGAGCTAGGGTTGCAGTTTGAGCTCGATTTAGGGATTGTTGTTTGAATCTAAAGTCGTATTCGAGTTCTCGACGCGAAATAGCATCTAAGCGCTGAGTTTTGGGAGGATTGATCGCCTATGGGGGAGTGCGACCGTACGCCTGGACGTGCTCATGGTGTTGGACGCATTTTGCTCTAGGAGGCGGGAGGTGATGGCGAGCGTACGAGCAGGTCGAGCACGCCGAAAGGAGTTCATCGATGCGATCAGTTTTGGTTTTCGTTGGAAGATACTCCGTATCACCTTATAATGTGCATGGCTAAAATGAGTTCGTATAAAATCTCGTGTACAGGCATTGCTTTGGAGAAGAAAGCAGTTTAGTTGGGCTGGGCTTCTTTTGGGTATGGGTATTTTTTAATGGTAATTAGTGTTTAATTTAATTAAATTATCGATGAACTTATAAAATGTATAACTACTGCATATGAGGTCCCATTGGGACGAGACTTTTTGCAATGCGATCGTGCTGACGAGAGCTTCGAAATGAAACTAGTATGGATGGATTTGGAGACAGTTGAAATTTAGGCTAAAATCGGACGTTGTTTGTTTTTTTTTTTTGAAAACCCAGGAGAACCCGGCGGACCGGTAAACTCCTAAGGAGGGTATAGTAAAGCCGTCCGCTGATCCAAGCCCCCATACCCCCGGGTAAATTTATATAGGATAGGGAAGCGCATGGTAGAAATCGAACTTGCGTCTTTTTACCAGAACTCAGGCCTCCTTTCCACTAAAAGAGCAAATCAGTTAAAAAAGAAGGGAGAACCAAATCCAAAACATATCAAATCAAGTAGAAGGAGAGAGGTACTAAATCAAATCCAATCAAATCAAAGAAAGAAATTTGGAGGTTCTAAAATAAAATTTAAAAGAACTGAACTAAGGTAAATAGGATTATTCCAAACTAGAACGCGAAAGCGACAACGGAAAATAAATGTGAGTGTTTTATAACGTTCACATGTACTAGAATATTTTTATGACAGTTAAATTTGAAATTGTGAGGTGATATGAATTTATTGGTCGTTGTTTGATAAATTTAATCGTCATTCGGATTAACCGTTAAAATTAAAATTGACCATAATATTTGAAATTGGGAATTTAATTGCTAGTAAAATACCCAATACTAATAACTATGAGATTCTTGTGTATTATATCGACAGTTTGAATGATTGATTGCGATGGATGCTATTGGTTGATATCAAGCACGGATTTTTTTCGAAATGTAAAAGAACCAACTGCTGTGTAAAACGACGTTTGGTTGTTAAAGAGACCGGGGTCGGATATGGGCATACTCTCTGTCGATACTGGAACCACTTTAACAACTGTGTACGTGGAGTGATGATCCAGAACGAAGTGGTAGGATTTTGCGTCGTTTGCTGGATTTGAAGAAAGAGAACGATGGTGGATTAGCCTGGCACTTGTGCTAATTTGAAATGACTAAAACAGGAGCCGTACTGGCCAAGTGGGTTAGCTACCCCGAGCAGACGCACTTCTTCATATTACCATCATTTACATTGTGATTGATTGGTTTGCACCCTTTGAATTATGAGAGTGTTGGACGCGGTGGGCGATCATGGCTATGATGTGTTACCACCAGCCGGGAATGGTAAACAGGTAGTATCCTACCTTGGGCATTGCCTAACGTTCCTTGTCGTACTTTTATCCCTAAATGAGACCCATACAATTTTGGTTTAGTGTTGTTGTATCACGGCGCATCCCTGACTACCGACATTCTACTGGTGGTGTCAAATGCAAATTGTACGCCAATGCTTAAAAACGCTTTAAGGGGGATCAATGTAAAGCCTTAACGCTAAGAAAAATATTTTTTTTACTGATTAGACATTATATATGTAGTGTATTCTACTACATATAAATATTTTGACAGATCCTTAAGAGATGGAAAATCCCATAACATCTCTTGAGTTATTGCACACACGTTATACACTAGATAGGAGATGTGAAAACCCGTAAGCATCTCTGACGCCATGACACTCATGTTATGTAAGATATCGATTTGACTCACATAAGAATATTTTAGTCCTGACTCGAGTGTTTTGTCTTTTCATTACGCTCGGGTCAGCCCTGAGTTTTTCAGCTTATTGAAGATTTATTCTGGAGGACGAAGACGAAGATTTGGTATATCATTACTATTATTATTCCTGCATCATGTTGTCTGCTGCATTATTTTATTTATTTCTAATGTATGTATGACTCTAATAAATTTTGTATAGATTATAATCAAATGTATAGTAGAAACATCTTCATGAACTGTTTATTTGATTATTATATTTTATCGTCCGCCGTGAGATTCTGTGTTTGTTTTATTCTTATATTCTTAATTAACCCCATTGATTATCTATATTCCGGATTGTTTAAGTTAGACATGTGTGGATTATTGTCGATTTAAACCTTTCAAAATGTGGGTCGTCATACTTGGTATCATAGCTTTGGTTTAGAGATAACCTTAGCTTTGTAGGGTAACTCATAGAGATAAGGTCAGTAGTACCCTAGAATGAGTTTGAATGTATTAATAGATATGGGCGTGTATTTGTTAGTGAATAAAAAAATTATATTGTGTTGGTTGATTTGTTGAGTGGCTTATGGATTCTGGTCAATACGAGTAATTAACGTTATTGATAAGGTTCTCTAAACACTTGAACAGAAAAATTCGACATAGTATTGTTTTGAAATTGGGTAAATGAAATAATTTTGCTCTGATTATATTTTGTATATAAAGGAATAATTTTCAGAAATTGTTATGGTATATATAGTGTGAATTGGTTGTTCGAAATGATAATATTGATCATTATCGTTAATTGTTTGAATAGTCAATATGCCTAAACTATTAGCTATTGTATGATTATAAGAAAACGAAACCGTTTAAATGTGATTTATAAAATATAATTTGCAAGTAAAATGAAAACAAAATTGAGGATTTGAGAAATTTAAATTCCGGTGTTTCTGAAAAAGGTTTTCAAGGTTTTGAAAATAATATTAGTATTTTTTAAAAGTATATACAAATACAAATTGTTTTCAAATAAATTTTAAAAGGAATGAATTCAGTACTTCCCTCTTCTGTCGCTGGAAAGTAATTTCGGTGATGAATGCGCAGCATCATCGACGTAAATTTTCGAGTCTCAAAGTGAGGAGACTTTTGAGAAGCTTTGCTTCGAAATTGTTTTGATAAATGGATTTTGGTTTAAACTCCAAAAGTATGATTTGATATACGAAGGATATAAGTATATATGCTTATTTCAAATGATTTGAAATGAACCCGGTATTTAAAATTTTTAAGTTCTGTTAATTAATAATCTTCAAATTATTTGGATGAAATGGAATATTTGAATAACCAGAACTTATAAAATAAGAGAATTAAGAAGATCTAAACTAAATGTTTTAAGAAACTTTAGAGAGAAATTGAAAGTATTGAAAATTTAAACAAGTTAAAATAGTGAACATTCCAATTAAGTAAAATGAATCAATTAATTTGTATAATACCAAATTGCATTCTAGTAGCATAGAGTAAGACTTACCAAATGTTAAAAGTTAAAATGATGATTTGGATATGTAATGGGATATTATACAAGTAAACAAAAATCAAAAGTAATTAAAATGTGTATAAATGGAAATTTAGTTGTAATAACAAATGTTATATAATTAATTAGTATATTGTGAAATGATTGATGACTAAATGGAATAAGTAAGTGAACTTGAGGAAGTAGACAAATGAATTAAATAATATCTTTGTAAATTGGCTATAAAATAAATTTTCAAAAAAATTGTGAAATTAAATTTGTAACTTTTGAGATAAGTATAAATTTAAAATAAAGTCACATATAAGAAGTCGGACTTTTATAGAATGATTATAAACTAAAGTAATGAATAATAAAATGTTTCACAAATAAATTTGTTATTAAAGGAAATTATGAAAATGAAGGTGAATGAAAAGAATTGGGTGTAACTAAGAATTAATTGGAATAAATACGTAAGTCATATGTACATTATTTTATTCGCATAACGATTTGATCCAGATTCGAGCATAGAATTTCGAGATAATTTATATCGATCCGAGTTAGGATTTTTCAATCAATTCTCGACGGTGAACCCTGGATATGGATTTTTGATTTGATTCTGTAATCCTCTATCATAGTATATGGCTATGCAAGGAGAATAACGGTTTCTGATCAAGGAACCAAATTTGAGTCCACACTAGAGAGTCGTGTGAACGATACTAGTTCAGAAGTGAAATTGTGCGATCGAGTGAGGGATCAGATTTGATATTGCGTACGGATGATATATGTACACTATAGGGGCTTAAGTAAAGAAAATATTAGAAACTGAAAATACAAAATATAAATTGATTTTAAATTATATGATTGGATATCATTGGTAAATAAGATGCAGGTCTTTAAAATCAAGGAAATTTGAATTGTCCGACAAAAAGGTACATGTTTATTTTGTCATTTGATTTGATGGTTTTATGATGGAGCCACTTGGCTTTTGTTTTCTTTTTTTTTGTTTGGGGCCCGTAGTGGCATTTTGTAGTTGTTCTGATCTAGTCGCGCAAAGGAGACGTTGGCGAAATTTTCCATAAATCTAGGTGTTAGAAAATATTGAAGTTTTAAAATTTTTATAACTCGTTTTGATAACTAACTTGTAAATTCCGTAAGCCGATCGGCGTAGCGTTGTAGAAACATAGTCATGGTTATATAGATAAGATTTATTGTTTTATAAGTTGATTATTATTTTTAGATATATTAAATGTTAAATTCTTTACTTGACGCCTTTTCGGGGACGAAAAGTTTTGAGTGGGAGAGATTGTAACGACCCGTATTTTTAGCTATTTTAAATTATTAAATTTGATATAATTATTGAATAAAAATGGTTAAAAAATAAAAATTTAATGATTTTTCATGTAAGTTATTGGATATGAACTTGAATAAAATTTGGAAATAAACTAATTTCGAAGATTTAAGTAATAACCCGTATTGAAAGGTAATGCTATGTATTGAATGTGTTTAAAATCAATAGTTGGATTAAATAATAAATGTTGAATTCATTAAACGTAAATAAAGTAATTGATTGAGAACTAAAATTCAATTAAAATCTAATATTGAAATTTGTTGAATATTGAACAATTAAATTGTTTAAATTTAATATTGGAAATTATTTGAATAATTGAATTCTAATTTAATATGATTGAAAATGATATCGGAAGTTGATGTAAATTTTATTTAAACAACAATGAAGATTGTTAATATTTAAAATTGGATTTAAAAGTGAATAATTAGAAATTGGAAATTTTATATTATAATCGAGACATTAAAAAAATAGCCTTCCGGGGTACTGCCTCAGAATTCAACGAAACCAGTTCCATTGGATCCGTAATAGTGTATTGTTATCGGATTTCAAATTTCGTAATATTTGGAGTTATCGTTTGTCCGTACGGGATAGAAATGCATTGAAATTCATATCGAAAATTCAATATAATAATTGGGTTCAAAAAGCTATCTTCTCCATACGATCGAATTAGGACTCGAAACTTTTTCCATTACATTTGGAATAGGGGTATAACATTATGAACGCCTAGCAGTATGCCTCGATAGGAGTTCGAAATAAATATCTAGATATTTTTGAATTTAAAATAATATATTGACTTGACCATTCCTGTCTTTCAGCTGTTCACATCTTTCCATCAGCCACCCTAGTCTACCCATCCTTGCTCCTTCTTTTATACATCCCCTCCATCATTTTTTTAACTCAGATAGTAAAAGAAAAAAAATGGAGCAATGTTTAAAAATCTATATCTCAAATTACGCAATAAAAAAATACGAAATCAGTTTTAATAATCTTATTTAAGCTCGTACTACGATTTGGTATGCATTTAGTATGGTGCGGTAGCTATTTTTGGAAGTCAGCAGTGAAGGGTCAAACATTGATTAGAGCTTGGGTTGCGGTTTGAGCTTGATTTAGGGATTGTTGTTTGAATCTGAAGTCGTATTCGAGTTCGTGACGCGAAATAGCATTTAAGCACCTAGTTTTGGGAGGATCGATCGCCTATGGGGGAGTGCGACCGTACGCCTAGATGTGCTCATGGTGTTGGACGCGTTTTGCTCCAGGAGGCGGGAGGTGATGGCGAGGGTACGAGCCAGTCGAGCACGCGGAGAAGAGTTCATCGATGCGATCGGTTTTGATTTTCGTTGGAAGATGCTCTGTATCACCTTATAATGTTCACTGCTAAAATGGGTTTGTGCAAAATCTCGTGTACATGCATAGCTTTGGAGAAGAAAGCAGTTTAGTTGGGCTAGGCTTCTTTTGGGTATAGGTTATTTTAATGGTAATTAGTGTTTAATTTAATTAAATTAACGATGAATTTATAAAATGTATAACTCCTGCATACGAGGTCCGATTGGGATGAGAATTTTTGCGTTGCGATCGTGATGATGAGAGCTTTGCAATGAAACTGGTTTGGACAGATTTATAGACAGTCGAAATTTGGGCTAAAATCGAACGTTGTTCGGTTTTAGTTCCAAATTAGGACGCGAAAGCGACAACGGAAAATAAAGGTGAGTGTTTTATAACGCTCACACGTACTAGAATATTTTATAATAGTTAAATTTGAAATTGTGAAGTGATATGAACTTGTTGGTCGTTGTTTGATAAATTTAATCATCATTTAGATTAACCGTTAAAATTAAAATTGACCGTTATATTTGAAATTGGGAATTTAATTGCAAGTAAAATACCCGATACTAATAACTATGAGATTGTTGTGGATTATATTGACTGTTTACATGATTTATTGCGATGGATTCTATTGTTGATATTTTTGGCTGATTTGGATGTTTATTTGTTCTGATATATCCTATTATCACCCTGCATATTATTTATAGTATATAAACTGTAAATTGAATTATTTCGAATAAATTAAGAAATAGGTTGAAATGATATATACCTATGACATTGTAATTTGGATTGAAATTATATATATCCATCTCTGAAATTAAATTGAAATAACTGATCACTTGGGCATAGGATAGAAAATTATATACAGACACCAGATGGGTTAAATTAAGTGATTTTAAAAATTTTGACTTGAAATTGTTTGAATGGTTTTTATTTAAAAGAAATAAAAATCAAATTTATAGAAATCAAATTATTTTCGAACTTGAGCCCTGAATGTTGAAATTTAAATTTGGTAATCAAAATTGTTTAAATAATCGAAGTTGAGATTTTGAAGTTATGATCGAAATATAATTTGAATTTTTGGAAATTGATTTGTTTTAAAAGATTGAACTTTTATTCGAACTTTGAATATTACTAAGTAAAAGTGTTATAAAAACGATATTTCAAAATTAAGCTCGGAATTGAATTTAATTTGAAGATTGGGATTTTAAACTGAATATTGAAGGATAATTTGATTTAAATGTTTTGAATCGATATTTTGAAAATCGAGCTCGAAATCCATATAAATTGAAACTAAAATTGAATTAATTGGATTTGAAAGTGGAATTGAATTAATTCGAAATCAAAGTTGAAATTGATTTGAATTGAAATCGAAATTGAATCGATTGAATGGAAATTGGAATTGATTTGAATTGGGAAGTTAGAATTGAATCGGTTTGACTTTGAAACTATTTTTAAATAAATTATTTAGTATGAAACTACTTAAAATCTATCTTCTTAAATATATAAATTATTTTTGTTTTCCAGATTATTTTGCTATATAAACCATTTTAATATTTAAACTATTTTTAACTATTTTAACCATTTAAACCATTTTAACTATTAAATTACTTAAACTACTTTAAAACTATTCAAACTATTTTTCAAAAATTCAAACTGGTCAAGGGTGGAATGTTTATTTTTAAATCATGGATTTAAATACGAATTGGGTTAAAATGAAGTTATAACCTAAATTGAAATTCAAAACGATTTTGGAAGCGAAATCGGAATATTGAGGCGAAAATGATTTTGAACTGAAATAGTATATTTTTAGTAAATATGATGATTTCGAAATGGATTTGATTTTTGAAGCGAATATAATATTTTGATATCAAGTACGAATTGTTTTCGAAATGTAAAAGAACCAACTGGTGTGTAAAACGACGTTTGGTTGTTAAAGAGACCGGGGTTGGATATGGGCATACTCTCTGTCGATACCGGAACCACTTTAACAACTGTGTACGTGGAGTGATGATCCAGAATGAAGTGGTTGGATTTTGCGTCGTTTGCTGGATTTGAAGAAAGAGAACATTCGTGGATTAGCCTGGCACTTGTGCCAATTTGAAATGACTAAAATAGAAGCCATACCGGCCAAGTGGGTTAGCTACCCCGAGCGGACGCACTTCTTCATATTACCATCATTTACATTGTGATTGATTGGTTCGCACCCTCTGAATTATGGGAGTGTTGGACGCGGTGGGCGATCATGGCTATGATGCATTACCACCAGCCGGGAAGGGTAAACTGGTAGTATCCTACCTTGGGCATTGCCTAACGTGCTTTGTCGTACTTTTATTTTCTAAATGAGACCCATACAATTTTGGTTTAGTGTTGTTGTATCACGGCACATCCCTGACTACCGACATTCTACTGGTGGTGTCAAATGCAAATTGTACGCCAATGCTTAAAAACGGTTTAAGGGGGATCAATGTAAAGCCTTAACGCTAAGAAAAATATTTATTTTACTGATTAGACATTATATATGTAGCGTATTCTACTACATATAAATATTTTGACGGATCCTTAAGAGATGGAATATCCCGTAACATCTCTTGAGTTATTGCACACACGTTATACACTAGATAGGAGATGTGAAAACCCGTAAGCATCTCTGACGCCGTGACACTCATGTTATATATGATATCGATTTGATTCACATAAGAATATTTTAGTCCTAACTCGAGTTTTTTGTCTTTTCATTACGCTTGGGTAAGCCTTGAGTTTTTCAGCTTATTGAAGATTTATTCTGTAGGACGAAGACGAAGATTTGGTATATCATTACTATTATTATTCCTGCATCATGTTGTCTGCTGCATTATTTTATTTATTTCTGATGTATGTATGACTCTAATAAATTTTGTATAGATTATAATCAAATGTATAGTAGAAACAGCTTCATGAACTGTTTATTTGATTATTATATTTTATCGTTCTGGTGCGAGATTCTGTGTTTGTTTTCTTCTTCTATTCTTATTTTTCTTAATTAACCCCATTGATTATCTATATTCCGGATTGTTTAAGTTGGACATGTGTGGATTGTTGTCAATTTAAACCTTTCGAAATGTGGGTCGTCATATTTTTACACCCAAGTACAGATCTGGAATAAAAATATACAACATTCCAATCCAAAAATCTTTGGGACTGATTTCCAGAACTAGGTGTAAATATATTTCAAATTAAGTCTATAACAAGAATATATAGGCAACAGATTTCTACACTAATTTAAGCCTACAATTCAGAAATAAAATGATTTAGGCATAAAAATCAAACGTATGCCAATGGAATAGATTTAAAATCATAACCAATATATAAAATTTCCCACTCAACTTTTTAAAAGCGATCCAAATCTCCAGATCTGAAGTAGAACCTTAAATTCATCTCCAAATCCTTTTTAATCTAAGAAATATGTATAAAAAGGGTATATACTTATATTAGATATCTGAGAAGAGATTTGCAATTGGGAGAGGAAATAGATCAAATTTACAAATATATATATATATATATATATATATATAAATTACCTCAAATATGCGTATATTTGATTCTCTTCTCCTTTTCATTTGATTTCTATTCTTCTCCAATTTGTATGAATATAAATACAAAATTATTTTGTTTTATAATTTAGAAAGAAAGTGGAGAAGGAGAAATGGCAGAGCTTCGCTGCTGCCTTCAGAAAAATATGAGAAGAAAAGGGAGGTTTAGGCCTGAATTTATAAGCGTAAGAATCAACCTCAACCGTATGATTTAAAATATTAAATCCAGGTTATTGCGGCCTAGGTTTATTGCAGCCGCCTGAATGCGACCGATCGACCGCCCATAGAGTACAAGTCGACCGCTATGGTTCGACCGGTCCCAATGATAGATCGGCATATGGGCCCGGTCGATTAATTAATAAACGTTAATTTATCCAATCGAATAATTTCTGTTCCGAATTCGTTTTTCATCCGTAACTTCTTCGTTTGGACTCCGATCTTAAAACTCAAAATATGAAAGTTGCTCAGAATTTCGCCACGAATGCAATGGTGCAAATTTCATGGTCAAATTCCATCATTTGCATGAATTCCATTTTTGGAGCATAATTAATTAACTAACTAACTAATTAAATAACTAATGCCGAATTATGGAGTGTTACATTCTTCCTCCCGTAAAAAGAATTTCGTTTCCAAAATTTCACCAATGACTAAGTCATGGTTTTGGCTCCTAATTATCCTAAACTACAAAATCAATGAGTGTACAACTAATTTTGCAACCAAACGTGCACAAGTGCATAGTGTATTACCGTATCACTAGAAAGAAAATATATATGCAGAATGATTCTAAATTGGATCCTCCTATATGAATGTATTTCATTTGAAAACGTTTTTGAAAACATGATGTAAGAAACCTATATATACTGGCAGTTCTATATGTATGTAGCTTTTTGAAAAATCTTTTCAACCAAAACCCTCATACTCCTACGAATAGAAGTATGAAGCAACCAATTTTGCATCCATTTCCTACCATCTAATAATCCAACGCATCAAAAAATCGCTTCCTAAACTTTACTCATATGTCGGAAAAAGAAATTTAGGTGGAAAATTTAACATTCTTACCACTATATAATCTCCCCATACTTGTAGTACAGTGGAAATTTCCTTGCCGCCCCGAATTTACTCTAAATTTTCCATGTATAAAATGAATAAGGAGGCTTATTTTCAAGTTTTAAAATGGAATTAAGTTTAAAAATTAGACCTGTGTGTGTCATCGACAAGGTATGGAAATAGAAATTCCAAGGCTAAAACAGCTTTTTTCCCTTGTTATCGCTTGCATTTATCGCATCATCGATTCTAATGCACCACTATATTCGCATATTCTAACTCTATTTTCCATCCCTACACCTAGCATGTGGCCTTCAAAATCAAAGGTTTCACAAAAATCTTTCTCACTTTTCAAATTCGTACATCAAAATAAGATCCAAAAATATTTAGATGCACATTTTCCCTTGAAATCAAATTTTTGGACAAAAACTCTAAAAATAATTTAAGAGTCAAAAATAAATAAACACAAAACTTTTTTTCGAAAGGGAAACTTTTCAAAATATTTTCCTTCTCAAAAATTTTGATAAATCAAGCCACAATCTCAGCATGGTCGGAAGTCGATTATGCACCAAATGCATAAACCAAATTCTAAATCTACAACTAATCTTTACCCAAAAACTTAACATTTTATTTAAAAATGTCATCACATCTATTATTCAAAAAAATTGCTTTTAAGGAACATGAGCAATGACTATAATACCAAAACAACTCTATCATGTCCTTTGCTAAAATTTTCCAAGTATTCTAAGCTTCTAGTCTTATATTGCATTTACTATTAGTCAATTGTCTTTATAAGATTCCCATATTTATACTACTTTACTATGTATATATAGGAGCAGTTCGCATGTCCAGAAACAATAACATGGTAAATAAATAGAAACTCATAATACCATGCGTGCCTTTTAAAAGAGACAACTAACAGTTACAACCCAAATAATCTAAAAGAAAAGAATAAATGCTGGAAGGAAAAGACAACAACACCATTGTAACAACCCGCATATTTTACGATTGTATATTTAAATGTTTTATTTAAATATAGCATCGTTAATCGGATTAAAGTCTGAAGTCTAAAATGTTACTTTTTGTAAACAATCGAATTGGGACTCGAGACCACTTCCATTGAGTCCAAAATGGCATCTACAACTTTTTTAAGTACAAACATCGATATGTTTGGAGTTGAGTAGAATTTTGATATTTTATATTTTGGGCTTTGGGTTTGGGTTTCAGCCCACTAACCCAACTTAATACCCTAACTCCACCCCACTCCTCTTCATTCATTCATTCCATTTCCTAACACTTTAAAGCTAAAGTAAAAATGGGGGAAAAGATAGGAAATTAAAATTCCTAAACCCTAGTTTGATTAGGAAATTCAAGTTCTTGCTTTAAAATCGAAGAGAAGCTTAGGTAAGCATCCTCTTCATCTTCTCCATCTCAATCTCTCTCCAATTTCAGAAATTTCCTATAACCTAACTTAGGAAATATTTGCTTATGATCTTAGATTGGAGCTTCTAGAGTTGAAGTTGAAGTGTGATTGATCTATCCTTTGTTTTAAAGCATCTCACTTGTTGTTTTGGGTTTAAAGGTGAGTTCTTTAACTCACATCTACATCTATAACTTTCATTGTTGTTGGGTATGAATTCCTAACAACTATTCATGTTCATTTGCTTTTGCTTTGAATTGATTTGGTGAATTTTCCAATTTTTTGTTTGTGAAGTACAATTTTATGAAAATCCTACTTTGGATGTTTAGACATGATTTTTGGGGTGTATCAAAGAGCCTATAAGGCTGGGTTGTCGCTTGGCATAAATCCCTAGTCTTCGTTGCTCGTCCGGTCACTCCCGTAACGTTTTGGCCATCTTGGCCTAGGCAAATTGTTGCCTAGACCAGGTGACCAGACGTTTGGTTATCAAGTCCAGACGTCTGGTAATAGACCTGGAGAAAAAAATATACACGGTAGAAAAAATAAAATGGCAGAGACTAATTCCAAACGTCTGAAATATAGGTCCAGACGTCTGATTAGGGCTCAGACGTCTGCTTCGAAATTTCAGACGTCTGGGTGGTTTTCTGAAAATTTCCAGAAAACAAATCCAGACGTCTGGATTCTAAACCAGACGTCTGGAACTGTTCGGTTTTGCATATTTGCCTATTTTTTGAGTGAACTTCCAATTTTAATCGATTTTTGTTGATCCGGTTAGTTGTTATCACTCATTATCGACTTTGATGACTTCTTTCTTTGGATTTTTGGGAATATCCATTTGATGGATTTGATATCGATTTTTATGGATTTAATTCACATTCTCGTATGTGAATTTTTGGTGATTGATTGTTTCTACAATCATTTCTGTGGTTTGTCACTTTAAAATACAAAGGTTTCTATACTAGTAGTAGATACTCAAACTCTTTCATAAAAATGATTTCAACACTACTTTTAAATACAAAGCTCGTTTTTAAAACCGATTCAAAATCTATTAGTATATACAAACCTTTACCTCATCTGTATGAGAAATCTAATTAAACGGCTTAGCAAAACAAGTGGTATGAAACGCTTGCGTTTACTTTGTCGGTTAATTCTTGGACTTGTTCGATTGAACTCTCGTGACAATATTCGAGTGGAAATCTACAATTTGTTCGTAAATATTTAAGTTAAGCTAGTGGTTATGGGACATGAAGCTAAACTCGTTTATTTACTAGCTTAGTGTAATTTACATTTATTGATCATTGATGTTCATTTTGTGATTTAGACTAGCGATGTGCGATGTCTCTTTGTTTGTGTGGGGGGAAAAACCCCGTTTGTGGAACTCCGGTTCAATTTGGTGGGGTAGTGACCCATGGTCTTCAGGCCGTTTGTGGAGCCTTGGCTCAAAATTAATGGTTAACGACCATGGAATAGCGTTCCGTTTGTGACACACGTATTGGGGAGTTTTCATGCTCCCGTTTGTTATAGGTCTTCCCTTTTTGTGATTTCAGGATTTCTAGTTGATGATTTCTAGGATTTGTGTTTCACCGAATTTTGCGATTGGCATTGATATGTTTTGCCAATATTTGTGTTTTGGTGAATAATTTAAAGAATATGACATTCTTTTTAGTGATTGAGAATCATTGAGATATTGTATGATTTTTGTTGTTATCTTATGTATACATGTCGCAGTATGGCATTATTGTTATCATACGTTTTTGTGATATCTCTTATCCTATCCATTTTTTATGATATTTATAGCTATACTGATCCGTTTATTATTTTCTTCTTAAATAATACTCGGGCCAGACCGAGGTTTTTCAGGTGCTTCTGCTTAGACTTCTTATCAGGGTCCGTCACCTGACTTTTGGCTAGCTACTTTAGCTTAGTAGTTTTTGTTATTATACATTCGAGATAGAGACTCCTTGATGTATAATTATTCTTTTGTCTAGCACTTGTACCTATTCTTTTGTGATGTAGTGGATCTTGTATGACCCCTACTTTGATGTACACTTCTATGTGATATATTCATATATTTTTTTGCCTTTGTGATATGAATATCTGTGACTGATTTGTGTATGCTTATTTCTATATTTGTTTCCAAGGCCACATAGTCACTGTGTGGTAGCTTTGAGTTTGTATTTGATATGTCGGATTTCCTCTAGAATGAAATGTATACTCGCACAAAGCAATCACACAGATAGTTGCTCCTCAACAGCCTTATTCTTCGTGCTAGTCGACGGCACTACCCCATAGTGTCCTTGGCTAGTGTGAGTATAGAGGTGGGGCATCACAGCTTGGTATCAGAGCCAAACTTCGGAACAATGTAGAATAATATAGCAAGGATCATTGTCCTAAGTCTTTCTTAGGAATCGTGCCATAGGATTTAATTCGAGTCTTTGTACCGTTCTATCCTATTTCTTTTTATGATGCCTTGTTTTATCAATCAAGTTTGTTTGATATTAATTCTGAGAATAACCTTTTTCCTCTTCTTTCTTTTTTTTCTTAAAGAAGAGAAATGGTTAGACCAGGCCGTCCCAGCGCCGGTCAATCCAGTGCTACTCCTCAGGATGGAGTACTTATGTCTGCCCAGCAACTCTTAGATCATGTGAAGAATGCTCAAGCTATCAGACCCATTCCAGAGCCTACTCATCCTAAATCTGGGTTTCCATGCTTGTGCAGTGATTACACCTACTTGGGTGGAAGGCCTTTCAAGGGTTCCGAAAGCGTTATAGAAGTCCAAGCTTGGCGTAGAACATGCGGTCGTATCTTTTCCGCATGAATCTTATTGATCTACATCGAGTCCAAGTGGCTTCTAGCATGTTCCAGGAGAGAGCATTAGATTGGTATGAGCTTCTGATCTCGGAAATTGTTGAAGCGGATCTTACTTGGGAGCAATTCCGGGAAAGGTTCGAGTTAAAGTTTGTGCCGGAAGCTGAAAAAATATCTTTAGCTCGACACTTTATCGACCTTGTTCAAGGTGAATCTTCTGTGACCGACTATGTCGCATCTTTTAAATCTCTTTCTAAATATGGGGTCGAGTATATTAATACCCCAATGAAGATAAATCAGATACTTGTCTATGGGTTGAATAAGAATCTCAAAAAGTCATTACTTCTGAAACTAGAAGTTTCTTTTGATCAGCTTGTTGATATCGCTCTTCGACTCGAAGAGGCCGATAAAGAAAGTGATGTTGAAGTTGTGGGTGCCAAACAAAACATCAATAAGAAGAGGCCGATAAAGAAAGTGATGTTGAAGTTGTGGGTGCCAAACAAAACATCAATAAGAAGAGGCCGTTTAAAGTTCAAGCCTTATCCCAACAAGAAAGGGAAGCAAGCAACTTCGGTAGCAAAGACTCCTACCTCTAGTCGTGGAGAATGTTACAATTGTGTTTCTAAGGACCATTATGCAAACAAGTGTCCGTAGCCCCTTACTTGCCGCTATTGCAAAAGTTCGGGCCATACTATATCTTCATGTCCCAAACTTCAAAGCAAGAAGGAAGGGAAGCTAAATGTTGTGCAAGCCCCTTGTAACACTTCTCTTGGTCAAGGTATTTCTCATTCTATACTTGATGGCATTATTATATTTCGTGATCTTCCTATTCGAGTTCTTTTTGATACGGGTGCATCTCACTCTTTTATATCAAAAGAACTTGTTGATGCTTTGTGTAACAATCCGCATATTTTACGATTGTATATTTAAATATTTTATTTAAATATAGCATTGTTAGTCGGATTAAAATCCGAAAAGCTACTTTTTGCAAACAGTCGAATTAGGACTCGAGACCACTTCCATTGAGTCCAAAATGGTGTTTGCAACCTTTTTGAGTATAAACATCGATATGTTTGGAGTTGAGTGAATTTTGCTATTTTTCACTTAGGGCTTTGGGCTTGGGTTTGGGTTTCAGCCCACTAACCCAACTCATCTTATATCCTAACTCCACCCCCTCTCCTCTTCATTCATTCTATTATTTTCCTAACACTTCAAGCTTTAGAAAAAATGGGGGAAGAGATTGGAAACAAAAATCCTAAGCCCTAGTTCCTTTTCAAATTCAAGTTCTAGCTCCAAAATCAAAGAGAAGCTTAGGTAAGCATCCTCTTCTTCTTCTTCATCTCAATCTCTCTCCAATTTCAGAAATTTCCTATGACCTAACTTAGGAAATATTCGTTGTAATCTTAGATTGGAGCTTCTAGAGTTGAGGTTGAAGTGTGGTTGATCTTTATCTTGATTTCAAAGCTTCTCATTTGTTGTTTTGGGTTGAAAAGGTGAGTTCTTTAACTCACATCTACGTCTATAGCTATCATTGTTGTTAGGTATGAATTCCTAACATTTGTGCATATTCATTTGCTTTTGATTTGAATTGGTTTTGTGAATTTTCCAAATTTTGGTATTTTGGTCCAATTTTATGAAAATCCTACTATGGATGTTTGGACATTGATATTTAGGGTGTATCGAAGAGCCTTTAAGGCTGGGTTGTCGCTTGGCGTAAATCCTTAGTCGTCGTTGCTCGTCCGATCGCTCTCAATTCGTTTTGGCCACTTTGGCCTAGGCAAATTGTTTCCTAGCCCAGGCATCTAGACGTCTGAAATATAGGTTCAGACGTCTGGTTTTACAATCTGGAGAAAAAAAGAAGAAACGGCAGAAAAATTAAAATGGCAGTGACTAATTTCAAACGTTTGAATTAAAGTTTCAGATGTTTGATTTGAGATTTCAGACGTCTGGTTGGTTTTCTGGAATATTTCCAGAGACCAAATCCAAACGTCTGGATTAACCCCTCAAACGACTGGAAATGCACAGTTTTGCCTATTTGCCTATTTCTTGATTGAATTTCCATTGTTTATCGATTTTAGTTGCTCCGATTAGTTGTTATCACTTTTATCGACCTTGATAGCTTCTTTTTCGGGATTTTTGGGAATATCCATTTTGATGGATTTGGTATCAATTTCTTTGGATTTGATTCACGTCTTTGTATGTGAATTTTTGGTGATTGATTGTTTCTACAATCATTTATGTGATTTGTCACTTTTAAATACAAAGGTTTATATACTAGTAGTAAATACACAAACTCTTTCACAACTATGATTTCAACACTACTTTTAAATACAAAGCTCGTTTATAAAATCGTTTTCCAATCTATTAGTATATACAAACCTTTACCTCATTAGTATGAGAAATCTAATTAAACGGCTTAGTAAAACAAGTGGTATGAAACACTTGCGTTTACTTCATCAGTTAATTCTTGGACTTGTTCGATTGAACTCTTGTGACAATTTTCGAGTGGAAATCTACAATTCATTCGTAAATATTTAAGTTAAGCTAGTGGTTATGGGACATGAAGCTAAACTCATTTATTTACTAGCTTAGTGTAATTAACTCTTCTTGTTAATCAATGATGATCCTTTGGTGATTTAGACTAGCGATGTGCGATGTCTTTTTGTCCGCGTGGGGGACTGTAGCCTGTTTGGAGGAGCTTCGGCTCATTTGGAGGAGCTTCGGCTCATAGTCCGCAATGGGGGACTATACCCTGTTTGGAGGAGCTTCGGCTCATTTGGAGGAGCTTTGGCTCATAGTCCACAATGAGGGACTATACCCTGTTTGGAGGAGCTCCGGCTCTTGTGGTACACGTGTTGGTGAGTTTTCATGCTCCCGTTTGTGATAGGCCTTCCCCCCTTTGTGATTTCTGGATTTCTGGATGTGATTTCTAGAATTTGTGTTTCAACAATTTTAGTGGTTGGCATTGATAAGCTCTATCAATATTTGTGTTTTGGTGAATAATTTAAAGAATGTGATTCTTTTTGGTGTTTTGAGATGAATTGAGATATTGTATGATTTTTGTTGTTATTTGATGTATACTTGACACACTATGGCATTTTTGTTATCATACGTTTTTGGTCATATCTCTTATCCTATCTCATTTTATCTGATATTTATAGCTAGACTGATCCGTTTATTATTTTCTTCTTAAATAATACTCGGGTCAGACCGAGGTATTTCAGGTGCTCCTGCTTGACTTTTTATCAGGGATTATCATCTGATTTTTGGCTAACTACTTTAGATTAGTAGTTTTTGTTATTATACATTTGAGATATAGACTCCTTGATGTATAATTATTATTTTGTCTAGCACTTGTATCTATTCTTTTGTGATGTAGTGGATCTTGTTTGACCACTACTTTGATGTACACTTTTATGTGTTATATTCATATCTGATTCTGCCTTTGTGATATGAATATCTGTGACTGATTTATGTTATGTTTATTTCTATATTTGTTTCCAAAGGCCTCGTAGCCACTGTGTGGTAGCTTTGAGTTTGTATTTGATATGTCGGATTTCCTCTAGAATGAAATGTAAGTTATATTATCTGACATATCGGTACTCGCACAAAGCAATCACACAGATGGTCGCTCCTTAACAGCCTTATTCTTCGTGCTAGTCGACGGCACTACCCCGTAGTGTCCTTGGCTAGTGTGAGTATAGAGGTGGAGCGTCACGGCTTGGTATCAGAGCCAAACTTCGAAACAATGTAGAATAATCTAGCAAGGATCATTGTCCTAAGTCTTTCTTAAGAATTGTACCATAGGATTTAATTCGAGTCTTCGTACCGTTCTATCCTATTTTCTTTTGTGATGCCTTGTTTTATCAATCAAGTTTGTTTGATATTCATTTTGTGAATAACCTTTTTCCTCTTCTTTATTTCTTAAAGAAGAGAAATGGTTAGACCAAGCTGTCCCAGCGCCGGTCAATCTAGTGCTACTCCTCAGGATGGAGTATTTATGACTGCTCAGCAACTTTTAGATCTTGTAACAATGCCCAAGCTGCCGGACCCATTCCAGCGCCTACTCACCCTAAATTCGGGTTTGCACACTTGTGTAGAGATTATACCGCTTTGGGTGGAAGTCCATTCAAGGGATCCGAAAACGTTATAGAAATCCAAGCTTGGCTTAGATCATGCGATCGCATCTTTTCTCGCATGAGGCTTACCGATCTTCATCGAGTCCAAGTGGCTTCTAGCATGCTCCAAGAAAAAGCATTAGATTGGTATGAGCTTTTGATTTCGGAAATTATCGAAGCGGATCTTACTTGGGAGCAATTTCGGGAAAGATTCGAATTGAAGTTTGTGCCGGAGGCTGAAAAAGTAACTTTAGCCCGATGCTTTATTGACCTTGTTCAAGGTGAACCTTCTGTGGCAGATTATGTCGCATCTTTTGAATCTCTCTCTAAATTTGGGGTCGAATATATTAATACCCCATTGAAGAAAAATCAAAGATTTGTCTATGGGTTGAATAAGAACCTCAAAAAGCCTTTACTTCTGAAACTAGAAGTTTGTTTCGATCAGCTTGTAGATATCGCTCTTCGACTTGAAGAGGCCGATAGAGAAAGTGATGTTGAAGTTGTGAGTGCCCAACAGAACTTCAACATCAATAAGAAAAGGCATCCCTTTATTAAGTTCGAAAGTCCTAATCCCAATAAGAAAGTGAAGCAAGTAACTTCGATAGCAAAGACTCCAATCCCTAATCGCGGAGAATGCTACAATTGTGGCTCTAAGGACCACTATATAAATAGGTGTCCAAGGCCTATTTCTTGCCGCTATTGCAAAAGTTCGGATCATTATATATCTTCATGTCCCAAACTTCAAAGCATGAGAGAGGGAGAGCTGAATGTTATGCAAGCACCTAGTAACACTTCTCTTGGTCAAGGTATTTCTCCTTCTATCATTGATGACATTAATTTGTTTTGTGATTATCTTATTCATGTTCTTTTTTATACGGGTCCATTCTTTTATATCAAAAGAACTTGTTGATTCTTTTTCTTTAAATATTATGGGTTTGATGACTTCATTGAGAATTGCGAATCTGGTTGGTGGATCCGCAGCACTCAGTTTGCTTTGTAAAAATGTCGAGATTATTTTATGTGATTATTCTTCTCGAGCCGATTTGCATGTTATGCGTTACTTAGGCTTCGAAATTGATTTTTTGGAAAAGGATTGGCTTGATCATTATGAAGCCCACATCCTATGTCCTGAGCGGACTATACATCTTCGACATCCTCAATCTGTTAAGCAGATTTCTATGGTTCTTAATGATTTTGATTTCCAAATTCGGTGACATCATTTTATTCTTTAAACCCACTTGATGAGGAAAGTGTTATTTCTCTCATTCAAGTAGTTTGTGAATTTTCCGGTATACTTGAGCTTGTCCTAGGATTATCACCTAAGCAATCTATTGAGTGGTGCTAAGGTCTTTTCAGCTCGACCTTGCCACCGGTTTTCATCAGCTACGAGTTGCGGAGGATAGCATTCCACTTACCGCATTCCGCACTCGTTATGATTCTTGTGAGTGGTTCGTTATGTCATTCGGTTTGACGAACCTTCTGACTTATTTCATCCATCTTGTGAATCGAGTATTCTACGAATATCTCGATGATTTTATCCTTGTATCTATTGATTATGGATGAAAACAACAATTTAAAATTTGCAAATCTTTTTAATAAGATATTTATAAGCATAATTGGATTTTGTTCTTAAAACGAGCAAAGAGTATTTGTAAATTTTATAAGAGGCATGTTTATCAAATAGAAGATGATTTTGTATTATTTTGCCCATTGAGTGCTTTAAGAATTCTGGTCGGTGCGCTTGATCAACATCATCGATAGGAATCTCCTAAACGCTATGATGAGACAGTCAAACACAATAAATTGACTTGTAATAAGTAAATTTTTCTAAAAAGATGAATATATAATGTAACGACCCAGAATTTATATTAATTAAAATTTGAATATTTAATTGATTTTAAATATTAACAAGTAGAATTAATAAGTCGAATAATTTAAAATTCGAATACCTGGATTTAATTGAATAATTAAATCAATAATGTAATAGTGAAATTCCAGACATAATTGAAAATTGGGTTTAATGTGATTGAAAATGATTTATAAAGTTATATTAAATCATATTGAAGTTATAGTGATGTTATAGAACTTTTAAAATTGAATTTAAAGTTAAATTGTAAAAATTGAATATTTTAATATTTAATTGACTAGTGAAATTAGCCATTTTTCGAACAGTCTCAGAATTGGACGAAACTAGTTCCATTGGATCCGTAATAGTTTGTTATTATCGTATTTCAATTTTCGTAGCAATCGGAGTTGTCGTTTGACCGTGGCAGCTCGAAACGCATCGAAATTGTTTTAATATTAATTTGGCGAGTTAAAATAGTCATTTTTCAAACAGTGTCGGATTTCGACGAAACTAGTTTCATCGGATCCGTAATATGATATTATTGTATGGTTTCAAATTTCGTGTCAATTGGATTTACCATTTGTCCGGGGCAAGCCAAAACGCATCGAAATCGGTTTAAATCGGTTTAATTTAAAATCGATCGTTTAATTCCGTAACTCGCACATATGACCGAATTAGCTCCCGAAACATGTTCCATTGCGTTCGGAACGCGGGGTAAACCTTAGAAATGCCAGCCAGCACGTTCGATTTGGAGTTCGGAAAATTTTGGGTGAATAGTGTTTTCGTCAATTTTCTATATAAGTACCTCACATCTTCAATTTGCAAACTAAAATAAAACCCTAACCCTAATTTGTTCCAGCCGCCATCAACAGAAACAATGGCCAGAAATTATCCACTTTCTCCCCCTCCGATCTCTCAATCCGTAAAGAATTAGCCTTCGAGTTCTAAAGCAAAGGTGTAGAGGACATCAAGATCTATCCATCCAACGGTGGAGATTGGATATGGAGGCTCGACGTGGGGGCTAGGGGGCCGCGATTTCTTGCTGTACGTGCACGAATTACGAGGTAGAATGGAGGCCGAGCTTAGGGAGGTTGAAGGCGTGGGTAGCTCTCACGTAGGCGGAGAGAATGGCGCTCGCCGATCGTCTTCTCGTCGCCGGAGGTGGTCGCAATAATTCGAAGAGAGGAGGCGGCTATGGGTTTGATGCTCACGTAAATGAACATGAAGAGGAAGAAGTGGAAGCATGGCTCAGATCTGGGGTGAGGAAATCGATGGCTGTGATTTGATCTACGGTTTGATATTGAAATAAAAATTTAAAATAAATTTTATAATAATTCGTGTAATCTTTAAACTGTCATAACTTTTTGCTACGAGGTCGAAAACGCACGAAACCAGTTGCGTTGGAATCGTATGGTCGAGCACTACGTTATGAAATTGGATTGGATTCGTTTGTAGCTAGCAAAAATTTCGGGTAAAATTAAACTTCCGTTTAATTTTATTCGAAATAAACGCTGAAACTGAATTGAAATCAAGGTGAGAACTTCTCACTCAATCGAATAGTTTCGATTTATATTTTAAATAGTTAAGATGTAAAATTGCTTGAATGTATGTGTGAATGATGATTGCTATCTATTGATTGTTAAAATAGACATTATACACCGTTATTAAGCGGAGGTTATTTATTAAAAACATATACCGCGATAATTTCACATTGAAGTGGAATTGGTATTATTTATGTATATAGCAATATATATATATATATATATTGGAATATGCATATATTGGAGTTGATTTCCCGCATTGTATATCGGATGAGAGCCTATTGTGCCGCATAATAGCGGATAATATTTATAAATCTCATATACTGCGATATTCAGTACTGGAAGGGAATTGGTATTGTGCTAACATCTGTGGATGCAGGGAAACAGGTTGGGGGAATCCAACTGGATTCCTCAACAGTATTGATTTATTTACAGATATTGATTGTATATTCTGTTGTCATATCGATATATGATGTTTGGATGCCATGATTGATTATTTGGTGATGTTGCATCATCGAATCCATTTTTGAAGTTTAAAAATAACGATATTGATTTTAAAGGGATTTTTAAAGTGATTTTTGAGATTATACGTTTTATTAAAATTTTGAATTGATTCATCTTAAATAAATAAACGTAAAAATTTTAAAATTATAAAAATTATGATTTTTGTGAAATATAACCAAAGTGTGATTTTTGAAATAAATAGTTGATTGATTTATTTTAAATGGTTTATATATATAAGATTTTAAAATTGATATTTTATAGATCAAAATAATTGAGTTATAAAAGAGTTTTAAAGTGTTAAGATGAAGTATAAGTGAATCTTATAAGTAAACAAGATTTATGAAGTTGTGAAGTTATTAAATGGAATTGATTTAAAAAAAGGGGTTTTATAAATAGAAATGGAATTTATAAACTAATTTTGTAAATTTGAAATCAATTGATGTTTGATAAATCAAACATAAAAGTTATTAAAGGAGATATATTCGTGATTTTGGACAGCGAATTATCCTTTAAGTTAAATGTTGTAATAATAAGAGTTTGGTTGGGAATTTTATCCACGATTTTGGACAGTGGATAATCCTTTAAATAAAATGTGTAGAAACGTTAAATTTGTTAACGAAGTATATATTTTTTAAAATGGAAGGATTACCGTCGAGTTACTCTGCATCGACTGATCTCCGATATAGAGATTTTATCACCCTTAGTGACGGGAAGTCCGGATGTGATTAGAAATTATCCGGATTGCAAGGACTTCTTTGGAAGTGCCTTCGGTTCTGTTCGATCCCGGAATAGACTTGTATGGATTGTATGTCTGACATTACAAATTGAGATATAAAGCTGGTTTCTTTCAAATACATATCTGTTGGTGGCGGAGAATTTATTCTCTTAGCTTAACACCCTTCTCTGAGACGTACGAGCTCAGAGGTTATGTAGTTGAAGGTTATCAGCGATATACTCCCAATTTGGTAACGTGGCATGCTGAGTGTTGCTGTGAAATGATCATTGTTTGATCATTTGTGATATGATCATTTGTTTGATCATTTATCTTTGTGATCATTACTTTGATCATTCGTTGACCCAAAGCATGGCTTTGTACCAAAGCGTGGCTTTGTGGATGAGACTTCATCGGACCTCACCCCCCGGAAATGGTCAAAACAGGAAGGATGCAGCAAGGTTATTAGGGGGTAGCGACCCTTTAGTGTATGTCATTCCTTCTGGATAGAGGTGGTATCATGGTATGGAGCTCAGATATTTATATGTTTTTACTGCAAATTTATTACTTTGTGGTTGTTGTAAATCGAGGATCCTCGGGAAGATCGGTTACGATCGGGGGATGACATATTCGTGTCAGTAGTTACCCAGTTAGGGGTAACCCGGCCTTGTGTTGGCAGATTTCTAACCGTAATGTTAGGTTATTTCTCGGGTCGTCTTTCAAGAGGCGTACCTATGTGGCAATGGGAAGTTCGTTGGCCTGACCATTTGTTGGAAATCCAAAGAAACAATACGATCTTGTACGGTTTTAGTTGTAGAACCTATCATTTACTTATGGTGGTGCCCCACTGTTTAGATGGTAGCTATAGTAGGCATAAGTGCGAAATGCCTATGCTGGCTAAGATTTATATTTTACTTTCGAAATGATTTCCTCACTATGCACTAATAATAATATCCAAAAGGATTTGATTTTGCGTAGTAAGCATCTTTGACTATCATAAGAATAAATCTCCTCCAATTCTGCGTTTGCATTGTGTGTGTGGCGGGAGGTCTATGGTAGTTTCATTTTCCAAAAGCATTGCGAAATTGACTTTAAAATCTTCCTGTTGTTTGTTTTAAAGATAAACTGTTTTAAGTTCTCACACCAGTCACCATGACTGACCTTGAATTTATTGTTTCCTTCCTAAACTCTGGGTGCCCACCAATTTCCACACGGGAAGTCTAGAGTTTGGTTATCAGGTCATTCTGGATTTGGGATGCTGTGGAGCTTAGTGGCGAGCTGGATGGCGAGACGTACCACTTGTATATGATATTATTTATTCCGCTGTGTATTCTGTTATGAGGACAAGTTCATATAACTTTCCAGTGTTATATTGTTGTTGTAAACTCTGATGATGTGATGTAATGTATAAACTGATATAGTTCTTTTGATTTAAAGATTATTCATTTATCTATTATATGTTTTTCCGCTGCGAATGTGAGATTCTGATATTGTTTCTGTTTCTGTGTTTTCTATTGTTTCTTCTTTCTTTTTCTTCTATCTTTTCTTCTACCTCTTCTTTCTTAAACCCTAAGAATTCGGTTTTCCGGCATTCGATGGCTCGGCAGTCGATACAGTGGACGTATTGATGTCGATTTTCGGAAGTCGAAGAATCGGGTCCTTACATATAAAGTTAATTATAATTTTGAATGTCTTAGCTTTTCGGGAAAGAGGATCAATTAAAAGAACTCTTTTCCGATGCTTTTATTCTTGTGATTCCCGAAGGGAACCAAGACTTTATTGTTTGTACCGATACTAGTCGTATTGGTTTAGGTGCCATTCTCATGAACATGGGAACGTGTTATCGCTTATGCTTCTTGACAATTAAAGCTTGTCGTGACTAGATATGCCATTCATGATCTGGTGCTCGCGGCCATTGTTTTCGCTCTTAGAATTTGGTGTCGTTATCTTTTGGGAGAGAAATTTGTTCTCTACACCGATCATGAATCTTTGAAATATTTATTTTCTCAAAAGGAACTTAATTTGCGTCAATAACGTTTATTCGAGTTCCTTGCAACTTATGATCTTGATATTCTCTATGCTCCCGGAAAAGGTAATCGTGTTGCCGATGCCCTTAGTTGTAAGCAACAAGTAGTTGTTTCATTGATGATATCCGAATGGAATGATCTCGAGACTTTATCCACTTGTGAGATTCGAGATCGTGAATCCAATTTATGTTCATCTCTTGTTTTGTGTAGCCTTAAGGCTCGTCCTTTTCTTTTTGGACCGTACCTATTTTGGCTAAACTCTTTGTCAAGGAAATTGTTAAATTGCATGGAGTTCCTACTCCTATTGTTAGCAATCGTGATCCATTACTTTACTAGTGGATTTTGCTAAGGTCTTCAAAAGCTTTGGGAACAAAGCTTAATTTTAGCACCGCTTATCATCCTCAGTCCGATGGACAAACCGAGCGTGTGATTCAAACTCTTGAAGATCTCCTTCGTGTTTGTGTTCTTTATTTTGGTGGAAGTTGGGAGGATCATCTTTCTCTAGTTGAGTTTTCCTATAATAATAGCTTCCAATTTAGTATTGGTATGGCACCTTCCGAGGCACTCTAGGAAGGCCGTGCCGATTTCCTTCGTGTACGCTTGAATCCGGTGAGAAGCTGGTTTTAGGTCCAAACTTTATTGGTGTTCATTTGTGTTTCACCTTTGAGGGGTGTTATGCGTTTCAGTGGATCGGGTAAGTTAGCACCTCGATATGTTGGTCCCTTTCCCATCACCGAATGTATTGGTTCCGTGGCTTATCGTCTTTTATTACCGGCTCAGTTTTCTGCTATTCATGACATATTCCACGTCTCTAAACTACGGAAATGCCTTCGTGATTCCGATTCTATTCTTGAGCCCGGTGTAATTGAAGAAATTGAAGTTTCACCAAATTTGACTTATGAGCAACATTCTATTCGTATCATTACTTTGGAGGTTAAACACCTTCGAAATAAAGATGTTCTTCTTGTGAAAGTTCAATGGTCCTCAAATCCTAAGGATTTCTCTTGGGAATCTTGAGAATTCATCGAGCAAACACGTCCGGACTTACTCTTTCGTGCTCTTTAGAGTGAACTTCTTATTTCAAATTTTCTTTTATGTTGATATGCTTTTATGGTTGTTACTCTTTATTTTCTTCTTAAGTATTGCGAGGACGCAATTTCTTTAAGGAGGGGAGTCTGTAACAACCCGCATATTTTACGATTGTATATTTAAATATAGCATTGTTAGTCGGATTAAAGTACAAAAACTATTTTTTGTAAACAATCGAATTAGGACTCGAGACAACTTCCATTGAGTCCAAAATGGTGTTTCCGACCTTTTTGAGTATAAACATCGATATGTTTGGAGTTGAGTGAATTTTGCTATTTTTCACTTAGGGCTTTGGGCTTGGGTTTGGGTTTCAGCCCACTAACCTAACTCATCTTATATCCTAACTCCACCCTCTCTCCTCTTCATTCATTCTATTATTTTCCTAACACTTCAAGCTTTAGAAAAAATGGGGGAAGAGATTGGAAACTAAAATCCTAAGCCCTATTTCCTTTGCAAATTCAAGTTCTAGCTCCAAAATCAAAGAGAAGCTTAGGTAAGCATCCGCTTCGTCTTCTCCATCTCAATCTCTCTCCAATTTCAGAAATTTCCTTTGACCTAACTTAGGAAATATTCGTTGTAATCTTAGATTGTAGCTTCTAAAGTTGAGGTTGAAGTGTGGTTGATCTTTCTCTTGATTTCAAAGCTTCTCATTTGTTGTTTTGGTTTGAAAAGGTGAGTTCTTTAACTCACATCTACGTCTATAGCTATCATTGTTGTTAGGTATGAATTCCTAACATTTGTGCATATTCATTTGATTTTGATTTGAATTGGTTTTGTGAATTTTCCAAATTTTGGTATTTTGGTCCAATTTTATGAAAATCCTACTATGAATGTTTGGACATTGATATTTGGGGTGTATCGAAGAGCCTTTAAGGCTGGGTTGTCGCTTGGCGTAAATCCTTAGTCGTCGTTGCTCGTCCGATCGCTCCCGATTCGTTTTGGCCACTTTGGCCTAGGCAAATTGTTGCCCAGCCCAGGCATCTAGACGTTTGAAATATAGGTTCAGACGTCTGGTTTTGCAATCTGGAGGAAAAATGTAACGTCTCGAATTTTTCGCATTCGAAAATCGACATCCATACTTTACATCGTACTCGAATGCCGTAGATTCGACCGTTCAAACCCGAGTCGCCGGAGCTTATAACACAATTAAGTAAATAACATAGCGGAAAAAAAATGAATAATACATTGATATACAATATCTGATACAACAGAGTGATACAATGAATATCAATATACATCAGAGGTATGATACAAGAAATAGCAGCGGAAAGAAAATAGATAACACCAGCAGTGGATAGAATATCTCTAATAGAATGCTCCAATCCATAGCTAGCGGAAAGCAAGATCAGTCGTCCAAGGACTGACTAGCTCCAGATAATCTACTTAACTTGAATATCTGAAAACCCCAACTCTAGACTGCTCGTGTAGAAAATTATGAGCACCCAGAGTTTAGGAAAGGAACAATAAACTCCGGATCAGTCATGGGACTGGTGTGAGCAACAAAAACAGCTTATCTTTAAAACAAATAGCAAAGAAATTTTAAAGTCAATTCGCAATGCTTTTGGAAAATGGAACTACCATAAGGCCTCCCGCCACACACACAATGAAAATGCAGAATTGGAGGAGATTTCTCCTTATGATAGTCAAAGATGCTTACTACGCAAAAATCAAATCATTGGATATTATTATTAGTGCATAGTATGGAAAACATTTCGAAAGTAGAATATAAATCTTAGCCAGCATAGACATTTCGAACTATGCCTACTATAGCTACCATCCAAACAGTGGGGCGCCACCATAAGTAGACGGCAGGTTCTACAACTAAAACCGTACATGGTTCGTATTGGAAGATGGATTTCCAACAAATGGTCAAGCTAAGGAACTTCCTTTCCTCCTGCCGAATGGGATCGCCTCTGGCAGGACGTCCCGAGAGACAAACTGCTCTCCGCCAACACAAGGCCGGGTTACCCCTGTAACAGGTAACTCACGAATATGCCACCCCCGGTCCTTTGGGACTTTTATTCGAGGCCTCGGTAACCAACATCACACATAATAAATAAAGCGTGTCCACATGAGTAAGTATCTGGGCTCCATACCATGATACCACCCCTTTCCAGAAGGAAATGACATACCCTAAAGGGCGCGACCCTCATAACCTTGCCACATATTCCTGTTTCGACCATTTCCGGGTTGTGAGGTCCGAAGAGGTCTCGTCCACAAAGCTACACTTTAGCACAAAGCCATGCTTTGGGTCAACAGATGATCAAAGTAATGATCACAAAGATAAATGATCAAACAAATGATCATATCACAAATGATCAAACAATGATCATCACACAGCAACACTCAGCATGCCACATTACCAAATGGGGAATATATCGCTGATAACCTTCAACTACATAACCTCTAAGCTCGTACGTCTCAGAGAAGGGTGTTAAGCTAAGAGAATAAATTCTCCGCCACCAACAGAAATGTATTTGAAAGAAATCGGCTTTATATCTCAAAGTGTAATGTCAGACATGTAACCATACAAGTCTGTTCCGGGATCGAACAGAACCGAAGGCACTTCCAAAGAAGCCCTTGCAAATCCGGGTATTCACAATACCGATCGGATTTCCCATCACTTAGGAGATCTCTATACCAGGAGCTACCCAGTGCAGAGACAATCGATAGGTCATCCTATCGTTTTCGCAAACACTCGGTCTTCAACACCGGTCTTCAAATGCTATCCATATACGACGTATCACTTATTCGGAATGGGTTATATGACACAAAGGTCCTTTCCCGGCTAAACCGAATAATGAGTGCGATATTTAAAAACATATGGATATTGGGATTTCAGTTAAGCCACAACTTAAACCCAAACTTTCTTTTCAAATGGTTTAACAAGTTACCATTTCAAATCTTTAAACAAAAAGATTCATTTTAACAACCTTAAATGGTTTAAACAATTTCCACACTTTAATCTTTTAAACAAAAGATTCATTCACAGATTTTCCAAATCAATTTCCATTTTAATTTGATTAACTCGTTAAATTTTTAAATCAAAGATTTAACTTATAGCTTTCAAAACAATTTCATTTCGAATGGTTTAAACAAACCACCCTTTTTAAATCTGTTAAAAATAAACAGATCCAATTCATAGCTTTCAAAACAATTCATTCATAACTTGGAAAAACCATTTTTCAATTCAACCTCGAAATTCCTTTAATTAAACTGGAATTTCTTTTCTTATATGAAAGTGATGCAGCGCAAGCTAAGAGTTCACAAGTCTTAGACCACTCACGACCTAACAATCCAAAACTGGAAAATAAGTCGCTCAAAATTGAAGTCTTAGGTCGCTCACGACCTAATGGGTTCTTAGGTCGCTCACGACCTAAGGAAGATGGGCTACGAGCTAACGGAACCAATGCTCAGGAAAACAGCTCACGACCTAGCGAGATAGAGGAGGGAGCAAGTAATGCTGGGAAAAGTAGCAGGGTCCAAATTGGTGAAGTATTAGGTCGCATACGACCTAACGAGGCTTCTAGGTCGCTCCAACGACCTAACGGTTTCAAAGATCACATGCTACGACCTAACAGTCTGAAGGGAAAGGTGCTTCGACCTAATGAGTTACGAGCTAAGTTAGGTCGCGAAGGCTTAGGTCGCAAAGTCTTAGGTCGCGAAGGCCTAGGTCGCAAAGTCTTAGGTCGCGGAGGCCTAGGTCGCAAAGTCTTAGGTCGCGGAAGCCTAGGTCGCAAAGTCTTAGGTCGCGAAGGCTTAGGTCGCAAAGTCTTAGGTCGCGAAGGTCTAGGTCGCAAACAATTTCTGAAGCCGCTTCTGTTAGGTCGCAAACGAAGGGATGCCGTTCATTCTTAGGTCGCAAAGCTCTGGATACCATGGATTTCCTTAACTCGCTGATCTGGAATGTTGTAGGGTCTTAAGTCGCGGAAGATTGTAGCCGTAGATTGTTATGCCGCTTTATCAGATGCCGTTCATTTGTTAAGTCGTTGAATAATGCAATTAGGTCGTTACCGACCTAAGTGAGTCGTTTATCTTTAAGCCTGTTTGTTTTTAGGTCGTTGTGTTGTATTTTAATGTGATAAGTCGCTGTGTTGTACATAGGTCGTTTCCGACCTAGGAGTTGTGAAGTTTTCTGCACTGCGTGAGTTGTAGCCTATAAATAGGCATGTATGGTCATTTGTAAAGGTTGTTGAATATTGAATAAAATTCTCTTTTGATTGCTTTGTGCTTTCATTCAAATTGGTAGTTGAGTGTAATCTCCTATCTCCTCTTTCGGATAATCGAGTGCGCTCGATTCAACGATTGTAGAAGCCGATTCGCGGAATCAAGTGCGCTTGATCAACGCTTGAAGAATTGAAGATCTTTGAACCCGGTATCGTGCGCGATCAACGAGTTCGAGATAGCTAGAGTTCGGTATCTTCGGATCAACGAATTCGGGCAATTCAGCATTCATCAATCCATCGACTGCTATTTTCACCGATCTACATTGTTTTGAATAATCCGCTGCGTCAGTTTTTGGTATCAGAGCTTGTTCTAGCCAATCATAGCTAGATCGAGACTTGGAGCCTATTCAATTTGAAGTTTGAAGAGAAGCCGAGCTTGGAGTGTTAAGCCGTGCTCAAGAGTGAAGTGTTCATCATTGATCAAAGATTGTTTGATCGGATTTGCATCGGAGGCCGAAACTTTGTCCATCGTGTTCATCGCGATTTGCTACAAAGTGGAAGTTTTCGATCCGTTTCATTTTGGATCAAAATCCGGAAAGTGTTCGAATTTGAAGTGTTGGAAGATTTTCAAGTATGCCGCCAAGAAGAGCTAATCGCCACCAAAACGTAGAAGCTTTGTATCGAAGAGAAGAAGCTGATGAGATGGAGCAAAGAATCAATGAGAATTTTAGTGAGAAGCTTAATGAAGGAATTGGCCGGTTAGAGAGGCTTATGACGGAGATGAATCAAAATCGGAGAAGGGTTTCACCAGAATCGAATCATGGAGGTAGTAGAATCTCGCCACATTCTAATCGAGACCGAAGTATTGAAAATGATCAAGGGCGTGGGAGGAACGTGAATGATCGTGAACGGAGGAATGTCGATAGAAGGGATGATGGTGGAAGGCGTAATGGTAGTAGAGATGTTGGTGGTCAGAATCGACATCGTTATGCATCTGATTTTGAAGAGGAGTATGATGGTGGTAGTATTCAAGGAAGGGGTCAAGGAAGAAACTATTCTGAGTATGATCACAAGTGGGAATCGGGGATGAAGACAGAAATTCCTGAATTCAAGGGTGGTATGCAAGCGGAGGAGTTTCTAGATTGGGTGGCTAATGTTGAGGAAATTTTTGATTTCAAAGAAGTTCCAGAACATCGTAGAGTGAAGTTGGTTGCTACGAGGCTGAGGGGTAGAGCTTTGGCATGGTGGCAGCAAACCAAGCTTACACGTGAACGTATGGGGAAGTCAAAGATTGAATCTTGGGAAAAGATGAAGAAATTGATGAAAGCGACATTCTTAACTTATAATTATCAATCGCTTATGTATCAGAGATTGCAGAACTTGAGACAAGGAACGAAGTCTGTGAATAACTATGCTGATGAATTTTATCAACTCATTGCAAGGAATGATATTATGGAAACAGAAGAGCAGCTGACATCTAGGTTCATTGGAGGATTGAGAATGCAGATTCAGGATATGGTCAATATGTTCGATCCAAGATCTGTAGCGGAAGCACATCAGAAAGCGTTGGCTTGGGAAAAACAAGGGAGACGAGGAGGTGGTGTGTTTACTAATTCTAACAATCAAGCGAAGGGTGTTGGAGGAAATTCTAATGTTTCTAAACCTATCAGTAGACCAGTGGTGAAGGAGGCTGAGAAGACAAGGGTTAACAATGGTTTCAAATGTTACAATTGTCAGGAAATGGGTCATAAAAGCAGTGAGTGTCCAAAACCAAAGAAGAGAACCATGATTGCAGAAGTTGACGATGAGGATGTTGATGAAGATTGTTCTAATCCAGCTGAGGAGGATGAGCAGGATATTGCGTCAGGAGACGAAGGTTGTAACCTAATGCTGAGGAGATCGTGTTTAACACCGAAGCAGGAGGAAGCTAGTTGGTTGAGGAGTAATATCTTTCAGTCAACATGTACTATTCTGGGGAAGGTGTGTAAGTTTGTGATCGACGCAGGAAGCTGTGATAATATTATTTCAACCGAAGCTGTGACGAAGTTGAAATTGAAGACAGAGAAACATCCGAGTCCATACAAGTTAGCATGGTTGAGAAAAGGAGGAGAAGTGAAAGTGGATAGACGAGTTCGAGTTCCATTCTCTATTGGGAAGAAATACAAAGATGAAATATGGTGTGATGTAGTAGAGATGGATGTATGCCACTTATTATTGGGAAGACCATGGCAATATGATCGAGCAGTACTACATGACGGTCGGACCAATAGTTACAGTTTTATGTTTAAAGGCACGAAGATTATCTTAGTTCCGAAGAAGAGATCACAAGAAGAAAGTAAGTCCGAAGAAATCGAAGAGCTGAAAATTTTATTGACTTTAAAGGAGTTTGTTAAGGAGGTTGAGGAAGAACCAGAAGTATTCTTGTTGATTGGACGAGAAAGCAGTGAAGAAGTTGAAATTCCTGAAGAAGTTAAACCAGTTTTGAAAGAATTTGACGATGTATTTCCAGAGGAGTTACCAACGGAGTTGCCACCGTTGAGAGATATACAACATCAGATAGATCTTGTTCCAGGTGCTGTATTGCCACACAGACCACATTATCGAATGAGTCCGAAGGAACATGAAGAATTGCGGAGGCAGGTAGAGGAATTGCTTGAGCAGGGGCGTGTGCAGGAGAGTCTGAGTCCTTGTGCTGTACCAGCTTTATTGGTACCCAAGAAGGATGGGACGTGGAGGATGTGCACTGACAGTCGAGCATTGAATAAGATCACTGTGAGATATAGATTTCCAATGCCGAGGTTGGATGACTTGTTAGATCAAATAAGTGGAGCTACTGTATTTTCGAAGATTGATTTGAAGAGCGGATATCATCAAATTCGTATCAGACCAGGAGATGAGTGGAAGACTGCTTTTAAAACCAGGGAGGGTCTATACGAGTGGTTGGTCATGCCGTTTGGCTTATCAAATGCACCAAGTACTTTCATGAGGGTGATGAATCAGATTTTTCGACCATTCATTGGGAAATTTGTGGTGGTGTATTTCGATGATATTCTTATTTACAGTGGGAGTCCAGAAGAACATTTGAATCATCTTAGAGAAGTGCTGATGGTATTGTGACAAGAATAATTCTATGCTGCAACGAAGAAATGTGTGTTCATGACGCATAGTGTTTTATTTCTGGGGTATGTTGTTTCAGAGAAAGGAATACAGGTTGATCAAAGTAAAGTTGAGGCGATCAGAAATTGGCCGCAACCCAAGACGATAACGGAAGTTCGTAGTTTCCATGTGTAACAACCCTAGATTTTGGCCTATATTTTCATTTTTGACTTTATTTTATTTTAAATTATTTTAAACTTGTTCTATTTCAAACATTTCATTTTAAATATAAATGTTGACTATTAAGTGATTTATAGTTCAAACTAGTATAAATTGGATATTTCACTGAAAAGTGAATTTCTATTGAAACTGGTCAAACTTTGACTTTTGAACTTTAAATTTAAATATTTCAAATTCTTAAATTTTATCTTTTATTATGAAAATAGATTTAATTCCATGGATACAGCTTTTCGTTTCGTTGGAAACGGAGTTAAATTGTGAAAGTTATGTATATTTCAATATTGTGTGTAAACTGATGTATTTAGCAATATTGTCTATTTTAAATTATATTTTATTTGTCATATTTTGTTCTAATATGTGTTAGTATTTTTTTTATGTATAATTTTGTCTTTTAAATAATTTAAAGTGATTTTATAATTTTTCCAAAGCGTATTGAATTTATTTTCTATTTTTAAAGGCTAGTTTCTATTTTTCTGCTATTTTTTTCAATTAAATTATAATTAATTAAATTTATTTATTCATTTTGTGAATGCATTTTTATTTTATGTTATTATCTTTGTTTATAAATGTTTTACAAGTCCATAAACTTTTTCCAAAGTTCATTGCATTTATTTTTCATATTTTCAAGACCAGTTGCAATTTTTGCTGTTTTACTTAATTAAATTTTATATAATTAATAATTAATTAATTTATTTTTGTTTATTTACTAAATTTTCGTATTTTATCTGAGTTTATATATATATTTCAGTTATATAAAACTTAAAAAGAAATTAGAGGAAATATGAAAAGTTTTAAACTATTGAAATTCCTATGCCTTTTCACCTCCCGACCTTTCACATTCCCAACTCCTCTCTTCAATGTTTTTGGCCATGCATACCCTATTCTTTTCAGCGGACTTCTTTTCATTTTTTTCACGAAAACACTTCTCTTTCTCCTCAAAAAAAAATCACGGTCATGGCTTCAAAATTTTGGATAAAAATTCCTTCTTTCTTCCTTGTTTTCTATGTTTTTTCTATTGAAACTGCATATGCTCTCTACCTTCATAGTTTGGTTCCTCCTCCTCCAGGCTTTGGCCGACCACCACGACCCCCTTCCTCTGACCATCACCCATCCTAGCAACCCTCCTCCTCAGGCCTAACCAATCCAAGTCCAAGATCTACACAAAATCCACCAAAAACCATCACAAACTATCACTTATGACCTAGAATTGTCATCTCCTCCTTCTACCACCTTTTGCCACCACTACCTCCACCACCACCACCTCTGACCTGACCTTCCACCACCTCTGGCCCACACTCCAGCCACCACCTGACCACCACATACCATGGCCAAGCCACATCAGCAAGGGGCCGAACCCTATGGTGCAACAAAAGCCACACTTTGCCTTGAAACCCTTTGGTATTCCATTGCCTTCAACACCTTGTAACTTCCACTCACCTTCATCACCTTGTAGCTGCACCTTTTCCAGACCATACTTGATCCAAACCATGCCTTTAGCCGTGCCATTTCAGATCTGGAGCTAAAGCATAGGTGGTAGGAAGCAAGTGCAAACACTTTGACTTTGTTTATGCATCCATTTCTAGCATTGTTTATTGAATTTTTGGGTTGAAATCTTATGTTGTTTGTAATTGTTTGGTTGAATGTGACAAGGCAATTATCTTTGGCTCTCCAACACTCAAATAATTATCGTGCTCTCGTGCCTCTGGAAATCTTTGTTGTGCGTTTGTGGTTGTCATCTCCAGCTTGAACAAGTGAGTAATTCTCACCAGACAATGTGTACTTATATAACTAGTAAACTGACACCATTTGAATCTGTAAAATTATATCATCCTGTTGTAACTGTTATATTATAATCATATAATGTTTACCCCTGTTATTACATATGTTATATCATCTATTACTGTTATCTCATGCTATTCTGTTTATTTATATCAGTTTATCACACTGCAAGTTCCCTGTAGATTAGAATCACTATGGGTTGAAATGATACATACCCGAACGGACTTTAGAATAAGGAAAAATCGTTATGGGCTGAAATGATAGGCCTGAACGGTTTTTATTTATTTATTTATATTACTTGGGATTGCGGGTTTGAAATGATAAAACCCGGTTTTTCTTTGTAAACTGCGGATTGAAATGATACATATCCGTATCACTTGACCTAGGCTAGAAAATTATATACAGACCCGTGGTTTATATATTTTTCTAAAATTTTTAAAATACTTTTTAATGTAAATATTATGGTATTTTGATTTAAATTTCATTAAAATGATTTCTATAAAGTATTTGTGATTTTCTACAAATTAAATAAGTGAATTAAGTAAATGGTGAAGTAGAATTTGAAATATAAGTTAATTTTGGAATTTATGATTTTGTTTATAAATGGAATTTTTGTAAAGTAAGAAAATATGACAAATTTGATTTAAGGATGAATTTAATGATTTTTATTAAGTAATAATAATGTTTTAAAGGTGTTAATGATTTTGTATAAATTAAAATATATAATAAATGAACATTTAAGCTGAATTTGGAAATATAACTTAAATTGAATTTTGTGAAATTTGTTTAAAAGTGAAATTTTAATTAAGTAAAATAAATGGAAATAAGCTATATTTTTGGAAATTTAAACTTAGTTGTTAAGTTAATAATTTAATTAAAGAAATGAAAATTTAATTGTTATTAAATTTGATTTTTGTATGGAAATTTGACTTTATAAAATCATAGAAATAAAGGTATTTAAATGATTGTGTTAAATGTGAAATATATGATTTTATAAGTTAAAATGATTTATATTAAAAGTTAATTATTTGTGGAATTGTAAATAAAACTCTGAATATGATTTAACAGCATTTTGAAATGTAATGTAAAGGATATTACAGCATTTTGTAAATGTTGTAGTGTTTTAAATGAACTAAAAGGTTAATTTGAAATAAAGGCTATTATAGCACTTTGTAAGTGCTATAGTGGTTAAACTTAACATGTAAGTTAATTGAAACTTAAAAGAAATCTATTACAGCATTTAACGCTGTCTTTTGTTAATTAACTGTTTTAAACTATAACTTTACGTAGCATTTTATAAGTGCTACGGAAACTATATTTTGTTGTTTTAAATTAATTTTAATGAAAAATAATCTCTGGAAAATGATATAATTTTGGGAAATGAAATGTTAAATTTCTAAAGATAATGAAGAGATATTTAAGTGGAAGAATTTGATTTCTAATGTGAGTTTAAAATGGTATTTAAATTTAATAAAATGAATGGATTTAAATGGTATTTAAATGAATAAAAATGAATGGTGTTTTGAATAATATTTTGATATTGTGAAATGAGTTTGAAATGATACTTGATTTCTGACTTATTTAATTTATTTGATAAATGAATATTTGAAGTATATATTAATTGAGTTTATTTAAATGATATTGGATTTATGAAATGTGGGAGATTTAAAGTTTTGAAATATACTAAAGATTGAATATTGTATTTTGTGGATTTAATCTATATTGGGAATTGATAAGATTTGAAACGGTTTGTTGGTAAACTGTAATTGAATTGAAATTTGATGGTTTGAATTTAATAAGTTTGTAAATGTATAGAATTAAAAGATGATTTTAAACATATGATTTCAAAATGCTGTGATTTTCAAAGTATAATGATTTCAAATGTTTTGTTTCAAAAGAGTTATAACTTTGAAAGTATAGACTATTTGAAAGGTGAATATATGTTTGAAATGGAAATGATGTTGTTTTGAAATGAACATAGTTTTGAAATAAAATGATTTTGGTTTCGAAGTATAACTATCAAAGGTATGATATTTTGATATATAAAAATGATTTGAAATAAAGTTTGAAAAGATATAATATTTTGATGTATTAAAATGATTTGAAAAGAAGTTTGAAAGGATACGATATTTTAGAATATTGAAATGATTTGGAAATGATAAATCTTTATTTTGATAAAGACATGATTTTGAAATGATATCTTATTTTGAAGTAAAGTATTGTTTTTAAAAGTTATAACCATGGGTTATAATAACGATTGGTTGGCAAAGAGACCGGGATCGGATATGGACATACTCTCTGTCGATACCGAAAACCACTTTGACAACCGTGTACGCGGTGGAGATTCCAGAATGAAGTAGGATGGTGGCGACGTTCTTAAGGTATGTTACGTGGACCCAACTCCCGTGAGTTGGCATAAGGTGGCTAAAACAGGAGCGATTGACGGACCAAGGAGGTAGCACCTCTTATCGGACACACTTCTTCGATACCATTCTATTACTTGTGATTGATTTGGTGGCCACCCTTGATTGGGAGTGTTGTTCGAGGTGGGCGGTAGTGGCTGCTATGCGTCACCACTAGTCCGGATGCGTAATTGGTATATCTACCCTGGCATTGCCTAGTTGTGCCGTGTCACCTACCATATCGAGCTTTACTACGATTATGATTTTAAGATCCGACCGCGTTAAGGTTCTCCATCCCCTTAACGCTATTTTCTATATGATTATACTTTACTGATTAGACATTATTATAATAGCGAATATTACTACATAGTAGATAGTTTAACGGATCCTTAAAGAATGGGCGGTCCCAAGCATTCTTTAAGTTACTTGTACCTTATTACAGTTCACTTGAGTTGGTTTATATTATATAAGTATATATTGTCCTGACTCGAGTGTTTGTGTTTTGCTTTACGCTCGGGTCAGCCTGAGTATTCACAGATTTGGATTTCCACCTTCTGGAGATTTGAATCGCTGGAGATTATCTGCTAGTCTTGTTCTATCGACTTCAGTTATGTTGCTCTGTTCAGCTTGTACTTGGTTATCTTATTTATACTTCCGTTGTACTCTATTTCTTCTATTGTATCTTATGTACTCTGATATATTTATATAGTAGCTTCATGAACTACTATTTCTTTTACTTCCGCTGCATTATTTTACTCTGTGTCTGTGATCTGTGATTATATTTATTTACTGTATATTCTGAGATTTGCTAAATTTTAATTACAACGCGGTATTTTGAGCAATTCAACTCCGGCATGAGTGTCTACCTATACACTTATAATGGATGCGAATGGTTGAAAATATCGGGTCGTTACAGTTGGTATCAGAGCTTTGGCTTTGAGGCAAAACTCGGCATATAGAGTAGATTTATTTACAGAATCACTTTCGTTCGAGTTTGAATCTTTTCCTCTTGATTCGAATTTCCTTTTAATTTTTGGAACGTTCCCTGCGGTTCCAAAATTCATTCTTGTCCCTCACTATTCATCTTCTTTTGATTCTGGAGTATCCCATAACTCCGCTTCGAATGAGCTTTATAGTGAATTGGCGGTCTCGCCAATATTCTAATTTTCTTGTAAAAGGGTGAAATCCTTTATAATCAGCATCGATTCACCAGAGATTTATATTTATCCTTGGTTTAGATGCTAATATCTTTTATTATTCCAAACTCTATCTCTTGAGATCAAAGGTAGATTTACCCTAGAAAATCCACATTTGATCTTATCCATTAAGTCACGGTTGACCCGGTTAAGGTTGTCCGCGATTTATCTAAGCTTACCCATCTCTCTACTCTGTTTAACCATCTTGTCTTTTGTTTCTAAACTATCTCCAACATTTTGAATTGTACTTTTAAATCTATATTTTATTATATATTGAGTTGTTTGAGTTGTTGATGTCGATTTGGGTTTCCGATCGATTCGTCTGATCAACGCTATCGATAGGATTTCTAAAACACTTTGACAGAACAAACCGATACAATATTATTTTAAAATTTGGTTAATTAAATAAAATTTAATATATAAGTAAATTTATGGAACTTAATAAATTGGTTTAAATTGATTATTTAAAAGGATAATACTTGATTTATCATTTATTGTTCTACAAAGGAATTTATAAATAGTTGTTTATAAATTTATTTGGGAACTGAAATGAATTTAAAACAAGAAATTTAAAGAGTTTAATTTCGGATGGATTTCAAACCTTGTGTTAAAAAATTTTAAAAGGATATTATTTAAAGTATTTTTGAATAAAATTTTTTTTTGTCTCTAAAGGATTTTAAAGTTTAAAAATTAAGTGCTCTTCTCTTTGTCGCTGGAAAATAATTTCGGTGATGACTGCAGCATCATCGACGTTCATTTTCGAGTTTCGAAGTGAAGAAACCATTCTGTAGTCTTGCTACAGCTTTGTTTTGGGAAACTTGATTGATATAAATTTCTAAAATATGATTGATTTATAAAATATATAGATATATGATTTAAATTTGATTTGACAAATTATGTACATACATTTATCTATCTCTAAATGGTTTGAAAGAAATCAGAGATTTTATTCTTAAATTCTATCTTAAATAATAACTTCAAGTATAAAAAGAAAATCAAAATTTTTGAATAGATGATTCAAGCTTGAAATGATTGAATTAGGATGTTTATAGTGTATATTAATTTTAGAAAGTTTTATTTGTATAATTCTCAATTACATTCCAATATAACTTACCTTAATTTTTAGAAGTTAACAATGTAATTGGATAATATACAATATAAAAAGATTTTTATAAATAAAATTTGAGTGGTTATAATAAATATTATACACTTAAATTTTAGTTATAAAAAGATTAACACAGGTAAATAGACTAAAAGGTTAATTGAATAATTTACAATACAAATGATGTTAAGGGAATTAGGAATAAATTAAAACAGTTATAATAAGTGTAAGCATATTTAACATATGTGATAAAATATTTGAGAGGGATAAATTTAATTATAATTAGGAATAAAGAAGAATTAAATTTATTGAATGTTATACACTTAATTTTAATCAAATCATGATTTTAGAGATTGTTTGTTTAAGAAAATTTGATGATAAGATAATGAAATTAGAGATAGTTAAGATTTATTTAACTTGTGTAAAATTAATTATCAGTTAAGCTGAAACCATGGAAATTTCAAACCTATTATCTTATTTTGTTTTTCAAACTTATTACCTAATTTTGTTTTTCAAACTGTCTATTAGTTGTCCTTATTTTTCCTTATCTTGCTACAGACTGGTATAGGCATCTATCTATAATCTTTTTGCTTAGAAATCTTTCTATAATCTTTATAATCTTTGGTACTCATTTTAAATCTGAGCACTGCTTTCCACCCACACACTGTCGGTTAAGCGGAAAGAGTGAATCAGATTCTAGAGGATCTTTTCGTACTTGTGTTCCTGATTCTGGAGAATCTTGGGAAGATCATCTCCACCTTGTTAAACTCACCTATAACCACAGTTATCAGGTATAATTTCAATCTTTTGTCATCTTGTCTTAATCTCATTTCAATTTTATCTTTCCTGTGTTTTCCCGTACTTCATTCCTTTTCGGGGACGAAAAGTTTTGAGTGGGGGAGAGTGTAACAACCCTAGATTTTGGCCTATATTTTCATTTTTGACTTTATTTTATTTTAAATTATTTTAAACTTGTTCTATTTCAAACATTTCATTTTAAATATAAATGTTGACTATTAAGTGATTTATAGTTCAAACTAGTATAAATTGGATATTTCACTGAAAAGTGAATTTCTATTGAAACTGGTCAAACTTTGACTTTTGAACTTTAAATTTAAATATTTCAAATTCTTAAATTTTATCTTTTATTATGAAAATAGATTTAATTCCATGGATACAGCTTTTCGTTTCGTTGGAAACGGAGTTAAATTGTGAAAGTTATGTATATTTCAATATTGTGTGTAAACTGATGTATTTAGCAATATTGTCTATTTTAAATTATATTTTATTTGTCATATTTTGTTCTAATATGTGTTAGTATTTTTTTTATGTATAATTTTGTCTTTTAAATAATTTAAAGTGATTTTATAATTTTTCCAAAGCGTATTGAATTTATTTTCTATTTTTAAAGGCTAGTTTCTATTTTTCTGCTATTTTTTTCAATTAAATTATAATTAATTAAATTTATTTATTCATTTTGTGAATGCATTTTTATTTTATGTTATTATCTTTGTTTATAAATGTTTTACAAGTCCATAAACTTTTTCCAAAGTTCATTGCATTTATTTTTCATATTTTCAAGACCAGTTGCAATTTTTGCTGTTTTACTTAATTAAATTTTATATAATTAATAATTAATTAATTTATTTTTGTTTATTTACTAAATTTTCGTATTTTATCTGAGTTTATATATATATTTCAGTTATATAAAACTTAAAAAGAAATTAGAGGAAATATGAAAAGTTTTAAACTATTGAAATTCCTATGCCTTTTCACCTCCCGACCTTTCACATTCCCAACTCCTCTCTTCAATGTTTTTGGCCATGCATACCCTATTCTTTTCAGCGGACTTCTTTTCATTTTTTTCACGAAAACACTTCTCTTTCTCCTCAAAAAAAAATCACGGTCATGGCTTCAAAATTTTGGATAAAAATTCCTTCTTTCTTCCTTGTTTTCTATGTTTTTTCTATTGAAACTGCATATGCTCTCTACCTTCATAGTTTGGTTCCTCCTCCTCCAGGCTTTGGCCGACCACCACGACCCCCTTCCTCTGACCATCACCCATCCTAGCAACCCTCCTCCTCAGGCCTAACCAATCCAAGTCCAAGATCTACACAAAATCCACCAAAAACCATCACAAACTATCACTTATGACCTAGAATTGTCATCTCCTCCTTCTACCACCTTTTGCCACCACTACCTCCACCACAACCACCTCTGACCTGACCTTCCACCACCTCTGGCCCACACTCCAGCCACCACCTGACCACCACATACCATGGCCAAGCCACATCAGCAAGGGGCCGAACCCTATGGTGCAACAAAAGCCACACTTTGCCTTGAAACCCTTTGGTATTCCATTGCCTTCAACACCTTGTAACTTCCACTCACCTTCATCACCTTGTAGCTGCACCTTTTCCAGACCATACTTGATCCAAACCATGCCTTTAGCCGTGCCATTTCAGATCTGGAGCTAAAGCATAGGTGGTAGGAAGCAAGTGCAAACACTTTGACTTTGTTTATGCATCCATTTCTAGCATTGTTTATTGAATTTTTGGGTTGAAATCTTATGTTGTTTGTAATTGTTTGGTTGAATGTGACAAGGCAATTATCTTTGGCTCTCCAACACTCAAATAATTATCGTGCTCTCGTGCCTCTGGAAATCTTTGTTGTGCGTTTGTGGTTGTCATCTCCAGCTTGAACAAGTGAGTAATTCTCACCAGACAATGTGTACTTATATAACTAGTAAACTGACACCATTTGAATCTGTAAAATTATATCATCCTGTTGTAACTGTTATATTATAATCATATAATGTTTACCCCTGTTATTACATATGTTATATCATCTATTACTGTTATCTCATGCTATTCTGTTTATTTATATCAGTTTATCACACTGCAAGTTCCCTGTAGATTAGAATCACTATGGGTTGAAATGATACATACCCGAACGGACTTTAGAATAAGGAAAAATCGTTATGGGCTGAAATGATAGGCCTGAACGGTTTTTATTTATTTATTTATATTACTTGGGATTGCGGGTTTGAAATGATAAAACCCGGTTTTTCTTTGTAAACTGCGGATTGAAATGATACATATCCGTATCACTTGACCTAGGCTAGAAAATTATATACAGACCCGTGGTTTATATATTTTTCTAAAATTTTTAAAATACTTTTTAATGTAAATATTATGGTATTTTGATTTAAATTTCATTAAAATGATTTCTATAAAGTATTTGTGATTTTCTACAAATTAAATAAGTGAATTAAGTAAATGGTGAAGTAGAATTTGAAATATAAGTTAATTTTGGAATTTATGATTTTGTTTATAAATGGAATTTTTGTAAAGTAAGAAAATATGACAAATTTGATTTAAGGATGAATTTAATGATTTTTATTAAGTAATAATAATGTTTTAAAGGTGTTAATGATTTTGTATAAATTAAAATATATAATAAATGAACATTTAAGCTGAATTTGGAAATATAACTTAAATTGAATTTTGTGAAATTTGTTTAAAAGTGAAATTTTAATTAAGTAAAATAAATGGAAATAAGCTATATTTTTGGAAATTTAAACTTAGTTGTTAAGTTAATAATTTAATTAAAGAAATGAAAATTTAATTGTTATTAAATTTGATTTTTGTATGGAAATTTGACTTTATAAAATCATAGAAATAAAGGTATTTAAATGATTGTGTTAAATGTGAAATATATGATTTTATAAGTTAAAATGATTTATATTAAAAGTTAATTATTTGTGGAATTGTAAATAAAACTCTGAATATGATTTAACAGCATTTTGAAATGTAATGTAAAGGATATTACAGCATTTTGTAAATGTTGTAGTGTTTTAAATGAACTAAAAGGTTAATTTGAAATAAAGGCTATTATAGCACTTTGTAAGTGCTATAGTGGTTAAACTTAACATGTAAGTTAATTGAAACTTAAAAGAAATCTATTACAGCATTTAACGCTGTCTTTTGTTAATTAACTGTTTTAAACTATAACTTTACGTAGCATTTTATAAGTGCTACGGAAACTATATTTTGTTGTTTTAAATTAATTTTAATGAAAAATAATCTCTGGAAAATGATATAATTTTGGGAAATGAAATGTTAAATTTCTAAAGATAATGAAGAGATATTTAAGTGGAAGAATTTGATTTCTAATGTGAGTTTAAAATGGTATTTAAATTTAATAAAATGAATGGATTTAAATGGTATTTAAATGAATAAAAATGAATGGTGTTTTGAATAATATTTTGATATTGTGAAATGAGTTTGAAATGATACTTGATTTCTGACTTATTTAATTTATTTGATAAATGAATATTTGAAGTATATATTAATTGAGTTTATTTAAATGATATTGGATTTATGAAATGTGGGAGATTTAAAGTTTTGAAATATACTAAAGATTGAATATTGTATTTTGTGGATTTAATCTATATTGGGAATTGATAAGATTTGAAACGGTTTGTTGGTAAACTGTAATTGAATTGAAATTTGATGGTTTGAATTTAATAAGTTTGTAAATGTATAGAATTAAAAGATGATTTTAAACATATGATTTCAAAATGCTGTGATTTTCAAAGTATAATGATTTCAAATGTTTTGTTTCAAAAGAGTTATAACTTTGAAAGTATAGACTATTTGAAAGGTGAATATATGTTTGAAATGGAAATGATGTTGTTTTGAAATGAACATAGTTTTGAAATAAAATGATTTTGGTTTCGAAGTATAACTATCAAAGGTATGATATTTTGATATATAAAAATGATTTGAAATAAAGTTTGAAAAGATATAATATTTTGATGTATTAAAATGATTTGAAAAGAAGTTTGAAAGGATACGATATTTTAGAATATTGAAATGATTTGGAAATGATAAATCTTTATTTTGATAAAGACATGATTTTGAAATGATATCTTATTTTGAAGTAAAGTATTGTTTTTAAAAGTTATAACCATGGGTTATAATAACGATTGGTTGGCAAAGAGACCGGGATCGGATATGGACATACTCTCTGTCGATACCGAAAACCACTTTGACAATCGTGTACGCGGTGGAGATTCCAGAATGAAGTAGGATGGTGGCGACGTTCTTAAGGTATGTTACGTGGACCCAACTCCCGTGAGTTGGCATAAGGTGGCTAAAACAGGAGCGATTGACGGACCAAGGAGGTAGCACCTCTTATCGGACACACTTCTTCGATACCATTCTATTACTTGTGATTGATTTGGTGGCCACCCTTGATTGGGAGTGTTGTTCGAGGTGGGCGGTAGTGGCTGCTATGCGTCACCACTAGTCCGGATGCGTAATTGGTATATCTACCCTGGCATTGCCTAGTTGTGCCGTGTCACCTACCATATCGAGCTTTACTACGATTATGATTTTAAGATCCGACCGCGTTAAGGTTCTCCATCCCCTTAACGCTATTTTCTATATGATTATACTTTACTGATTAGACATTATTATAATAGCGAATATTACTACATAGTAGATAGTTTAACGGATCCTTAAAGAATGGGCGGTCCCAAGCATTCTTTAAGTTACTTGTACCTTATTACAGTTCACTTGAGTTGGTTTATATTATATAAGTATATATTGTCCTGACTCGAGTGTTTGTGTTTTGCTTTACGCTCGGGTCAGCCTGAGTATTCACAGATTTGGATTTCCACCTTCTGGAGATTTGAATCGCTGGAGATTATCTGCTAGTCTTGTTCTATCGACTTCAGTTATGTTGCTCTGTTCAGCTTGTACTTGGTTATCTTATTTATACTTCCGTTGTACTCTATTTCTTCTATTGTATCTTATGTACTCTGATATATTTATATAGTAGCTTCATGAACTACTATTTCTTTTACTTCCGCTGCATTATTTTACTCTGTGTCTGTGATCTGTGATTATATTTATTTACTGTATATTCTGAGATTTGCTAAATTTTAATTACAACGCGGTATTTTGAGCAATTCAACTCCGGCATGAGTGTCTACCTATACACTTATAATGGATGCGAATGGTTGAAAATATCGGGTCGTTACACCATGGGTTGGCTTCATTCTATCGAAGGTTTATACCACACTTTAGTAGTGTGATGGCACCTGTTACAGATTGCATGAAAGGTAAACAGTTTGCATGGACAGAGGAAGCAGGGAGTGCTTTTGGAAAGATCAAGGAATTGCTGACGACTGCACCAATTCTAGTATTACCTGATTTTCAGTTGGTATTTGAACTACATACTGATGCATCCAAGGTTGGGATTGGAGGGGTGTTGAGTCAGAAGGGACATCCAATTGCATATTTCAGTGAGAAGTTGTCAGGAGCGAAGATACGATACAGTACATATGATGTGGAGTTTTATGCTGTTGTACAATCTATCAAACACTTGAGACACTATCTATTTCAGAAGGAGTTTGTTCTTTACACCGATCATGAAGCATTGAAGCATTTGCAAGGGCAAGACAAGATTTCAGCGAGACATGCATCGTGGATTGCATATCTACAACAGTTTACTTTTGTTGTGAAACACAAGTCAGGGGTGACAAATCGAGTGGCTGATGCTTTGAGTAGGAGGAGTCATTTGTTGGCTACGCTGAAAGTTGAAGTGACGGGGTTTGAAATATTGCCAGAATTATTTGTTGAAGATCCTTACTTCATGAAGTTTGTTGATAAAGTTAAGGAGGGAAAGACGGATGAGTTTTTGATGGTAGATGGTTTTCTTTTTAAAGGAAGTCGATTATGCATACCGGAGGGTAGTCTGAGAATGAAGATTATCAAGGAGTTACACGAAGAAGGACATGTTGGGAGAGACCGTACCTTACAGTTAATTTCACAATCCTACTTTTGGCCATCGATGAGGAAAGAAGTGGAGAGGTTTGTGGAGCGTTGTCATATTTGTCAGGTTTCGAAAGGAACTGCGACTAATGCTGGTTTATATATGCCATTACCTGTACCAAGTAAACCATGGGTTGATGTGAGTATGGACTTCGTGTTGGGATTACCAAGGACACAGCGTGGTAACGATTCCATATATGTGGTGGTGGACAGATTTTCGAAAATGGCGCATTTTATTGCTTGTAAGAAGACGGCGGATGCTGTTCATGTTGCTCAGTTGTTTTTCAGGGAGATCTATCGACTTCATGGATTGCCAGAATCTATTGTGTCGGATAGAGATACTCGATTTCTGAGTCATTTTTGGTTGAGTTTGTGGAAAATGGTGGGAACGAAGCTGAAGTTCAGTAGTGCTTATCATCCGCAAACGGATGGACAGACTGAGGTGGTTAACAGATCATTGGGAAACTTGTTGAGGTGTCTTGTTCAAGATAATCTGAAGAGTTGGGATGTGAAGTTATGCCAAGCAGAATTTGCTCATAATCATGCTGTGAATCGAAGTACTGGGTTCAGTCCATTCCAGATTGTCTATTCGAGCTTACCGAAAGGACCGTTGGATTTAACTGCGATACCACATTCAAAGGGGACAATTAAGAAAGCCGCTGATTTTGTTGAAGGGCTGACGGAGTGTCATAAAATCGTTCAAGAACGATTAGGAAAAGCAAATGAGAAGTATAAACAATCTGCAGATTTGAAACGAAGAAGTGTTGAGTTTCATAAAGGTGATTTGGTGTATGCAATATTAACGAAAGATCGTCTTCCAGTGGGTGCCTACAACAAGTTGAAAGCCAGGAAAATTGGACCGGTGGAAGTTATGAAACGAATCAATGAAAATGCTTATAAACTGAAGCTGCCAGATGATGTGTATACATCTGACGTGTTCAATGTTAAGCATCTCGTACCATATCATGGGGATGAACGAACTGATGGAGATGAATTTACAAATTCGAGGTCGAATTTTTCTCAACCTGGGGAGGATGATGCAGCGCAAGCTAAGAGTTCACAAGTCTTAGACCACTCACGACCTAACAATCCAAAACTGGAAAATAAGTCGCTCAAAATTGAAGTCTTAGGTCGCTCACGACCTAATGGGTTCTTAGGTCGCTCACGACCTAAGGAAGATGGGCTACGAGCTAACGGAACCAATGCTCAGGAAAACAGCTCACGACCTAGCGAGATAGAGGAGGGAGCAAGTAATGCTGGGAAAAGTAGCAGGGTCCAAATTGGTGAAGTATTAGGTCGCATACGACCTAACGAGGCTTCTAGGTCGCTCCAACGACCTAACGGTTTCAAAGATCACATGCTACGACCTAACAGTCTGAAGGGAAAGGTGCTTCGACCTAATGAGTTACGAGCTAAGTTAGGTCGCGAAGGCTTAGGTCGCAAAGTCTTAGGTCGCGAAGGCCTAGGTCGCAAAGTCTTAGGTCGCGGAGGCCTAGGTCGCAAAGTCTTAGGTCGCGGAAGCCTAGGTCGCAAAGTCTTAGGTCGCGAAGGCTTAGGTCGCAAAGTCTTAGGTCGCGAAGGCCTAGGTCGCAAACAATTTCTGAAGCCGCTTCTGTTAGGTCGCAAACGAAGGGATGCCGTTCATTCTTAGGTCGCAAAGCTCTGGATACCATGGATTTCCTTAACTCGCTGATCTGGAATGCTGTAGGGTCTTAAGTCGCGGAAGATTGTAGCCGTAGATTGTTATGCCGCTTTATCAGATGCCGTTCATTTGTTAAGTCGTTGAATAATGCAATTAGGTCGTTACCGACCTAAGTGAGTCGTTTATCTTTAAGCCTGTTTGTTTTTAGGTCGTTGTGTTGTATTTTAATGTGATAAATCGCTGTGTTGTACATAGGTCGTTTCCGACCTAGGAGTTGTGAAGTTTTCTGCACTGCGTGAGTTGTAGCCTATAAATAGGCATGTATGGTCATTTGTAAAGGTTGTTGAATATTGAATAAAATTCTCTTTTGATTGCTTTGTGCTTTCATTCAAATTGGTAGTTGAGTGTAATCTCCTATCTCCTCTTTCGGATAATCGAGTGCGCTCGATTCAACGATTGTAGAAGCCGATTCGCGGAATCAAGTGCGCTTGATCAACGCTTGAAGAATTGAAGATCTTTGAACCCGGTATCGTGCGCGATCAACGAGTTCGAGATAGCTAGAGTTCGGTATCTTCGGATCAACGAATTCGGGCAATTCAGCATTCATCAATCCATCGACTGCTATTTTCACCGATCTACATTGTTTTGAATAATCCGCTGCGTCAGAAAGCTTTATCATTTGAAAACAAACAGTTTTCATTTTGGAAATCTGATTCATTTATACGAGTTAAGGTCTTTGGGTTAAATCCAAATTCTCAAAATTATGCTTTTAAATGGTTTGGATTCATACAAACACATTTATATCATCTTTAATCCCTAGTTTCAAATCATAGGATTCAATTTCAAACTTGAATTCAAATTTAAATCAAATTATTTAAATTTTCAAAACTCGATTAAGTTATTCAAAATAACTTTTATCTTTGAAATTCCATTTCAAAAGCTTTAACATTTAACCCAAATCCATTTTCAAAATCAATTGAAATCAAAATTTCAATTTCAAAAATATTAAATTTAAATCATCTGTGACTTAACCGATTTCCACGTGAAATCCATATTTGTGTGTGTAAAAGTGTAGTCCAGGGGTTTAACACAATAGTGCAACACAATAAATCATCACAGATCAAAATACAGGAAATAGTTGATAAGCGATATAAACTATAACGCTTATCGTTCATGCACAGACCACAGATATATAGATATCACAGATAATAAACTACATCCCAAATAATTTATCACAGATCACAATACAAATTAGGGTGTATCACAAAGCATCCTATATCAGGGATATTAAAAAATTCAAACATTTAATAGGGATCCAAATATTCACAAGTAAGATTAGTTAATCGTTTGATTATTTTAAGTAGATTAATTACTTATGAATAAATTTCTAATCCTGCTTAATTAATTAATTACAAACCATTTTAATTAATTATCATTTAATCCTTTACTAATTAACCTTTGATAATAAATTAATCAACCTTTAGTTATTAATTAATCAATCTTAATTAATAAATCAATCACCCTTTAATCATTAATTAATTAACCTTTAATTAATAATCCTTAATTAATTATATTAATTAATTAACTCTTCATTAACAAATCATCCCTTAATCACTGAAAATCTTTAATTAACCATCTTCATAATTAATTATCATTAACAATTCTTAATTACAATTAAATTAAATACTAAATTATTAGTTTACCATTTAATTTAATTACAATTACAAATTAATTAACCAATCTTTACTTACTATTATAAATTAACCATTCTTAATTACTTTCCAAAATAATTATATGATAATAAAAATTATCTTAATTAACATTTTAAAAACCTCCTTAAACTTTGAAAACAAATTATTACTAATTTGGAAACTTTAATGTTAATTACATTAAATACTTAACTTAGGTTAATTACCAAATCAAAATATTAATGAAGGTTTTAGTAAACATTGCTAAACATTTTCCTCAAATAATTAAACTTGTAATAAAATCTTAACTTAACATTATCAAATTGGTTTTAAAACCTATGTTTTAGACTTGCTTTATACTTTTGAATTTAGTTTAAGTTTAAACTTAAACCCTGACAGGTTTGTAACAAAACCTGTTGTTATTTAAAACTAGGTACATAACTAAACAAACCCGAGCCTACCCTATTCCACGCGAGCCCCAGCAACATTTACCCGAGATCTTCTACGAGCCATCACTTCATTTCCCCGAGAACGAATTCGAGAATCACGCGAACAACCCATCTACTTCTTCTTCCACAATTTCACAACCCAGATAACAAACGTGCACGCGTGCACATGCACTTCGCCAACGATCATCTCCAGCCAACCCCACGTCGTTGAACAAGTCGACGTTCATCCTCCCTTCCATTTCCGATCACCTGAACTACCCAGACTTCTCGAAATCAAATTCGAGATGCTCGACCCAAAGCCTGGAACCCATCACCAACGAAAAACGTCACGCCACGCCGATCTAAACCACCAGAGATCACGAAATTCTGGCCACACGACCGCTAACGTTCACTCTTCTATCCCCTCGTGTTTGGTAGCACTCGATCAACCGGAGGAGACGAAATCTCCTTGTTTCCGACCACGTCAAAACCACATACTAAACCCTACATTCACCTCGTTCTCCGTCCACGTGAGTCTAAAATTCGATCGAACATTTTTCCCAAACCTGCCTATTCGCCAGCTTCCTTCACCCTTAATCTCGACGCCCAGATCGACGTATATCACCAGAAATTGACAAATTTATGTTTCTCGTTCATCTTATGATTACTTGCTCATAAACGAATTAAAAATCTGGATTCTTCTTTTGAAATTCATGATTTACCAACTAGACTCAGGTTATAGAATTGATTCATCAATTACTGACAGTCGAAATTTGATTAGATTTTAATTAGACCTGTAAATTCATACTTTATAAAATACTGTTCATATATATAAATGTGAAACTATTTTAAAAATTAAGTTTATATACTTACAAACATTTTCTGTTTACAAATTTTAGACTATCATCAAATATCTAGAGAGATATGAATTTTTTCTCTTTAAATTTCTTTTTTTAAGCCTGTATATAAACAGAGAACAGACTTTATATATACAGTTTGAACAGGCAAATACACATATATATTCTGATATATAGACATATACAAACCATAATTTTCTTTCAAAAATTCATCACCAACATTATAAACATGTTTACAGATTTTCAAAGCTGAATTTGTTTTGATTTGATGAACCTGTAACTTAAGAACTGGCTTAATTTATTCATGCATATCAACATATATCTATATATTCTACATGCAGGCAAAACAAACACATCATTCATCAAAATCATCACATGCGAACCAAAGAAAAATAGGATTTAGAGTTGCTCACTTTGATTTTAGGAAGAAGAACAGAGCCCATCAAATTTTGACCCAGGCATATAGTTGCAAGCTAAAATCTTCTTCTCTAGACCTCTGATTTTAATTGATGTTTAAACTGAGTTTTTTTTTGATAAAATTTGAATTGTTGTTATAGTTGTGCTGTAGCTTGCTTCAGTTTTGAAAAAAAATGAAAATGCTAAGTCTTTGTAAACGAGAAGAGGTAGATTTGATATATAAAAATGTTTACAGGCTATTTCACTGGTACAAGAATTGATCAGAGATTTTTATCTCTTTTGGAGGCTGATAGATCTACACAATGTACTAGAGATGTTTTAACATTTAATGCCTATGTCCTTATGTCTACACATACATATCTCATACTTTACTTCGTATGTACTTATCTTCATTGTATATATTTTTCAAGTGTACAAAGTTACTTCCCTGTAACATGAATATTTTGACTTTGCTCTGTTCTTGCCTGCAACAATGAAGATATCTTTTCTTTTTTTACTTTGTTTATTCTTTTTGCACTTGCCTTACTTTTATATTTACATATGCATTTATACTTGCAAAAGATATACACATATATTTAAAACTTTCATAAATTCTTTACTTATCCTATATTCATATATATGTTTGTTTTAGTTATTGTTATAAATTATTAACTTACGTTAATATCAAAATTTCTTATATTTATGACTATATAATTAATTTATACTTATGTTTAAATATTTATAAGGTTTATTTTATTTTAAATTTACAAAAATAGCTTTCCAAAATATGTGTATATATATAAAAATAAATTTAAAGTAACAATTTCTATTTATTATAAAAACCCATTTGTAAAGATATTACATTATTAATATAGTTTAAATATAACTTATCTTTTATTTATTTCTCATTATTTTGTAATATAGATGATTTCTATTTTTAATTAGTTGTTAAAGTTTAGCAAATGTATTTACTTGATATTTTTATTATTTATCTTATATAATTTTGTATTTTTATTTCTAACTCAATTATTTACGATTTTAAATTCAAATCAAATGTAGATATATATATATATATATAAATTCTAATCTACTCATATATACACCTATACATATATATACAATATTTAAATTTTAAAATGATTTATGCCAAATTTATTTGGGTTTCGGGGAAACTCGTATCACTTAAATCGATTAATTTTACAGTTTTATTCAAAAAATTAATTTAATTATCAATTTAAACTCAGATAAAATCTGGGGTCGTTACAGACTTCCCCCCTTAAAAGAATTTCGTCCTCGAAATTGCCAGGGAGACACAAAGACAGATGAAGAATGTTTCATCAAATCAAACCGAACGTTTATTCTGCGTTTGGCTTACCAAATCAGGATATCAATAACAGATACAAGAACGAATCTGTTTAACACTTCGCAAAATACTCGTGTTATCCAGATCTACGAAGTATGCAGTGGCATCGGTCAGTTCGAAGTGATAACTAACCATTCGTTGAACATACTGTGACCCAAAGAATAGATAGATATATGGGTACAATTTCAAAACTTTTAGTTTAGAACTAAAGTATCTATCAACCATAGCAATCAAAGCAACCAATTCATCCAAACAAACAATTTTAACTGACTTATTTGGAGTTTATGTCCCATAGACTTCCCCCCTTAAAAGAATTTCGTCCTCGAAATTCGCAGGCACGAAAATAACACAGAGATAGACAGATTCGATCTTCTATAATTCCTCAAACTTACGATATGAATTCCAAATTCAAGTCGGAATATCTCAGAATACATAACTTGTCCCTCTTCGGACTTCGATCAACCCGAGAAATTATAATAGAATTTCAAATTTGGTTTATAATCGAAATCATTTTATTGATTTAATTCAATTTTATCCTCATATTATATTAATCAATTTACCTCAAATTAAAATTTCTAATTTCAAATTCATTAAGGTTTAAATCAAAAAGCTGATAAGAAAACGATGAAGATACTAAGTAAGGATTTTCTACAATGATTCGTAGAACCATCATCACACCGAAACTTCTTCTTGTAGCTGGTACGAAGCAATCAAAAGAATTTTGGAAACGAATCAAAGAAAATTGATAAGAGAGATTATTTCCACTGTTGCAGGATATTGACCATTTATAGTCGTATTCCCTTATCCCTATCTCGTTCTCTTCTTGCACTCATACTCACTATCAGTGGATAGTAAGAGAATTTACTGAGGCATTCAAACTGATATTTTAGGGATATACTCATTCTAGAGTTTACTTCACTCTATCTCTAATGAGCTACTTAATGTGTTATACACCTAAGCTAAAGGTTTAACCTTAGCTCTGATACCAAATGTAACGTCTCGAATTTTTCGCGTTCGAAAATCGACATCCATACTTTACATCGTACTCGAATGCCGTAGATTCGACCGTTCAAACCCGAGTCGCCGGAGCTTATAACAAAATTAAGTAAATAACATAGCGGAAAAAAAATGAATAATACATTGATATACAATATCTGATACAACAGAGTGATACAATGAATATCAATATACATCAGAGATATGATACAAGAAATAGCAGCGGAAAGAAAATAGATAACACCAGCAGTGGATAGAATATCTCCAATAGAATCCTCCAATCCATAGCTAGCGGAAAGCAAGGTTAGTCGTCTAAGGACTGACTAGCTCCAGATAATCTACTAAACCTGAATATCTGTAAACCCCAACTCTAGACTGCTCGTGTAGAAAATTATGAGCACCCAAAGTTTAGGAAAGGAACAATAAACTCCGGATCAGTCATGGGACTGGTGTGAGGAACAAAAACAGTTTATCTTTAAAACAAATAGTAGAGAAATTTTAAAGTCAATTCGCAATGCTTTTGGAAAATGGAACTACCATAAGGCCTCCCGCCACACACACAATGAAAACGCAGAATTGGAGGAGATTTCTCCTTATGATAGTCAAAGATGCTTACTACGCAAAAATCAAATCATTGGATATTATTATTAGTGCATAGTATGGAAAACATTTCGAAAGTAGAATATAAATCTTAGCCAGCATAGACATTTCGAACTATGCCTACTATAGCTACCATCCAAACAGTGGGGCGCCACCATAAGTAGATGGCAGGTTCTACAACTAAAACCGTACACGGTTCGTATTGGAAGATGGATTTCCAACAAATGGTCAGGCTAAGGAACTTCCTTTCCTCCTGCCGAATGGGATCGCCTTTGGCGGGACGTCCCGAGAGACAAACTGCTCTCTGCCAATACAAGGCCGGGTTACCCCTGTAACAGGTAACTCATGAATATGCCACCCCCTGGTCCTTTGGGACCTTTATCCGAGGCCTCGATAACCAACATCACACATAATAAATAAAGTGTGTCCACATGAGTAAGTATTTGGGCTCCATACCATGATACCACCCCTTTCCAGAAGGAAATGACATACCCTAAAGGGCGCGACCCTCATAACCTTGCCGCATATTCCTGTTTCGACCATTTCCGGGTTGCGAGGTCCGAAGAGGTCTCGTCCACAAATCTACTCTTTGGCACAAAGCCATGCTTTGGGTCAACAGATGATCAAAGTAATGATCACAAAGATAAATGATCAAACAAATGATAATATCACAAATGATCAAACAATGATCATCACACAGCAACACTCAGCATGCCACATTACCAAATTGGGAATATATCGCTGATAACCTTCAACTACATAACCTCTAAGCTCGTACGTCTCAGAGAAGGGTGTTAAGCTAAGAGAATAAATTCTCCGCCACCAACATAAATGTATTTGAAAGAAATCGGCTTTATATCTCAAAGTGTAATGTCAGACATGTAACCATACAAGTCTGTTCCGGGATCGAACAGAACCGAAGGCACTTCCAAAGAAGCCCTTGCAAATCCGGGTATTCACAATCCCGATCGGATTTCCCATCACTTAGGAGATCTCTATACCAGGAGCTACCCAGTGCAGAGACAATCGATAGGTCATCCTATCGTTTTCGCAAACACCCGGTCTTCAACACCGGTCTTCAAATGCTATCCATATACGACGTATCACTTATTCGGAATGGGTTATATGACACAAAGGTCCTTTCCCAGCTAAACCGAATAATGAGCGCGATATTTAAAAACGTATGGATATTGGGGTTTCAGTTAAGTCACAACTTAAACCCAAACTTTCTTTTCAAATGGTTTAACAAGTTACCATTTCAAATCTTTAAACAAAAAGATTCATTTTAACAACCTTAAATGGTTTAAACAATTTCCACACTTTAATCTTTTAAACAAAAGATTCATTCACAGATTTTCCAAATCAATTTTCATTTTAATTTGATTAACTCGTTAAATTTTTAAATCAAAGATTTAACTTATAGCTTTCAAAACAATTTCATTTCGAATGGTTTAAACAAACCACCCTTTTTAAATCTATTAAAAATAAACAGATCCAATTCATAGCTTTCAAAACAATTCATTCATAACTTGGAAAAACCATTTTTCAATTCAACCTCGAAATTCCTTTAATTAAACTGGAATTTCTTTTCTTATATGAAAGCTTTATCATTTGAAAACAAACAGTTTTCATTTTGGAAATCTGATTCATTTATACGAGTTAAGGACTTTGGGTTAAATCCAAATTCTCAAAATTATGCTTTTAAATGGTTTGGATTCATACAAACACATTTATATCATCTTTAATCCCTAGTTTCAAATCATAGGATTCAATTTCAAACTTGAATTCAAATTTAAATCAAATTATTTAAATTTTCAAAACTCGATTAAGTTATTCAAAATAACTTTTATCTTTGAAATTCCATTTCAAAAGCTTTAACATTTAACCCAAATCCATTTTCAAAATCAATTGAAATCAAAATTTCAATTTCAAAAATATTAAATTTAAATCATCTGTGACTTAACCGATTTCCACGTGAAATCCATATTTGTGTGTGTAAAAGTGTAGTCCAGGGGTTTAACACAATAGTGCAACACAATAAATCATCACAGATCAAAATACAGGAAATAGTTGATAAGCGATATAAACTATAACGCTTATCGTTCATGCACAGACCACAGATATATAGATATCACAGATAATAAACTACATCATAGATAATTTATCACAGATCACAATACAAATCAGGGTGTATCACAAAGCATCCTATATCAGGGATATCAAACAATTCAAACATTTAATAGAATCCTAATATTCACAAGTAAGATTAGTTAATCGTTTGATTATTTTAAGTAGATTAATTACTTATGAATAAATTTCGAATCCTGGTTAATTAATTAATTACAAACCATTTTAATTAATTATCATTTAATCCTTTACTAATTAACCTTTGATAATAAATTAATCAACCTTTAGTTATTAATTAATCAATCTTAATTAATAAATCAATCACCCTTTAATCATTAATTAATTAACCTTTAATTAATAATCCTTAATTAATTATATTAATTAATTAACTCTTCATTAACAAATCATCCCTTAATCACTGAAAATCTTTAATTAACCATCTTCATAATTAATTATCATTAACAATTCTTAATTACAATTAAATTAAATCCTAAATTATTAGTTTACCATTTAATTTAATTACAATTATAAATTAATTAACCAATATTTACTTACTATTATAAATTAACCATTCTTAATTACTTTCCAAAATAATTAATTGATAATAAAAATTATCTTAATTAACATTTTAAAAACCTCCTTAAACTTTGAAAACAAATTATTACTAATTTGAAAACTTTAATGTTAATTACATTAAATACTTAACTTAGGTTAATTACCAAATCAAAATATTAATGAAGGTTTTAGTAAACATTGCTAAACATTTTCCTCAAATAATTAAACTTGTAATAAAATCTTATCATAACATTATCAAATTGGTTTTAAAACCTATGTTTTAGACTTGCTTTATACTTTTGAATTTAGTTTAAGTTTAAACTTAAACCCTGACAGGTTTATAACAAAACCTATTGTTATTTAAAACTGGGTACATCACTAAACAAACCCGAGCCTACCCTATTCCACGCGAGCACCAGCAACATTTACCCGAGATCTTCTTCGAGCCATCACTTCATTTCCCCGAGAACGAATTCGAGAATCACGCGAACAACCCATCTACTTCTTCTTCCACAATTTCACAACCCAGGTAACAAACGTGCACGCGTGCACATGCACTTCGCCAACGATCATCTCCAGCCAACCCCACGTCGTTGAACAAGTCGACGTTCATCCTCCCTTCCATTTCCGATCACCTGAACTACCCAGACTTCTCGAAATCAAATTCGAGATGCTCGACCCAAAGCCAGGAACCCATCACCAACGAAAAACATCACGCCACGCCGATCTAAACCACCAGAGATCACGAAATTCCGACCACACGACCGCCAACGTTCACTCTTCTATCCCCTCGAGTTTGGTAGCAAACGATCAACCGGAGGAGACGAAATCTCCTTGTTTCCGACCACGTCAAAACCACGTACTAAACCCTACATTCACCTCGTTCTCCGTCCACTTGAGTCTAAAATTCAATCGAACATTTTCCCCAAACCTGCCTATTCGCCAGCTTCCTTCACCCTTAATCTCGACGCCCAGATCGACGTATATCGCCAGAAATTGACAAATTTATGTTTCTCGTTCATCTTATGATTACTTGCTCATAAACGAATTAAAATTCTGGATTCTTCTTTTGAAATTCATGATTTACCAACTAGACTCAGGTTATAGAATTGATTCATCAATTACTGACAGTCGAAATTTGATTAGATTTTAATTAGACCTGTAAATTCATACTTTATAAAATACTGTTCATATATATAAATGTGAAACTATTTAAAAATTAAGTTTATATACTTACAAACATTTTCTGTTTACAAATTTTAGACTATCATCAAATATCTGGAGAGATATGAATTTTTTTCTCTTTAAATTTCTTTTTTTTAAGCTTGTATATAAACAGAGAACAGACTTTATATATACAGTTTGAAAGGCAAATACACATATATATTCTCATATATAAACATATACAAACCATAATTTTCTTTCAAAAATTCATCACCAACATTATAAACATGTTTACAGATTTTCAAAGCTGAATTTGTTTTGATTTGATGAACCTGTAACTTAAGAACTGGCTTAACTTATTCATGCATATCAACATATATCTATATATTCTACATGCAGGCAAAACAAACACATCATTCATCAAAATCATCACATGCAAACCAAAGAAAAATGGGATTTAGAGTTGCTCACTTTGATTTTAGGAAGAAGAACAGAGCCCATCAAATTTTGACCCAGGCATATAGTTGCAAGCTAAAATCTTCTTCTCTAGACCACTGATTTTAATTGATGTTTAAACTGAGTTTTTTTTGATAAAATTTGAATTGTTGTTATAGTTGTGCTGTAGCTTGCTTCAGTTTTGAAAAAAAATGAAAATCCTAAGTCTTTGTAAACGAGAAGAGGTAGATTTGATATATAAAAATGTTTACAGGCTATTTCACTGGTACAAGAATTGATCAGAGATTTTTATCTCTTTTGGAGGCTGATAGATCTACACAATGTACTAGAGATGTTTTAACATTTAATGCCTATGTCCTTATGTCTACACATACATATCTCATACTTTACTTCGTATGTACTTATCTTCATTGTATATATTTTTCAAGTGTACAAAGTTACTTCCCTGTAACATGAATATTTTGACTTTGCTCTGTTCTTGCCTGCAACAATGAAGATATCTTTTCTTTTTTTACTTTGTTTATTCTTTTTGCACTTGCCTTAATTTTATATTTACATATGCATTTATACTTGCAAAAGATATACACATATATTTAAAACTTTCATAAATTCTTTACTTATCCTATATTCATATATATGTTTGTTTTAGTTATTGTTATAAATTATTAACTTATGTTAATATCAAAATTTCTTATATTTATGACTATATAATTAATTTATACTTATGTTTAAATATTTATAAGGTTTATTTTATTTTAAATTTACAAAAATAGCTTTCCAAAATATGTGTATATATATAAAAATAAATTTAAAGTAACAATTTCTATTTATTATAAAAACCCATTTGTAAAGATATTACATTATTAATATAGTTTAAATATAACTTATCTTTTATTTATTTCTCATTATTTTGTAATATAGATGATTTCTATTTTTAATTAGTTGTTAAAGTTTAGCAAATGTATTTACTTGATATTTTTATTATTTATCTTATATAATTTTGTATTTTTATTTCTAACTCATTTATTTACGATTTAAAATTCAAATCAAATGTAGATATATATATATATATATATATATAAATTCAAATCTACTCATATATACACCTATACATATATATACAATATTTAAATTTTAAAATGATTTATGCCAAATTTATTTGGGTTTCGGGGAAACTCGTATCACTTAAATCGATTAATTTTACAGTTTTATTCAAAAATTAAATTTAATTATCAATTTAAACTCAGATAAAATCTGGGGTCATTATAAAAAAGGAAGAAACGGTAGAAAAATTAAAATGGCAGTGACTAATTTCAGATGTCTGAATTAAAGTTTCAGACGTTTGAAAGGGGGTCAGACGTCTGATTTGAGATTTCAGACGTCTGGTTGGTTTTCTGGAATATTTCCAGAGACCAAATCCAGACGTTTGGATTAACCCCTCAGACGTCTGGAAATTCACAGTTTTGCCTATTTGCCTATTTCTTGATTTAATTTCCATTGCTTATCGATTTTAGTTGCTCCGATTAGTTGTTATCACTTTTATCGACCTTGATGACTTCTTTTTCGGGATTTTTGGGAATATCCATTTTGATGGATTTGGTATCGATTTCTTTGGATTTGATTTACGTCTTTGTATGTGAATTTTTGGTGATTGATTGTTTCTACAATCATTTCTGTGATTTGTCACTTTAAAATACAAAGGTTTCTATACTAGTAGTAAATACACAAACTCTTTCACAACCACGATTTCAACACTACTTTTAAATACAAAGCTCGTTTATAAAATCATTTTCCAATCTATTAGTATATACAAACCTTTACCTCATTCGTATGAGAAATCTAATTAAACGGATTAGTAAAACAAGTGGTATGAAATGCTTGCGTTTACTTCGTCGGTTAATTCTTGGACTTGTTCGATTGAACTCTTGTGACAATTTTCGAGTGGAAATCTACAATTCATTCGTAAATATTTAAGTTAAGCTAAAGGTTATGGGACATGAAGCTAAACTCATTTATTTACTAGCTTAGTGCAATTAACACTTCTTGTTGATCAATGATGATCCTTTGGTGATTTAGACTAGCGATGTGCGATGTCTTTTTGTCCGCGTGGGGGACTGTACCCTGTTTGGAGGAGCTTCGGCTCATAGTCCGCAATGGGGGACTATACCCTGTTTAGAGGAGCTTCAGCTCATTTGGAGGAGCTTTGGCTCATAGTCCGCAATGGGGGACTATACCCTGTATGGAGGAGCTCCGGCTCATTTGTGGTACACGTGTTGGTGAGTTTTCATTCTCCCGTTTGTGATAGGCCTTCCCTCCTTTGTGATTTCTGGATTTCTGGTTGTGATTTCTAGAATTTGTGTTTCACCAATTTTCGTGGTTTGCATTGATAAGCTCTATCAATATTTGTGTTTTGGTGAATTTAAAGAATGTGATTCTTTTTGGTGTTTTGAGATGATTTGAGATATTGTATGATTTTTGTTGTTATTTGACGTATACTTGACACAGTATGGCATTTTTGTTATCATACATTTTTGGTCATATCAGTTATCCTATCTCATTTTATCTGATATTTATAGCTAGACTGATATGTTTATTATTTTCTTCTTAAATAATACTCGGGTCAGACCGAGGTATTTCAGGTGCTCTAGCTTGACTTTTTATCAGGGATTATCATCTGATTTTTGGCTAACCACTTTAGATTAGTGGTTTTTGTTATTATACATTTGAGATATAGACTCCTTGATGTATAATTATTCTTTTGTCTAGTACTTGTATCTATTCTTTTATGATGTAGTGGATCTTGTTTGACCACTACTTTGATGTACACTTTTATGTGTTATATTCATATCTGATTCCGCCTTTGTGATATGAATATATGTGACTAATTTATGTTATGTTTATTTCTATATTTGTTTCCGAAGGCCTCGTAGCCACTGTGTGGTAGCTTTGAGTTTGTATTTGATATGTCGAATTTCCTCTAGAATGAAATTTAAGTTATATTATCTGACATATCGGTACTCGCACAAAGCAATCACACAGATGGTCGCTCCTCAACAGCCTTATTTTCGTGCTAGTCGACGGCATTATCCCGTAGTGTCCTTGGCTAGTGTGAGTATAGAGGTGGGGCGTCACACTTTGTCTATGAATGTTATTGGCTTGATGACTTCATTGAGAATTGCGAATTCGGTTGGAGGATCCGCAACACTCAGTTTACTTTGTAAAGATGTCGAAATTATTTTATGTGATTATGCCTTCCGAGCCGATCTGCATGTTATGCGTTACCTAGGTTTCAGAATGATTTTGGGAATGGATTGGCTTAATCGTTATGAAGCTCATATCCTATGTCCCGAGCGGACTATTTATCTTCGTCATCCTCAATCTGTTAAGCAGATTTATGTTGTTCTTAAAGATTCAGATTCCAATTTGGTATCATCCTTATATTCTCTAAATCCTCATGATGACGATAATGATGACAAGGAAGATGTCATTTCCCTTATTCATGTTGTTTGTGAATTCCCCGACATATTTGAGCCCGTTTTAGGATTACCACCTAAGCTAGCAATTGAGTTCAGAATCAATCTAATCCTTGGATCTCTATCTATTACTCGTCCTCCTTATCGTATGTCCAATAGGGAAAATGAGGAGATGCGTAAACAATTATCTGAATTGGAAGCCAAAGAGTTTATTTGTTCTAGTTCCTCTCCTTGGGGAGCTTCAGCTATTTTTGTGAAGAAATCTGATGGTACACTTAGGCTTTGCGTTGACTACCGCAAGCTTAATGATCTCACCATCAAAAATAAATATCCCTTACCTCGGATTGATGATTTATTTAATCAACTTAGTGGTGCTAGAGTCTTTTCACAGTTAGACTTAGCAACCGGTTTTCATCAGCTCCATATTGCAGAGGATAGCATTCCTTTGACATCGTTCCATACTCGTTATGGATCTTATGAATGGCTTGTTATGCCATTTGGTTTGACGAATGCACCAGCTTATTTCGTTGACCTTATGAATCGAGTTTTCAAAGACTTCCTCGATCGATTTGTTCTCATCTTTATCGATGATATTCTTGTTTATTCTAAAACCGAGGAAGAGCATGAAAAACATCTTCGGATTGTGTTGGAAACTCTTAGGAGCAACCAATTGAAAGAAAAAAAATTCAAGTGCCACTTTTGGCAATCTCGTGTTAAATTTTTGGGACATATTATTTCTGAATCCGGAATTTCCATGGATCCTTCAAAGATTGAAGCAATTCAAAATTAGAAGAGACCGGAGAGTGTGACTGAAATCCGTAGTTTTCTTGGATTGGCGGGCTATTACCGTCGTTTCATAAAAGACTTTTCTAAAATTTCCGTGCCTCTTACTAGTTTGACAAAGAAGGGAGTTAAATACATTTGGTCAGACAAATTTGAAGCTGCTTTTCAAAAATTAAAAAAATTCCTTTCGGATGCTCCTATTCTTGTGATTCCCGAAGGGAACCAAGACTTTATTGTTTATATCGATTCTAGTCGTGTTGGTTTGGGAGCCGTTCTCATGCAAAGGGAACGTGTTATCTCTTATGCTTCTAGGCAATTAAAGCCTGCCGAGACTAGATATGCCAATCACGATTTAGAGCCCGCAGCTATTGTTTTCGCCCTTAGAATTTGGCGTCATTATCTTTTGGGAGAGAAATTTGTTCTCTACACCGATCATAAATCTTTGAAGTATTTATTTTCTCAAAAGGAACTTAATTTGCGTCAGCAACGTTGGCTCAAATTTCTTGCATCTTATGATCTTGATATTCTTTATACTCCCGGAAAGGGTAATCGTGTTGTCGATGCCCTTAGTCGTAAGCAACAAGCGGTTGTTTCAATGATGATATCTGAATGGAATGATCTCGAGACTTTGTCCACCTGTGAGATTTGAGATCGTGAATCCAATTCATGTTCATCTCTTGTTTTATGTAGCCTTGAGGCTCATCCTTCTCTTTTAGACCGCATTCTCGAAGCTCAAAAGCATGATCCCAAATTGGTTCTTCTTAGCCAAAGTTGTTGGGATAAAATTGATATTGAAGGTTTGAAAGACTTTGATATTGATGCTCGTGGCGGTATTCAAAAATTTGGTAGACTTATCATGCCAAATATTAGTGATCTTCGAAAAGACATTTTAGAAGATTCTCATCGTTCTAAATTTTCCATTCATCCCGGTAGTGGTAAAATGTACGCGGACATGAAGCGACTTTATTATTGGGATGGAATGAAATCTGATATTTCTAACTTTATTAAGCGTTGCATGTCTTGCCAACTCGTAAAGGCCGAACATCAAAGGCCCGGTGGGTTATTGCTACCTTTGGACATTCCCGTTTGGAAGTGGGATCAAGTCTCCATGGACTTTATTGATGGTCTTCCCTGTTCTCGTTCGAGTCATGATAGTTTATGGGTGATCGTAGATAGACTTACAAAATCTGCCTATTTTATTCCCGTTCGGTACAATCGGACCGTACCTCTTTTGGCAAAACTCTATGTTAAAGAAATCGTTAGATTACATGGAGTTCCTACTTCTATTGTTAGCGATCGTGATCCATTATTTACTAGTGGATTTTGGAAAGGTCTTCAAAAAGCTTTGGGAACAAAGCTTAATTTTAGCACCGCTTATCATCCTCGGTCCGATGGACAAATCGAGCGTGTGAATCAAACTCTTGAAGATCTTCTTCGTGCATGTGTTCTTGATTTTGGTAGAAGTTGGGAAGATCATATTTCTCTTGTTGAGTTTTCCTATAATAATAGCTTCCAATCTAGTATTGGTTTGGCACCTTTCGAGGCGCTCTATGAAAGGCCATGCCGATCTCCTTCGTGTTGGCTTGAAGCCGGTGAGAAGCTGGTTTTAGGTCCAGATTTTATTCGTGATGCCATAGAAAAGATTGACCTTATTCGTCATCGGATGAAAGAAGCTCAAAGTAGACAAAAATCCTATGCCGATAACCGAAGAAGGAAATTAGAATTTTCTGTGGTAGATTTGGTGTTCATTCGTGTTTCACCTATGAAGGGTGTTGTGCGTTTCAGTCGACCGCGAAAGTTAGAACCTCGATATATTGGCCCTTTTCCCATCACCGAATGCATTGGTTCCATGGCTTATCGCCTTTTGTTACCGGCTCGATTTTCTTCTATTCATGACATATTCCACGTCTCTCAACTACGGAAATGCCTTAGAGATTCCGATTCTATTCTTGAGCCCAATGTTATTGAAGAAATCGAAGTTTCGCCTAATTTGACTTATGAGCAACATTCTATTCGTATTATTGCTACGGAGGTTAAACGCCTTCGAAATAAAGATGTTCCGCTTGTGAAAGTTCAATGGTCCTCAAATCCTAAGGATTGCTCTTGGGAATCCAGAGAATTTATCGAGCGAACACATCCGGACTTACTCCCTCGTGCTCCTTAAGGTGAACTTCTCATTTCTAAATTTCTTCTTTTGTGTTGATTATGCCTTAGTATGGTTGTTACTTTTTATTTTCTTCTTAAGTATTGCGAGGACGCAATTTCTTTAAGGTGGGGAGTCTGTAACAACCCGCATATTTTACGATTGTATATTTAAATGTTTTATTTAAATATAGCATCATTAATCGAATTAAAGTCTGAAATGCTACTTTTTGTAGACAGTTGAATTGGGACTCGAGACCACATCCATTGAGTCCAAAATGGCGTCTACAACTTTTTTAAGTATAAACATCGATATGTTTGGAGTTGAGTAGAATTTTGATATTTTCTATTTTGGGCTTTGGGTTTGGGTTTCAGCCCACTAACCCAACTTAATACCCTAACTCCACCCCACTCCTCTTCATTCATTCATTCCATTTCCTAACACTTTCAAGCTAAAGTAAAAATGGGGGTAAAGATAGGAAATTAAAATTCCTAAACCCTAGTTTGATTAGGAAATTCAAGTTCTTGCTTTAAAATCAAAGAGAAGCTTAGGTAAGCATCCTCTTCATCTTCTCCATCTCAATCTCTCTCCAATTTAAGAAATTTCCTATAACCTAACTTAGGAAATATTTGCTTATGATCTTAGATTGGAGCTTCTAGAGTTGAAGTTGAAGTGTGATTGATCTTTCCTTTGTTTTAAAGCTTCTCACTTGTTGTTTTGGGTTTAAAGGTGAGTTCTTTAACTCACATTTACGTCAGATAGGGGTACGTAGGCGGTCACAAGTGGTAGTGATGCAGCCCCTAAAATAATATAACCATTTCATGTTTATCTGTTATTGGTTGTTGTTTATCTTGTGTTATTATATCTTTCCTGCTTACTATTTTATTCCGCATTTACATTGTTTATTGAGGTCTCAGGTAAGGATAGTGTTGTCTCTCTCATCAGAGTTGTGTAGTGGTAAATTTATAGTCATTGTATTTGTTATGTATTAAAGCACACTTTGTAGGATTAATAAATTAATTAATTACTCTTATTAGTTGTATAATTAAAATTGTATCCTATACATTTAATAGTGTTGAATATTCATCATAGGTTGTGTATTAAGTTGGTAGTTTCCATTAGTAGTTTTAGAACGGACGGATTTTTGGCAATTTTAACTAGTCCGAAAATCTGGGTCGTCACACGTATAACTTTCATTGTTGTTGGGTATGAATTCCTAACATCTATTCATGTTCATTTGCTTTTGCTTTGAATTGATTTGGTGAATTTTCCAATTTTTGGTTGGTGAAGTCCAATTTTATGAAAATCCTACTTTGGATGTTTGGACATGATTTTTAGGGTGTATCGAAGAGCCTATAAGGCTGGGTTGTCGCTTGGCATAAATCCCTAGTCTTCGTTGCTCGTCCGATCGCTCCCGTAACGTTTTGGCCATCTTGGCCTAGGCAAATTGTTGCCCAGACCAGGTGACCAGACGTTTGGTTATCAAGTCCAGACGTCTGGTTATAGACCTGGAGAAAAAAATATACACGGAAGAAAAAATAAAATGGCAGAGACTGATTCCATACGTCTGAAATATAGGTTCAGACGTCTGCTTCGAAATTTCAGACGTCTGGGTGGTTTTCTGAAAATTTCCAGAAAACAAATCTAGACGTTTGGATACTAAACCAAATGTCTAGAACTGTTCAGTTTTTCCTATTTGCCTATTTTTTGAGTGAACTTCCAATTTTAATCGATTTTTGTTGATCCGGTTAGTTGTTATCACTCATTATCGACTTTGATGACTTCTTTCTTTGGATTTTTGGGAATATCCATTTGAGGGATTTGATATCGATTTTTATGAATTTAATTCACATTCTCGTACACTAGTACAAAACAGATCAGTTGCTTCGCCTCATTTGTGTCGGTTGTCCATAAAACCGACACAAATAGTGTAATTTGTGTCGGTTGTTCATTAACAACCGAAACTATTGACTTATGGGGTAAAAAAAAAATGTTAAAAATGTAATTTGCATCGGTTGTTCTTAAGAAACTGACACAGTTGAAGGGAAGCAATAGATCTACTCGTGTCAGTTGTTTGAACAACCGACACAATTAAATACAATAGCATCAGTTGTCCAAAAACCGACACAATAGGCACGCAACTTTTCCCCCCAAATTAATTTCAGCCGCCCCATCTTTTACCGCGAACCATAAATTTTAGAGGAAAAATTTAGCCATTACGTACTCGACCCGTCTCCTTCTTTTCTTCTTCGTCTCCTTAACCATAAATTTTATTCCGTCTCCTTATGCTTCTCTCTCTTTTGAACTAAAGTCGAGTGATTGAAGAGTTTGCGCACCATCTACTCTCCTTCTCCTCTAACCCGCAACAACTATCTCAGAAGAACTCGAACCCATAAAACACAAGCATCAAAAACGTCCTATCCGGCACCAATGAAAGGATTCCCATACCTGCCTCCATCGTAGAAAGATCTAATGAACGACCTCATTTCATCCATTGAAGATTCCGTAGGTCCCACCCTTCTTCCATCCCAAGTAGCAGCCGATGTCCTTCACTTCCAGAACGACCTAGGCACTTCTCAAGGCTCTCTTGATATCAGATCCGGTTCTCCCACTTCCACTGTAATTTCCTTTCTTCAGTCTGTTTTTACTAAGCTTTTAACATTCCAAATTGATGTTTGGAGATTTGGAAGACAATTTTTTAAATAAAGACATCACTATTAAACACCGATCAGCAGAGATTTTCTTCTATATATCATCTGTTGATAATACTTCTAAGCATGCTAAGTTAGTGTCAATATTTTTATTGCTTGGTACTGCTCTAGTTTTGTTTTAGGAAGCAGTCTGTTCTTTTTGTAGATTGCACTATTGAGTGTTTATGCGTGCGTGAGATCTACATCTACTTGTGCGTTGATTCTTCAGTTGAGTTTTGTTGTGAAATGTCTTGTCCAGCCATGGTCTCGAGTATGTTTATAGGAGTTTGTGTCACTGTTTGAATACCTAAACTGTAGTTTGTTTGTTGTATATCATTTACGTTCAATTTCAGTTTGTTTGAATACCTAACTTGCTTAAATTTCAAAACAAACAATCTGCCATCCAATTAAGTTAGTAAAAGAGGATTATCTTTCTTTCAGTTAAGCTGTCTTGACAATATAAACAAGTTCATACCAAATCCGTTTCATTTTATTTACATAACAAAGCAAACTATTACAAATGATCAATACAGAATAATATTTCCAGTGACAAAACAAAGCAAAAGTCGAAACAATTTAGCCTTGAGCTCAGGTATATATATGACTGCTAAGTAACAGACAACTATCGGATACAAATAGGTTCAAAACCTCAATTTACGGCATTCTTTCATACATCCTAATCAAACTGGTATAAAAATCTCAATATTTGTCACTCTCACATACAAATTAGGTTCTCGTTACAACCGATTAATGCAGTATAAATATGTCTATGTTGCTGATAGATACATCTCGTTTCAAAGTCGCATTTAAAGAACAAGTGAGTAGTGGTTTCTAGGGCTATTTTACAAAAAAATGGAGTATGGTTGAAATTATTTGTTATTTTGGTATTTAAAATGTAATAGTGTTAAGGTTACCATGTAGAACAATTCACATATGAACTTTTACTTTGTAAAGTGCTTCGATTTTCCAAATTGGTTTAAAAATAGCTCAAAATAAACATGGCTGAAAAGGTTAAAATTTGTACATATATCTTGAAGTGTAGCTTTCCTTTTTACCCCAACATCAGACAAGTTGATCATGTAGGTCTGTCATAGTACTATGTTCCATAATGTTAATTAGCTTTTGAAATTGAGTGAAGACATTCCCTCGTGGTTTTGCCTAAAAGAGATGTTCCAGTCAAAAGCGTCATTTGGTGCAGATGTCCATTATAAGGTTGTTTTTGCTGTTAGAAGCTAGGAAAAGTTCGAGAAAATCATATTTAAGGAAAAGCAGGGTAACGCATGGGTAGTTCCAAAAAGAAGTTGAATTTGCAGAGCATGTGTTGAGTTCAAGGCCCAGTATAAATAACTGAAATAGGTTAGATATATTTTTCTAAAAAAAGAAGAATATGTGATTGTTTGGTTTTGTAAATATTTTTAGAGCTATTGTAGTAATAGTCACATATTATTATTTTTCCATGAGGTATCGATCGACAGCGGCAGGAAGCTACACTGTTAAAGGATTTTCCATGAGGTAGAAGTCTCGGTTGATGGTAATAATTTTATGGTGGATTTTAATTTTAAAATGTTCATGAATTAAAATTAATTCACTTAACCTTAAAGTGATAAATCCAACAGCACATTTGATCTAAAAGGTGATAGTCCAATAACACCACAACTTGTCCTCCAACCGATAATCGTTCCCATGCACGCACTTGCATTGGCTTATTTTGTGGATATATGGTATGATCAATGGTGGATTTAAGCTTTCGGATAGTTTTCATATATACCTAGTATAACAATATTATCCTAATTCAGGTTAAAGAACTTTTGGACGATGAGCCGGGAAACTCGGAATATGTTGACCTAGAAAAGGAGCTTGAAGAGGTGATAGTTTTTCGTATTTTTATTTAATTGGATTATTCATATTTTTTTCCAAATTTTATTCAGTTCTTTGAAAATTTGTATTACTGGGTCAGTGAGTATAGGATTACGGGATTAAGTTAAGTACAAACTGTGATCGTGCCTATAGAACTATCTGACTGTCTAATTCTCCCCATTTTGTACTTGCTTTGTTTTTAAGTTCATTTTATCAAGTGTTGAAGTCTGTCTTGCGACTTCATGTTGCTTTTAACAGTGACCATATCTCTATGTAGCCGTTGAGATGTGAGGAATGTACATTACATATCAGGTAAGGTGAAAAGAAAAAACATTGGGGATGTCTGATACAAACAATAATGAAGTATGTGCTCCTTGGCTTTATAGAGATTCCCATCACCCTTTATCTTTGATTCTTTTGCAGGTCTAATATGTATCCTTACCTGCTTGGAAATTCATGATGTGTTGTGTCCGTGCTGAATCTCTAAGTTTGAAACTCATATTTCAACGCAATGAACTAATGATAAGAAGATGTAATTATATATGTAACTGATTAGGCGATTTATACAAAATGCAGGCCATTGCACTTACTGAAGAACTGTTAGCTGCTGCAAAACACAATGATCAAGTTGGCATGGTGGCGCAGTCACATACAAAACACAATAAAATGGAGCAGCCTGACACTGTAAGCTTTTCTTATTGAAATATGGCTTGTGGTGTCTTTTGTATGTTAACCTGTTAATTGGTAATCTAGCAAAACTGTGTACGGGATTGGACTGAAATATTAAAGGAAGCAGTACTATAGGAGACCATGCGGCAAAATTACTGTTAATAAATGTGCTATTTTTGTGTTGGGCTTAAACAGATATGGTAGTCTCTATATTGAATTAAAATATGAAAAAGTGTATCATCTTTCGCAGTTCCTTTTGTACCCGTATAATGGCCTAAATCTAAATTCACTTACAGCGTGTTACTTTTGTGGAAGATTTTATACTAAATATATGTTTTTGTGGAATTTCATACTGCCCCCATATAAGAATGTGTTATTGCAAACTAGGTTTGTCCATACATGCCCAACTTGATTTTGACCATCTTGCATGATAAAATATCGAACAATTTGGACGTTTTGATTCAAGATTTAACAATATCAGTTTCTCAGGGTACAAGCAGGCATGGTGCATTTCCTTTAAGATATGATAAAATCATCAGTCTCCTTTAAGATATCATCAAAATGATCTTAACTTTCTTAGCCTAAATAATTAATATGCATGAAAAATAAATGTCATAAAGAATACACTGTGGTTAAAGCTAGCAAAACTTATATTATATATGTTTGATCTCGTAAGAAAGGTTGCTGCAAGTAATGCAAACACATAGTATCTTCTTGTATTTAGAAATAGAAAAAGGTATACAGGTTTGTAACTTGCGCAGCTATTTATTTCAGATGGTTTTCCATGTTTTCATGAGAACCAATTATTTCATGTGCATACATTATAGAAATTATAGAAAAAAGACTAGCTCACTTCCCCTGTTATTTTATTTACATGTCCTCATTTTTTTGTCTTTTGGTAATGGTTCTTAATTTGCACTTCCCCTGTTGTACTTGTGCACCTGACCTGATGCTTTATTTCATTGTTTGTATTACTTTTGTTCCTATATGCAAACAATTTCGTCCCTACTACTATTGAAATAAATGGATGACTGCTATATAATTTTGTATTTCCATCCATGTTTTCTTGCCTTTGTGTCTTGTTCATATATAGTATCACTTGGTGTTCTAAATCAGATTCTTGGATACTAAGTAAAAACATTTTATGAACTTTGTGAATCTTCTTGCTTATGTATAACTACATATATATGAGGTATACTTTCTTAAATTTTGAATTTTTTAAAATCAGTTTAATCATGAATAATTAGTGAAGTATTTTGTAAATCAAATAAACTTAATTGTTTTGATGAAAACACTTTTAAATAATTGTCCATAGATTTATGAAGTTAAAGCTTTGGTAGATACAATCCCGCAGCAAAAGGGTTAATGTTATTAGGATGAAATTGATAATTGGGTTGAAACTACTCTATTTGTAATTATTCTTACACTAATTCTAGAATAACAGTGTGTAACTAATGGATTGCTTGGGTATTTCACATTAATATAGGCATTTTAGACAAAAGAATTATCCCATGACGCATACACAACATTGCATTTTTGATTAAAACTATGATATTTTAATGTATAATGCACACTTTTTTAAACACATACGTTCCCGCTTAATTTAAAAGAAAGGCAGTGAAAGATGACTCGGCTATAGCTGATGGTTTTTATACTTCTATTCATACTCATTCTACTTAACCAATGATTTTTTATTTAAACGGTATTGAACTTCCATAGTTTTGGGTATGTAGAAAATATACCCGCATTAGTTTTATAATCTGATGTTAAGTTTTTTTCCATCTTTGGGTGTGTGCAATCAATGGGCTCGGCTCAAGAAAACGTTTAGATAGAATGAATTTGGTACTTCGGTTGCATAGCCTGATTTGTTGCAGTGGCTAGAAATAAAACAAGGCTGATAAATAGTAATTTCTTTGTGTTTGAGTTGTAAGTAAGTGTGAGCAGCCCAATTAATTAAAACAACCATGTAATGTTAGTGTTTGATTATAATAGTTGACGTGATTACATTTATTTATTTAATAAAGATCATTTGTTCTTGAAAGCTTCCAGTTTTTTGTGAAAGCCCAATTAATTAATACTGCCTGTTTGTTGTCTAATTGCCAAGAAAGGAAATGGATAAAATTTTTAAAAATATAAATACTAGAGCAAAAAAATTGCATGTGTAATGATTTTAAATATGTCAAATCGAGTGATTACTTCATATCCTTCATAAAAAATTTATGTCATGATTTGCATGTGTCATAAAATATGCATACACTTGGTCTCACAAATTAGTATTCCCTATCGTATCCTTATTCCCTTCATATCCTTTTTGTTTGATTTTTGTTCATACATTTTTTCCTTCATTGTTTTATTTTTCTTTATCTTGAAATTTGGTGCACAAGAAACATTGGATCCATGTTCCCAATTCCTTTCCACTTACAAGTGGTCACTAGGAAAATTTGTAACTTTGTTAAAGTTGGCAATTTTGTTTTGTTCACTATTTAGGTGTAATCTACAGTACACTAGCAGGAGACCATCTGTTACTGCCATGAGTTGCATCAAAAATCCCTTTGGAAATGCTTATTAGAATGTCAACGTATCAAATATTCTAAAATGTAATATTTAGTTGATTTCATTATAATTTTTACTTAATTAGAACCATTGGATAGAAAAGCCAGAGATTAAAAATTAATTACTACACAAAAATATGAATTCAAATAACGAAAATAATAATAAAAGAAAACAAGAGCATATAGATTTGAACCACTTGACAGATTTCTCACAGAATACTCCATTTCTTAACCCAAAATGTACCCGAAATTGTTTAAACTTTTCACCATCAACTGCTAGTTGTAGCCTTAATTTCTTCTCAGTTTGCAATAATTGTGTTACCTGTTCAATCTAGTGCAATTATTCGAATCCGAACAAGATATTTGCGGTTGTAGGAGCTACGGCGTACGAGTTTGAAGTTAACAGGTATCGGGTTTCCAGTGGCACTGGTGTATTTTTAGGCACAGTGAATCGTGGAGTGTACCAACCTCTGTATAATGCTAAGGTTTCGTTCAAAGTCGATCTTTTAATTATTATGATGATTTTCTTATATGATCTTTGTATTTAAATAGTATAATTGGTTGCTGTAACTGACAGGGAACTGGAGTGTTTCTTCCTCGATCCAATGTGGCCATGGCAGTGAAGAAGACTACTCACAGGCCTAGTAAGTTTTATTTGGCGGTGAATTATTGTTTTTATCCATGCTGTAGATTTGTTATGTGTAAAGGAAGACTTCAAAGTTCGATTTGATTTAGCACTATAAAGTTACAGGTGAAGTATATTACACAAATAATTATTTGTACTTGGTATTCAATATGATTTAATGTTTTTGTACCACTCACCGTTCCCTTTTTTTCCAGGCAAAAATAAGTCACAATATACGTTGCTAAGCTGATGTTTATATAATAAATAAAAGAACACAAAATGATCCGTAGTAAGCAAATTTTAAAACAGTATACAACACAACATCTAAAAGAGGACTTGTGTTTCAAAAACGACAGACAGCACTAAAAAGTTTCAACAAAACTAAAATTGCATGATGGCAAAAAGCAAGGGAGTATCTAAACAAGAAAAGAAATTCTAAAGCAGTTAAAGGAAGTACACTGGTGGTTAGTGGGTGAAAGCAAGTTGATATGCAAAAGGAAATGTAGACTTGTTTGTTTTGTGGATTTAACAGCAAGATGTAGGAGGTTGGCTATGAAGTGTTGAGAAGAAGGCAGAGGACAGTACGTGTAGGAAGTGAACGGTACCGTATAATTTTAGTATGTTCTGTAAATAATATTAAGTTCGATTTTGTAGTTGTATCTTTTGCTCCAAATAAGATGTAGGCAAGAACATTTACAAAAGCCGTTAAGAAAGAAAATAATACAAGATAGATATTTACCAGTTCAGCAAAAATGTATATACATCGGAACGTAAGCTTTACATTAAAGAAATTTAGGAGACGGAACTTCCAAATCGCTGTCTTCTTTGTGGAAGAATATTGCATCTCTCTTTATGAAACGCTTCTTTCAATTCCATGTCTTCGCCATTGTCTATATCACAACAAAAAGGAAAATCGAATAAATTGCAGCTTTGCAGATGAAAGGATAAAAACAAAGATGAGTGTTATGTCATAACTAATGATTGCATCTGGAGGGATGCCGTCTTCTCATTCTTCAACAGTAACCGCTCTGGCTGTAGCAATCGGATTTCAAGAAGGCTTTGCTGATTCTGTCTTTGCTATTGCTATGATATTAGCATGCGTGGTAAGCACAGTTTTACGATCTATTTATATTATGTTTACTCAGAAATTACATAATTATGATATTAATCATGTTTTCATATGATACATGTGTGTATGTCAGGTAATGTATGATGCTGTTGGTGTTCGTTTACATGCTGGAAAGCAGGCTGAGGTTGTTTATAAACTCACATTCAAAGTCATATATTACCATTCATTGATACACTAAAACATTTTTATATATTGGATTTTTTCCAGGTATTGAATCAAATTGTATATGAACTGCCTTCTGAACACCCGTTAGCTGAAGCAAGACCATTACGAGAGCTTCTTGGCCATACTCCTTGTCAGGTTTTGCTCATCATCTCATCACTTCTTTTTTATCTATTTATTGTTTAAAAAAAATAGTACTCACAGTCGTAGAAATTTTATATATTCGTATGTTTATATTCAGGTATTAGCTGGATCCGTTCTAGGAATAGTCATAGCGGTTATAGGACATCTCGTCAGGTTCACCACAAGCAAATCCTGATTCATTTGCTGGCTGTGATTCTTTTCATATTGTGATTAAAATATTGGTTGAACTACTTCATTCTATAAATACACATTGATTTCTGAGAAAAATTCATTCTTATACCAACTGACAACACACATTATCAACCGTGAGTAGGTAACAGTTTCAGCATTATTACATTATTACATTATTGATAAGGAAGTGCAGGCAGTGGAGTCTAGTCATGAAGGAACCTCAGTTCCTGTTCCAACTAAACATCACAGCACGATAGGAGAAGCGGTTGGGAGTTTTGTTCAATGGCCTAAAAGCCTTGTGCTTTTAAGAGATAATGATACGGTAATGAATGCATTTTTCTTCCTTAATTTAGCTTGCTAAACTCCTCTATTTCATATTAGAACATATTAAAGAAGTAAAATTTCTTCATACTAGAACTTATTATAGATAATTTAGCTATTTATAAACTTATCGGAAAGTAGTTAACATATGAAGTTGAATTCTTAGCAACTCTCTACAAATAAAACTGAGAGAAGATACCGAGAAAACTACATCTGATGTTATTAATAACAAGTACGACTTGATTTTGGATGAGTTAGAAATAGTAAACAAGGAAATAATTTTTTATATATATTGCAGAGTATTCAGCTTATGCATAAATGTATAATATTACCATAAATGTATATTTGAATGTTTTGGAGAGAGTGAAGTGATGTATGATTGTGAAAGAGGATAGCAGTTTGATGGTTATGAGGGGATATCACAGTTGGTGATGAAGTAGGGGCTGTCTATAAAATAGGGATCTCGAAATAAATTTCCTTGTAGCTATCATTTAATTTGTTTCCAATATTCAGCTTATGCATGGTTCAACCTGTGTTTGAATTACATTCCTCTCAGACTGATCTTTTATATATATTGCAGAGTATTCCTGACTTAATTATTGTCTTTTGTATAACAATTCTCTTAATTGCAGGACTTTGTACGAGATGGTTCTTATAACCAACAAGAGATACACGAGGTTCGAGAGAATTTAGCTAGTTATATCATGTATAATTGGATGTAGTTGGTTGTGTACGCTGATCTTTTGTAACGTACGTTGGTATTTTGTTATGTACGTTATGTTTGTGATAGATTATATTCTATTTTGGTCTGTAAACATGAATTATGTTGATGGATAATATAATTATATTTTTTGTTCAATCAGTTCATAGTAATGTTGGTTTATAAAAAATTAAAATTCAATTTCATACTGTTTCTATAATCTTAAACGGTAATAATATTTTTTTTTACTTCAGATATTACTTGTGTCGGTTGTTACTTCAAAGAGAACCGATACAACTTTATATCAATTGTGTCGGTTGAACAAACAAACATAACCGACACAAATATCAATCATTTGTGTCGGTTGTTATTAAAGAACCGACACAAAACTATGAACAGTTGTGTCGGTTTTTCTAAAAGGACCGACACAATAAATGGCAGTGTGCTTCACTATACAAGCTGATTTGTGTCGGTCCTTTTAGAAAGACCGACACAACTGTTCATAGTTTTGTGTCGGTTCTTTAATAACAAACGACACAAATGATTGATATTTGTGTCGGTCGTACAACCGACACAACAGAAAATGTCTTTTGTGTCGTCTTCATATGAGTCGGTTGTAAAACCGACACAACAGGGGTTACACAACCGACACAAATGACCAGTTTTGTACTAGTGGTATGTGAATTTTTGGTGATTGATTGTTTCTACAATCATTTCTGTGGTTTGTCACTTTAAAATACAAAGGTTTCTATACTAGTAGTAGATACTCAAACTCTTTCACAAAAACGATTTCAACACTACTTTTAAATACAAAGCTCGTTTTTAAAACCGATTTCCAAATCTATTAGTATATACAAACCTTTACCTCATTCGTATGAGAAATCTAATTAAATGGCTTAGCAAAACAAGTGGTATGAAAAGCTTGTGTTTACTTCGTCGGTTAATTCTTGGACTTGTTCGATTGAACTCTCGTGACAATTTTCGGGTGGAAATCTACAATTTGTTCGTAAATATTTAAGTTAAGCTAGTGGTTATGGGATATGAAGCTAAACTCATTTATTTACTAGCTTAGTATAATTTACACTTATCGTTCATTGATGATCATTTTTTGATTTAGACTAGCGATGTGCGATGTCTCTTTGTTTTTGTGGGGGAAAAAACCCCGTTTGTGGAACTTCGGTTCAATTTGGTGGGGTAGCGACCCATGGTCTTCGGGCCGTTTATGGAGCCTCAGCTCAAAATTGATGGTTAGCGACCATGGAATAGCGTTCCTTTTGTGACACACGTGTTGGGGATATTTCATGTTCCCACTTGTGATAGGCCTTCCCCTTTTGTGATTTCTGGATTTCTAGTTGATGATTTCTAGAATTTGTGTTTCACCGAATTTTGTGATTAGCATTGATATGTTTTGTCAATATTTGTGTTTTGGTGAATAATTTAAAGAATATGACATTCTTTTTAGTGATTAAGAATAATTGAGATATTGTATGATTTTTGTTGTTACCTTATGTATACTTGTCACAGTATGGCATTATTGTTATCATACGTTTTTGTGATATCTCTTATCTTGTCTCATTTTTTATGATATTTATAGCTAGACTGATCCGTTTATTATTTTCTTCTTAAATAATACTCGGGTCAGACCGAGGTATTTCAGGTGCTTCTGCTTGACTTCTTATCAGGGTCCGTCACCTGACTTTTGGCTAACTACTTTAGCTTAGTAGTTTTTGTTATTATACATTCGAGATAGAGACTCCTTGATGTATAATTATTCTTTTGTCTAGCACTTGTACATATTCTTTTGTGATGTAGTGGATCTTGTATGACCCCTACTTTGATGTACACTTCTATGTGATATATTCATATTTGTTTCCGCCTTTGTGATATGAATATCTATGACTGATTTGTGTTATGCTTATTTCTATATTTATTTCCAAAGGCCACATTGCCAATGTGTGGTAGCTTTAAGTTTGCATTTGATATGTCGGATTTCCTCTTGAAATGAAATGCAAGTCATACTATCTGACATATCGGTACTCGCACAAAGCAATTACACAGATGGTTGCTCCTCAACAGCCTTATTCTTCGTGCTAGTCGATGGCATTTCCCAGTAGTGTCCTTGGCTAGTGTGAGTATAGAGGTGGGGCGTCACAACCATAAATCCTAAAATAATGCCTACAGACTACAAGATTCCTTTCTCCCAACTGGAGCTCGATCCATTACTGCGACCAATGGTCGTAGCATGGCGGCTATGTACCAATCTCGTGCCGCTAGCACTGTTGGTGATACTGACGGCTTTAGAATTGCCATCTTCCTAAGGAAGGATCTAATGACGGCAGAAGGAACCTTCTACTAAACTGCCTCTCCATGGAGGTTCATCCATATTCACTAAAGACGAGAGTGGATAGATGAAAATACAGATAGTGACTTTGTGGAGTGCTAATCCTTGATCAACAAAATGAATCAAAATGGTGTGGGTCCAACTGACAGCGATGCTGCCAATACTAACATAGGTGGTCTTCCACATCCAGGGATATATCCTACCATAACTTCTTGTCTTAGGGATGAGGTTGTGTTGAATGATGCGCACAACCTGACGGACAGCCAGATGTGGTTATTCATCTTCCAAACACCGACATCCTAGGAAATGATCCGCTGCAAAATCTTTGAGTCAGTCACTTCAAAATCATCAAAGTCTGCATCCTTCATGGAGGAATCCAAAATCTCATTGAGATCATCATTAAACAGCTCAATCAAGAAACCCTTCATCTCTGAACGAATCAAACCATTACCTCCATCGAAATTATGCACAAATAGGTCATCGAAAAGGCATATGCAGCACGGGTAACATTCCCGCCCAAAGGTCTCGAAGCTGACAATCGGTGCAAATCCTACCGTGATGAATAGCTCTTCCAACCCGAAAGTGGCGAAACCTTTTTCTCATTCCAGTCCAACCAAGTGGCCTCTTGAGGGTTGAGACCATAATGGTGAGAGGAAAAACCGGTAGTGCAGAAAGATGTCTTGGGCCAAGAAGTGGTCGGAGGAAGGAAATATGGTTTAGATCTGGAGTAGTGGAGAGGCGAGATCTAACGTGCAAAACTAGCATGAGGAGAAGGGGAGGCTGTTGCTCTTAGGTAAAAACGGCGTCGTCTAAGGGAGGGACAAGAGAGAGAGAGGATGATACTTGGATGAGGAGGAGGATGGAGATTGGGTTCGGCTGATTGAGGAAGGAGGAATGAAAGAATGAAATTGGAGAAATTCGGACATGACTTTTATAGTCCTGCTCCAGATTCAAGCTGTGCCAAAACTCGTTAACTGGTAGACCACTCTAGGTTTACCGCTAGGTGGTCAACCGCTAGATGGGCTTTGGACGTTAATTGAACCTAGACCCAAATAGGGTCGGATTAAATAATAATAATCGTTTCACGCCATCTCCTTCGATTCTATACGATCCGAAAATTCCTGTCCTCATCACGACAGTGTCGAAGCCTACTGCCTAGTCACGAACCATGCTCCTACAACTCACAGTAGTCCCAACAAAACTGCTACGACCAATAACAATTCCAAAAACCATAAAATATTCCAACTGCGATTTCCTACCTACTTCGCATGGAAATATTTCTCCCAATAGCTGGTGGGTACAACAACACTTCAAACTACATACCCTCATGAAATTGAATGTCATTCCTATTTTGTCCATAACTTAAAGAGGGAAAATATAAAAATCTCGATTTTATAAACCGAAAAATCACTGAGCTAAATATATGCTCCTTTATACTTGTTTCTAAATAATAGAAACTATTTCACACCAGAACTTCCCTTAAAAATAAAAATTATATGTATAAATATTTCAAGATTTCCAAAAACCTTTCTTTTTTTTAAACACAAATTTCCCAAATTGGAAAACTATTTCCTTGCCAAAAATCAAAATCAAGCCTTTACTTATATATATATATATATATATATATATATATATATATTAAGGATTTTCCCAAAATCAAAGGCATTTCCAAAATATACTTACAAATTTTTTTTTACAGGTTTTAGACTAAGGAATCAACATTAATTATTCAAATAAAAATCTGGTTTGTCATCAAAGAGGTGATCAATGAATGCACCCTAGCGAAAACTTGCTTCTGGACAATTGCGATATACAGGCTCTAATTTCCTGCTCATCTAGAATAAATGTGTATCTCTGACTAGAACTCATCATCAAAATCTAAAATCATAAGGTAGCTAGAATCTCAACCATCAAGTCGAACATCTCCAGTCTTCGGTATTTTGCCATATGTCGTACTCATGCTCTACATCAACAGCGCTTTATGCATCGCCGGTACTTTGTGGGGTACTTCGGAGTCGGCGTGAAAGTCTTATTCTAAGATATTTCCAACCCATAATTGCTTTTCCTATTCCCTCGAAGTGGTACTACAACTACTTCTATAGTCGAAACTCTTAGAATCTAGCATAAAATTATAATATTACTAGATAGGAAAGTACGAATACATTCTCTTAATTTATCCTAATTCCTTTGATTTACCAACAAAAGCTTTGATACCAAATGTAACACCCGTACCGTAATGGGTCTAAATTTCGACAGAAATCGAAACCTAAATCCATCAAAGCACAGATTGTTAGATTTGGTACCTGCAAATAAGCATGAGCATTATCAAAGGTTGATAGAAATCTAAACTCACGGTAGAAACAATAATAGGATAAAAATACTGACTATGACTGCTACCTTTGAATTAATGGTATTCCTTGGATAGTAGATTGTCACATCAGCAGCGAACATGAAAGAAAAAAAAGACTTCTCCAACAACAAAGCAGATCCAGCTCCAGTAACCTGTTCCTCTAAAATCTATGGGTTATAATAAGGAGGGGTCAGAACAATGTTATGGTGATTGGAAAATCTATAAACTATCCATAACAAAAATTTATACCGATTGGTTTCCATTTAATAGTTATGTCTATTTAGGTTAACAATTCAACCTAACCTTGCATTGCACACATGATTACTTATCTACCCCTTTCCAAGGTACAAAATACTGACGAAGCCTTATCAACCACCCAATACTTCCAAACCCATTTGCCACTTAATACTTCTAAACATGAAGTGGGCTTCTATAATCACCACAAAATACTTTTAAAAGAGAAATGGGCAGACTTTGCCATTTAAGACCTCAATCAAGACATACCCCATCATTTAAGACTTATTCCCAAGGTGGTTTTCTAACAATATTGTCAATGGCCGGTGGGTCCTTGCTACAAAGACCTCGAACCACTTTTTAAGGTTTCTAACAATTAATGTCCAACTATTGCCGCATCTATTGCAAATAAAATCATAGTCATGTAAGAGACAATAACCAAGCAACTTAATACCTTTAAAAGGACTTGGCGAACTTCTAACCATTTAATATTTATATTCTAGGCATGTCCTACATCACTTAATGCATATCCTTAGGCGGACTCCTCACTGGTACTATCATTATTACGGCCTTAGCATTGTAAGAGACTACAATCCACTTAATACCTCATTAATACAGACTAGGTAGACCCCTGACCATTTAACACCTATTTATAGGTAGGCCTTTGTCATTTAATACCTAACTCTAAGGTTGTAACGAACCGCATATTTATCACTTTGATAAATTATATTTAATTTTGAAATATTCAAATACAAGGTTTTATTACACCAACTATAAAGATTTAAACCCTAAAATTATGATAAGAAACTTATTTTAAAATATAATTGTGGAATATAGTTTCATAAAATAGAACGTGCTTCATACACAAATTTTCATCGATAAATTGATTTTCGGTAGGAAGGAGATTTTTTCAGTATTTAAGTGCATGAGTCTAGATACATACACTAATATATCTATTTACACAAGAATATGAAATTAAGTTATTTATTTTATTTTTGGGAAATAAAATGTATTTATGACATCATCAATAAGGCATCATATTTAATAATTGATTTATGAATTTAAATTGAGCTTTAATGATTTAATAATTATTATAATTATTCAAATAATTGTTTTAAAATGATAATTATTCATGTTAATTCATTAAGTAGTGATAATAAATTATTTATATTAGTTTTATAAAATATATACTTGATTTGAAAATATAAAGGAAAATTGATATCGCTTTATCGATATAATATCACTTTTTGTAAACAATTATTTAATATAGATTTTTATGGTTTTATAATTCAAATGAGATCATTCTAATTAATTAATAATGATAAGAAACTAGTTTTCAAATTTCTTTTACATTTATATGAAATTCAATTAAGAAGTAAATATATGACCGGAGATCGGAATCGGAATTCATAACGGTTTAACGTATAGAAGTTGTAAACAAATCAATACAACGTTGTGATACATATGCAGATACATTAACACATATACAAATATATACACATATACATTTAATTGTGTTTAGGAATTAGTCAAATCAAGCAAAGAAAATATCCAAACACATGTGTATATATACAAGCTCTTTATGTGTAAACAAGAGATAAAAAAAGCACCACATCACACACAAACCAAGCACATGGAGGGGGAGAGTAGGCTTCATGGTCAACCGAAGTGATGTGGGTGGTGGCACATGGTGGTGAGGTGTAAAGTGATGTGAAAGATGGTGAAAATATCATGATATTTGTTTTCAAACATTTGCCTATAAATACAAGGCCTTAGCTCTCTCATTTCATTCATCCATTCCCTTCTTCTTCCTCCTTCTTCTTAAAGCTCTAAGAACTCTTCTTTAACGGCTTCAATGCCTTGAAAAAATATTTGCAAAGTTATGGCAAAATAAAGTAAAACACACACACACATATATATACCATGTCGATCCACTTCCAAACCAAAGCCAAATCACTCCACTTCTCCACTCAAAGCTCATGTAACGACCCGATATTTTGGACCATTCGCGTCCATTATAAGTGTATAGGTAGACACTCATGCCGGAGTTGAATTGCTCAAAATACCGCGTTGTTAATTTAAATTTGGCAAAACTGAACATATACAGTAAATAAATAATCACAGATCACAGACACAGAGTAATAATTTGCAGCGGAAATAAAAGAGATAGTAGTTCATGAAGCTACTATATAAATATATAAAATACATCAGAGTTTACAACAGAAGAGTAATACGATACATCAGAGTTAAACCAGATACAACGGAAGAGTAACCGATACAAATCAGAATACATCACTGGAATCATCGAATATCTGAAAGCTGGATAGATAGCTGGATCTCCAAGCGAAGCTCCAACTCCAAAGGTGAGTCTCGAAAGCTGAACTACTCAGTCTGACCCGAGCGTGAAGCAAAATACAAAACACTCGAGTCAGGATTAACATTCTTATATTTATAAATCCAACCCAAGTGAAATAGCAATTGAAATACAAGTAACTCAAAGGATGTTTGGAATAACCATCCTTTAAGGATCCGTCAAACTATCTACTAGGTAGTAATATACGCTAAGTAGATAATGTCTATCAGTAATATAAAGATATCAAAATAGCGTTAAGTCATGGCCCATTCCACCCTTAACACATTTTTATTCCCACAAGCATATACAAGACCGTAGTTTCCCCAAAACCGGAAGTCACCAGAGGGCAATCCATATACTCAAGGTACAAAACAAAAGTCGTAGTGGTCGCGCATAAATGGAATACAAGTATGACAAGGCACATGAGGCTATACCCAAGGTAGTGATACTACCGTTCGCCTGATCCGGGCTGGTGAGAACGCAACGCCGCAGCGCCCGCAACACCGTGAGACAACACTCCCAAAAATCAAGGGTGCACCAATCGACAATAAGTATAAGTAGTTCGAAGAAGTGTGTCCACTTGAGGTATCAATCCTCCATTGGCCCGGCACAGCTCCTGTTTTAGTCATTTCCAATTTGACACAAGTGTCAAGGCTATCCATTATCGTTCTCTTTCTTCAGTCAACACGAACATCATTCCAACCACTTCATTCTGGATCATCACTCCACGTATAGTTATTAAAGTGGTTTTCGGTTTAGATAGAGAGTATACCCATAACCAAATTCCGGTCTCTTTAATAACTTTCGTAATTATTACACCGATTGGTCGTTTATATATTTCAAAACCAAATCAAATTCAATTTCAATTTCAATTCGTAAACCAACATTTCATTTGTCTTTCGATTACTATGTATATACAATGAAATACTTGTACCGATTGCAAACGAACTTTATATATGAGCAACAGGGGTTCATTCCTCCTAAACCTGAGAACAGGTAATCCAAACAAAGTGCCAAAGACCAAGAGGTTGACTAATTTACATAAAATATGCGTTGCTATGTATAAATCATTGTTTTAAAAGGTTTTTTTTTTTTTTTTTTTTTTACAGGTCTTATATTACTAACATATTTTTGAAACAAAAGCTACCAACCCAAATTTGCAAATTAACGAGTAACGCATATAACTTACCTATGAAAAAAAATGTATACATAACAAATATGACTTGTATATAACATATAATTTTTATATAAAATTTAGTTTAGCGTATTAGACTCCAAACCAATGCATATATTCTTTCAACCGGTTACCCATAACATATACAACTAATCGCAAGTGGTAAAACAAACAAACTATATAACTATATATATTTGAAACAAATAGCATAACAAGCCGTATACTTATATATATACATATATATAAAAGTTAATTTACCATATTTTCTTTTCTTTCACAGCAAACCAATCATATATAAAACGTAACTGTTGCAACTTGTATTGTAAATAAGAATCTATATATAATATATATAAATTAGAGGTTGAAAATTGGCATCAGCTAATATAAATACTCACAGACATCAGTACTGTTTATATCACCAAAAATATTCATGCAGATGGAAGCTTTAGGGAACGCGCGAGAGGAAGATGAAGGGAGCGGAGGGTGGTGTGTGCACGGCTGTCAAGGCTGGCAGTGGGTGAGCGACTGTGGTATGCGGGTGATGTGTTGCGTGCGACAACTAGTGGAGGCTATTATGAACGGTTCAAAGGTGGTGGGATTTACTTGCTGATGGATCAAAGGGAAGCAAAGTAAAGAGCATGTGGAGGCCGAAATGGAGGTTTGGGAGGTGGGGCGTGATGGCGTGAGGCCTGACTGGTTTGCGAATCTCTGGCGAGAGAGGGAGGGGTGGACGAGGGCGGCACAAGGTGTGGCCGTGGCTACGCGTGTGATGTGGAAGTGGGTTTTGGCGATAAAGATCATGAATAGGCTTCAGCAAAATTATAACTTCATTTGTATTATATATTTCTTCTATTCTCAGAACTAAACAAAGAAGAGGAAGAAGATGAGTTGTTCACAGCAAGGTGAAAATATACAAACTTTGAAAATATAACATGTACTCAACGAAACCAAAAATTGAATTGGCATAGGGAATGGCAATGGTCAAGACTATTGAGTTTCGGGGAGTAATTACTGAAATATTTATTGATGATGGCTATCCATATTACGACGTATAACGAATGGACAAAGGAGATCAAAAGGCTCAATACGGTTAACGATACGGGAAATCATTTTACCAATTTCGCGGCGTACCGGACTCCGAATTTGACAATCGAATATATCGTAGAGATCAGCACGACGAGACGATCAAAACGGTATAAAATTATCAGTGGTATGATTATCCGATAAAAATCGATATCGGTACCAGAATGCTGCATTTTGCAGAAATTAAGAACGACGGAGCAATAGGTGTCCGAATTTGGAAAAATGACGAACTGACATCTTGCTCAGAAGATGGTTTAGAATTTTTCTATGTAAAAATATTTAGGTTTTGAAAACATTTTATTTTCACTGCTTTTTAACTGATTAAATTGAAGTGAATTTACGAGCGAAATAAATTTTCATATTTTCGGACGAAAATTTACCAGTTGCTATGTTTAATTAGACGTATTCCAAATATTAAATTTTTATTTCAAAATTTTATCGTTTAAAATTTCACAAATTTCAACTATTTACGTTATTAAAACAGTTGAAATTTACGGGTCGTTACATTCTCCCCCACTCAAAACTTTTCGTCCCCGAAAAGGAACTAGGTAGGAGAATAGAAACAACCAGAAAGAAAAACAGATTTTTTTGAAATACAAAATAACAATTAATTTAAACCCTATAAATTCAAATTTTAAATTAATTGATATTCAATAATTGATTTAATCCATTTGATTTCACTAAAATCAATCTCAACTATTTCTAAATTCATTATCTTATTATCTAATTATCTTCAATTTACAATTTCTAAAACCATAGATTTGAATAGTTTTTTTTTTTTTTTTATAATCATATTTTCTTCAACAATTTTAAATTCTTCTTTATTCCAAATTACTGTTAAATTTATTCTACCTAATATATCTAATCACCTATATTTAACCCATATAAATTAATTTAAACCATAAAAGTTTCGATTTAAATTAATTTATATTTATTAATTGATTTTAAATTCAAGGTATTTCCATAAGTTGATCAAATTTCAATTTATTAATTCTTTCAAAACAAATTTATTTCATTATTAACTGAGTTTACTTATTATCCTATCTAACTCTATTAACATCTTTATAATCAAAATTTAGTGTATCCCATTTATTATAACACTCAAATTTTATTTAAAAAATTATTTTTATATTGTATATTATCCAATTACATTTTAACTTATGAATAATTTAGGTAAGTTATATTGAAATGCAATTTAGTATTATACAAATAAAATTATCAAATTCAATTATCTCAAGTTTAAATACTTATTCAAAATTTTGGTTTTATTTATAATTAAAATCATCCTTTAACAAAATTTAGGAATTAGATTTCCGATTAACTTTAATCAATTTAGAGATATATATAATATATTTATATCAAATTAAATTTTAAAATAAGGTACTTATATATATAAATCAAATTATACTGAAGAAATTCAAATCAAAATATTTTTCAAAACAAAACCGTAGCAAAGCTACAAAATGGTTTCTCCACTTCGAAACTCGAAAATGAAAGTCGATGATGCGGCCGCCATCACCGAAATTATTTTCCAGCGACAAAGAGAAGAGCACTGATCTCAACATTTTAAAATTCTTTGGAAACGATTTCTATTTGAAAATACGTTCAATAATATATACTTTAAAATCTTAAAAACCGAAGTTCGAAATCATCGGAAACTAAATTCTCAAATTTCTGAATATAATTCATTTCAAATTCCAAATCAATTTATAAACCATAATTATAAATTTATTTAGAACAATAAATGATAATCAAATATTATCATTTCAAACAAACAATTTAATTAACCTATTAAATTCCAGAAAAATTTTACTTATATTTTCACAATATAATCAAACAAATTTATTTCATTTACCAATTTGAAAATAATATTGTGTCAGTTTGCTCTGTTCAAGTGTTTTGGAAATCCTATCGATAGCGTTGATCAGACGAATCGATCAAAAATCCAAATCCACATCAACAACTCAAACAACACAAATATTTTAAAAACATTTAAATATAATTTTACAAATAGAATTCCTCACTCGACGATACAAGAATAGATTTTCAAAATAAGGATAGGGATTCAATTTTGATAGAAATCAAATCAAAGAGAATTTTTGATTCAAAGATAAGTCCGAAACGGAAGATAAAATGATTTAAATAACAAATAAGAAGATGGATGAGTTTATATAAATCGCGGGCAACCTTAACCGGATCAACCGTGACTTCAAGAATAAGATCGATGCTGAATTCCGAGGTAAATCGACATTCGATCTCAAGAATTAGAATTCAGATATAGCAGGAGATAGATAGCATCGTAAACCGAGGATACAGAAATCTCCGGTAAATCAATGCCTATTATAAAGGAGTTTTGCTCCTTTACGAATCATTCGAAGATTGGCGAGACCGCCGATCTTTTATAGATATCATTCGAAATGGAGTTATGGGGTGCTCCAGAATTGAAAGAAGACGAATAGTGAAGGACACGGATGAATTTCGGAACCGAGGGGAACGTTCCAAAATTCGAAAGAATCGAATCAAAACGGAAGAGATTGAAACTCAAAATGAAAGTGATTCTGTAATTACATTTACCCTATATGTTAAGTTTTGCCTAGAGCTACCAAAGCTCTGATACCAACTGTAACGACCCGATATTTTGGACCATTCGCGTCCATTATAAGTGTATAGGTAGACACTCATGCCGGAGTTGAATTGCTCAAAATAGCGCGTTGTTAATTTAAATTTGGCAAAACTGAACATATACAGTAAATAAATAATCACAGATCACAGACACAGAGTAATAATTTGCAGCGGAAATAAAAGAGATAGTAGTTCATGAAGCTACTATATAAATATATAAAATACATCAGAGTTTACAACAGAAGAGTAATACGATACATCAGAGTTAAACCAGATACAACGGAAGAGTAACCGATACAAATCAGAATACATCACTGGAATCATCGAATATCTGAAAGCTGGATAGATAGCTGGATCTCCAAGCGAAGCTCCAACTCCAAAGGTGAGTCTCGAAAGCTGAACTACTCAGTCTGACCCGAGCGTGAAGCAAAATACAAAACACTCGAGTCAGGATTAACATTCTTATATTTATAAATCCAACCCAAGTGAAATAGCAATTGAAATACAAGTAACTCAAAGGATGTTTGGAATAACCATCCTTTAAGGATCCGTCAAACTATCTACTAGGTAGTAATATACGCTAAGTAGATAATGTCTATCAGTAATATAAAGATATCAAAATAGCGTTAAGTCATGGCCCATTCCACCCTTAACACATTTTTATTCCCACAAGCATATACAAGACCGTAGTTTCCCCAAAACCGGAAGTCACCAGAGGGCAATCCATATACTCAAGGTACAAAACAAAAGTCGTAGTGGTCGCGCATAAATGGAATACAAGTATGACAAGGCACATGAGGCTATACCCAAGGTAGTGATACTACCGTTCGCCTGATCCGGGCTGGTGAGAACGCAACGCCGCAGCGCCCGCAACACCGTGAGACAACACTCCCAAAAATCAAGGGTGCACCAATCGACAATAAGTATAAGTAGTTCGAAGAAGTGTGTCCACTTGAGGTATCAATCCTCCATTGGCCCGGCACAGCTCCTGTTTTAGTCATTTCCAATTTGACACAAGTGTCAAGGCTATCCATTATCGTTCTCTTTCTTCAGTCAACACGAACATCATTCCAACCACTTCATTCTGGATCATCACTCCGCGTATAGTTATTAAAGTGGTTTTCGGTTTAGATAGAGAGTATACCCATAACCAAATTCCGGTCTCTTTAATAACTTTCGTAATTATTACACCGATTGGTCGTTTATATATTTCAAAACCAAATCAAATTCAATTTCAATTTCAATTCATAAACCAACATTTCATTTGTCTTTCGAAATCAATTTCCAAAATTTACGTTTCAAAACTTCCAAATTATCGTTTCAAAAACTTATAGTTCAATTTCAATCTTTATTTTAAACAATTCAAATATCAATTTAAATCCGTATATAAGGTTCAATTCCGAAATCATTTAAATCAATTTAATTTAACATTCAAATCAGTTCCAAATTCATTTATTGATTTCATTCAATATTCATTAAGTAAATTTGCCATTCAAAACAAATTCTATTAAATTTCCACTTCATTAAATCTATTTCTTAAATTCAACTTCATTTTATCAAAACTTACAATTTCGAATTAAATTAAATTCATCAAATCAATTCTTTCAATTACAAGTCTTACATTAATTCCAAAAATATCACATTTTCATTTCTTGTTACAGAAATTCAATTTCACTTATTTACTTTCTTAAATAATTTTCCAAAACTTAATTAATAAAGAAAACTCAATTTCAATTATTTACGAAGTAAAATTAACTTATTCAAAAGTTTAATTTTTCTTATTAAAGAATTTCAATTCAATTTAATCATTAAATAATTCAACCTTATTTAATTATTAAATAATTCAAAACTTAATTATTAAATAATTTCAAAGTTTAATAATTTCAAACTTAATTTTTAAATCATTTCAAACTTAATTATCAAATCATTTCTCAAATTAAACAACATTGTTTCATCAATTACATTGTTAATATTTTGTTTCAGATTATTAAATATTAACATTTTTCTTTCGTTAAAATTTAAATTTCAACTTCATTTCAAAACCGTATTATTTATTCGAATAAAATTTTCATTTTATTTTTAAATCAAATTATTGACCAATCGGGTTTTATTTAATTTTCTATCCTAGGTCAAATTTCAATTTGGGTATTTATCATTTCAACCCGATTCCAATTCAATTAAAAAATCAAAACATACAAAGGGAACTTGCAGTGTGATAGCTGGGATGGTGTCAAAGTAAATAAACAAGCAATAGCATCCATTCACAACAATTCAACAATTTCAAATAATCCCGAAATAATCGTATTAATTCGCGTTTGTTATTTACGCCAATTAATATAACTATTTCTAGAATCTACTCTATCATTTCAAGTAGATTAAAGATTATAACATTTCGGTATCACTTGTCGTTCAATTTCAATTACAACAGTTAATTCAATATACGTTCAACAGTCCAAAGTGGAATTTGTCAATTCTACGTGTCAATTAACTTAACAATTTAAGGGTTAATTCAATTAACCAATATTCATCATAAAAGGGGTCAAGTTAACAATCAAATGTCAGTTAATCAAATTTAACATTTAATTATCCTATATCAAGTTCAATTTCATACTGTTTATCATTTTAACATTAACAATTTACCATCCAATATAAACATCAACAATCAATCAATTAACAACCAAACTGGATTATCATTTCATATATATAACAGATAATGGTGTCAGATGTCACAGGTGAACTGATACAGGTAATAACAGTGTAAATATCAACAGCATCATATTTCAATTGTCGTTTCAATTGAAATCAAATTTAATAAATAAAAGAACGTTAATCGTGAGTGAGTGCTCACCTTTCGAGGCTAGAGGATAGGCGACGAAATGGAGTTACGAAATCCAGGCACAAATTCAAAACAAGCTAGATGGACACGACTCGACGGTCGAAGCTGATAATAAAATAAACGAATTCAAATCAGGATTGGGTCGAGGAAGACAAATAGGATACGTGAGCTTAATATACAACTATATGTATAGGAAAATGATATTCTCAATTTAAACATAATTTAAATTAAATACACATGTATCATATTCATTTTACAAAAAAAAAAAAAATTCATATGTTAACTAAGTATATACATTTCAAATCATGGTTTTAACCAAAACATATATGTTAAAAGTCGGTAATAGAGTTAACACAAATAACTTAAAGTCAAAGTAGCTAGTATTTCCAAAACAACCTTTTACAGTATTTGTAAAACAAAATAAAGATCCAACATATCACATTCAGTACCGCAACTCTTAAAAATTCCTATTACTATGTATATACAATGAAATACTTGTACCGATTGCAAACGAACTTTATATATGAGCAACAGGGGTTCATTCCTCCTAAACCTGAGAACAGGTAATCCAAACAAAGTGCCAAAGACCAAGAGGTTGACTAATTTACATAAAATATGCGTTGCTATGTATAAATCATTGTTTTAAAAGGTTTTTTTTTTTTTTTTTTTTACAGGTCTTATATTACTAACATATTTTTGAAACAAAAGCTACCAACCCAAATTTGCAAATTAACGAGTAACGCATATAACTTACCTATGAAAAAAAATGTATACATAACAAATATGACTTGTATATAACATATAATTTTTATATAAAATTTAGTTTAGCGTATTAGACTCCAAACCAATGCATATATTCTTTCAACCGGTTACCCATAACATATACAACTAATCGCAAGTGGTAAAACAAACAAACTATATAACTATATATATTTGAAACAAATAGCATAACAAGCCGTATACTTATATATATACATATATATAAAAGTTAATTTACCATATTTTCTTTTCTTTCACAGCAAACCAATCATATATAAAACGTAACTGTTGCAACTTGTATTGTAAATAAGAATCTATATATAATATATATAAATTAGAGGTTGAAAATTGGCATCAGCTAATATAAATACTCACAGACATCAGTACTGTTTATATCACCAAAAATATTCATGCAGATGGAAGCTTTAGGGAACGCGCGAGAGGAAGATGAAGGGAGCGGAGGGTGGTGTGTGCACGGCTGTCAAGGCTGGCAGTGGGTGAGCGACTGTGGTATGCGGGTGATGTGTTGCGTGCGACAACTAGTGGAGGCTATTATGAACGGTTCAAAGGTGGTGGGATTTACTTGCTGATGGATCAAAGGGAAGCAAAGTAAAGAGCATGTGGAGGCCGAAATGGAGGTTTGGGAGGTGGGGCGTGATGGCGTGAGGCCTGACTGGTTTGCGAATCTCTGGCGAGAGAGGGAGGGGTGGACGAGGGCGGCACAAGGTGTGGCCGTGGCTACGCGTGTGATGTGGAAGTGGGTTTTGGCGATAAAGATCATGAATAGGCTTCAGCAAAATTATAACTTCATTTGTATTATATATTTCTTCTATTCTCAGAACTAAACAAAGAAGAGGAAGAAGATGAGTTGTTCACAGCAAGGTGAAAATATACAAACTTTGAAAATATAACATGTACTCAACGAAACCAAAAATTGAATTGGCATAGGGAATGGCAATGGTCAAGACTATTGAGTTTCGGGGAGTAATTACTGAAATATTTATTGATGATGGCTATCCATATTACGACGTATAACGAATGGACAAAGGAGATCAAAAGGCTCAATACGGTTAACGATACGGGAAATCATTTTACCAATTTCGCGGCGTACCGGACTCCGAATTTGACAATCGAATATATCGTAGAGATCAGCACGACGAGACGATCAAAACGGTATAAAATTATCAGTGGTATGATTATCCGATAAAAATCGATATCGGTACCAGAATGCTGCATTTTGCAGAAATTAAGAACGACGGAGCAATAGGTGTCCGAATTTGGAAAAATGACGAACTGACATCTTGCTCAGAAGATGGTTTAGAATTTTTCTATGTAAAAATATTTAGGTTTTGAAAACATTTTATTTTCACTGCTTTTTAACTGATTAAATTGAAGTGAATTTACGAGCGAAATAAATTTTCATATTTTCGGACGAAAATTTACCAGTTGCTATGTTTAATTAGACGTATTCCAAATATTAAATTTTTATTTCAAAATTTTATCGTTTAAAATTTCACAAATTTCAACTATTTACGTTATTAAAACAGTTGAAATTTACGGGTCGTTACAGCTCACGGCCACCACCATCCATTACCAAGGCCGAGCCCATCTCCACTTGCAAGATTAGGCTGAGCCAATCCAAAGTTCCAAGGCTTGATTCCATAGGCTTTGATTCGATCGTAGCGAAGCTATAGCGAATTTTCATAAAGTTAGAAACCAACGAAGGTGAGAAACTCTATTTATATCATGATATATTGGATGATATATATGTTTGGCTATGCTTGGTTATGATGATTGTGAACCATGTTTGGATATGATACTATGTCTGTTTGGATGTCTAAATGATTCATGTTTAATACATGTCGAATATCACAAAGGAAATCACTTTCCTTTATTAAATGAAATGGTGTATATGAGCTTGTTAAACCTCTTTAAAATGGTTTAAAATGATTTAGAAATGTTTTATAAACATTAAAAAGTATTTCGACAAAAGTTTGACAAGTTATGAAAATTGAGTCAAAAATAGGTGCGTCGTGTAACGGTAGTTCGCGTTTTCGTGCCGTAGAAAGTTAAATCCATTTATACGATGGATTCAGAGTGGGAATTCTTTGGAATAAGAATTTTCCAAAATCTTATAATCATAGTTTTCAAACAAAAGAAAAGGATCAAGATTTCATTTAGTAGATTTTGAAATATGAGCAAATCAAGTTTTCAAAATAGTCGTGGTTTGGCAATTCGGAAACCAAAGCGATAAATTCTTTAAAAATGGTATTATTAATTCTTTTAAAATATGGAATAAATCCTATAAATATTTTAAAAAGTGTTAAAGGAGATTTGAGTTATAAAAATGGATTTCTAAATGATAGAAAAGTTGTTTTGATCAAATAAGCCTTAAAAGCACTATTCGTAGCACTTTTTGCAGCACTTTAATAACTTTTGAAATATGGCTTTAAACTTAAGTATTTTTTCCCAAATATTTTATTAATGTTTTTAAATAAATAACTTATAATTAATTGTTTTGGGTTTATAGTAAACGATGTCTTAAATAACGTTGTTTTTGACCGGTTTAAAAGTTATGACTTGGGGATAAGAAATCTTTTAAGATTTAAATAAATGGTTTGGAGATATTTTCCTAAGTAAAGAATGAAATGATTTGGAATTACTCCAAGATTTAAAAAGGTTTTAATTAAACAAAGATTTGATAAACGAGGTTTAATGATCACCTATATACTGAAAAGAAATGGTTTTAAAAAGATATATATCTCTAAGAAGATATTTTGGATAAAAAGTTACTAATTTATGGAATATTAATCACTCGCCTACTTAACGTCTTTTTTATCAATGATTGGTTTGGAAGAACCGGATTGGACTTGGGCAGATTCCTATCCAAGAAATACTTTGAACGAATTTACGAGTTCGAAAGTGAAGACATGTTAAAGACAATGAAGTTGAAGGCGGGGATCTTCATAACCGAAGGACTGCTTGTTGATAATTTCGGAGTAGCTCCCGAGGTAAATAAATAGCAGTGGCCCCTTCGTTCTGAGATCTTTGTATATAAGGACTACTCGCTACTAATCTTAGGGGTAATGCCTACAGGATGTGGTAGAACAGTGTCTTCGGTTTGTTGTGTTCCTGGACAACTTGTATGGATGAATGTTTGACATTGCATTTCTAAGAACACAGTACATTGATCTCTACAAACGTATATTTGTTTGGTGGTGTAGGAGGTAAACCCTCTTATGCTTAACACCCTTCTCTGAGATGTACGAGCTCAGAGGTTGTACTTTTGTTGAAATCAATATTGTGTTTTTGGAAATGGCAATGTGGCATTTTAAGTGAAAATTTTCTACGAAAGGTAAACGTTACCTCAAGCCTCACACCTGGGGAATTGTGAAACAGGGGTTGATTTAAGGCTAAGTGGTTTGCAACCATTAGGATATGATATCACCTTTCTAGATTTATTTATTTCTACCCGCTATAACGTCGGGTTTAAATTTTGTGGTGTATACTATGAGACATCTCGAAGAGGTCGGGAACGGTCGAGGTGATATCATAATCGGTGCTATCCATTGCTCTCGGGTAGGCCGGTCTTAATTTGCAAAGGACCATCTGTTGGTGGCCTCGGTGCATTCCAATAGAAATGTACTGTACCGAAGGTAGTCCCTTATCTCGCTATTCATTGGAAAACCATTCTCCAATAAGTACCTTCGAACTTAGTTGTAAACCTATTATGCCATCAAATTTAACCAATGTAACAATTTTGGCTATTTGAATATGTTTATTTGAAAGGTTTTCAAACAATGTCATTAAAAATAATATCACTAGATTTTACGTAAAAATGATTTGGTTATCATAAGGTAAAAACCAGTTTTGTGTTTATGTGTGGCGTGGTCTTATGAGATACCCTTCGTTTTCAAATACTTGTATTTTGAGTTTCTCACACTAGTCCTATGACTGACCCGGAGTTTATTCTCTTTCCCTTAAACTCCGGGTGCCCTATTTTTTCAGCCAGCCTAGTAGTCAAGTTTAGTTTGGAGCATTTTAAAAGAGCTTGGAGCATGGAGCTAGAAGATTCTTTAGAAGATTGTTATCAATTTCCACCACACTTATGTACTATTCTATTCCGCATTTGTAAGGACAGAGATTTGTAGCTGTCCATGTTGATGTTAAGTTAAACTCTGATAAATGTATTTAAAAAATTCCGCTGTAAAAATTATACATTGAAATAATATATGTTATTCCATTCGTGTAAGATTATGTTCCCCTAACTATCAACCTTTTCGTTCAGATTGAGTTAGACATGTGTGGTTTATTGTCAACTTAAAATGTACGAAATTATGGGTCGTTACAAAGGCAGACTTCTCACTGGTACTATCTAGCTGACATCGCTTAGAATCTCACTAGGTTACTTAATACTTCTTTTTAGGAGAGAGGCGAACCCTTAGAACAGTCACTTAATAGCTCAAATCCCAAAGCAAACCCTTCTCGAGATATCCACTACCACTCTTAATTATAAATATGAAATCTCATTAAGTTACTTCTTTCGGTAGGCAGGCGGGCCCTAAAATAGCCACTTAATACCTCAACACTGAAATAAACCCTTTTTGAGACATCCTTATTTGAAATCTCATTAGGTTACTTAATACTTCCTTTTCGGAGAGAGCCAGACCCTACAGCCACTTAATACCTCAAACCAGAAGCAAAATCTTATGGAGATAACCCTCACCGCTCCTAATTCAAAAATTTGGACCATTTAATACCTTTCAATGAAGAAAGCAGGCGCAATCTCTCAAGTCATCACAGGTCCTAGGATTAGTGATATCTCATATTTGTAGTAAGTGCACCCGACTGCTTGTAGTGTCAAAGTGAAGGGCAGTCTTCTGTCGAGTGACTCTACTAACCTCGCATCACTAACCTACAAAGTCCAATTAACCCTCCTAAGTCTTTGCTTATATTATCTTAGGTAGACATTGGACTTAGCTTACTAATTCCCTTTTTATTTAAGGCAATAAAATTTACCTTAAATACTTATCTACCCATAAATCCCCTTTTAAATGTAAATTTATCCATAAAATTCTAATGGTCATTTCCTAAGACGTTTATATAGGATTACTAATTTCAAATTGGTAACCTTTAATATCTATTTTTATCAGTCCCTTTTTTTCCGTTTGTCCTTATTAATTGTAACTCCCAAATTGATTTCCATTAATTTCCCATTAATTGGAGTTATAGTCCTTCATTCCTATTAATTATTGGCAATTCCTAATTTATTGCCCATTAATAGGAATTGCTATATTTCTAAATTCTACCTATTTGCTTTCCTAAATACAATAATAACTAATGAATGTTATGCATAAATAATACACGAATAAACGTTGTTCTTCTTTATTAATGCAAAAAATACGTATAAACTACTTACTTATCCAAATAAATTCTAGTCATAAATATGAAACTGAAATATGTTTTCCATATTTAATTTACTATAATTAAATTCCTTAGGAATATTTTCCGCTATGATTTCCATAAATTGGTTTTAACACAAAAGGAAAGATTTACTACATTTGAAATTACAAGGATAATTTCTTTTTATTTTTGGAATAAACAGTGTAAATTATGGAGAACAAATTTGCACTTTACACATCTCTTCCCTTTTTGTTTTATTCCTTATTAAATCACGCGTCGCCTTTTTGAATCAAAAATGGAAAAGGTAAACAAATTTACTAAAATCAAACGGATGTTCTTCTCATAATTAAACTATTGAAAATCTACAACTTAACACAAATTTAGGCAATAATCCAAAAATCCTTTTTTTATAGCCAAGTATAGATCTGGAACTAAAATATACAACATTCCAATTCTAAAATCTTTGGGACTTATTTCCAGATCTAGGTGTAAACATATTTCAAATTAAGTTTAAAACAAGAATATGTGGGCAATAGTTTTATATAATAATTTAAAACTATAATTCACAAATAAAATTGATTTAGGCATAAAAATAAAACGTATGCCAATGGAATAGATCTAAAGTCATAAACAATATATAAAATTTCCTACTCACCTTTTAAAAGCGATTCAAATCTCCAGATCTGAAGTAGAACCTTAAATTCATCTCCAAATCCTTTTTAATCCAAGTAATATGTATAAAAAGGGTATATACATATATTAGAATTACAGATCTGAGAAGAGATTTGCGATTGGGAGTGAAAATAGATACAAATATACAAATATAAATAAATTTCCTCAAATTTGCGTATAGTTGATTCTCTTCTCCTTTTCATTTGATTTCTATTCTTCTCCAACTTGTATGAAAATAAAGACAAATATCTTATTTTTATAATTTATAAAGAATGTAGAGAAGGAGAATGGCATAACTTCACTACTGCCTCCAGAAAAATATGAGAAGAGAAGGGAGTGTTAGGCTTGAATTTATAGGCGTAAGAATCAACCTCGATCGTACGAGATTTAAAATATTTAATCCGAGTCGTTGCGGCCTAGGTTTATTGCAGCCGCCTGAAGGCGACCGGTCGACCACCCATGAAGCACCGGTTGACCCCTAGAGGTCGATTGTCCCAATGATAAGTCGGCTTATGGGCCCGGGTGATTAATTAATAAACATTAATGTATCCAATCGAATTATTTCCTTTTTGAATTCGTTTTTTGTCGGTAACTTCTTCGTTTGGACTCCGATCGTAGAACTCCAAATGTGAAAGTTGCTCAGAATTTAACCATGGACGCAATGTTGCAAGTTTCATGCTCAAATTCGACCGTTTGCACGAATTCCATTTTTGGAGCTTAATTAATTAACTAACCAACTAATTAAATAACTAATGCCAAATTACGGGGTGTTACATAGACGATCTAATTAAATATTAATTTTGAAAATGTGTTTTGTATATACATATATACTTACATCATCTAAAATAATTTAAGATAATGTAACATATACATATTGTACATATATATACTTTAATTAATTAACTATTTAATTAGTTTACTTAAATAATTAATTTTACTAACAAATATTAAAAATTTGAAATATGTTTATTATATTTTCAAAGCAAATTTGAAAATATCTTATAACTTTTGTGACGCCCCACCTCAATACCCACGCTAGCCAAGGACACTACGATGTAGTGCTGTCAACTAGCACGGAGAATAAGGCTGTTGAGGAGCGACCATCCATGTAATTGATTATCACACGGTGGCTATAAAATAATCTTCGGAAACAAACATAGAAATAAACATAACACAAAGTAGTCACAGACAACCATATCACAAAGGCGGAAGAAGATATGAATATATAACTAACACATGAAAGTGTACATCAGAGTAGTGGTCAAAAAGTTCCACAATAATACAAAAGAATAGCAACATGTGCTATACAAAAAGAATACAACTATGAGTCCATATCTCAAGTGTATACAACAAAAACTGCTAAACTAAATAGTCAGCCAAAAGTCAGAGTAGCAAATCCCGGAAGGAAGTCAAGCAGAAGCACCTGTAACATCTCGGTCTGACCCGAGTATTATTTAAGAAAATAATAAACGGATCAGTCTAACTATAAATATCAGATGACATGATATAGAATAAAAGATATGGCATAAACATAGAATATCCATACAGACATACTACTATAAGTATGAAAATGATGATCAATAGGAGATCAACCGATGAGAAATGATCAATATCACGAGAATCTTCTCAAAGATCCAAAGAGGGCATCATACCCTAAACTTGTACTCATAACAAGTCAATGACATAAAAATCCAGAAATCAAACAAGAAATCCAGAAATCATAAAAAGAGAAAGAGGCCTATCACATGATGGTCCGAAGACCATGGGGCGCTACCCCATATGTGTGAGTCGGAATCACACTGATTGAGGCCTAGGCTAACCAAAAAGCAAAAAGGTATGTGTGAATGGAATCACACAAGTGGTGTCTAGCCTAACCTCGCAAACAAAAAGATATGTGTGAGTCGGAATCACACTACTGCGGTCTAGACTAACCTTGCGGACAAAGAGATATGTGTGAGTCGGAATCACACTACTGCGGTCTAGTCTAACCTTGCAAACAAAGAGACATCGCACAATTGCTAGTCTAAATCATAAAATGATCATCATGATCAACGAGAAGTGTCAATCACACCAAGCTAGTAAATATATGAGTTTAGCTTCATGTCCCATAACCACTTGCTTAACTTAAATATTTACGAACAAGCTGTAAATCTTCACTAGGAAATTGTCACGAAAAGGGTTCAATCGAACAAGTCCAAGAGCTAACCGACGAAGTGAACGCAAGCGTTTCATACCACTCGTTTTACTAAGTCGTTTAAGTCGATTTCTCATTCGAGTGAAGTAAAGGCTTATATATAATAGTAGATTGAAAATCGGTTTGAGAAAACGAACTTCTGATATTAAAAATAGTGTTGAAATCGATTTGATGAAAGAGTTTTGATATTTACTACTAGTATTAAAACCTTCATATCTTTAAAGTGACAAGTCATAAAACGATTGTTGGAACAATCTATCACAAAAATTCACATTCGGAGACGTGAATAAAATCCAAGGAAATCAGCTTAAAACGCATCAAAGTGGAAGTTCAGATGAATGCTTTTCAGATAAGATTGCCTTCGCAGAGTAATACGGGGGGTCAGGTCGCGGGGGTCCAGGGGGCAGCGCCCACGGCGGGGTGCGGGGCAGCGCCCCGTCACGGTACGACCTAGTGAAGGCAAGCGGTCCAGCGACCTAAGGAAAAATAGGTCATACGACCTAAGGAAATCGCGAACTAAAAAGACCAAGTGTAAGGTCGGCGACGACCTACGACTTACAAAGTCCTGCGACCTAAGTGGGATGCGACTTAATGGGGCATAGGTCGGAGACGACCTACGACTTAAGGTCAAGCGACCTAAGGTAAATGGCCCAACGACCTAACTCGAACGACCTAGAGGGTCGAACGACTTAACTGGAGGATAAGTCGGAGACGACCTACGAGATATACTGGCCAACCTAACTCGAGCGACTTAAAGACTTAGCAGGGTCGAGCGACGTACGAGCTACGACCTAAGGTGACGAGGGGCGTTAGGTCGGAGACGACCTAACACTTGACTCGTGAACGACTTATGGAAAAGAAGCTTAGGTCGGAGACGACTTACGAGATAAGCCAGTGCGAGCGACCTAAAGTTTGCCTGGGGGATTATAGGTCGGCAACGACCTAAGACTTAAGGGCGAACGACTTTTGCCTGGGGATTATAGGTCGGCAACGACCTAAGACTTAAGAGCAAATACGACCTACGACTTAAGCTCAAATACGAGCTACGAGCTAAGGTCTATACGACCTAACGACTTATCCCAGTACGACCTAAGCCTGGACGAGGTAGCTGAAGGCAACGACCTAACTCTTAACTCGCGCACGACTTATCACTTAACTCGCGAACGATTTAGCACACCCAGAACGACTTAAGGCCTGGAACGACTTATGCTCCATGTGACTTTTCAACACGAACGACCTACGACTTAGGCTTAACTCGCGAACGACCTAAGTGCAGTTTTTTCACCAAAAACACTAAAATTTGGGTTTTTCACCAATCCAATCCAAACCAAATGCAAATGCTGATGCTAAAATGATAGGGAACCATTCCCAACAGTCCAAGATAGATATAGGCAAGATGTGAGATCAAAGATCTCACCTTTTCACGGAATTTGATGAAGATGGAGATTTGAGAGCAAAGCAAGAACACCAACAAGCTTGAATCAATGGTCTTCACGTGAATTTGATGTTGAATCTCGGATTTGCAATAGAATTTGTGTTTGGAGTTTTAATTTCCACTTCCCACCACCATTTTTGACAAAGCTTGAAGTGTTTTGATAGAGTGAGGAAGATGGTTGGGCTGAACTAAAGGGGTGCAGTCCAAACCAAAGTCAAAGGCGGAAAAAAGTGTCGAAAATTTCACTATCTCCAAACATATCGAAGTTTACACTCAAAAAGATCGCAAACGTCATTTTGAACTCAATGGAGGTGGTCTCGAGTCCTAATTTGACCGTATGCAAAAAGTAGCTTTTCGGACTAACATCCGACTAACGATAAAATATTTAAATATAAAATCGATAGATATGCGGGTTGTTACAACTTTTATAGTGTACATTATTTTCAAAGCCAACTTTCAAAATCATATTATAACATTTATAATGTAATTTTTATTTTTATTTTAAATTCAACTTTTAAATTTAAAATCTTATTTTAATTTCAAAACAATATAGAAGTCATGTTACAACATTTATAGTTTATTTCTTATTTTAAATTTAACTTTTAAATTTTAATTTTTAAAACAATTTTGAAAATTAGTTCAAGAATTAATTCAAATTGGGCATTTTTATTAGGGGTAACCTTTAGGCTCACTTCACATTTCGGGCGAGGCCGATATCTAGGGAGGGCAGGGTACTTGATTACCAAAACCCAAGCCTACACACTACTTTTCTAGACACCATACTAAATTGGTAGGCTTAGTTGGTTAGCCCTAACTTGACTAATTTAGACCGTATAGACTATTTGGCTTTGATACCAATGAAAGAATCAGGCCAATCAGAAGCAGGTGAAATAGGTAGATTTCAAAAAAAATCATATTTTGGATCTATCGGGCCTCTAAAGTCTAAAAAATTATTAGATCCAATATAATGAAATTTTAAATAAAATCATATTTTATTTAATTTGGTGATATATATTTGTTAATTAAAAATATTAACATTTCAATTAAATGTTTTATTAGGAATACATAAATACGCATTCAAAAATATAACAACATAAATGAGCTAATATAAACAAGTGTATAAATAAATAAATAAATAAATATGTGTGTGTGTGTGTTTGAGTGTGTATGTACGTATTTATATCTGTTGTGTACATATATACATATTGTTGGAACTGGGTCAGCCTACGGCGGAAGTAATGAGTGGATTTCAATTTTTTTACCATTTTGGATCTTTATTGAGCTTATGAAATCTAATTTATTTAGAATAGCCCTAAATTTCTTTAAATAAAATCTTAATTTTATTTAAATTTATATAATGATTTTATAATTTTTTATTATACTATATTATATATGTGTGTGTGTGTGTGTATAGATATACGTATACGTGCATCGTATACACAAATATATATATATATATCTGTGTGTGTGTGTGTAACATATCAATCCATGCAAGGTATAACATGTCCGTGTATATATGCTGGGATTTACACCACAACGGGCATGTTAGCTCACCCAATATACAAATATGTTGTCCAAATGTATGTTTGTGTATATTAATTTATATGAAAGTTATAAACAATTATATGATTGTGTAAATATATAAACTTTAATGTATTTAAATAATTATATATACACACATATATATTTAAAAACATATGTATGAAATTTTAACAATATATATATATATATATATATATATATATATGTATGTATGTATATGTATATGTATATGTATGTATGTATGCATATGTATATGTATATTTAAATCATTTATCATTACATAAAAAATTAATTTTGTTATTAAGACAAAAACAATATATACTACATATAAATTTTCCTTAACATGTATAGATGTATTAAATATTTATATGTATGTATAAACAATATAATAATAAATATATATGTATATCAAAAAATATAAAAAATACATATTTTAAATAAATATATACACCAGGTCATGCGCATTGAATATATATATATATATTGAAATTTTAGTAAAAAATTTATTGGTGTTTTGTAATTTTAAATATTTAAAATGTAATTTTATAGTTTAAAATAAATTTTAAATCCTGTTTTTAATTCTCGGCTGTTGAATAAATATTTCCAAATATACAAAAAAAATATTTTTTTCTCCCAAGAGCATGTTAAGTAATAATTTAACTTATAAAATATAAAACTTAATTTATATAATATATATATTAATATAATTAATTTATATAACATATATTAATATAATTAATTTATATAATTAATTGGTTTAAATAACATATATATAATTATTTTTATTTCACCCGAAATTACTATATTTATGAAACTTTATATATAAAATTATATAACCATATTTTGTTTCAGTATAATGCAATATTTAAATTTTAAACTATATATATTTTAATGTTGTATATTAAATTATTTAAAAATGTAAAAATTGTTTTTTATTTATTTTGAGCCATGCTATCTTTAGGTATATACATGACTATTTTTATATATATAAAAACATATATGAACATACAACCAATCTGATTGATTGTGACAATATATTTATATGTTGGAATTGTCACCTAACTAACAATAATATATGATATATAAACAGTATATAATTATATTGATATTAAAAATAGATTAGAAATATACCTTAAATCCAAAGCTTACAAGTCCACCTTGAAACGATGAAATTTTCTCCTCGAACTAATTTCAAATCCAGTAGAGTGCTAGTCCTTGAACCTATGACCACCAGCTATCGAATATGATATGTTTCACCTTGATTTGACTTTTGAATATGGAGAGATGGGAGCACTAGCTTTCGGTCAGAGGTAGATTAAAATGTAGGCTTCACAAGTCCTCAGATAGGTGTGAGCTGAGATGCTTATATAGTAGAAAGTTTAGAAACAAATTAGGATCTGGATCCTCCTTTATCTGTTACCACTTCTCTTCCATCTTAACCATCCAAATCAAACCCTTCTAACCCACACATAGCCACCTCTTTCTTGCTCCATTATGGCTAAACGAATCTACCGCCCCATATGGGCTTCAAACTCATTTAAAGCCAGAATAAAATATTTTGCATTTAAATCCAATTTAAATTTGTATCAATATTGTATATCGATTAATATATTTATAACTATTATAAATAAATTTATTAATATTTGTTCATCAAAACAAAATAAAATTTTATAATTAATATTTCATAAGTTTAATTAATTTAATTAATTTATAACAGTTACAAATTAATTAAATCGTTTGGTCAAAGGAGCATTCATCATTTCGATTGTATGACCCGTTAGGTGTGAATTTGGTCAGCGTTAACATCGAACTATTCGAATATTAACATTCACACGTCACTTAGCCGGTGATGTGATATTTTGGCCAAATTTATTTCTTACTTTGTTTTGGTAAAATCCAATTTTACTTTTTTAAGTGTTACCCGGTTGTGACTATTATTTACACCAATTCTCTTCGTTAAAAGTATATCACTTTAGACTTATGGAATTTGGTAATGGTCAAAATCCTAATATCATCCAAATTCAACTCTATAGTCCAAACGTAAAGTCCTTGGTTCAATAATAATAATTATTATTGATAGAAATGCTCTAGTCGGAGACTTTGACTTTGAGTTGAGTCTAGTTGACTGTGATATTAACCTCATATAACCGAGGAGATGAATCCTCTCTTAAATAGTGTTTTACTTCCAATGCTTTCACTTGACCCAATTATAGTCGTTTGATGGACGTTGTGCCACAATTTAACTATAATCACAGCGGAGCTTCCACGATGAAGATCAACATTATTCTTAAAACAAGAGAACCATGTAGTTTGTCACATTAATATTTTCCGTTTGACCTAGTTATATTAACCAATAGAAAAATATCGAGTCAGTCATTCCATAGTTATCCAATATACGTAACACCCGGTGCCCCTAGCACCCATGAGTAATACACTATCCAACATATGGAGAGCATTACTTACTCTAATCTCAACGGAGGTATCGATATCCAATCTCTATACATCTTGACTAGGAATACTTAAAATGGTATATTAATTTTCATTATGATAAATTACTCACGGTTACAACACTTTGTAACTACTGTCACAAAACATATCATTTATGGATTTTTTATTAAATATACTTTTAATTAATTAAGTAATTAATATAACACATTATATCAAGTATATAATATAAAGAAAATACCTTTTATTTCGAACAAGATTGGTTATCGAGTTAGATATATGTGACAAATTACATAATTGCCCCTAGGGCATACCCCTAACGCTATAAATCTCCCACTTGTACTTGCGGTCAATTATGGAATTTTATTCCAACTTCTCAAATCGGTTTTTTCAAAACCAATCAGGTCAGTCCTTCAGTGAATGGGTATGCTATTATGCTTCAATTATCTACTTTGTTAATCAACTCCCTTCGACGCTAATAAACTACCCTTACCACATGGAACAATTTGGAATATGTCTCTTGACTTCCAATGAGCTCCAAGTCATGTTATGAACTATATCGTGACACTGTTATCGTATAACAATGATATGGGATTAACAATATTTGGAATCACCCTTGGCTCAGTTATAAATATGTGCATTTATGTTTATATACATTGCTTTTATTGAAGTGTTATTCAAGCTAACGTGCTTAGCCTTTTTAAATTGAATCAACCACGGTCTTTTATTTGAAACATTTCCAACTTAAAGATTCTTAACTTGAATTTGTTATTGACATATTATACTCAATATGACTTAAGAAAGTTTGAATCTGAACACTCCTTCATAAGGAGTCCGTTGTTTCTGTAAACAATTCTCTAGTACTTCATAAATACACAAGAATACATCAAACGTTCATTTAGTGGTATCAATTTGGATTTGATATTTTCTTCATGTATCAAATACAGAAGCAAATCACCATATCATAGACAATGTAACATGCATGATAATTCCTATTGCTAATGCATAAGGAATCCATCTCACATGCTCCATATTAACTATTTTAATAAGAGATCCTTGCATATCATTTAGGACATTTCCAATATCTTTTATACTTACTATAAAAGCCATCATTTACAAATCCAAAATAAAACACCTAAAGTGAATTTTAACACAAGCACATCGTTAACAATGAGTTGTGTGTTGTTACTTATGGTTTAGAAATACTTATTTACCTTTTAATGTTCTTTCTTATGAACACATCTTCCTCTGCATTTTGACCGATAGCCATACTATTTGATATTTCTATCAAAACACTTATTTAATTTGGATGCCTGTTGAACGACATTTTTGTATCGGTTATTGGATCATATCCAAAAACTCACAAACTCAATATGGCTCCATTAGACTTCAAGACACTTTTGTTATTATGTGTAAGCAACTTACTCTAAATCATTATTTAGAATTTTCTATTTCAACACATATGTACCAAAATATAAAGTCATACCATCCAATAATTTTGGGAGTATCCGAACCAACTTGGGCACATCGAATGATAAATCTGTTATATTAATTTCTACAATTGAAATTTATGATTTTATTCTTATCAATGTCACTCATTATATTCCAACTGCATTAAGAAAAAGGGGAACATTATGTTCGAGTATATGTACTCTAGTGTATACAACATGTTTCGATAACTTTTAGACGATGAAAAGTCTAAAGTCAAAAAACGATTTTCGGTCACATTTTCGATTTTCTCCGAACTAATTATTTTTGTAAACCAAATTGTAAAAAAAACTTCAGCATTATTAGTTATTACTTAAAAGAAGTCTATTTGAGTTATAAAATCCGTTAATTAATTATTTAAAAATATATCAAATATTCATATTTAAAGTGATTAAATTGTGGGTCCTTACATTGTGTTTCGTTTAAGACCTAGACCGTGATTATTTGTCATGACCCACTTTTTTGTACAATTTAAAATAACAATTAACCACACTTGTCTAGTCCAAATTGCACAGAAAGTCGGATAGTTAAGAAAAAAAAGTAGAAAGAAGACAGAAGGAAAAAAACAAACAACACAGAATCTCACAGCGGAAACGAATAATCTATAATATAGAAAAATCTTTACACAAAAACAAAACCATAATTTGTATATATATACAAACATCAATCAGAGTATACTAACCTATTCAGCATGGACAGTTATAACAACCTGTCCTCACAATTGCTGATAACACAACCATATATGCAACGGAATATAACCATCTACGTGAATACGTCTCTGGGCCTTCAGCTCCCATCCTGAAGCTCCAATCCTTCCAACTAAACCTGGAAATATGCTCGGTCTAACCCGAGCATTTAGGAAAAACCACGCCCGGGTTGGTCTGGTAAAACCAGCATGAGAATTTAAATCATAAGGAATTTTATTTATCATAACTTTCAAAGCCCTTTAAAATCAAAGGTATCACGTAAGACCACGCCATACATAAACACGACGGGTTTTTCCCTTACGGTAACCAAAACCTTTTATAGAAAATCCAGTGATATTATAATAGTGTCTAGAGGACAAAGTAAAATATAGAAATAGTTGAAATGCTTGCATCTCAAATTTCAACATAGTTGGGCACAATCAAAACCGTACGGCGCTTATTGGAGAATGGATTCCATACAATGACTAGGTACTAGGGTACCACCTATCACAGTATACATCTAGAAAATGTACCTAGGACCTCGCTAGGATCCCCTACCAACACAAGATCGGCCTACCCCTAACCTGGATAGTACCGAATATGCTATCACCCCGGGTGTTCCAAACCTTATCAAGAGCTCTTTCCATGCACCGTATCTATTATTTATATATCCAAGGGTATCTGGAGAGGTGATAACATATCCTAATTGGGTGCGACCCACTTAGCCTTGCTGCATCTCCCTTGATTTTTAGTCATTCCCTGTTGATGAGGCTTGAGGCTACGATTACCTTTTAAGGAATTTTTTCACTTAGAATGCTCATTGTCCTCCAATGATAATGTACTGATAGCATTCATCCATACAAGTCCGTTCTGGGTCTGAACGAAACCGAAGGCACTATTCCTACTACATCCATTTTGGAGTCATCCTCAGGATTAGTAGCGACTAGCCCTTCCACTTCAATGCTCTGTCTTTGATTCCATGCTCATGTCTTCACTTAGAAAATGCATTGTTGGATCGAAGTGGTTTTCGGATAACTTATCTGATCCCGGTCTCTTCGAAACAACTTTCGATATTTTCGGTAAACTCAACCCCGGTTCTCTAAGAAATAAACAGACGAAAATAAGGGAGATCACCTCCTAACCGTTAGTGAATGGATTTCCTTATCATCGTTCTAGAAGAACGAACGAGTGTATACGTACAGTATAGCACCTTCTGACGATAACTGTACCATATAATTCCCGTGTTTCTCTTAGATATTTCCAAAGTTATGTTTTTGGTCCAGATTTGATAGTTGGTTATTTAACTATCAATAAACAACCATTCACAATACAACAATTTCCCACTGGAAATTCTAAGCCTCATTTATTTAGATTTGAAACCACTTTTAAAAAAACTAATTTCATCAAAATGAATATATTTGCCCGATATTCTTTCCAAAATACTTAAACTTATCAAATAAGTTTGATAGCATTGTTCAATACCATTCATGGATTTAAAACCTTCTTAAGTATTATACTTGGCTTAAGTCAAAGAATAATCTTTGTTTCATAATAACCTTTCATAATTTATCATAAACTCATTTCCAAAAATCCAAGGTTTAAACTTAAGTAAGATATTCTTTTAGAAGTACTGATATTATTTATAAACTTCTATTACGATCTAACATCAAAATCACTTGAAAACCTTTGTTAATCATTCCTTTAAAATCAAATCCATTGATTATCTATCTGGATTGCTTCTCCACTTTTTAGCCATCACTTGAATAATTCACTCCTCCCATTTAGCCTCTTAAAGATAATTAATGATATTTAAGATAATTAATAACTTTAAAATAACTTGTTATATTACTCATTTGTTGTTAACAATAATTATCTTTTAACAAAACATTTTCAAATGACTTTAATTATGCATTAAAACAATAATTTAATCAAATTAAAATAACCTTTAAAATAATAATCATATATTCTTAAACAATTCTTCAAATATATATTAAAAAAGTAATTTACCTTAATTTAACTTGCAATTAAACCAAATAATAATATAAAATTATTTTTAACAAATTAAATTGATAAATCATTTCTAATTACAAAAGAGGCTCATTAATTCCAATGGTACTTAGTCAAGCCACCATTATTTCATAAACAATCCAGAATAACAGATTCAGATATTCACATATAGAATCAGTCCAATTAACAATCAATTCGACATCTCATTTCCCAATATAATAAACAAAATAATAAATAGATGTCCATACAAATATGATAGAAGAACAGGGTTTTATTTCTGCTATTCATTGTCCAAAAACACACATATTCAGGGATAGCGGTAGAACGGTGACTTATTCTGCCAACAGGGGTCCAATTTAATACAATTAGCGGAATGTCGTTTTATTCTGCTAAACAGATGTCAAATCATCGTAATTAACTTGAATTAACTCATCACTATTTTTATCTGGGCAAATAACTTCAATAGATAGGTCATATACAATTAAACGACGTTATTTGTTTAAATTTGTAATTAAATTTCTGGCCGTTTAAAAATACCATAAATTCTCACTTATTCAAACATGACCACAAATTTTATGACGACGTAGTATTCTTCGATACGAACTTATTGCAAAAAATTTCACTTCAAACGGATTTACGGTTTGCAAGCAACTAAATTTCAAAGTATTTAAAACCCCTTTTAAAATAAACAATTTATTTTAAAATAAAATTCTTTATAAACATGGGCTGAGCCCATGCCTTTAGACCCACTGCCCAACCCCTTTCCTTCTTCCCCTCTCTTCTGCTTCTAGTTTCCAGTTAAAACCAAGAACCCAAATTCTTCGATCGACCTATGTTGCCTTCAACATCATCCACGCGCGCGACTCGAGACCCAAGCCCCAAGCTACATGTTCGTCGATGGAAATTCTATCGGTTTAGAAAACCGTTGAACAAATTTAGAAATAAAAATAACCGCAAGCGCACGGCGTACACTTGTAGTACGTGGCGAATACGGGTCGATCCGCAGGGAATTGATGATTTTAAATTTCTATTCAATCAAATTAAACCAAAGTTGAGAGTGATTAGCTAAAAAAATGAGAAAAACAAGCAAAAGAAAATTGATAAAAATATGACAGTTTGAGGACAATTTAGAGATAAATCAACTCTCTAGATCACATAAATCAACAAAATGAAGTTATGATCTCTCTTTCTTGTCATTAGGGTAATTAGTTGATGTGCTTATCATAAGTATGGTATATTTGTTGTAACGACCCAGAATTTCTATCATTTGAAATTCAGATATTTAATTGATTTTAAATATTAACAAGTGAAATTTGTAAGCTGAATGAATTTAAATTCGAATATAGTGATTTAATTGTTTAATTAAATCGATAATTTAATATTTGAAATTCCAGAAATAATTGGAAATTGGATTAAATGTGTATAAAAATGATTTATAAAGTTATATTAAATCATATTGGAGTTAGAATGATGTTATTGAACTTTTAAAATCGAATTAAAAGTAAATTTGTGAAAATTGAATATTTTAATATTTAATTAACTAGTGAAAATAGTCATTTTTCAAACAGTCTCGGATTTCGACGAAACTAGTTTCATCAGATCCATAATGTTATATTATTGTAAGATTTCAAATTTCGTGTCGATCGGAGTTGTTGTTTGTCCGGGGCAAGCCAAAACGCATCGAAATTGGTTTAAATCGATTTGATTTAAATTTGATCGTTTATTTCCGTAACTCGGACATACGATCGAATTAGCTTCCAAAACACATTCCATTGTGTTCAAAATGCGGGTAAAACCTTAGAAACGCCTGGCGGCACGTCGGATTTGGAGTTCGTTTGTGAATGTTCATTAGAAATGAGTTTAATATTATAATAATATCAGTACACGCTTATATATATACACGTTTCAGCCGAAACCCTATTTTCTTCATGTAGCCGCCAGCATACAATTAATGGCTGAAAATCTCTATCGTTCATCCCTCACGATCTCTCGATACATCAGCCTAATCGAAAAAGTTCCAACTACAACATCGAAGATCATCACGAGATCTTCTATGTCAAAGGTGGAGATCGAAAATCATGAAGCGGATCGACGGCAAAAAGGCTTTGAATGGCCGACGTTCAACCTTGAGATTCTCGATGTTGGATGAACTATAGGCGACTGGATTTATGGCGAAGGCAGAGCTCGCGTAGGCGCACGTATTGACGTTGTTCGATCGTGTTCTCGTTGTTGTATGAGGGTGCGGCCATCAAGGGAAGTAAGCGTGTTTGGGTTTTCATGCGTTCGAACGTGTATAGCCTGGTGTGGAAGAAGATGATACGCATGGCCCAGATTTTCTTTGTTCAAATCTAACGGCTGAGATGGAAAAGGTTGTAAAAATAATAAAACAAAATTGTAAATTGAATATATATTAAATCGTATTAACTTCAAAATACCATATCTTTGTCATACGAGGTTGAAAATCGACGAAACTGGCGGCACCGGAATCGCAGCGACGAGCAGCTCACTGTGGTGTAGACGTTGAATCATTTCGAGCAAGTGAAATTTTTGCGTTAAATCGAACGTGTTCGATTTAATGTAAAAATTGAACGCTCGACATTTTAAAAAGCAAGGTGAGAACTTCTCACTCAATCGAATAATGTGTTTCGATTTAAATTTTAAATAGTTAGATTTAAAATTATTGATTATTTTGATTGTGTGAATTGGATGATAAATTGATATCTATTGTGTTAAATAGACCCTATACGCCGTATATTAAGCGGAGGTTATTTATTAAAAACACATACCGCGATAATTCCACCGTGAAGCGGAATTGGTATTATATATGTATTTGGAGTTGATTTCCCGCATTATATAGCGGATGAGACCCTATTGCGCCGCATAATAGCGGATAATATTTATAAATCCCATATACCGCGATATTCCACATTGAAGTGGAATTGGTATCGTGCTAACATCTGTGGATGCAGGGAAACAGGTTGGAGGGATCCAACTGGATTCCTCAAACATTTGAATTTATTTCATATGTTGTGTGTAGATTATTTATAATCGCCGTGTGATTATATTGCAATGAAATTGTTGACGGCTATAATTTAGCCGAATATATTTTGGTATCGTTGGATACCAGAAATAGATAAAAATTGGATTTTTGATATTTAAGTTGGAAATTTATCGAAAAATTTATTATTCGGGATTGATCCCCGATAATGGATTAGATTGCACCAATATCAACCCTTTTTTTTCGAAAGTGAAGATTTCAGTAATTTGATAATTGGATAAATTTAAAAGGAATTAAAAGATAAAAGTCTTATTTTTGAACTGTATTGAATTAAATTTCAAATTTGGAAAAAAGGGCTTAATAAATCGAAAATTATTATTTATAAGTTGAGAATTTATTTAAAATTTGGATTTTTGAATAGTTTGGAAAATAAAGGAATTTATCTTCTTAAAAAGGAATTTATTGTAAAAAGGAAATAGATTTAGAAATCCATTTGGTAATTGATTTTTGGCGATTGAAAATAAATCTTTTAAAAAATGTTTGGAAATTTATTTGGTTTTTGAAATAAATTTGAAAAATCAATTTGAAATTAATTGATTATAAATTTACCACAACCAGTAAAATATATTCATAGAAATTTATTTGATTTGAATCAATCAGATAATTTAATTAATCCTACTTACGGATGTTTGGATTATACTGGATGTTGAATTGTTTGACATCTCTGATATGTGATGCTTTGTGATATATCATGTTCTGTGTTGTGATTTGTGATATATTTATATGTGATATATATATTTGTGATCTGTGAATGAAAGATAAGCATTATAGTTTATACCGCTTATCAATTATATTGTTATATTTGATCTGTGATGGTTGAATGTTGTTGCACTATTGTGTTAAACCTGTGGACTACACAATACACACACAAATGTGGATTTCACGTGGAAATCGGTTAAGTCACAGATTTTTATCAATTTTGGGGAAATTGAGTTTTTGAATCCAAAATGGTTTTTGAATTGAAATTGAAAGTTTTTGAAAATAAGATTCAAAAATAAAAATTATTTTAAATAACTTAATAAACTTGGGATTTAAATCATTTGATTTGAATTTTGAATTCAATATTTTGAAATTGAATTCGATGAATTGGGAATTTTGGTTTAAAAGATTTTATAAGTATAAAAGAGGTTTATATGGGTTTATAACCATTTAAAAATATGGTTTTGGAAATTTAAATGTAAATTCAAGTTTATACTTGAATGGCTTTAAATTGTGTAATTGTAACCAGTTTTTCCCAAAAGCGAAAACTATCTGTTTTCAAATAATGATGGCTTTCATAAAGTGAAAAGATTTCCAATTTGTATCGAAACATTTCAAGTTGAAAATTGAATTGTAAATAGTTTGGGAAAACTATGAATTATGAATTGTAAATAGTTTGGAAAAACTATGAATTAACCTTTGTGAAGATGACTAAGCTTTATTTTGAAATCAAAGAAGATTTTAAAAGGTGTATCTTTTATATTATAAAAGACTTGAATTGTGAATAGTTTTGAAAGCTATAAGTTAAATCTTGATTTAAAGATTTAATGGGTTAATCCAATTGAAATGGAAATTGATTTGGGAATCTGTGAATGAATCTTTGTGAAACTGGGTAAACTTTGTGAAGTAAATCTTTTTGTTTAAAGATTTAAAATGGTAATTTGTTTAAACCATTTAAAGGAAAAGTTTGGGTAATAAGTTGTGACTTAATTGAAATCCCAATATTCATATGTTTTGAAATATTGTGCTCACTATTCGGGTTAGCCGGGAAAAGACCTTTGTGTCATATAACCCATTCCAAATTAGTGATACGACGATATGTATCGTATTGAAGACCGGTGGTGAAGACCAGGTATTTTCAAAAATGAAAGGACAACCTGTCGAATGTCTCTGCAACGAGTTGCTCCGGTATAGAGATTTATATCACTCTTCTCGTGATGGAAAGTCCGGACGTGATTAGTGAATATCCAGATTGCAAGGGCTTCTTTGGAAGTGCCTTCGGTTCCGTTCAATCCCGGAACGGACTTGTATGGATGTGTGTCTGACGTTACACTTTGAGATGTAAAGCTGGTTTCTATCAAATACATTTCTGTTGGTGGCGGAGAATTTATTCTCTAAGCTTAACATCCTTCTCTGAGACGTACGAGCTCAGAGGTTATATAGTTGATGGTTACTAGTGATACATTCCCAATTTGGTAATGTGGCATATGAAGTGCTGTTGATCAATTGTTGATCAAAGCATGGCTTTGTGAAAAAGCGTAGCTTTGTGGACGAGACTTCGTCGAGCCTCACAAACCGGTAATGGTCGAAACAGGAATGTTGCGGCAAGGTTGTTAGGGGTCGCGCCCCTAGGGTATGTCATTTCCTTCTGGATAAAAGGTGATATCATGGTATGGAGCCCAGATATTTTACCTATGTGGATGCTGCAAATTTATTATACTTTGTGGTTGTTGCTTTGTAATTGAGGATCCTCGGATAAAGGTCGGTAATGACCGGGGGATGGCATAGCTCGTGTGTTAGCTACCTAGTTACAGCTGTACTGCATGAGGTAGCGTAGGCCTTGTGTTTGTAGAGAGCAGGTTGACTCTCGGGGCGCCTTTCCAGAGGCATTTCCATTTTGGGGTAAGGAAGTTCCTTAGCCTGACCATTTGTTGGAAATCCAAAGAAACAATACGAACCTTGTACGGTTTTAGTTGTATAACCTGCTATGGAATGGGGCGGCAACCTACTATTGAACATAGTAGCTATAGTAGGCATACAATAATGGTTGTATGTTGGCTAAGATTAATATTATACTTTCGAAATGTTTTCCACTATGCACTAATAATAATAATCCAATGATTTGCGTAGTAAGCATGTTTGACTATCATAAGAAGAAATCTCCTCCAATTCTGTATTTGCATTGTGTGTGTGGCGGGAGGTCTTATGGTAGTTTCATTTTCCAAAAGCATTGCGAATGTCTTTTACTTCCTTTGTTGTTGTTTTAAAGATAATAATTGTTTTAGTTCTCACACCAGTCACCATGACTGACCTGGAGTTTATTGTTTCCTTCCTAAACTCTGGGTGCCCACCAATTTCCACACGGGCAGTCTAGAGTCAGGTTATCAGGTCATTCTGGATTCAGAAGATGCTTTGGAGCTCAAGTGGCGAGCTGGATGGCGAGACGTATCACTTGTATATGACATTATTTTTTCCGTTGTGTATTCTGTATGAGGACAAGTTTGTATAACTGTCCAGTTGTGTTGTATATTGGTGTTGTAAACTCTGATGATGATGTAATGTATAAAAGTATATAGTTCTTCGATTTAAAAGATTATTCATTTATCTATTATATGTTATTCCGCTGCGATATGTGAGATTCTGATATTGTTCTGTGTTTTTCTGTTGTTTCTTCTTTCTTTTTCTTCTGTCTTCTTCTACCTCTTCTTTTTCTCCATAACAATTCGATTTTCCGGCATTCGATTGCTCGGCAGTTGATACAGTGGACCTATTAATGTCGACTTTCGAGCGTCGAAAAGTCGAGACGTTACATTTGGTATCAGAGCATATGGTTAAGCGATAACCTTGGCTCTGTTGGGTGTTACTCATTAGAGATAGAGTCAGTAGTACTCTAGAATGAGTGTGAGTGTAATAATAGATACGAGTGTGTATTTGTTAGTGAATATAAAAGTGTTTTATATTGGGTTTGCTTATCCGTTGAGTTGTTTATGAATTATGGTCGGTGTGTGGGACGTCATATTATCGATAGGGGTTTCTAAACACTTTAACGAGGCAAGTCGACACAGTATCATTTTAAATTGGGTAAATGAAATAATTTTACCTCGATTATATTTTGTATATAAAGGAAATAATTTTTCAGAATTATTAAAGTGTATATAAATTGATTGTTTGATTGTTGAAAATGTGAAAATGTATATAAATTAATGAAAGTTGTTGAATAATCTAAATAAAAACAACAATTGTAAAAGAATGAAGTATATAAGCAAATGAATTATTAAGTATGGAATTATAATTAAAATGATTTACAATTGTGAAATAATGTTGTATAAGTAAAGCAAAATAGTGAAATTACATGAGAAAAAGATTTATAAATGTGATTTATAAATAAAAAGAGAAATTTGAAAAGAATTTAAGCACTGAATTCACTAGTGTTGTTGGGAAATAATAAGGGTGATGACTGCAGCATCATCAGTATCATTTTTGAGTTTCTATGTGATTGATTTGCTACCATAGTAAATTGAAAATTGAAGTTTTGTTGTGATAAACAAATTTGAAATTAAAATCCAAATTGAAATTGATGAATATAAGTGAAATGAGTTGTGAACTTATGATATGAGATAATAAATTTTAGCTTTGGTAAAAGTTAAATGGAATTTACTTTAGAATTGAAATCTGAATTTGATTTATAAGTGGAAATTTGAATTGAAATATAACTTAAGTGATGTTGAATGAAGTTGATTTTGATATCGAAGTAAATCAAGAAGTGAATTAATGAAATGAAGTCATTAAGAATATGAACTTGAGGTTTATAAAGTGAAATTCAACTTTATTTGTAAAATGAATCAGCAATTGAAATAAATGGATTGAGTGTTAATCAATCGAATGTAAGTAAATTGATATAGAATAACGGATGTAAGTGTTAATTCATTAAAGCTAATGAATTGGAATTTGAATGAATTGAATGAAAGTCAATTTAATATTAAACCAATTGGAATTAAAAATGTTGAACCAAATTGAAAGTAAAATTAATAACTTGGTTGTGTTGAATGACATTGGTTGTTATATGATTGTTGGTTGATTGTATAGAGTATAATTCATTAAGTGTTAATGAAATTGAATTGATAAAATTGAAAGCTATGTAATTGGATTTGAATTGAAAGTGAACCAACTTGAATGTAAATTAGTGAATGTAAACTAATTGAAAATGAAGAAATGGATGTTGTTGTATATGAATTGGTTGTAAACAATTACAAGTAATGTTGAAATTATATAAGTTGCTTATGAACCTTGTTTAGTATGCATTTCTTTTAATATACTTATGTTGTAGTTGTTTAAAAGAGTAAATTGTTAGTAACTATATATATCACTTACATATTTAAATTGAGTAAGTACAGGTGCGGTGGCCACCGTTCGGCTATTCGGGTTGCGCTAATAAGCTAAATAAATAACTGCTTTGCTTAAAAATGCTAAAAGATACGCCTACGCAATAAAAAATAGGAAATATGAACTGTTTTTCTGCTTTCCCGACCAGGTGGGTCGATGTATATATATTTATGTCTATTGTGATCCTACTACGATTGAACCGCGCAAAGGAGACTATGGCGAATTTTTCTGAAAATTTAAGGCGTTAGAAAATTTTCGAGAAATTTTGAAAAAATTGTGAAAACTAAATTTTGAATTTGGGGTTAAAAGTCAAACGATATAGTTTGTTTTGAAAAGTATAACTAAGTATAGATTTGAAAACATTAGTAAAGTATTTGAAGGAGTTTATGTAATAGCCCAAATTTTTAAACGAAATTTTATTTAAAAATAAACATTTTTGAAATATTGATTTGAATTAAAAGTGTAATAACTAGCGTAAAACGGGAAATTTAAACTTTACATTTTTTTTACGTATATTTATATCCGTTATTAACTTTATGTTTAACAAACAAAATTTTATTAATTGATGATAATAGCTATTTTATTTTTAGTGTGAAATGATACGTTATTTTATTTAAAGAAACGTTATCATTTTTAAATTTATTTAATAAAAGAAACAAGTAACGGTTGTACGTTACTTTGGGCGTTACATTTTACATTCGTTGTTCCGTTGTCCATTTGGTTTTTATATGCGTTGACTTTACAAAATTTCAGCTGTATATTTTCAGTTTGAGAATTTCATAAAAATCTTGCTTTGAACCGTTCACGTGAGAATAATTCCTTTCCCTTTTGCATTCCATACGTTCTCCAATTAAATTGCCATAATAACCTGCCGTTCCAAAACTTTATGACCTTTTCTCTCATAATTCAAGCGAGCAGCTCTTTTACATTTTCCACTTTCACAAATAATTTCCAGACTAAGAAAAAAATTTCGTTCTGCTGCCTACAAATTGTTTTCTCTTTAGCCTCCATCATAATTTCGTGAGCATTCCTCTGGAAGGTAAACTAGCAGCATCTTCCCTATTTAAATTTTGTATTTCAATTTGCTGTAGCCCCTGCTTTTGTTTTGCTACCATGTTTTGCCGCCTCCACCCATACCAGATCTACTCCACCAATCCCAAGCTGAGGCGACCCAACACCATGCCTCCTCCACGAACCCACTGCAGCCACCATCACGCCCAGGAACCCACGGCAGACCGAGAACCAACCCCTACTCCAAGCCCACACCAGATCGTGACCAGCCCACGCCACCAGGCCAAGACCAGGCACCACCACAGCCTACCCCAATCCACCACCACGTCCCCTCTCCAAACCGAGACCAGCCACCGCACCCATGTCCCCTCTCCATGCCGAGATCCAGACCAATCCCTACGTCCAACTACTCCACTTTCCTCCACCACCGAGACCGCCTCCAACCCCAGGCTGACCAACCCACTGTGGCGCTCCCCTCTGACATGACCACTTGGCCGCGAGTTCACGTGACGCTGCCTCCATGCTAGACCACCCCGACCCCAAACCACCACCAACTCCAGGCCGAGAACACTCCTACCCCAGCCCTGCCATCCACCACCACTCCAACCCATACGCCACCACCACATCACCATGTTCCTCCCCAATCTTCCAGCCTTCGCCCCAAGCAAACACTGCTGCCTCCCCTTTCTTGTGAGTGCTGATATATATATTATAGATTATGTATATATATATATATATGTTATAATAGTTTATATATATTATATGTTAATGTATATATGATGTGGTCTGTTTATATATACAGTAAATGATAATATATTTAGTTATATTCGTATGTGTTTAGAAAGAAAAAAAAATTTATGTGCTGCAATGTGTTTGGTTATCTATATATCTAAGTATACAAAACATATTGGCTTACATGATTTTGTTATTTTGTTTCCCTGTAAGTTACACCTATCTGTAGTAGTTGTATATATGATAGTTGAGTCGAAATTTTAAAACTGTTGTATATGTATTTATGCTTAAAGTCTTGTTATATATATTATATTATAAGTTTCGTAGGTGTACGTATATTTTATCTAATATATATATTAGTTCTACATAATAGTTTATATTATATAAAAAAGATATGGACTTTGAACATTGTTTCCAGTATATATATATATAGTGATGTATTGTATACAAGATTTGACATATGCTTTTGAGAAATTTTTTTATGTATATCGACTATAATAGTATTTATTTTAAAGTATATGGTCTGCATTTTTTCTTGGATATGTAGAGATACAAATATTTACTGTATATATGTACTATGGGCTGTAAGTAATATATATTTGTTATTAAATGATGGTTTCAAAGTGTATAGATGAAAGTATATGTTATAATGAAGAAGTTTGTGTGAGTTGAATGAATTTATACTTGATCTGTTGTGTAGATTTTATATAGTTCAGTTGAGTATATGCATATAGGTAGATATCAAGTATAACTTAAGTATTTTCCATTTTTATACATATATACAAATGGTTATTTCAAATTATATGATGTATCTACATCGATTTTAATATATGTGTTTTATTTTAAAAACAACGATTTTAAAATACATATATATATATTTAATTTAATATGTGTTTGAGCATTTAGAATATGATTTTATATAAATAGTTATATATAGTTATATATATATATACGTGTTCACTTATATCATTATCTTAATCGATCCATTTCTGATTTGATTTCGTCTATCCTTATTTATCAGCTTGTCCGTTAAACTCAAGTCCATCGTGTTTTGCTTCGAAATTCGTGCTTGGATTGTAACTCACTTCGTTATCAAATTCCTCTAGCCTCGAAAGGTGAGCAATCACTCACGATTAACGTTATTATATTTATTAAATTTGATTTCAATTGAAATGTCAATGAAGTATGCTGCTGTTAGTTATTTACATTGTTATATATATGTCATTATCTATATCTGTTCACCTATGACATCCGACACCATTATCTGTTATTTATACTGATGATATATGCCTGTTACTGTGTTATTTTATTTTCATATCTGTTATCACTCTGCAAGTTCCCTATTATATAGAATCACTATGGGTTGAAATGATACATACCCGAACGATCTGTAGAATAGGAGGAAATCATTATGGGTTGAAATGATAAACCCAAGCGATTTTCAATTGAATTGAATTTGGGATTTCGGGTTGAAAAGATATATACCCGAATATGTTTTAAATTGCGGATTGAAATGATAAATATCCGTATCACTTGACCATAGGATAGAAAATTATATACAGGCACCGTTGGTCTATATATAAACGTTTTGAAAATGATATCTATGGTTTTGAAAAAGAAATATATGGTTTTGATTAATATTGATTTTAAAGATTTATTAAAGTTGATGTAATAAAGTTGATAAATAATATGTTTAAGTATTTAATATCTATATTTTTAAATATAGAATTTGTAATGATTTGAAATTGATTGAAATTGTATTTATTTAAGAATTATACTTAAATAAGTCTGATTTGAAATGTATTGAATTTGAAAATTTAAAGAAGTGATTTACAACTTGAAATTTGAAAGGGTGACTTAAATGGATATTTCAAACGTATAAATATTTAAATGAGATCTTTTGTTTATTTAAATTGTAAATTGAAATTGTATTTAGATGTTATGGAAATGATTAAGTTAATATTTCAAAACTAAATAATTGTAAAGTGAATTTGATATGTATATAAATTTATCGAATTTAGTTTTGAAATGATGAATATTTAAAGCTTTGAAATATATTAAAATTGAAATGACTTATTTATGGTTCAGATATGTATTTGAAATCGATAAATTGAAATGGTTTATTTAGAAGCTGAATCGAGTTGAAACTAATGATTTGAGATTTGATTAAATTAAATTTTTGGAATTCGAGTTAATTTGAATCGATTTGTGAAATTTGAGGAAATTAATTTAATTTATAACGAAATTTTTATATCTAAACTGTTAAAAAGGAAGTGTTATGATTTCCAAAATACTGTGATTTCCAGACTATGATTTCGAAAGCATTATAACTTTGGAAAGTAATATGATTTTGAAAATGGATATATTTGAAGTGAAATGATATCGTATTAATTGGGTTTTGAAATGATAATGATTTTGGGTTTGTTGTATAAACTATTTTGAAATGACCACGGTGTTATAATAACGATTGGTTGGCAAAGAGACCGGGATCGGATATGGACATACTCTCTGTCGATACCGAAAACCACTTTGACAACCGTGTACGCGGTGGAGATTCCAGATTGAAGTAGGATGGTGGCGGCGTTCTTAAGGTATGTTACGTGGACCCAACTCCCATGAGTTGGCATAAGGTGGCTAAAACAGGAGCGATCTCGGACCAGTGAGGTAGCACCTCTTCTCGGACGCATTTCTTCGATATTATACTCTTACTTGTGATTCGACTAGATGGCCATCCTCCGATTTGGGAATGTTGTTCGAGGTGGAGCGGTAGTGGCTGCTATGCGTATCCATCAGTCCGTGTGCGTAATTGGTATATCTACCCTGGCATTGCCTAGTTGTGCCGTGTCACCTACCATACCGAGCTTTACTACGATTATGATTTTAAGATCCGACCGCGTTAAGGTTCTCCATCCCCTTAACGCTATTTTCCGATATGATTATACTTTACTTATTTAGACACTATTATAATAGCGAATATTACTATGTAACGACCCACTATTTTGGACCATTCAAATCGACAATAATCCACGCATGTCTGACTTGAATAATTCAAAATAACAGATTGTAATAAAATTTGGAGCAAATAAAATCAAATACAGAATCACAGACACAGAATATCAGAATAACTCGCAGCGGAATATAAAAACCATAGTAGTTCATGAAGCTACTATAACAAACTCTCAAAACAAAATACATAATATCTGTTTGAAACATATACAATAGAAATCTCAAATACATAGAAGTTTATAATACCAGAGCTGAAATAGAACAACTGAAACTGGAATGGATAGATAACTAGATTAGCAGAATCTCCAACGATTCCTAGCTCCAGAAAGAGATCCAAATCTAAGCTGTAAATACTCAGGCTGACCCGAGCGTAAAGCAAAATACAAAACACTCGAGTCAGGACAATATATACTTATATAATGTAAACCAACTCAAGTGAACTGTAGCAGTAATGCATAATAACTTAAAGGATGCTTGGGATCGCCCATCCTCTAAGGATCAGTTAAACCATAAATTAAATACATCCCGTGGTTAAAATTTCAAAATTGGTAATTTATATTTCGAAATCAAATATCATTTCAAAATTCAATATCATTCAAAAATCCAGTTCAAAATATCAAAATATCATATTTCAAAATAGTTTATATTACGAAACAAATTACTTTATTTTAAATCATAAAAATGAAGTTATTATATTTAATAATTAAATTATTAAATTTCCAAAATTTTAATCTTTCAAAGTTCATTCGTTCACTTAAATTAATTAAAACAATGAAAATTCAACTTTCGCAGCATTTAGAAAATGCTACGGAAAGTCACATTTAAAACAGTTCAATTTAACAAAAGACAGCATTTAAAATGCTGTAATAGGGTTACATTAGTTTCAAATAAACTTAGTTAAATTCAACCATTATAACATTTACAAAAATGCTATAATAGCCTTTAATTAAATTTAGCCATTTTGTTCATTATTATCAACTACAGCATTTACAAATGTTGTATTATCATTTACATTAGAATTAATAGCATTTCAGAAATGCAGTTAATTAACTTCAAATATTCAGTATAATTTCACAAACAATTATATTTTTATATAAATCATTTTTAACTTATAAAATCATATAATTTCACTTTTAAAACAATCATTCAAATACCCTTATATTCATGATTTTATAAAGTTAAACCTCCATTCAAAAATCAAAATTTAATAATAATTCACTTATTAAATTTCAATATTAAATTATAAATTCATTAAATTAAATTAACTTAACACTTAAGTTTAAATTTTCAAATATAACCTAATTCCATTTTTTTATTTACTTAACTTAAAATTCACTTTTAAGCAAAATTCACAAATTTCCAATTTTAGTTATATTTCAAAATTTCAACTTAAATATTCATTGATTTCACATTTTAACTTTATTCAAAATCATTAATATAATATAAAAATCATTTAAATTCACTTTAATCCAAATTATCATGAATTTATCACATTTCACATTTAATTTAAATTCCAATTATCACCAAATTAAAATTTGCCAAATTAACTTACATTTCAAATTTTCTAATTTTACCATTAATTTATTTCACTTATAAATTTTCAGAAAATCAATAATGCTTTACCAAAATCATTTTTATTTAGTTTAAATCAAAATATCATAATATTTACATTTCTAAAATATTTTAAAAAAATTTATAAAACATATTTTAACAACGGGTCTGTATTTCATTTTCTAGCCTAGGTAAAGTGATACGGGTAATATATCATTTCAACCCGAAATTTACAAAGAAAACCCGGGTTTGATCATTTCAAACCCGCAAATCCCAAGTAAATGAAAATAATTGAAAATCATTCAGGTCTATCATTTCAGCCCATAACGATTTTCTCCTATTCTAAAGTCCGTTCGGGTATGTATCATTTCAACCCATAGTGATTCTAATCTAAAGGGAACTTGCAGTGTGATAAACTGATAAAAATAACAAAACAACATAATATAACAGTAACATATGATATAACAGGTGTTTAAGCATGTGTGAACATCATATAATAGTGACATAGCAAATATAATATGGTGATGCAATTTACAGATTCACATGTGATCGATTTACTATTAATATAAGTATAAAACTGTCTGGTGAGAATAACTCACAGGTATAAGCTGGAGACGATAACTGAAACGCACAAACTAAGATCTTTGAAGGCACAAAAGCACAAATAAGATTTGAGATTGGGAGAGCCAAAGATTAATCACCTTGAATACATTCAAACAAACAAAACAATCTACATAAGTTTTCAACCCGAATATAATAAAACAATGTTAGAAATGAATGTACAAAACATCACCAAAGTATTTGCACTTGCTTCAACCACTTGTGCTTCAGTCTAGGGTCAGAAACACATGGCTAAGCATGGGTTAAGATCTGGTCTTTGGGTTGGTAAGGGTCGGCCTAGCATGTAAGAGGTGATGGTGTAGAGAGATAGGTGCATGAACTACAGCTACAAGGCATAAACAACATGATTTCTAGGCAAACAAAGAGCTCGGCCAAGGCAAGGGTAGGCACGGCCATGGCTACAGGTGGGGTAGGGATGACATGGCAGTGGGTTTCAGGTAGTCTATGGGTGGTGGAGGTGGAGTAGGTGGCGGCCAAGGAGGAGTTTGGAGGTGGTGGTGATGTATGGTGCTCGGCTTGGCATATAAGGTGAAGTTTTTGTGTATTTTTGTGTGGATCAACAACAAGGTGGCCACGGCTATGGAAGGACAGTGGGCTGGAGGTGATGGTGGCTGGTTGTGGTGGTGGTGGAAGCAGCCATGGTGCTGGAGGAGGGAGGGCCGAACAATATAGGTGAAGCAAGTGCAAGTACAAGAAGAAAACAAGTAGGAAAAGTGTAGAAAAGAGAATTATTTACCAAAGTTTTCTCTTCAGGAGATGGAGGCCGACATTTTTGTGTTTGAGAAGGTTTTGGTGCGTGAAAATGAGGGGAAGTTGGCTGAAGCAAAGTGATAAGGTCAGCAAATGAATGGATGTGGTGATTGGTAATGAAAAGGTAAGGTTGAATATGAAAAGGTGGAATGCAAAAAGGCAATGGGCAAATCAAAAGTCAAAACCTCTTCACATTTCTTTAATTTGTTTTTATAACTTTATATTTCTGGTAATAATAGTAATACCAGATAAAATTTCGAAAATTTATCAAAATATAAAAATATATATAATATTTATAAATTATATAAAGTAAAAATAAGAAAATAGCTAAAAATAGTAAACTAGTCTAGAAAATTTGAAATTAATTGAAATAAATTTTAGAAAATTCATATGAGCTTGTAATATATTTTTAAACATAAATAATAACATAAAATAAAAGTACATTCACAAAATAAATATATAAAATTTAATTTAAATATAATTTTAATGAAGAAAATAGCAGAAAATAAGAAAACAACCTATAAAAATAGGAAATCAACACAGTAAACTTTGGAAAAATTATAACATCGCTTTAAAAATGTTTTAAAATAAAATATATATCTAATATGTCATATAACACATATTAGAACATGATTTGACAAATAAAAATATTGTTTATATAAATTAAAATAGATGATTTTATTAAATAAATCAATTTACATACAATATGGTAAAAAGCATAATTTTCACAATATAAATCGGATTTCAATGAAACGAAAAGCAGTATTATTGAGATTAAATTTATTTTCATAATAAAAGATAAAATTCAAGAATTTAAAATTTTTAAATTTTAAATTTAAAAGTCAAAGTTTGACCAGATTGACCAAAAATCCACTTTTCGGGAAAATATTCAATTTATACCAGTTTGAAATTATAATTCACATAATAATCAACATTTATATTTAAAAATGAAATGTTTGAAATAAAAAAAGTTTAAAGTAATTTCAAAATAAAAATAAAGTCAAAATTAAAAATATATATAAAAATCTAGGGTTGTTACACTCTCCCCCACTCAAATCTTTTCGTCCTCGAAAAGGAATGAAGTACGGAAAACACGGATAAAGATAGAATGGAATAGGATTAAGACAAGATGACAAGAAGATTAAAATTATACCTGATAACTGTTGTTATAGGTAAGTTTAACAAGGTGGAGAATAGGAATAGCAAGAAGGGAAAATAGGACGAAAGACAAGGATGAGCCATTAATTAAAATTGTTGGTTAAAGAGGTAAAATATTTAAAACACTTTAAAATCCTTTAAAAAAAGGAATAACTGATCAAAGTATCATTTATATAATATTTTATCAAAATACTTTTATAACTCGATGTCTTAACAAGTTTATCCTCATTCCTGCAGACTTTGGTAGTGCGTTGATCAGGCGCAAAGCTAGAATTCTCCAGGTACTTAGTAGACTTGTTTCAACACCTAGTGAAAATACTGGGAAAACCTTTAAAAACAGATATGGAAAGTACAATCCAAACAAAAACGAATCAAATCATGGATCGCAGATACACAATGGTTACGCCTGGGTCCCCCAGGAAACATCCGTACCTTTTAAGCATTCACTGCCTTGCGAATTTCGCCATGCAACAAAACGGTGGACCGCAGGATACATAAAAATGGTTACGCCTGGATCCCCCAGGAAACATCCATACCCTTTAAGCAATCACTGCCTTACGAATTACGCTATGCAGTCGAGTTCGTAAGACCATGGGTAACGCCATGGAATTCGAAGGACACTCGAGTATCATATCCGGAAAACCAAAAATCAGAGAGAATAATATCAATAGAATGAATCCAAGATGTGGCCACAAATCGGATATCAAGCAGAAGGCACTTTCCATATCTTTACTTCGAAAATATGTATCATATATTACCTTTTCAAATCACTTTCAAATATCGTACTGATATAATATCCATTATATATAAGATTTCACTTTCAAATTGAGTACCTTTTCAAATCTATAGTTTTCGAATCAATTTCATACTCATACAAATCAATTTTATATAAGTTCGACAACTCCCAAATCAAGTGTTTAGTAACACAAGGCTCTCAAATTTCAATTTGTTTCAATATCAGTTCAATTTCAAAAATCATATACAATTTCACCAAATTACTTCTTCTCAAATTAAATATCTTTAGTTTCAAAGTTTCCAAAATAATAGATTTAGAAAATAAATCCAAATTTCCAAATCAATATAATTTAAGTCAACCAATTTATTTTCAAAATCAAATGTTTTCAAAACCATCTTATACTTACGTAAGGTCTATCTTATATAAGGATCAAATTTTTCAAAATAAATTTCGCTGTATGAAGAGCCATATGGGATTTGAATATCTTTGCTTTTATGGGTTATATATCTTTGTAATTTAAATTGGAAATTTTCTTTTTAGTAAGCAAAGATATTCTAACATGACAGCTTCAATTTCAGCGTCAAAATATATCAATGATATTAGAATATACGATGTACATACGTCATCATTTTGCAGAATCACATTTGATCGCTCGCTCGATCACACAAGTTCGCTTTCGAACTAGTATTGTCCATTCACTTCCCTAATGCGGATTTCGATATGGTTTCTCGACTAGAAGCCATCAGTCTCCTTGCATAGCCATATACTATGATAGAGAATTCTAGAATCGAGCCCAAAATCCATATCAAATATTCGTCATCAAGAATCGAATGAAAAATCCTAACACGAAATGGTGTAATTCACCACGAACTTGTGTACTCAAACTTGGATCAAATTAATTATGCGAATAAAACAGCATACGTACAACTTATATATTTATTCCAACTTGTTACCTATATAGTTTCATAAAGATGTTACTAAGTTAAAACACTTAAAATTTATTCAAAATATTTTGAAGAACAATTTCTTTTCAAAACATTTCAAATCTAAATTTCATATTAGAAAAAAAATTAAATTGCCTTATTCATTTACTTAACAAAACAGTTTCAACTTATTTAAATTAGATTACTTCATACTTAAACATTCAAAACAAACTTATATACTTTATCAAAATACTTTTCAAATTTCTTAGCTTTGAAAAGTTAACCTTGATTTGGAAGTACTCGAACTTCGAAATAGTTGAAGAAATCATTTTCAAATTCAAGAGTTGGAAATTAGCAACAAATCAGTAAATCAATTTTAATAGATAGGGTTATATCAAATCCAAAACTCGAGGACTGAACACCGGTTCATTTCAAATCGTTTCAAATATATTTACATATATCTTTCGAATATCAAATCATACTTCGGAATTTGAAATCAAAAATGGTTTCACAAAATCACTCGCATAGCAAAGCTATTAAAGTGGCCTCTCCCTCACTCAGAAACTCGAAAATCAATGTCGATGATGCGTGCACTCATCACCGAAATTATTTTCCAGTGACACAAGTGAGTTCTGGACTTCCATTTACTTTGAAAACTTCTTTGAAATTCCTTTGAAATCATTAAAACCCGTTTAAAATCATTGAAACATTACTTATTCGGAAAAATAATTTCAAATCATATTATTTATTATTTCAAAATCCTAAAACCAGTTCCAAAATGCCGGAGTTCAATCACTTAAATTCAGATTCAAAACCTTCAGTTATAAATCATTTTATATGAAACCATTTCTTAAAAAAAATTTGACAATTTCAAATCCTTTCAAAACTTCAAATTCTCATTTTTTTTTTAAAAGGTATATAATCCTTATAAAAAACATTTCATCTTTATATAAAAATATGGTCATCCTTATCAAAATAAAAACTACGATGAATACACAATTTTCAAAAGACAATCAACCACAAACTTTCCAAGGGACGATTCAAGGATGGATTTCAAAGCAAAACAGAGATTCAAATTTAGAAGGACTCTAATCAAATAGAATTCTAATTCAAAGATAGGCTCAAACGAAGATAAGATAATTAAATTACCAAATACAAGATGGATAAGCCTATATGAATCGCGGGCGACCTTAACCGGTCAACCGTGATTTCAGGAATATAATCGATGCGAAAATCTAAGGAAAATCGACCTTCGATTGCCAGAGATAGAATCTAAATATAGCAGAAGATAGAAAACATCGTAAACCGAGGATACAGAAATCTCCGGTGAATCAATGCCAATTATAATCATTCAAAGATTGGCGGAATCGCCACCCTATAAAGGTCATACAAAGTGGAGTGATGCAATGCTCCAAAATCAAAAGAATACAATTAGGGGAGATAGGAATGAATTTCAGAACAAGTGAGCATTCCAAAATTCAAAGGAATCTTATTCGATAAGAATCCAAACGAAGATTAGAGAAATATAACCTATATCGATACAGAAAAATTCCCATTCAAAATTTGGAAAGACTCGAATTCATAACATACGAAAACAGAAGCTTAAATATCTTTAGTTGGACAACTTTAGCTAAGCAAAAGATACAACAGAGTTTACTCAAAGCATCCTAACAAACTACTGATTTTGCCATACCCAAAATAGATTCCTATCAACAAAGGATCTAGATCAATCAAGAGAGAAGTTCAAAATTTTAGAGGATCCTAATCAAAGAAATTACTAACAAGGTGGATACGAAAGGAATGAAGTTTAAGAAATATTTTACTTTTAAAGCAAGGAAATTTATATCAAAATAATCTTTGAAAATTCTTTAAAAATCATTTGAAAATCATTTTATACTTCGAAAATACGTTCTCTCACAAAGAAATGATTCTGAGATAGATTTCACTCATTCTAGGGTATTTCTACCCTATCTCTAATGAGTTTTTGCTCCGCAGGCTAAGGTTTGCCTAAAACCAAAGCTCTGATACCAACTGTAACGACCCACTATTTTGGACCATTCAAATCGACAATAATCCACGCATGTCTGACTTGAATAATTCAAAATAACAGATTGTAATAAAATTTGGAGCAAATAAAATCAAATACAGAATCACAGACACAGAATATCAGAATAACTCGCAGCGGAATATAAAAACCATAGTAGTTCATGAAGCTACTATAACAAACTCTCAAAACAAAATACATAATATCTGTTTGAAACATATACAATAGAAATCTCAAATACATAGAAGTTTATAATACCAGAGCTGAAATAGAACAACTGAAACTGGAATGGATAGATAACTAGATAAGCAGAATCTCCAACGATTCCTAGCTCCAGAAAGAGATCCAAATCTAAGCTGTAAATACTCAGGCTGACCCGAGCGTAAAGCAAAATACAAAACACTCGAGTCAGGACAATATATACTTATATAATGTAAACCAACTCAAGTGAACTGTAGCAGTAATGCATAATAACTTAAAGGATGCTTGGGATCGCCCATCCTCTAAGGATCAGTTAAACCATAAATTAAATACATCCCGTGGTTAAAATTTCAAAATTGGTAATTTATATTTCGAAATCAAATATCATTTCAAAATTCAATATCATTCAAAAATCCAGTTCAAAATATCAAAATATCATATTTCAAAATAGTTTATATTACGAAACAAATTACTTTATTTTAAATCATAAAAATGAAGTTATTATATTTAATAATTAAATTATTAAATTTCCAAAATTTTAATCTTTCAAAGTTCATTCGTTCACTTAAATTAATTAAAACAATGAAAATTCAACTTTCGCAGCATTTAGAAAATGCTACGGAAAGTCACATTTAAAACAGTTCAATTTAACAAAAGACAGCATTTAAAATGCTGTAATAGGGTTACATTAGTTTCAAATAAACTTAGTTAAATTCAACCATTATAACATTTACAAAAATGCTATAATAGCCTTTAATTAAATTTAGCCATTTTGTTCATTATTATCAACTACAGCATTTACAAATGTTGTATTATCATTTACATTAGAATTAATAGCATTTCAGAAATGCAGTTAATTAACTTCAAATATTCAGTATAATTTCACAAACAATTATATTTTTATATAAATCATTTTTAACTTATAAAATCATATAATTTCACTTTTAAAACAATCATTCAAATACCCTTATATTCATGATTTTATAAAGTTAAACCTCCATTCAAAAATCAAAATTTAATAATAATTCACTTATTAAATTTCAATATTAAATTATAAATTCATTAAATTAAATTAACTTAACACTTAAGTTTAAATTGTCAAATATAACCTAATTCCATTTTTTTATTTACTTAACTTAAAATTCACTTTAAGGCAAAATTCACAAATTTCCAATTTTAGTTATATTTCAAAATTTCAACTTAAATATTCATTGATTTCACATTTTAACTTTATTCAAAATCATTAATATAATATAAAAATCATTTAAATTCACTTTAATCCAAATTATCATGAATTTATCACATTTCACATTTAATTTAAATTCCAATTATCACCAAATTAAAATTTCCCAAATTAACTTACATTTCAAATTTTCTAATTTTACCATTAATTTATTTCACTTATAAATTTTCAGAAAATCAATAATGCTTTACCAAAATCATTTTTATTTAGTTTAAATCAAAATATCATAATATTTACATTTCTAAAATATTTTAAAAAAATTTATAAAACATATTTTAACAACGGGTCTGTATTTCATTTTCTAGCCTAGGTAAAGTGATACGGGTAATATATCATTTCAACCCGAAATTTACAAAGAAAACCCGGGTTTGATCATTTCAAACCCGCAAATCCCAAGTAAATGAAAATAATTGAAAATCATTCAGGTCTATCATTTCAGCCCATAACGATTTTCTCCTATTCTAAAGTCCGTTCGGGTATGTATCATTTCAACCCATAGTGATTCTAATCTAAAGGGAACTTGCAGTGTGATAAACTGATAAAAATAACAAAACAACATAATATAACAGTAACATATGATATAACAGGTGTTTAAGCATGTGTGAACATCATATAATAGTGACATAGCAAATATAATATGGTGATGCAATTTACAGATTCACATGTGATCGATTTACTATTAATATAAGTATAAAACTGTCTGGTGAGAATAACTCACAGGTATAAGCTGGAGACGATAACTGAAACGCACAAACTAAGATCTTTGAAGGCACAAAAGCACAAATAAGATTTGAGATTGGGAGAGCCAAAGATTAATCACCTTGAATACATTCAAACAAACAAAACAATCTACATAAGTTTTCAACCCGAATATAATAAAACAATGTTAGAAATGAATGTACAAAACATCACCAAAGTATTTGCACTTGCTTCAACCACTTGTGCTTCACTCTAGGGTCAGAAACACATGGCTAAGCATGGGTTAAGATCTGGTCTTTGGGTTGGTAAGGGTCGGCCTAGCATGTAAGAGGTGATGGTGTAGAGAGATAGGTGCATGAACTACAGCTACAAGGCATAAACAACATGATTTCTAGGCAAACAAAGAGCTCGGCCAAGGCAAGGGTAGGCACGGCCATGGCTACAGGTGGGGTAGGGATGACATGGCAGTGGGTTTCAGGTAGTCTATGGGTGGTGGAGGTGGAGTAGGTGGCGGCCAAGGAGGAGTTTGGAGGTGGTGGTGATGTATGGTGCTCGGCTTGGCATATAAGGTGAAGTTTTTGTGTATTTTTGTGTGGATCAACAACAAGGTGGCCACGGCTATGGAAGGACAGTGGGCTGGAGGTGATGGTGGCTGGTTGTGGTGGTGGTGGAAGCAGCCATGGTGCTGGAGGAGGGAGGGCCGAACAATATAGGTGAAGCAAGTGCAAGTACAAGAAGAAAACAAGTAGGAAAAGTGTAGAAAAGAGAATTATTTACCAAAGTTTTCTCTTCAGGAGATGGAGGCCGACATTTTTGTGTTTGAGAAGGTTTTGGTGCGTGAAAATGAGGGGAAGTTGGCTGAAGCAAAGTGATAAGGTCAGCAAATGAATGGATGTGGTGATTGGTAATGAAAAGGTAAGGTTGAATATGAAAAGGTGGAATGCAAAAAGGCAATGGGCAAATCAAAAGTCAAAACCTCTTCACATTTCTTTAATTTGTTTTTATAACTTTATATTTCTGGTAATAATAGTAATACCAGATAAAATTTCGAAAATTTATCAAAATATAAAAATATATATAATATTTATAAATTATATAAAGTAAAAATAAGAAAATAGCTAAAAATAGTAAACTAGTCTAGAAAATTTGAAATTAATTGAAATAAATTTTAGAAAATTCATATGAGCTTGTAATATATTTTTAAACATAAATAATAACATAAAATAAAAGTACATTCACAAAATAAATATATAAAATTTAATTTAAATATAATTTTAATGAAGAAAATAGCAGAAAATAAGAAAACAGCCTATAAAAATAGGAAATCAACACAGTAAACTTTGGAAAAATTATAACATCGCTTTAAAAATGTTTTAAAATAAAATATATATCTAATATGTCATATAACACATATTAGAACATGATTTGACAAATAAAAATATTGTTTATATAAATTAAAATAGATGATTTTATTAAATAAATCAATTTACATACAATATGGTAAAAAGCATAATTTTCACAATATAAATCGGATTTCAATGAAACGAAAAGCAGTATTATTGAGATTAAATTTATTTTCATAATAAAAGATAAAATTCAAGAATTTAAAATTTTTAAATTTTAAATTTAAAAGTCAAAGTTTGACCAGATTGACCAAAAATCCACTTTTCGGGAAAATATTCAATTTATACCAGTTTGAAATTATAATTCACATAATAATCAACATTTATATTTAAAAATGAAATGTTTGAAATAAAAAAAGTTTAAAGTAATTTCAAAATAAAAATAAAGTCAAAATTAAAAATATATATAAAAATCTAGGGTTGTTACATACTACATAGTAAATAGTTTAACGGACCCTTAGAGGATGGTCATCCCAAACATCCTTTAAGTTACTTGTATTCCGGTTGATATTTCACTTGAGTTGGATTTATTGAATATAAGAATGTTAATCCTGACTCGAGTGTTTTTGTGTTTTGCTTTACGCTCGGGTCAGACTGAGTGATACAGCATTTGAGACTCACCTTTGGAGCTGGAGCTTCGCTTGGAGAACCAGCAATCTATCGATCCTGCTTTCAGTTATTATGTTGATTCCAGTGATGTATTTAGATCTGGTATTTGATTATTGTATTGAGACATCTAGTGTATTCGAGACCTCTGTTGTATCTTGTTTAACTCTGTTATATATATAGTAGCTTCATGAACTACTATCCTTTTGTTTCCGCTGCATTATTGTTATATTACTCTGTGTCTGTGATCTGTAATTATTTTATTTACTGTATATGCTGAGTTTTGCCAAATTTTATTTACAACGCGGTATTTTGAGCAATTCAACTCCGGCATGAGTGTCTACCTATACACTTATAATGGATGCGAATGGTTGAAAATATCGAGTCGTTACAGTTGGTATCAGAGCTTTGGCTTTGAGGCAAAACTCAGCATATGGAGTAGATTTATTTACAGAATCACTTTCGTTCGAGTTTGAATCTTTTCCTCTTGATTCGAATTTCCTTTGAATTTGGAACGTTCCCTGCGGTGCCAAAATTCATTTGTGTCCCTCACTATTCATCATCTTTTGATTCTGGAGTATCCCATGACTCCACTTCCAATGATCTTTATAGTGAATTGGCGGTCTCGCCGATATTCTAATTTTTTTGTAAAAGGGTGAAAATCCATTATAATCAGCATCGATTAACCAGAGATTTATATCTATCCTTAGTTTAGATGCTAATATCTTTTGTTATTCCAAACTTTATCTCTTGAGATTGAACGTAGATTTATCCCAGAAAAATCCACATTGATCTTATTCTTTAAGTCACGGTTGACCCGGTTAAGGTTGTCCGCGATTTATTTAAGCTTGTGCATCTCCCTACTCTGTTATTTAATCATCTTGTCTTTTGTTCCAATCTATCTTCCAAACATTTTGAACTGTACTTGTAAATTAATATTTTGTTTTATATTGTGTTGTTTGAGTTGTTGATGTTGATTTGGGTTTCCGATCGATTCGTCTGATCAACGCTATCGATAGGATTTCTAAAACACTTTGACAGAACAAACTGACAAATATTATTTAAAAATTTGATTTATGAAATAAATTTGGATATATAATTTTATGGAACTTAATAAATTGATTTAAATTGATAATTTGAAATGATAATACTTGATTTATCACTTATTGTTCTACAAATGAATTTATAAATAGTTGTTTATAAATTTATTTGGGAACTGAAATGAATTTAAAACAAGAAAGTTAAAGAATTTAATTTCCGATGGTTTCAAACCTTGTATTTAAAATTTTTAAAAGGATATTATTTAAAGTATTTTGAATAAAAATTTGTCTCTAAAGGATTTTAAAGTTTAAAAATTTAGTGCTCTTCTCTTTGTCGCTGGAAAATAATTTCGGTGATGACTGCAGCATCATCGACGTTCATTTTCGAGTTTCGAAGTGAAGAAACCATTCTGTAGTCTTGCTACAGCTTTGTTTTGGACAATCTTATTGATTTGAATTTCTAAAATATGACTGGATTATAATATATATATATAGATATATGATTTAAATTTGATTTAACATATTATGTATATATAATTACTTATCTCCGAATGGTTTGAAGATGTTCGAAGATTCAAATTCTTAAATTTTATCTTGAAGAATAATTTCAATTATAAGAAGAAAAAAAATTTGGATAAATGATTCAAACTTGAGATAATTGAATTGGAAAGTTTTATTTGTATAATACAATTGCATTCAAATATAACTTACGTAAAAAAAAAATTTGAAGTTAACAATGTAATTGGATAATATGCAGTACAGAAATGATTTTATAAATAAAATTTGAGTGGTTATAATACATGTTATACACTTAAATTTTAGTTATAAAAGATTAACAAGAGGTAAATATTGAAAAAGGGAATTTAAAGAGATTTTTATTTAAATAACTTAATGATCAAATTTGATTTAATATGGAACCTTAAGTCTAACCTAGGAATTTTAATAATGGTTATTTCCTGAAATGAATATGTTGTATAATAAATAATGTATCTTTGAATAGATAAAATAAAATACATTGGAATTGGACATTTTGTAATAAAGTTTATTTAATTTGAATTCATAGTTTAAGTGATGTCTAAATGAATAAATGTGTAAAGAAATTTGATTGTTATATTTGCTATGATAAAAAATTTATTTATGAAATTGACATGTCTTGAAAATGAATAATTATGATAGTTAAAATGTATTTTAACATCACTAAATTGGATAATTGAGAATTTGGTTTTTCAAATGGAATTTTAAGTGTAACTTATTGAAGGAATATCTATTTATGAAATGGACATTTTAAATAAAGTGTTAGGTTATTTGTTAAATAAAGAGCTAAGTAAAATAATGAACTTTTGACTTAATAAATGAATATTTCTGGAATAAAACTGATTTGGAATACTAATATATCTACTGTAGCATTTTTATAAGTGCTGCCGTTGAAAATAAAATAGTTTGGAAATTTTATAATTGAATGAACTTAGAAATGCTACAACTTTAAAATGAATATTATTGACCTAGAATTAAAATGGTTTAAAGGAAGATTATTTTAAAAAGGGTGTTATGATTTTCTAAGTATTATGTACTTTTAAGAATAACATTTCCAAAGTGTTATGATTTTTAGTAGTATGATTTCCAAATGATAAACATCCCTAAATTGTTATGATTTCAAAGCATTATTGTTTCAAATTTATTATCTTATTTTGTTTTTCAAACTATCTTTTGGTTGTCCTTATTTCTCTTATCTTGTTACAGAATGGGAATGCTATTGCTTATACCAGTCTGTTTAGGAATCTTTTTATAATCTTTGTTACTCATTTTGGAATCTGAACACTGTTTTCCATCTATGGACCGTCGCTCAAGTAAAAAGGGTGATTCAGACTCTAGAGAATCTTTTTTTCGTGCTTATATTCTTGATTTGCTATTCTGTTATATTTTCTTTGTTTCCTTTTTCGTTCCTTTTCGGGGACGAAAAGCTTTGAGTGGGGGAGAGTGTAATAGCCCAAATTTTTAAACGAAATTTTATTTAAAAATAAACATTTTTGAAATATTGATTTGAATTAAAAGTGTAATAACTAGCGTAAAACGGGAAATTTAAACTTTACATTTTTTTACGTATATTTATATCCGTTCTTAACTTTATGTTTAACAAACAAAATTTTATTAATTGATGATAATAGCTATTTTATTTTTAGTGTGAAATGATACGTTATTTTATTTAAGAAACGTTATCATTTTTAAATTTATTTAATAAAAGAAACAAGTAACGGTTGTACGTTACTTTGGGCGTTACATTTTACATTCGTTGTTCCGTTGTCCATTTGGTTTTTATATGCGTTGACTTTACAAAATTTCAGCTGTATATTTTCAGTTTGAGAATTTCATAAAAATCTTGCTTTGAACCGTTCATGTGAGAATAATTCCTTTCCCTTTTGCATTCCATACGTTCTCCAATTAAATTGCCTTAATAACCTGCCGTTCCAAAACTTTATGACCTTTTCTCTCATAATTCAAGCGAGCAGCTCTTTTACATTTTCCACTTTCACAAATAATTTCCAGACTAAGAAAAAAATTTCGTTCTGCTGCCTACAAATTGTTTTCTCTTTAGCCTCCATCATAATTTCGTGAGCATTCCTCTGGAAGGTAAACTAGCAGCATCTTCCCTATTTAAATTTTGTATTTCAATTTGCTGTAGCCCCTGCTTTTGTTTTGCTACCATGTTTTGCCGCCTCCACCCATACCAGATCTACTCCACCAATCCCAAGCTGAGGCGACCCAACACCATGCCTCCTCCACGAACCCACTGCAGCCACCATCACGCCCAGGAACCCACGGCAGACCGAGAACCAACCCCTACTCCAAGCCCACACCAGATCGTGACCAGCCCACGCCACCAGGCCAAGACCAGGCACCACCACAGCCTACCCCAATCCACCACCACGTCCCCTCTCCAAACCGAGACCAGCCACCGCACCCATGTCCCCTCTCCATGCCGAGATCCAGACCAATCCCTACGTCCAACTACTCCACTTTCCTCCACCACCGAGACCGCCTCCAACCCCAGGCTGACCAACCCACTGTGGCGCTCCCCTCTGACATGACCACTTGGCCGCGAGTTCACGTGACGCTGCCTCCATGCTAGACCACCCCGACCCCAAACCACCACCAACTCCAGGCCGAGAACACTCCTACCCCAGCCCTGCCATCCACCACCACTCCAACCCATACGCCACCACCACATCACCATGTTCCTCCCCAATCTTCCAGCCTCCGCCCCAAGCAAACACTGCTGCCTCCCCTTTCTTGTGAGTGCTGATATATATATTATAGATTATGTATATATATATGTTATAATAGTTTATATATATTATATGTTAATGTATATATGATGTGGTGTGTTTATATATACAGTAAATGATAATATATTTAGTTATATTCGTATGTGTTTAGAAAAAAAAAATTTTATGTGCTGCAATGTGTTTGGTTATCTATATATCTAAGTATACAAAACATATTGGCTTACATGATTTTGTTATTTTGTTTCCCTGTAAGTTACACCTATCTGTAGTAGTTGTATATATGATAGTTGAGTCGAAATTTTAAAACTGTTGTATATGTATTTATGCTTAAAGTCTTGTTATATATATTATATTATAAGTTTCGTAGGTGTACGTATATTTTATCTAATATATATATTAGTTCTACATAATAGTTTATATTATATAAAAAAGATATGGACTTTGAACATTGTTTCCAGTATATATATATAGTGATGTATTGTATACAAGATTTGACATATGCTTTTGAGAAATTTTTTTATGTATATGGACTATAATAGTATTTATTTTAAAGTATATGGTCTGCATTTTTTCTTGGATATGTAGAGATACAAATATTTACTGTACATATGTACTATGGGCTGTAAGTAATATATATTTGTTATTAAATGATGGTTTCAAAGTGTATAGATGAAAGTATATGTTATAATGAAGAAGTTTGTGTGAGTTGAATGAATTTATACTTGATCTGTTGTGTAGATTTTATATAGTTCAGTTGAGTATATGCATATAGGTAGATATCAAGTATAACTTAAGTATTTTCCATTTTTATACATATATACAAATGGTTATTTCAAATTATATGATGTATCTACATCGATTTTAATATATGTGTTTTATTTTAAAAACAACGATTTTGAAATACATATATATATATTTAATTTAATATGTGTTTGAGCATTTAGAATATGATTTTATATAAATAGTTATATATAGTTATATATATATACGTGTTCACTTATATCATTATCTTCATCGATCCATTTCTGATTTGATTTCGTTTATCCTTATTTATCAGCTTGTCCGTCAAACTCAAGTCCATCGTGCTTTGCTTCGAAATTCGTGCTTGGATTGTAACTCACTTCGTTATCAAATTCCTCTAGCCTCGAAAGGTGAGCAATCACTCACGATTAACGTTCTTATATTTATTAAATTTGATTTCAATTGAAATGTCAATTGAAGTATGCTGCTGTTAGTTATTTACATTGTTATATATATGTCATTATCTGTATCTGTTCACCTATGACATCCGACACCATTATCTGTTATTTATACTGATGATATATGCCTGTTACTGTGTTATTTTATTTTCATATCTGTTATCACTCTGCAAGTTCCCTATTATATAGAATCACTATGGGTTGAAATGATACATACCCGAACGATCTGTAGAATAGGAGGAAATCATTATGGGTTGAAATGATAAACCCAAGCGATTTTCAATTGAATTGAATTTGGGATTTCGGGTTGAAAAGATATATACCCGAATATGTTTTAAATTGCGGATTGAAATGATAAATATCCGTATCACTTGACCATAGGATAGAAAATTATATACAGGCACCGTTTGTCTATATATAAACGTTTTGAAAATGATATCTATGGTTTTGAAAAATAAATGTATGGTTTTGATTAATATTGATTTTAAAGATTTATTAAAGTTGATGTAATAAAGTTGATAAATAATATGTTTAAGTATTTAATATCTATATTTTTAAATATAGAATTTGTAATGATTTGAAATTGATTGAAATTGTATTTATTTAAGAATTATACTTAAATAAGTCTGATTTGAAATGTATTGAATTTGAAAATTTAAAGAAGTGATTTACAACTTGAAATTTGAAAGGGTGACTTAAATGGATATTTCAAACGTATAAATATTTAAATGAGATCTTTTGTTTATTTAAATTGTAAATTGAAATTGTATTTAGATGTTATGGAAATGATTAAGTTAATATTTCAAAATTAAATAATTGTAAAGTGAATTTGATATGTATATAAATTTATCGAATTTAGTTTTGAAATGATGAATATTTAAAGCTTTGAAATATATTAAAATTGAAATGACTTATTTATGGTTCAGATATGTATTTGAAATCGATAAATTGAAATGGTTTATTTAGAAGCTGAATCGAGTTGAAACTAATGATTTGAGATTTGATTAAATTAAATTTTTGGAATTCGAGTTAATTTGAATCGATTTGTGAAATTTGAGGAAATTAATTTAATTTATAACAACATTTTTATATCTAAACTGTTAAAAAGGAAGTGTTATGATTTCCAAAATACTGTGATTTCCAGACTATGATTTCGAAAGCATTATAACTTTGGAAAGTAATATGATTTTGAAAATGGATATATTTGAAGTGAAATGATATCGTATTAATTGGGTTTTGAAATGATAATGATTTTGGGTTTGTAGTATAAACTATTTTGAAATGACCACGGTGTTATAATAACGATTGGTTGGCAAAGAGACCGGGATCGGATATGGACATACTCTCTGTCAATACCGAAAACCACTTTGACAACCGTGTACACGGTGGAGATTCCAGAATGAAGTAGGATGGTGGCGGCGTTCTTAAGGTATGTTACGTGGACCCAACTCCCATGAGTTGGCATAAGGTGGCTAAAATAGGAGCGATCTCGGTCCAGTGAAGTAGCACCTCTTCTCGGACGCATTTCTTCGATATTATACTCTTACTTGTGATTCGACTAGATGGCCATCCTCCGATTTGGGAATGTTGTTCGAGGTGGAGCGGTAGTGGCTGCTATGCGTATCCATCAGTCCGTGTGCGTAATTGGTATATCTACCCTGGCATTGCCTAGTTGTGCCGTGTCACCTACCATACCGAGCTTTACTACGATTATGATTTTAAGATCCGACCGCGTTAAGGTTCTCCATCCCCTTAACGCTATTTTCCGATATGATTATACTTTACTTATTTAGACACTATTATAATAGCGAATATTACTACATAGTAAATAGTTTAACGGACCCTTAGAGGATGGTCATCCCAAACATCCTTTAAGTTACTTGTATTCCGGTTGATATTTCACTTGAGTTGGATTTATTGAATATAAGAATGTTAATCCTGACTCGAGTGTTTTTGTGTTTTACTTTACGCTCGGGTCAGACTGAGTGATACAGCATTTGAGACTCACCTTTGGAGCTGGAGCTTCGCTTGGAGAACCAGCAATCTATCGATCCTGCTTTCAGTTATTCTGTTGATTCCAGTGATGTATTCAGATCTGGTATTTGATTATTGTATTGAGACATCTAGTGTATTCGAGACCTCTGTTGTATCTTGTTTAACTCTGTTATATATATAGTAGCTTCATGAACTACTATCCTTTTGTTTCCGCTGCATTATTGTTATATTACTCTGTGTCTGTGATCTGTAATTATTTTATTTACTGTATATGCTGAGTTTTGCCAAATTTTATTTACAACGCGGTATTTTGAGCAATTCAACTCCGGCATGAGTGTCTACCTATACACTTATAATGGATGCGAATGGTTGAAAATATCGAGTCGTTACAGTTTAACTATTGGATTTGGGGCATTTTTCTTACTTTGCAATTTCGAGGACGAAATTCTTTTAAGGGGGGAAGATTGTAACGACCCAGAATTTTTGTCATTTGAAATTCAGATATTTAATTGATTTTAAATATTAACAAGTGAAATTTGTAAGCTGAATGAATTTAAATTCGAATATAGTGATTTAATTGTTTAATTAAATCGATAATTTAATATTTGAAATTCCAGAAATAATTGGAAATTGGATTAAATGTGTATAAAAATGATTTATAAAGTTATATTAAATCATATTGGAGTTAGAATGATGTTATTGAACTTTTAAAATTGAATTAAAAGTAAATTTGTGAAAATTGAATATTTTAATATTTAATTGACTAGTGAAAATAGTCATTTTTCAAACAGTCTCGGATTTCGACGAAACTAGTTTCATCGGATCCGTAATGTTATATTATTGCAATATTTCAAATTTCGTGTCAATCGGAGTTGTCGTTTGTCCGGGGCAAGCCAAAACGCATCGAAATCGGTTTAAATCGATTTGATTTAAATTTGATCGTTTATTTCCGTAACTCGCACATAGATCGAATTAGCTTCCGAAACATGTTCCATTGTGTTCGGAACGCAGGTAAAACCTTAGAAACGCCCGGTGGCATGTCGGATTTGGAGTTCGTTTGTGAATGTTCGTTAGAAATGAGTTTAATATTATAATAATATCAATACACGCTTATATATGTATACGTTTCAGCCAAAACCCTATTTTCTTCACGTAGCCGCCAGCATACAATTAATGGCCAAAAATCTGCATCGTTCATCCCTCAAGATCTCTCGATCCATCAGTGTGACACCCCACCTCTATACCCACGCTAGCCAAGAACACTACGGTGTAATGCTGTCAACTAGCACGGAGAATAAGGCTGTTGAGGAGCGACCATCCATGTAACTTCTTTGAGCGAGCACCGATATGTCAGATAGTATAGCATGCATTTCATTTAAGGAGGAAACCAGACATACCGATACAAACTCAAAGCTATCACACGGTGGCTATATATAATCTTCGGAAACAAACATAGAAGTAAACATAACATAATCAGTCACAGACATCCATATCACAAAGGCGGAAAAAGACATGAATATATATAGATAACACACGAAAGTGTACATCAGAGTAGTGGTCAGAAAGATCCACGATAATACAAAAGAATAGCAACACGTGCTATACAAAAGAATAAGTATACAACATAGAGTCTATATCTCAAATGTGTACATCCAAAAACTACTAATCTATGTAGTTAGCCAAAAGTCAGAATAATCCAGAGGAGAAGTCAAGTAGAAGCACCTGTAACATCTCGGTCTGACCCGAGTATTATTTATAAGAAAATAATAAACGGATCAGTCTAGCTATAAATATCAGATGGTATGGTATAAAATAAAAGGCATGACATGAACATGTAATAACCATAGTGGCATACTACTATAAGTATGTAATTGAAAATCAACAAGAGATTAATCAATATCACAAGAATCTTCTCAAAGATAAAATAGGGTATCATACCCTAAACTTGTATTCATAACAAGTCAATGACACACGAATTCACCAATGCACAAAAATTGATAAAACATATCAATGAAAATCACGAAAATTGGTGAAGCACAAAATTCCAGAAATCAACACACGAAATCCAGAAATCACGTAAAAAGGGGGGAGGCCTATCACAAGAACGGGAGCATGAAAACTCACCAACACGTGTAACACAAGAATGAGAAGCTATCTCATGGAAGCTATCCATAAAATTTTGACACACGAACGGCCCGAAGACCATGGGGCGCTACCCCACATATGTGATGGTGAAACATCACACAAACGGGGTTTAGTCTCCCTCGTAGACAAAGAGACATCGCACAATTGCTAGTCTAAATCAAATCACAAAAATGATCGTCATGATCATCAAGAAGTGTCAATCACACCAAGCTAGTAAATATATGAGTTTAGCTTCATGTCCCATAACCACTTGCTTAACTTAAATATTTACGAACAAGCTGTAGATCTTCACTAGAAAATTGTCACAAAAGGGTTCAATCGAACAAGTCCAAGAGCTAACCGACGAAGTGAACACAAGCGTTTCATACCACTCGTTTTACTAAGTCGTTTAATTCGATTTCTCATCCGAGTGAAGTAAAGGCTTGTATATACTAATAGATTGGAAAACGGTTTAGGAAAAAGAGCTTTGTAATAAAATAGAGTTGAAATCGTTTTGATGAAAGAGCTTTGATATTTACTACTAGTATTGAAACCTCTATGTCTCTAAAGTGACAAGTTACAAAACGATTGTTGAAACAAATCGAATCACATAAATTCACATTCGAAGACGTGAGTAAAGTCCAAAGAAATCAATCCCGAAAACCATCAAAGTAGGAATGCTTGTGAGGCCAAAGGTGGCCGAGTTAAAGTGATGTGCGACCTAACATAGCCGAGGTAAAAACTGCAAGCAGGCCTAGCAACCTAGTGATAAGGCCGGGCGACTTAGTGGTTGCGACCTAAGGTGGTGAGGTCGAGCGACCTAAAAGATGTAAGGTCTAACGACCTAAAGGATATAGGGTCAAGCGACCTAAAAGGGTAGAGGACTAGGCACGCGACCTAGTGTAGAACGCTCCTTGCCGAGCGACCTAAAGGAAGCAGGTCTAACGACCTAATGGATATAAGGTCTAACGACCTGAAGAGTTCGCGACCCAAGGGATACGACCCAAGTGGCGAACGACCTAAAATCAGAGGCCGAGCGACCTAGTGGTTGTGACCTAAGGGGTACGTGACCTAAGGGGTACGCGACCTAAGGGGTACGCGACCTATGGGGTACACGACCTAAGTGGTACGCGACCTAATTGGTACGCAACTTAATAGGGCGAATGTCCTAAGCAACCAAATGAGGACGAGCGACCTAAAGAAGACAGGTCAAACGACCTAAAGTTCCAACGACTTAGCGACCTAGCGTGCGAGCGACCTAGCGACCTAAGAGCAGAACGAGCTAAATGCAGGCAGTCTCTTTACCACATCGGAGCGACCTATGGCCCAGCGACCTAAGTGGGACGAGCCAGTTTCGAGGCAAGACGACCTAACTCCAGGAAATTCACCAAAACACTAAAATTTGGAGTTTTTCACCAATCCAATCCAAACCAAAAGCAAATATGCATGCTAAAGTGATAGGAATTCATCCCCAACAGTCCAAGATAGTTATAGGCAAGAATGTGAGATAAAATTCTCACCTTTGCACCAAAAACCAATGAAGATGAAGCTTGAAGCAAAACAAGGGCAACAACAAGCTTTAATCAATGTCTTCACTTGAATTCGGAGAAGATGTTGGATTAGCAATGAAGATTAAAGCTTTGGAGTTTTAATTTCCCATTCCCTCCACCATTTTTGAAGAAGCTTTGATGTTTTAGAAATGAAGAATGAAGTTGTGAACGGAGGAAGGGGGTTGGGCTGAGTTAGTGAAGGGTTCAGCCCCAAACCAAAGCTAAAAGCAAAAAGTGACGAAAATTTCACTATCTCCAAACATATCAAAGTTTACACTCAAAAAGATCGCAAACGTCATTTTGAACTCAATGGGAGTGGTCTCGAGTCCTAATTTGACCGTATGCAAAAAGTAGCTTTTCGAACCAAAATCCGATTAACGATAAAATATTTAAATGAAACATTTAAATATAAAATTGATAAATATGCGGGTTGTTACAATCAGCGTAATCGAAAAAGTTCCAACAACAACATCGAAGATCATCACGAGATCTTCTATGTCAACGGTGGAGATCGAAAATCATGCAGCGGATCGACGGCAAAAAGGCTTTGAACGGCCGATATATAATCTTAGGAAACAAACATAGAAGTAAACATAACATAATCAGTCACAGACATCCATATCACAAAGGCGGAAAAAGACATGAATATATATAGATAACACACGAAAGTGTACATCAGAGTAGTGGTCAGAAAGATCCACGATAATACAAAAGAATAGCAACACGTGCTATACAAAAGAATAAGTATACAACATAGAGTCTATATCTCAAATGTGTACATCCAAAAACTACTAATCTAAGTAGTTAGCCAAAAGTCAGAATAATCCAGAGGAGAAGTCAAGTAGAAGCACTTGTAACATCTCGGTCTGACCCGAGTATTATTTATAAGAAAATAATAAACGGATCAGTCTAGCTATAAATATCAGATGGTATGGTATAAAATAAAAGGCATGACATGAACATGTAATAACCATAGTGGCATACTACTATAAGTATGTAATTGAAAATCAACAAGAGATTAATCAATATCACAAGAATCTTCTCAAAGATAAAATAGGGTATCATACCCTAAACTTGTATTCATAACAAGTCAATGACACACGAATTCACCAATGCACAAAAATTGATAAAACATATCAATGAAAATCACGAAAATTGGTGAAGCACAAAATTCCAGAAATCAACACACGAAATCCAGAAATCACGTAAAAAGGGAGGAGGCCTATCACAAGAACAGGAGCATGAAAACTCACCAACACGTGTAACACAAGAATGAGAAGCTATCTCATGGAAGTTATCCATAAAATTTTGACACACGAACGGCCCGAAGACCATGGGGCGCTACCCCACATATGTGATGGTGAAACATCACACAAACGGGGTTTAGTCTCCCTCGTAGACAAAGAGACATCACACAATTGCTAGTCTAAATCAAATCACAAAAATGATCGTCATGATCATCAAGAAGTGTCAATCACACCAAGCTAGTAAATATATGAGTTTAGCTTCATGTCCCATAACCACTTGCTTAACTTAAATATTTACGAACAAGCTGTAGATCTTCACTAGAAAATTGTCACAAAAGGGTTCAATCGAACAAGTCCAAGAGATAACCGACGAAGTGAACGCAAGCGTTTCATACCACTCGTTTTACTAAGTCGTTTAATTCGATTTCTCATCCGAGTGAAGTAAAGGCTTGTATATACTAATAGATTGGAAAACGGTTTAGGAAAAAGATCTTTGTAATAAAATAGAGTTGAAATCGTTTTGATGAAAGAGCTTTGATATTTACTACTAGTATTGAAACCTTTATGTCTCTAAAGTGACAAGTCACAAAACGATTGTTGAAACAAATTGAATCACATAAATTCACATTTGAAGACGTGAGTAAAGTCCAAAGAAATCAATCCCCAAAACCATCAAAGTAGGAATGCTTGTGAGGCCAAAGGTGGCCGAGTTAAAGTGATGTGCGACCTAACATATCCGAGGTAAAAACTACAAGCAGGCCTAGCGACCTAGTGATAAGGCCGGGCGACTTAATGGTTGCGACCTAAGGTGGTGAGGTCGAGCGACCTAAAAGATGTAAGGTCTAACGACCTAAAGGATATAGGGTCAAGCGACCTAAAAGGGTATAGGACTAGGCACGCGACCTAGTGTAGAACGCTACTTGCCGAGCGACCTAAGGGGATGAGATCGAGCGACCTAAAGGAAGCAGGTCTAACGACCTAATGGATATAAGGTCTAATGACCTGAAGAGTTCGCGACCCAAGGGATACGACCCAAGTGGCGAACGACCTAAAATCAGAGGCCGAGCGACCTAGTGGTTGTGACCTAAAGGGTACGCGACCTAAGGGGTATGCGACCTAAGGGGTACGCGACCTAAGTGGTACGCAACCTAATTGGTACGCGACTTAATAGGGCGAATGTCCTAAGCAACCAAATGAGGACGAGCGACCTAAAGAAGACAGGTCAAACGACCTAAAGTCCCAACGACCTAGCATGCGAGCGACCTAGCGACCTAAGAGCAGAACGAGCTAAATGCAGGCAGTCTCTTTACCACACCGGAGCGACCTATGGCCCAGCGACCTAAGTGGGACGAGCCAGTTTCGAGGCAAGACGACCTAACTCCAAGAAATTCACCAAAACACTAAAATTTGGAGTTTTTCGCCAATCCAATCCAAACCAAAAGCAAATATGCATGCTAAAGTGATAGGAATTCATCCCCAACAGTCCAAGATAGTTATAGGCAAGAATGTGAGATAAAAATCTCACCTTTCCACCAAAAACCAATGAAGATGAAGCTTGAAGCAAAACAAGGGCAACAACAAGCTTTAATCAATGTCTTCACTTGAATTCGGAGAAGATGTTGGATTAGCAATGAAGATTAAAGCTTTGGAGTTTTAATTTCCCATTCCCTCCAGCATTTTTGAAGAAGCTTTGATGTTTTAGAAATGAAGAATGAAGTTGTTAAGGGAGGAAGGGGGTTGGGCTGAGTTAGTGAAGGGTTCAGCCCCAAACCAAAGCTCAAAGCAAAAAGTGACGAAAATTTCACTATCTCCAAACATATCAAAGTTTACACTCAAAAAGATCGCAAACGTCATTTTGAACTCAATGGGAGTGGTCTCGAGTCCTAATTTGACCGTATGCAAAAAGTAGCTTTTCGGACCAAAATCCGATTAACGATAAAATATTTAAATGAAACATTTAAATATAAAATTGATAAATATGCGGGTTGTTACAATCAGCCTAATCGACAAAGTTCCAACTACAACATCGAAGATCATCACGAGATATTCTATGTCAACGGTGGAGACCGAAAATCATGCAGCGGATCGACGGCAAAAAGGCTTTGAACGGCCGATGTTCAACCTTGAGATTCTCGACGTTGGATGAACTATAGGCAACCGGATTTATGGCGAAGGAAGAGCTTGCGTAGGCACACATATTGACGTTGTTCGATCGTGTTCTCGTTGTTTTATGAGGGTGCGGCCATCAAGGGAAGTAAGCGTGTTTGGGTTTTCACGCATTCGAACATGTACAGCCTGGTGTGGAAGAAGATGATACGCGTGGCCCAGATTTGCTTTGTTCAAATCTAACGGCTGAGATGGAAAAGGTTGTAAAAATAATAAAAGAAAATTGTAAATTGAATATATATTAAATCGTATTAACTTCAAAATACCATATCTTTGTCATACGAGGTCGAAAATCGACGAAACTGGCGGCGCCGGAATCGCAGCGACGAGCAGCTCGCTATGGTGTAGACGTGGAATCATTTCGAGCAAGTGAAATTTTTGCGTTAAATCGAATGTGTTCGATTTAATGTAAAAATTGAACGCTCGACATTTTGAAAAGCAAGGTGAGAACTTCTCACTCAATCGAATATTGTGTTTCGATTTAAATTTTAAATAGTTAGATTTAAACTTATTGATTGTGTTGATTGTGTGAATTGGATGATAAATTCATATCTATTGTGTTAAATAGACCCTATACGTCGTATATTAAGTGGAGGTTATTTATTAAAAACATATACCGCGATAATTCCACCGTGAAGTGGAATTGGTATTATATATGTATTTGGAGTTGATTTCCAGTTATATAGCGGATGAGACCCTATTGCGCCGCATAATAGCGGATAATATTTATAAATCCCATATACCGCGATATTCCACATTGAAGTGGAATTGGTATTGTTCTAACATCTGTGGATGTAGGGAAACAGGTTGGAGGGATCCAACTGGATTCCTCAAACATTTGAATTTATTTCATATGTTGTGTGTTGATTATTTATAATCGTCGTGTGATTATATTGTGATTGAAATTGTTGACGGCTATAATTTAGCCGAATATATTTCGGTATCGTTGGATACCAGAAATAGATAAAAATTGGATTTTTGAAATTTAAGTTGGAAATTTATCGAAAAATTTATTTTTTGATAATTGGATAAATTTAAAAGGAATTAAAAGATAAAAGTCTTATTTTTGAATTGTATTGAATTAAATTTCAAATTTGGAAAAAAGGGCTTAATAAATGGATTTCAAAAATTATTATTTATAAGTTGAGAATTTATTTAAAATTTGGATTTTTGAATAGTTCGGAAAATAAAGGAATTTATCTTCTTAAAAAGGAATTTATTGTAAAAAGGAAATAGATTTAGAAATCCATTTGGTAATTGATTTTTGGCGATTGAAAATAAATCTTTTGAAAAATGTTTGGAAATTTATTTGGTGTTTTGAAATAAATTTGAAAAATCAATTTGAAATTAATTGATTATAAATTTACCATAAACAGTAAAATATATTCATAGAAATTTACCTGATTTGAATTAATCAGATAATTTAATTAATCCTACTTATGGATGTTTGGATTATATTGGATGTTGAATTGTTTGACATCTCTGATATGTGATGCTTTGTGATATATCCTGCTCTGTGTTGTGTGATTTGTGATATATTTATATGTGATATATATATCTGTGATCTGTGAATGAAAGATAAGCGTTATAGTTTATACCGCTTATCAATTATATTGTTATATTTGATCTGTGATGGTTGAATGTTGTTGCACTATTGTGTTAAACCCGTAGACTACACAATACACACACAAATGTGGATTTCACGTGGAAATCGGTTAAGTCACAGATTTTTTATCAATTTTGGGAAAATTGAGTTTTTGAATCCAAAATGGTTTTTGAATTGAAATTGAAAGCTTTTGAAAATAAGATTCAAAAATAAAAGTTATTTTAAATAACTTAATAAGCTTGGGATTTAAATCATTTGATTTGAATTTTGAATTCAATATTTTGAAATTGAATTCGATGAATTGGGAATTTTGGTTTAAAAGATTTTATAAGTATAAAAGGGGTTTATATGGGTTTTTAACCATTTAAAAATATGGTTTTGGAAATTTAAATGTAAATTCAAGTTTATACTTGAATGGCTTTAAATTGTGTAATTGTAACTAGTTTTTCCCAAAAGCGAAAACTATCTGTTTTCAAATAATGATGGCTTTCATAAAGTGAAAAGATTTCCAATTTGTATCGAAACATTTCAAGTTGAAAATTGAATTGTATATAGTTTGGAAAAACTATGAATTATGAATTGTAAATTGTTTGGAAAAACTATGAATTAACCTTTATGAAGATGATTAAGCTTTATTTTGAAATCAAAGAAGATTTTAAAAGGTGTATCTTTTATATTATGAAAGACTTGAATTGTGAATAGTTTTGAAAGCTATAAGTTAAATCTTGATTTAAAGATTTAATGGGTTAATCCAATTGAAATGGAAATTGATTTAGGAATCTGTGAATGAATCTTGGTGAAACTGGGTAAACTTTGTGAAGTAAATCTTTTTGTTTAAAGATTTAAAATGCTAAATTGTTTAAACCATTTAAAGGAAAAGTTTGGGTAATAAGTTGTGACTTAATTGAAATCCCAATATTCATATGTTTTGAAATATTGTGCTCACTATTCGGGTTAGCAAGGAAAAGACCTTTGTGTCATATAACCCATTCCGAATTAGTGATACGACAATATGGATCGTATTGAAGACCGGTGGTGAAGACCAGGTATTTTCGAAAATGAAAGGACAACTTGTCGAATGTCTCTGCACCGAGTTGCTCCGGTATAAAGATTTATATCACTCTTCTTGTGATGGGAAGTCTGGACGTGATTAGTGAATATCCGGATTGCAAGGGCTTCTTTGGAAGTGCCTTCGGTTCCGTTCGATCCCGGAACGGACTTGTATGGATGTGTGTCTGACGTTACACTTTGAGATGTAAAGCTGGTTTCTATCAAATACATTTCTGTTGGTGGCGGAGAATTTATTCTCTTAGCTTAACACCCTTCTCTGAGACGTATGAGCTCAGAGGTTATGTAGTTGATGGTTACTAGTGATACATTCACAATTTGGTAATGTGGCATACGTAGTGCTGTTGATCAATTGGTGATCAAAGCGTGGCTTTATGAAAAAGCGTGGCTTTGTGAAAAAGCATGGCTTTGTGAAAAAGCGTGGCTTTGTGAAAAAGCGTGGCTTTTTGAAAAAACGTGGCTTTGTGAAAACGTGGCTTTGTGAAAAAGGGTAGCTTTGTGAAAAAGTGTAGCTTTGTGGACGAGACTTTGTCGAGCCTCACAACCCGGTAATGGTCGAAACAGGAATGTTGCGGCAAGGTTGTTAGGGGTCACGCCCCTAGGGTATGTCATTTCCTTCTGGATAAAAGGTGATATCATGGTATGGAGCCCAGATATTTTACCTATGTGGATGCTGCAAATTTATTATACTTTGTGGTTGTTGCTTTGTAATTGAGGATCCTCGGATAAAGGTCGGTAACGACCGGGGGATGGCATAGCTCGTGTGTTAGCTACCTAGTTACAGCTATACAGCATGAGGTAGCGTCGGCCTTGTGTTTGCAGAGAGCAGGTTGACTCTCGGGGCGTCTTTCTAGAGGCGTTTCCATTTCGGTGTAAGGAAGTTCCTTAGCCTGACCATTTGTTGGAAATCCAAAGAAACAATACGAACCTTGTATGGTTTTAGTTGTATAACCTGCTATGGAATGTGGCGGTAACCTGCTATTGAACATAGTAGCTATAGTAGGCATACAATAATGGTTGTATGTTGGCTAAGATTAATATTATACTTTCGAAATGTTTTCCACTATGCACTAATAATAATAATCCAATGATTTGCGTAGTAAGCATGTTTGACTATCATAAGAAGAAATCTCCTCCAATTCTGCGTTTGCATTGTGTGTGTGGCGGGAGGTCTTATGGTAGTTTCATTTTCCAAAAGCATTGCGAATGTCTTTTACTTCCATTGTTGTTGTATTAAAGATAATAACTGTTTTAGTTCTCACACCAGTCACCATGACTGACCTGGAGTTTATTGTTTCCTTCCTAAACTCTGGGTGCCCACTAATTTCCACACGGGTAGTCTAGAGTCAGGTTATCAGGTCATTCTAGATTCAGAAGATGCTTTGGAGCTCAAGTGGCGAGCTGGATGGCGAGACGTATCACTTGTATATGATATTATTTTTTCCACTGTGTATTCTGTATGAGGACAAGTTTGTATAACTGTCCAGTTGTGTTGTATATTGTTATTGTAAACTTTGATGATGATGTAATGTATAAAATGATATAGTTCTTCGATTTCAAAGATTATTCGTTTATCTATTATATGTTATTCCGCTACGATATGTGAGATTCTGATATTGTTTTGTGTTTTTCTGTTGTTTCTTCTTTCTTTTTCTTCTATCTTCTTCTACCTCTTCTTTTTTTCCATAACAATTCGGTTTTCCGGCATTCGATTGCTCGGCAGTTGATACAGTGGACGTATTAATGTCGACTTTCGAGCGTCGAAAAGTCGAGACGTTACATTTGTGCTATTAATTAGGCCAATATAAACCATCAAACTATAACACAACCACTAATACACATTTAATTCTTATGAAATATGACAACAAAGTTGAAATAAAAATCTATTTTAAGCATAGCCTATTAACTATTGTTTAGAAATATAGGCTATCAAATTTCAATTTCAACATTCACTTCTTTGCCATAATCATATTTAGATGAAGAGACAATTTGTGTTATGTTTGTTTAAGCATAGCCTATTTGTTATGAACAATATAGACTATCAAATTCAAAGCTAAACAACATCATTAAACCACTTCAAGTGTTTCCATTAAAGCACAAAAAGAGAGTGTAAACATCAAAATGTTGCATCTACATATTAGAGAGCTTCATTACCCCTAAATTGTAGGGATTAAGCTCTCATATTTGTTATCAAATCAACAAATGTAGAAAACAACATGAAACTAACAAGAGGAAAAACGAGAGAAAAATGAAAGAAAAAAACTATTCTACTTGCATGAAAAATAAATCTACACTACTAACATGAAAGTAAATAAACAAAAGAAGCATGTAAAAGAAAGAGAGCACTAATTAACATTGCATAAAAAAATGGAAGTTACATGAAAATAAAAATGGCTAAGTAGCCATGGAAAAGAGAAGAGAAGCTTTCTTTTATTTGATCTAAAACTAAACTAAAGAGAGACTAAGGGAGAGAGGGTTACATGAAACATAAGGGGATTTTATACATGTGTTAAACCTTAATTCAAAATTTTGGGGAATGCCCAAAATACCTTCTTAGGAAGTGTGGAGGCCAAGTAATCATTAGCTTCAAATAATCCTCATTTAAGTGTACATGAAACCATTAATTCCATAAGCATGTGCATTAGCCTCTAATTTGTACATTAAGGTAGGTGGATAGGTGGGGTCCTCCATTATCTTCACTTTGAATTATTTCCATCTTCATTTGTTCTCTTCACTCTTATGCATGCATATATCATCATGTAACCACTTGTAAAATTCACCAAATTTCCTACAAAACAACATAGAAAATTCCAAGTAAATTCTCACAATTTAATAAATGCATAAAAATGACGGTTTTGCCCTTGGATGAAGACGAATATGTGACAATTTGAAATAATTTGAATTTTGGTTTAAACAAGTTAAAATACCTGATATGATCATTTATTTAATTTAAATAGATTAAATATGGTGGTAAAAATATGCACATTTACGAGCACATCAAATACCCCCACGCTTATCTTTTTATTCGTCATCGAATAAAGGAAAACTAAGATAAATCCGTTTTCGTAGGGAGCATGATTGCATTGAGCGTATGCAACAAGCCGTTAAACCTCTAGGTGTCCCCAGTAGGACGAGTGTTGTCTCGTGAGGGTTTTCAGCGGATACTACCCACAAAATCCAAATGCGATATGAAAATATTTACGAATGAAGGATTTACTTTTAAATTTACACAAATAAGTTAAATATAGGTTTTGGTCATTATCTTGAAATTTAAGTCATTTACTCGTCAAAATTTCCAACAAAAATTAAGTTATCATAACAAATAGACTATAGTTTAACTCGTTGTTTCGGTTGATAACAAAGTGTAACCATGAAATAGGCCCTTAGTTGATTATCAAAGTTTATTAAAGTGGTATTTCATTTCATTTCAATAACAAATCAAATAAGTTAAAATAGTGCTTGGATTTCATTTGCTTGCTCTCTCCATTTTTTGAAAATTTTATTGATATTTACAATATTTACATATGCCTAACTCAGATAAACTAAGGCCAGATATATTACCCATGCACTGCCTTGGGGACTGATGTGAGGGGAATACAGAGCATGGCGAGTGAACACACGAGTGTGAACACCTATTGACTGTAGGCATTATTAAAAAGAATTTTTATATATATACACCTAGCTCAGATAAACTGAGGCCAGATATACCGATCATGCACTGCCTTTCGGGCTTACGTGAGAAAGGTACAGAGCATGGCGAGTGTACACACAAGTGTGCACACCTGTCGACCGTAGGTGTTAATAGAAAATATTTACATATATACAAATGTTTTTTTTTCTTTTTCAGATTTTTTTATAGAAAGAGAGAGTTTTTGCAAAATCATCTTAGCACCACTTAACTTAAAAGACAAAAAAAATGTTATATCCTTTACTTTAAATCAACCACTTTTTAAAACAAAGATTTTCAATTAGGATATATTTCATAATTATCACGTATGAATCTTCATATATACTAGTTAAACCATTATTATTTGTAATCAAACTTTATTTTTATTTTTGTTAAGACGAATAAATTTTCAAAAATTTCAGTTTAATAAACCAAAACCATATATTTATCTTATAGTGTTTCTTTAAAAATAAATCAAAATTCTTAAAAAAAATTGTTTTTTTGTTTTTGAGATTTTTTTTAATTTTGGAAAGAAAAAATAAAAATAAACCATGAAAAATCGAAAATGATGATGAGTCTCCCCCACACTTGATTTTTACTGTGTCCCCACAGTCAACCCAAGTGAAAGGAGAAAAATAAAAATAAAAATGGCCTTTATTTATATGAAAATGAATGGTATTTACATGGATCAGAAAGTATATCGTCAAAGCGTAAATGAAATGGTCTTCCAAAAACTGATTCATTTGTCTCATCAAGTATACGAGACACAGTTTAAGCTCGAAAAACCAAATCGTAAAAGATTTCAAAGTTGAATGTTGATTTGGAAAAACGAATGTCCTTTTATTGAAAACCGCACGAGTTGTTTTATTTTCGATGATTTTTGTGGTCGATAAAACAATTGGTTGAAGTTCAAGTTTATTTTCACCAAATTGAAATTCAAGCTCTTCATTGAAAAGTTCTTCAGAATTATTGATTTCAAAATCAAAGTGATGATTTAAATCTTCCCCGTCAGAATTTAATGACTCATTTTCGAAAAGTCCATAAAACTCGTGTTCGTTAAATTCATCTTCCTTCGTTGGATTATCAACAACTTCATCGCATATATCCATTTCAAAATTCAAAGTTGTTGTATTCAAATTTTCAAAATCGAGAAAAGGAAGATCGAATTTTAAATTTGGTTCCACACCCTCAAATGAATTGAAATCCAACTCAATTACCGTGTTTTCAACAATTTCATTAAGATTGTTATTTTCAATTTCAAAAGTTGTTATTTGAAAATCGTCGATTTGGGTAAAAGATGGATTGTCACTTGACTCGTCATACATTGGGATTTGATTTTGTTTCTCACGTTGTTTCATATATGTTTCAAACAACGAATCCGTGTGATCATCGTAAATTTCGTTCATTTGTTCAACAAAATCCAATTTATAGTTATTAACATGAGGATTTTCGATTTGGATTTGTTGAGAACAAAGATTTTCAATCGTAACATGGTTAAGATTATTCCCATTTCCAAAGTCGTTTGAAAAGTTGTTTCCATTTTCATTTTGAGTTTGAAATTTATTTTGGAGTTCAAAATTGAATTGGCATGGGTTATACTCAAAATCGTTTGAATTTTGAAGTGAATTCAAATTTTGATTATTTTGAAAACTTTGATTTGAATCATTGCCCAAATATGAATTACACAAATCATTTATCATTTGATTTTGTTGTGTAGAGATTTCAAGTAAAGACAAAATACTCTTTTCAAGATTTGAGGGTTGGTCATCGTTTTGAAAATTTTGTGGTTCAAAATTTGAATCATTTAAACAATAGTTGTTGTTAAAATATCTATACGAATTTGGAGTGAAATCGTATGGATTATATTGATTTTCATAACTATTGTAAAATTCAAGTGAATATGGAAATTCAAACATTTTCAAGAATTTTTTTGGTTTTTTTTTATAAAGGAAAAATATTTACAAATAAAATTTATTTGTCAAAAGGGAAATTGATTTTTGTTTTTTGTTTTTTTTTGGTTTTTCAAATTTTTTTTTGTTTTTGAAAAGGTTTTATATTTTTTATTGGATTTTTGATTTAAAAAAAACTAAGTAAATTTTGATTTGAAAATTTTCAAAGGAAAAGGAAAAAAACTAAGTTAAGAAGTATTTACAAATTTTTTTTTAGTTTTGGATTTTGAATTTTTTTTATTTTTAAATATGCATGAGCTAATGCAATTAAATGAATGGAAAGTTTAATTACAAATGATTTATCCTACGTTAACCCAAAATTGTATAATCACACATTGTCTTAGTTCAACAAGATAGTTCTCAGCCAGGTAACAAAGAGGATTTATCGGTGCACCACGAATCACCGTAGCAATGCAGCCGAAGGTTTAAGTACCTTCAGAGGAACAACCACTATAATATTTACGAATCACCGTAATATTTATAAATGGTTATTACTTTGTCGTAGCCTAGACACCAAGAAATTAAATTGTTCAAAGAAGTCAACCTGTCAATATACAATTAAGAGTTATCGATGTCTAACTGTTATTATTAATCAAAATCTAAGATGAAATGCAAAACTGAAATTAAACGTGTATTAACAATGCAACTACGAATGTAAATTTTTTTGTTTTTAAATTTTTGAATTTTTTTTAAATATATATATGCAAATGCAAGCAATCAACAATGCAAGGCAAATAAAAACAATATATATAGCAACCAAGCAGTTTTTTTTTGGCAAGCGAAGCGAAGCAATTATTTTTAGCAAGCAGCTCCTTTCCTTTTCTGCTTTTGCAACCTGAAAATAAAAATAAGATATATATACAGACTAAAATAAATGAAAAACAAAACAAATTCAAAACAACCCCTTTTTTTTACAAATTCCAAAAAATACTTTTTTTTTCTTTTTTTTTGGGAAGGAAACTTAAAAGTGCAGTTTTACTTAAAAAAATTGTTTTTTTTTTGAAAATATAAGGAAGGTTTAAACAAAAAAAACTCACACAAGTACTAAAAAAAATTAACCACAAAGAAATCTCTAAGCCCGGCCCAATATTTTCAATGCGAATAAACCAAATATTAAACCGGCCCACACAAATATCAATTTCACTACATCGCTATTTCAATACAAATCAATTCGCAGCTCTGAAACCAGTTCAAACTCAGAAATCTAATCTCACAAATCCTTCTGCTAATTCAAAATAACAAAATTGCAGTCTCGATTGTTTGTCGATTGGAAGTGGATGGATTTGGAAAGGGGACGTCGTAGGTTGTTGGTGATGTGGTTGCTGAGGTGGTCGATTTGCGACGTTTGGAGATTATAGTGCGGGTTCAAGCGAAGTATGGCGAGACGATTGCGGAAGGCGGAACTGTGGTAGGCGTCGAAGTCTTTGGGGCTTGGCGATTTGGATTGGTGGAAGCAATTGAATAATGTGGTGGTCGCGAGTTCGTTGTAGTTTGGATGTAGATTGGAGGGCCGCAACTTGTTTTCAGGTGATGATGGTCGAAGAAGGTAGGAGCTTTACGTTGAAGTGCAGTGTTGAATAAATGTCGCGGAGGTTGTGCTGTTGTTGACTGTGGGTGTAACAGTGGTTGTTTGAGTTGACGAAGGGGGTTCAAGGTGATTGTCGAGGTCGAGGGTGTTTGTTGAGAGGTTGGTGAGTGGTGATGGTCTTGTAAGAATTATTCACTTGAACAGGAAGTTGTTGGGTATGTGGTACTAGTAGGTTTGAGTTGAATGTAAGTTGCCTATTGTGACTTGCGGCAGTTGAAACAGGGGGGTATTTGGGGGTATTTGGTTGATGGACTTCAGAAGAGGGGAGGTTGTGTGGGTAATGCAAGCAGTAAGTCTTGAAGTGTCAGGCGAGTTGTTGTTGTCTTGAAGTGGTGAGAAATGTGGCTGTAGAGTGGATGTGCAAGGTGGTTGATGGAGCAAGGCGGGTGCACGGCAATGACGTGCACACGTGCATATACATGCGAGACTTCCTCGTCCAATCACCCACTCGAGGCCAGCCACCCATCGCCTATCGCCTCCTTGACTGATCATAGCCCTCCTCACCCCTCCTGTACACCTCCTCCTCAAAAACGAACTAAACCCAAGCGTGAACAAAAAGAAGACGAAGCCTAATTCCCCTCTTCACATCGCCTTCGACCACGACATCGCCTGCCACCTCCACCAATGCAACCTCCATGTCACACGCTATTCCCAAGCCAGGTGCGGCACCACTCGATGCCCCCTCCTCGCCGCAGTTTCCAAAATTAGAATGCCACCTAAAAACTTGCCTTAAACCCTAATATTCACATGCCCCTTCGAATCAAAACAAAAATTGAAATTTGGCCATGGTGAACCTTTCCCCACGTTACCCTGCTCCTCCTCAAACCAACTGCACCTCCCCTTGACGCCTAGATCGTCGGAAATTTATTTTTTTATACATTTTGGTCATCTTCAATTTTCACAAAATCTATGCTATTAAAAATCATAATTTCTACACTAAAAATCCTATTTTCTAACGACGATCATACTTACGTAACTGATTAGATGATTTAAACATGTTAGATTTCGTCGAAACTTGGTTTGCTTACTGTATCTTACCATTTTCACACACTATATAAATTAAACGGGCTTCAAACTATATTTATCATGTTCTATACTCAAAAGTAAACACTTTGCTAGTTTACTTCATTCGCAAACTCGAAACGAGCAGGGAGATATTGAATTTTAAAAACAGGGTGTACTTGATTTTTAACTTTGTTAACATTAGCAGGGTGAAGTAAAAACACTTCCAGGAAACAACTTAAATCCTCATCTTGATCATTGTTGAGAGCCTTCCAAAAACTTCCACTTGAATCTTAATTTATGATCTGCAACCTTGAAAATCTTGCTTTGTTTTTGAATTCGACAGAGCAGGTTGTTTTACAGAGTTGAAAGAACTGAAACATACACAATACATACCTCTATATATATACGTTTCTATAAAATGTAATGATGCATTTTTATAGAATTTTTGGGCTCAAGAAGATTTTTGATCTGTACCATGATTTGTGATAGATTGATATGAACTTTGGTGGCTTGAGTTAAATGGTGGCTTTGACTTGAAGTTTGAGATGAAATCAAATTTCAGCCTTCACATTTCTTTGACTAGGCAATGCTTATTTTACTTATAATTTTGGTTATACTTTTTTTACCATGCAAATGCTTTATTTTATTTTCTTTCATATGACTTGTAAATTTTTATGTTTTACTTTTCACTTCCATTTGATTTTAAAACATGCTTCGCTATATTTTTTAGGACAATTTGAAAAGTGGTATTGAATAAAAACAATTTTAAGTCTTCATATTCATATACTTGTATAATACAAGAAACAAAGTTTGCTATTCTATTCTTATGCATAAAAATAACATTTTTGTTAAAAATATACTTGTAAAATATTTCTCTCTTTAAAAAGGTTTGAATGACTTTATTTAAATTTTCCTCATTTCCATCATCATATATTTTTTTCTTATATATTGTCTTCTTCTTTACTTTCCATTATATATTGTTTTTAATATACTATTTTTATTTTTATTTGTTATGAATTTTTTTTACATATAATTTTTGTTGTTATAAGAAATTCCAATTTAAATCAATTTTCTATCTTATAAATAAAATCTGGAACATTCAAAATGTTATCATGGTTTAAAACTATCCATTATTACCAATTATTATTTAACGGGGATTTTTTATTTTGATTAAATGACCGTATTATTAAATGTTAAAAATAAATATTCATCACTCAAGACGATAAAAATCGTGGGTCGTTACATTATTGGTTGATAACTTGTGATGGTGAGGATGATTGATGTGGGGAAGTTGGAATGTAACTGCAAATTTTGTTAGATGGCATCACTTGATATGAAAAGTAGGAGATGGACTTCCAGTGTTTCCTAATGCAAGCTTAGAAAATGATATAATTAAGATGCTTACCTTTGGTGTTAGCTGATAAAGCTCTTACAAAACTTGAGATTGGAATTTCAATGATCTAACTTAAATATTAAGTGCTAAACATGGAAACGATAAACACTAAGGTGAATAATAGTAAAACTTTATGAGAATAAATTATCATGAATGTGAGAATGTGCTAAGATATAACCAGTGCAAATGATGGTTAACTTTGCAAGGGCAAACAACCTTAGTAAACGAGAAGCGTCGTAGGGTAAACACCTAAGAGTAACCTTCGTGAGAGCAATTTAACGAGACAATGAAGGTAATCACCTAGGCGAATGATCACAACCTTCATGAGAGTAATTTACTGAGACAATGAAAGTAAAAAAACAAAGGTGAATGGTAGTAACCTTCGTGAGAGTAACATACCGAGACCTCGAAGATGAAAGCCTAATTTAATGATAGTAACCTTTGAAAGGGAAATTTACCAAGGAAATGCTGGTAAGCACCAAGGCGAATGCAGTAACCTTTGAAAGGGTAATCAATCAAGTGACAAGAGCAAACAATGGGGAAATGATGGTAACATTCATGTGAGAAATTTGCTAAGCTAAGTGGTAATGCAAGGCACATACCAAGATGAATGATAGTAACATCCTTGAGGGAAAAACACCTATGTGATTAATAGTAACCTTCGTGAGAGTTGTAAAAAAATGAATGAATGGTAAATTTCACCTTTGTTAGCCTCTGTAAGAGTAAATGCCTAGATAAACCAGTGTTATACCTAGGTGAATAATATTTAACTTCACAAGTACAAAATGTCGAGATAATGTATAAATATTTAAGTGAATGATAGTAACCTTCATAAGAGTTTATATACGAAGGTGAAAATCAAGTAAACCCAATATAAGTAAACTGTAAAAGGTTTAGGCGCATACCTTGAACACTAAATTTATATAGAGGTAGAATTTTACTTAGATAGTTATGACTTGAAGGTCTTTACTAAAACCAAGATGAGACATTGTAATGACTCGGAATTTCAGACACTTTATATTTAAATATCTGAATTATTTAAATATTTGAATCTTGGATTTAATATTACTAAATGATTTAATAAGCTTGTTAACCCCATTTTAAATCATAAATAATGATGGTAACCTTGTTTTGAAAAAATGTTTACTAAAATAAATACTTTGAAGAAATATCAATAATGTGACCGAAAATAGTTTTATCGAAAAAAAAAATTACTCGTTAAAAGTTGTTTAAACTTTTTTGCATAACTTATTTGCTTAGGAAATATATAAAATGAAATATATATTTTTACCAATTATGGAAATAAACTTTTTGGATGATGTCATTGGTGATGTCATCAAAGATATTTTGAAAATGAGCTTTTAAGGAAAGACTTAACATTTAAGTAAAAAAGTAAAGTGTAAAGGTGCATGTGAGAGGGAGGCTCATTTGTGACCTTTCATGGAAGGTAGAAGGTGGTAGTGACCTCTTGTACAAATCTATAAATACACCCTTAAGGTAAGAATAAATCACAAATTCATAAAACCTTGAAATGAAGTAATAGAATAAAAATGGTGGAAGTGCTTAAGCACTAATCCACTAATTCTTCTCTAACTTTTTCATGTCTAAACCAAATCAACTCCTATCTCTTATAAACTTTGGCTATATTCCAAAAACATTATGGAAAGCATGAATATCAAGTCAAAGTGGAAGAAAGGTGAGAGGAAGAGGGGGTTCCAAGAGGGGCCATGAGTAATGGAAAAGGAGGGGAGTTGTTGCCTTGGTTTGTAAGTGCTAAAGGTTAGATCTTTAGGAGTTTGGTGATGATTGAAAGTTTTCTTGAGTTTGTTTGTACTTGAGCATGTATTTGGCATGGATCTAAGTGAGTTATCTCATTATCTATTTTGTATATATTGTGTGTATATTTGTTGCGTGCAAAGTATAAAGCTAAAGGGACATTAACTAAGTAAAGTTATAAACTTTGGACCCCTCTTGCTTTTGGAAGAAAATGAAAACTTTATATTCTATAAACATTACTTATATTACCCTCTTAAACATGTGGCATGTCGTTGACTTAGTGTTTAAATTGTTGTTTAGATTGTGTGTTTAAATTGTTGTTTAGATTGTGTGTTGAATTGAAGTATGTTTGAAAGTGTTTAAAGCGAGAATAGTCGTTATAAGTTGGAAGATATTCTTAAGGGTTTCTTTCTATGGTTTTTAAGTACCCTAAGGGTAGTACTTATTATAAACAATTCAAGTCTTAAATCATTTGTTAAAACGGTTAAAACTAGTCGTAAAGATCATGCTTTTCAATGTCGTTTTTAACAAGAACTTTTAACAACATATATAAATGTTGCAGTAAGTCGCTTATGGTTTTAAGTGTTTGAAAATGATATTTAAATTTGGTATATTTTTATACTCTTTTCAAAGATGTTTTCTAACCTATTTTGATGTATTTTAAAGTTGATTTGAAGTTTAAATATATTTTAGTAATTATATAAATATTTTCAAAGTAAAGAGGCTTTATAATATAAACATGTTTTTCATCAAATTATAAGGTGGAACCCAATGCATGTGGCTTCTGCACAATAGTGGGCTCTAGGAAGGTCGATAATTTACATAGAAATTCCCTCACATTGCGAAGAGGCTATTTCTAGACTCGAACCTGATCGTCCAGATCACCATGCAGGTGACCTAACCATTGCGCCAAGGCTACACTAAAAGCCGACAAGTAATATTTTGTAAATTAGTTATAATTTACATAGATATTTAAAACCTATTTACAAGTATTTTTAATGTAAGGACCCGTTTCTTCGACTCCCAGAAATCGACACTAATACATCCTCGGTATTCACATGTCGTAAATCCAAGTGCTAGAAAATCAGATTCTTAAGGATAAGAAAGAAAATAAGACAGAACAGAATCTAACATATGTTATTTCAACATAAAATCTTTACAGTGGATATTAAAATACATTTATCAGAGTTAAAAACATGGACAGTTATAATTCTTGTCCTTACAAATGCGGAATACTATAGTACAAGCGTGTGGTGGAAATAGACAAAAATCTTCAGTAGAATCTTCTTAATCCATGCTTCGAGCTCCATCCTGCTTTCTTCTAAACTAAACCTGACTACTAGGCTGCCCAGGGAAAATTAGGGCACCAAGATTTTAAGGAAAGGGAAAATAAACTCCGGGTCAGTCAAGGGACTGGTGTGAGAACTCAAAATACGCGTTTTGAAAACAAAAAGGTATCTCATAAGACCATGCCGCACATAAACACCGAACGGGTTTTTACCTTATGATAACTAAATCATTCTATGTCAAAATACTTGATATTATTTTTAATGACATATCTTTGAAAAAAATTTCAAGTAAACTTATTAATCTTAGCTGAAATTGTTACATTATTAAATTCCAGCATACTAGCCACAAACGCGGGTTCTACAAACAAAATGGCAGGTACTTATTAGAGAATGGATTCCATACAAATGACCAGGTGAAGGGACTACCTTCCAGTAGTACAGCTCTAGAGGAATGTACCGAGGCCCAACAGATAGTCCTCTACCAACACAAGACCGGCCTACATCTTCCTATATAGTACCGAATATGTCATCTCCCCGATCGTTACCGACCTATTCAAGGGCCCTCATAGCATACATCCACAATAATTTACATCCCGAACGTCATAGCAGGAAGAAATATATCTAGAAGGGGATGATCATACCCTAATGGTTACGAACCACATAGCCTTGCCACATCCAACCCTGTTTCGGTCATTTCCGGGTGTAGGCTTGAGGTAACGATTACCTTTTCACATAGCCCGTCGTCTTCCTTTGAATGTCACACTACCATTCTATCGATCATTTGTTGACTTCCACAAACATAAACCTCCGAGCTCATACGTATTAAAGAAGGGTGTTAAACTAAGAAAAGTTTCCTTCTCCACCACCAAACAGATGTACGTTTATAAAAGTCAATGATGTAAATCTCAAGAATTCATTGTCAGACATCCGTCCATACAAGTTTGTTCAGGGATTGAACGAAACCGAAGGTACTCTCTTACCACATCCTGTTGGGAATTAACCCTAGGATTAGTAGCGAGAAGTCCTTGCAACCCAAAGAATTTAAGAAATGAAAAGACCACTGCTACTTTATTATTTGGGAGCTAACCAGAATTATCAGCAAGCAGTCCTTTCATCCCAAAAATCTCTGGTCTTCATTCTCTCTATCAGGTCTTCATTTTTCGAACGCATACATTGGTTCAAAGTGTTTTCGGATAGGGATTTCCCCAGATCCGACCCTGGTTCCTTCGATCCAATCATCGATGAAAAGAGGTTTTGTGAATAGGGAATCGTTCTTTAATTGACTAAGTTCTTTTTATCAAAAATCTCCATCGAAGATATATATTTCTAAAAGCATTCTTTTCGGTATATATGGAATTATCAAACCTCTCTTATCAAATCTTTGATTACTTAAAACCCTTTTAAACTTGGTCTAGTTCGAAATCATTTCATTTTATACTTAGGAAAACATTTCCAAATTCATTTCCTTTAAATATTAACAAAGATTTCCAAATCATAACTTTTAACACGGATCAAAAACAATGTTATTCAAGACATCGTTTATTATAAATCCAAACCAGTAAATTTTAAGTATAGGAATTTAAATTAATTCCAAATCATTTCATTTAAATCTTAATAAAGGTTTCTTAACCCAAAACTCGTACTTTTGATTTAGTTGAAACATGTAATTTAGGATGTTTATCCAAAGGCCAGTAAATATTAAGTGAGCAGAATCTATAGAATTCATTTAATTCTACTCAATATTAATCATCGTATTCAACAAATACTATAGGTAGAATAACAGTGAAATCACCTTTTAAATTCCACGAATAGTACGAGTTCCCTCTTCGGGCTTTAACACCGAGTACAAGAAGATCATCTCCATAAAATCCAAGTTGTAATTAAATTTGAAAACTTAAATCTTTTTATACTTAACTCGTTTCCGACATTTCGACCTTATCTATCCCTCGCCCAGGAAAGAGGCCAGGTGAGCCAGGGCACTGGTTGCTCCTGAAAATTTCCTTAGTTTAAGCACCTCACATCCGGATCTCATGAATAGAAAAATCTAGTCTACTCGTCGGCTTTTAGAGCCAAGATTTAACCACTTATTTATAATAGCTTTTTCTTTAAATCATTTGTTTGAATTTTCTTCAATAAGCTAGAAAAACCTCCAAATAATTATTAAAACTCTTAATTATCCATTCTAAAACATTTATAAAAGATTTGGATAAGAATCGTTAAGTCTAAAACTATATTTCAAAAGTTGTAGAAAAGTGCTGCGAAAAAGTGATGCGAAAAGTGCCTTTTAAGCTATATTGATCAAAACGAATTTTTATTATTTGAAAATCCATTTTTATTACTCAAATCACTTTTAAAACATTTTAAAAGATTTATAAGATTTATTTCACATTTTTAAACAATTTTAAAACATCATTTGTAAAGAAATCCATTTTTGGATTCCGAACTGCAAAATCAAGATTTTTCAAAAACTTATTTTACTCTTATTTCAAAATCTATTTATCAAAATCTCAATTTTCTTCCTTTGTTGGAAAACTATGGATTTAATAGTTCGGAAAATTCTTACCTCGAAGAATTCCGAGCTATATTCCAACTTTTACACTTGATTGACTTTTATAGCGCGAAATTGCGAACTATCATTAGCGACGCGCTTATTTTTAACTAAATTTTCCATTTCTTTTCAATCTTCACCAAAACACTTTTAAATGTGTTAAAACATTTCAAATACATTTTAACCAATTTAAAGAGGTTTAACACTTCCATATACACCATTTCATTAATTCAAGGAAAATGATTTGCTTTTGTGTTTATCGACGTGTATATTCGTGACTTGCATATATATTCAACAACAACATTAAAAAACCAAACTTGATGATCAAAGCATATTAAACATCCATTTGCAAACATCAGATCATTATTCAACATATATAGTATAATAGTTTTAGGAGTTCTCATCTTTAACCAAAAGATTAACTTCCTACCAACATTCATATTATCAACACTTCACTAACTTTTTCAACTTCAACCAATCTTAGAAATTTTGGCAGAGCTTTCGTAGTACTTCAAACTTTCTCCCATCTCCTTGGAATGAAACGGGCGGCACTTCCTTCTCTTTTTCTTGCACCGGAGCTTTCTAACTTGTTCCTCCCTCCTCAATAGGTTCGGCCTCCCCTATTCCACCTCTTCCTCTAATATTTCTTCACTTCTTAGATGTTAAACCATGTTTTAATGATGATATAAGAACTTTGACAAAGTTTGGTGGAGTTTGGAGTTAGTTTGATATGATTTTAAGAAAAGTTGATAAGGAAAAGAAGAGAAGAAGAAGCTATTAATATAGCTTAAAGGAAGAAGAAAAAAAGAATGATTTGTGTGAGAAAATGAGAAGGATGAATGTGTATTTATAGGAAAAAAATGAAGTGGTAAATAACTAAAATATCCTTTTACCAAATTATCAAAATAACCTTACTTAACTTTAAAGTAACCTTACTTTTTCAACACTTACCATCACTTATCACTTCTTACTTTATGTCTTAGTCACTTAAGAGCTAAGCAAATGAATTTGGATGGAAAAATGGCTAAAGAGAAGATTTGGTTTTATTTTGATGTGATGTTTACTTTTTTTACTTTTCTTTTTTACTTACTTTTGTTAATTGTTTTTATAAGTTTCTAAGCATGCTTTAATAAAGTAAACCTAATTAGTTAATTGTTAATTACTTCATATATGTTACAATGTATATAAAAATGTGTACATAAAGGTGCAACAATGTTGCGACAAGTTTAAATCGATAAAACGTTGATTTTCGACAAAATGTTTTACGGTCACATTTTGACATTTTTTTTAAACTATTAATCTATGTAAAAAAACCTGAAAATAAGTTCGTTATCATTTTTAATTAATTAAAACAAGTGTATTTGACTTATAAAATAACATAAACCAATATCGAAATTCATTTGCAAAATTCGACATTGATTTTGTTAATGCGCGACAAAATTTGTCAATCACTATAACATAAGTGTATATATATTACTATAAAACTTTTATCAACCTATTATTATCTTTATATAATGATTTTAAAAGGAGTTATTCATCTTTTAAAATAATTATTTGACCGTATATCCAATTTCATCTGTGACGACCCGCTATTTTGGACCATTCAAATCGACAATAATCCACACATGTCCGACTTGAATAATTCAAAATACCGAATTGTTAATTTAAAGTTTGGCAAAACATAGCATATGCAGTAAATAAATCAATCACAGAATCACAGACACAGAGTAATACAATAATACGCAGCGGAATAGATAAAATAGTAGTTCATGAAGCTACTATATAAACATCAGAGTTAGAAATAAAATACAACAGAATATCTCAAATGTAGTGAAGTCTCCAGTACAACAGATGACTTCTCTGGACAAATCAACTAGAAGAGCTGAAAGCTGAGGCGATAGTTGGATCTCCAAAGGAAGCTCCAAACTCCAAGGATGAGTCTCAAATGCTGTATCACTCGGTCTGACCCGAGCGTAAAGTAAAACACAAAACACTCGAGTCAGGATTAACATTCTTATATAAATAAATCCAACTCAAGTGAAATATCAACTGAAATACAAGTAACTTAAAGGATGTTTGGGATAACCATCCTCTAAGGATCTTCAGAACTATCTACAAGATGGAAATATACATTATAACACCGTGGTCATTTAAATTTAATTTATACTTCAAAACCCACATTTCATTTCAAATATATCTATTTTCCAAAATAGTATATATATATATATTATGATTTAAAAAGGGAAGTATTTAAAATTTCCTCAAGTCTGGCAAATTGATTCAAATCAACTTCAAATTCCAGATTCAAATTTATTCAAAGCTCAATTCATCAATTTAATTCAGTTCTAAATATACCATTTATTTTTCAATATTTCAAAGCTTTAATACTCAACATTTTCCAAAGTTAGATTTAACAGTTTCATATAGCTCTTGATTTAACTTCATTATTATTTAATCAGGGAATATTCACTTAATAAACTCAATATCATCTAACTAGCCTTACATTTCATTTTTACTAAATATTTTCTTAAATTATTTTAAGCAAGAATTATTCATTAAATTATTTAAATAAAACCCAAGTTATAAATCATATCTTAAATCTCAATTTCAATAAGTTTCAAATTGGTTTAATTAATAAATTATCTTTCCAACCTTAACTTATTCAAATTATTACCAAAATCTATTTTGAAAATATAATTTTTATACTTAAACATCTCATAAGTATTAAATCCATCCTAATTTAAATTAAATAATTTAAGGCTCAACATTTATTAAAACCATATATTTCTTTCCAAAACCATAAAATTCATTTTTAAAATATTTATACATATTGACCAACGGTGTCTGTATATACATCATATGGTTAAGTGATACAGATATTTATCATTTCAATCCGAACTTTAAATATATACGGGTAGATATCATTTTGACCCGTAATCCCAATTTCAATTCAAATGAAAATCGCTTGGGTTTATCATTTCAACCCATAACGATTATCTCCTATTCTAAAGTCCGTTCGGGTATATATCATTTCAACCCATAGTGAATTCTATACTAACAGGGAACTTGAAGAGTGATAATAGATACAAAAAAAAATATAACAGCAGGCATATATCATCAGTATAAATAACAGATACGAGTGTCAGATGTCACAGGTGAACAGATATAAATAATAGTAATAACAGGCATATAAGACTAGATACTGGTGTCAGATGTCACAGGAGAACAGATATAAATAATAGTAATAACAGGCATATGAGACTAGATACTAGTGTCAGATGTCACAGGTGAACAGATATAAATAATAGTAATAACAGGCATATGATACTAGATACTGGTGTCAGATGTCACAGGTGAACAGTTATAGATAATAGCATATATAACAATGTAAATAACTACAGCAGCATATTTCAATTGCTATTTCAAATGAAATCAAATTTAACTAATAAAAGAACGTTAATCGTGAGTGATTGCTCACCTTTCGAGGAAAGAGAGAATAGACAATGGAACGAGTTACGGAATTCAAACACGACTTCCAAAGCAAAGCAAGATTTTTATGGATTCGGTGATCAAAGCTGAATCAAGGAGTTGATGAATCGATTAGAATCAGTTTGATATGAATTAAACTAAATAATATAACATATTTCCCTTTTCCTTGAAATCGATATACTAGATTAAGACAAAATAAAAAAAAATAAAGTAAATATATATGTAGATAAAAATCATTGTTTTATATTAAAACACAAATAAGAAATTCAACATATATATACAACATATATCTTGAAATAAATACTCTTGTGTGTACCCACACACTTATAATTACATAAATTACATAACAGCTGACATAAAAATTATTATATATAATATATATATAACTGTTTCAAAATTCATTGTAGCTTTTGAGAATATATACATTATTATATATATTCGAACAGAAAAAAAAATTATATTATAAACCATTGTTAACATTCAGACACATATAATCGAGTATTACATACAAAGTATAGTTTCATATAAATTAAGAAAAATGAAACCAACTTATATATAACCTTTATAACTTAAAATCTGTATATAAAATAGATTATAAAACTATTATATGTGTGTGAATGAACTTTACTTTACTGTACCTACATATTTATATACTTACATAAACCGATACACATATTACGAAAGATCCTGTATAAGTATATATAACATATTATACCCACACTTATGTTAATCTATTCATTTGCAAATCTAAACTCGATAATATATGTACCAGAAACATTACATATATATAGATTAATATATCTATTAAGCCTATACAATATAATATGACAAAATAAAATAAAATAAAACGGTCTGATAATATATGTATTTATAATTATCTAGGTAGGCAAAAGAGATAATAGGGCTTGGACGAATATAACTTACGCATAAAAATCAATACTAAATAACCAAATATATTACCCTCAACAATTTCACTCATATGCAGGCGTACGCATAAAGCTCAGAAGGCTGCAATATGGTGGAACGAACATCAATGCAAAGGTGAAGGAAAAAAAAACTCGGCGGAGATGATGGGAGGCTCGGCCACGTGGTCAGAGTGAAGGGCAGAGGAAGGAGGCAGCGGCTGTTGAGATGCTAGATTGGCTTCAGGTGATAGACGCGGTGAAGCAAGGGGAGGGCGGAGGAGGTGAGTGGCCGTTGGGGTTTTGGCCAAGCTCGGTGGTTGCTGGCGGAGCACGAAGAGGCTGAGGTGAAAGCAAGTAGGAGGGTGCACGTTCGAAGGTGGATATGTAGGGGCTGTGCGTTGGGTTTGCTGGATTTCGGCTAGTGGTGGAGGGGATGGATGTCGTGGTGTGGTCGATGATTGTTTGGGGAAGAGGGTTCGAAGAGAAAGGGAAAGGTGATGCTCGGTGATGGGATTCATGCACGTGGAAACTGTGATTTGGTGAAGGGGAGAAGTGTAAAATCTTTACTGTAAATGCCAGAAGAAAAGTTGAAGAAGCAACAAAGAAAAATGGAAGGGAAACGCGTATCCACTTTGCCATATACAAAATATTATATAACGTAAGTGAAAATTCCAACGGTCAAATTATTAAAGTGATTAATATTTGTTTTGGCCAGAACGGATGTTAGGCAGAGTAAGAAATAAATAAAAGCAACCGAAAAAGAAAGGAAATGGAATAGTCTCAGATTGATTCAACTGAAATATTTACAGCAATTAATTGCTCGATTGATTTGACATCACGTTTGAATTTTGAAAAGGCACGGTAAGTTAAAAGTCTCCATTTCGGTACCGATACGACACACAGTTTTATTATTTTCGTCGCGTACCGGACCTCACAATACAGAAATAAATATACCGTAGGGATCAGCACGACGTGACGATCAAAACGGTATACAGATACTAGTGGTACGATCATCCGATCGAAAATTGATAATCGGTACCAGAAATGCTGCTATTTTGCCAGAATTAAGATAAACGAAGCAGTAGAAGTCCAAATTTGGAAAAACGAATTTCGCAGTCTGATTCAGAATAATCTGAATAAATTTTCTCCTGTTGACATATTTTGGTTTCGGAAAACTTTTAAATTCACTGTTATTAACCGGTTTGATTTGAAATGAAATTGCACAGGAAAATAAACTTCAATATTATCAGATGAAAATTTTCCAGTTGCTATATTAAAATAGACGTATTCCGAATAATAAATTTTTAATTTCAAATTTTATTGTTTAAGATTTTACAAATTTCCAATTAAAAATACTTTTAAAACCATTAAATTTTACGGGTCGTTACACTCTCCCCCACTCAAAACTTTTCGTCCCCGAAAAGGAAGGAGGTAGGAGAATAGAACAACCAGAAATAAAAGTAGATTGAAAGTCAAAATTAAACAATTAATTTGAACTATATAAATTTTACTTAAATTTGAAAACTTCATTTGCAATTCAATTGTCTTATATACTTTAAAACTTCCAAGATCCATTTGCAAAATTTCTTGCTTCCTTTACAATTACCATTTATATGCTTAAATAACAACTTTATAAATATATGAAAACTATTTGAAAACAGTTATTTACATTATTACTTATATTTACGAAGAAGCTATTTGAAAACATTAAATCCATAATTCATAATTTATTAAATTTTTTTTATCTCAAGATACTTTTCAAATATTATTAATAATCAATAATCATTTACTTTAAATATGTATTATTAAATAAATAACTTCAAAAGTATTCATAATTTACTATTAAACCATGTAGTATATAAACAAACAATATTTAAGAAGGATATAGTCAACAAGAAAAAAAGGAGGACTTGGAAAAACAGAATATAGGTGAATAAATAAAGCTGAGCAGATAAGGTAGATTCAAAAGAATAGCATCGGGCTTGAATAGTTAATTTAGAACCATAAGGGTTTTGATTCCAAATATTGATACAAAATTTTCTTTGTTGGAAATACTTTTATTATAAAATACCTTTATAACGAAACAAATTTTCTTTCGAAAATACTTTTATAACTCGATGTTTCAACAAGTTTATCCTTATTCCTGTAGACTCTGGTAGTGCGTTGATCAGGCGCAAAACTAGAATTCTCCAGGTACTTAGTAGACTTGTTTCAACACCCAGTGAAAATACTGGAAAACTTTTAAAAACAGATATGGAAAGTACAATCCAAACAAAACAAAACGAATCAAATCATGGATCGCAGATACACAATGGTTACGCCTGGGTCCCCCAGGAAACATCCGTACCTTTTAAGCATTCACTGCCTTGCGAATTTCGCCATGCAACAAAACTGTGGACCGCAGGATACATAAAAATGGTTACGCCTGGATCCCCCAGGAAACATCCATACCCCGTAAGCAATCTCTGCCTTGCGGATTACGCCACTAACACGACCATAGATCGCAGATACACAATGGTTACGCCTGGATCCCCCAGGAAACATTCGTACCTTTTAAGCAATCACTACCTTACGAATTACGCTATGCAGTCGAGTTCGTAAGACCATGGGTAACGCCATGGAATTCGAAGGACACTCGAGTATCATATCCGGAAAACCAAAAATCAGAGAGAATCATATCGATAGAATGAATCCAAGATGTGGCCACAAATCGGATATCAAGCAGAAGGCACTTTCCATATCTTTACTTCGAAAATATGTATCATATAGTACCTTTCAAATCAATTTCAAATATCATACTTATATAAAGTCCATTATATATAAGATTTCATTTTCAAATCAAATACTTTCCAAAATCAATAGTATATCAAATCACACTTATATAGACTTCAACTATATAAGATTTCACTTTTCAGATTGAGTGCCATTTCAAATCCATAGTTTTTGAGTCAACATCATACTTATACAAATCAATTTTATATAAGTTCGATAACTCCCAAATCAAGTATTTAGTAACACAAGGTTCTCAAATTTCAATTTGTTTCAATATCAGTTCAATTTCAAAATCATATACAATTTCACCAATTTATTTCTTCTCAAATTAATTATTTTTAGTTTCAAAGTTTCCAAAATAACAGATTTAGAAAATAAATCCAAATTTCCAAATCAATAATTTAAGTCAACCAGTTCATTTCCAAAATCAAATGTTTTCAGAATCATCTTATACTTACGTAAGGTCTATCTTATATAAGGATCAAATTTTCCAAAATAAATTTGGCTGTATGAAGAGCCATATGGTATTGAATATCTTTGCTTTTATGGCTTATATATCTTTGTAATTTAAATTGGAAATTTTCTTTTAGTAAGTAAAGATATCCTAACATGACAGCTTTCAATTTCAGCGTCAAAATATATCAATGATCTTAGAATATAAGATGTACATATGTCATCATTTCGCAGAATCACATTTGATCGCTCGCTCGATCACACAAGTTCGCTTTCGAACTAGTATTGTCCATTCGACTTCCCTAATGCGGACTTCGATATGGTTTCTCGACTAGAAGCCATCAGTCTCCTTGTATAGCCATATACTATGATAGAGAATTCTAGAATCGAGCCCAAAATCCATATCAAATATTCGCCATCAAGAATCGAATGAAAAATCCTAACACGAAATGGTGTATTCACCTCGAACTTGTGTACTCAAACTTGGATCAAATTAATTATGCGAATAAAACAGCACACGTACAACTTATATATTTATTCCAACTTGTTAAATATATAGTTTCATAAGGATGTTACTAAGTTAAAACATTTAAACTAAATTTTATTCAAAATATTTTGAAGACCAAATTCTTTTCAAAACATTTCAAATCTAAATTTCATATTAGAAAATTTTAAAATTGCCTTATTCATTTACTTAACAAAACAATTTCAACTTATTTAAATCATATTACTACATACTTTAGCATTCATACCAAACTTATATACTTTATACTTTTCAAAATTTCTTAGCTTTGAAAAGTTAACCTTGATTTGGAAGTGCTCGAACCTTCAAAATAGTTGAAGAAATCGTTTTCAAATTCAAGAGTTGGAAATCAACAACAAATCCATAAATCAATTTCAAAAGATAGGTTTATATCAAATTTGAAACTCGAGTTCTGAACACTGGCTTACTTCAAATCATTTCAAATATATATATATATACATATATCTTCCGAATATCAAATCATACTTTGGAATTCGAAACCAAAATCGTTTTCGCAAAATCACTCGCGTAGCAATGCTACTAAAGTGGCCTTTCCCTCACTCTGAAACTCGAAAATCAATGTCGATGATGCATGCACTCATCACCGAAATTATTTTCTAGCGACATAAGTGAGTTCTGGACTTCTATTTACTCAAACTTCTTTTGAAATTTCTTCGAAACTCATTAAAATCATTTGAAACATTTCTTATTCGGAAAATACTTTTAAATCATATTATTATTATAATATATTTCAAAATCTTAAAACCAATTTCAAAATACCGGAGTTCAACTCGAATTTCAAATTTAAAATCCTTTAGTTATAAATCATTTTTATATAAATCAATTTCTTATATAACTTCAAAATTTCAAATCCTTTCAAAAGTTCAAATTCTTATTTTAAAGGGTCTATAATCTTTATCAAAAACATTTCACTTTTATATATAGAATATAATCATACTTATAAAAATTATAATTTCGGTTTAGAAAACAATTTCTAAAATATAAACAAACCCGATTTTCAAAGGACGATTCACGAACGGATTTCAAAACAAAGATAGAGATTCAAATTAGAGGGACTCTTGTCAAATAGAATTGTGATTTTGAAGATAAGCTCGAACGAAGATGAGATAATTAATTACAAAACAGTAAATGGATACACTTATATACATCGCGGGCGACCTTAACCGGGTCAATCGTGACTTCAAGAATATAATCGATGCGGAAATCTAAGGCAAATCGACATTCGATCGCCAGAGATAGAATTCGGCATAACAAGAGATGGCAACATCAAAACCGAGGGATATATAAATCTCCGGTGAATCAATGCCAATTGTAAAGGAGTTCCACCCCTTATAAATCATTCGAAGATTGGCGGGATCGCCTATTCTTATAGAGATCATTCGAAGTGGAGTTATGGGATACTCCAGAATCAAAAGAATACAAATAGGGAGAGACAAGAATGAATTTTGGAACCGCAAGAAACGTTCCAAAGTTCAAAGGAAATCGAGTCAAACGGAAGAGATTCAAACTCGAACGAAAGTGATTCTGTAAATAAATTTACTATATATGCTAAGTTTGCCTAGAGCCAAAGCTCTGATACCAACTGTGACGACCCGCTATTTTGGACCATTCAAATCGACAATAATCCACACATGTCCGACTTGAATAATTCAAAATACCGAATTGTTAATTTAAAGTTTGGCAAAACATAGCATATGCAGTAAATAAATCAATCACAGAATCACATACACAGAGTAATACAATAATACGCAGCGGAATAGATAAAATAGTAGTTCATGAAGCTACTATATAAACATCAGAGTTAGAAATAAAATACAACAGAATATCTCAAATGTAGTGAAGTCTCCAGTACAACAGATGACTTCTCTGGACAAATCAACTAGAAGAGCTGAAAGCTGAGGCGATAGTTGGATCTCCAAAGGAAGCTCCAAACTCCAAGGATGAGTCTCAAATGCTGTATCACTCGGTCTGACCCGAGCGTAAAGTAAAACACAAAACACTCGAGTCAGGATTAACATTCTTATATAAATAAATCTAACTCAAGTGAAATATCAACTGAAATACAAGTAACTTAAAGGATGTTTGGGATAACCATCCTCTAAGGATCTTCAGAACTATCTACAAGATGGAAATATACGTTATAACACCGTGGTCATTTAAATTTAATTTATACTTCAAAACCCACATTTCATTTCAAATATATCTATTTTCCAAAATAGTATATATATATATATATATTATGATTTAAAAAGGGAAGTATTTAAAATTTCCTCAAGTCTGGCAAATTGATTCAAATCAACTTCAAATTCCAGATTCAAATTTATTCAAAGCTCAATTCATCAATTTAATTCAGTTCTAAATATACCATTTATTTTTCAATATATTTCAAAGCTTTAATACTCAACATTTTCCAAAGTTAGATTTAACAGTTTCATATAGCTCTTGATTTAACTTCATTATTATTTAATCAGGGAATATTCACTTAATAAACTCAATATCATCTAACTAGCCTTACATTTCATTTTTACTAAATATTTTCTTAAATTATTTTAAGCAAGAATTATTCATTAAATTATTTAAATAAAACCCAAGTTATAAATCATATCTTAAATCTCAATTTCAATAAGTTTCAAATTGGTTTAATTAATAAATTATCTTTCCAACCTTAACTTATTCAAATTATTACCAAAATCTATTTTGAAAATATAATTTTTATACTTAAACATCTCATAAGTATTAAATCCATCCTAATTTAAATTAAATAATTTAAGGCTCAACATTTATTAAAACCATATATTTCTTTCCAAAACCATAAAATTCATTTTTAAAATATTTATACATATTGACCAACGGTGTCTGTATATACATCATATGGTTAAGTGATACAGATATTTATCATTTCAATCCGAACTTTAAATATATACGGGTAGATATCATTTCGACCCGTAATCCCAATTTCAATTCAAATGAAAATCGCTTGGGTTTATCATTTCAACCCATAACGATTATCTCCTATTCTAAAGTCCGTTCGGGTATGTATCATTTCAACCCATAGTGAATTCTATACTAACAGGGAACTTGCTGAGTGATAACAGATACAAAAAAATAATATAACAGCAGGCATATATCATCAGTATAAATAACAGATACGGGTGTTAGATGTCACAGGTGAACAGATATAAATAATAGTAATAACAGGCATATAAGACTAAATACTGGTGTCAGATGTCACAGGTGAACAGATATAAATAATAGTAATAACAGGCATATGAGACTAGATACTGGTGTCAGATGTCACAGGTGAACAGATATAAATAATAGTAATAACAGGCATATGATACTAGATACTGGTGTCAGATGTCACAGGTGAACAGTTATAGATAATAGCATATATAACAATGTAAATAACTACAGCAGCATATTTCAATTGCTATTTCAAATGAAATCAAATTTAACTAATAAAAGAACGTTAATCGTGAGTGATTGCTCACCTTTCGAGGCAAGAGAGAATAGACAATGGAACGAGTTACGGAATTCAAACACGACTTCCAAAGCAAAGCAAGATTTTTATGGATTCGGTGATCAAAGCTGAATCAAGGAGTTGATGAATCGATTAGAATCAGTTTGATATGAATTAAACTAAATAATATAACATATTTCCCTTTTCCATGAAATCGATATGCTAGATTAAGACAAAATAAAAAAAAAAGTAAATATATATGTAGATAAAAATCATTGTTTTATATTAAAACACAAATAAGAAATTCAACATATATATACAACATATATCTTGAAATAAATACTCTTGTGTGTACCCACACACTTATAATTACATAAATTACATAACAGCTGACATAAAAATTATTATATATAATATATATATAACTGTTTCAAAATTCATTGTAGCTTTTGAGAATATATACATTATTATATATATTCGAACAGAAAAAAAAATTATATTATAAACCATTGTTAACATTCAGACACATATAATCGAGTATTACATACAAAGTATAGTTTCATATAAATTAAGAAAAATGAAACCAACTTATATATAACCTTTATAACTTAAAATCTGTATATAAAATAGATTATAAAACTATTATATGTGTGTGAATGAACTTTACTTTACTGTACCTACATATTTATATACTTACATAAACCGATACACATATTACGAAAGATCCTGTATAAGTATATATAACATATTATACCCACACTTATGTTAATCTATTCATTTGCAAATCTGAACTCGATAATATATGTACCAGCAACATTACATATATATAGATTAATATATCTATTAAGCCTATACAATATAATATGACAAAATAAAATAAAATAAAACGGTCTGATAATATATGTATTTATAATTATCTAGGTAGGCAAAAGAGATAATAGGGCTTGGACGAATATAACTTACGCATAAAAATCAATACTAAATAACCAAATATATTACCCTCAACAATTTCACTCATATGCAGGCGTACGCATAAAGCTCAGAAGGCTACAATATGGTGGAACGAACATCAATGCAAAGGTGAAGGAAAAAAAACTCGGCGGAGATGATGGGAGGCTCGGCCACGTGGTCAGAGTGAAGGGCAGAGGAAGGAGGCAGCGGCTGTTGAGATGCTAGATTGGCTTTAGGTGATAGACGCGGTGAAGCAAGGGGAGGGCGGAGGAGGTGAGTGGCCGTTGGGGTTTTGGCCAAGCTCGGTGGTTGCTGGCGGAGCACGAAGAGGCTGAGGTGAAAGCAAGTAGGAGGGTGCACGTTCGAAGGTGGATATGTAGGGGCTGCGCATTGGGTTTGCTGGATTTCGGCCAGTGGTGGAGGGGATGGATGTCGTGGTGTGGTCGATGATTGTTTGGGGAAGAGGGTTCGAAGAGAAAGGGAAAGGTGATGCTCGGTGATGGGATTCATGCACGTGGAAACTGTGATTTGGTGAAGGGGAGAAGTGTAAAATCTTTACTGTAAATGCCAGAAGAAAAGTTGAAGAAGCAACAAAGAAAAATGGAAGGGAAACGCGTATCCACTTTGCCATATACAAAATATTTTATAATGTAAGTGAAAATTCCAACGGTCAAATTATTAAAGTGATTAATATTTGTTTTGGCCAGAACGGATGTTAGGCAGAGTAAGAAATAAATAAAAGCAACCGAAAAAGAAAGGAAATGGAATAGTCTCAGATTGATTCAACTGAAATATTTACAGCAATTAATTGCTCGATTGATTTGACATCACGTTTGAATTTTGAAAAGGCACGGTAAGTTAAAAGTCTCCATTTCGGTACCGATACGACACACAGTTTTATTATTTTCGTCACGTACCGGACCTCACAATACAGAAATAAATATACCGTAGGGATCAGCACGACATGACGATCAAAACGGTATACAGATACTAGTGGTACGATCATCCGATCGAAAATCGATAATCGGTACCAGAAATGCTGCTATTTTGCCAGAATTAAGATAAACGAAGCAGTAGAAGTCCAAATTTGGAAAAACGAATTTCGCAGTCTGATTCAGAATAATCTGAATAAATTTTCTCCTGTTGACATATTTTGGTTTCGGAAAACTTTTAAATTCACTGTTATTAACCGGTTTGATTTGAAATGAAATTGCACAGGAAAATAAACTTCAATATTATCAGATGAAAATTTTCCAGTTGCTATATTAAAGTAGACATATTCCAAATAATAAATTTTTAATTTCAAATTTTATTGTTTAAGATTTTACAAATTTCCAATTAAAAATACTTTTAAAACCATTAAATTTTACGGGTCGTTACATCATCAAAAACCGGCTTTTGTCAATTTTGTCGATGTTACGGTAAAAGTCGAAAATCTTTATTTAATTCTAAAAATAAGTTTACCATTCTTGTTTATTATATAAAACATGATTATTTAAGTTTGAAAATTCTATATTTGAATATTTAAATACATTAAATATTTCATTTTCAAAGTAGTAAAATTACGGGTCGTTACATTTAAAGTATATATTAGTTTTGAAAAAGGTAACTGACCAGGCTTAGCACTAAAAGCCAACAAGGTATAGACTTCTTTATCTGTGAGAGTTAAGATTGATGTCGAGTAGGGATATGTGCAATAGAGCTCTAACCTACCGGGTTCTCTCTTGACCAAGGAATTGTTAAGTTGGAATGTTAGAAATATGTTGATCTTGTTGTTTACTTATTTGTTTGAAAAGTAATTAACTTTTCTTAATGCTAAAAGTCGATGAAGTAGGCTTATCTATTTTTTAGATTAAGATTGATGTCGAGATGAGATATGAGCAATAGAGCTCTAACCTACTAGTTTCCCTTTTGGTCGAGGAATAGTTAAGTCAGAAATGTTAGAAATGGGTTAATCATATTGGTTTCTTACTCATTATGAAAGTCATAAATATTATACTTAACAGTAAAAATCGAAGAGGTAGATTTATCTATTTGTGAGGTTTAAGAATGAAATGTCTAGGCAAGGCTTCGATGTAACCAGTGCTCTAACTTACCTGGCTTTACTGTTGGGCGAGAAATAGTTAAGTTGGAATGTCGGAATAAAGTTAAGTATATGAATTGTGATTTCTATAAGGGATCATTTTTAACTAGATAGTTGTTTAGTCAACTATTGAACTTAACCAAATATTATCTTAGATCTTTAAAAAGAATGTTTTAAAGATAAACATAAGTGAAATGGTTTTGAGTTTGTTGTGACAGTGTTTTAATAATATTCACATTTAAACCTTTTTTATCATGCTTATGAATGTAAATAGATCTTTAAAAAGAATGTTTTAATGATAAGCTTAAGTGAAATGATTTTGGGTTTGTAGTGACAATGTTTAAGTAACATTAGTCTTAAACCTTTTGAATGGTTTGTTGTGACAATGTTTAAGTAACATTAGTCTTAAACCTTTTGAATGGATTTGTGAAAGTACTTAGATCCTTAAAATGGATATTTTAAAGGAAATTATAAGTAAGGAATCTTTTGGAAAAAGATAGAAAAAGTAATGGCTTAAAGTGAGAAATCTTGTTAATGATTTGTGAATATACTTATACCATTTGAGATAAGTATATGAATAATTTTTGAAGTACTGAAAAGAGTACAAATGAATAATAGAAATTGATAAATGAAGATTTATTAGATAAAAAAAATTTACTAATAAAATAATTAATAAAAGATTAATTAAACAAAAAGGGGATTAGAAGTCACTTATTTGACTTAATCGTGCTTTTGTATGACTTGATTGTGTTTTGTATGTTTACTCGTTTATGAAAACATTTAATCATATTAGCATTAAAAGCCGATGAACTAGGCTTGTCTATCTGTGTGAGTTAAGACTAATGTTTGAGTAGGGATATAAGCAATAGAGCTCTAACCTACCGGCGTCAATCTTGGCCGGGGGATAATTTAGATGAAAACATGGGAAATGTAATAAGTATACAGGACTTGGTTTCCATATGCGATCATCCTCATTATTATTGAATGACCAAATTCATCGATTCAGTCTTGAAGAGACTGGGATTGGTAAGTGTTTTACTTATCAAAAACCACCTCAAGGCTAAGATACGTGTTCTATCTCTTAAAAGCGGATTTTCCCCAGATGATGGAATCCATGTGTGGTTTTGAGATCTGTTCGAGATATGGGAATCCAATTAAGGATTCGTGTTCTATTCATGTGATGAAGACTCATGTGAAAGATGCTGAATGTAACCTCGACATCAGAAATGATAGAAAATGGAGTAGGTGCATAGCTTAGGGTTTAGCTGACCCAGGATGGGATATTATCGCTCCATATCTAGAGTATGCTTATCGATGTTGTATGTGGTAGGTGATGGTATTTGGGATCATGTATTTAGATGTGGACTGGATATATTTTCCTTAATGGTATATTTTGTCTAGAGATATATGGTACATGAAGGTAGTTTCTAACCCTTACGAATAGAGATCCACTTCAGTTTACTGGAGGCGCCTCCATGGAAAATCCATTATGCGAACGTTCCTAATTGGTGTTGATTGTACCCTCTAATATGTATTGAATTCAATGAATGTAACCATTCTGGCTATGTTATATATTTATATTCTTCACTCTAGAAGTTATCTACTATATCACTTTATGTACTTATTAGATTGTGGTTCTTTTGAGGGGATAATCGGTATGGCATTCTATGCGGTCTCAAAAGTACCGTTATATGCTAGCTACATATTTCTTTAGTTTCTCATACCAAACTTATGTCTAACGCGTGGTTTCTGTTTTCCCTAAGTTCCTCGAGTACTCTTTCAAGTAGTTTAAGAAAGGCATGTTTTCATTGATGTTTATTGGAGCTTGAGGAGACGAGCTAGAGGTTTTACTTACCGTAGTATTCTTATTTCCGCTCCATTACTATACTTTATATATCAGCATTTGTGAGGGCAGGCAATTATAACTGTCTAGACTGATGATGGTATTTAGGTTTTATAACTCCGAAATTTTTATATCAGAGTAACCCTTTGTACTGTTCTTTTGATATTATATATAACTATTCTGCTAGTGAGATTCTGATTTATGTTCTCTTCTTTCTTGTTCTATTTCCTTTTCTTTTTGTTTTACCCTAACAATTTATCTTTCCGGCACTTGAGTGTTCGGTACATGAATACTGTGGATGTATTAGTGTCGAAATTTAGGGGTCAAAAAGGCTAGTCATTACAGACATGATTATATATATAGTTAGCTTGTACCAAATGCAAGTATACTAGTGAAGGGAAAACCTACTACACTCCATGGCCTCCCTTTAATTGTTTTCTAATTATTACTATCATATAAAATGCAAGAATTTTCTAGTATAAAATGGTGAGGGAAAACTAGTTCCGCTCCATGACAATAACATGGTTAATTTATTATGTAATTTTGAACAAAAATCATTACAATAGTTAAATTATATAAAAAATAGCTTAATTACCACCAGGATACCCCTTAACGTTATTAGTTTCTCTACTATTTCTCTATTCTATTCAAGCAGCCCACCTTTTTGCCATGATCAGATTATTCCATTGCTGATCCTCGGTAATTAATGATCCACCATGATAAGGGAATTTTGTTTCATTTTAGAAAATTTCACCTTTAGAGATTTAACGAAATCATCATAATTTTATAAAATATCCAATAACAAACATGTTAAGATTTCATTCAGATTTGCTCGAACTGGAAGCATACCCAATTTTTTGTACCTTGTTGTTGCCTTAATTGTTTTGTACTCCTTGTACAGTTTTTATGGCCGCACGTTAACTCGGTAAATCATAGTACTATAGTAAAAATAAGGCTTCACGCAATTCTTATGAACATGTGCTTTATTAAACATATTATTTGTAGCAACTCCCTATAAAAAATTAAAAATATTAATGCATGGAAAATTTAAATGAAATTAAATGTGGATTAAGATGTATCCATACCAAAATTTGTCTATCTCTCATGCCACTGGGTTGGAACAATTGAGCTTATACATTTGGGATTTGTAGCATTATGTTTGTCAACTAATCTTTTAATAAAAGATCTTTTATAGTAAAAGGCGAATGATTACCAACATAATGTTTAATACTAAAATTAAAGGTGATATTTCCTCATAATATCTCTACACTTTAATCTCTCCCTTAGTTAGAATTTGATGAAAAGTAAAGCCAAATGTAACAAGGATTATATACTCTTTTATCTAAATTTGAGAACTTGATCAAACGTGGATTTTGAGAATAATTTAAATCGAAATTGAAAATATTAAAGGTAGATTGGTGGATCATTGGATTAAAATCTGAGAATAGTTTTGATTTTAGTAGTGATATAATGTTTTGGTTGAGTAAGTGGTGATAGAGTGAAAATTGCGGTGGTCTAGTGGGTTGTACCATGTACGTTGAGTATGCAAGTTTATATAAAGGAGAAAAAATATGAATATTGAACCAATAGTTAGGGCCAACAATTATAAGACACTTGTTAAATAATTGCTAATTAGTGAGCATATGTTAAATAGGACCTCCAATTATGCGTCTGCAGCATACGACTAACTACATCTAAACATTTATAGTCGTTTCATCGAGTTTATCCTCGGATACAAGATGTGATCAGTTGTTAGAAGACTGATTTTACCTGAAATCACAATTTTCTAACGAGAGCATTTATTAGGATACAACTGAGACACAATCGATGATATATTAGATTTCAACCGGTGAATCTTCATTGACTCTGGTATATAAATAACAACAAAATGTGATCCACTGGTTGAGATCTTTTGTGCTACCAATTATATCATCAATCCATGTCTCGGTTATTTCTCATATTTAATATAATGGACTTTTATTTCAATTCATATTAAAGATTCATATAGGTTATGTGCCTCTAGTACATTTTAAAATGTAATTTAAGTCCATAACACCACAAAATGAAAAATATACCCCAAATTTGTTTTTCTTTAAGAAATTTTTTTCCATTAATTATCTTATCTTAGCTATAAAAAACATTAAATATAACCAAATCAAATTTTAATATAATGGTAGACTTGGTCTCATCACATGTTAAATGTAAATATACACTCAATTAATAGAATCTAACAAATTCACATTACTGAGGGAATACCAATTTCCTAAGACAACAAATGCATTATTACTTAGGGGACAACCATTTCCCTAGGACATTTATTTCCTAATAACTAACACTAATACCAAGGGGACAACCATTTCCCTATAATAACTATTTTCTTTCCGAATACCGAGGAAACAACTATTTCCCCAAATAATTATTCCATGCACCATACGTGCATCGTATATAATTGCTTGAAATATCAATAGCATATTAAATGTTTCTAATATCCATTATTCAATCATGCTAAGTCAAAAAGACATCACACATTGATAACAAACTAAACATCCAATTTCACACACATCAGACACACTTATATTCAACGATATCTATATGTTTTTCCATGTAATTATCTTACTGCATTGCCTACTTCGAAATAGCCTAAAGTATCACATGAAGTCCTAGTTCTGCAAACAACTCTAATCGCACTCAGCCTGGTTGGGTCATGTAGTTGTCATTCTCTTCTTGTTTTCTTTGTTTTCGTCCTTGATTATTTCATTTTGCTTTTACTTCAAATTTAACTTTATATACTTTGTTTGTACCATTATTGTACTTTATAAACAGGTCTCCATGTCCTCATTTCCCCCCTCCCCCCACACACAAATACATACGTATAATTCATATAGTTTTATACGACTCTATTTACTATTAGTTAACCTAATGTTGACTTCAATGACTCCATTAATCACAGAATTCATTCATTAAACTCATTATAAAATCATAATTATCTCCTACTCAGACCCCTAACAATATTAAATCATTTTAATTACACTATATAATCGTGTAGATGATTCACTAACTTATTTCCATATTTTCTACTGTTAATTCCAGTTAATAACTTAATCTTTAGTTTCTTCATTTATTCTTGTTAAATGTGTGATTGTCTTCTAAATTGACCTTTAACAATATTAAAACACTCTAATTGCATTATATAGGAGTAGAAAAGGTGCACTCACTTATTTTTGGATTTTTAACTATTAATTCCAATTACGAACTTAACATCAATTTCTTCATTTATACCTATTATAAACTTGTGATCATCTCCTAAACAGACCCCTAACCATATTAAAGCACACATGTTGCATTATATTGGAGTAGAAAAGGTTTGGTCACTTATTTCTAGATTTTCTACAGCTAATTCCAATTATCAACTTAATCATCGGTTTCTTCATTGATACTTGTTATAAACTTGTGGTTATCTCCTAAACAGATCCCTAACAATATTAAAACACCTGATTACATTACATAGGATTAGAAAAGGTTTATTCGCACAAAAATGAAGGCGAAATCCATAAACCCTTAATTTTCCTATCACTTTAGTGCATAGAAAACTTTGTAATTGTCTCAGTTCTTTCACTGGATAGTAGTACTCGTCTTCACCACTGTTTTGATGGGTAGATCATCAAAATCCATTGAGGATTGAGAGAGTTATGCCACTTTAAAGTTACAAAATGAAAGAGGAAGAATGGTGATAAAAAGAGAGAAGAATAATTAAGTTGTCTGGCCTAATACGAGGTTTATATATTGATAAATTCAATTAAGAAAATCTGTTCCCTCGAAGATTTAAAACAACTAATCCATATTTAATTTTTTTAACCAAAACTGAAATATTTGATGCATGTCGACATACTCTTAGATGTATGTCGATATATGTGCAATCATTGAATGTATGTCGACGTATCCCCAGATGTATATCAACAGACATGTTAGATTTTTCACTCAGTTATTAATTTGTCTGTATCTCACTCATACAACCTTCAAATTGAACAAACATTTATTTCATTTTGATCAAAACATGAATCACAGTGATGCATGTCTCATTGTCAAATTCAAAAGTTGGAAAAATATCTATTTTCCCTTGCAATTTTAAACCGATTAATTAGCCGTTGAAATCCAAATTTATTTATTATCAAAATTCCAGGGTATAATATTCCTCCATCCCTTAAAAGAATTTCTTCCTCAAAATTCCCAAAGGACAAAGAGTAAAATTCACACACTCTCTCACTCTGTATCATTTATACGTTATTCATAACACATTCTAACATCCAATCAAGCAATCATTCGCATAACAAAGCAACCAATTATATGAAGCAACCATAAATACCATATAAATCTACAATCAAATTTATTGATAAGTGTGTGCACGTACTAACATATCAAAATATCCAGAGTGGTGTTTGTATGCTTTATGAAAAGCAACCAATAATTTAACATCGTGATATATGCAATATGGCATTATATAGATGTAGATATCTATCAGTCAGGCTCTTCTATATGAATAAGATGATATGACATATAAGATATGCATGCAAGCATCCTAGAGTGAACATATGAGTCTATATATATGTAGCAAACAACCACTTCAGTGTAACACATGATGAATACATACATTATTAAATCATAATAACCATAGCATATAAAACACATCAAGGTTATAATATAATCCATAACATGAATAACACAATCACCCAAAGAAACTATCCAACAAATATCAAGTAATATAAGCAAAACAATAATGAATCCATAACAATCATCCAACCAAACCTAGATACTAACTAAACTAACAACAAAGTAAATGGAAAACGTTTCAGAAAGGAGTCAAAATGAAAAGATCGAATCTACTTCTCCACTTTTCGAGTACGCCTAACCAATTCATTCCTCCTAACTCAATTTAACAAACTCTACTATTGGCATAAAGTTATTCTTAAACATTTACTCTAAATGCACATGCATATCACTACTTCTACAATCCATGTTACCTATAACGAACTGGATTTTTGACCCTTAAAAATCGACACTAATATGTCGAACATTCAAGTGCCAGAAATACCGATTTGTTAGGGTGAAATAAGAAGGTAGAAGATAGAAGAAAATAAACAACACAGAATCTCACAACACAGCGAATAATATATAATACTGTAATGATCTTTACAAAAAGGAAACATCATTATTCATATAACATCAGAGTACACGAGACTTATCCTAAATTTGGACAGTTATAGAAACACGTCCTTACATTGACAAGCATACATACTCTATAATACAACGGAAGAAAAATATATGTGAATACGTATTGACCATCCAGTTCCTCTCCAACTCCAAAGTATCCAGCTAAACATGGGAAAACATGCTCGGTCTGACCCGAGCATTACATGGAATAATGCCCGGGTTAGTCTGGTAAACTAGCGCGAGTAAAACTCGATAACAAGAAACAACCAAACTGATTTCTACATTTGAAAACCTTTCAAATAAAGGGCATCTCATAAGATCACACCGCGCATAAAAACGGATGGGTTTTTACCTTAAGATAACCAAAACATTTTATATCAAAATTCAGTGATATTATCATAGTGTCTAGGTTTAAAGTAAATAGATAAAATAGCTGAAATGCTTGCATCTCACATTCCAACATACTAGGCTCTACAATCAAAAATGTAAGACACGTATTGGAGATTGGATTCCAACAATGGCAAGGTAAGGGACTACCTTTCGATGATACACCTCTAGAAAATGCATTGATGCTAACACAGAGTCGGCTGCCCCTTTAACATGGCAGACCGGATTACTCACCCCCTTGACACCGAAGCCTTATACTACCATGGTGTTTGCGCGCAAACCAACTCTGAAAGGGACATCTAGAATGGAGTGACCGCTCCTAATGTTAGCTAACCACATAGCTCTACTGTACGCCCTGCTTTTTCCATTCCTCCCGGTTGTGAGGCTTAAGTCTACGTCTTACCTTTCTGAATAGCAATCCCTCTTGGAATGCTAACACTGCCCTCCAGGTAGTAATGCAGTGCCAGCATTCATCCATACAAGTTGTCCAGGATAAGGACAAACCGAAGGCACTACTTCTAGTACGTCCATTTTGGAACCACCCTCGGGATTAGTAGCAAGCAGCCCTTGCACTTCAATGGCTCCGTCTTCGATCCCATGCTTCAAGATGTCTTCATTTCGAAACGCTTGAGTTGGATCGAAGTGGTTTTCAGATAGCATATCAGATCCCGGTCTCTTCGAAACAACTTTCAATATTTCTGGTAAACTCAACCCTGGTTGTTTAGGAAATTGCAACGACCCTGGATTTTATATAAATTTAAATTGATAATAAATTTAATTTTTGAATAAAAATTGTAAAATTAATGGTAAATTGATCTGGGTTTCCCCAATATCAAGTAATTATATATTAAATCATATGAATTTAATTGTTGTATATATATGATTTGGATTTAAATTTCAAGCAAATGGTTTAATAATTTGAATATATATATGTATATATATATTGATAATTGAATTTAAATCTTAATATAAATGGTTTAAAGATAAATATAAAAATATAGATAATTGATACAAGTTTAAAAATAAATAACTTTAAAATTTGAAATTGATGGGTAATAATAAAAGAAAAAGAAAAAAATAAAAATACATTCAAGTATATATTGTATAAGTATGAAACACTTGTAAAAGAAACACAAAATATATATGCACTAGCTTATCAAAGAAGACACTAGTTTAAATATCTATGTACAAACAAAATAAAATATATATTGGCACAAGGCCATTAATGCAAGCCACCAAAGAAGATGTATATCAGCCACCAAACACAAAATATCTCTGCCTATAGTACAAATATCTGTACTAGAAAGAAAAAAATACAAGTATGTACATTTGCAAAGGAAGAAAGATAAGATAAGTATGAAACAAATAAAAATAAATATATATATATATATATATATATATATATATGAAAGCTTCCAATGCAAGCCACAACAACATCATATGCTCAAGAATGAAACCAGACAACACATAGAAATAAATAAATAGAGGCCACCAGATTCTTGCTTATGTAGTGTACAAGATAAAGATAAAGCAAATAAAATAAGGTAATATGGTACAAGGTAATAAATGCAGCCTCCAATTGAAGAAAATATCCCTGGTTTTGTTTTGTACAACAAATTATATCACCCTGTACAAATTTTTACCTCCTGTAAACTTCATTTCACTTGAACAACAAATTCATTTCAGTTTCGTTCCATTCCAAACTGAGAAAACTAAAGTATATCATCTCAAATTTAAACCAAGCTTCAACCTAAACAACAAAACAAATTAATCAAGGCAGAGATCAAAGGAATGGTTTCAGCTAGCAGATTCAACATTTCAAACTCTGTTCTTCTTTTTCTCTAGAAACCAAGGTGAGTAACACTGCTTTAAAACAATTTGAATTGAAAAGTATAAAAATCTGTTGCACCTATATATTTGTAAATACGTAAGTTTGCATCTATATCTATATGTGGATTCTTTGTGATGGAGTTTGGGTGCAGACTGATATTTGAATATGTCTCTGTTTTAAGTTCATAAACAAACATTTTTTTTGATTCAAAATTCTTTTTCTCTCAATCTACTTATAGTGTGGACTTAGAGTCAAAATGAAAACTGGTTGTTATAGTATAAACTTGAGGTTAAAAATTTATATAAGTTAAAACAATGTTTACCTTTCTCTGGAAAGCAAGACAACATAGCTAACTGCAAATAAGCAAGAAATTCGAACTTCATAATTCATGAATTCAGGTGTATAAATGGGATTATTGTACTTTAATATGATTTTTCAACCAAACATCTTAATTTTTAGTTTGGAATTTTAAGAGCAGTTTTGGGTTGAACAAAATATGGGAATTTGGGTTTCTATGATGATCCTTGTGTGCTGGAGGGTCGGGGTTCTTCCAGATGATGGAGGAATGAACGTAGCAGTTGGGAAAAATATTGGACAGTGATGTAATTCGCCATGGAGGTTGTAGCAGAGAGTTTCTTCCTAGAACACTAGTTTTTGATGGATTTGTTGAATCGATCGCCACGGCTAGAATAAGTGATCGAGTGCAGCGAGTTTTTGGATGGTGGTAGCTTGGCCGTAGTCGAAGTCATGGCCGGAGTTGTAGACTTTCTGATGGTCGGAGCTTGGAGAATGAGGCGTTGACAGGTTTGGGGTTGGTTGTGGTCTCGAGTTCCAGGTTTGGTTTTATGAACTCGATTTTAATTTCAAGTTGCTGTGGGAATTTGGATGATCGTGTTAGGGTGTGATGTTGTTCGCCGACGTAGGGAGGTCGTTGAAGTTGGTCAGAGGCAACCATCAGTGTTGTGCACGTGCACCGTGCATTGTCTGGAAGTCTGGGAAAATTTGGGTAGCCGGGTGATTTCGCGCGTGGGTTGACTCGAAGGTGTGCTCGAAGTTTTGGGGAAAAGGACTCGAAGCAGGGACAGGGTAGCTCGGGTAGATGTTGGTTTCAGGTTTTAAAAACCTGTTTATTTCTGAAATTTAAACTAAGTCTAAATTTATAAATTTAAAATTAAACTGAGTTTTAGAACTAAGTTTAAATATGAATTCAAGTCTAGTTTGGAATTTAGTTTGAAACAAATAAGTTTTAAATTTAAATTGTTTTTAATACTTAAAAATGCTTAAGTATTGAAAAAGGAAATTTGAATTTTAAAAAGGAAATTCGAAATCAAGGTTTCCAAACACATTGTAAATAATAATTAAGTCATAAGTATGAGTGAGTTATACTTTAAGAAATGAAGATAAATGATTAAAAATTCATTAATTATTAAATTAATTAAAATGGATAATTTATTCATTTAATTTATTAATGATTTGAATTGATTAAATAAATCTTAAAGAGTTGAAATAATTAATGAAAATGATTAGAGATAATTACTTAATTAATTTATGGTTGAGTTAATTAAGTAATTGAGGTTAATTTAATTCATGTGATTAATTTAATTAATTAAGGTAATTGATTAATTAATTTATATCAAATGATTCATAATTAATTAATCAGGATGGGATAACTAATTCAGAAGTAATTAATTTAATTGAAATAAATTGAATTAATTAGGATTAAACAATTGATTAATTCCACTTCTAAATGATTTATTGGATGCCTGACCTTACTTATGAATTACTGTATTGTATGAAATGTCTTGAATTGATTGTCCTGTCTGATCTGCGATATTTTGTTCTGTGATTAAGCTGTGAATTGTTCGATATCCCTACTATGTGATGCTGTGTGATATGAATTGTTTTAATTCAAGCTATGATGAATGTAATTTATTATCTGTGATATATATCTATCTGTGATCTGTATATGAAAGATAAGCGTTATAGTTTATACCGCTTATCAAATATATTGTTGTACTTGATCTATGATGATTGAATGTTGTTGCACTATTTTGTTAAACCCCTGGACTACACCATACACACACAAATATGGATTTCACGAGGAAATCGGTTAAGTCACAAATAATTTAAATTTAATATTTTTGAAATTGAAATTTTAATTTCAATTGATTTTGGAAATGGATTTGGGTTAAATGTTAAAGCTTTTGAAAAGGAGTTTTTAAGATAAAAGTTATTTTGAATAACTTGGTAAAGTTTTTCAATTTAAATAATTTAATTTGAATTTGAATTCAAAATTTTGAATTGAATTCAATGATTGGAAATTATGTTTAAAGTTGTTATAAATGTGTTTATATGAATTCAAACCATTTTGAAAGTATTGTTTGAGAATTTGAATTTAACCTAAGGACTTTAACTCGTATAGAAGAATCAGATTTTTCAAAATGAAAACTATTTGTTTTCAAATAATAAAAGCTTTCACTTAAGAAATGAACTTCCAATTTGTGTTAAAAGGATTCCTAGTTTGAAATGAAAATGATGATTTTCCAAGTTATAAACAAAACCTTGAAAATGGGTTTGAAAGCTATAAGTTAAATCTTTGATTTAAAGATTTAACAAGTTAATCCAATTGAAATGGAAATTGTTTTGGAAATCTATGTATGGATCTTTGTGAAACTGGGTGAACTTTGTGAAATGAATCTTTTTGTGTAAAAGATTAAAATGGTAATGTGTTTAACCCATTTGAAGAAAAGTTTTGGGTAATAAGTTGTGACTTAATTGAAATACCATATCCATATGTTTTTAAATATTACGCTGGTTATTCGGTTTAGCCGAGAGAGGACCTTTGTGTCATATAACCCATTCCGAATAATGATACGATGTATATGGATAGCATTTGAAGACCGGTGGTGAAGACCGGATATTTTCGAAAACGAATGGACAACTCGTCGAATGTCTCTGCATCGGTCGATCTCCGATATAGAGATTTGATTACCCTTTTGTGATGGGAAGTCCGAACGTGATTAGAAATTATCCGGATTTGCAAGGGCTTCTTTGGAAGTGCCTTCGGTTCTATTCAAACCCGGAACAGACTTGTATGGATGTGTGTTTGACACTACACTTTGAGATATAAAGCTGATTTCTTTCAAATACATTTCTGTTTGGTGGCGGAGATTTATTCTCTTAGCTTAACACCCTTCTCTGAGACGTACGAGCTCAGAGGTTATGTAGTTGAAGGTTATCAGTGATATACTCCCAATTTGGTAGTGTGGCATGCTGAGTGTTGCTGTGTGTTGCTGATCATTTGTTGATCAAAGCATGGCTTTGTGAAAAAGCGTAGCTTTGTGGACGAGACCTCATCCAGCCTCACAGACCGGTAATGGTCGAAACAGGAAAGATGCGGTAAGGTTTCTGTGGTAGCTCCCCTAGGGTATGTCCATTCCTTTTGGAAAAAGGTGGTATCATGGTATGGAGCCTAGATATTTACCTGTGTGGTTGCTCCAATCTCATTTCCTGTATGGTTGCTCCAATCTCATTTCCTGTGTGATTGTTGCTTTGTGATCGAGAGCTCTCGAATAAAGGTCCCAAAGGACCGGGGGTGGAATATCTCAGGTTTACTACCCGGGAAGGGGGTAACCGGCCTTGTGTTGGCAGAGAGCCAGGTGGTTCTCGGGGCATCCCTCCAGAGGCGTTCCCATGTGGCAGTAGGAAGTTCCTTAGCCTGACCATTTGTTGGAAAATCAAAAGAAACAATATGAGCCTTGTACGGTTTTAGTTGTATAACCTGCTATGGAATGTGGCGATAACCTGCTATTGAACATAGTAGCTATAGTAGGCATACAATAATGGTTGTATGCTGGCTAAGATTAATATTATATTTTTGAAATGTTTTCCACTATGCACTAATAATAATATTAAAGAGTTTTTCTTGCGTAGTAAGCATGTTTGACTATCATAAGAAGAAATCTCCTCCAATTCTGTGTTTGCATTGTGTGTGCGGCGGGAGGTCTTATGGTAGTTTCATTTTCCAGAAAGCATTGTGGATTTCAATGTTTAAAATCCTTTTGTTGTTTGTTTTAAAGAGAAAATGTTTTTGCTACTCACACCAGTCCCATGACTGACTTGGAGTTTATTGTTCCTTTCCTAAACTCTGGGTGCCCATAATTTTCCACACGGGCAGTCTAGAGTTGGGTTTTTCATATAGTCAGGTTTAGTAGACTAGTTGGAGCTAGTTCAGTTTTTGGAGATCGGGACTGACGTTGCTTCTCTTGGTGCAACGTGATGGTGGTTCGAGACGATGTTGGAGTTGTTGGACTCATTCTCTTTTGAAGATCATTTGGAGTGATCTCTTCCATTGTTGTTATTTCTGCTGTAGCATTGTATCATATCTCTGATATTGTTGTATCATATTGATATCGGTGTTGTATATCATTCTGGATATTGTATTCATTGGAGTTGTATATGATATCATTTATTTCTTTCTTCCGCTGTGTTGTTATACTTAATGGTGTTATAAGCTCTGGCACGACTCGAATTTCAACGATTGAATCTGCGGCATTTTGAGTACAAGTGAAGTATGGGTGTCGATTTTCGAACGCTGAAATTTGGACCGTGACATCTTGGTATCAGAGCTAATGTTGAACTTTAGCTCAGGAGTATAACACATTAAGTAGCTCATTAGAGATAGGGTGAAGTATACCCTAGAATGAGTATTCCTCAGATATCCGTTCGAATGCCTCAGTAAATTCTCTTACTATCCCCAGATAGTGAGTATGAGTGCAAGAAGAGGATGAGATAGGGGACAGGGAAATACGACTATAAATGGTCAATACCCTGTAACAACAAGGAAACAATCTTTTCTCTATCAATCTGTTTTGTTCAGCATCTTTTCTCAATTCTTTGATAGTTCCTGGTAGATCCAGGAAGAAGATTTGATATATTTGCATGGGACATAAACTCCAAATAGGTCAGAATTGTTTGTTTGAATGAATTGGTTGCTTTGATTGCTATGGTTGATAGGTATACTTTAGTTTTTAAACTAAAAGTTTTGAAATTGTATCCATATATCTGTTTATTTTTGGGTCCCAATATGTTCTACGAATGGTTAGTTATCCTTTCGAACTAACCAATACCTCTCCATATTTCGTAGATCTGGATAACCCAAGTATCGGGTGGAAAAAATTCAAAATATTCGTTTTTGTATCTATTATTGATATTCTGATTTGGTAAGCCAAATGCAGAATAAATATTCAGTTGATTTGATGAAATATTTTTCATCTATCTTTGTGCCTCCCTGGTAAATTTCGAGGACGAAATTTTTTAAGGGGGGAAGGTTGTAACGACCCCGGATTTTATATAAATTTAAATTAATAATAAATATAATTTTTGAATAAAAATTGTAAAATTAATGGTAAATTGATCTGGGTTTCCCCAATATCAAGTAAATATATATTAAATCATATGAATTTAATTGTTGTATATATGTGATTTGGATTTAAATTTCAAGTAAATGGTTTAATAATTTGAATATATATATATGTATATATATATATTGATAATTGAATTTAAATCTTAATATAAATGGTTTAAAGATAAATATAAAAATATAGATAATTGATACAAGTTTAAAAATAAATAACTTTAAAATTTGAAATTGATGGGTAATAATAAAAGAAAAAGAAAAAAATAAAAATACATTCAAGTATATATTGTATAAGTATGAAACACTTGTAAAATAAACACAAAATATATATGCACTAGCTTATCAAAGAAGACACTAGTTTAAATATCTATGTACAAACAAAATAAAATATATATTGGCACAAGGCCATTAATGCAAGCCACCAAAGAAGATGTATATCAGCCACCAAACACGAAATATCTCTGCCTATAGTACAAATATTTGTACTAGAAAGAAAAAAATACAAGTATGTACATTTGCAAAGGAAGAAAGATAAGATAAGTATGAAACAAATAAAAATAAATATATATATATATATATATATATGAAAGCTTCCAATGCAAGCCACAACAACATCATATGTTCAAGAATGAAACCAGACAACATAGAAATAAAAAAATAGAAGCCACCAGATTCTTGCTTATCCAGTGTACAAGATAAAGATAAAGCAAACAAAATAAGGTAATATGGTACAAGGTAATAAATGCAGCCTCCAATTGAAGAAAATATACCTGGTTTTGTTTTGTACAACAAATTATATCACCCTGTACAAATTTTTACCTCCTGTAAACTTCATTTCACTTGAACAACAAATTCATTTCAGTTTCGTTCCATTCCAAACTGAGAAAACTAAAGTATATCATCTCAAATTTAAACCAAGCTTCAACCTAAACAACAAAACAAATTAATCAAGGCAGAGATCAAAGGAATGGTTTCAGCTAGCAGATTCAACATTTCAAACCCTGTTCTTCTTTTTCTCTGGAAACCAAGGTGAGTAACACTGCTTTAAAACAATTTGAATTGAAAAGTATAAAAATATGTTGCACCTATATGTCTGTAAATACGTAAGTTTGCATCTATATCTATATGTGGATTCTTTGTGATGGAGTTTGGGTGCAGACTGATATTTGAATATGTCTCTGTTTTAAGTTCATAAACAAACTTTTTTTTTGATTCAAAATTCTTTTTCTCTCAAATTACTTATAGTGTGGACTTAGAGTCAAAATGAAAACTGGTTGTTATAGTATAAACTTGAGGTTAAATATTTATATAAGTTAAAACAATGTTTAACTTTCTCTAGAAAGCAAGACAACACAGCTAACTACAAATAAGCAAGAAATTCGAACTTCATAATTCATGAATTCAGGTGTATAAATGGGATTATTGTACTTTAATATGATTTTTAAACCAAACATCTTAATTTTTAGTTTGGAATTTTAAGAGCAGTTTTGGGTTAAACAAAATATGAGAATTTGGGTTTCCCTGATGATCCTTGTGTGCTGGAGGGTCGGGGTTCTTCCAGATGATGGAGGAGGGAATGTAGCAGCTGGGAAAAATATTGGACAGTGATGTAATTCGCCATGGAGGTTGCGGCAGAGAGTTTCTTCCTAGAACCCTAGTTTTTGATGGATTTGTTGAATCGATCGCCACGGCTAGAATAAGTGATCGAGTGCAGCGAGTTTTTGGATGGTGGTAGCTTGGCCGTAGTCGAAGTCATGGCCAGAGTTGTTGACTTTCAGATGGTCGGAGCTTGGAGAATGAGGCGTTGACATGTTTGGGGTTGGTTGTGGTCTCGAGTTCCAGGTTTGGTTTTATGAACTCGATTTTAATTTCGAGTTGCTGTGGGAATTTGGATGATCGTGTTAGGGTGTGATGTTGTTCACCGACGTGGGGAGGTCGTCGAAGTTGGTCAGAGGTGACCATCGGTGTTGTGCACGTGCACCGTGCATTGTCTGGAAGTCTGGGAAAATTTGGGTAGCCGGGTGATTTCGCGTGTGGGTTGACTCGAAGGTGTGCTCAAAGTTTTGGGGAAAAGGACTCGAAGCAGGGACAGGGTAGCTCGGGTAGATGTTGGTTTCAAGTTTTAAAAACCTGTTTATTTCTGAAATTTAAACTAAGTCTAAATTTATAAATTTAAAATTAAACTGAGTTTTAGAACTAAGTTTAAATATGAATTCAAGTCTAGTTTGGAATTTAGTTTGAAACAAATAAGTTTTAAATTTAAATTGTTTTTAATACTTAAACATGCTTAAGCATTGAAAAAGGAAATTTGAATTTTAAAAAGGAAATTTGAAATCAAGGTTTCTGTTAGCACCAAAATTGGTCACTAACCTCATTGAGAAAGATTGTGTAGAGATGTAAGTGATGAAGTTAAATTAAACAAGGAAGAATATGCTAATTTAAATGTAGAAAGTAAGAACACCGGATTTATAGTGGTTCAGCGTAATTGCCTACGTCCACTTTGAGTTTTGATCTTTATTTCTTTCACAAGTAGTTGAATACAGATACAATCCATATATTGATGACTTGAATACAAGTTTGAATTAAAAAGAGGAGAGTATAAAAAATGGCAGAGTCTCCCCAGTGTTCTCCAAAAAGAATCCTTTTTCACTGTGACCCTGCCCCTCTATTTATAGACAAATATGGGCTGGACTTCCCAAGTGGGCTTGGTGGCCGAACACTCTAGCCCAAGTGTAGTGGTCGCTGTATGCCGAACCAAGTAGACCGAACACGTTGACGCCGAACCACCTTCTCAATGCCGAACGGTACGTTTGATGGGTGGGAAGTGCAGAACAGTTGTCAGTCGAAGCCGAACGTGCCTTCTGGCTGAACGATGCTTCTTAGCCGAACGATCCTTTAGCCGAACGATGCTTCTTAGCCGAACGATCCTTTGGCCGAACGATGCTTCCATGTAGAGTAGTTATATACGCCGAACGTTTTCTAACGCCGAGTACCACTGGATGCCGAGTACTACGCCGAGTACTCCTTGATGACGGGTACCATGGATGCTGAGTACCATGGATGCCGAGCACTACGCCGAGTACTATGAGACGCTGAGTACTACGCCGAGTACTATGAGATGCTGAGTACTACGCCGAGTACTATGAGATGTCGATCACTAGTTGACACCGAGTCGTCCTGTACGCCGAGTACTCAGTTGCCTGGTCAAATCTCCAGGAAACACATGCCCCCCAAAGTGTGTCGTGTGAAGCAACACAACACGCTTTGAATCAGCGAGTATTCCTAGTCTTCAGAAAGAAATCCACCATGTTTCTTGAATAGTCATTATCCTCCAATTTATCCTCCCAAGGTGTTGTATCCTTCTTTGGTCATCGTGATGCTTGGTCGATTCCCAATATTATAAATCCAGGGTTGTGGTTCATTAGTGGCCATACATGACTGATTCTGCAGAGCTAATAAGCTTCGGCTATCTGATCTAGTCTTTTCTTAATAACCCTTAGTGAGAATTCAATTTATGTTGATTTCAGGAAGTCGAACTTTTAAGGATGTACACATGCACGTTCGGGTACATGTTCTTGCCATTGGCTCTCGGATGCGTTTTATATGCTCATAAGTCGTCACCAACTCCATCTAGTTTAATTGCAATTCAATCGCGATTCCTTGTTTGTATTTTCTGTGAAATAAGGGTTGCAATCAGCCACTTGAGGAGTTTACCAAACCTCTCTTTAGTACAGACTCTATGATTTGGTTCACGGCTTCAACCTGCCCATTTGCAGTTATAATGGATCATGGAAGGTCATAAGGACAGATGACGTTACGGATAAAGAAGTTGATTATTTTCTTCATCTTGGCCATGGTTAGAGTTCTTCATCTGCCCATTTGGTGACATAATCAACTGCTATGGTGGTGTATTTCGCACCATCTTGAGGATCGACAAGAAGATGATTTCAGTGCCCCCAAGTGGCAAACGGCTATGAACTAGCCATTTGACTAATTTCCATCGGCGGGGTTCCCGGATTTTTTGCAAACATCTTGCACTCGTCACATTGTCTAGCATGATCAACCGCTTCTGGGTTGATAGTTGGCCAGTAATACCTGTAGCAGAGTATCTTCTTTATCATGTTTTCCCCCTGATGTTATTACCGCGTTCTTCTTCATAGACTATGCTCAAGATATCATCATGGGCGATATGCCAAAGCGTGGGGATGGATAAACTCCTTTTGACACACGACTTATTCTTAGATGATTTAGCGTGAAGCTTTGAGGAGGATCTGTCGTTTTCCATTCCTCCGTTCAATAAGAATTCTTTATTGTAGATAGTCTTTGATAGGAGTCAACCATGACACCTTTTCATTTTGTTCACTGAGTTCGTGTGTAATAATGTAATACGTGAAGTCGGTTAGTAGCTCTTGGACTTGGCCGAGATAAGGAGCAAGACAATGCCCCCTAGCAAGATCAACTTCCTTAAATTTGTATACTACCAATCAAGAATCACAAAAGATATGTAAAGTTTTCACTTCAAATCCTCTAGCAGATTTAAGGTTGGCAGTCAAGGCTTCATACTAAGCATCGTTGTTTGTTACAGGTAAATCGAGTTTTAGGATGTAGCAGATTGATCGTTCCTCAGGAGTCATTATCATGATTCCTATGCCATAACACTGATCATTGGGTGCTCCATCCGCGTACATTTTCCATCTTATGGTTGGTTCTCTGCTACTCTTTGAATAGTCATCTGAGGTAGTGAATTTGGGTGTGAGGTCTGCTAATTTCCGTCCTTGGATAGCCCTTCGTGGGAAATAAGTGATATCGAATTAGCTTAGTTCGATATTCTATTTAAATAGTCTTTCAGACGTCACAGGTCATCGTATGCCCTGTCGCAACGGCTGGTGGGCATAGGCGTTGATGGGGTGAGCCTAAAAGTAAGAGTGGAGCTTTCATGAAGAAATCAATAGAGATTGTTCTAGCTTTTGTAGCTTCGAGCTGATATCCAATGCATGGCTCGCGATAGTTAATGAAATCACATATGCATGTCAGAATGGGTCCAAGGGAACATATCATCATTTATTCAGAAAAATCCAACTAATTCTTCTATCATCACTGCACTGAGCTATGATCCGATATTCAGCACCTGGAAAGGGTCGCCATGGCTGGTTGTAATGTCGACCGTCAGCTTAGCAGGTGCCATCCCAGATTCTTTGAGTAAAGATGTAACTATTTTGCATAACATTCAATGTGAAATATGGTTGGGACTGGCAATGTTGATGGTTACTCTGGTCGAATCCTAGAGTCTTGTCATGAGTTGTTAAGTCAAATAATGAAGGGCTCTGAAGGCTCTAATTGATTATCTGCAAATGGCCAAAGATCAGGCTTAAAAGCTCGTTGAAGGAAATGTCGAGCAGGGGCCAGCCTCGAGTTGTGTGCAACTACATAGCTGGATCTTGCTATGAGTTTGAATTTGCTTGTATATTTGAGTAACGCATTTTCTATTCAATTCATTCATGATCCTTCACTCGACCTTCGGGTTGGAGTGAAAGTCAGTTGCCCACAAGCTTTGGCATCAATTTAATGATTCTATCTCTAGGTATCCTTTCGGTCGTTGCCTTGAGTAGCTGTAAGCACTATATATAAGTTTTAATACTGAGCTATCGTAGCCAGTTCTTGGATGACCATGCGTCTTCTCCCAGTCTCAGGTTGATAAATGTACTGCATGGACGGTTGAGTCTCATCCTAGCTATGTTTATGTTTTCACCTAAACTCCAAAGACATAGAGGTGATTGGTGAATAGTCGGTTCACATTCATCTTGCTTCTCGCTCGTGCCCCCAGGTCTGGGGCATATACCGATAAGTAGGAAGGCCAGCCACGCCCACTTTAGCTTTACTCTCTTTCCCGTTGGATCGTGGGATCATGTCAGTCGATGGGAGACTAGGTCTCGCCTATCTTGGATTTTATCGTGGTTTTTCATTCCAAGAGGAATACTTCGATGCCACGTAAGTTTCAGGGCGTAATTCAGACAGTGGATGGTCATCCACATCCACTTTGGTTCATGCTCTGTAATCAGATCTCGGGGTAAAGTTGGCTACAAATGCAGTCGGGTTTTGCTCATCCAGTTTCATACTTCTCCTGGTTGACTCGCGCCCAATTTGTGTTCATGCTTCGGTCCACGCCCCGGGGACTTAGAGACTTGTCGAACTGTTTATGCTTTAGTCCACAGTTCGAGACGCAGAGATTTTCGTCGACTCGTTTATACTCTAGTTCGCACTCTGGGAACTTAGAGTAATCTGGTCCGCTTCTGGGATTTAGGGATTTTTTTGAAGCCGTCTATAATCTAGTCCATGCTCTGGGGACTGAGAGTACTGTAGTCTGCACTCTGGGGACGTAGAGGTTTTTGAGTCATTTATACTCTAGTCCGCACTCAGGGACTTAGAGTACTTTAGTCCGCATTCTGTCTCCCGTTCCAGAGGGTGAGACCTCCCGGATGGCTGAGAGTTTGCCTAAACCTGGTAGATAATCCTTCTCTTTAAGATTCTCTTTAAGATTTCGAAAGTCGTTATTCTTTATACAGGACTATTACATTCTAATGCTTGTTTTCCACGATTTTGCGCAGGCCGTTCTGACCCCGAGCCCACTCCGAGGAGCGATGTCGCCAAGGAAGTGGGGGAGAAAACAAGTGAAGCCACTCACGTAGGGGTGGCTCCTGGTTCAGACGCTCAGGTGATCGGAGCGCTTGATGAAGACAAGTCTGAAACCTCCTCTCCTACCGATGGGGGTTATGAAGTAGAAATTACAGGCGCCTCTGAGCACACATCCGAATTGAGCATGGAGGAGCGGCTCGGGAAAGAGAAGGAGGAGACGGTCAAGGTCATAGTAGAGCCCCGAGTTGTGGACTTAGACGATCCTTTGAACAAGCCGTTGAAGGTCATCCTTCCTGGCAGGTCCAAGCCCATGGAAGGCCCCTGTGCTCCTTCAATTGCTACCCCTCTATCAAAGAAGAGTACCAAGGGTAAATGCTCTGGAGAGGAGAAGTTGAAGAAGCACAAGAAGTGATTACTATCCTCGTTCAACGAGAGTTAGTTTAAGTTATGTAAGTATTTTCATCTATTTTCTTAGTCCTTGTAAATAGAATGTCGACTCTGAACGTTGGAGGGGTTGTAATAGAAACTTATTTCTGAATAAGGTTTAGTTCCTTTTTCTGTCTTACAACAGACTCTTATTGTTCAGTTTTCTTTGTGATTGTGATTTTAATCCAAGCAGTTGTGAGTAACATAGACTTCTCAGTCCATCTTCACATAACTCGGAAACTCTTCGGGAGTCGTTGAACTTCCATTCTATGCTTCGAGCACTTAGAATACTTTCTAGCCCGTATGTCAGGGATTTGACAAATTCAAGTCATTTGTGTCATAGTTCATATTCAGGGAACTTGGAGATCCGATTCGCTTATATTCGAGTCCGCACTCTGGGGAGTTAGAGCACTCCAGTTCACACTCTGGGGACTTGGCGGTTTAAGTCGTTTATACTCTAGTCCGCGCTCTGGGGACTTAGAGTACTCTAGTCCACGCTCTGGGGACTTGGAGGTTTAAGTCATTTATACTCTAGTCTGTGCTCTGGGGACTTAGAGTACTCTAGTCCATGCTCTGGGGACTTGGAGGTTTAAGTCGTTTATACTCTAGTCCGCGCTCTGGGGACTTAGAGTACTCCAGTCCGCACTCTGGGGACTTGGAGGTTTTAGTCGTTTATACTCCAGTCCGCGCTCTGGGGACTTAGAGTACTCCAGTCCGCACTCTGGGGACTTGGAGGTTTAAGTCGTTTATAATCTAGTCCGCGCTCTAGGGACTTAGAGTACTCCAGTCCGCACTCTGGGGACTTGGAGGTTTTAGTTGTTTATACTCTAGCCCGCGCTCTGGGGACTTAGAGTACTCCAGTCCGCACTCTGGGGACTTGGAGGTTTTAGTCGTTTATACTCCAGTCCGTGCTCTGGGGACTTAGAGTACTCCAGTCCGCACTCTGGGGACTTGGAGGTTTAAGTCGTTTATACTCTAGTCCGCGCTCTGGGGACTTAGAGTACTCCAGTCCACACTCTGGGGACTTGGAGGTTTTAGTCGTTTATACTCCAGTCCGCGCTCTGGGGACTTAGAGTACTCCAGTCCGCACTCTGGGGACTTGGAGGTTTAAGTCGTTTATACTCTAGTCCGCGCTCTGGGGACTTAGAGTACTCCAGTCCGCACTCTGGGGACTTGGAGGTTTAAGTCGTTTATACTCTAGTCCGCGCTCTGGGGACTTAGAGTACTCCAGTCCGCACTCTGGGGACTTGGAGGTTTTAGTCGTTTATACTCCAGTCCGCGCTCTGGGGACTTGGAGGTTTTAGTCGTTTATACTCCAGTCCACGCTCTGGGGACTTAGAGTACTCCAGTCCGCACTCTGGGGACTTGGAGGTTTAAGTTGAGAGCAGCCATATTTCCACTCTTTAATTTGTATTCATCTACTGTATCGAGGCTAATGTCGTCGAATGAACAATCGAACCACGTTTGCTCGCGGGATGGGATTCTACCCCCCAGGATGAGGGACGGAATTTGAAAAATGGATGATCGATTCTCGTCCACTTGGTGATTATAGCTCTTCCAATCAAGTCAAGGAAGGAGGTATATGACAGATGGTTGGATTACATCCATGCTGGGGTTGGATAATCAAGTCTCGCACAATTTGCTTCGTATCTCTTTCCAGAAAGCAAGGATGATGGATTACTGGGTAGACAAAGTAAGTTGCATATGTTTCACGGTGCAGTCGCGTCCATGTATTGAGAGCGATGGTTAGCGAGTAGGCAGTCTACCATAGCTACTTCAAGTTGGGCTTTCGAACAACCTTTCGTGTTCAGGGTAGGATTTGATGTGTAGATGATCAAATCACGTCCACTCTAGACAGATCCTGGCGCCACTGAGTTTCAGGAGGGGCATCTGTTATTTTGTCGAACTTTGTTTTATGACTCGATTTGAGTGGATGATCAGGCCATACCCATTCCAAGCCCTGCTCAGGTCTCCAAGTCAAACGTGGAGGTCGATGGATGGATGGTCGGTTGTTCGAATCGATCATAAGTTGAGCATACGAACTCGGATCGTCTTGAAACTTGGAACGTTGGCTTCCCTGGCTTTGATTGTTATGTCTTGTTAATCGTGGCTCGATCCAGACTCGGACAAAATCCATCGATATCCATAGTGAGCCTTTGTGTAACTGATCTCCAAGACGAACTGTCACTGGTTTCTAATCAAGTTCTTGGTGTCACGGCCTTGCCAAAAGGCGGGATAACATTTGCCCCTCAAAGGACGTCTTGTGTAAACATTACGTGCTTTGAAAAACCGCAGTCTTTCATGCTGAATATTTCCGTTCAGTTGATTGCTTGACAGTCGTCTTTTAATCGTTTTGTTGCAATCTTCTTTTAGACAATTGTTCAACTAACGTGCTTTGCTTTGGTTCTGCCCCCAGTTTTGGGGATGATTATGGAGTTGATGTATGTTTATACTCCGTCTCGCACTCTGGGAGTACGGAGTTGAGTAGATTTTTATACTCCGTCTCGCACTCTGGAAATACGGAGTTGATTAATGTTTATACTCCGTCTCGCACTCTGGGAGTACGGAGTTAAGCTAATGTTTATACTCCGTCTCGCACTCTGGGAGTACGGAGTTGATTAATGTTTATACTCCGTCTCGCACTCTGGGAGTACAGAGTTGATTAATGTTTATACTCCGTCTCGCACTCTGGGAGTACGGAGTTGATTAATGTTTATACTCCATCTCGCACTTTGGGAGTACGGAGTTGATTAATGTTTATACTCTGTCTCGCACTCTGGAGTACGGAGTTGAGTAGATGTTTATACTCCGTCTCACACTCTGGGAGTACGGAGTTGTGCGAAGGATCGTCGTGTATCAACCCATTTTTAGCCTTGATGTGATGGCTTGCCCCCGAGCTCGAGTTTCACTTAGCGAGTGGCCGGCCGTATCGCAGCCGCTCTCTACTTGAATAAATTCCACTTGCAGGATGGAATTCAGCTCTCCGTGCATCATGATGTTGTACATTGTATTTAACCCATAGCCCCAAATCAAAGGCATATGGTTGATGATGAGCGATAGAATTATGCTCGTCCAGATGTAACTCCACACGTCCGATCATGGTCTGCGTAGATTGGTTGGCAACCAAATCTGAGTACCTGGTCACCTGCATCGTTTTGAAAGTAGTTTAGTTCAAGCTAGTCGTAGTTCATAGAACAATTGAAATAGAGATGGAAATGGAAATAATTCAAAAAAGATTATGGTAAATCTCATTGATATGTGAAGCAGCATCGTGTGCTCGCTATTCGACTCCACCCTTGGCTCCTTTCAAAGGGATGTCGGCCGTCAACTGTCCAATTGATAATCATAGCCCTTTATTAATAGGCATTCGGATATTCGCTGCCCTCCATTCTGCAGGACTTGTACATACGATTGAAGCTTTCCTTTCCAGGTCATCTTTTCGATCACACCTCAGAGGTGTTTGTAATCGCCCGTGTTAGGATCAGTGATCATCTGAGAATATACAACATTCCCTTGATTTTCTTTAGACCTTGGTGTACTCTCTCGAGGTTGGTTTCCAGTACCACTCCGAGTCGTGAGTCTTCAAGTAGAGGTTGTCAATCGAATCTTTCCAAAGAGCATATGAGCTGAATTCTGAAGTCTTGTTTCGGCTACTGGGATCTACATCCTTAGCCAATGGGCCTTCATTGTTATTTTTCTTAGTCTGCTCCACTCCTCCTCACTTTAGTTCATATTCATTTTGTAAAAGAAACGATCCATAGTCGTAGGAGGCTCTTTAGCTAACTAGCTGCCAAAATATATCTGGAGGTCGACTTTCCTCAAACGCGATCAGTATGATACCCTTGTTAGCATTTGGAATAAATTGCTTAGAGCATTGGTTTGCTTGGAGCCATCTTGACATTTGCTAGAGTCACATCATCTATGTTCTCCAACCTTTGGGAGTACCGTTTTAATAGCGTTTGCTTGTCCGTTCTCTTGATGTCGTTCATAAGCTGCCGCTAGATCCTCTATGCCCGTCCGGAGGCACTGCGCTGCGGCTAGGGTTCGGGGGGGTTTCCCCCCGATAATTTTTTTTAGCCTCTTTTTTGGAAATTTGGGTCGTACCCAAAAATAGTTTTTTTTTTAAATAAGGGTCGTATAAGAGACCGGTGTAACTTAAGTTTCGATCGGCATTGAGGGCCGTTCGGCATTCCACACTGTTCGGCATTCAGGAACGCCCGGCACTCAGGAGTGTTCGGCATTAGAGAGCACTCGGCATTCAGGAAAGTTTGGCATTAGAGAGCGCTCGGCATTCAGGAACGTTCGGCATCCTGATGTCACTCGTCCTGGAGGTATGGATCGGCATAGAGGTATGGATCAGCCTGGAGGTATGGATCGGCCTGGAGGTATGGATCGGCATTCGGATGTCGCTCGACCTGGAGGTATGGTTCGGCCTGGAGATATGGATCGGCATTCGGATGTCGCTCGGCATGGGGGTATGGTTCGGCCTGTAGGTATGGATCGGCATTCGGATGTCGCTCGGCTTGGAGGTATGGTTCGGCCTGGAGGTATGGATCGGCATTCGGATGTCGCTCGGCCTGGAGGTATGGTTCGGCCTGGAGATATGGATCGGCATTCGGATGTCGCTCGGCCTAGGGGTATGGTTCGGCCTGGAGGTATGGATCGGCATTCGGATGTCGCTCGGCCTGGAGGTATGGTTCGGCCTAGAGGTATGGATCGGCATTCAGATGTCGCTCGGCCTGGAGGTATGGATCGACATTCGGATGTCGCTCGGCCTGGAGGTATGGTTCGGCCTGGAGATATGGATCGGCATTCGGATGTCGCTTGGCCTGGGGGTATGGTTCGGCCTGGAAGAGCGTTCGGCCTACCCCTTTTCTGGAGCGTTCGGCATACGCCTTTTCTGGAGCGTTCGGCATACGCCTTTTCTGGAGCGTTCGGCATACGCCTTTTCTGGGGCGATCGGCATAAGCCTTTTCTGAGGTGATCGGCATAAGCCTTTTCTGTAGTGATCGGCCGAATTGCCTTCAAAGGAGGGTCTGCCTTCATTCAACTTGAGTGCAGACTTCAACGTCCAATCCCCAGATCTTGCGTACATCAGTGAATCCAATCTATGGCTATCAACTTCCTTTAGATTTCTTTCAAATCTGAGTAGAATAGGAAGTTTTCTAGTAAACAACTGGATCTATCTCGCGAATATGGAAATCCACTAGTAGACGATGAGATCCAATCAAGCTAAGAATTCAATTCTCAGTGAAAGCACCAAAGTGTTAGCACCAAAATTGGTCACTAACCTCGTTGAGAAAGATTGTGTAGAGATGTACGTGATGAAGTTAAATTAAACAAGGAAGAATATGCTAATTTAAATGCAGAAAGTAAGAACACCGGATTTATAGTGGTTCAGCGTAATTGCCTACGTCCACTTTGAGTTTTGATCTTTATTTCTTTCACAAGTAGTTGAATACAGATACAATCCATATATTGATGACTTGAATACAAGTTTGAATTAAAAAGAGGAGAGTATAAAAAATGGAAGAGTCTCCCCAGTGTTCTCCAAAAAGAATCCTTTTCCACTGTGACCCTGCCCCTCTATTTATAGACAAATATGGGCTGGATTTCCCAGGTGGGCTTGGTGGCCGAACACTCTAGCCCAAGTGTAGTGGTCGCTGTATGCCGAACCAAGTAGACCGAACACGTTGATGCCGAACCACCTTCTCAATGCCGAACGGTACGTTTGATGGGTGGGAAGTGCAGAACAGTTGTCAGTCGAAGCCGAACGTGCCTTCTGGCTGAACGATGCTTCTTAGCCGAACGATCCTTTGGCCGAACGATGCTTCTTAGCCGAACGATCCTTTGGCCGAACGATGCTGCCATGTAGAGTAGTTATATACGCCGAACGTCTTCTAACGCAGAGTACCACTGGATGCCGAGTACTACGCCGAGTACTCCTTGATGACGGGTACCATGGATGCCGAGTACCATGGATGCCGAGCACTACGCCGAGTACTATGAGACGCTGAGTACTACGCCGAGTACTATGAGATGCTGAGTACTACGCCGAGTACTATGAGATGCCGATCACTAGTTGACACCGAGTCGTCCTGTACGCCGAGTACTCAGTTGCCTGGTCAAATCTCCAGGAAACAGTTTCCAAACACATTGTAAATAATAATTAAGTCATAAGTATGAGTGAGTTATACTTTAAGAAATGAAGATAAATGATTAAAAATTCATTAATTATTAAATTCATTAAAATGGATAATTTATTCATTTAATTTATTATTGATTTGAATTAATTAAATAAATCTTAAAGAGTTGAAATAATTAATGAAAATGATTAGAGATAATTACTTAGTTAATTTATGGTTGAGTTAATTAAGTAATTGAGGTTAATTTAATTCATGTGATTAATTTAATTAATTAAGGTAATTGATTAATTAATTTATATCAAATGATTCGTAATTAATTAATCAGGATGGGATAACTAATTCAGAAGTAATTAATTTAATTGAAATAAATTGAATTAATTAGGATTAAACAATTGATTAATTCCACTTCCAAATGATTTTTTGGATGCCTGACTTTACTTATGAATTACTGTATTGTATGAAATGTCTTGAATTGATTGTCCTGTCTGATCTGCGATATTTTGTTCTGTGATTAAGCTGTGAATTGTTCGATATCCCTACTATGTGATACTGTGTGATATGAAATGTTTTAATTCAAGCTGTGATGAATGTAATTTATTATCTGTGATATATATCTATCTGTGATCTGTATATGAAAGATAAGCGTTATAGTTTATACCGCTTATCAAATATATTGTTGTACTTGATCTGTGATGATTGAATGTTGTTGCACTATTGTGTTAAACCCCTGGACTACACCATACACACACAAATATGGATTTCACGAGGAAATCGGTTAAGTCACAGATAATTTAAATTTAATATTTTTGAAATTGAAATTTTAATTTCAATTGATTTTGGAAATGGATTTGGGTTAAATGTTAAAGCTTTTGAAAAGGAGTTTTTAAGATAAAAGTTATTTTGAATAACTTGGTAAAGTTTTTCAATTTAAATAATTTAATTTGAATTTGAATTCAAAATTTTGAATTGATTTCAATGATTGGAAATTATGGTTAAAGTTGTTATAAATGTGTTTATATGAATTCAAACCATTTTGAAAGTATTGTTTGAGAATTGAATTTAACCTAAGGACTTTAACTCGTATAGAAGAATCAGATTTTTCGAAATGAAAACTATTTGTTTTCAAATAATAAAAGCTTTCACTTAAGAAATGAACTTCCAATTTATGTTAAAAGGATTCCTAGTTTGAAATGAAAATGATGATTTTCCAAGTTATAAACAAAATCTTTGAAAACGGGTTTGAAAGCTATAAGTTAAATCTTTGATTTAAAGATTTAACAAGTTAATCCAATTGAAATGGAAATTGTTTTGGAAATCTATGTGTGGATCTTTGTGAAACTGGGTGAACTTTGTGAAATGAATCTTTTTTTGTAAAAGATTAAAATGGTAATGTGTTTAAACCATTTGAAGAAAAGTTTTGGGTAATAAGTTGTGACTAAATTGAAATCCCATATCCATATGTTTTTAAATATTATGCTCATTATTCGGTTTAGCCGGGAGATGACCTTTATGTCATATAACCCATTCCGAATAATGATACGACGTATATGGATAGCATTTAAAGACCGGTGGTGAAGACCGGATATTTTCGAAAATGAAAGGACAACTCGTCGAATGTCTCTGTATCGGTTGATCTCCGATATAGAGATTTGATTACCCTTTGTGATGGGAAGTCCGGACGTGGTTAGAAATTATCCGAATTTGCAAGGGCTTCTTTGGAAGTGCCTTCAGTTCTGTTCAAACCCGGAACAGACTTGTATGGATGTGTGTCTGACACTACACTTTGAGATATAAAGCTGATTTCTTTCAAATACATTTCTGTTTGGTGGCGGAGATTTATTCTCTTAGCTTAACACCCTTCTCTGAGACGTACGAGCTCAGAGGTTATGTAGTTGAAGGTTATCAGTGATATACTCCCAATTTGGTAGTGTGGCATGCTGAGTGCTGCTGTGTGTTGCTGATCATTTGTTGATCAAAGCATGGCTTTGTGAAAAAGCGTAGCTTTGTGGACGAGACCTCATCGAGCCTCACAGACCGGTAATGGTCGAAACAGGAAAGATGCGGCAAGCTTTCAGGGGTAGCTCCCCTAGGGTATGTCCATTCCTTTTGGAAAAAGGTGGTATCATGGTATGGAGCCCAGATATTTACCTGTGTGGTTACTCCAATCTCATTTCCTGTGTGATTATTGCTTTGTGATCGAGAGCTCTCGGATAAAGGTCCCAAAGGATCGAGGGTGGAATATCTCAGGTTTACTACCCGGGAATGGGGTAACCGGCCTTGTGTTGGCAGAGAGCCAGGTGGTTCTCGGGGCGTCCTTCCAGAGGCATTCCCATGTGGCAGTAGGAAGTTCTTTAGCCTGACCATTTGTTGGAAAATCCAAAGAAACAATACGAGCCTTGTACGGTTTTAGTTGTATAACCTGCTATGGAATGTGGCGGTAACCTGCTATTGAACATAGTAGCTATAGTAGGCATACAATAATGGTTGTATGCTGGCTAAGATTAATATTATATTTTTGAAATGTTTTCCACTATGCACTAATAATAATATCAAAGAGTTTTTCTTGCGTAGTAAGCATGTTTGACTATCATAAGAAGAAATCTCCTCCAATTCTGTGTTTGCATTGTGTGTGTGGCGGGAGGTCTTATGGTAGTTTCATTTTCCAAAAAGCATTGCGGATTTCAATGTTTAAAATCCTTTTGTTATTTGTTTTAAAGATAAACTGTTTTTGTTACTCACACCAGTCCCATGACTGACTCGGAGTTTATTGTTCCTTTCCTAAACTCTGGGTGCCCATAATTTTCCACACGGGCAGTCTAGAGTTGGGTTTTTCAGATAGTCAGGTTTAGTAGACTAGTTGGAGCTAGTTCAGTTTTTGGAGATCAGGACCGACGTTGCTTCTCTTGGTGCAACGCGATGGTGGTTCGAGACGATGTTGGAGTTTTTGGACTCATTCTCTTTTGAAGATCATTTGGAGTGATCTCTTCCATTGTTGTTATTTCCACTGTAGCATTGTATCATATCTATGATATTGTTGTATATCATTCTGGATATTGTATTCATTGGAGTTGTATATGATATCATTTATTTCTTTCTTCCGCTGTGTTGTTATACTTAATGATGTTATAAGCTCCGGCACGACTCGAATTTCAACGATTGAATCTGCGGCATTTTGAGTACAAGTGAAGTACGGGTGTCGATTTTCGAACGCTGAAATTTGGACTGTGACAGAAATAAACAGACAAATGACAAGAGCGGAGTTCACCTCCTAACCGTTTGTGGACGGATTTCCTTATCATTCGTTCTAGAAGAACGAAACAAGTTTATACGTACAGTATAGCACCTTCGACGGTAACCGTACCATATAATTCTCATGTTTCTCCTAGATATTTCAAAAGTTACATTTTGTCCAGATTTGATAGTTGGTTATTTAACTATCAAATAAATAAACATCCAATCATGGTTTAATTTCCATATGGGATCCACTAAGCTTTTATTAATTCTCTTTAGTTAATAAAACCACTTTATAAAACCTGATCACAAGATCTTTTCAAAGCACTATTCCCAAATCCCTTACATTTCCTATTATACTTGGGAAACATTTATATACTTATCTCAATGTTATAAGTATATTACCAAAACATTTTACTTTTCATGCCTTGAACAAAATCATATACTTATCTTATCAGTATAACTATATTTACAAACTTCAAAGTTTTCTTCTTTATAAATCCAATATTAAATAACCAAACATTTCTTCCAAATAAAACATTCCGCCTATCCTTTATCAAAAATTCCCTTTTTAAAAGCTCATCTCATATTTCAATTAACTTATAACTTTCAAAATAAAGTTATACCCGCTTTTATAAACCTTTAAGTTAATTTATAAACCTCTTTCCAAATCTCTAAAATGATTTATAAACTTTTTTTCTATTTTTAAAACTCTTTATATAAACCTCTATACTCCTTTATAAATATCATTTGTAAAACACTTAAAGCAACCCTTCAGTAAAAACCCCTTTTATAAAAAAGTTACTACTTATAAGTAACTTTACAACATAATAGCATAACTTGGAAATCATTTATAAACTTTAAACTCTAAATTGATTAAAGAATTTAAGTTAATTCAAAACACACTTTACAAATTCAAAAAGACGCCTATCAATCCCAATGGTACTAGTTTAAGTTACTATTCAATTTAAATTCGATTCCCAAGTCACTTAACAATTATTTACATAAGCTACCATATATGTAAATACAGTTCATATCCAACCAGGGAATAACACGTCAATATAACCAGTTGGCATATACAAGTTCAAATAACATAACAACGGAATGGTGATTTATCCTGCTAAATAGATGTCCAAACAATTCAATCAATTTAACCGAACGGGGATTTATTCTGCTTAACACATATCCACACAATCAAATCACTTACACTATAGCAGAATGGTGTTTTGTTCTTCTAACGGATGTCATTTAATTCTCCTAATCATTTGGGTTACTTAAGGGTTTGGATAAGAGATCATTTGATATGGAATCGATTTACTTTGAAAAAGAAAATTGAATTAAAACACATTCTATTTAGTTTAAAATCACCTTTGAAAAGTTAAAAGTATATTTAATTAGTTTAAACCCTATCTAAATCTTAATTAATCCGATTTAAATCAAGATTAAATCATAATTAAACTCTAACTAGGCTTAATGAACTTGATTAAGTACTAAATAACTTCCTAATGCAACTTGGTTAAGGTTAAACCAAATTGTTTAAGAGTTAAACCCTAATTAAAAAATAATTAATTAACCATTAATCTTAATTAAATAATTATAAATCACTTAATTACTTCTTAACCCAATTAATTACTAATTAAAACTTTATAAATCAATTAATAGTCATTAACTTAACTTAAGTGATGATTAACCTCTAATCACCTTCTTAATTACCAATTAGGTGCTAATTACCTTTTAATTAACTAACTAACTAAGTAATTAATTAATTATATTACAACTTGATTACTTTTTAATATTACTAATTAAGTTTAAAAACTAAGTAAACTAATTTCAAAATAAAACAAATTTGAAATAGAAATGCAAACCTTTGCCGAACTGCATCCATAACGACTATCGCTATAGGCGCAGTTCACTCTAACATATTCTTAGCGAACCACTTCACAAACCCTTGCTTTTTCATGATTTGAAACATACTTTAGATTAAAAAAAACTATAAAACTAAAGTTACAAACTTTAATCCATTTCAAAACTTTAAACTTCGAAAACAAACTTCGATTCCAACCGGATCTCATAGCCGTCGCAATTACGCAAAGTAGTTAACTTTATTTACCAACCTCATTTCATAGCTCATGTTTTACAATCAACATATTACTAACAACAACCATCTACATCATAGATTGCAAGTATACATCCATATATACATGCTTCAACTTTATAATACAACATCGATTTCCATAACCAAATCAAACTAAAATCAACCATCCAAATCATAATCAAACCACATGATTATCATTCAACTTCTACATTATATAGTCACCATATATAGTGATATAAATAAAGTTACCATTTTCATATAAAAAAACGAGTAGTTTACTCACCAAACTTCCGCAAAAGCTACCCGAACTTAAGCTAAACTTGCCAACGACTCCCTAGCTTTGAAGGATGAAGGCCTTAGGTGCTAGCAACCCTCAAAATGGACTTGGCCCAGTTGTATGTAGGCTCGGCCAAAGGTGTGGGGTGGATGTGGGGTAGTAGCTTGAAGGTAGAGGAGCTTTGGGTTATTATCGATTTATCGAAAATGAACCAAAAATTAGGTCATTTTCCCACTAGTTTTAGGGCTATCAACTCAAGGAATTTGGAAAAGTAGTTAAAAGTAAAGTTGTAGGAATTTCTTTACTTTATCATTTCAAAAAAAGAATCGCTCATTTTCAGTTTTTGAAGAAGTTATGATCAAAAGAAGAAGGGTAATTTTCGGACTTGAAATTCCGGGTAAAAAAATTGCTTTATAAAGAATTGATGTTTTGACATAGCTATTTTAAAAACATGAAAAAGTGGTCAACAAAAATGTTGTAGCCATTAAAATTTCACACAGTTTCAAAGAAAGAAAAACTCCATTTGAGCTTGAAATGAAGAAGAAAAGGTTAGTGGAAAGATTAGGAATAATGGAGAAACATATGCGCTATTTATAAGCAAAATTTCACACCTCATCATTTTGTCAAGTTACATCACTCTCTTTTATATATATAATTATTATGTTTAATCATATCACTCTTTTATATATATATATATATATAATTATGTATAGTCACATCACTTTCTTTTATATATATATAATTACTATGTTTAGTCACATCACTTTCTTTTATATAAATATATATATATATAATTATTATGTTTAGTCACATCACTTTCTTTATATATATATAATTGTTAATTAAAGCTAAGACATGACAAGAGATGACGGGATGATGGCTCAGAACAACAAAATCTTTTACTTCCATGGCTGCTCCCGCCCATGCCCCCTCCCTCTCCCCATCTTTTCGAACTGTCCCACCCATACCTTCTACTATTCCATCTCCATCATCTCGTCCTTGCCCCCTACCAAACTCTCCTCCTACCTTACCTCCGTCGGTACCGCCCCCTCTTGCTTCTTCTTCCTCTCATCCACCTGTAGCATCTTCCTCCTGGTCCTCACTTTTCAAAACCAAACCCCGTAATGCAGGGCAGTACTCACCTATTGATTTTCCCCTTGTTTTTGATGGTTATGCTCTGGTTCCACCGGATGTGGTGATCAAGGCCGATAGTGAAATTTGGAGTGATTGGTTAGTTGGGTTCTTTCTTGATAAACCACTATCCTACCTTACTGTTATCAATCATCTGAAGAAATTATGGAAGTTAAAAGGGGAGATCGTGGTTAAATCTGATGGAACTTTGTTCCTTTTCCATCTGTCTTGCACGGAGGACAGAAGGAGAATATTAGAATCTGATCCTATTTTTCGAAGGAACAAAATTTTCATAGTTAAGGCATGGGATCCTACTATTGGTAATAGTTGTAGTACCATTAGATCTGTTCCTGTTTGGGTTAAACTCTCCAATATACCTATCTTTGCTTGGTCACATATAGGCATCAATTGGTTAGCTTCCAGAATTGGAAGGCTGTTATGTATGGATTCTTCCACTGAGAGGCTGGAGAGGATAGGATTTGCTAAATGTTTGGTGGATGTTTCTCCTGATTGTCAATTAGTTGATGAGTTTCCTGTAAAATTGCTTGATGGATCTACCCAGTTGGTCCAAGTCAGTTATCTGTGGAGGCCTGACATATGTAATGATTGTAAGGAGTTTGGTCAGTTAGTCAATTCATGCCTGAAAGTTTGTGGTGATAATGTTGGTAGTAAGGATGATGCAGCCTTGAAGAAGATTAATCAAGAAGGAATAAAAGCAGATATAGGGGTAAGAAAATCACAAAAAAAGGTAAACAAGTCTGGTAGAAAGTTGCTAATAGAAAAACAAATTCCAGAGTTCAACCCTCTCAGAAATTGGCTGATTTGAATGTAAGCAAGGTGTTTGTTGTTGATCAAGAAATATCTATTGATAAGCAGCTTCATAAAGAAACAGAGAGTGCTAGTGTTAAGAGAGTAGATGATATTTTTTGCAAGCATGTATTCCTGACAAGGAACAGGATCAACATCTGTCTTACAATAAATTTGGAGTGTTATATGAAATGATTGATGATGCTCTTGAAGGAAATGAAGCAAAAAGTGGGGAAGATCATGTTGAGGAGGAAATTATACTTGTTGAGGAGGTAGACATTGAAGAGGAGGACCACAAATCAAATAAGGGAGAAATGTTTGTTGATACTGATTGTGATTTGTCTTTTGACACTGTTTTTGAAGAAGCACAAAATATGCACAGTGTATCCTTTGTGCATGGAATTCACTCTTTGCCTGCAAAAGGAAATTCTTTGATGAAAACACATCAATCTAATCATAGCATGAACAATCATGGAATGGCAGTAACATTGTATAACTCCAATTCCTCAACCAAAGTCAATTTCCCATCCCCCCCCCATCTTGATCCTGATGTGCATTTTTGCACTATTTTGCAAAGGCAAATTACTGAATTAATTATCTCTATGAATTTCCAACCTCTTCTTTATCTTTATCTTCAAATCAACCAACTCCAAGTCAACCATATGTTTTCTCTGGAACAATTCCTGGTTGGAAATCTCCTCCCTTATCTCCTAAAGAAAATATTCAAATAAACAGTGTCCCTTCCTCAAATGCTAATATCAGGAAAAAAAGGATATCAATGAAACAAATACACGTCCCATCTAGATCTGAGTCTCTCGTTACTAGGAGCATGAAAGAAGCTTCTCATCAATCCTTAGTTTAATTAATGTCGCACAACTTCGGTGCATGGAACATAAGAGGATCTCATAACTTCCTCAAGTTAGATCATATCAAGCAGTTAATATCTACTCATCAGCTGTCAATTTTTGCTATCCTAGAAACCAAATTAAATCTTGCCCTAACTATTTCTGCTGCAAAGTATGTTAACCCATCCCGGTCCCTGTCGCATAATCTTAATGAAGCTAACTATGGGCGTATTATGGTGCTTCATAATCTTGCCGTCCTTTCCCTTGTTCTCCTTCATGCTTCTCCCCAGATAATGCATTTTCATGCCAAGTATCACTATCCTCCCTCCTCCTTTTATATATCTTTTGTGTATGCATCTAATTCTCAAGCCTCAAGACAATCACTCTTCGATTTGATACCAGCTTTAAGACAAGAATCTCATCCTTGGATTATAGTTGGAGATTTCAACAGCTGTTTCGCCTTGTCTAACAAGCATGGTGGTCTGCCACTCATGCTAAAGGATATTAATCCCTTGAACACTGCCATTTATGATTCATCTCTCATTCCAATTCATAGGGAAGGTGCACTCTATTCTTGGAACAATAGATCTAGGAGTGGAGTTAGGACCTTTTCTAATATTGATCACTCATTTTCCAACTTCAAAGCTCTTTCCTATTGGCCTAATCTTTCCACCTTCCTACCACCTTCAATTCTATCTGATCATTCGCCTCTCATCACTACCACTGGTAGGAAGAGCCATGGAGTCAAAAGAGGATTTAAATTTTATAATTCATGGATCCTTGATCCTGAATATAATAATATAATACAAACTGCCTGGGCTAATGTTTATTTTGGAAATCCAATGTTTATTTTTTGCAGAAAACTCAGAGCTACTAAAGAAGCCTTAAGGGCTTGGGCTAAAGACAAATTTGGCAATGGCAATCTCAGATCCTCAACTCTCAAGGAACGACACAGAGAGGCTCAGGAGTTGATAATGGCTCTTCCTGATAATGCTGATTTGGCTGCCAAGGAAGCTGCTCTTTTCCTTGAGCTAAATCTAGCTCTGGACGTAGAAAGTGAAATGAAAAAGCAATAGTTGAGAATTAAGTGGGCTTGTGACGGGGACAGGAACTCAAAAATTTTCCATGCTTCCCTAAAGGCTAAGCAATCAAATAACAATATCTTTTCTATTCATGATGAAGCAGGAAACCTGCAATCTACCCCTGAGACAGTGGACAGAGCCTTTCAACATTATTTTTTTGGTCTTCTTGGCAATGATAAAAAAATTATTCCTCACTTGGATGGTCTCTCTGTTGTTACTCTGCCCAAAGTCAATAATGATGAAGCTGCCAAGCTTGTAGAAAAAGTGACGGATGAAGAAATAAAGAATACTCTCTTTGCAATGAATAAGAACTCGAGTGGTGGACCTAATGGTTTCAACGTGCAGTTTTTCATTTCTAGTTGGGATATTGTGGGTGTGCTTTTCTGTAAGGCTGTGCATAATTTTTTCGACAAGTTTAATCTTCTTAAATCAGTTAATGCCACGAATTTGGTTTTGATTCCCAAGTGCTTGCATCCTACTTCTGTGACCTCCTTCAGACCAATCTCCTGTTGTAACGTTGTATATAAGTGTATTTCTAAAATCATTGCCTCGAGACTTGTTGCTGTGCTGGTGAGAATCATATCAAAGAATCAAGTTGCTTTTCTTCCTAACAGAAACATCCTCGATAATGTTATGCTAGCTCATGAGCTTTTAAAGGGTTACAACGGTGTGAATGCCACTCAGGGAGCCATGTTAAAGCTTGATCTCAAGAAAGCATATAATAGTCTTCAGTGGTCTTCTATTGTCAGAACCATGTCCCTTATGGGGTTCCCAAAAGTCTTTGTTACCTGGATCTATCAATGCATCTCTACCCCATCATTCTCTCTGATTTTGAATGGAGCTCACTCTGGTTTCTTTGTCTCCAAGCAAGGGATAAGGCAGGGTGACCCTCTATCCTCCTATGTTTTCATTTTGGTGATGGAAGTATTCACATGCTACATTAGGCCTTTGTATTTGTCCAGGCAGATTCACTTTCATTCCAAATGTAAGGACATATAATTAACATCTCTTCTTTTTGCTGATGACATCATGTTATTCACCAAGCCTAATCTTCAGTCTATTGAAACCATTAAACGTTCTCTGCATAGCTTCTACTTGATGACAGGTCTTGAATAAATCTAAATAAATCTAGTATTTTGTTTGCTGGTGTGCCGAGCTTGCAGAGGCAAATTCTTTCTTCAACTACTGGGATGCTAATCATGAATCATGATATGACCTACCTAGGTATGCCACTGTGTACTTCAAGGGTGACTCAGTCTAACTGTCTTACTCTATTTCAAAAAATTACTACTATCATGGAGAGGTGGGCTACCAAATTTTTATCTCAAGCAGGCATGCTCGTTCTTATTAAATCAATGTGCTTTTCTATGATGGTCTATTGGGCTAGGGCTTTCATTCTCCGAACTAAGCTTTTGAATATGGTCAGATCTGCCATGATAAGATTTTTCTGGTTTGGCTCTATGTAACGATACGGATTTTTCGCGTTCGAAAATCGACATCCATACTTTACATCGTACTCGAATGCCATAGATTCGACCGTTCAAATCCGAGTCGCCGGAGCTTATAACACAATTAAGTAAATAACACAGCGGAAGAAAAAGAAAACAATGATATCATTTACAACTCCAATGAATACAATATCCAGAATGATATACAACAATGATATCAATATGATACAACAATATCAGAGATAAATAATGATACAGCGGAAAGCAGAAATGATAACTCCAGCAGCGGATAGAATGTCTCCAATAGAATGCTCCAAGATAAACAACGTTAGTCCATGAACTCCAAGAACTGAACCGGCTCCAGATAAACTACTCAACCTGAATATCTGAGAAACCCAACTCTAGACTGCCCGTATAGAAAAATTGTGGGTACCCAGAGTTTAGGAAGGGAACAATAAACTCCAGGTCAGTCATGGGACTGGTATGATCAAACAAAAATAGTTTATCTTTAAACAAAAGAATTTTAAACATTGAAACCCGCAATGTTTTTGGAAAATGAAACTACCATAAGACCTCCCGCCACACACACAATGCAATCACAGAATTGGAGGAGATTTCTTCTTATGATAGTCAAACATGCTTACTATGCAAAAGAAAACTCTTTTGATATTATTACTAGTGCATAGTGTGAAAACATTTCGAAAATACAATATTAATCTTAGCCAGCATACAACCATTATTGTATGCCTACTATAGCTACCATGTTCAAAAGCAGGTTACCGCCACATTCCAAAGCAGGTAATACAACTAAAACCGTACAGGGTTCGTATTGTTTCTTTGGATTTCCAACAAATGATCAGGCAAAGGAACTTCCTTACCGAAATGGAAACGCCTCTGGAAAGACACCCCGAGAACCTAACCGGATCTCTGCAAACACAAGGCCGACGCTACATCACGCTTTAACCAAGTTGTAACTAGGTAACTAACACATGAGTCATGTCATCCCCCGGTCGTCACCGACCTTTATCCGAGACGTCTCGATCATAAAGCAACAACCCCAAAGTATAATAACTGTGCAGCATCAACATAGGTAAAATATCTGGGCTCCATACCATGATATCACCTTTTATCCAGAAGGAAATGACATACCCTAGGGGCGCTACCCCTACAAACCTTTGTCGCAACATTCATGTTTCGACCATTACCGGGTTGTGAGGCTCGACGAAGTCTCGTCCACAAAGCAACGCTTTTTCACAAAGCAACGCTTTTTCACAAAGCAACGCTTTTTCACAAAGCCATGCTTTTTCACAAAGCCACGCTTTGATCAACAATGATCAACAGCACTTCGTATGCCACATTACCAAATTGGGAATGTATCACTAGTAACCATCAACTACATAACCTCTGAGCTCGTACGTCTCAAAGAAGGGTGTTAAGCTAAGAGAATAAATTCTCCGCCACCAACAGAAATGTATTTGATAGAAACCAGCTTTACATCTCAAAGTGTAACATCAGACACACATCCATACAAGTCCGTTCCGGGATCGAACGAAACCGAAGGCACTTCCAAAGAAGCCCTTGCAAATCCAGATAATTTCTAATCACGTCCGGACTTCCCATCATAAAGGGTAATAACATCTCTATACCGGGGATCAGCCGATGTAGAGACAATCGATGGTAATCCTTTCGTTTTCGAAAATATCCGGTCTTCACCACCGATCTTCAAATGCTATCCATATACGACGTATCATTATTTGGAATGGGTTATATGACACAAAGGTCCTTCCCCGGCTAAACCGGATAACGAGCGCAATTAAAAATCATATGGATACTTGGGTCTCAGTTAAATCACAGCTTAAAGCCCAAAACTTTTCATTCGAATGGTTAAAACAAATTACCATTTCCAATCTTTTAAACAAAAAGATTCATTTCAAAAACCTTCAATGGTTTAAACAAATTTCCACACTTTTAATCTTTTAAACAAAAAGATCCAATTCACAAAGTTTGCCCCGTTCACAAAGGTCCATTCATGGATTTCAAAACAATTTCCATTTTAATTGAATTAACTCGTTAAATCTTTAAGTCAAGATTTAACTTATAGCTTTCAAAACTCATTTCCAAAGATTCATTCATAGTCTTTCAAAACAATTCTATTTCAAGTTAGATTAACTCATCCGGTCTTTCAATCAAAGACTCATTTCATAGTTTTCAAAACATTTCAATTTTATTTCAAACTTGAAACCGTTCAACACAAATTGGAAGTTCATTACTTATGTGAAAGCTTTTACTATTTGAAAACAAATAGTTTCGTTTCATAAAAATCCAGTTATATTTACACGAGTTAAAACCCTTAAATTAAATTCAAAATTCCCAAATCAATACCTTTAAAATGGTTTAACCCATATATAACTTGTACAGCATCTTTAATCCCTAGTTTCAAATCATAGAATTCAATTTCAAACTTGAATTCAAATTTAAATCAAATTATTTAAATTTCAAAACTCGAATAAGTTATTCGAAATAACTTTTATCTTTGAAATCCCATTTCAAAAGCTTTTCATATTAAACTCCAATTTTCAATTTCAAAATCAATTGAAATTAAAATTTCAATTTCAAAACATTAAATTTAAATCATCTGTGACTTAACTGATTTCCTCGTGAAATCCATAATTGTGTGTGTAAGAGTGTAGTCCAGGGGTTTCACACAATAGTGCACAACATCAATCATCACAGATATATCGATAAGCGGTATAACCATAACGCTTATCTTCATTCATAGATTCATAGATAAAATAAATTTATCAGTCACAAAGATTCACTATTACAATTCGATGTGGGTTTCGGATATCCAACTGGAATCCGACTCCCTGTCGCATCGAAATTCAAGTGTCGTTTACGGGTCAAGGATTTCATATTCACATAGTAATATATCATAGAAACAGATATATATATCGCAGATAATCAATTACATTCATCCCAGATAAATAAATTATAGATCACAACACAAATCAGGATGTATCACAAAGCATCATATATTAGGGATATCAAACAATCAAATCATCCAATAGAATCCAAACATTCATAAGTAAGGTCAGTTAATTGTCTGATTAATTCAAATCAGATTAATTTCTTAGGAATTTCTAATCCTGGTTAATTAATATTAATAATTTACAAATCATTTTGATTAATTACTCTTTAATCATTTATTAATTAACCATTAATAATAAATTGATTAACCTTTAATTATTATTAATCAACCTTTAATTATTAAATAATTATCCTTTAATTATTTAATTCACCATTTAATTAATTATCTTTAATTAATAACTTTAATTAATTATTCCTCAATTAATTATCATTCCTTAATCACCTTCATTAATTAATCAACCCTTAATTAATAAATTATTCTTAATAAATCACATTAATCAATTAGCCCTTAAATAAATTTTTGTTTAATCACTTGAGTACTCAACCTTTAATCATTAATTAATAATCCTTAATTCACAAATTTATTACATTGATTTAATCCTTAGATTATCCTGAGTAATCATCACTTAATTATATTTCTAGATTAAGTTTTTTTTTAAATAACTTAAGCATTCAAGTTAAACAAATTTTATAACTTTCTTAAATCGAATGTTAATTAAAACATTTTTTTTATAGAAGAAATTTATTTAAGAAAAATGTTTAAGCTAGATTTATTTAAAAATTTAAAACTAGCTTCTATTTAAACTTAAAAACTGTTTAAATATTTGCTTCGGGTTCAGCCCGGCTCTTACCCGAATAGTACCCCCACTAAAACCCGAGGAAAGCACGATAATTACTCGAGCCTACTACGTTTTCTTCCCGGGATGAAACCCGAGAGCATCCTTATGTTTACTCGATTAAACACCCACGTACATTCTCTTCCTTCTACTTTTTCCTTTCTTCTTTTCCCAATTCAACATCACCAGATACTGATGATGTCGCGTGCACGTGCACCACTCCATGGTGATGCTCCGACCACCGAGACTGCCTTCGATAGGTCGACAGTGACCTATACCCTCAATTCCGATCATCAAAACGATGAAAAATCATCAAAGCAAAATTTGAGCCTTCGAGCTCGATACTGGAACCAGAATACAACCTGGAAGTGGCCTCGTTCTCGCCACCACAACCACCGGAACACGTGAAACTCCGGTCGCGATCTTGTCATCCTCCCCTCAACCATTTCCCAAAGCCGTGTGCGACTCGCTGCACGATCGAAGCCTCCCCGATCGAATTTTTCGACCACAGCTCCCACTAGGTTTAGAGATTAAATCTCTTCGCCAATGATGCCTCGATGATCTGACACCCTCCTCACCATTTTTGTCGAACACCCCGGTCCTTCCTCCATCTTCAAAACAAGGTCCCGACCACTCTCGATCTTGAGATCACCGGAAACACTCAAAGCAAAGATTTTCAGATAAACCCAAATTCCTCTCCAATCTTTATTCTAAAAATCTAAATCTTTGTTTTAAAAATCATGATTAAGTGTAAGCATTCGGTCTGCGTATCTGAATTCATGTTTTAAGGAGTTCGAATTTTGACAAAAATCAAAGCTTGCTCAGTTCTTTGATTCCCAGAGGCAAACCAATGTAGTTTAACTTAAATAAATTTGTTTAAAAGCTAGTTCGTGATCAAACATACATTTTTTTGTTTTGGTCCTGAGTCCAAACATTAAGGAAATCAAGTAGAAATGATTTTTGGAAGTAAGGCATGAGCTTGAAAATTTAACAGAGGTAAAATTTTTTACAGGTTATCAATAAGCAGATATCAATTTTCACCATACATAGAGCAGTGCACAAATGAATATTCACACAAACATACTTTTAAATATAAATATGCAACCATACTTCACAATACAATATTGATCATAGCAATAACATTCAAACTAATTTATACTTTAAATTTTTAAAAGTGGAGTTACTTATAAGCATCAAGAAATCAAAAAAGGGTAAGCTTCTAAAAAAAAGGAGTTTGCTCACCTTATTAAAAAGACAGAGATAAACAGAGTTTCCATTGTTGAACCAGATTTTGAATTTGCAAACTAAAACTTGTTCTCGATCCAGACATTGATTTCCAGGCTTGAAAGCTTGAAACAGGTATGAATTTGATTTTGTTTAAGTGTAAAGATGATGTATTTTTCTTTTACTTCTGATCTTTTCTCAGTTAAAATGGTGGAAAAAATCGAAATGAGGAAGGTTGATGTATAAAGAAGATTACAGGGTAATATTTTGTACAGGTTATTATAATTTTGTACAACATAAGCCAGAGATATTTCATCTTTTGGTGGCTGATACAATTGAACGTGATGGCTTCATTTATTACCTTGTACAAACTTACTTATCCCCTACCTTTCGTATGTACTTGTATGATTGTATATTATTATTTTTCTCAAGTGTATATATGTCTCCTTTTACAAGTTGTCTCACATTTTCCTTTCTCTTTAGTTCGGCTGAGATGATCTTGTACATGCTGAGGAGATGTGGCATTAAATGCATGTGTCTCTACTTTTGTTTACAACTTACTATTTGTTATGTATTACAGTTCTTTCTTTGCTTTGTATAAGCATGTACATATGTACTTAGATTTTCATTTATATATAAATTTTCTTGTTTTGTTTACTTTATTTACTTTGTACATAAATGTTCATAAGAGGGCTGACATGTTAATATCATATACATATATTATTTTGTTTACAGCAAATGAATTTGTACTTCTTTGTTTTGTTTAGTAGATATTTCTTTTCATCTTGCTTTTACTTTAATACTATTTGTCTTGTATTTCTATATATACATATATATAAACTCAAATTATTATTAAACAATTTACTTGAGATTTTAACTCAAATTCAATATATATACAATATTTTAAATTTAAATGATTCATCCAAAATTTATTCAAAGATCGGGGAAACTCGCATCACTTAAATCGATTTATTTCAAAAATATTATTCAAAAATTGTTTAAATTATCAATTTAAATTTATATAAATTCAGGGTCGTTACAAACTTCCCCCCTTAAAAGAATTTCGTCCTCGAAATTTGCCAGGGAGACGCAAGGATAGATGAAGAATATTTCATCGAATCAACTGAATATTTATTCTGCATTTGGCTTACCAAATCAGAATATCAATGATAGATACAAGAACGAATCTATTTAACAATCAACAAAATACTCGAGTTATCAAGATCTACGAAATATGCAGTGGCATTGGTTAGTTCGAAGGGATAACTAACCATTCGTAGAACATATCGGGACCCAAAGAAACAGATAGATCTATGGATACAATTTCAAAACTTTTAGTTTAGAACTAAAGTATACCTATCAACCATAGCAAACAAAGCAAACAATTCATCCAAACAAACAATTTTGGTTCAGTTGGAGTTTATGTCCCATATCAATATATCGAATCTCCTTCCTGGATCTACCAGAAATTATCGAAGAATCGAGAACAGATGTTGAACAAAAGAGATTGAGAGAGAAAAGATTGCTTCCTCTTTGTTACAGGATATTGACCATTTATAGTCGTATTCTCCCGTCCCCTATCTCATCCTCTTCTTGCACTCATACTCACTATTAGTAGATAGCAAGAGAATTTACTGAGGCATACGGACGGATATCTGAGAATTACTCATTCTAGGTTATACTTCACTCTATCTCTAATGAGTTACTTAATGTGTTATATTCCTGAGCTAAAGTTCAACCTTAGCTCTGATACCAAATGTAAAGATACGGAATTTTCGCTTTCGAAAATCGACATCCATACTTTACATCGTACTCGAATGCCATAGATTCGACCGTTCAAATCCGAGTCGCCGGAGCTTATAACAAAATTAAGTAAATAACACAGCGGAAGAAAAAGAAAACAATGATATCATATACAACTCCAATGAATACAATATCCAGAATGATATACAACAATGATATCATTATGATACAGCGGAAAGCAGAAATGATAACTCCAGCAGCGGATAGAATGTCTCCAATAGAATGCTCCAAGATAAACAACGTTAGTCCATGAACTCCAAGAACTGAACCGGCTCCAGATAAACTACTCAACCTGAATATCTGAGAAACCCAACTCTAGACTGCCCGTATAGAAAAATTGTGGGCACCCAGAGTTTAGGAAGGGAACAATAAACTCCAGGTCAGTCATGGGACTGGTATGAGCAAACAAAAACAGTTTATCTTTAAACAAAAGAATTTTAAACATTGACACCCGCAATGTTTTTGGAAAATGAAACTACCATAAGACCTCCCGCCACACACACAATGCAATCGCAGAATTGGAGGAGATTTCTTCTTATGATAGTCAAACATGCTTACTACGCAAAAGAAAACTCTTTTGATATTATTACTAGTGCATAGTGTGAAAACATTTCGAAAATACAATATTAATCTTAGCCAGCATACAACCATTATTGTATGCCTACTATAGCTACCATGTTCAAAAGCAGGTTACCGCCACATTCCATAGTAGGTAATACAACTAAAACCGTACAGGGTTCATATTGTTTCTTTGGATTTCCAACAAATGATCAGGCAAAGGAACTTCCTTACCAAAATGGAAACGCCTCTGGAAAGACGCGCCGAGAACCTAACCAGATCTCTACAAACACAAGGCCGACGCTACCTCACGCTTTAACCAAGCTGTAACTAGGTAACTAACACACAAGTCGTGTCATCCCCCAGTCGTCACCGACCTTTATCTGAGACGTCTCGATCATAAAGCAACAACCACAAAGTATAATAACTGTGCAGCATCAACATAGGTAAAATATCTGGGCTCCATACCATGATATCACCTTTTATCCAGAAGGAAATGACATATCCTAGGGGCGCTACCCCTACAAACCTTTGTCGCAACATTCCTGTTTCGACCATTACCGAGTTGTGAGGCTCGACAAAGTCTCGTCCACAAAGCAACACTTTTTCACAAAGCAACGCTTTTTCACAAAGCCACGCTTTGATCAACAATGATCAACAGCACTTCGTATGCCACATTAACAAATTGGGAATGTATCACTAGTAACCATCAACTACATAACCTCTGAGCTCGTACATCTCAGAGAAGGGTGTTAAGCTAAGAGAATAAATTCTCCGCCACCAACAGAAATGTATTTGATAGAAACCAGCTTTACATCTCAAAGTGTAACGTCAGACACACATCCATACAAGTCCGTTCCGGGATCGAACGGAACCGAAGGCACTTCCAAAGAAGCCCTTGCAAATCCGTATAATTTCTAATCACGTCCGGACTTCCCATCACAAAGGGTAATAAAATCTCTATACCGGGGATCAGCCGATGTAGAGACAATCGATGGTAATCCTTTCGTTTTTGAAAATATTCGGTCTTCACCACCGGTCTTCAACTGCTATCCATATACGACGTATCATTATTCGGAATGGGTTATATGACACAAAGGTCCTTCACCGGCTAAACCGAATAACGAGCGCAATTAAAAATCATATGGATACTGGGGTCTCAGTTAAATCACAGCTTAAAGCCCAAAACTTTTCATTCGAATGGTTAAAACAAATTACCATTTCCAATCTTTTAAACAAAAAGATTCATTTTAAAAACCTTCAATGGTTTAAACAAATTTCCACACTTTTAATCTTTTAAACAAAAAGATCCAATTCACAAAGTTCGCCCCGTTCACAAAGGTCCATTCATGGATTTCAAAACAATTCCCATTTTAATTGAATTAACTCGTTAAATCTTTAAGTCAAGATTTAACTTATAGCTTTCAAAACTCGTTTCCAAAGATTCATTCATAGTCTTTCAAAACAATTCTATTTCAAGTTAGATTAACTCATCCGGTCTTTCAATCAAAGACTCATTTCATAGTTTTCAAAACATTTCAATTTTATTTCAAACTTGAAACCGTTCAACACAAATTGGAAGTTCATTACTTATGTGAAAGCTTTTACTATTTGAAAACAAATAGTTTCGTTTCATAAAAATCCAGTTATATTTACACGAGTTAAAACCCTTAAATTAAATTCAAAATTCCCAAATCAATACCTTTAAAATGGTTTAACCCATATATAACTTGTATAGCATCTTTAATCCCTAGTTTCAAATCATAGAATTCAATTTCAAACTTGAATTCAAATTTAAATCAAATTATTTAAATTTCAAAACTCGATTAAGTTATTCGAAATAACTTTTATCTTTGAAATCCCATTTCAAAAGCTTTTCATATTAAACCCCAATTTTCAATTTCAAAATCAATTGAAATTAAAATTTCAATTTCAAAACATTAAATTTAAATCATCTGTGACTTAACTGATTTCCTCGTGAAATCCATAATTGTGTGTGTAAGAGTGTAGTCCTGGGGTTTCACACAATAGTGCACAACATCAATCATCACAGATATATCGATAAGCGGTATAACCCATAACGCTTATCTTCATTCATAGATTCATAGATAAAATAAATTTATCAGTCACAAAGATTCACTATTACAATTCGATGTGGGTTTCGGATATCCAACTGGAATCCGACTCCCTGTCACATCGAAATTCAAGTGTCGTTTACGGGTCAAGGGTTTCATATTCACATAGTAATATATCACAGAAACAGATATATATATCGCAGATAATCAATTACATTCATCCCAGATAAATAAATTACAGATCACAACACAAATCAGGATGTATCACAAAGCATCATATATCAGGGATATCAAACAATCAAATCATCCAATAGAATCCAAACATTCATAAGTAAGGTCAAATAATTGTCTTATTAATTCAAATCAGATTAATTTCTTAGGAATTTCTAATCCTGGTTAATTAATATTAATAATTTACAAATCATTTTGATTAATTACTCTTTAATCATTTATTAATTAACCATTAATAATAAATTGATTAACCTTTAATTATTATTAATCAACCTTTAATTATTAAATAATTATCCTTTAATTATTTAATTCACCATTTAATTAATTATCTTTAATTAATAACTTTAATTAATTATTCCTCAATTAATTATCATTCCTTAATCACCTTCATTAATTAATCAACCCTTAATTAATAAATTATTCTTAATAAATCACATTAATCAATTAGCCCTTAAATAAATTTTTGTTTAATCACTTGAGTACTCAACCTTTAATCATTAATTAATAATCCTTAATTCACAAATTTATTACATTGATTTAATCCTTAGATTATCCTGAGTAATCATCACTTAATTATATTTCTAGATTAAGTTTTTTTTTAAATAACTTAAGCATTCAAGTTAAACAAATTTTATAACTTTCTTAAATCGAATGTTAAATAAAACATTTTTTTTATAGAAGAAATTTATTTAAGAAAAATGTTTAAGCTAGATTTATTTAAAAATTTAAAACTAGCTTATATTTAAACTTAAAAACTGTTTAAATATTTGCTTCGGGTTCAGCCCGGCTCTTACCCGAATAGTACCCCCACTAAAACCTGAGGAAAGCACGATAATTACTCGAGCCTGCTACGTTTTCTTCTCGAGATGAAACCCGAGAGCATCCTTATGTTTACTCGAGTAAACACCCGCGTACATTCTCTTCCTTCTACTTTGGTGATGCTCCGACCACCGAGACTGTCGAGACTGCCTTCGATAGGTCGACAGTGACCTATATCCTCAATTCCGATCATCAAAACGATGAAAACTCATCAAAGCAAAATTTGAGCCTTCGAGCTTGATACTGGAACCAGAATACAACCTGGAAGTGGCCTCGTTCTCGCCACCACAACCACCGGAACACGTGAAACTCCGGTCGCGATCTTGTCATCCTCCCCTCAACCATTTCCCAAAGCCGTGTGCGACTCGCTGCACGATTGAAGCCTCCCCGATCGAATTTTTCGACCACAGCTCCCACTAGGTTTAGAGATTAAATCTCTTCGCCAATGATGCCTCGATGATCTGACACCCTCCTCACCATTTTTTCCGAACACCCCGGTCCTTCCTCCATCTTCAAAACAAGGTCCCGACCACTCTCGATCTTGAGATCACCGGAAACACTCAAAGCAAAGATTTTTAGATAAACCCAAATTCCTCTCCAATCTTTATTCTAAAAATCTAAATCTTTGTTTTAAAAATCATGATTAAGTGTAAGCATTCGGTCTGCGTATCTGAATTCATGTTTTAAGGAGTTCGAATTTTGACAAAAATCAAAGCTTGCTCAGTTCTTTGATTCCCAGAGGCAAACCAATGTAGTTTAACTTAAATAAATTTATTTAAAAGCTAGTTCGTGATCAAACATACATTTTTTTGTTTTGGTCCTGAGTCCAAACATTAAGGAAATCAAGTAGAAATGATTTTTGGAAGTAAGGCATGAGCTTGAAAATTTAACAGAGGTAATTTTTTTTACAGGTTATCAATAAGCAAACATCAATTTTTACCATACACAGAGCACTGCACAAATGAATATTCACACAAACATACTTTTAAATATAAATATGCAACCATACTTCACAATACAATATTGATCATAGCAATAACATTCAAACTAATTTATACTTTAAATTTTTAAAAGTGGAGTTACTCACAAGCATCAAGAAATCAAAACAGGGTAAGCTTCTAAAAAAAAGGAGTTTGCTCACCTTATTAAAAAGACAGAGATAAACAGTGTTTCCATTGTTGAACCAGATTTTGAATTTGCAAACTAAAACTTGTTCTCGATCCAGACATTGATTTCCAGGCTTGAAAGCTTGAAACAGGTATGAATTTGATTTTGTTTAAATGTAAAGATGATGTATTTTTCTTTTACTTCTGATCTTTTCTCAGTTAAAATGGTGGACAAAATCGAAATGAGGAAGGTTGATGTATAAATAAGATTACAGGGTAATATTTTGTACAGGTTATTATAATTTTGTACAACATAAGCCAGAGATATTTCATCTTTTGGTGGCTGATACAATTGAACGTGATGGCTTCATTTATTACTTGTACAAACTTACTTATCCCCTACCTTTCGTATGTACTTGTATGATTGTATATTTTTTTTCTCAAGTGTATATATGTCTCCTTTTACAAGTTGTCTCACATTTTCCTTTCTCTTTAGTTCGGCTGAGTTGATCTTGTACATGCTGAGGAGATGTGGCATTAAATGCATGTGTCTCTACTTTTGTTTACAACTTACTATTTGTTATGTATTACAGTTCTTTCTTTGCTTTGTATAAGCATGTACATATGTACTTAGATTTTCATTTGTATGTAAATTTTCTTGTTTTGTTTACTTTATTTACTTTGTACATAAATGTTCATAAGAGGGCTGACATGTTAATATCATATACATATATTATTTTGTTTACAGCAAATGAATTTGTACTTCTTTGTTTTGTTTAGTAGATATTTCTTTTCATCTTGCTTTTACTTTAATACTATTTGTCTTGTATTTCTATATATACATATATATAAACTCAAATTATTATTAAACAATTTACTTGAGATTTTAACTCAAATTCAATATATATACAATATTTTAAATTTAAATGATTCATCCAAAATTTATTCAAAGATCGGGGAAACTCGCATCACTTAAATCGATTTATTTCACAAATTTTATTCAAAAATTCTTTAAATTATCAATTTAAATTTATATAAATTCGGGGTCGTTACACTCTATACATGCTAAGAAGGTTTTCCCATGTTCATTCACAATTTTTGAGAAACCTTTAAGCAAGGGTGGTCTTGGCTTGTTCAACATTCCTGTTTGGAATAAGGCTGCTTACAGTTTTCACTTTAATGCACTTTTGCATAGGAAGGACTCTCTTTGGGTTAAATGGACTCTTCGGCATAATGTTGGATCCAAGAATATTTGGCAGATGGAAGTTCCTCAAACTTGCAGCTGGATATGGAGGTGTATATTGAAATTGAGAAACACATTTAGGCCTTTAATTCAAATTCAACTTTCTGTTTCAAGTGTTTGTAGTTTCTGGCGTGAACCTTGGATAAGCAAAGGCATTATTCTAGATCAAATCTTTACTTCTCAGCAGAAATATCAATCTGGCGTTGGCATGAATGCCAGGGTTGTTGACTATATTTCGAATGGTAAACTGTTGCTACCTTATTCCAGTAACCAAATTGTCAGGTCCCTATGGAATCAATTTGCTCCTAACAAGTTTGTCATTCATGATCATGATTATGTGCAATGGAATGGCAAAACCCACTCAATTTCATGTGTTTATGTCGCTCTTCTAGGTATTGATTCCATTCTTGGTTGTAAATGGCACAGGGTTACTTGGACTGACATTTCTCCAAATAGTGACAATCTGATGTACTGGAAAGTAGTGAACAAGGCTCTGTTAACTAGGGATAAATTGCTTGCTTTTGGTATGGATGTTCCTTCTATCTGTGTTTTGTGCAATACTCACGATGAAACTTCCCTACATATATTCTTTGAATGTCCCTTAGTTCTCAATCTTTGGAGTAAGTTGTTGTGTAATATGGGGATGGCTATTGTTCCTCATCTCTCTACTGATCAGTGGGCTATGATCGAGAATGCTACTAAGTGGAATGATATGAGAAGATTTCCTTTCTTCTTCAATTTAAAAAAGCTGATGAAATTAGTGTGGTGTGAAAGGAATAAGAGGATTTTTGAAGGTAATTTGAGGAGTCATGTTGTGCTTTGGGCTGTTCTAAAGCATGAAATTCATAGTGGTATGAGAGCCAGTGGGCATGATTTTCAAGTGAATCGGATTGAGCCTTGGATACCATAGCTTCTCAAGACTTCTTGTTTTTTCTTTTTGTTTCTTTTATATTCTCTGTTTGTATCTTTGTTTTTCATTTATAATAAATCTGGTAGGGGACCAGTTTTCAACCCCGCTCGCTCTACAAAAAAAGAGAGATGATGATGGTTAATGATTACAATCTAAGATGTGACAAGGGAGGAATATATATATTTATATGTATGTATATAAGATTATTATTTTTAAATTTATGAATTGTCACATCACTTGCTAAACAAAATTAACATAAGATAATCTATCCTTAAGTATATTATTATTTAGCTAATTAACTCTTATATATGTGTATATATGGTGCACAAAGACGAACAATGTTCTCGACAACTTTCCGGTGTCGAAAGGTCGAAATTTCGAAAAACGTTCTTTGGTCATATTTTCTGTTTTTTCTACGAACTATTTAATTTGGTAAACAAATTTTGAAAACGATTTTATCATCATTATTAATTTATTAAAATGAGTTTATTTTCATTATAAAACCTACATATTGAATTTTTAAAATTAAATAAATATTCATTAATCAAAGCAGTGAAATTCTAGGTCGTTACATTACCAAATCAGATAAATAATGCCATGATGCACAACAACGGGTAGCCTTAGCACAAATGTGCCTAAACTCAGTCTCTCATACCATTCTTGTGACGACTTACCTTTTCTACCCTCAATAGTCGACACTAATACATTCACGGTATTCATGTTTCGAACATCTGAATGCCGGAAAGAGAGATTGTTAGGATAAAAGAAAAGAAAAGAAAAAACAGAATCTCACTTGTGACGAGTAATATATAATATCCAAATGATCTTTACAAAAGAAATTTTTAATATACATATAACAAACTAGAGTAACTAACCTATCAACCGCCTGGATATTTACAACAACCTGTCCTTACAAATACTGATAAAAACAAAACAAGAAATACAGCAGAAAATAAAATACGTCAGGTCTTGGAGGCATCCAGCTCGTCTTCTGAAGCTCAAAGTGTCTAAAGCTCAATCTGGAAAAGTACTCGGGTATGACCTGAGTATTATAAGAAAATAAAACCCGGACCAGTCTGGTAAAGAAGCGTGAGAAACTCAAATTATATGAATTTTTAAAGTTATAAAACCTTTCAAAAATAAAGTTATCTCGTAAGCCATGCCGCACATAAACACGGATGGGTTTTTATCTTATGATAACCAAACCATTTTATTAGAAAATGCAATGATATTATAATAATGTCTAAGGTTTAAAATAAATATTTAACATAGCCAAAATGGTTACGTTAATTACATTTAATGGCATATTTATTATACAACTAAGTCCGTAAAGACATGTATTGGAAAATGGATTCTATCAATGACAAGGCTATTAAGCACCGCCTGTCACAGTACACCTCTAGAGAAAATGTACCGAGGGCCTCACATGGACCCCTCTGAATGACAAGACCAACCTACACCTTTCTGGATAGTACCGAATATGTCATCACCTTGGTTGCAGCATACAATCGTACTGGGTCCTTAGCATACATAAATCCATAAATATCGGTCTAGATCGGGTGACGACCATACCCTTATGGTAGGAACCACATAACCTTGCGGCATATCGCATGTATTAGTCATAACCGGGTGTGAGACTTGAGGCTACATTTTACATTTTTAGCAAATTCTACTTGGAATGATAGCACTGCCCTCTAGGCAATAATGTAATTCCAATATTAATTCATACAAGTTGTTCAGAATATGAACAAACCGAAGTCACTACTTTTACTACAACTTTTTTGGAATCACCCTCGGGATTAGTTGCAAGTAGCCCTTGCACTTTAAAAAACTCTGTCTTCGATTCCATCATCTTCAAGATGTCCCAATTCGAACACTTATGCCGGTTCGAAGTGGTATTCAGATAATTCATGCTTATCCGATCTTGGTCTCCCCGAACCAACAATCGACAGTTTTCGGTCGACTCAATCCCATTTCTTTCAAAAGCAAGCAGATGATATAAGAGTCCTAAAGGGATCTCTAAAATCCACCCTTAAACTGAGAGATGTTTCACCGGAATGAGTTCCCCTAAGGGGATATCAAACCGTATGAAATTGCAAAGCTTTCATATACTTCCTAAGTCAAAATAGGTTAAGTTATCGATAGTGGACAAATCACTATCTGGTGTAAGCATATAATTTTCAAATGGAAAATCGAACATCATATACTTATCACCACTTTTCGATTTCAACCTCGTACGACCCTCGATTAACAATGAAGTCAGATAAGTTAGAGTACTACCCTTGCCTCGACGACATTCTTAATTCTTACAGATAGAAACGGGCTTTCATACCTCGAAATTTAATGTCGACTATAAGATGAAGTACCTTCCATATACTTAATTAATCATGACCTATTTATAAAAATTAACCCTCTTATACTTATCACACTTTTTGACATTTTGACTTCTCTATCCCTCACACAGAATCGAAGCCAGGTAAGTCAGGGCACTAGTTGCACCCGGCCTTGCCTTAGTTAAAGCACTCTGATTCTAGATCTCATAGATAAAGGAAAGTATACTCATCGGGTTTTAGTGCTAAATACAAGATGACTTCCTTTCCATAAACATGTCGACATTTTAGCACTACTTATCATATTTGTTTTATATTACCCATTGACACTGACAAAGAAATCCCTTGCATAAATAAGTCTTTTTAAAACAAATCTGCAGACCAAACTTTTTTCTAGTCTTTGATTTCAAACTAGTTATTGAAAACATTTTCCAAAATCATTTATTTAAGCCAAAGCTTGATTTCAAAAGACAAGATCCTTTCTTTATATAAAGCAAACAACTTATATAATAAGAATAAAGTGTTATAACTCAAACTTCCTTTCCAATTTCCCAGAACCATTTACTATAACAAAAATGTTATAGTCCATGGTCTCTTTCCTTTTCTTGGAAACATTTATTGCAACAATAGTGTTGTAATCCATGCTTCCTTCCTCTTTTAAAATTACTTTTCAAACTCTTTAGAACATAGTTTGAAACTTGTATTTAAGACATCCCTTAAAGATCGTCGCATTCGAACAAAACTTAACCTTTGAAACAAAGGAGTTTCCTTTATAAAATTTAAACGTTTTGTTTAAATAACTCAAATAAATTCTTAAAAATATATATAAATCTTCAAACTCCTTTTAAAATACTATTACAACTTTTATAAAACACCTTCGAAAAGAATTATAAAATTTCTAAAATAGATAACCTCCTTTTGTTTTACTAAAATCATAAATTTCCAACATGCATCCATAGAAACTATCGCTATATAGACCGTAACTTTTAAAACTTTTTTTAGTAAATCAAATAGCTTTTAAACCATTTTCTTTTATATTTTATACCCCTTTAATACCTTTGCAAAAAGGTTTGAAAACAAAAGTCAAGTTTGGAAACCCCTTCAAAACACTTTTAGAAAACAAAGTGGTAACCCATATTAAAAGAGAGCACAAGATTTCAACGTCGCAAGACCAACAACAAGAAGGTCAACTATAACAAAGCAACATTCACTTCCCACATAACCAAACATTTACATAACCAAGAATGTATGTAAATAAAAATCACAAGGCGAAGAATCATTTAGGAACCCTCTACAAAATTTCTATTCTTCGAAGTACTTCCATAGTGACCTATTCGCTACGGAATACTCTGACTTCCTGTTGCTTTAGTCCCCTACAAAACAATGCTTACTTATGTCATCCGCTTCCAAGTGGGAATCATATCCAACCAAGCAATATACATAAGCAAGTCACAAATACATACATATATATTTTTACATGTCATCATCAATTTTAAACCATTTTAAAACGGTATTCCAAGTAAGAAATCTCACTTTTAAATCATGACCAAACCCTTGCTAGAAGCTACTACTTCCTCCTACCATCACCCCGAAGCTAAAGCTTCCACTTTTCCTCTTTTTCCTTGTGTTCAAAGCTTCCCCTTTTTCTTAAAATCACACGGCCCAAGGCTCCACCACCCCTAGACGCTCTCAGCCTAAGGCTGAAGTAGGGTTTGGCTCCAAAGCATCCAACTTTGACTTGCCTAATGGTTTTACCATGCTGCATTATAGAACATACTTGAGTTTGGAGGAGAAAGAAGTTATTTTGAAGTGAATTTTCTTTTATAAAACTATGGTGGAAGAAGAGTGAAGAAGAATGGAGAAGAGTGGAGCAATATGGAAATGCAAATTGAAAAATGGAAAGTGTGGATGCTCTTTTATAAACATGGAAAGTTGGCAAATTACAACTACTGCCCCTTAGCCATAAGACCTTTTTACTCTTACAAAATTTAACCATGGTACACCTCCCATGTAACAACCTATCTGCCAAAGTACTTTTCATAATGACATGTACTACCTAGTACTTTAGCACTTAAAATAGAAAAGGAAAAGTTTTCTTTTTCTTAATTTTTAATTAATTACTTAAGTACTTTCTAAAATGTGATTTATATAAATTCATTTAAATAATGAGATGCTTTTTTTATTTGTGTATGTGTGTACAAAATATAAGTGTGTGTGCAACAACATTACAATAACTTTCGTTCGTTAAAAAGTCAAAAATCTAAAAAATGAATTTTGATCACATTTTCAATTTTTCATCAAACTATTTATTTGTGTAAAAAAAATTCAAAAATATGTTTCCTTCATTATTTATTAATTAAAAGAGTGTTATTTGACTATTAAAAATCAATAATCGAATAATTAAAATTAATTAAATATTTACAAATCAAAGCAATAAAATTCTGGGTCGTTACATCATTCCCCCCTTAAAAGAATTTCGACCCCAGCATTTCATCACAACCAATCAAAAAACAAGCCATACTTAACATTTCCTAAAATGTTAAATGAATAACAACCAAACTTAGAGTTTGTCGACGTTTACAATCTTCTGATGATACAAGGATGATAAACAACCTATTGAGCATACCTCATGCTCAACAGCCATAGATTATTGCTCAATCGATTATTCACACTACCTTATGGAAATCGAAGAGTCATCTACCCAACTCCTCATAAACCCTAAAACATTAAAGGCAAATATACTTAAGCCCGATGTGTATGAATCATATGTATGTAATATTCAATCACTTATTCGGATACTTAAATATCTCATCGAAACTAGTAAGATCATTTAACTTCTCCATTGTGGAACTGATCCGGTTCCTTGATCTAATACTTATATTTTCCTTACATAGTTCTAAATATGATAGAAAACACTCATATCATCCTAAGAATCCTTCTCAAGTACTCGTCGTCGAGAAATCGGGTGAAAACGCCTAGTTTGGACTGGTGTATATCACCTAGAAATCCTATGCATGAACTCTGGATCAAGAACTGTTACGCGAATAAAATGATCCAAGTCCAACTTACGGTTTTATCCCTTTAGGATAACTTAATGATTATACTACCCCAATTCTATTTACTTCCAAAAATTATTTATGATAATATTTCATAAAAACATAACTTAAATTTTAAACTTGTATAATTCCCTACTACATCCTGAGAGTATATACAATAATCTGATTTTATCATTCATCTTCTTTTTTCCTTAAATTCAAATGTAGGCCTAAAATAAATCTTGGTCTTAAAACTAAGTTAACCTCTTCGACCTCTTTACCCATCTGGTCTAGTAAGTATCTAAGAAGGGTAGGATTCTAGTATTTAAACTTAGTCCTAGAGTCTACTTTTCCGTAGACACCTCAAATGTAATGACGTTTATTAGTCGGCACAATAACATCAAATAGTTTACACAACTAAGATGTTAAAACAAGTGACATGGTTTAATAAAACAAAGCTTATTAAAACCTCCTTTTTTTGAGAAAAATGTGTGATCCTCTGTGAATAGAGGAGAGCACACATGCAACTATATATATCACGATAATAAGGTGCTGCCAACATGCCTGGCAGGTAACAAAACTAAATACTAGTATCAAAGAAAAATCAGGTACCCCTAAGATGAATTCCAGCAAGGCCACCACCCATCACACCCCGATATCGAGTTCCGGCATGGCCACCACCCAGTACGAGGTGTTAGGAGTACCTAGAAAAAAAAAGAAAATGATACTCCATGCATCTGAATCGGGAGCTCTATGAAACACAAACAAAGAAGAAAGCTCTATGTATCTGAATCGGAAGGAGTTAAGAAGCATCTACTCTGAAGTGGAACTGGATATGATGCTGAATGAAGAATCTGCTCTGGAGACTCTGAACAAAGGAAGAAGTGCCAAGCAGAAGAAAGGATCTTCCTGAAGATAAAAAGCCATAATATGGATGAACATATCCTGCATCAGTGGTGGAACTGCAAGTAATCCTGAATGGAGAACTCTACTATGATGGCCTCTCTGCAATTTGTAATCCTACAATCTGAAGATATGAGGACCTGTAAAAAGAGCCCGCCACCCTATCACCCATACTTGTATCTGAAGGATGACTAAGGAAAAAGTAAGAATTATACATATATATGTATATTTATATAATTAATATACATATATATGTATATATGAGATGGGAAATAAAACCTAAATGAGAAAAAACTGGACAAAAAACAATAGAATTAAAATACCTATAAACTAATACCGCCAAAAACAAGAACAAATAATTGAAAACAAAACTTAAAAAATACTTATGAATCTTTAATCATAAGTAAGTTATGATTATAAAATTAAAATCATCATAAAAATTTGAAAAATTATTAGTATTAATACTATTAATGTTAAATATATAATTGTTGTGTTTGAATAAGTTAATATTATAACTAACCTTATTAAGATACCCTTTAAAAAGATTATTTTTAGCTAATTCATATTTGGAATTAGAAATCCAATTAAAACAAAATAAAGAAATTGTAAAAGTCAATTTGTTAAAATGACTATTATTATTATTAAAAATTCTTCGATTTCTTTCAAACCATATATACCGACTAATAATAATGAATAAAGTGTCAAGTAAAAATCTAATATTCTTTTTGAATCTAAATCTAAAATTATTCCAGTAGAAGTCACAATCCGAAATTTTAGTTGTTATGTTAAAATTAAAAATTTTAAGAATATTATTAAGAATGTAATAAGAATCCGAGAAATCATAGTATATATGTTTTATATCTTCAAGATGCAGATTACAAAAATAACATTTATTATCATTTTGAATGTTTTTTCTTTTTAAGAATTCTATTGTATTTAGTTTTCCATGCAGTATTAACCACATGTGAATTTTAGATTTAGGAGGAGCATTAGATTTCCAAATAAATTTAAATGAGTTGTTTATTGTACCCGAAAAATTAATAAATCTGTAAAAAGAATTAGAAGTATATTTCTTACTCTTATCCCATTCCCAACAAATAATATCATTATCATTATCAATATTATAAAGATTTAATCTTGCATAAAGCAAATAAAGTTGTCTAAGAGTTGAACCAACTAAAATTTTATTAAAACTAAAATTCCAAGGAAGATCATTTTCAGGAGAATAAACTTCATTATTAAAGCAAACTTAAAGTTACAGATTTCATAAAGCTCTTTAAATTCCAATTTAAGAGGTAAGACTGAAATCCGTCTGTCATGCCAAAAAGAAGTACAATTACCAGAATGAATAATTGTATTTATTCCTAAGTTAAAAATCTCATGACATTTTAAAATGTTTTTCCAAAAATAAGATATATTTTGAGTTGTTGGAGAAGCAATTTGATATAAATTGCTATTTCCATTGTAATAATATTTAGAAATGATCTCTTTCCAAATAGCATTATCATTTATATCCTTAAACTTCCAAAGCCATTTACCTAGTAAGGACAAATTCATATTACACAAATTAATAACTCCTAAACCACCTTCCTTTTTGGCTTTACAAACGGTTTCCCAATTTACTAGACATTTTATATTATTATTAGGATTTTCCCCACTCCATAAGAAATCTCTTCTAATTTTATCAATTTTATCAATAACCCAATCTGGAAACAGATGCATGGACATCCAAGAAATCAGAAGGGCTGATAAAACCGAATTAATTAAAACTAGCCTACCTGCCTTAGATAAATCTCCCATTCCAGTTAGAAATCTTATTTTTGATTTTATCAATGATAATAATCCAATCGTCATGTTTGAGTTTGGTGGGTCTAATCACAAAACCAAGGTAGTCAAAAGGAAAGTTCATAGATTTACAATTTAGAGTATTAGCAACTAAATTTTCAACTTTTCAAAATCATTTAAAACTAACACGGAACTTTTGTCAAAATTTATATTTAAACTAGATAAAAGTTCAAAACTGTATAGGATAAACTTGAGGGTTATAATGTGTCTAGGAAGATAGGAAGAAAAAAGTAAGGTATCATCGGCAAATTGAAGAACCAATATACCATTACGCGATATGTCATTGCCCACACATCCTAGAGATCCATTATTGTGACGCCCCACCTCTATACTCACGCTAGCCAAGGACACTACTGGGTAATGTCATCGACTAGCGCGAAAAATAAGGTTGTTGAGGAGCGACCATCTGTGTAATTGCCTTGTGCGAGCACCGATATGTCAGAAAATATAACTTACATTTCGTTTCAAGAGGAAATCCGACATATCTAATACAAACTCAAAGCTACCACACAGTGGCTAAATAGTCTTCGGAAACAAATATAGAAATAAACATAATATAAATCAGTCACAGATGTTCATATCTCAAAGGCGGAAACAGGTATGAATATAACACATAAAAGTGTACATCAGAGTAGTGGTCAAATAAGATCCAAAATATCACAAAAGAATAGATACAAGTGCTAGACAAAAGAATAAGTATACATCATGGAGTCTATATCTCAAATGTGTAACAACAAAAACTACCAACGTAATGTAGTTAGACAAAAGTCAGAAGATGATCCCAAGTAAGGAGTCAAGCAGAAGCACCTGTAACATCTCGGTCTGACCCGAGTATTATTTAATAAAAAAAAAATAAACGGATCAGTCTAGCTATAAATATCAGATAAAATGATATAGGATAAGAGATATGACCGAAAACGTATGATAACCAAAAAAATGTCATACTGTGTCAAGTATACATCAAATAACACAAAAAAATCATACAATATCTCAAATCATCTCGTAGCACCAAAAAGAATCACGTATTATTTAAATTATTCACCAAACACAAATATTGATAGAGCTTATCAATTCAATCCACAAAAATTGGTGAAACACAAATTCTAGAAATCATCAACCATAAATTCAGAAACCACAAAAGGGGGAAGGCCTATCACAAACGGGAGCATGAAAACTCACCAACACGGGTATCACAAACGGGTTGTTAACCCATGGTCGCTAACCATAGATCCGGTGCCATGACGTAGTACAGTGAACGCCCAAGGAACCAGAAACTCAAATAATTCAGAACATCGACGTAATACAGCGTTACGCCCGATGAACCAAACTTAAATAATCAAGCACAACGACGTAGTACAACGAACGCCCGATGGACCTGAACACAAATAATCCGGAACAACGATGTAGTACAGCGAACGCCCGATGAACCAGAACACAAATAATACGGAACAACGACGTAACATAGCGTTACGCCCGATGAACCAAACTCAACAAAACCATAGGCCGCTAGCCTATAAAGGAATGAGACGAAGCTCAATAAAACGGGGTATAGTCCCCCACGCGGACAAAGAGACATCGCACATCGCTAGTCTAAATCATAAAATGATCATCATTGATCATCAAGAAGTATCGATTACACTAAGCTAGTAAATATAAGAGTTTAGCTTCATGTCCCATAACCACTTGCTTAACTCAAATATTTACGAACAGATTGTAGATTTCCACTCGAAAACTGTCACAAGAGTTCAATCGAACAAGTCCAAGAATTAACCGGCGAAGTAAACACAAGCGTTTCATACCACTTGTTTTGCTAAGCCGTTTAATTAGATTTTCTCATACGAATGAGGTAAAGGTTTGTATATACTAATAGATTAGAGAACGGTTTTATAAACGAACTCTGTATTAAAAATAGAGTTGAAATCATTTTTGTAAAAGAATTTGAATATTTACTACTAGTATAGAAACCTTTATATTTTAAAGTGACAAAGCATATAAATGATTGTAGAAACAATCAATCACCAAAATCCACATAGACGTGAATCAAATCCAAAGAAATCGATACCGAATCCATTAAAATGGATATTCTCAAAAATCCCGAAAAAGAAGTCATCAAAGTCAATAATAAATGATAGCAATAAATCGGGTAATCACGAATCGATAAAAATTGGAACCTCAAGCAAAATAGGCAAAATAGGCAAAAAAACAAGCAGGTCAGTCGACTGGCCTCTATAGTCAGTCGACTGAACCAGAAACCTGAAAGTTTCAGTTCCTGCAGTCAGTCGACTGACTGTAGGGGGCCAGTCGACTGGCTGGCACTAGAATTGTTTTCCAGCCTATCAAATGGAGAGCAAACTCTCACCATTTGCAATCGGACGAGCAATGGGCCTTAGGGGTTTTTGCCAATCGATAACCCAGCCCTATTGGCTCTTCAATACACCTCCAAAAACATGTTCATACATCAAAGCTAGGATTTTCAAAGCTTTGACTTCAAAACACCAAAAATTGAAATGTTCACCAAATCAATTCAAATCAAAAGCAAATGAATATGCACAAGTGTTAGGAATTCATACCTAACAACAAAGATAGCTATAGACATAGATGAGAGTTAAAGAACTCACCTTTAAACCCAAAAACGATGAAGGAGAAGCTTGGAAGCAAAGGAAGAAAAACTACTCCTCAACTTCAACTCTAGAAGCTTGAATCTAAGCTCAAAAGAAGAACATTTCCTAAGTTAGGTTTAGGAAATTTCTGAAATTGAAGAGGAAATGAGATGGAGAAGATGAAGAGGAGGCTTACCTTAGCTTCTCTTTGAATTTGGAGCAAGAATTTGAATTTTCTAGAGGAACTAGGGCTTTTAATATTAATTTCCCATTCCTCTCCCCATTTTCAGTTGCTTGAGTGTTTAAGAAAATAGAAATGAAGTGAAGAGGAGAGGAGAGGGGCTGAACTAGGTTATAGAGTGAGTTGGGGTGAAACCCAAACCCAAAGCCAAATAGAAAATAGCCAAATTCAACTTACTCCAAACATATCGAAGCTTATACTCAAAAAAGTCGCAAACGCCATTTTGGACTCAATGGAAGTGGTCTCAAGTCCCAATTTGACAGTTTACAAAAAGTAGCTTTTCAGACTTTAATCCGACTAACGATGCTATATTTAAATATACAATCGTAAAATATGCGGGTTGTTACAATTATCCACTGCTCTTTTAATAATTTTAGCAAAAACATCAGTAGCTAAGTTAAATAATAAAGGCGATAAAGGATCCCCTTGCCTTAAACCTCTCTTAGATTGAATTCTATTACCTAATATACCGTTAACCATAATACTAGAGTTTCCAGTTCTAAGCAAAGTCATAATCCAAGTGATCCATCTATGACCAAAACCTTTAGCTTGAAAAATATCAACAAGAAAATCCCAATCCACCGAATCAAAAGCTTTAGCAAAATCAAGTTTTAAAATCGCACAGGTTATGTTATTCTTACAACAGTAATTAATATATTATTGAACAACCGCCACACTATCAGTGATGTTTCTCCCTTTAATAAAAGCCGATTGTGAACAATCAATTAAATTATTCATTCTTGTACTAAGTCTATTAGCTAGAACTTTAGAAATGATTTTTACTGAACAGTTAATCAAAGAAATAGGTCTAAAATCTTTTAAGTTTTTAGCTCCGACTTTTTTATGTAACAAAATAACATTTGCAAAATTAAATCTCCCTAATTGCAAATTACCATTATAAAAATCATTAAACATATTAACTAAGTCAAATTTTAAAACGTTCCAAAAAGTTTTATAAAATAGAATAGGAAACCCATCCGGGCCCGGGGATTTATCCCCTGGCATGTCAATAATAGCTTTTTTAATTTCCTCTATAGAAAAAGGGTTATCCAGTTCAGATAAATCAACAATAGAATCAGATGGATACAGATCTTTCCATCTAACATTGATTCTACGTTTGATTTTAGAACCAAAAATACTCTTATAATAATCTGTAAAAGCTTTATTAAGATCTCTTTGATCAACTAACTCTTCATTATTAACAATAATGGAGTTAATTGTGTTACTACATTTTCTACCATTAGCTATATTGTGAAAGAATTTAGTGTTATTATCACCTTCATTTATCCATTGGATTTTGGATCTCTGTTTCCACATAACCTCCTCCTTTTCTAAAATAGAATTTAGTTCATCTTTTAAATTGGCGAGAACATTACGTTCACCTAAATTTAATTGTCTAGATTCTTCAATCTTATTAATTTTAAGGATTTCATTAAGAATATTATCTTTTTTGATTTTTAAATTGCCAAAAATTCCAATTTTTAAGAAAAATCCTAAGATCTCTAAGTTTTGAAACAAAAGATTTTGCAGAATTTTCCTTATTTCTAATATTATGATAACTCAAAGAAATCCATTTACCGTTAATTAAGTTCACAAAATTAGATTCCAAAAGCCACATCTTTTCAAATTTAAAATTATTAATAACAATTCTATGATGCTGGCAAGTGAGGATAATAGGACAATGATCGGAGTACGTGTACAGTAAACCGGTGACTCTATAGATTGGAAATTTATCTTCTATTTCATCACTAACAAAAAATCTATCAAGAAGAGCCATGGAAGGAGACTCTCTTGCATTACTCCAAGTAAACTCTCTATTTGAAAGGGGAATTTCAATCAAATTAGAATTAATAATAAAATGGTCAAATTCCTGCATAGCAGAGTAATCCCCTTCCCTAGGAGAACGCTCACCTATGAAACGCGTAACATTAAAATCACCCCCCAAAATCCAAGAACCCGGAGCTAATGATCTAAATTCTAGGCACTCTTTCCATAAAATTTTCCGATTGATTTTTGAGTTAGGCCCATATACATTAGAAATATTTAAAAATGAGTTATCAGAATGATTAATAAAAATAATATGAAGAGAATGCTGTTTAGTAATACATTGGAGCAATTTAAAATAATTATCCCACCACCCTATCATTAAACCCCCTGAAGAGCCCATATAAGGTAGGAAAACCCATTTTATAAAATGATAACCGCCTAATCTTCTAAAAAACGAATGTCTGGACAATTAACTTTAGTCTCCTAAAGTAAAGCATTGTCAATAGAATAGTCTTTAAAGAACGCTCTAACCTTATCACACTTATTCAAATCATTCAAACCTCTAATGTTCCAACTCATGATCCTCATAAACTAACTATACTAGCCCTCTCTAATTCCTTACGTCTAATATACTCCCTATCTATCTCTACATCAGAAAAAATAAAAGAAGTGTCGTAAACTAGCCGACTAAACTCAGCAGGTGAAAGACTGCCTAATGCATAAGTGGAATACGAACTACCCAATAAAGAACCCATACCTGTGCCCGGATTCGTAGTGTCAAAGATGACACTCGAACCAGGTAACTCATCCATAGTCTGTAACTGACAGTTATGAATCCTGGCACTTCGGCAAACGGAGCCACTAGCAGCTACAGCTTTCTTACACTTTACTTTCTTCGACGAAGATTCCATATCCTTAACAGCATTATTTCCTAATATCACACAAGAACTCAAAGAAATATCAATATCGCCTTATGCCAAATCTGGAATATTGCCTGATTCTCTATCTCCATCAATATTCTCGAACAAATGCACTGAGAGAAAATGCTGTTTATCTTCATCAATGTCATCCTTAGAAACAGGAAATAGGCATGTACATCCTCTGAACAAGTGTGCATATATGTAGAAACCTTATTTAAAAATATACTCTTATCATTTCTAACCTCCAGCAACTCGTCGAAATGAACAAAAACCTCTTGCAACAGTGATATAAACCCGTATTAGAATTTTCATCTATCAATAACTCTTTTATAAAATACCTCCTTATTAAATTTAACCAATAAAAACTTGTGTTAAATTATTTTTCTCTTGCAACAGTGATATAAACCTGTATTAGAATTTTCATCTATCAACAACTCTTTTATAAAATACCTTTTTATTTTGAATCCATTTTTTAAGGAAACTTAAGAACTAAATACCTGGTTTTTATTTAAAAACCCTTTTTGAAATGATATTATATATTTTAATCCATAGAAAATATACATATAGATAAAAATGATACTAAGGATCTGGGTCCTACCAAATAATATCATACATCCCCTTACCAAGAAGGGGTAGCACTTAAGAGAAGTGCTTACCATCCTAACACATCTTTTGCCCATTTTTAGTTATTTTCGAGTCACTCGAACTAGTTAACATTAAAATACTTCTTCTCCTTCAAATCCCATTTTGAAACAATACTGTATATTTTTCCAGATAAATAGTTTTAACAAAAATATCTCCTACCAACTTGCTTTGGGTTTGTTCGGATTTGAACTTGTTTCAAGCATACAATGACAAAGGGAATAATTTACTAAGTGCACTACAATGTTGGCTTAAGCAAACATCTGATCGTCACTTAGAAGATTATTTAGGTCACCACAAAGCTAATCGAGACTCATTCCTCGAACTATCCAAAGAAAATGTACCTTAAAATTCTCTTTGAAATATTTATACTTATAAATACTTTCAAGTAATACTATTATTACTTTTCTCAAAAATCCTTTTTTTTTAAACATACTTTATAAAACTAATTTGTTAAATCATCTTTGCATAAAATCATTCCTTCTTGTATCAAAATAAACTATATAACAACATTACTACCGAACACCTTATAGTCAAATTGTGAAACTTAATTCACAAGGTGTCCGTATTTAATCTAAATCAAAACAATAAAACCTCATCAACTAGCCGAGCATAAATAACCAAACAATAGTCAATTCTCCTAAACTGGATGAGCATGACTAATCAAATAATGAATGAAAATAATTGCATATTTTCATTTCCTAACAAACAAACACATAAAATTTAACTATATTAATTGTTTTGAAAATTATTCTTTTATATATATATATATATATATATAATCCTAAGTAAAATTATTTTATTTACCAATTTCAATATAATATAAAATATTTTTAGAGCATTAACAAATACGCACTCTCATATATAATACACTCAACTCATTGTAGGGTGTCACTTATCCTACCCTATATGACTTTACCCCCACTAAGGCCAAGGTTCTCGCTTAACCTTTAGCTCCAATACCAAATGTAACGACTCACCTTTTCGACCCTCAAAAGTCGACACTAATACATCCATGGTATTCACGTGCTGAGCATCCAAGCATCGAAAAGACATATTGTTAGGCTGAAAGAAAAGAAAATACAAAACAGAATCTCACTCGTGACGAGTAACATATAATATCCAAATTATCTTTATAAAAAAAACTTTAATATACATACAACAAATTAAAGTAACTAACTTATCATCTGCCTGGACAAATATAACAGGCTGTCCTTATAAATGCCGATAAATACAAAACCAAGAAATATAGCAAAAATTGAAATACATTAGGTCTTGGAGGCATCCATCTCCTATCCTAAAGTATCAAGCGTCTAATGCTCAACTTGGAAAAGTACTCAGTCTGACCTGGGTATTATAAGAAAATAACACCTGAATCAGTCTGGTAAACCAGCGTGAGCAACTCAAATTATATAGATTTTTAATATTATAAAACCTTTCAAAAATAAGGTATCTCATAAGACCACGCTCCACATAATCACAGACTGGTTTTTAACTTACGATAACCAAATTATTTTATTAGAAAATCCAGTGATATTATAAAAATGTCTAGGGTTTAAAATAAATATTTAACATAGCCAGAATGGTTAAATTAATTACATTCAACAACATATTTAGTATACAACCAAGTCCGTAATGGCACGTATTGGAAAATGGATTCCATCAATGACAAGGCTACTGGGGTACCGCCTATCACAGTACACCTCTAGAGAAAATATACCGAAGGCCTCACGTAGACCCCCTACATGGCAAGATCGGTCTACCCCTTCCTAGATAGAAATGAATATATCATCATCCCAGTTGTTGCATACAACCGTATTGGTACCCTAACATACATAAATCCATAAATATCGATCTAGATTGGGTGATGACCATACCCTAATGGTAGCGAACCACATAGCCATATGTCTATATCCTATTTTAGTCATTACTAGGTGTGAGGCTTGAGGCTATGTTTTACCTTTTTAGCATATCCCACTTGGAATGCCAACACTGTCCTCCAGGCAACAATGCAATGTCAGCATTCATCCATATAAGTTGCTCAGGATATAAACAAACTGAAGGCACTACTTCCACTACATCCTTTTTGGAATCACCCTCAAGATTAGTAGCAAGTAGCCCTTGCACTTCAAAGAACTCCATCTTTGATTCAAACATCTTCAAGATGTACCAGTTCGAAGTGGTTCTCAGATAACTCATGCTTACCTGATCTCGGTCTCTCCGAACCAACAATCGATAGTTTCTGGTCGACTCAATCCTAGTTCTTTTAGAAGTAAGTGAACGATACAAGAGTCCTAAGGGGATCACGAATATCTACACTTAAACTGAGAGACGTTTCACCAAAATGAGTTCCCCTAAAGGAATATCAAACCGTATGAAATCGTAAAGATTTCATATACTTCCTAAGTCAAAATAAGTCAAGTTATCGATAGTGGACAAACAACTATTTGGTGTAAGTATATAATTTGCATATGGAAAATCGGAGATCATATACTTATCATCACTTTTCGATTTCGACCCCGTATTATCCCTAGATTAACAATAAATTCGGATAAGTTAGATTATTATCCTTGCCTCGAGGACATTCTTAATTCAAACAGGTAGAAACGGGCTTCCATACCTCAAAATTTAGCATCGAGTATAAGATGAAGTACCTTCCATATACTTAATTAATTATTACCTATTCAAGAAATTATCTCCCTTATAATTATCACACTTTTCGACATTTCAACTTCTCTATCCCTCACCCAGAATCGAAGTCAGGTAAGTTAGGGCACTGGTTGCGCCTGACCTTGCGTTCATTAAAGTACTCCGATTCTCGATCTCACAGTTAGAGGAAAGTCCACATATCTGGTTTTAGTGCTAAATATAAGATGACTTACTTTCCATAAACGTGTCAACATTTTAGCACTACTTATCATATTTGTTTTATGTTTCGTAATGGCACTGACAAAGAAATATCTTACATAAAACAAAGTCTATTTAAAATAAGTCTGAAGACCAACTCCATAACTTATTTCTAGTATTTGATTCCAAACTAGTTACTGGAAACATTTTCCAAAATCACTTATTTAAACCAAAGCTTGATTTCAAAAGACAAGATCATTTATTTATATAAAGTAAACAACTTATTTAATAATGTTATCCATAAAATAAACTCAAAGGCAGAAGTATGAAAGAAGGTTAATGAGAGTGAGGTTTCGATGAAGCAACAGGCATAGGCTTCGACAGAGGTCATCAGAAGACGTTTCAAAGGCATTAAGAAGGTTTCGAAGGAGTCGAAGGTGCTAACTGCTCTTATAGTGTGAAGGCTTTCGATCCTGATGGAAATAGAAGTACCCTTCCGCCATTTTCAACCTTTCGACACAGATAAATAAGCATGGACAGCTTCGGAACCCCCTTTCGAAGGCAATGGATGATAATCTCCCACTTATGGGCTAAACCTTTCGAATCTGAAGGTTTCACCCTTATCATAACCCTTTCGAAAGCATTGACAAGCCTTTCGAACCGGTCAAGGCCGATAATATTAGGGAAAGGTTCCGCCTCAATTCTCAGGCATGCATTCGAAGGCTACCCAACATCATTGAAACCACTAGTATTTCAATATCTTCAAAACTGGTATAAGAAACCTATCAACGGAGTTGGAGGCCTCTATCTTATTTCCAATAACAACAAGACAACATGAGAGAAAAGGCGCACTTGGGAACCTTTCGATGGCGCCGAAAGGTGTTATGAAGGAGGTAGTGCTTGAAGTTCAACAAAAGCGAAAGACCCTTTTGACTCGGTCAAAAGGTCTGGGAGAAGATAAAGTAAGCGCAAGAGTAGACCAAAGAGCACAAGAAATACGCCTTTCGACAGCGTCGAAAGGAGTCACGGCCTATCGACTAAGTCGAAATGGTTGGAGCGGCATATAAAGAGGGGTCCCTTCGACTGAGTCGGAGGCATAGGCGCGGAAGGGGCCGACTGCATTTATAAATAAGACCCCAAGGGGTCTGGTTTTGGGGAACAAATTCTAAAATCCTGAATTCATTTCTTCTACTCTACTCTCTTATTTGCAATTAAGTCTGATAAAATCCCTAAATAAAATTAGGGGAAAAAGCTCTATATCTTGTAACTCATTTTGGATTATTAATAAAGGAGTTATGGCTTATTCAACAAGGAGTCTGATGATGAGGAAGATCATTTAGATCATTAGCTAGTCTAATGATAAATTGCACATGATTCTAGCCTTTTCTCTAAATCTCTTTCTGTCTATGCAATGCATAGGATCGACTAGGGGATCTCTGGTCGAAACACATCATCATCGGAACCTACATTTGACACCAGAAATAAGAATGATGATGGGGTTTCGACCATGATGAATTATGAAACTAGGAAACGCCCAGGTCTATCTTATACAAGGAAATTAGAGTGAATCTTAGACAATTATAAGCTAGAACAATTTCGAAAGAGAGGAACCCCTTTTGACACAGTCGAAAGGGGTGCTTCGAAGGGGATTACAGTTTATGATAAACTAACAACTATTGGGAGAGGAACTCATTCGAAAGGGTCTATCCACAGATACTTCAGCAATCCTTTGGAAAGGGTTCCAAATCAAAAGTAGCGAAACTATGAAGTCGAAAGCAACTGTGACTTATTAATGAAATACGCGTCTCTTTCGACATGATCGAAAGGACCAGATAAGTACCTTTCAACATGATCGAAAGGAATGAAAATTTAAAAGGATCAATTGCTTTCGATCCACTCAAACGAAAGGATTCAAACAGATGCTGTCTCTCTAGACTAATTTCATGAAACCTTTCGACTAAGTCAACCCAGTTGAAAGGAGAAGATAGCTCTTTAGACCCTTTCGATCGAGCCAACCGGGTCGAAAAAGATGTACAATCTTCTAAACCCTTTCGACTATGACAATCTAGTCAAAAGGTATGCTTCAAAAGAAATGATCTCCCATCAACATGGATTTTTGAGTTTAACTACCTTTCACGTGGCATCGGGAATGTTGACAAATTTTCTTCTTAACATTTTTGGCGCTAGAAGGAGAGTTCAAACCTCCGACCTTGTCACTGTATTACAGACTAATTGCAGTACATTTGTCCTACGCAGGAAAAATGAGATCAAAACAGTTAAGTGGAATTGAAGAGGGAGTTGTCCACACCACTACTTTGGAGGAGAATATAGCTCCATCTTTTAATCTTGATGGGGCTGTTCCTGGGCAAACTTCATTAGTAGCACAACAAGACGAGAATACAGCTAAAATCAAGCACTTGGAACAACAGCCGCAGAAGATGAAGGAGCTACTAAAAATGGCTCTATCTCAGAAATCTTCCAAGACTCCAAATCCAACGCATGGGGAAGAGGTGGTCTCCCTAGAAGGAATCTAAAAGCTAATTCCAATGAGTATAAAAGTGGTGGATCTGACGTCCTCGAAGAAGAAAGAACTCCCATAATCAAAAGCTAACCATCAGGGAAGGATTCTCGACAAATCACTTGAACAATCTGGGAGTTCAACATCAAAAAAATATTGCCCAAATCAGAAAGATTATTACAATGTCGAAGCTTACCTAAAAGATGCCATTGCGAAGGCGATAAAAGATGCTATGAATTCAAAAGGAAAACGAACAATAGACAAAAATGTTAATGACAATGAAAGAGTGCCTCCATTCACTTATGAGATCATGGCCACAGTTATCCTGCCATATGTCAAGAACCCATCAATGAAATATCATGGGTTACAGACCTGAATGATCATCTGATGGGTTTTGACAGCCAAACGGACCTACACAATGCATCTGAAGCTGTCAGATGCCATTTGTTCCTAGTCACTCCCCAGGAAGCAGCAGCAAAATGGTACAGGCAGTACCGGGAAAAAACTATATATTCATGGAAGCAGTTTTCATATGAATTTTTTGCCCAATTCTGCATCTGTAAAGATCCCACGATCAACTATACGGTTTTGGCCAATATAAAACAAAGACAGGGAGAGTCCTTGGGAGATTACCTTAGGAGGTTTAATGTTGAAGCTTTAAAGGCCAAGGACATGAACGATCGAGATAAGCTCATAGCCATTCATTCTGGCTTAATTGAAAACACCCCCTTTTGGAAGCTACTCTTTGTTAACGGCTACAAAGACTTGCAAGACTTCCATTTCCAAGCTGACAAGTTCATCCGGATAGATGAGCTTTACTATGCCAAGAAGAAAACTATCTTAAAGATAAAAGGGGGAAGATTTGGCCAAGACCATGGCCACAAAAGAATGAGATGGGAAGAACCATAGCTAACGCAGTTGCTTTAAACAAGCCGTTATCTTATGTGTATGCAGTAAAGAGTCAACTTTTCGGTCTCCTTTAAAGCCAAGACCAACCCTGAACGGAAAAAGGGAGGAGACTATTGCACTTATCACAAAGCCAATATGAAATGACCCTCCTATTTCTACTATTTCTACCCTAATTCCATAAGGATTTTTTTTTAACTTCATCAAAGGGAATTTAAATCAAATAGAAATCAAAATGCCATACAAGCTATAGACATAGCCACTTATTTCTTTTCTAAATAGGTAAATTAGGCAAAATCAGCAGTTCAGACGTCTAAATTCTTATGACAGGCGTCTAAACTTAATCCCAGACGTCTAAATAATTTTGACAGACGGCTCAGGGATCAAAATTTGAAACAGAGATAAAAAGACATTTTGAACTAAATTCAGACATCTAATTTTTTTGTGACAGACGTCTACTCTTAACCTCAGACGTCTAAATTATTGTGACTGACGTCTAAGTTTGGTCTCAGACGTCTAAATTATTAAGACTAACGTCTAAATTCGATCTCTATGTACATGCATATGCACATTCAATTTATATGTGTCTGGATGACCACCTACATTCATTTACGCTTTTAAGTTTGATTTAAACTTCCTTTTAACTATCAGAGATGATATATAGATTGATCATTCATTACAAATATATTTTCCAGGGTCATTTTCTTTTTCCAATAAGCAAAATATATCCAGGATCAAAACAATTAACCAATATAAATATATCAGTACATTCACAAAGATAAGCACATACATGTGAGGATGTATATGCCTCTCTTGTTTGAATCAGAGTTCTGGAAAACAAGAGGATATTGGGTTGATTGAATTTAATCAACCCACACATAGTTCAGTGTTATAATAAAAATTCCATTCATGCATGAATACCTATATGTCTATATATTTTTAACTCCTGAGACCTTGCAGTCATTTAAAAACATTCCATCCTATGCCTATTATCTTTTGTATACTTATGCCATGTAGAAAGATAAAACCATTTAATTTTCTGAGAATCAACTATCCAGATTTTCCCAAAACTTAAATCCTTTCTAAAGACTCAAAATTGACTAATACATTTATAAAATGTAATCATTCAGTTTTCAACATGGTGTTCTTACTAAATCCACTTACAATATTTTGATTAACTTCTTCAATATCAGATATTAACTAGATTCATAAATTCCAGATACAAGTCAATCCCTTAATAAAATACTTAACAAAATATTCATTCCATGTTCAACACTTGATACAAGTAACAGTTTAAATCATTAATACATGCAGATTTCATCATTTAGGCTCTTATCTAACTAAGTTTAGCATGCTATAATCTTCTTCTCAAAGCCTTGCTCCTACTCCTACTTAGTTGCTGCAATCCTTGAAAAAGCATTTGAAACTGCCTCATTTTAAATGAGACACCCCAGATGCCATTAGCACACTAGGGTCAGACACATGTCTGGTATGAGAAAATTCACAAAAGCAAATAGTTAATTAGGTTAAAAATCAAATTAAGTACATATACATGAAGTTCTGCCCTTTGGAATCAGATCATACTTGTGTGCATGCTCTGTGTCATTGTGCATGTGCACACTTTAGTTTTTCTTTCCAGAGACTACATTTATAAATATGGCACATACATTCAAGCATACAATTCAGTCATAATCAAACAATCATTCACACCAAACAGGAAAATAACCAATATGAGATAAATCATTTATTCAATCCTCATATTTCAATTCTGGAAAAACTCTAGTTTCCTCGTTATCTCAAATATTTTTCCCTTGGTATATTTATCTATCCTGGTCTCATCTGCAATATCTATGAATCAATGGACACATTGTAATGAACTAATTCACTCCATTACACAAAGATCTCAGGACTTAAACAAGCCATGTGTCAACTTGTGTTACCCAAGAACACAAGTCATTCCTGCAGTGTTCTTGACCCCAATTTCCTAATCAGGTTTAAGTTAATAATAACTCTGTTGATTTTTCATGACTAAACCATTCAGTGATCCATTTTACTAACTATAAACATCCATATCATGGCATCTCATATTATTCATAACCATACAGAGACAAGCAAGCAAACAACCATTGGTGACTTAAATAAATAAGGTTCTGTATGTATATATATACATCCTGGTATTTTAAAAAAAGGGTTTAGGCAACTAACATTGGCTTATGGCTTTTGAGAGAGTTTTTCTTTTTGCAAACATTTGTGCTTGAGTTAAACTCAGAATGACCTGGTTTCACTAAATCACAAAATTTTGTTTGCTATGCATATGAACATATATATATATATATATATTTTCATTGAATCAGGAGCATCAGCACATAGGCAGCCCTATTGCACCCCTAATTCCTTTTTGTCTCAAGCCTCAGCACTTATACATGAGTATATTGCAGCTCAACATTATTTACATCTTTCTGGGTTGAGCCAAAACCAATACTACTTGCATATTTTCAACATTTTATTTTCTGGGTATTTGTTTATGTTCCTTAACATTAACATATCAGAGATCTGGATTTATAAAGCATATATGTATACTTATGTTCCTTAACATTAACATATCAGAGATCTGGATTTATAAAGCATATATGTATACTAACAACACATAAAGCTTTCTTATAATACAACAAGTGATCAACCAAAGAAAATCAAAACCTTTTCAGTTTTAAAATCCCAGATAAATATTCACATATGAAAATACATTTTTAAGAAAATTACTTATAACTGGCTGCCTACATTAGGACTTATTGCCTTAGATTTTGAGTGAGTTTTCTCACCTAGCTCTCTTCTTTGCTTCCTTAATTAATTGATGAACTTCTACCTTCAGCCTCAAGCTCTCTTCCTTCCCTTGCCTTATGATTTCTATGGTGTTGTTTTCTTTTTTTTTCCAAGTTCTTTTCTGAGAAGGAGAGGAGGCTGCTGCATATACATGTATATATACAGGGTCTTCCTTAGGGTTTTGGGTATTGGCTAAAGCCATTTTTGCCCACCAGAAAAATCATGTTATCTGTATTTTACTTGAACCCAAAATTCTACCCTTCCCGGCTTAATTTAGGTGAAGAGAAAAGTGATTACATTTTTTTCAGAAATTTGCTTTTCAGAAAATACTTTTTTCCTTTGTCTACAATCATGCCAAAAATGTGACTTGATTTTATTATTTATCAAATACTCTTCCTAATTCTGCCTATAGCAAACATTTCCCTGTTTTGTCTTATTTTTCCTATTTTTAGCTTTCATGTAAATGGTATGTACCTTCTTTATTTATCTACAAGAGAACTACTCCTTTTTATATCTTCATTCTTTCTTTCTTTCTGCCTATCTATAAAATATATCTGGATATTTTATTTTACTAATTTGAACTCTAGTATTTATTAACACCTATATATATATAAGTCTTACTGAAATAATTAGCACACCCGTATATATTTACACTTCATTCTGTATTGACACACACATGCACATGTACACTCAAAAATATTCAGTAGCATCCATATATGTATATTTACTCATGCATGCAACTTTTAAGGATTCAATCTATATATATATATATATTCCCATACATATCAATATGTATTTATTCTTAGAGTTCAGGGACTTTTAGCTTTAGTTCATGTGCATTTCCTGTGCACACATGTACACATATACTGATACACTATCAAGCTATATCAATTCCCTTTCAAGATTTATTTAAAATTCATTTTGAATTTATTTATATTTTTCAGAATAAATTCCTAAAATCTTGGGTCATTACATACACCCCTCCTTTTAGAAATTGTGTCCCACAATTTTCCTAAGCTTAAAATAAATTTTAAACTTAATTCAGAGAACAAGTGCATTCTCAATCAAGTAGGTTTTTTTTTTAGTTCTATAATAACTGAAAACATATGCATCAAAAAAAAACAATCAAAAATCAGAATTACCTTTAATCTGAAAATAGCTTAGGATAATTCATCCTAACTTTGTCCTCTAATTCCCACGTGCAATCACTAGGATCAAGACTCCACTGTACCTTCACAAGTTTCAGAGATTTATTTCTCAACTTCTTCACATCTTTTGCCAAAATCCCCACTGGATCCTTTTCATAAATCAATTTAGAATTTATCTGCACTTGGGTTGGGGTCTCAAGAATTTCTACCTTGTCATGGACCCACCTTCTCAATTGTGATACATGAAAAACATCATGTATACCTTGCATGTTTTCTGGTAATTCCAACTTATATGCCAAGGGACCAATTCTTTCCAGAATTTTGTATGGTCCAATATATCTTGGGGTTAACTTGCCTTGTTTTCCAAACCTCGGCACATTTTTCATAGGTGAGATTTTGATGAAAACAAAATTTCCCACTTCATATTCTACCTGCCTCCTTCTCATGTCTGCATATTTCTTTTGCCTATCTTGAGCTGCTGCCATTCTTCTTCTTATCAACTCAATTTTCTCCTTAGTTTCTTGTATGTACTCAGGTCCTAAAATAGACCTTTCTCCTGCTTCTACCCAACAAACAGGTGACAAACAGGGTTTACCATATAAGGCTTCAAATGGAGCCATTCCTATGGTGCTTTGGTAGCTGTTGTTGTATGTAACTTCAACTAGATGAAGATAATCTTCCCAGTTGCCCCCAAAATCTAGTATACATGCCCTCAACATGTCCTCCAAAACTTTGTTTACTACCTCAGTCTGCCCATCTGATTGAGGATGGTAGGCAGTACTCAAACATAGTTCACTTCCCATGCTTCTTGAAAGCTTCTCCAGAATTTTGAAGTGAAGATGGTATCCCTATCACTCACAATGGTTTTGGGAATGCCATGTAACTTTACCACTTCCTTTATAAAAATTTGAGCTAATTTTGGTGCTGTTCTTTCTGACTTGACTGGGATGAAGTGTGCTACCTTGGTTAGCCTATCAACTATCACCCATATACTTGTATTACCTCTCTTAGATCTAGGCAGTCCATCTATGAAGTCCATAGATATGTCTTCCCACTTCCACTGTGGTACACTAAGAGACTGCATCAACCCTGATGGCCTTTGGGTTTCAGCCTTGACTTGTTGGCAAGTCATACATTTAGCAATGTATTTAGCTATATCAGATTTCATCCCCTTCCACCAAAAGTCACTTTTCAAATTTTGGTACATTTTTGTGTTGCCTGGGTGTATGGAGTATTTACTTCTGTGATATTCATTCAATATCTCTTTCTTCAATTCTGTGTCCTCTGGTACACACATCCTATTCTGGTATCTCATATAACCATTTTTATCAATATGGTGATTCATCACTTCCTCCCCTCTTGAGAGGAGCATTTTCTTCTCTAATAAGTTGGCATCTTGTTCTTGCATTTTTCCTACCTTCAGAATTAAATCTGGTTGAAGTGTCATTAAGCTTAACTTCCCTTTATCTTCTTGTGCACCATGCATCTGCTCATCAATGTGCACACAACCATTCTCCCCAATTTCTAACTCAGTTAGCAAAGACAAGCCCTTAAATTCTTCTATCATCATCATAGCCAATTTAGCATGCTGTCTACTTAGAGCATCTGCAACTTTGTTTGCTTTGCCTGGTGTATAGAGTATGTCAAAGTCATAGGCAGCTAAGAACTCCACCCATCTATGTTGCCTCATGTTCAAATCTTTTTGTGAAAATAAATATTTTAGAGATTTATGGTCAGTGTAAAGTTCAAACTTTGTGCCTAACAAATAATGTCTCCAAAGTTTTAAAGCATAGATTACAGCTGCTAATTCGAGATCATGTGTGGCATACCTTACTTCATGGGGTTTAAGTTGTCTGGATGCATATGCAATGACTTGGCCTTGTTGCATCAACACTGCACCCAAGCCAAATCCACTAGCATCAGTGTATACAACTAATTCTTCATTTCCATGAGGTACCTTTAAAATTGGAGCATTCACCAATGCCTCCTTCAACTGTTCAAAAGACTTTTCACATTTTTCTGACCAAACAAAAGCTTGGTTCTTCCTGGTTAGGTTAGTGAGTGGTGTAGAAATTTTTGAAAAATCTTTTATAAACCTCCTATAATACCCTGCCATCCCCATAAATGACCTCACTTCACTCACAGTGCTTGGCCTCTTCCATGCTTGAATAGCCACTACTTTATCGGGGTTCACAGAAATTCCTTGAGCAGATATAACATGGCCAAGGAAATGTACTTCCTCTCTCCAAAATACACATTTTGAAAATTTTGCCTTTAAATCTTTTTCCCTTAATCTAGACAAAACCAGGTGCAAATGATGCTTATGTTCTTCCACTGTTTTGGAATAAATCAAAATGTCATCTATAAAAATAAGCACAAACTTGTCTAAATAATCTCTAAAGGTTCTGTTCATTAGATCTACAAAGTATGATGGTGCATTGGTCAAGCCAAATGGCATAACCAAAAATTCATACAACCCATACCTAGTGTTAAAGGCAGTGTACTTGATGCTTGATTCTTCCACCTTCATTTGATGGAAACCAGATGCTAAGTCTAGTCTAGAAAATACTTTTGCCCCTGCTAATTGATCAAAAAGATCATCTATTCTTGGCAATGGATATTTATTTTTAATAGTTACCTTGTTTAATTCTCTATAATCTATACAGAGTCTTAAGGAGCCATCTTGCTTCTTAACAAATACCACCGGTGCTCCCCAGTAAGAATTACTTGGTCTTATAAAACCCTTTTCTTCCAGTTCTTCTAACTGTTTCTTTAATTCCTTTAGTTCATTTGGCCCCATTCTAGTTGGCTTTTTAATCACTGGGCTTGCTCCTGGAACTAGATTGATCTGGAGCTCTACTGGTCTATGGTGTGGAATACCCTTGACCTCACCAAACACATCCAAATATTCATTGACTATGGGAATTTCTTCAATGGTTAGTTCACTGAAATCTTTTTCTGAGTCAACTAAATGATATAGTTTTCCTTCCTTAGCTACTTCACATAAGACTGTGATTCTTTGACCTCTAGAATTTTGCAATGATATGGTGGATGAGTCTAAATTAATTATGGCTTTAAATTGCCTTAACCAGTCTACCCCCAATATAACACCTATATTTGGGTAATTCAAAACATATAAATTGGAAATAAAAATATTTCCTCCTATGTTTAATTCCACATCCACACAAATCATATTTAAAACACTAGAACTCCCCAGTGGACTTTGTATATGCAATGGGGTTTCAACCAATATGCAATTCAGTTTTAGCATTTTAACTAGTTCATAAGAAATTAAAGAGTGAGTTGCCCCAGTATCATATACTACTACTATGGGTATGGTACAAATAAGTAATGTACCTTCCACTTGGCTATGGTTTTCTGTGTTACTCTCCACTATGACTTTACCTTTTCCTTCCAAATTTGCCAATTTTCCTTGCTGTTTGTACTCAGGAGTCAGGACAATTCCTCTTCATATGCCCCTCTTTCCCACATAGATAGCACTTGAAGGCTCCTCCCTTCAATTCTGGACATCTTGGTTTGATGTGTCCTTCTTTTCCACACTGATGGCACACAATTTTCTTCTTGGTTTCCTTAGCTTTGACATCTCCAGTGCCTTTGTTACTGGCCTCTTCCTTCTTCTTATCATAAGGGTGATACCTCCCCTTACCCTTCTTGGTATTATTGTTCTTAAAATTTCTAAACTTCTCCCTTTCCTTGTCATGCTGTTCCAACCTCAAAGCTAAGTCTATCACATGATCAAAAGTCCTGTCTGCATAGGGTAACATGGCTCTGCTAAGTCCTGGGTTCAACCCTTTTATGTACCTATCATTTTTGGATGCCTCATCTGCCACAAGCATTGCTCCATATGTGGAAAGCCCCTCAAACTTTTGAGTGTATTCTGTGACAGTCATGGTTCCTTGTCTAAGTCTAATAAATTCTTCTAGCAAGGTAGTCTTTGCTAATGCTGGTACAAACCTTGCTTCCAACATCTCTTTGAATTGATTCCAAGTGATCTCATTCTCATTCCTTCCTGCAATGATTACTTCCCACCAGCCTAAAGCTACTCCTTTTAGCTGTCTTGAAGCCACTTGCCTCTTTCTTTGATCATCAAGTTGCATGTCATTGAAAATTCTTTCCAATGTTCTCAACCATGTTTGAATTTCCATGATACTCTCTGTCCCTTCAAAGCTTTTGCCTCCTAAATGAGTATATGTCTTAAGTAATTTTGAGAGTTCTTCATAGGGATTTTCTTGCCTTTGTCCTGCCCCATCCCTAAATGCTCTCACCAAGTCTTGCAGATTGACCATTGGTGGTGCATGGGAAGATCCTGCTCCCTGATTTGGTGGTCTCCCTACCATAGTTTGCTAATAATAATTTACATAGCTGGTTAGTTTGATTGGTAATTTTATTATTTCAGTGGGTTTTTTTTTACACTGAAAACATTGATATATATATTTAGTTCCTTTAAATTTTTATTTCTATCTAAGAACTTGATCTTTACTTCCACTATGTTGAATAACATAGCTCTGATACCAACTGAAATGACCCTCCTATTTCTACTATTTCTACCCTAATTCCATAAGGATTTTTTTTTTAACTTCATCAAAGGGAATTTAAATCAAATAGAAATCAAAATGCCATACAAGCTATAGACATAGCCACTTATTTCTTTTCTAAATAGGTAAATTAGGCAAAATCAGCAATTCAGACGTCTAAATTCTTATGACAGGCGTCTAAACTTAATCCCAGACGTCTAAATAATTTTGACAGACGGCTCAGGGATCAAAATTTGAAACAGAGATAAAAAGACATTTTGAACTAAATTCAGACATCTAATTTTTTTGTGACAGACGTCTACTCTTAACCTCAGACGTCTAAATTATTATGACTGACGTCTAAGTTTGGTCTCAGACGTCTAAATTATTAAGACCGACGTCTAAATTCGATCTCTATGTACATGCATATGCACATTCAATTTATATGTGTCTGGATGACCACCTACATTCATTTGCGCTTTTAAGTTTGATTTAAACTTCCTTTTAACTATCAGAGATGATATATAGATTGATCATTCATTACAAATATATTTTCCAGGGTCATTTTCTTTTTCCAATAAGCAAAATATATCCAGGATCAAAACAATTAACCAATATAAATATATCAGTACATTCACAAAGATAAGCACATACATGTGAGGATGTATATGCCTCTCTTGTTTGAATCAGAGTTCTGGAAAACAAGAGGATATTGGGTTGATTGAATTTAATCAACCCACACATAGTTCAGTGTTATAATAAAAATTCCATTCATGCATGAATACCTATATGTCTATATATTTTTAACTCCTGAGACCTTGCAGTCATTTAAAAACATTCCATCCTATGCCTATTATCTTTTGTATACTTATGCCATGTAGAAAGATAAAACCATTTAATTTTCTGAGAATCAACTATCCAGATTTTCCCAAAACTTAAATCCTTTCTAAAGACTCAAAATTGACTAATACATTTATAAAATGTAATCATTCAGTTTTCAACATGGTGTTCTTACTAAATCCACTTACAATATTTTGATTAACTTCTTCAATATCAGATATTAACTAGATTCATAAATTCCAGATACAAGTCAATCCCTTAATAAAATACTTAACAAAATATTCATCCCATGTTCAACACTTGATACAAGTAACAGTTTAAATCATTAATACATGCAGATTTCATCATTTAGGCTCTTATCTAACTAAGTTTAGCATGCTATAATCTTCTTCTCAAAGCCTTGCTCCTACTCCTACTTAGTTGCTGCAATCCCTGAAAAAGCATTTGAAACTGCCTCATTTTAAATGAGACACCCCAGATGCCATTAGCACACTAGGGTCAGACACATGTCTGGTATGAGAAAATTCACAAAAGCAAATAGTTAATTAGGTTAAAAATCAAATTAAGTACATATACATGAAGTTCTGCCCTTTGGAATCAGATCCTACTTGTGTGCATGCTCTGTGTCATTGTTCATGTGCACACTTTAGTTTTTCTTTCCAGAGACTACATTTATAAATATGGCACATACATTCAAGCATACAATTCAGTCATAATCAAACAATCATTCACACCAAACAGGAAAATAACCAATATGAGATAAATCATTCATTCAATCCTCATATTTCAATTCTGGAAAAACTCTATGTTGGAGATGTTTTCATCCGGTCTCCCCGAACCAGACGTGCCGGACCACCCAGAAGTCTCCCACCGAATCAAAGCCTCCTGCCGAACCAATCCAATGCCGGTCCAAGTCCCCCTGCCGAACCAACTCGTTGCCGGTCCAATCCAATGCCGGTCCAAACCTCGCCTCCCACTGCCGAACCAACTCGTTGCCGGTCCAATCCAATGCCGGTCCAAACCTCGCCTCCCACTGCCGAACCAACTCGTTGCCGGATCAAGCCTCGCCTCCAACCACCGAACCAAAATCCTATCAGGCCAGATTGTAGCAGCCCAGGCCCACCAGCTGCTATATACCTCCAAGACCCCTACCCCCAGCCTCACTCTATAAATAGAGGGGCAGGGGTACAACAAGGGGGACAAGTTTTGAGAGCTCAAGCACGGAGAGAACTTTCAAACAACTTTCTTTTACCTGTATAAAAGCTTTGTACTTGTAATCAAAACAAGAGAAGAGAAATAACATATAAAGTGGACGTAGGCACATTCTGGCTGAACCACTATAAATCTGTGTGTCTTTTTACAGTTTAGCCCCTGCTTTTCATATATTTGCTTAAATCACCCAAATCACTAAGAACAACATAAGATCTACTAAATCATACAACTTTGAGGTGTTTGTCCATTTTTTGTGCAAACATTTTTGGTGCTTTCATTGAGAGATAGAAACTCGAAGCTTCAGCTTCATCTACTTAACGAGTCTTCCTAACAGCATCGTCCGCCGCTTGGAAAACATGCCTCCCAAACAGAGAAAAGATGTTAACAAAGGAAAAAACATCGCATCCAGTAGCCTTCCTGATCCAGCTATCGCGAATCAAGTAAATCGTCCTCCTCCAGCAACGGTAACAAATGAAGGACAGGCCAACCCAACCACTCCTGCCACAGGACAGCCTGCAGCAATTACTAGGGCAGATTTGGACAGAGTTGTTGTTGAAGTAACTAACCGCTTCACGTCCCAGCAGGAAGCCTTGGTGGACCATCTCATGTCACGCTTAAGGGACGCTGAAGAATCCAACCGCAACACTGAATCATGGGGCGAGTCCCAGTCTGGAGGATCTCAGAGACAGCAAAGATCTTCCTTCTTCGAAGGAGCTAACGACAGAAGTAGCCGTGGTAGGAGCCGAGACCGAGCCCAGCCCGAAGTTAGGCCTGAGGAAACGTTTGGTACCGAACCCAACGGGGAAGGTACCGGGCGAAGGTCAACTGCAGCTGAGCCTGTCATGCTGCCTAACCACAGAAACACCGGTGAACGGGGCCGAGCTAGAGTTCAGCCCGAAGTTGGACCCGAGGAAGTGCTTAGATCAGAACCCAACCGGGGAAGATCAAGGCAAGGGCCAACTGTAGCTGACCCAAGCATGCTCCCAGAAGATCAAAGGCAGCCACTGGAAAATATGAGGAATGATAGACGATACCATCCCTACAGGTTGTCTGGACGGAATCAACCCCACAGAACAGAACCAAACTCATTTCTATCTGCTCCAAATTCTGATGAAAGGATGGCGCGCTTATTCAGAGAGTGTGTCCAACGGGAGCAAAGAGATCGAGGGATAGGCGCTAGGGTAACCAGCCCTTTCGCCCGCAATATCGAAGTTGCTATCACCCCCCGAGAATGGAAGATGCCAACAATGGAACCCTACAAAGGGACCTCCGATCCCGTTGTACACTTGCAGAGATACACACAGCATATGATCATGAGTGGAGCAACAGAGGGAGTACTGTGCAAATGCTTTCCGCTCTTCTTAGCAGATCTTGCTACCTCCTGGTTCTGTCATCTACCCCAAGGATCCATCAGCTCATGGGAAATGTTGAAAGAAAAATTTATCAGTCAGTTCCGCATTCATGTGGAGCAACCTAAGGACGCTTATTCCTTATCCAGCGTCAAACAGAAACCTGGCGAAAAGCTGCAGCAATACCTAACCAGATTCAACGCCGCAGCAGCCGCAGTTCAAGACGCCGATGAAAAGCTTATCCTGATGGCCCTCTGCAGTGGGGTGCATCCGGACACTAAGTTTGCTAGAAGATTGACAAAAGAAAAACCAGCTACCTTACCCGATTTCTTCCATGAAGCCGGGAAATACATGAGGCTTGAGGATGCTGCCATTGAGGGGCAGTCAGGACAGCAAAGTAAGACGACCCATGGCAACGCCCCTACTGTGGCGAGGGACACTCGAAGAAATGATTCCAGAGACAATGCTGGGGGCAAGAAAGTAGAAAAACGCCTATATCGGCCAGGACCAAGATTCGACTCTTACACCCCTTTGAACGAGACCGTCGAAAATATCTTCCTTGCCACCCAAGGCGAAGTTAGATACAAACGCCCACCATACAAGAAGGAATCAGATAGCGCACAGAAATCTGGAAAATTCTGCCGCTTCCACGAATCCCACGGACATGATACCGACGAATGCCATCATCTCCGAGATTTGATTGAGGAACACATCAGGAGAAAGAAACTGGAACGCTATGTAAAAAGTCAAGACAGGACTCCAGCTCCTGCCAATGAAAACCCAAGGCTACCCTCACCAGGGACCGGCAGAGGCGACCGCAACGCTAGCAGCTCTAGTCAAGAGAAGATAGTGGTCCATACCATCTCAGGAGGTCCGCACATCGCAGACAGAAGTTGGAAAGAGATGGAAAGATATGGGAAGTCGCTTAGAGACAATAGAGACTGTGTCAACACAGTTATAGAAGAGCGCCACCCAAAGCGGAAAGAAAGTGATGACATCACATTCAGTAAACGCGACCTAGAAGGAAGACAGTACCCTCACATGGATCCCATGGTTATCTCTGCCCGACTCGGTCCCGCCGAAGTTTACCGAATCCTGGTAGACACTGGAAGCTCTGTAAATATCCTGTTCAAACACGCATTCGACAAAATGAGGCTGTCAATGAAGGATGTATCTCCCTGCGATAAACCGCTACACGGTTTCACTGGAGATGCGAAAATGCCCATCGGGCAGCTGGACCTCTTCGTTGAAATTGGAAGCCATCCCCGCTCCGTTGTAAGGAAACAGACGTTTGTGCTGATAGAAAACCATTCGGCCTACAACGCCTTCCTAGGAAGACCAGCCCTATCTGACTTCCAGATTGTCCTAGCCCCGTGGTGCCTGAAAATGAAATTTCCAACAGACAATGGGGTAGGGGAAGTGGAAGGAGACCAAGATATTGCACGAGACTGCTATGTAACCGAACTTCGCAACAACCACAGGAGAGATAAAGGGAAAGGTGTAGAGATTGCCCTCTGCACAAAAAGCCTTGAAGCATAGCAACTAAAGAAAGCCCCTCCTCTTCGATACACCAGCGACCCTTTCAATGAATTAGACCCTAGGGACAAAGAGGAGGAGGCCACCGCCGAGCCTGCAGAGGCTATGGAGTTTATATCTGTAGACAAGCACGACTCAAGTAGGCTACTGAAAATTGGGTCGCAGCTGAAAGCTGAATTGAAGGAACAACTCATTGATTTTCTCCGCCACAACTTGGATGTGTTCGCTTGGTCACACGCTGACATGACCGGAATCTCCCCCAACATAGCATGCCACGTATTAAAAATTGATCCTACCAAGGCGCCTGTAAAACAAAAAAAGAGAAGTATGGGGGCAGAGCGATCAGCAGCCCTCGATGAAGAAGTAAAGAATCTACTCGCCAATGACTTCATACGAGAAGCTGTTTACCCAGAATGGATCGCCAACCCGGTACTAGTAAAGAAGGCTAATGGGAAGTGGCGGACCTGCATTGACTTCTCCAACCTAAACGACGCCTGCCCAAAGGATTGCTTCCCGCTTCCCAGAATCGATCAACTTGTAGACAGCACGGCCGGGCACGAACTCCTGTCTTTTATGGATGCATACTCAGGATATAACCAAATTCCTATGCATGCTCCCGACCAAGACCACACTAGTTTCATCACCGACCGGGGTTTATACTGCTACAAAGTGATGCCCTTCGGACTTAAAAATGCAGGAGCCACCTACCAGCGCCTCGTCAACAAGATGTTTGCAGGGCTAATAGGACGAACAATGGAAGTATATGTAGACGACATGCTGGTAAAATCACGGAAAGCCAAAGATCACGTAAGCCACCTAGGCGAAATGTTCCAGGTACTTCGACAGTATGGAATGAAGTTGAATCCACTAAAGTGCTCCTTCGGAGTGTCATCGGGAAAATTCTTAGGATTCATCGTCCATGCCGGAGGGATAGAAGCAAACCCTGAACAAGTCCGAGCATTAAGGGACATCAAGATACCTTCCACCCGAAAGGAAATGCAAAGCCTAAATGGAAAAGTGGCTGCCCTAAGCCGATTCATCTCCAAAGCAACGGACAAGTGCGTCCCCTTTTTCGAAGCTCTAAAGAAAGATAAAGGAAGGTTCGAATGGACGGACGAATGCTTAACCGCTTTCCTTAACCTAATCGAACACCTCCAGAAACCACCGGTACTCTCGACCCCAAGCGAAGGCGAAGAATTATACCTATACCTTGCTGTGTCATCTCACGCTCTAAGCGCTGCCTTGGTGAGGGAAGACAACCGCACGCAACGACCAGTTTACTTCGTCAGTAAAAGGTTTACTGGGGCAGAAGTCAGATATCCTAAGCTTGAAAAGTTAGCATACTGTTTACTAATCACTTCACGAAAGCTACGTCACTACTTCCAATCCCATTCCATCAAAGTTCTGACCGATCAACCACTGAGGCAGGTACTCCATCGTCCCGACACTTCCGGGCGACTACTTAAATGGTGTATTGAGCTGAGTCAGTATGATATCACCTATCACCCTCGCACCGCCATCAAGGGACAAGCCATGGCTGATTTCATTGCAGAATTCACTACCAATGAGGATAAGGAGCAACTGGAAATAACGGAAGATATCAAGTGGAATCTCTTTGTGGACGGTGCATCTAACGAACAAGGCTCGGGGGCAGGTGTGGTAATAATCACTCCCAGGGGAAATAAGCTGCACTATGCTATAAGGTTGGAGTTCGCTGCCACCAACAACGATGCAGAATATGAAGCCGTAATAGCCGGATTAGAAATTGCTATCGAAATCGGAGCCAATTCTTTGTGCCTTCACAGCGATTCTCAGCTTATTGTTAATCAAATACTAGGGGAATTCCAAGTTCGAGAAGAACGACTCATAGCATATCTAAAGAAGACCAAGTCGCTTCTCAACCGATTGGACCACTACTTAGTCAACACATCCCTCGGGAAGAGAACCAAGAGGCCGACGAATTGGCAAAGCAAGCAAGTATGAGGGACGTCGCCATCTTCGGGGCAGTAACTGTCTCAAAGCAAACGATCCCAAGTTTTGAGCAAGTGAATCTGATAGCTGCAACCGAAGAAGCAACTTGGATGACTCCTATCCGAGACTACCTGCAAAATGGCACACTACCCGACGGGCGTAACGAAGTCAAGAAAATCCTAAGGAAAGCATCCCGCTACACAATACAAGGAAACATCCTCTATCGGCGCGGGTTCTCTAACCCATTGTTAAGGTGTGTCGCCGGAAGGGAAGCCAAGGAAATCTTATCCAACATTCATCAAGGAAGCTGCGGGGATCACACCGGAGGGCAAACGCTAGCAAAAAAGATACTCCGATACGGATATTTCTGGCCCACCTTAAGCAAGGACGCCTTAGATTTCGTCAAGAAGTGTGACAGATGCCAAAAATTTGCTAAGATCCCTCGGCTACCAACAACCGAGATCACTCAGATGACCAGCCCTTGGCCCTTTGCAGTATGGGGAATTGACTTAATCGGTGAACTGCCAATGGGTCGAGGCGGCGCCAAATATGCTATAGTAGCAGTCGACTATTTCACCAAATGGGTGGAAGCAGAACCTCTAAATAAAGTGTCTTCAGCGAAAGTTATCAACTTCTTAATCAAAAATGTTCTGTGCAGGTACGGAGTCCCACTAAAAATCATATCAGACAATGGACTTCAGTTTGACAGCGAGGAATTCGCCAACTGGTGCCAAGAACACGGAATTCACAAAAGCTTTTCATCCGTAGCATATCCCCAAGCAAACGGACAAGTCGAAGCAGTCAACAAAATTCTGAAAACTCTGATCAAAAAGAAGCTCGAAAAGTCAAAGGGCGCTTGGGTGGATGAACTCCCTACGGCACTATGGGCCTACCGCACATCCTTCAGAACATCAACAGGGCACACTCCTTTCTCTTTGGCATACGGATCGGAGGCTATGCTCCCAGTTGAAACCATTGTGCCTTCCCACCGTAGGATCTACTATAACCCAGAAGAGAACGAAGAGCTCCTCAACATGTCTTTGGATCTAGTCGAGGAGAGAAGGAATGATGCAGTCCTAAAAACAGCAGCCCACAAGCAAAAGGTGGCAGCACAATACAACTCCAAAGTCAAGCATCGTACCTTACGAGAAGGGGATCTTGTCCTCAAGCGAATCTTCCCTCGCCCCGGAGCACTAGACCCAATCTGGGATGGACCATATGTAATTCATAAAGATCTCCACAACGGAGCCTATATTTTGTCAACAGTGGACGGAGAGGTGTTCCAGAGGGCATGGAACATCCAACACCTCCGTCGATACTTTTCTTAACTTGTATTGCCCATATGAAGTGAATTAACAAAGAGAATCAGTGGACGTAGGCATTTTTTCGTACCGAACCACTTTAAAAAAGCCTTGTCTCTTTTTTAACTTGTTCCTTTGTATCTTGGCTGCTTGTTAACTTTATCCTTTTCTGTTGAACAAAATCCTGAGCATATAGCATTTCTATTCAAAGCACTCCACAATGCAACTTCACGTGGACAAGACCCAACAGGTACTATGCGAATCTATGCCCTCGCCAATGAGACACTTTTGCTCCAGCATCCCTCTGCTGCGGGTTAACTCATTACTCGCGACGGCCCTTAAAGCCAACTGTAATGAGCCGATTATAAGCCACCGAGAAGGCCGACTATAGCCGAGGCAGCTCATTACGGCGTTAGGCTCGCCGGCAACTGTGAACCGATTATAAGCCCCAACATAAGGTGTGGCCAGCCAGGGGCAGTTCACAGTTGACGATCGGCACCCACGCTAGCCGGCCACAGTAAGTCGAATAATACCCATGAGTACGGGCCATAATGGCCCGGGTAGTTACTGTGCGCGATCTCGGCTCCGGTGTGTCTTAAGTGCGGCTGTGGTAAAAAAGAATTAACTCCCCGCGGAGGCGTAAGATGGGTGACAAATGTCTCCAAGACCCACAGCTAGGGAAAGTGACTACAAAACCCGTTTGCCACGAACTTAAGCACATCGAAGGCCTTCCGTGACTGGAAGTTTTACTATTTCACATATTTCAATTTTACTTAAAAAACTTTCCTCCTATCCTCTATAAACAAACCATAAAGTACAGGATGCAGGGTAGGAAATACCCGCCAATGGATGCAGAGATTCACAATCAGATGGCAGGGCGTTCAACTGCTTGCCATGCTTGGTCATACAAGATATTCGAAACTGCCATTTCCAAACAGAACATGGAAGGCGGTATTTTCTTCCTTTATATGCATAACTATAATTTAATTTTTTCACACCACACGCTAACATTGCAAGTCATGAGATTATGATTTAAAATCAGAATCTGACATCAAACACAATTTAATCACAAGAATATACATAGCTACATTTCTCGTACGATATGTCAAAATAGCAACAAGTATTCAAGGAACAACAAAATTAGCTTAAGCTAAGAAATTACACGTCAAGAATAATGTTATTACAAGTAGCAAGAATTACAACTTAGAAGTTACTCTACTGTCTTAAGACTAACAGATACAACAATGCCAAGCCTACAAAAAGAATTTTCCAGGTCCAATCAGGGAGCCGGTTGCGTCGAAGTCTTGTCCTTGCTCTTTTGCCCGCCTGTCCGGTCATAAGAAGGATTCATTAGTGATGAGTAACCAAGTTAACGGAAAGACTAGAAAGGAAGACTTACCAGTACCCGCTTCTTGACCGTCCTGGTCGTCGTCCTCAACCTGCACACCTGCCTCTTCAGCAGCAAGCAGCCGCATACCCTCCTTTACTGCCACTTTCTCCTCCTTGGTGAACTGAGCAGTGACCACATCCATACTGAAGACCGTACCACCCTCTTTATCTGCGTCCAGGCTTTTAAATCTCCCCGAGATGGCCGAGATGAAAAATCCGAGATATCAGCCAAAATCCGAGATTTGGCAGCCTATTTAGTTATAAGTGTTTTAAATATCGCCCGAGATAGCCGAGATATTTTCCCGAGATATTGGCCAAAATCCGAGATTTAAAACACTGTCTGCGTCAGCCTGAGCCTCCTCCAACGCCCGAAGATAGATCTTGGCCATGACCCTGGGATAATCATCCATCCAAGAGAGATTGCCCTGCTTCCAAGTCCGGAAATACATGTCCTGGAGCATGTCATCCATCATTCCCTCATTCTCCTCAAACTCCCTCATCCGGGCATCGGAGGCCGACAACCTTTCGACGACAGCATCTCTCTCCAGTCTGTATCTCGAGCAATCAGCCTGAAGGGACCTCCGCATCACCTCCATCTCTTCCCTCAACTTAGCTTGGGCAAGCTCTGCAGCCTCAAGTTTCTCGGACAATTCCTCCACCTGCTCGAGATCCGCTCTCCGAACCTCATCCACCGTGGCAATAGCCATGTCAATCCGCTCTTTGCAAGCAGCTTCCATTTTCCATAATTCGGCCCGACTGGCCTCTTCCATGGTTTTCCTTAATCGCCCAGTAGCAGCCTCATGCTGAGAAATCTGGATAGCCTGATCCGCAAGCTGCTTGGCCTGATCCGAGACCACCAATCGAAGTCGGATATTGGCGCTCCCAATCTCCTCTCCGGCCTTAACCAGCCGAGCATGATGCCCCATCAGCTTCTTGGTCTCCTCTGCCACCCGATCAATATTAGCTTTGGCCTCGTCTCCCATAGTGACTATACGAGTGGTGAGTAGATCGAGGTCTAAGGACTTTGCTTCATCAAGTACTCGTACCATGGGGTTACGGGGGAGAAGGTGTTCACCGGTGACTTCGTCAAAAGTAATATCATGAGAACCTGGATCCAGATCAGGATGACCCGCGAATGGATTACGGGCCAAATCGGGACGGTCGATATGAATAACAGAAGGGTTTCCGGACGGGTGTGGAGAAGGTACAAACTCGCTACCCTCCTCAATAATATCATGAATAGGCTGAGCCGGAGGCCGAGGATCGAGCGAAGTTTCGGATAAAGGATGACTCCTCTTCCTCTGCTGAATACCCTCTTCGATGACCCCAAGAAGAGGACGGTATCCAACTACATCCCCGGAGCGTTGAGTTGAGGGCTTCGGCTTAGCAGAAATTTTGGAAAGTTTATATTGCTCGAGCCTGTGTCGAAAGTCTGAAGCTTTGGGCGTCTTGCCTGCTCCTGATATAAAGAACAAGTGTCACAATCTTACATTACTATACGATTCAAGAAACGCGATAAATTACGAGTTAAAAAAAGGGAAAAGAAACACAGTTGTGATTGTACAAACCCTGGGGAGGAGTGGGATACTGCAATAAGTCCTGGATTTCATTCCAGGACGGGAGCGGGTCATAAAATATTCCTAAGTCCCTATCATTAGTGAAGCATGCAGGGGTCAAGAGTTCACCTTGAGTCGTCAGAGCCGCCTTGGCCGGAATGGTCGGAAGAGACTCACTTGCACCAGTCCCGGCTTTGTCCGCCTTCCCGGTCTTCTCTACCAAAGCCGGATCATCATCCAACCCCTCAAAAGCTTGGCGGAGAGCATCATCCGTCCACTCTTGCATTTCGCCTACTTGCCCAGAAGACAAAGCCCTGGAACCATCACCACCCTGTCCATCGCCACCGTCATCGCCAAGACGCTCAACGTCACTTCCGCCCTCCGCCTCACCTCTTTCTTCCTCCGCATCTATCTCCCCCTGAGTAAGTGGACAATTGCTGGGAGAAGGACCGTCCGACCTCTTAAGTTTCTTACCCCCGACGGCTGGAGGTTTCGTGAATGGTTTTCTCTTTCCACCCTCTGCCGCAACGCCTCCTTTAGCCTGAGCAGCCGCCCTCTCTTCCGCCGTTTCCCTCAACTTAACTACAGACTGCTGCGGAAGGGTCAAGTTATATTCCAGAAGAATCGCATTTCTAATCAAGTAGGCAGATGATCTGTATTTCCCAAGAATGGCTTCTATCTCCGCCGCCGTCTGAACCAAGCGGTCAGTCTCCACAACCGGAAAGCCACATGTCGCTAGCAAAAATGAGAAAGTATGAGAAGAAGCATCGCAATCGGGATAGAAATTATAAGTAAAAGCATCAACTTACATCCAGAGGTAAAGCGCCGGATGGAGACGGAGTCGTCCCTAACAAAGAACCACTCTTTCTTGAACATGCTGAATTTAGAGTACAGGTCCAAGACCGGCTTGAAGGTCACCGCAGACTCCAAGCTAACATATGGGGACCCCTTCTTATAGCCCCTTAAATTATACAAGTACCGGATCTCCCGGTTGGAGGGGGCGCGACCGTACTTCCTCCGAAAAATAACGAAAAGGCTCACCAATATGGCATAAGAGTTAGGCTGAAGCTGGAATGGGGCCACCTTCAGGTACGTGAGGAAGCTGACTATCCAAGCATTGAGAGGCGGGATAGCACCACACATGCAATGGTACCTACTATAAGCAAAGTATCCTTCGAGAGGACTGTATGGCATGACTCCTGGGCCCGGCAGCAGCATGAGGGCTCTATCAATCCCAAAGGAACGAGATATAACATCGAGCTGCTCCTCTTTGAGAGAGCTAGGAAAGCAGTCAAGCGGGGAATCCAATAGCTCCTGGGGACCATATCCATCCACTAATGACCTCGGGGCGGGCCCATGACGCTCCGATCCTGATTGAGCTGGGGGCACGGCCGATGACTCTCCTTCACCCACGGATCGCTTCTTGTCTGATCGAGTTTCTACTTTGCGAGACATTATCTACAATACCGGAAAAACACATTTAGAACAGAAAATGTAAACAAGTATATGACGTCATTCAGTAAAAACATATTCAGTATCATTTTTCATTCGTCATCCCAGTATGGGAGTTCATTCGGTCAAGCCAATCAATGGCTCATTCGGCATCTCAATATGAGAATTCATTCGGTAGCCTAGTCCTAGGAGTTCATTCGGCAGAAAGCAAGCTCACCTGATTCGGCAGTTCGAATAATCGATTCGGCTATCGCGGTTGGTAAGGAAATATGAAGGTTAGAGACCCCTATTTATAAAGCAAGGTTAATAGCCGGACCAGGTAGTTCGGTCCTCAGGCCGAATGCAATGACTCAGCTGGAACAAAGCGCGGCACCTATAAGCATGTACCCCACTTTGAGGGGCAAGTGTTGGAGATGTTTTCATCCGGTCTCCCCGAACCAGACGTGCCGGACCACCCAGAAGTCTCCCACCGAATCAAAGCCTCCTGCCGAACCAATCCAATGCCGGTCCAAGTCCCCCTGTCGAACCAACTCGTTGCCGGTCCAATCCAATGCCGGTCCAAACCTCGCCTCCCACTGCCGAACCAACTCGTTGCCGGTCCAATCCAATGCCGGTCCAAACCTCGCCTCCCACTGCCGAACCAACTCGTTGCCGGATCAAGCCTCGCCTCCAACCACCGAACCAAAATCCTATCAGGCCAGATTGTAGCAGCCCAGGCCCACCAGCTGCTATATACCTCCAAGACCCCTACCCCCAGCCTCACTCTATAAATAGAGGGGCAGGGGTACAACAAGGGGGACAAGTTTTGAGAGCTCAAGCACGGAGAGAACTTTCAAACAACTTTCTTTTACCTGTATAAAAGCTTTGTACTTGTAATCAAAACAAGAGAAGAGAAATAACATATAAAGTGGACGTAGGCACATTCTGGCTGAACCACTATAAATCTGTGTGTCTTTTTACAGTATAGCCCCTGCTTTTCATATATTTGATTAAATCACCCAAATCACTAAGAACAACATAAGATCTACTAAATCATACAACTTTGAGGTGTTTGTCCATTTTTTGTGCAAACACTCTAGTTTCCTCATTATCTCAAATATTTTTCCCTTGGTATATTTATCTATCCTGGTCTCATCTACAATATCTATGAATCAATGGACACACTGTAATGAACTAATTCACTCCATTACACAAAGATCTCAGGACTTAAACAAGCCATGTGTCAACTTGTGTTACCCAAGAACACAAGTCATTCCTGCAGTGTTCTTGACCCCAATTTCCTAATCAGGTTTAAGTTAATAATAACTCTGTTGATTTTTCATGACTAAACCATTCAGTGATCCATTTTACTAACTAAAAACATCCATATCATGGCATCTCATATTATTCATAACCATACAGAGACAAGCAAGCAAACAACCATTGGTGACTTAAATAAATAAGGTTCTGTATGTATATATATACATCCTGGTATTTTAAAAAAAAGGTTTAGGCAACTAACATTGGCTTATGGCTTTTGAGAGAGTTTTTCTTTTTGCAAACATTTGTGCTTGAGTTAAACTCAGAATGACCTGGTTTCACTGAATCACAAAATTTTGTTTGCTATGCATATGAACATATATATATATATATATTTTCATTGAATCAGGAGCATCAGCACATAGGCAGCCCTATTGCACCCCTAATTCCTTTTTGTCTCAAGCCTCAGCACTTATACATGAGTATATTGCAGCTCAACATTATTTACATCTTTCCGGGTTGAGCCAAAACCAATACTACTTGCCTATTTTCAACATTTTATTTTCTGGGTATTTGTTTATGTTCCTTAACATTAACATATCAGAGATCTGGATTTATAAAGCATATATGTATACTTATGTTCCTTAACATTAACATATCAGAGATCTGGATTTATAAAGCATATATGTATACTAACAACACATAAAGCTTTCTTATAATACAACAAGTGATCAACCAAAGAGAATCAAAACCTTTTCAGTTTTAAAATCCCAGATAAATATTCACATATGAAAATACATTTTTAAGAAAATTACTTATAACTGGCTGCCTACATTAGGACTTATTGCCTTAGATTTTGAGTGAGTTTTCTCACCTAGCTCTCTTCTTTGCTTCCTTAATTAATTGATGAACTTCTGCCTTCAGCCTCAAGCTCTCTTCCTTCCCTTGCCTTATGATTTCTATGGTGTTGTTTTCTTTTTTTTTCCAAGTTCTTTTCTGAGAAGGAGAGGAGGCTGCTGCATATACATGTATATATACAGGGTCTTCCTTAGGGTTTTGGGTATTGGCTAAAGCCATTTTTGCCCACCAGAAAAATCATGTTATCTGTATTTTACTTGAACCCAAAATTCTACCCTTCCCGGCTTAATTTAGGTGAAGAGAAAAGTGGTTACATTTTTTTCAGAAATTTGCTTTTCAGAAAATACTTTTTTCCTTTGTCTACAATCATGCCAAAAATGTGACTTGATTTTATTATTTATCAAATACTCTTCCTAATTCTGCCTATAGCAAACATTTCCCTGTTTTGTCTTATTTTTCCTATTTTTAGCTTTCATGTAAATGGTATGTACCTTCTTTATTTATCTACAAGAGAACTACTCCTTTTTATATCTTCATTCTTTCTTTCTTTCTGCCTATCTATAAAATATATCTGGATATTTTATTTTACTAATTTGAACTCTAGTATTTTATTAACACCTATATATATATAAGTCTTACTGAAATAATTAGCACACCCGTATATATTTACACTTCATTCTGTATTGACACACACATGCACATGTACACTCAAAAATATTCAGTAGCATCCATATATGTATATTTACTCATGCATGCAACTTTTAAGGATTCAATCTATATATATATATATTCCCATACATATCAATATGTATTTATTCTTAGAGTTCAGGGACTTTTAGCTTTAGTTCATGTGCATTTCCTGTGCACACATGTACACACATACTGATACACTATCAAGCTATATCAATTCCCTTTCAAGATTTATTTAAAAATCATTTTGAATTTATTTATATTTTTCAGAATAAATTCCTAAAATCTTGGGTCATTACACAATAGCCACAAAACTAATGAATGTAGGGTTTTGGCTGGAATTATTCAAAAGCTAATTCGGGAAGGTCATTTAAAGGAGTTTGTTCAAGATCGGCAGAAAACCCAGCGAACAGAAAATGGTCCACAAAAACGTCCAAGCAATGCTGTGAATGTGTTGGAAGATGACGACCCCCAAAGCTTGAGCCCGCCAATCAACAGAATTGATGTAATCCACGGTAGGCCTCATCTAGCAGGAAACAGCAATGGAGCCCAAAGCAGGTATATTAGAGAAGCTAGAGAAGGGATATACTATGTCCAAGAGCAACCTCCAATGAAGATCCCACGTCTCAACATTCAGATGCCTAACCTTGCTGTTGCTCCACAAGAGCTAAGAACAGGGGTTCACCATCCTCATAATGATCCCTTGATGATTACTACACAAATTGGGTTATCTGTTGTCTCAAAAATTCTGGTTGACACGGGCAGTGCGATCAATGTAATCTTCAAGCACGCCTTCGATCAGATGAACATTCCTGAAGACCAACTGGAGCCAAGCATGGAGCCCATATTTGGATTCAACAATAAAGGATCAACTCCAGTGGGACAGATAAAGCTGCTCGTACAAATGGGGGTACCGCCAACCTGTAGGACCTTCAGAACAATTTTTGTGATAATCAATCAAACTTCCTACTACAATGCATTCTTTGGCAAGCCAGCTCTTGATTAGATAGATGCCTTTGTCTCCCCAAAATATCTCATGGTAAAATTCCTGACAAAGTGAGGCTGGGGAACTGTCCGAGGAGAGCAGTTTAGCTCTTGGAAATGTATTTTGCCACTCTTGATCAGTATAAAAGGGAGTATTCTACGTACATTGATTCTTCTACTATTTTACAACCTTCGGATGATGGATTTTCACATCCAACATTCGAAGCAAATATTAAAATTAATAAATCTAACAAACGCATGTATCAAAGGTACATTCCCCCTGGAGGCAAGAGGAAGAGAATTGATGCAAACTCAGAAGTAAAAGGCCCAATAGTCATAGAATTTGATTGCCGAGGATAAACGGAGAGGATAAAACCCATAGAGGATCTTGAGGAAGCATACATTGACTCAGATGATGCTACCAAAGTGGTTAAGGTGGGAAAGGATCTTAATGGTGACTTAAAAAAGGATTTGATACAATTCCTTAAAGTCAAAAAAGATGTCTTTGCTTGGTCACATTCCGATATGGTGGGAATTAACCCAACGGCTATGTGTCATGCCCTCAACATTAATCCAAGAGCAACTCCCGTAAGGAAAAAAAGAGACAAATGAACAAAATTCGGTCGAAAGCTTTGAAAGAAGAGGTTAACAGACTCCTCGAAAATGGATTTATTCGAGAAGTATACTACCCAGAATGGTTAGCCAATCCAGTGCTGGTAAAGAAATCAAACGGGAAATAGAGGACTTGCATTGACTACACGGATTTGAACAAAGCATGCCCAAAAGATTGTTTCCCATTGCCATGAATAGATCAATTAGTAGACGCCACAAGCGGACATAAGTTGTTATCTCTCATGGATGCCTATTCAGGGTATAACCAAATACCAATGTTCAAACCAGATGAGGAGCACACTAGCTTCATAACTGAGTGGGGGATTTATTTTTACAAAGCAATGCCCTTTGGATTGAAAAATGCAGGTGCAGCATATCAAAGGTTGGTCAACCGAATGTTTAAGGAGAAAATCGGCCGGAACATGGAAGTTTATGTGGATGATATGCTAGTAAAGTCAGGTGAACCTGAAAGTCATCTTAAAGATTTGGAAGAGATGTTCAAGGTATTGCAGAAATATCAAATGAAACTAAACCCACAAAAGTGTTCATTTGTAGTTCATTCTGGAAAGTTTTTAGGATACCTCGTAAGTGCCCAAGAATCGAAACCAGTCCAGATCAAATTCAAGCCATTAAGGACATGGCCGAACCTAAAACCAGTAAGTAAGTGATGAGTTTGAATGGAAGGGTGGCTGCCTTGAGCAGATTTATCTCTAATGCTACCGATAAGTGTATACCCTTCTTTGATGTAATTAAGAAGAAGAAGAACTTTGAGTGGGGAGAAGATTGTAGAAAAGCCTTTCAGGAACTAAAAAACCATTTGGAAAAACCTCCAATACTTTCAAGCACTACGCCATAAATGGCCTTCTGCAACACAAAAAAAATGTTGGGTCAGGCCCAAAAAATGTTGCCATAGGTCTATGGCAACACTTTTCGGGTGATGCAATTTTTGCCGTTGCCTTAGACCTCAAAGGCAACATTTTGACTATCTAAGGCAACATAAGTAATATTATTGCTATAGAACCCTATTTGTGTCTATAGCAACACCCATAGGTATCTGTAGCAACATTCTAAAATGTTGCTATAGATATTAACTTTCTGAATTTGTGGGGCCCACAATGTAGAGCATATTTGATTTTTTAATAAAAATAAATATTTATTTAATAAAATTCTATTGCACAGAATTTGATATTTAAACAGTAATTTATTTAAATAAATATTTTATTTCAACGTTTGAAATAGTACAAATTCCTGACTCCACTATTTTACAATTCAATGATATATAACACTGATATTCACATATACAGATATTCCTCACTACATCACTCAGTTCACTCATTACATATGCTATTTCAATTTATACAAACACCGACACTGACAAATATATGACGAGCCGAGTGTCAAGCCAAAGGCGAGCCGAGTAGCGGGTCCTGGCGCAGCGCCGGCGAGGGTCTGATGGGCCATTACTTTGTTGAAGTTTCTGGTATATCCTACGTAAAACTTTCACCATCAACAATAGCCGTGTCTTGAATGATTACATATTGTCTGTATTATATCAACACTTCCAAAATAACTTTCAATCTATTACACAATACCTTACTAATATATTACATTTAAATAGGCAATGGGTCTAACACAAAATTGCAGTATAGATTCAGCCTGTGTATTTGTGGTTCTTATAAGGAATAAAGAATAATAATCTATGAGATATCAATAACTTAATACAAACCGAGGAGGCCGGTATAAGCTACTTAAGATACAAGCCACATGAAAAGGGTAGACCACAAAGTCAGTGAAACAGAAGCCAAGGCATACGTCCATAGTAATATAACTGAGAACTCACTTTCTCCAACTCCAAATAACTGTGTAATGGTACCTGCCATTATCAAAAAATTTGATTATAAATCACTGTTATATCTCGGGAAATATGACTAATATATGTATAAATCTTAAGCATTACTTATGTTCATTGCAGGTGGTAAACAGTACTGCAGCAGTAGGATAAACTGATACAATGGATCAGCATGCACAAGTCCTATATGCACTGCTCCCTTGACTATAACTATGCCGAATAAAGGCAGCAAAATATAACGAACAGCTAGAACTCAAAATATGAGCGATAAGCAAAGGTTTGATCCCCTTAAACCTGAAAATCATATTATTAAAAACATAATTTTTATCACATCATTTTCTATAAAAAGAAACATTGCTTGACTAATAAAAACTTCACCTTTGATAGGGTGATCAGACATGTTGAATATCATACAATAAACCAGCACTGCCTTTGTGGTGACCCTCATCTTTAAATCACTTAGATTTTTTTTTATTCAAGAGGAATTCACCACTAAACCCCATTTCTTTTATATTTGAATTTTTATATAGTTTCCAAATATTTTTCCCAAGACCCTGGATTTACCAATATAATCATATCAGTGTACCAACAAATTAAGACAATTATATATTTGATGATATACAATTGTTTCTTTATTTTATTTTTTTATCAGAGGGAATTTAAATTAGATTGAAAACAAAATACCATACAAGCTATTGACAAGCTACTTATTTCCTTTCTAATTTTGTTCTACTGCCAAAGGTATATTTTTAGCAAACTACAACACTTATACTTTTATTTGACTATATATATTAATCTACCTAAATAATTCTATTTAACACTTAAAATAGTATTTCCTTGATCTCATGATAGTTATCAAGTATATGCATGAAATCACTTACAAATCTTTACTAACAGGCATGGATATTGGACTTAATTTCCATTTATCATTTCAGGTTGATCAGATGAGGATTTTTAGCATTTTCAAATTTATTATGATGCAGACTTACATACTTGGTGATTTCTGGGATATGCTTGGTGTTATCCCAAGGCTGCTTAGTGTTTTCTTTGATTTGTCTCGGTAGCACTTTACACTTCACTGATTGAAATGAAGTGGTTCCAGGCTCCAAGGGTTTGACCCATGGCCATCTAGACCAGCCATAGTCCCCCTTTTACCACTTGCAAACCCATACCCCTCATCTTAACAAGCTTCTACAAATTCCTACTCCTAATCCCCAGCATGTTAGTGCCTAGATTTTTTTTTCTGAAATGCATTCTTGTATGTATTCTTTCAATTATTCAAAATTCTGTGTCTTCCAAGTCTACTGCCCTCATAGTTTTCTTTGAAAAATTAAATACTCAAATCTTGAGAGTTTATTTAAAAAATTCAATCCCCTTAGCTGTTTAATTTCCATAGGGCAAAATATAGGCAATAAAAATCAGTGAATCAAATATATATATATATATATATATACAAATCAGTATCAATTATCTGCCATGCATACATTTACTCCACTTGAATATTTCTTATTCAGATCTTTTCAAATCCATTATATTTTATTTAAAGAAAATTATAGAATAAACTCAGGCAATAAAACTAGAGATTATCACATTCACATTTTATATTTATGTGTTATATCTATCCCCTTGTTTTCTCCAAATCAGATGATCATAGAATCAATAGAAAATCAAACTCCATCAAATATCATTCAAAATGAATTTTACTTAAGTACAAGTTTTCAACCCCAAATACTTAGAAAGTTTCCTACAAGTAACTTCAATTACAGAGAATAGAATTTGTCTAGTAATTTCATTACAATGCAACTGCAAATTTAAAACAAGTCTCTCTTATTTATACTAGCAGCCAATGCCTTCCTTACTGATGCAGCGCAGACCTTATTTGGCCAAGGCATAAGCCGTCTACGACTTAAGGAGGCGGTGATGAGTCGTCCACGACTCATCTGGAAAACCAAAGGGGAAGGCATAAGTCGTCTACGACTTATGGAGCCATGTGAGGGGAAGCGGCGAGTTAACGAATTGGCATTGAGTCGTCTACGACCTACCAGTTCAGATGGGAGGAAGTTACGACTTAAAGAGAGCATAAGTCATCCGGTGTTGATGAGTCGTACACGAGTTAACGGTGCAGCTATAAGTCGTCCACGACTCAACTGGATGGAAGATATATGTCGTCTCCGACTTAAGGAAACAAATATGAGTCGTCCACGACTCAACGAAGATGAGGAGGTAAGTCAACCACGACTTATGGAAGAGGCTGACATAAGTCGTCCACGACTTAAAGACAGAGCCATAAGTCGTCTACGACTTAAGAAGAAGGATCCAGGAAGAGCAACACAAGTTGAGAACAAACAAGGGATAAGTCGTCTACGACTTAAGAGAAGGGATGAGTCGCTGCCGAGTTACGACTTAGTTAAGTCTCCTGAACTATCTACCGAGTTATGCAGAAAGAAAACCGAGCAAACTGGTGAAGTGTTAGGTCGCGAATGACCTAACGAGTCAAGCTATAAGTCGTTGAAGATAGGAGCCGTGGATTTTCCTGCCGACTTAACCTGAATCGTTGATCCTTAAGTCGAATAAAGCGGGTTATTCTTAAGTCGCGTGAAGCCTGGTGCGTTGATTCTGCTGCGAGATAATCTCTGTCGTTGTTTGTTAAGTCGTTAAGGTCTTATGTCATAAGTCGTTCTGTACATATGTCTTGTGTCGTATGTTGTAAGTCGAATGGCGTCTGTTTCTGTTGAGTCGTAAGTCATGTACGAGTTATGATGAGTCGTTTACTTGTTAAGTCGGAACCGACTTAGGAGTTAGTGAAATTTTGTTGTTTTTTTTGTGTGAGTTGTAAAACGCCTATAAATAGGCCGGGTCTCTCATTTGTAAAAGGTTGTTGAATATTGAATAAAATTCTCTTTTGATTGCTTTGTGCTTTCATTCAAATTGGTAGTTGAGTGTAATCTCCTATCTCCTCTTTCGGATAATCGAGTGCGCTCGATTCAACGATTGTAGAAGCCGATTCGCGGAATCAAGTGCGCTTGATCAACGCTTGAAGAATTGAAGATCTTTGAACCCGGTATCGTGCGTGATCAACGAGTTCGAGATAGCTAGAGTTCGGTATCTTCGGATCAACGAATTCAGGCAATTCAGCATTCATCAATCCATCGACTGCTACTTTCACCGATCGAAGTTTGTTTTGTTTAATCCGCTGCGTCAGTTTTTGGTATCGGAGCTTGTTCTAGCCAATCATAGCTAGATCGAGACTTGGAGCCTAATCATTTTGAAGTTGGGCCGTGGTAAGCAAGTGAGGCCGAGAGTAAGAGGAAGAAGAGTCATCATTGTTCGAAGATTGTTTGATCGGATTTGCATTGGAGGCCGAAACTTTGTCCATCGTGTTCATCGCGATTTGCTACAAAGTGGAAGTTTTCGATCCGTTTCATTTTGGATCAAAATCCAGAAAGTGTTTGAATTTGAAGTGTTGAAGAATTTGTGAAGTTTTCGAATATGCCGCCAAGAAGAGCTAATCGCCACCAAAACGTAGAAGCTTTATATCGAAGAGAAGAGGCTGATGAGATGGAGCAAAGAATCAATGAGAATTTTAGTGAAAAGCTTAACGAAGGAATTGGCCGGTTAGAGAAGCTTATGACGGAGATGAATCAAAATCGGAGAAGGGTTTCACCTGAATCTAACCATGGGGGTAGTAGAGTCTCACCACATTCCAATCGAGACAGAAGTATTGAAAATGATCAAGGGCGTAGGAGGAACGTGAATGATCGTGAACGGAGGAATGTAGATAGAAGGGATGATGGTGGAAGGCGTAATGGTAGTAGAGATGTTGGTGGTCAGAATCGACATCGTTATGCATCTGATTTTGAAGAGGAGTATGATGGTGGTAGTATTCAAGGAAGAGGTCAAGGAAGAAACTATTCTGAGTATGATCACAAGTGGGAATCGGGGATGAAGACAGAAATTCCTGAATTCAAAGGTGGTATGCAAGCAGAGGAATTTCTAGATTGGGTGGCTAATGTTGAGGAGATTTTTGACTTCAAGGAAGTTCCAGAACATCGTAGAGTGAAGTTGGTTGCTACGAGGCTGAGGGGTAGAGCTTTGGCATGGTGGCAGCAAACCAAGCTTACACGTGAACGTATGGGGAAGTCAAAGATTGAATCTTGGGAGAAGATGAAGAAATTGATGAAAGCAACGTTCTTACCATACAATTATCAATCTTTGATGTATCAACGTTTGCAGAACTTGAGGCAGGGCACAAAGACAGTTAATGACTATGCTGATGAATTCTATCAACTTATTGCAAGAAACGATATTATGGAAACAGAAGAGCAGCTGACATCTAGGTTCATTGGGGGATTGAGAATGCAGATTCAGGATATGGTTAATATGTTCGATCCAAGATCTGTGGCAGAAGCACATCAGAAAGCGTTGGCTTGGGAAAAACAAGGGAGACGAGGAAGTGGTGTGTTTACTAATTCTAACAATCAAGCGAAGGGTGTTGGTGGAAGTTCTAATGTTACTAAACCTATCAGTAGACCAGTGATGAAGGAGGTTGAGAAGACAAGGGTTAACAATGGTTTCAAATGTTACAATTGTCAAGAATTGGGTCATAAAAGCAGTGAGTGTCCAAAGCCAAAGAAGAGAACCATGATTGCAGAAGTTGAGGATGAGGATGTTGATGAAGATTTTTCTAATCCAGTTGAGGAGGATGAGCAGGATATTGCGTCAGGAGATGAAGGTTGTAACCTAATGCTGAGGAGATCGTGTTTAACACCGAAGCAGGAGGAAGATAGTTGGTTGAGAAGTAATATTTTTCAGTCAACATGTACTATTCTGGGGAAGGTGTGTAAGTTTGTGATCGACGCAGGAAGCTGTGATAATATTATTTCAACCGAAGCTGTGACAAAGTTGAAATTGAAAACAGAGAAACATCCGAATCCATACAAGTTAGCATGGTTGAGGAAAGGAGGAGAAGTGAAAGTGGATAGACGAGTTCGTGTACCATTCTCTATTGGGAAGAAATACAAAGATGAAATATGGTGTGATGTAGTAGAGATGGACGTTTGCCACTTATTATTGGGAAGACCATGGCAGTATGATCGAGTAGTGCAACATGACGGTCGGACCAATAGTTACAGTTTTATGTTTAAAGGCACGAAGATTATCTTAGTTCCTAAGAAGAGATCACAAGAAGAAAGTAAGTCCGAAGAAATCGAAGAGCTAAAAACTTTATTATCTTTGAAGGAGTTTGTTAAGGAGGTTGAGGAAGAACCAGAAGTATTCTTGTTGATTGGACGAGAAAGCAGTGAAGAGGTTGAAATTCCAGAAGAAGTTAAACCAGTTTTGAAAGAATTTGACGATGTATTTCCAGAGGAGTTACCAACGGAGTTGCCACCGTTGAGGGATATACAACATCAGATAGATCTTGTTCCAGGTGCTGTGTTGCCACACAGACCACACTATCGAATGAGTCCCAAGGAACATGAAGAATTGCGGAGGCAGGTAGAGGAATTGCTTGAGCAGGGGCGTGTGCAGGAGAGTCTGAGTCCTTGTGCTGTACCAGCTTTATTGGTACCCAAAAAGGATGGAACGTGGAGGATGTGCACTGATAGTCGAGCATTGAATAAGATTACTGTGAGATATAGATTTCCAATGCCGAGGTTGGATGACTTGTTAGATCAAATAAGTGGAGCTACTATCTTTTCTAAGATTGATTTGAAGAGCGGTTATCATCAGATTCGCATTAGACCAGGGGATGAATGGAAGACTGCTTTTAAAACCAGGGAGGGTCTATACGAATGGTTGGTCATGCCATTTGGTTTATCCAATGCACCGAGTACTTTCATGAGGGTGATGAATCAGATTTTTCGACCATTCATTGGGAAATTTGTGGTGGTGTATTTCGATGATATTCTGATTTACAGTAGGAGTTCAGAGGAACATCTGAATCATCTTAGAGAAGTGCTGATGGTACTAAGACAAGAACAATTTTATGCTGCTACGAAGAAGTGCGTGTTCATGACGCACAGTGTTTTATTTCTGGGGTATGTTGTTTCAGAGAAAGGAATACAGGTTGACCAAAGTAAAGTGGAGGCGATCAGAAATTGGCCGCAGCCCAAGACGATAACAGAAGTTCGTAGTTTTCATGGGTTGGCTTCATTCTATCGAAGGTTTATTCCACACTTTAGTAGTGTGATGGCGCCTGTTACAGATTGCATGAAAGGTAAACAGTTTGCATGGACGGAGGAAGCCGGGGTTGCTTTTGAACGAATCAAAGATCTTCTGACCTCTGCACCAATTCTAGTGCTACCTGATTTTCAGTTGGTGTTTGAACTACATACTGATGCATCCAAGGTTGGGATTGGAGCAGTGTTGAGTTAGAAAGGACGTCCAATTGCATATTTCAGTGAGAAGTTGTCAGGAGCGAAGATGCGTTACAGTACATATGATGTGGAGTTCTATGCTGTTGTACAATCTATTAAACATTGGAGACATTATCTATTTCAGAAAGAGTTTGTTCTTTACACTGATCATGAAGCCTTAAAGCATTTGCAAGGACAAGACAAGATTTCAGCGAGACATGCATCGTGGATTGCATATCTACAACAGTTTACTTTCGTTGTTAAACACAAGTCAGGGGTGACGAATCGAGTGGCTGATGCTTTGAGTAGGAGGAGTCATTTGTTGACTACGCTAAAAGTTGAAGTGACAGGGTTTGAAATGTTGCCGGAATTATTTGTTGAAGATCCTTACTTCATGAAGTTTGTTGATAAAGTTAAGGAGGGAAAGACGGATGAGTTTTTGATGGTAGATGGTTTTCTTTTTAAAGGAAATCGATTGTGCATACCGGAGGGTAGTCTGAGAATGAAGATTATCAAAGAGTTACATGAAGAAGGACATGTTGGAAGAGACCGTACCTTACAGTTGATTTCACAGTCCTACTTTTGGCCATCAATGAGGAAAGAGGTGGAAAGATTTGTTGAGAGATGCCATATCTGTCAAGTTTCGAAAGGAACTGCGACTAATGCGGGTTTATATATGCCGTTACCGGTACCCACTAAACCATGGGTTGATGTGAGTATGGACTTTGTGTTGGGGTTGCCGAGAACGCAGCGTGGTAATGATTCCATTTATGTGGTGGTTGATCGATTTTCGAAAATGGCACATTTTATTGCTTCTAAGAAGACGGCGGATGCTGTTCATGTTGCTCAGTTGTTTTTCAAGGAGATCTATCGACTTCATGGATTGCCAGAATCTATTGTGTCGGATAGAGATACTCGGTTTCTGAGTCACTTTTGGTTGAGTTTGTGGAAAATGGTGGGAACGAAGCTGAAATTTAGCAGTGCTTATCATCCGCAAACGGATGGACAGACCGAGGTGGTTAACAAATCATTGGGAAGCTTGTTGAGATGTCTTGTGCAAGATAATCTGAAGAGTTGGGATGTGAAGTTATGCCAGGCAGAATTTGCTCATAATCATGCTATGAATCGAAGTACTGGGTTCAGTCCATTCCAGATTGTTTATTCGAGCTTACCAAAGGGACCGTTGGATTTAACGGTAGTGCCACAATCAAAGGGGACAATTAAGAAAGCTGCTGATTTTGTTGAAGGGCTGACGGAGTGTCATAAAATCGTTCAAATACGATTGGAGAAAGCAAATGAGAAATATAAACGAGCTGCAGACTTGAAACGACGAAATGTTGAGTTTAATGAAGGAGATATGGTTTATGCAGTATTAACGAAAGATCGTTTTCCAGTGGGCGCTTATAACAAGTTGAAAGCTAGGAAAATTGGTCCGGTGGAAGTTGTGAAACGAATCAATGAAAATGCTTATAAACTAAAGCTGCCAGATGATGTGTATACGTCTGACGTATTCAATGTTAAGCATCTCGTACCATATCATGGGAATGAGTTTGTTGGGGATGAAGAGTGTGCAAATTCGAGGTCGAATTTCTCTCAACCTGGGGAGGATGATGCAGCGCAGACCTTATTTGGCCAAGGCATAAGCCGTCTACGACTTAAGGAGGCGGTGATGAGTCGTCCACGACTCATCTGGAAAACCAAAGGGGAAGGCATAAGTCGTCTACGACTTATGGAGCCATGTGAGGGGAAGCGGCGAGTTAACGAATTGGCATTGAGTCGTCTACGACCTACCAGTTCAGATGGGAGGAAGTTACGACTTAAGGAGAGCATAAGTCATCCGGTGTTGATGAGTCGTACACGAGTTAACGGTGCAGCTATAAGTCGTCCACGACTCAACTGGATGGAAGATATATGTCGTCTCCGACTTAAGGAAACAGATATGAGTCGTCCACGACTCAACGAAGATGAGGAGGTAAGTCAACCACGACTTATGGAAGAGGCTGACATAAGTCGTCCACGACTTAAAGACAGAGCCATAAGTCGTCTACGACTTAAGAAGAAGGATCCAGGAAGAGCAACACAAGTTGAGAACAAACAAGGGATAAGTCGTCTACGACTTAAGAGAAGGGATGAGTCGCTGCCGAGTTACGACTTAGTTAAGTCGCCTGAACTATCTACCGAGTTATGCAGAAAGAAAACCGAGCAAACTGGTGAAGTGTTAGGTCGCGAACGACCTAACGAGTCAAGCTATAAGTCGTTGAAGATAGGAGCCGTGGATTTTCCTGCCGACTTAACCTGAACCGTTGATCCTTAAGTCGAATAAAGCGGGTTATTCTTAAGTCGCGTGAAGCCTGGTGCGTTGATTCTGCTGCGAGATAATCTCTGCCGTTGTTTGTTAAGTCGTTAAGGTCTTATGTCATAAGTCGTTCTGTACATATGTCTTGTGTCGTATGTTGTAAGTCGAATGGCGTCTGTTTCTGTTGAGTCGTAAGTCATGTACGAGTTATGATGAGTCGTTTACTTGTTAAGTCGGAACCCACTTAGGAATTAGTGAAATTTTGTTGTTTTTTTTGTGTGAGTTGTAAAACGCCTATAAATAGGCCGGGTCTCTCATTTGTAAAAGGTTGTTGAATATTGAATAAAATTCTCTTTTGATTGCTTTGTGCTTTCATTCAAATTGGTAGTTGAGTGTAATCTCCTATCTCCTCTTTCGGATAATCGAGTGCGCTCGATTCAACGATTGTAGAAGCCGATTCGCGGAATCAAGTGCGCTTGATCAACGCTTGAAGAATTGAAGATCTTTGAACCCGGTATCGTGCGCGATCAACGAGTTCGAGATAGCTAGAGTTCGGTATCTTCGGATCAACGAATTCGGGCAATTCAGCATTCATCAATCCATCGACTGCTACTTTCACCGATCGAAGTTTGTTTTGTTTAATCCACTGCGTCACTTACTCATCAAGCCAACTTCAATTTCCTGCAAGCAAATCATTTAGCTTCCCCAAAGAATTTTTGAGACACCCAGATGATTGCAAGGGCAACCAAAAGGGTCAGTTTACACTGGTATGAGTATTTATCAATTTTGTATACCTACACATAATTTTAGTAAGCTTGCAATGCCTTCTTAGTTTAACAGGTTTTATACTTAGCAGGTTTTGGTTCATTCAAGAAGACACAAAATCACATTCAACAAATTAAACAATACATAACAAACAGTTAAAAATAATTATGTGTACAATTCCTAACTCATCCTCACCAAATCTTAGATAAGTAAACTCATGTTTATACTCCAAATTTCACCCAGCAGCTAACCAGAACATCACATAAATCCTGGTTAGTTTTAACTCCCTGTCTAGATATTCATAACCCAGATTTTTATAAATCCCAATCCCATTCCTTATTTAATTTATGGTCTACATCTCCTTGTCAAATGAACACTATGTATGCATTGTGAAGGAAACTCCCAGGTTGTTTAAATTATTCCAACACACAAAGGCCTCAGGGTGCAGTTGCACCATGCATATACTTGCTTCCACCTGAAGTAAGCAGATCATTGACTAACCCCCAAGTGACCAATTTAGTTTTTCTTACATTCATATTTCAGAAAGATATAAGTGCTTGTATATCTTCTGGTTCAACCCCATGTTCCCCCAGTTAATCTATATCCATGTTTAATGATGATGAGATGGAACAAAAATACTCAAATCCTGTTAACTCTAAAAGCCTACTTACAGATTAATGCTCCAAACAAAAATGCACAAACAAACATCCATATCACCCATAACAAATCATTTCAGAGATTCAAATAACTCATAATATTTTTAGGCTGCCTGTAATAGGACTTAATGCCATTGCATACAAAAGGGTAAATACTCACATAATGTTTTTCCTTTCACTGCCTTAATTTCTTAGAACAGCAAATCCCCCAAACCTCAAGCTTAGTGTTTCTCCTTGTTTATTATATATATATTTTTTTTGATCCCGAGAGAATGATGGATTTGGCTATATGCAGTTATTTATAAATCCATCCTAGGGTTTAAGAAAATGGGTAATTCTCCTAATACCCTTAGCTGTTCATGCACATATCTCATTCCTGTGTGGTCCTAAATGGGAAATGCACACATTAGGTTACTTTAATTGGTTATTTCGGGAGTTGAACATTTTAAACACTGCATGCTATTTTCATGTTTCCATTTTATTCATGCCATATGCATGTGATCCTTGTTCTTTCTTTTTTTTCTAAGTTTAGAGAATCTGGAAATCTTCTTTGTATTTTTTTCTACCTATCTGTTATATACTATCATACCTTATTATGCAATGTAAAGTCATTTACCCAAATTATTTGCTTGGAATAAATATGGTATGGAAATTTTTTTATTTGATTCTATATATGTGTATATATATATTTCTGCCTTTTTGTCAAATCACCAACTCCTTCTATATTTAAATTAAAAATCACATATATTATGCTAATTATTTCTGGCACAATTATAAGACATATAAACTTTTATATTAAACTTCATTTTATTTTATCTTCATATAAAACAGCAAACACCCCATATATATTAAATGTATATATATATATATATATTTACATAATTCTTTGAACATAAAGCTATATTTATTTTGAGTTCCAATTTTTCTTCTAATTACCTTAATTCCTTGCATTTTATCAAACAGAAGCTCCCATGCAATTTTATTTATTGCCAAATTCTTTTCTGTTTTAATGCAATATATATATTATATATATATATATATATATATATCTCAGAATTTCCTAATATATATATATATATATATTTTATTTTAGGGTCATTACATACCCTCCCCCTTAAAGGAATTATGTCCCCATAATTTCACCTAATTTCTCCAATTAAAAGCACTAATCCATAGCCTGTTTTAACTCCATAACCCCATATTTTATGAAAACAAACAATATACAAATATATTTAGAAAAATCATCTTAGGCTGCTTAAACATACCTCTCCATCAGTAAACAAATTGGGGTATTTTGCCCTCATTTTATCTTCAACCTCCCATGTACAATCATTAGTGTCCAAACTCCATTGGATTTTCACCAGTTTGATCACCTTGTTCCTCAACTTTTTCTCTTCCTTGGCAACTATCCCTACTGGTTCATTTGTATAAACCAAATTCTTCTTGACTTGAACTTGAGTAGGTGACTCCAGTATTGCTCCTTCATCATGCACCCATTTTCTCAATTGAGAAACATGAAATACAGGATGCACACCACTCAACTCCTCAGGTAACTTAAGTCTGTAGGCCATAACACCAATTCTCTGCATAATTTCATATGGTCCTACAAATCTTGGTGATAGCTTACCAGATTTTCCAAACCTGAACACTTTCTTCATTGGTGATACTTTCAGAAAAACATGCTCTCCTACTTCAAACTCCATTGGCTTTCTCTTTCTATCTGCATAAGACTTTTGTCTTGATTGCGCTGCCTTCATTCTATGCCTAACCAATTCAATCATGTTGGAAGTTTCTTTAACATGATCTGGCCCCAACATTACACCCTCTCCTACTTCCAACCAACAGGCAGGAGACATGCAGGGTCTCCCATACAAGGCTTCAAAGGGAGCCATTCCTATGGTTGATTGATAGCTATTGTTGTAAGTGAATTCTGCCAAGTGAATATGATCCTCCCAATTACCCCCAAAATCAAGCACACATGCTCTAAGTAAATCTTCCAATATTTTATTCACTATCTCTGTTTGCCCATCACTTTGAGGATGGTAGGCAGTGCTTAAACAAAGTTGTGTTCCCATTGCTTCTTGGAAGCTCTCCTAAAATCTTGAGGTGAACAAAGTGTCTCTATCACTTACAATGGTCTTGGGTATACCATGTAGCCTCACCACTTCCTTAATAAATAATTGTGCAAGCTTAGATGCATTTCTATCTGACCTGACAGGGACAAAGTGAGCTGATTTGGTTATTCTATCAACAATTACCCATATACTATCATTGCCTTTCTTAGTTCTAGGCAAACCATCTACAAAATCCATGGAAATACTTTCCCATTTCCACTGAGGTACCTCCAAAGGTTGCAACATGCCAGAAGGCTTTTGGTGGTCTGCTTTAATTTGTTGACATGTGGAACATTTTGCCACATATCTTGCCACTGCTTGCTTCATCCCTGGCTACCAGTAGCTTCTTTTTAAATCATGATACATCTTAGTACCACCAGGGTGTATGGTGTACCTGGTCTTGTGATGCTCATTCATGATTTCTTCCTTCAACTCTGCAATGTTTGGTACACAAAGCTTATCATTTTTCCTCAAATAACCTTGGGAATCTATTTTAAAATTCTCTGGCTCAATGTTATTTAATAACATTTCTTTCTTCTCCTTTAGACTTTGATCTTGATCTTGCATGCTACCAACTTTCTCCACCAGATTAGACTTCACTGTGATTATTCCCAGTGTACCATACTCCACCATATCACCATGTTCTTTAAAATTCACTGCATCCTTGCTGTATATATCTGTCTCCCCAAGCACTGCAAGATTTTTAAACTCATCAATCATCAAACTGGCTAATCTAACATGATTTCTGCTCAGAGCATCTGCCACTCTATTAGCTTTTCCAGGAGTGTACAATATATCTAAATCATATGCAGCTAGAAACTCCAATCACCTTGCTTGCCTCATATTTAAATCTTTTTGAGAAAATAAATATTTCAATGCTTGATGATCTGTGAATAATTCAAATTTTTCCCCAAGCAAATAATGCCTCCATAGTTTTAGTGCAAACACTATTGCAGCTAATTCTAGATCATGAGTTGCATATTTGGTTTCATTAGGTTTAAGTTGTCTTGATGCATATGCCACTACCTTGCCATGTTGCATAAGCACTGCACCTAACCCAGACCCACTAGCATCAGTGTATACAACCATTCCTTCATTTGCTTCTGGGATTTGTAAGACAGGAGCTTCCACCAATGCTTGCTTCAATTTCTCAAAAGCTTGTTCACACTGCTCAGTCCACACATATGGTTGGTTCTTCTTGGTTAGTTTGGTCATTGGTGCAGCTATTCTTGAAAAATCCTTGATGAACCTCCTATAATACCCTGCCAAACCTAAGAATGACCTCACCTCAGTCACTGTTTTGGGTCTACTCCATGATTGAACTGCAATGACCTTGCTTGGATCTACACTTACTCCCTGCTGTGACACTATGTGTCCTAAGAATTTTACTTCATGTTGCCAAAATGTACACTTTGAATACTTGGCTTTTAATTCATGTTCTCTAAGTCTGGATAATACTAAATGTAGGTGCATGGCATGATCATTTTCTGTCTTTGAATAAATTAATATGTCATCTATAAATACCAGGACAAACTTATCCAAAAAGTCTCTAAAAATTCTATTCATCAAGTCTACAAAATAGGAGGGAGCATTGGTCAAGCCAAATGGCATTACTAGAAATTCATAAAGGCCATACCTTGTATTGAAGGCTGTGTACTCAATGCTTTCCTCTACAACTTTCATTTGATGAAATCCAGAGGCTAAGTCTAGCCTTGAAATATTTTAGCTCCATGTAATTGATCAAATAGATCATCTATTCTAGGCAGTGGGTACTTATTTTTATTAGTTACCTTGTTTAAATCCCTGTAGTCTACACACAACCTCATTGTTCCATCATGTTTCTTGGCAAATAGCACTAGGGAACCCCAACTGGAACTACTTGATCTTATAAATCCTTTCTCTTCTAATTCTTCTAGTTGATGTTTTAATTCTACCAACTCTTTTGAACCCATTCTATAAGGCTTCTTAATGATTGGATTTGTTCCAGGAATTAATTTTATTTTAAATTCAACTGGTCTGTTTTGAGGAATTCCCTTTACTTCTCCAAACACATCTATATATTCATTGATGTTTGTACAAAAAATGGACAAACACCTCGAAGTTGTATGATTTAGTAGATCTTATGTTATTCTTAGTGATTTGAGCGATTTATGCAAATATATAAAAAACAGGGGCTAAACTGTAAAAAGACACGCAGATTTATAGTGGTTCAGCCAGAATGTGCCTACGTCCACTTTATATGATATTTCTCTTCTCTTATTCTGATTACAAGTACAAAGCTTTGATACAATTGACTACTGGGATTTCCTCTATTTTTAATTCCTTTTGAACTTCATTAATACTCCAGATTTTATTAAAGCATGTATTCTTTGCTGTTTCACTTAAGATGGTAATTCTTTTGCCTTCATTTGTTTCCAAAGAAATAGTAAGGTTTTCTAAATTTAAAATTGCTTTATTTCTCATTAACCAATCTACCCCCAAAATAATCCCAATACCAGGATAATTTAAGGTATATAAGTCTGAATTAAATTCATAACCCCCTATAATTAATTTCAGACCCATACACTTCATCCCCAACATGCAATGACTCCCTATGGGACTGTGTACAACCAAGGGCTGATCAATGGAAACACATGCAAGTGTTAACTTCTTTACAATTTCCAAAGATATTAGTGAGTGTGAGGCACCAGTGTCATATATTACTGATATTGGTTGGGTATGAATAAAAATTATACCTTCAAGTTCCCCAACATTCCCAGTGTTACTTGCTGCCAAAGCTCCTACCCTTGTTGTTCCCTTATTGGTTTCTGGGCAATCCTTCTTGAGATGACCCATCTTTCCACAATTATAGCAGCCTCCTCTGGGTATCTTAGGGTCAGGGCATTGGTTACTATAATGTCCAGCTTTTCCACAATTAAAACAATGAGTGAATTTCTTGCTTTCAAGTGTTGTTGCTCCTTCCCCTTTCTTAGCTCCTTTACTTGCATTTCTCTTGTCATAAGGTTGCACTTTGTTCTGACCACCCTTCTTCTTATTGAGCTTCATATTCCTGAATTTCTCTCTTGCAGTGTCATGTTGCTCAAATGAGAGAGTTAGATCAATTACTTGATCGAAGGTTTTGTCCTTGTATGGCAACATTGCCCTTGACAGACTAGGGTTCAAGCCTTGAATGTACCTTGCATTCTTTGCTTCTGCATTCCCTATTAACACCAGTCCATACTTGGATAATGCTTCAAACTTCTGAGTGTATTCATTCACACTCATGCTTCCTTGCCTTAATCTAATAAAGTCTTCAAGTAGTGTGGCCTTGGCAGATGCTGGGAAAAATCTGGCCTCAAGCATGTCCTTGAAATTATTCCAAGTGATGGTATTCTCTTGTCTTCCTGCTGTCACAACTTCCCACCAATCCAGTGCAGCCCCCTTCAATTTCCTTGAAGCTATCTGTCTCTTCCTTTGGTCATTGATTTGCATATCTGTGAAGACCCTCTCCATAGTTTTTATCCAAGTTTGAACACCTATAGCTCCTTCAGTACCTTCAAAATCCTTTCCTCCCAAAGTGGTACAAGTCTTAAGCAGTTTCGAGAGTTCCTCATGAGGATTGTCTTGCCTTGGTGCCATTCCATCCCTTAAGGCTCTCACAAAATCTTCCATGCTCATCACAGGTGGCCCACGTGAAGATCCTGCACCTGTGTGATGCCTTGGTCCTACCATAATGCTATAAATATGATTGTTATGTTAGTTTATTTACCCCTATCAGTTTTTGGTGTTTTTACTTGGTTCATTTTTATTTCTGTGCACACTGTGCATGTGTCACATGTACACACATATATTTCTTGACATAAAACAAAAACATTCAACACCAACAATTCAAACAATGCATCCAAACATCCATATGCATACAACAACATTTACTATGTTATTTAAAACATAGCTCTGATACCAACTGTGGTGACCCTCATCTTTAAATCACTTAGATTTTTTTTTTATTCAAGAGGAATTCACCACTAAACCCCATTACTTTTATATTTGAATTTTTATATAGTTTCCAAATATTTTTCCCAAGACCCTGGATTTACCAATATAATCATATCAGTGTACAAACAAATTAAGACAATTATATATTTGATGATATACAATTGTTTCTTTATTTGTTTTTTTATCAGAGGGAATTTAAATTAGATTGAAAACAAAATACCATACAAGCTATTGACAAGCTACTTATTTCCTTTCTAATTTTGTTCTACTGCCAAAGGTATATTTTTAGCAAACTACAACACTTATACTTTTATTTGACTATATATATTAATCTGCCTAAATAATTCTATTTAACACTTAAAATAGTATTTCCTTGATCTCATGATAGTTATTAAGTATATGCATGAAATCACTTACAAATATTTACTAACAGGCATGGATATTGGACTTAATTTCCATTTATCATTTCAGGTTGATCAGATGAGGATTTTTAGCATTTTCAAATTTATTATGATGCAGACTTACATACTTGGTGATTTCTGGGATATGCTTGGTGTTATGCCAAGGCTGCTTGGTGTTTTCTTTGATTTGTCCCGGTAGCACTTTACACTTCACTGATTGAAATGAAGTGGTTCCAGGCTCCAAGGGTTTGACCCATGGCCATCTAGACCAGCCATAGTCCCCCTTTTACCACTTGCAAACCCATACCCCTCATCTTAACAAGCTTCTACAAATTCCTACTCCTAATCCCCAACATGTTAGTGCCTAGTTTTTTTTTCTGAAATGCATTCTTGTATGTATTCTTTCAATTATTCAAAATTCTGTGTCTTCCAAGTCTACTGCCCTCATAGTTTTCTTTGAAAATTTAAATACTCAAATCTTGAGAGTTTATTTCAAAAATTCAATCCCCTTAGCTGTTTAATTTCCATAGGGCAAAATATAGGCAATAAAAATCAGTGAATCAAATATATATATATATATACACAAATCAGTATCAATTATCTGCCATGCATACATTTACTCCACTTGAATATTTCTTATTCAGATCTTGTCAAATCCATTATATTTTATTTAAAGAAAATTATAGAATAAACTCAGGCAATAAAACCAGAGATTATTACATTCACATTTTATATTTATGTGTTATATCTATCCCCTTGTTTTCTCCAAATCAGATGATCATATAATCAATAGAAAATCAAACTCCATCAAATATCATTCAAAATGAATTTTACTTAAGTACAAGTTTTCAACCCCAAATACTTAGAAAGTTTCCTACAAGTAACTTCAATTACAGAGAATAGAATTTGTCTAGTAATTTCATTACAATGCAACTGCAAATTTAAAACAAGTCTCTCTTATTTATACTAGCAGCCAATGCCTTCCTTACTCATCAAGCCAACTTCAATTTCCTGCAAGCAAATCATTTAGCTGCCCCAAAGAATTTTTGAGACACCCAGATGATTGCAAGGGCAACCAAAAGGGTCAGTTTACACTGGTATGAGTATTTATCAATTTTGTATACCTACACATAATTTTAGTAAGCTTGCAATGCCTTCTTAGTTTAACAGGTTTTATACTTAGCAGGTTTTGGTTCATTCAAGAAGACACAAAATCACATTCAACAAATTAAACAATACATAACAAACAGTTAAAAATAATTATGTGTACAATTCCTAACTCATCCTCACCAAATCTTAGATAAGTAAACTCATGTTTATACTCCAAATTTCACCCAGCAGCTAACCAGAACATCACATAAATCCTGGTTAGTTTTAACTCCCTGTCTAGATATTCATAACCCAGATTTTTATAAATCCCATTCCTTATTTAATTTATGGTCTACATCTCCTTGTCAAATGAACACTATGTATGCATTGTGAAGGAAACTCCCAGGTTGTTTAAATTATTCCAACACACAAAGGCCTCAGGGTGCAGTTGCACCATGCATATACTTGCTTCCACCTGAAGTAAGCAGATCATTGACTAACCCCCAAGTGACCAATTTAGTTTTTCTTACATTCATATTTCAGAAAGATATAAGTGCTTGTATATCTTCTGGTTCAACCCCATGTTCCCCCAGTTAATCTATATCCATGTTTAATGATGATGAGATGGAACAAAAATACTCAAATCCTGTTAACTCTAAAAGCCTACTTACAGATTAATGCTCCAAACAAAAATGCACAAACAAACATCCATATCACCCATAACAAATCATTTCAGAGATTCAAATAACTCATAATATTTTTAGGCTGCCTGTAATAGGACTTAATGCCATTGCATACAAAAGGGTAAATACTCACATAATGTTTTTCCTTTCACTGCCTTAATTTCTTAGAACAGCAAATCCCCCAAACCCTCAAGCTTAGTGTTTCTCCTTGTTTATTTTATATATTTTTTTGATCCCGAGAGAATGATGGATTTGGCTATATGCAGTTATTTATAAATCCATCCTAGGGTTTAAGAAAATGGGTAATTCTCCTAATACCCTTAGCTGTTCATGCACATATCTCATTCCTGTGTGGTCCTAAATGGGAAATGCACACATTAGGTTACTTTAATTGGTTATTTCGGGAGTTGAACATTTTAAACACTGCATGTTATTTTCATGTTTCCATTTTATTCATGCCATATGCATGTGATCCTTGTTCTTTCTTTTTTTTCTAATTTTAGAGAATCTGGAAATCTTCTTTGTATTTTTTTCTACCTATCTGTTATATACTATCATACCTTATTATGCAATGTAAAGTCATTTACCCAAATTATTTGCTTGGAATAAATATGGTATGGAAATTTTTTTATTTGATTCTATATATGTGTATATATATATATTTCTGCCTTTTTGTCAAATCAGCAACTCCTTCTATATTTAAATTAAAAATCACATATATTATGCTAATTATTTCTGGCACAATTATAAGACATATAAACTTTTATATTAAACTTCATTTTATTTTATCTTCATATAAAACAGCAAACACCCCATATATATTAAATGTATATATATATTTACATAATTCTTTGAACATAAAGCTATATTTATTTTGAGTTCCAATTTTTCTTCTAATTACCTTAATTCCTTGCATTTTATCAAACAGAAGCTCCCATGCAATTTTATTTATTGCCAAATTCTTTTCTGTTTTAATGCAATATATATATATATTATATATATATATATATATCTCAGAATTTCCTAATATATATATATATATATTATTTTAGGGTCATTACAGCCTTCATACATCACCATTCAACACTTCCTTCATCCCACCTGAAACTACCCAAACCCTCAAACCACCTCATAGCATTCACGACACCTACATTCACAGTCTACCACCACAACAGCTTTCACTCTGTCTACATCGACCATCTTCTCAGCAATCCCGACCACCAATTCAAAAAACAAAACAAAAAAAACACAAAAAATCCAAATGACCTGAACCGGATTCCATTAGCAACTTCATTCAAACCACAAATCATCAGGCCATAAATCGCCGATTGCATTCGTGACCAGACCCAATTCACGATCTCCAAATCTAAAACCACCTCTGTGCCCCCTCTAATTCCAGAAACTCTTAAACCGCAACCTCAAATTCTTCGAACCCTAAACCTTAAATCACCTAAGTCGCCTGAATCAAACAATTTTATTTTGATTGAGAATTTTGTCTGGGTTCGAACAAGTTTGGATTGAGTGTTTTTTATTTCGATTTGAGAAATACACGTTCTTTTCGAGCTTTGTCATTTTAACAAGTTTGGAAGGATGGCGAATCTGGCGGCGGAAGAAGAGGGTGTTGTAAGAGGAGAGGGCTACAGATTCCATGATTTGAACGGTGATGTTTGCGATTCAAATCGATGAACACAGTGTGAGTAATCATTTTAGGATTTTCGAAATTCCATTGAAGTATTCTATTTGCTTTTTGATTTGAGAAATGAAAACCGAAAGGGATCTACTGGAGTTCAGGCGGGAAAACGAAAATTTGGGGCAAATTGTAGCGGTGATCCATTTTAACAATCAGATTAAATATAGATCGTTGGATCGTATTCACGCGGATTGCTAATTTTATTAATTTTTTAATTTGAATACATCTATAGCTACACTATATAAAAATGTTGCATCGTGTTACACTTGTTTAGCTAGAGCAACACATTTTTATGGCTAAGGTAACACCAAAAATACAACGTTGTAGTAGGACCAAAATTTTATATCTATCGCAACATTTTAGCTGGCAACACCTTGCAAAAATGTTGCAGAAGGTCATCTATGGAGTAGTGAAGTCTCGAGAATAGGGAAACCTTGTACCTATATATGGCAGTTTCAGAGCATGTCGTTAGTTCAATGCTGATTAGAAAAGGGAATGGGGCGTAACTACCAGTATATTATGTAAGTAGACGGTTAAAGGATGCAGAGATTCGATACCCAGTTATAGAAAAGTTAGCCTATTGCTTAATTCTCACAGCTTGAAAGCTTAGAGCGTACTTTCAGGCACATCCGATAAGGGTATTGACCAATTTCCCCCTAAAGCAGGTCTTTAGTAAACCAGAAACTTCAGGAAGATTGGTAAAATGGAGGATCGTGCTCGGTCAATATGACATAGAGTTTCAACCACGAGCCGTAATCAAGGGACAAGCATAGGCGGACTTTGTTAATAAGTGCACTAGCTTCATTAAGGAGAAATCAGAGAAGGAGAAAGCTCAGAAGCCCATGTGGCAATTATTTGTTGATGGTGCATCAAATGAACAAGGGGCTGGAGCAGGATATGTAATCATAACACCAGATGGACACCGTTTGCATTACGCCATGAAATTGGGATTCCCTGCTACAAATAATGTGGCAGAATATGAATATATGGTAGCGGGATTAACCTTGGCATTAGAACTAAAAATTCCACGGATACAGATCTTTATTGATTCTCAACTAATGGTGAACCAAGTGAAACAGGAATATCAAACAAAGGATCCCAAGTTATCCTTATATGTAAAAAAGATACTGAGAATGCTTGCTTTGTTCGAAGACTTTTCAATACACCAAGTCTCAAGAGCAGAAAACTCACAAGTAGACTCCCTAGCAAAACTGGCAAGCTCAAGGGGAGCCTCGGAGACATGTATTATTCCAGTGGGATATCAGGAAATTCCAAGTATTAAAGAGGAGGCATCCGAACAAGGGAAAGAATTGTTAGTTCTGACAAGGTCTCAAGCAAAATCTCAAGGGGAAGAAAGAAGAGAAAGTGAAAAAGAAATATCAGATAAAAGGGTCGACCAACCTAGTCCAAGTAACATATATGATGACACATGGATGTCACCCATTGTGGAATACCTTATTAAAGGAACACTCCCATTAGACAAAGGTGAGGCAAGGAAAATCAAGAGACAGGCTCCAACCTTCATAATAATGGATGGAATCCTCTATAAAAAGGGATATGCTCTTCCCTACCTAAAATGTGTAAGCATGAATGAAGGAATAAAATTAATGGCTAAAGAACATGAAGGATTTTGTAGGGATCTTTCAAATGGAACAAAGTTGGCAAAGAAAATAATGAGGCAAGGGTTTTATTGGCCGCATATGATAAGCCAAGCCATCGAATATGTGAAAAGATGCGAAAAGTGTCAGAAATATTCAAAGATTCCCAGATTGTCCCCAAGTCAGTTAACTCCCATAACAAGTCCATGGCCCTTTGATGTATGTGGAATAGATTTAATCGGCCCGTTGCCAATTTCAAAAAGAGGGGCAAAGTATGCTGTTGTTTCCATAGACTATTTCACCAAATGGGTAGAAGCGGAGCCACTTCCAACGATTACTTCCGGGAAGGTGCTTAGATTCGTTATCAAGAATATCATAACCAGATTTAGGATTCCCCAAAAGATAATTTCTGACAATGGGACACAATTTGAAAGCGAAGAATTCTCCCGCTTTTTCCACAAGAATGGAATCATTAAAAGTTTTTCATCAGTCGCACATCCAAAAGCAAATGGGGCAGTTGAGGCTGCGAACAAAACCATAAAGACGATTTTGAAAAAGCGGCTAAATAAGGCAAAAGGAAATTGGGTAGAAGAAATTCCGCTTGTGTTATAAGCCTATCGAACATCCACCAAAACGGCAACGGGACACATCCCTACTCTTTGATATATGGGTGTGAGGCGATGTTGCCAATTGAGATTGAGATACCCTCACATCGAAGAATCGCCTACGCATTTGATAAGAATCGAGAGATGAAAAAAGAATCCTTGGATTTAATACATGAATTAAGAGATGAAGCAGCGGTAAGAACCATAGAATATCAAAGAAGAATCTCAAAATACTACAACTTGAAAGTGAGAACTTGGTCATTTCACAAAGGAGATTTGGTACTTCGAAGAGTGATGGAAAATACCAAAAACCCCACAGATGGACCCTTGGGGCCGAATTGGGAAGGACCATTAATAGTTTGTAAAGTAATTCCCCTAGGAGTTTACAAATTATCCCGACCAGATGGAAATATGGGTTTGAGAACATGGAATGTTGAACGTTTGAGGCCATATTTTCCAAAGATGAATGAATAAAGCATCTCTTTCTTCAAAAAGAAAATCTACATGGTTAGGAGTGAAATGCTCCTTATATTTGGATACTACCTAAGATGGTAGAAAGCCTTTGTCCACGCCAAGATCACCAGGACTGAGCACCTCCTGGAGGGAGGGCAGGTAAGCCTTTAGCCGTGCCATGAGATGACCAGGATAAAGCACCGGACAAGCCCTTGGCCGCGCCTCTGGTCAGGTCAAGAAACCTCCTGGAAGGAGGATAGAGTAAGCCTTTATCAGTGCCATAAGATGGCCAGGGTAAAGCACCAAGCAAGCCCTTATCCGTGCCATGCTATGGCCAGGGTAAGGCGCCTCCTGGAGGAAGGACGAACTAAGCCTTTATCTACGCCATGAAACGGCCAGGGTAAAGCACCGAACAAGCCCCTGTCCGTGCCGCAAAAGGGGCAGGGCACCTTCTGAAGGGAGGTCTGGTAAGTCCTTGGTTCCAGCCTCTAAGATGAGCTAACCAAGAGCACCGGACAACAACGAACTAAGATGTCCAAGCCCAAGAAGAGGCTCATCGAATAATGGACTAAGAGTCCAAGTCCAAGAGAAGGCTCATCAAATAATGGACTAAGATGTTCAAGCCCAAGAAGAGGCTCATCGAATAATGGACTAAGACGTCCAAGTCCAAGAGAAGGCTCATCAAATAATGGACTAAGATGTCCAAGCCCGAGAAATGACATATCTACAAGAGACTAAGATGTCCAAGCCAGAGAAACGGCATACCCGAATATGGACTGAGACGTCTAAGCTCAAGAGGCAGCTAATCAGATTATTTCTATATAAATAAGACCTGAAGGGTTCATGCATCAAAGGAGTAGAACATAACTCCACTTATTAATACCCGAATCTGGGTTTCGGGACTTTTGGTTCTAGACATCGTCTATTAAATACCCAAATTTGGGTCTCGGGCCTCTCATATCTAAATTTCATCAATTAATACCAGAATCTGGGTTTCGGGACATTCGTTTCAGGACTTCACTTACTAATACCCGAATTTGGGTTTCGGGTCTTTACCAATTACTAACTATCTATATCATACCCAAATCTGGATATTGGGACATTGTTAATCTCCTATAGTTTTTATACTTGAATCTGGATTTCGAGACTATTATTTGATTTCACCTTAATTCAATAATCTGGATTTGTGGCTCCTATTATAAAAATAATTCCCATGGGTTTCTGGTTGTCTAACATATGCCTTAATCTGGGCAAAGGGTTTCTATCTTGGCAATAATTACTATAGAGGTCAGCTCAAACCACATATGACCTAATCTGGGCTAAAGGTTCCTTTACAAAGATAATTTCCAACATATGCCCTGATCTGGGTTCAGATCTTGATATGAAGACAATATTTACTAATTTACCATAAAAGCTTGAATCTAAGTTTAGAAATGCCACGTAGAGGGCTATATTTTGGATATTATTATTTGGATTATGGATACCTCATTATCAACTTCAAACTTTGCAAAGTAATACCCTAATCTGGGTTAAATTTCATTATTTCTTAATCCTAAGCTGGGGATATGATATAATAAAACTGAGATTGCTACAGACAACCGAAAGTTTTGAGCTGATCTTTTTAATGCCTAATTTGGAGTTGATGTTTTATAATTCTAAATGATGCTCACGAACATCCGAATAAAGGCTTCAGGATCATACAAATTTAGGCGAAAGTCTCCAGAAAAATATTAGGGTGTATGAGCTACAAAGGCTTATTTTCTGATAATATCACATTGTCCTCATTTTCAGGTATTGGTTGTTGCCCACAGGGAGTTTGTAGACTACATTTATGATGTGCATTGAAAAAATAAAGTTATGAAGAGTAAGGAAGCTCCGAAATTTTTGTCCTAAAGAACAAAAGCTTCTTTCATACATGGGGGAAAAATGTTAGCCATAAAATCAACTCAAAGGCAGGAGTATGAAAGAAGGTTAATGAGAGTGAGGTTTCGATGAAGCAACATGCATAGGTTTCGACAGAGGTCATCAGAAGACGTTTCGAAGGCATTAAGAAGGTTTCGAAGGAGTCGAAGGTGCTAACTGCTCTTACAGTGTGAAGGCTTTCGATCCAGATGGAAATAGGAGTACCTTTTCGCCATTTTCAACCTTTCGACACAGATAAATAAGCAAGGACAGCTTCGAAACCCCCTTTCGAAGGCAATGGATGATAATCTCCCACTTACGCCCTAAACCTTTCGAATCTAAAGATTTTGCCCTTATCATAACCCTTTCGAAAGCATTGACAAGCCTTTCAAATCGGTCAAGGCCGATAATATTAGGGAAAGGTTCCGCCTTAATTCTCAGGCATGCATTCGAAGGTTACCCAACATCATCGAAACCATTAGTATTTCAATATCTTCGAAAACCGGTATAAGCAACCTATCGACGGAGTTGGAGGCCTCTATCTTATTTCCAATAGCAACAAGATAACATGAGAGAAAAGGCGCGCTTGGGAACCTTTCGATGACGTCGAAAGGTGTTATAAAGGAAGCAGTGCTTGAAGTTCAACAAAGGCGAAAGACCCTTTCGACTCAGTCGAAAGGTCTGGGAGAAGATAAAGGAAGCTCAAGAGTAGACCAAAGAGCACAAAAAAGATTCCTTTCGACAACGTCGAAAGGAGTCACGGCCTATCGACTAAGTCGAAAGGGTTGGAGCAGCATATAAAGAGGGGTCCCTTCGACCGAGTCAGAGGCATAGGCGCGAAAGGGGACGACTGCATCTATAAATAAGACCCAAGGGGTCTGGTTTTGGGGAACGAATTCTAAAATCCTAAATTCATTTCTTCTACTCTACTCTCTTAATTGCAATTAACTCTGATAAAATCCCTAAATAAAATTGGGGGAAAAAGCTCTATTTCTTGTAACTCATTTTGGATTATTAATAAAGGAGTGATGGATTATTCAACAAGGAGTCTAATGATGAGGAAGATCATTTAGATCATTAGCTAGTCTAATGATCAATTGCACATTCTAACCTTTTCTCTTAATCTCTTTCTATCTATGCAATGCATAGGATCGACTCGGGGATCTCTATTCGAAACACATCATCATTGGAACTTACATTTGACACCAGAAATAAGAATGATGATGGGGTTTCGACCATTATGAATTATAAAACTAGGAAACGCCCAGGTCGATCTTATATAAGGAAATTGGAGTGAATCTTAGACAATTATAAGTTAGAACCATTTCAAAAGAGAGGAACCCCTTTTGACACGGTCGAAAGGGGTGTTTCGAAGGGGATTCCAGTTTATGATTGACTAACAACTATTGGGAGAGGAACTCATTCGAAAGGGTCTATCCACAGATACTTCAGCCACCCATTCGAAAGGGTTCCAAATCAAAAGTAGCAAAACCATGAAGTCAAAAGCAACAGTGACTTATTAATGAAATATGCGTCTCTTTCGACATGATCGAAAGTACTAAATAGGTACCTTTCGACATGATCGAAAGGAATGAAAAGTTAAAAGGATCAATTGTTTTCGATCCACTCAAACGAAAGGATTCAAATAGATGTTGTCTGTAACGACCCAGAATATTGAACAAATTAAATTGAGAATATTTAATTAATTTTAAATATTTGAACGATGATTTAATTTGAATCCCGAATTTAACTTGGAATTTGGCGATTAAATTTTATAATTTAATCTATTGAAACTGGATAAAAAATTTGAATCTTCAATTTAAAGCTAAAGAAAAATATTTCAAACGCTTGTAAAATTTATATTGATAACACTGAAGATAACAGCAGCTTCAAAATTGAAATTTAAACTGTTTTGCTCAGTTTTGAATTTAATTGTTTGAATCAATATTTAAAAATAGTCATTTTTCAAACAGTCTCGGATTCGACGAAACCAGTTCCATTGGGTCCGTAATATTGAATTATTGTCGGATTTCCAATTTCATATTTTTCGGAGTCATTGTGTGAACGTACGGGATATAAACGCCTAGTCGATAATTTATCGATTTTATTTAAATATAAATTTATACACTTTGGTCAACATCAGTTTCTTTCCTCCTTTAAACACGCCTTCAAACCCGTCCCTTTGCTTCAGCCTAAATTCACGCAACCCATGTTCTCCTGTCTCCCTCCTATTTTTAAATCACCGATCAACTTAGATTCAAAACAAAACGAAAATCATCTCGTTCGAAGTTAAAAATGGCAGCTGAAATTAAACCAAGCCCCACTTTTTCTTTCTTTAAATCGAAACACTTCAGTTCAAAGAAAATCAAATGGCCGCCTCCTTCTATACAATTCGAAGTTACAGTTCAATAGCAATCTCCATGTCGCGATGCTTGAAACCGAGAGAAACTAGGGTTTCAAAAATCAACGCCTTCATAATAATCAGCGCTGCATACTTGGCTATTCCATCAGCCATCGCGGCTCATCCTTGCCTCCTATGCGATATTCTCTACTGCCGATTTGAGGTCTTGCTACAGTCTCTTTATACTCGTGGCCGCGACGACGAATGCGGCGAGCACGCGACCGGGGGAGGAAGACATCGCGGCAGCGATGTGAAGCAGGGTGTCGCGATGGTGGATCGCGAAGTGTATCGAGGCACTGGGTTCGATTTCACGTATTGACAGAGGTTTGGGAACTGGGTGAATCGTGGGATCTCGGTGATGTTCGGCGATTGGTGGTGGAGTCTGGGTTCATCGATGGTATCTTCGAGTTTGAATTCGCAGTAAGGTATATTTTTATTTTAGTAAATCGTATACTGGTATAGATAAGAAAAAAAAGTTGACAGTAAGGTAGATTTTGGAAACAGTGAGTTTTAATCTGTGGTTTCAAAATAGTTTTGTTGTTATAAGATTTAAACAGAAATTATAGATGTGAATAAGAAAGAGAAAACATAGGATTTTAAATGCTATAGAGTTTATATGAATTTGTATAATGTATATACATATTTAAGTAACGGAAGTTACTATAGATTTTGAAAATATAAGGTTTTAAATGGGAATAAGATTAGAAAACAACAAAATAAATGAAATGAATTTAGGTGATGAATTTATATAATGGTAATTAATTATTCAAATTGTTCGAATATTAATAGATTTTGTATAAATATTTATACAAGGTCTATAAATTGAGAAAACAAGTCGAGATGGAAATGGATTGCAAAATAAATCCTAAGGTGAGATTTTTCTCACTCAAATGAAATTTGGTATTACAGTTATTGATTTGACTGATATGATTGCTATTTGGATGTGATATTAGATATAGTAGGATATATCTATATATATATAGCAATATATACATATTGGCATATGTATATATTGGATTGATGATTTCCCGCCTCGTATAGCGGATGAGACCCTATTGCGCCGTTAGTAAGCGGATGATTTTTATAAAACCCATATACCGCGATATTCCACCTCGAAGTGGAATGGGTATTGTGCTAACGTCTTTGGATGCAGGGAAACAGGTTGGAGGGATCCAATTGGATTCCTCACCAGTATTTATTTATTTATAGATATTGATGTATATTCTGTTATCATATTGATATATGATGTTTGTTGTTGTGATTGACGAATTGGTGTGTTGCATCATCGGATTCATTTTTGAAATTTAAAAATAACGATGTTGATTTTAAAAGAGAATTTTTAAAGTGATTATTTGAAAATATACGCTTTATTTAAATTGTTGAATTGGTTTATTTTAAATAAGTAAACGTTAAAACTTTAAAGTTATAAAGGTTAAGATTTTGTGAACTTTAACCAAAAAGTAAATTCTTTTGAAAATAAAGAGTTAAGAAATTTATAAAAGGGTTTTAATTGGAATTTTTGAATTATTAAAAACGATGTATGTAAAAGATGTAAAAGATTGATATTTATAACTTTAAAATGTTGGTATTATAAAACGAGTTTTTATAAGCGTTAAAATGAATTTTTAAGAATTTATAAATAAATGAAATTTATAAATTGTGAACTTATAAATGGAAATGATTTTGTAAAATAAAGGAATTATAAGTATTTAACTTATAATATGGATTGTTGGTATAAGGTTTGAGTTATGAATCAAATTGTTAATAAAGGAGATTTATTAAATTGAAGTTGTTAGAGAATAGAAATAGAATTTATAAACGTGTTTATAAATTCAAAATCAATTGAATTTGATAAATTAAATATAGAAGATTTTTAAAGAAGATATATTCGCGATTTTGGATAATGAATTTTTATAAAAATTAAAATGTGTAGAAATGATTGAAATTAGGTTAAGTGAATTATATTCACGATTTTGGACAGTGAATATATTGTTAAGTAAAATGGATTTATTTTTGAAGAAGTGATATTTTAAAAATGAAGCTAAACATTTTAAAGATGTTTTAAAATGTATTATGAATCGAAAGCATAGATTTCAACACTTGTTATTGAAATAGATGTTTTCGAGAAATTTAAGGAAATGGTGGACTATAACACTGTTGTTATAGTAAATGATTTCCGAAAGGAAATATTTTATATAATATTGGGATTTACATATCTATCTTAATTTTCGAATCCCTATACTAGTGATTTTGAGTCGTCGTAACGATGTTTTACGTAACATTCATTTTGACTCAAATAGATGTTATTAAAATAAATGTTTTCCTTAAAGAATGAATGTATACTTAATATTGTTTTTAAGTATATCGAATATTTTCAAATGTTGAAAATAAATAGACTTGTGAATTTCTTATTATTAATAAGAATGGAAATGCTTTTCCAAAATGAAATGAAACGTTTTAGAATTTATCTTTTTAAAGATAAATCGAAAGTGAATATTTGGAATCGATTAAAAATCATATATCAGTTGATATTTTGAAAATATAAATTCACTATGGGATTTATAAAAGAAAAGGGAATTTGTTTAAAAAATAAATATCGATTTATTTTTGAAGTGTGGAAATTTTATATCTAGTAAAGATATTTTGGAAGATAAAATAATTTGGAAAATTATTTGGAATCTGATGATGTTGCGCATCTTTATTGATAGTTAAATAACTGACTATCAATAATTACCTTTAAATAGGTATTTGTTGTGAATTGGATGAATTTGAATGCCACACTTATTTTTGAATAATCGCTCACTATTCGGGTTAGCCGGGAAAGGACCATGGGGTCGTATAACCCATTCCGAATATGTGATACGTCGTTATGAATTGCATTCGAAGACCGGTGTTGAAGACCGGATATTTTTGAAAACGGAAGGATTACCGTCGAGTTACTCTACATCGGCTGATCTCCGATTTAGAGGTTTTATCACCCTTAGTGACGGGAAGTCCGGACATGATTAGAAATTTATCCGGATATGCAAGGGCTTCGTGAGAAGTGCCTTCGGTTCTGTTCGATCCCGGAACAGACTTGTATGGATTGTATGTCTGACGTTACAAATTGAGATATTGAGTTGATTTCTTTCAAATACATATCTGTTGGTGGCGGAGAATTTATTCTCTTAGCTTAACACCCTTCTCTGAGACGTACGAGCTCAGAGGTTATGTAATTGAAATTTATCAGCGATATACTCCCAATTTGGTAACGTGGCATACTGAGTGTTGCTGTGAAATGATCAGTGTTTGATCATTTGCGATATGATCATTTGTTTGATCTTATATCTTTGTGATCATAGGTTGATCATTTGTTTGACCCGAAGCATGGCTTTGTAGAAAGCGTAGCTTTGTGGACGAGACTTCGTCGAGCCTCACACCCCGGAAATGGTCAAATCAGGAAGGATGCAGCAAGGTTCTAGGGAGCAGCGCCCCTTAGTGTATGTCATTCCTTCTAGATAGAGGTGGTATCATGGTATGGAGCCCAGATACTTAACCTATGTGGTTGCTGCATTATTATTATGTGGTTTGTTGGAAATCGAGGATCCTCGAGAAGATCGTTTACGATCGGGGGATGACATACGCGTGTCAGTAGTTACCTATTTTTGCAGAGGTAACCCGGCCTTGTGTTGGCAGAGATCTAACCGTAATGTTAGGTTATTTCTCGGGACGTCATTCCAGAGGCGTTCTGTTCGTGGAATAGGAAGTTCCTTAGCCTGACCATTTGTTGGAAATCCAAAGAAACAATACGAGACTTGTACGGTTTTAGTTGTAGAACCTATCATTCACTTATGGTGGTCACCACTGTTTGGATGGTAGCTATAGTAGGCATAGTTCGGAATGTCTATGCTGGCTAAGATTTATATTCTACTTTCGAAATGATTTCTACACTATGCACTAATAATAATATCAAAAATGATTTGATTTTGCGTAGTAAGCATCTTTGACTATCATAAGAAGAAATCTCCTCCAATTCTGCGTTTGCATTGTGTGTGTGGTGGGAGGTCTTATGGTAGTTTCATTTTCCAAAAGCATTGCGAATTTGTTTTATTTTCTTTGTGAAAAATAACTGTTTTACGATCTCACACCAGTCACCATGACTGACTCGGAGTTTATTGTTTCCCTTCTAAACTCTGGGTGCCCATCATTTTCCACACGGGCAGCCTAGAGTTATGTTATCAGGACATTCTGGATATCCTGAAGCTTTGGAAGCAAGCTGGATGGCGAAACGTACATTCGTAATTATTTATTTATTCCGCTGTGTATTCTGTATGAGGACAAGTTTATATAACTGTCCATTGTTGTATCGAGTTGTATATTGACTCTGATTGATGTATGTATAAACTGATATAATTCTTTCGTTTAAAGATTATTCATTTATCTATTATATATTGTTCCGCTGCGATATGTGAGATTCTGATATTGTTTCTGTTCTGATGTTGTTCTGTTGTTCTTCTTTCTTCTCTTCTTGTTGTTCTTCCTTCTCTTTTTCTTCTATCTTCTTCTTCTTCTGCCTTTTTCTTCTTTTTAAAACCCTCATGCTTCGTATTTCCGTGCATCTTGAGTTAATCAATGGAGATTAGTGTTTAATCAAGGGTACGGATTTGCGGGACGTGACAGCGTGGTATCAGAGCATATGGTTAAGCGACAACCCTGCTCTGTTGGGTGTTACTCATTAGAGATAGAGTCAACAGTACTCTAGAATGAGTTGAGTGTAATAATAGATATGAGTGCGTATTTGTTATTGAATATAAAATTGTTTTGTATTGTGATGATTGGTTTATTGAGTGGCATATGAACCTTCGTCGGCACAGTATGCAAAACTGTATCGAAGGGGTTTCTAAACGCTCGAATAGAACAGTTCGGCACAGTATTGTTTTTTGAATAGGGTGAATGAGATAATTTTGCCCAAAACTATTTTTGTATAGAAAAGAAATGTTTTTCTATGAAGTACTATAGTATATGGTTGCATGGTTGTTAGAGGTGATAATATTAATCTATTATCATTGAAATTAAACAAGAAATTGAAATCATAACTCCAAAGTTAAGAAATAAAATCCACATACAAATGAAATTAAGGAATGTAAATTATAAATGTGATTTATAAATGAAAATAGAATTCCAGAGAAGTTTTTGGAAATGTTTTGAAAAGAATTTGAAAATTTTGTAGATTTGGAAAGTTTAAATCTTTTTGATTTGAAAATAAATTTCAAAGGATTTTGGAAAAATGTTTTGAAGGAATGAAAAGCTCTAAACTCTTTTCGGTCGCTGGAAAATAACTTCGGTAATGACTGCAGCATCACCGGTGTTCATTTTCGGGTTTCCAAAAGAGGAATTGCTGCCAAATTATTTTAAATGAAGTTGTTTGAAAAATTTGGGTTTTTGTTTTGGAAATTCAAATGGAATTTGAATTGTTTTCAAAATGGCTTTGAAATGATGGTAAGACTCTGGAATACTATATAAAAATATTTATGAAATATTATTGAATTGATAACTTATACAATTTGAATTTTGATAGAATAAATTTAACTTAAAGGATGGAGTTAAATTAATGTAAGTACAAGTGAATCAATTGAATAAAGTGAAATGATTACTTAAAGAAAATTTATTAAGTTAAAAATAAATTTGGAATAGTAACAAATGAATTGGAATTGAGTATTGAATTATGAAAATAAAATTGTGAATGAACAAATGAGATAACATTTGTAAATAAATGAATTGAAATTGAAAAATGAAATGAGACTTGAATCAAGTGGAATAAAATCCAAACTTGAGAAAAATGAAATGGATTGAATCCGAATAAACTACTTTGATAATTAATTAATTCATGAAATAGAAGTTGAATTAGTGAAATTAAACTTGAATTGTGAACTAAATAAAAGGATGGTTCGAATTTGCAAACATATTCAAGTAAGTAGAAATAGATTTCTGAATGAATGGAATTTATAGTTGCTAGTAAATAAAATTGAAGATGAATGTTAAACTTTGTTTTGAATTTGTTAGTAAATGTAATTCAAGCTGAATATTGGAAATTGAAATTTAAAATGAATTAGTGAATGAAACTAATATAAAGAGTGATATGAATTAGTAAATAAAAGATCATCGATAAAAATTCAATATTCAGAATAAAAGATAAAATTGAATTCGAATGATTGAAATGTAAAATTGAATGATAATGAATATGTAACTTCAATAGTGAAGTAAAAATGTATAAGTAGTTTATATTGGAAATTTTGTAATAGAATTTGCAAAATGATTTGAATGTTGTAACTAGATATTATGGCTAGTAGGATATACAGGTGTAAAGGAATTGGAATTTTGATTTCAAAGATAAATTTGAATTGCTCGACAAAAGGTAAGTATTTAAATTTCAATATGAGATTTGCTGATTTTCTTTTCTAGCCGCTTGGCTTTTTCTTTTCTTTTTGAAATCTGAGAGTCCGTAGGGACATTTTGTAGTCGTGCCGTATTAGCCGCGCAAAGGAGACGCTAGCGAAATTTTTTGAAAATTTCGAGTGTTAGAAAATTTTAAGAAAATTTTGAAAGTTTGAAATTTGAATTTGAATTTAAATTTGAATTGTGAAGTAAAACAATATTGTTTGAAAACTATGAAAGTGTTAGATAGTTAGATGAAGTGATAACGAATCTTTAGTATAAAGATTTGTTTTGATAAATTGATAAAACTACTGAATTGTGAAAAATAGTAGACGAGTTAAGGACTTTTTTTCCTGACTTGTAATTTCGGGACGAAATTCTTTTAAGGAGTGTTGTCTGTAACGACCCAGAATCTTGAACAAATTAAATTGAGAATATTTAATTAATTTTAAATATTTGAACGATGATTTAATTTGAATCCCGAATTTAACTTGGAATTTGGCGATTAAATTTTATAATTTAATCTATTGAAACTGGATAAAAAATTTGAATCTTCAATTTAAAGCTAAAGAAAAATATTTCAAACGCTTGTAAAATTTATATTGATAACACTGAAGATAACAGCAGCTTCAGAATTGAAATTTAAACTGTTTTGCTCAGTTTTGAATTTAATTGTTTGAATCAATATTTAAAAATAGTCATTTTTCAAACAGTCTCGGAATTCGACGAAACCAGTTCCATTGGGTCCGTAATATTGAATTATTGTCGGATTTCCAATTTCGTATTTTTCGGAGTCATTGTGTGAACGTACGGGATATAAACGCCTAGTCGATAATTTATCGATTTTATTTAAATATAAATTTATACACTTTGGTCAACATCAGTTTCTTTCCTCCTTTAAACACGCCTTCAAACCCGTCCCTTTGTTTCAGCCTAAATTCACGCAACCCATGTTCTCCTGTCTCCCTCCTATTTTTAAATCACCGATCAACTCAGATTCAAAACAAAACGAAAATCATCTCGTTCGAAGTTAAAAATGGCAGCTGAAATTAAACCAAGCCCCTCTTTTTCTTTCTTTAAATCGAAACACTTCAGTTCAAAGAAAATCAAATGGCCGCCTCCTTCTATGCAATTCGAAGTTACAGTTCAATAGCAATCTCCATGTCGCGATGCTTGAAACCGAGAGAAACTAGGGTTTCGAAAATCAACGCCTTCATAATAATCAGCGCTGCATACTTGGCTATTCCATCAGCCATCGCGGCTCATCCTTGCCTCTTATGCGATATTCTCTACTGCCGATTTGAGGTCCTGCTACAGTCTCTTTATACTCGTGGCCGCGACGACGAATGCGGCGAGCACGCGACCGGGGGAGGAAGACATCGCGGCAGCGATGTGAAGCAGGGTGTCGCGATGGTGGATCGCGAAGTGTATCGAGGCACTGGGTTCGATTTCACGTATTGACAGAGGTTTGGGAACTGGGCGAATCGTGGGATCTCAGTGATGTTCGGTGATTGGTGGTGGAGTCTGGGTTCATCGATGGTATCTTCGAGTTTGAATTCGCAGTAAGGTATATTTTTATTTTAGTAAATCGTATACTGGTATAGATAAGAAAAAAAGTTGACAGTAAGGTTGATTTTGGAAATAGTGAGTTTTAATCTGTGGTTTCAAAATAGTTTTGTTGTTATAAGATTTAAACAGAAATTATAGATGTGAATAAGAAAGAGAAAACATAGGATTTTAAATGCTATAGAGTTTATATGAATTTGTATAATGTATATACATATTTAAGTAACGGAAGTTACTATAGATTTTGAAAATATAAGGTTTTAAATGGGAATAAGATTAGAAAACAACAAAATAAATGAAATGAATTTAGGTGATGAATTTATATAATGGAAATTAATTATTCAAATTGTTCGAATATTAATAGATTTTGTATAAATATTTATACAAGGTCTATAAATCGAGAAATCAAGTCGAGATGGAAATGGATTGCAAAATAAATGCTAAGGTGAGATTTTTCTCACTCAAATGAAATTTGGTATTACAGTTATTGATTTGACTGATATGATTGCTATTTGGATGTGATATTAGATATAGTAGGATATATCTATATATATATATATAGCAATATATACATATTGGCATATGTATATATTGGATTGATGATTTCCCGCCTCGTATAGCGGATGAGACCCTATTGCGCCGTTAGTAAGCGGATGATTTTTATAAAACCCATATACCGCGATATTCCACCTCGAAGTGGAATGGGTATTGTGCTAACGTCTTTGGATGCAGGGAAACAGGTTGGAGGGATCCAACTGGATTCCTCACCAGTATTTATTTATTTACAGATATTGATGTATATTCTGTTATCATATTGATATATGATGTTTGTTGTTGTGATTGACGAATTGGTGCGTTGCATCATCGGATTCATTTTTGAAATTTAAAAATAATGATGTTGATTTTAAAAGAGAATTTTTAAAGTGATTATTTGAAAATATACGCTTTATTTAAATTGTTTAATTGATTTATTTTAAATAAGTAAACGTTAAAACTTTAAAGTTATAAAAGTTAAGATTTTGTGAACTTTAACCAAAAAGTAAATTCTTTTGAAAATAAAGAGTTAAGAAATTTATAAAAGGGTTTTAATTGGAATTTTTGAATTATTAAAAACGATGTATGTAAAAGATGTACAAGATTGATATTTATAACTTTAAAATGTTGGTATTATAAAACGAGTTTTTATAAGCGTTAAAATGAATTTTTAAGAATTTATAAATAAAAGAAATTTATAAATTGTGAACTTATAAATGGAAATGATTTTGTAAAATAAAGGAATTATAAGTATTTAACTTATAATATGGATTGTTGGTATAAGGTTTGAGTTATGAATCAAATTGTTAATAAAGGAGATTTATTAAATTGAAGTTGTTAGAGAATAGAAATAGAATTTATAAACGTGTTTATAAATTCAAAATCAATTGAATTTGATAAATTAAATATAGAAGATTTTTAAAGAAGATATATTCGCGATTTTGGATAACGAATTTTTATTAAAATTAAAATGTGTAGAAATGATTGAAATTGGGTTAAGTGAATTATATTCACGATTTTGGACAGTGAATATATTGTTAAGTAAAATGGATTTATTTTTGAAGAAGTGATATTTTAAAAATGAAGCTAAACATTTTAAAGATGTTTTAAAATGTATTATGAATCGAAAGCATAGATTTCAACACTTGTTATTGAAATAGATGTTTTCGAGAAATTTAAGGAAATGGTGGACTATAACACTGTTGTTATAGTAAATGATTTCCGAAAGGAAATATTTTATATAGTATTGGGATTTACATATCTATCTTAATTTTTGAATCCCTATACTAGTGATTTTGAGTCGTCGTAACGATGTTTTACGTAACATTCGTTTTGACTCAAATTGATGTTATTAAAATAAATGTTTTCCTTAAAGAATGAATGTATACTTAATATTGTTTTTAAGTATATCGAATATTTTCAAATGTTGAAAATAAATAGACTTGTGAATTTCTTATTATTAATAAGAATGGAAATGCTTTTCCAAAATGAAATGAAACGTTTTAGAATTTATCTTCTTAAAGATAAATCGAAAGTGAATATTTGGAATCGATTAAAAATCATATATCAGTTGATATTTTGAAAATATAAATTCACTATGGGATTTATAAAAGAAAAGGGAATTTGTTTAAAAAATAAATATCGATTTATTTTTGAAGTGTGGAAATTTTATATCTAGTAAAGATATTTTGGAAGATAAAATAATTTGGAAAATTATTTGGAATCTGATGATGTTGCGCATCTTTATTGATAGTTAAATAACCGACTATCAATAATTACCTTTAAATAGGTATTTGTTGTGAATTGGATGAATTTGAATGCCACACTTATTTTTGAATAATCGCTCACTATTCGGGTTAGCCGGGAAAGGACCATGGGGTCGTATAACCCATTCCGAATATGTGATACGTCGTTATGAATTGCATTCGAAGACCGGTGTTGAAGACCGGATATTTTTGAAAACGGAAGGATTACCGTCGAGTTACTCTACATCGGCTGATCTCCGATTTAGAGGTTTTATCACCCTTAGTGACGGGAAGTCCGGACGTGATTAGAAATTTATCCGGATATGCAAGGGCTTCGTGAGAAGTGCCTTCGGTTCTGTTCGATCCCGGAACAGACTTGTATGGATTGTATGTCTGACGTTACAAATTGAGATATTGAGCTGATTTCTTTCAAATACATATCTGTTGGTGGCGGAGAATTTATTCTCTTAGCTTAACACCCTTCTCTGAGACGTACGAGCTCAGAGGTTATGTAGTTGAAATTTATCAGCGATATACTCCCAATTTGGTAACGTGGCATACTGAGTGTTGCTGTGAAATGATCAGTGTTTGATCATTTGCGATATGATCATTTGTTTGATCTTATATCTTTGTGATCATAGGTTGATCATTTGTTTGACCCGAAGCATGGCTTTGTAGAAAGCGTAGCTTTGTGGACGAGACTTCGTCGAGCCTCACACCCCGGAAATGGTCAAAATAGGAAGGATGCAGCAAGGTTCTAGGGAGCAGCGCCCCTTAGTGTATGTCATTCCTTCTGGATAGAGGTGGTATCATGGTATGGAGCCCAGATACTTAACCTATGTGGTTGCTGCATTATTATTATGTGGTTTGTTGGAAATCGGGGATCCTCGGGAAGATCGTTTACGATCGGGGGATGGCATACGCGTGTCAGTAGTTACCTATTTTTGCAGAGGTAACCCGGCCTTGTGTTGGCAGAGATCTAACCGTAATGTTAGGTTATTTCTCGGGACGTCATTCCAGAGGCGTTCTGTTCGTGGAATAGGAAGTTCCTTAGCCTGACCATTTGTTGGAAATCCAAAGAAACAATACGAGACTTGTACGGTTTTAGTTGTAGAACCTATCATTCACTTATGGTGGTCACCACTGTTTGGATGGTAGCTATAGTAGGCATAGTTCGGAATGTCTATGCTGGCTAAGATTTATATTCTACTTTCGAAATGATTTCTACACTATGCACTAATAATAATATCAAAAATGATTTGATTTTGCGTAGTAAGCATCTTTGACTATCATAAGAAGAAATCTCCTCCAATTCTGCGTTTGCATTGTGTGTGTGGTGGGAGGTCTTATGGTAGTTTCATTTTCCAAAAGCATTGCGAATTTGTTTTATTTTCTTTGTGAAAAATAACTGTTTTACGATCTCACACCAGTCACCATGACTGACTCAGAGTTTATTGTTTCCCTTCTAAACTCTGGGTGCCCATCATTTTCCACACGGGCAGCCTAGAGTTATGTTATCAGGACATTCTGGATATCCTGGAGCTTTGGAAGCAAGCTGGATGGCGAAACGTACATTCGTAATTATTTATTTATTCCGCTGTGTATTCTGTATGAGGACAAGTTTATATAACTGTCCATTGTTGTATCGAGTTGTATATTGACTCTATTTGATGTATGTATAAACTGATATAATTCTTTTGTTTAAAGATTATTCATTTATCTATTATATATTGTTCCGCTGCGATATGTGAGATTCTGATATTGTTTCTGTTCTGATGTTGTTCTGTTGTTCTTCTTTCTTCTCTTCTTGTTGTTCTTCCTTCTCTTTTTCTTCTATCTTCTTCTTCTGCCTTTTTCTTCTTTTTAAAACCCTCATGCTTCGTATTTCCGTGCATCTTGAGTTAATCAATGGAGATTAGTGTTTAATCAAGGGTACGGATTTGCGGGACGTGACATTGTCTCTCTAAACTAATTTCATGAAACATTTCGACTAAGTCAACCCAATCGAAAGGAGAAGATAACTCTTTGGACCCTTTCGATCGAGCCAACCAGGTCGAAAGGATGTACAATCTTCTTAAACCCTTTCAACTATGAAAATCTAGTCGAAAGGTATGCTTCAAAAGAAAAGATCCTCCCATCAACATGGATTCTTTTGAGTTTAACTACCTTTCACGTGGCATCGGGAATGTTGGCAAGTTTTCTTGTTAACAAATAATAACAAAGTGTTATAAATCAAACTTCCTTTTCAATTTCCCGAAACCATTTACTATAACAAAAATGTTATAGTCCATGATGTCTTTCCTTTTCTCGAAAACATTTATTACAACAATAGTGTTGTCATCCTTGCTTCATTCCTCTTTTAAAACTCTTTAAAACATAGTTTGAAACTTGTATTTAAAACATCCCCATGAAGATTGTCGCTTTTAAATAAAACTTGACCTTTGAAACAAAGGAGTTTCCTTTATAAAATTTACACCTCTTGCTTAAATAACTCAAATAAATTCTTAAAATTATATTTAAATCTTCGAACTCATTTTAAAAATACCATTACAGTTTTATAAAACACCTCTGAAAAGAATTATAAAATATCTAAAATAGATAACCTCCTTTTGCTTTACTAAAATCATAAATTTCCTAAGTGCATCCATAGCGACTATTGCTATATGGACCACAACTTTTAAAACTTTGTTTAATAAATCAAATAGCTTTTAAACTCCATTTTCTTTTATATTTTAAACCACTTCAATACTTTTGCAAAAATGTTTGAAAATAAAAGTCAAGTTTCAAACCCCTTTCAAAACACTTTTAGGAAAAAAAGTGGTAAACCACTTTAAAGGAGAACACAAGATTTCAATGTCGCAGGACAACAACAAGAAGGTCGACTATAACTAAGCAACATTCACTTCCCATATACACAAACATTTACATAACCTAGAATGTATGTAAGTAAAATTCACAAGGCGAGGAATCCTTTAGGATCCCTCTACAAAAAAATTATTCTTCGAAGTGTTTGCATAGCAACCTATTCGCTATGGAACACTCCGACTTCCTTTTGTTTTAGTCCCCTGCAAAACAATGGTTACTTATATCATCTGCTTCCAAGCGGGAATCAAATCCAACCAATAAATATACACAAGCAAGTTTCAAATACATACATACATATATATATATATATTTACAACATGTCATCATCATTTTTAAACCATTCTAAAATGGTATTCAAAGTGAGAAATCTCATTTTTAAATCATGACCAAACCCTTGCTAGAAGCCACTACTTCCTCCTACCATCACCCCAAAGCCAAAACTTCCACTTTTCCTTCTTCCCCTTGCATACAAAGCTCCCCCTTCTCCTTAAAAGCACACCGCCCAAGGCTCCACCACCCCTAGATGCTCATAGGCCAAGACCAATGTTGGGTTTTGGCTCCAAAGCTTCCAAGTTTGACTTGCTAAATGGTTTTTTCATGATTATTAAAGAACATACTTGAGTTTGGAGAAGAAAGAAGTTATTTTGAAGTGAATTTTCTTTTATAAACTATGGTGAAAGAAGAGTGAGGAAGAATAGAGAAGAGTGGAGCAACATGGAAAATGGAAACGCAAAATGAAAAATGGAAAGTGTGGATGCTCTTTTATAAACATGGAAAGTTGGCAAATTACAACTACTACTCCTTAGCCAAAAGACATTTTTACCCTAACAAAATTCAACTATGGTACACCTCCTCCCATGTGACAACCCATGTGCTAAAGTACTTTTCATAATGACATGTACTACTTAGTGCTTTAACACTTAAAATAAGAAAGGAGAAGTCTTCTTTTTCTTAATTTTTTAATTAATTGCTTAAGTACTTTTTTAAAATATGATTTGTATAAATCCATTTAATTAATGAGATGCTTTTCTTATTTGTATATGTGTACAAATATAAGTGTGTATGTGTGTGCAACAACGTTTCAACAAATTTCATTCGATAAAAAGTCGAAAATCCGAAAAACGAATTTCGGTCACATTTTCAATTTTTCATCAAACTATTTATTGATGTAAACAAAATTCAGAAATAAGTTTTCCTTCATTAGTTATTAATTAAAGAGAGTTATTTTTCTATTAAAAACTAATAATTGAATATTTAAAATTAATTAAATATTCACAAATCAAAGGGATAAATCTATATCGTTACAATTCCTAAATGCACATACGCAATATCAAATCATTCTAGTGGTACCTTCTTCAATTCATCTTTTCGATTACTAAGGTAAGGAAACTCAAAAGTGGATGGTGCCTTACCCAAACAACTTGAATAACAAGATCATTCCTTTTTTTTACCCAATAACATCAAAACGATAAATGTCTTAAATTGTGAACATAACATATCTTTTATCACAATTTTCAATTTAACTTAGGTGGCATCGTTATGCTTATGATATCACTTCTTTGAACATCCAACAAGTTTGATACCCAAAGTATCACCTCTTTAACTATACAAACATTTCATCCTAAGTTTTATGAAATTCAAGTAAGCCAGTATCCAAACGTGAGAATCCTATTCTATTCAACCAATTAAACCATAGCAATCAATATCCTAAATCTAAATGAAATTCTAACCTAAGAAAAATACTAACTTAAGATAGCGATAGTGTTTAAAAGATCAACTATATAATACATCGTTCACTTGTCATATTCAATGCAAACTAAGCATCTTCAAGTTGCCACTCCAAAAGAGTTTCTTTGAATAGGTAGCTTTGTAACCACCCGAAATTTAATCCATAATAATTAATCCGTTAATTAATTAAATAATAAAATAACTTTGTGAAATTATCAGAATTGAGCCATGAGAGTTGCATCATTGTGTCTGTGGTAATTATCTGGTCAATTTCCATATATAGAATGTCAAAATCTGAGCTAATATGACCAAGTTATAAAATAAACAAAATAAGCAGAAAACAAAAAAAAATAAAAAATAAAAAGGCAGGTCGACCTGGGCACCAAGGCGGTCGACCGTCCGATCGACCCGCCTTTGCTAATTTCGAACGAACGTTCATTTGTTCGAACGTTCTAGAGCCTTAAACTGACGTGTTTTGCATTCTTTATTATAATCCGGTTCTTTTATTTTTGCATCCGATGGCTCCTATTCAGCCTATGACATGGTTGCATCCTATTCAATCTCCAAATCCAACGGTCTGAGATCCACTTCTACCCCTATAAATAAGACCCTAGGCCTAACACTTTTTCTCAGTCTAGATTTTCTCCGCTTGGGTTCACCTTTTCAGGAAGGACCTTAAAAGGAATAATTTTTCAAGGAGAGAATCTTTTTAATAAAAATATGTTAACAACCCTAAGTGGATCTGTGAAGGCCTAAAGGGAAGAGCTAAGGACCAGAGGTGAGTGATTGTAATTATTTTAAAATTTCTTTAAGTAATTTAAAATAATAAGGTTTCCAGCAGTTGTAGTTTTACTACGATTTTTGAAATAACCTTTTTAGCAGTTTTATTTACAGTTTTTAGAATTATTTTCAGTCTATTTCTTTTTAGCTATCCTTTTTAGTTAATTTTAGTTATTTCTGGTAATTATAGCTTTTCCCATTTATTTACATTTTATTTACAGTATTTTAATCTATTTACTGTTATTTATGCATTATTTACATCTTCTTCTTACGCCTTGGATTTTCTTCTATTTTCAGTTTTCTTTTATTTCTCCTTCTTCCCGTAGGAATTAGAATAGAATTAATGCGAAATTGGATTAAATTGTAAGAATTCTGAAATAACGAAAGATAAGATGTAAATTATAAAGACTGTAATAAAATGGAATTAAGATTGAAATTATGCCTAATTATGATATTAATTGGACTGAATTAAAGAGATTGGTCTATTTGTAATTATGAGATGTAAATTATAAAGACTGTAATATAAATGGAATTGGACTAAAATTATGCCAATTATGATTAGAATTGGACTAATTAATTGACCTAGTTATAACTTATAATTATAACTAAAAAAGAGTAAAAGATGAAAGAGGCTTATTTTCACACTTAGACCTTAGGTTAAGTAATAAGCATGATTATAACATAGGTTATAATAAGAAAAAGAACATAATAAGGCTTATTTTAAAACTTAGGATAAATTAATAAGCGCAGATAGTAGAGAAAAGTGTAAAGGCTTATTTAAATCATTTATCTAAGTTAATAAGCAAAGATGAAAGTAGGACCTGCACCAAATAACATTCCCTATTAGACAAATCGGTAGTCTCACATTAGCCTGAAGTGAGACGAGGGCATGCTTATGATAAAAATGGTAGTAATTGGTCAATTAGAAGTCCAAATCACGGGGGATTTGGATAAGGGGCGCAACTAGATATTGTTTGGATGACGGGCCAGTACCAATAGCATTTCCCATATTTTCTATGGACACACGGTGATCTCACATTAGCCTGAAGTGAGATGAGGGGCACACTTATGCTGGAGTTCGAGGTAATAAGAAGACCCAATAGGTGGAGCAAAAAGTAGCATGGGCATGGTGGCAGTTACTGTGCGACTTCCATTTTGATGCTCAGTAATCGCTATGAGTTCCAAGCGCTTAGTATGGGTGTCTTTCGTAGACACCATTGCCTTTTGTGTAGGGAGCTATATATGTCGTCCGGATCCACAGTGGTTGCTACGTGCATCTTTCGTAGATACCATTGGCTATTGTGTATGGAGTTATATAGCATCTGGTCCGCAGTAAGGTCTATGGAGTAGCAGGCCGATCAAAAAGGGTAGAATTAGGGTTACATCCTAATTATATGATTAGGAATTCAGCCTAATCAAAGCAGAAATCAAGGACAAGTGCAAACTATCAAAGTTAACATATCTTATAGTTAATCATGTTTATTTCTAGTTTATCTCTTTCCTATTTCCTTTGTTTCCTCTTTATATACAAGAACTGTTGTAGAGTCTATTACTTTTACTTTTCTTAAAGACTCTAGTAATTACTATCATTCACCAGACTTTTAGTCTGACCCACTCCTCTATTTTCCCCTTTTTCCTCCCTTAGGCAATCAAGGGAGAGGACAGTAGATTGTAGTTGCTTGGAGATTTCTTGGAGGAGTTTGCTACCATGTATTTCTTTTCTTTCAGCTTTTGTTCTTTCTATGTACTGGCTTATTATGAGGGATATTATGTACTCTGATTTTTGAGACTATGAGAGTTTGTTTCATGAGACATACTGGATTTTTAGACATGTATGTGGTATTTGGTATTTGACTTATTTATGAAGCAATTATGAAGTTTTGTTTTAATTAAGTCATTATTTTAAGTTTCCGCTGTTTTTATCTATTTCTGTCTTGTGAATCTTAGTCTCTGTTAGCTTTAGTTATACCTACAACGCACCACGCCTTTTAATGTGTCTTTTTGGGTATATTAAGGGGTGTGGGGGTGTTTCAATCTTCTTCTCAACCGAGTGGTGATCGAAAGAATCTATCTACTCTTTACCCAAAGTCATATTCGAAACTCTAAATTTCACTTTCCATAAAATCACGTATGCATCCTTTATGCGTGTAAACTATAATAACTTTATCCTATACCATGGACGAAACAACTCAACGTGGATGGTGTCTTTCTAAAATAATCAAATCAACATAAAATTAAATAATTATAGTAACACCATACCCAAAACATATCTAGGAACATCGAAAAAAGAGATGATCTTCTAACGTAGTGAACTTGTTATTAAACTCATGTCACATTCAATCCAAATCATATACTTCCAGTTGCAATTATTACTCAAGTATCGACAACCTATAAATATTGCCCTAAATCGTATATAGTAAGATTACAATCACTTGCTTGGAGAAAAACACCCATTCAAGTCATATAGTTTATACTACAAGATGGTAACCACTTGATTAGTGAACAACATCCATCAAGCCATATAAACATATATGATCTAAAATTTCCTAAATGTCAGATCAACAAACCCATCTTCAAACAAATTCAAATCATCTACAAAACAAATATGTGTGGTATAATGTTACCCACAATATTGGATCAATGAAACCCATCCACATAGATTAACTCAAATCATCACAGTTAAAGTGATATCAAACAAAAAAAGCATTCTAAATACCATTTGCTTCTATCTTCGATCATTACCGCAATGACATAGAATAAATAAATGTGAATGTTAATTCCATTTTTGCATCATAGATCAATCACCGAATCAGATCACATAGTAGCATCATTGGGTCATCGGGGTCCTATCACATAATAAACTCTAAACCATTCAGACAAAAAGCTTCATCCATATCTTAAAGTATTTTCAATTTATTGGTTAATAGGATCCAACCAATTGAAATTCACATATCATTATTTCTACTATCAAAATTTTCTCCAATGAAAAAATGTACATTCTAATACTAGGCAAATACCATTTCGGTCCAACCTCCATCTAGATCTTAATCCAAACATTTTTGTTATACTAGCATCTCCTCTCTATGACATTTTAAACAAAATTATTTAAACTTCCTTTACTTAACTACAATATAATCTCTCTTCTTTATCAATTTGAAAATTTTCCTACTAACCATCGTTCTATAATCATATGTGAAAGTGATAAGTCAATGGACCTACCAAGTTTAATTTATTTGAGGAGGGAGATCAAAATCTCCAACGATCATATATGGAACTCCTTCGTCAAAGGTAGATACCAACTCATCATAATGTGGCTATTAGAATCACAATGTATAATAAAATCATGCCCAGTCCTTTTCTCCACATTCAAACCATACCACTTTTATCATCCAATATTATTTCATAGTGAGTCATCCAATCTATTCCAAAATTCAATCCATACCCAATTTCGACGCCTATGTGTGATTAAAGAACTCTACACTACATATATTCCATTTCAAATCATGGCATAAAAACACTTATGCATCATGTGTGATTTAAAGCATAACTATCGACAATAACACTTCACGATTCAAAAAGTAATAACTCACCATTCATCACGACCTACTTCTCTTTATCTTGAGCAGATGGTGGCATATTAGCACATAGGATTTTCCTATCTAATTTTCCCTTGGTAAACTTGGGCGTTATCGTTTAATGTGGCCAAACTGGTTGAGTTATAATACATATTTTGTGTAAGGTTAACTCTATAGTCCTTCACTATATGTCCTTTCTTTCTACATTGATTACACCTTCACTTCTCTTGCTTTCCATGATTATCATCACTTTTGCATTGCATTTTTTTATTGGTTTACCTCTTTCTTGGGCTCTTCCTTAGCTATCTCCCTATTAATCAAATTCAGCAAGGCTGCCTTAACTAGTCCTTCAAATGTAGCTCCAAACAATATCTTGTTCGGCGCTAAATCATAAAGTGGTGAGTTTAATCCTATTGCAAACTTCATCGCCTTCTTGTCCGGGGTGTTGATCAATTCGAACCCGAACCTAGCTAAATCGTTAATCTAGTTCACATACTCACCTATATTCATGCCACCCTGCTTTAGTTGAATGAATTTCTCCAATAACAATCCATTCTCCGCTGTGGAAAAATACTTCGGTTCAAACTTTCTCTTAAAATCTACCTACGTAATATTCAAGTATATAAAGGAAGCTTTAATTAATAAAGGGCTATTAATTAATAAAGGAAGTTTTAGTTAATAAAGGAGCATTAATTAATAAAAGAAGTTTTAATTGATAAAGGAGTATTAAGTATATAAAGAAAGCTTTTAATTATTTGGAGTTTAATTAGTTAGGAGTTTAATTAGTTGGGAGTTTAATCAATTAGGAGTTTAATTAATTAAGAGTATAAATTAATATAGAAGTTTTAATTAATGAAAGAAATTTTATTAGATAAAAAGGAGTTTTACTAATAAAAGAGGTTTATTAATAAAGGATTAATTAAACAAAAAGGGGAATTAAAGTCGTTTATGTGATTTGATCATGCTTTGTGTGCTACTTGTGTATGGAAAATATTTAGTCATGTGCTTAGCACTAAAGTCAATGAAGTAGATTTGATTCTATCTATGGGAGTCAAGAATGATGATTCGAGTAGGGTGTAAAAGCAATAATGCTCTAACCTATCGGGCTTCACTCTTGATCGAGGGATAGTAGAAGTTGAAAAGGTCGAAAATGTGATAAGTTTATGAGACTTGGTTTTCATATGTGATCATTCTCATTATTATAGAATTGGACCAAATTAACTTAAGAAATATCTAGAAGAAACACAGGAATTATACAATACGGTATTCACTCAGTAATGATATAACCTACGTATAAACTCATAACAAATGATAAGACAATTCATTTGGATAGGAGAAGATCTCCACCCTTATATATTGTCTGTTTATTTCTAAAAGAACCGAATTTGAGTTAACTAAAAATCTATTGATTGTTTTTGGAGCGCCTGGTAAGCAGGGGAGAGTACTTATATGAGATGACTCGAAACTGTAACCACTTCAAAACCATATGCGTGATTTATGTTTTGGAAGCGGTTGAGAAGTGAAATGTTATAGAATTGCACTATTTATCCTAAGGTTAAGCCCAAGGGAGAGGTCAACATTAACATTTTGAATGATGTTATCGTGAGGGACTGTCTACCCTGAGGGTGATTCCAAGAGAGAGGACAATGTTAGCATTCATCGATGGACTTATGTTGGAACCTATGTGGAGATTCGAGATTTGATCGAGATGCTCGAATCCATGTAGAGATTCATGATCTGTTCAAGATGTAGGAATCCATGTGTGGTTCTGAGATCTATTGAGATGCTAGAATCTTAATTTCTCTCTCCCCTTTTTGTTATCAACAAAAGAGTAATAGTGTTAGAAAAATAGAGATAAAGTGATAGACATTAATACAACATTAATACACAATCGAGTATAAATATTAAATTTCAATAAAAAATCAAACAAAAATCATAAATACTCTGTTAGGCGCATATTCCACTTTAGAGTGATAGGGGTGATGTCGGCATATAAAACCATATAGTTGTATCTATTTGTGGTATATTTATGGCAGGAATTTGAATACTTACTAACCATGCATAACAGTTAGGACTTTTAAATGAGATTAGTAGTATTCTCAATTTTATTTAAAAAAAATGAATTTCAAGTGTCTTCTAACCACGCATAACCGTGAGGACTTTTAAATGGGATTAGAATCAACTCGTCTATTTAATATTCAATTTTGATGTGTTCTATACATGCATAACCATGAGGACTTTTAAATGAGCATGAAAGCATATAATCAAAAATTCCAAGTAATTCACCCATGCATAACCGTGAGGACTTTTAAATGAGAGTGAATACTTGTGAAAATTTTATTGCTAATTAATTTAAAAATAAATGAATAATTTCCTGTTTAAAATACCACATTTTGACATACTATATTGGAATTTGATGAGTGATAGTCGTTAGAAATATGATAGAAATAGAGATGGTCATGGAATTTTTACCAATCAAAGTTATTACAAATTTTGTTTAAATTTTTAAAGAAATTTACTAAATATACTATCTCAAGTCATAATATATGATTAATATCAATACTCATCACTTTTTCAGTCACTATTTATCTTTTCGATAATCAGTACGGAGTCAGATTGGTTAATGTATTCATTTACGATCAAATCCAAAAATAAATATAAAATCAAAATTCTAAAATGCCTAATCTAAAACGAAGTCAACAAAAAACTATTTTCTGGAAGGGGTTTTAAATAAAATTCTACCAATTGGAAATCGGTTGAAATGAAAGTTATGCAGATATTTTCTTTGAAAATGTGATGCAACTAATGAATGTCTCCACATAAAACACATTCCACTAGTAATTTTTCTATCAACTAGACTACCAGCATAATCTGCATCTGAATACCGCTTTAACTCAAAGTTATCAGATGGATATCATAGACCAAACCGTGAAGTTACAACAAATACCTTATAATCATTTTACAGCTTTTAAAATGTGATTCTTTAAAGATTTGATTGAAAATGTGCACATTAACAATTAGTGAACATAGTGTCAGATCTAGAAGCGGTAAGATAAACAAATATATCTAGAGTAATCATCAACCAATACAAAACAAAATCTCTTACCACCTAAACTTGCAATATCGTTAGTCCAAATGAATCTATATGAATTAGTTCAAGAATGAAAAGATGATTGGTTAACATTTTTGCACAAATCAGAATCAAAATCAAATCAACATTCATTTTCTTATCACATAACTGGCTGATTTAAATCAGATTATGGTGCAGATTTTCAACATATAATATATCGTTCAAGATAAATGTACCGTTACCTATTTTACCTTTACCGATAATATTTCATTTATCATCGTTGTCCATTGATTCTGCCACCATTGTGCTAGGCTAAGGAACTTTGATTTGTCGCCCGTTGTGTGCCTGGAACAGCCAGAATCCAGGTAACACTGTTGTTGTTCCTTAGCATGCCACCATACCTACACGAGGAAAGATTTTTGTGACCTATTTGTTTTTATAGGTCCATGATTGTTAGTGACAGAAGATTTTGAAAAACAATTTTGTGTAGAACCAAAACAGTCTATATTTGTTCCTTTTGGCACCCAGATTTGTTTGATTTTAAGGAATTTAACATTCGTGCCTTTGGGAACCCAAATTGGAATGGTTTTCACGTGTTTGGGTCTAAACCAGCAATTGTTTTGATTGTGTCCAATTTTTCTACAAATCGTGCACTTGGACTTAACATGATTAATTTCACTTCTAACTCTTTCAGATTGAATATACCCAAGTCCTTGTCTAACAGTATTAATAGTTTGTTTCCCTAACAACATATTTAGTGATTTTTCTCCTCTGGAGAATTTTTCTAAAGTTGTAGACAATTGTTGGACTTGTGTTTTGAGTGATTCATTTTCATTCAATAACAAGGTGCACTTTATAATAGAATTTTCTCTCCTAGTGTTTCAGTTTCTTTCAAAATCATAATTTCATTTTCAAGCGATTTAATTTTGATTTCTGATTTTTTAGTTTCTTTTTCAAATGATGGACACTTATCGCACTTAGGGCTCTTAGTTTGATAGTTTTTAACCAATTGATCAAGCTGTTTATTTAGTTCTATCAAACTATCTCTTTCTGAGTCAATTTTAGCGTATTTCTCCCTAAGTCTTTCAAAACGGCCATTTACCTCGTGAAAATATATAAGTAATTCTAAATGAGTAAGTTTTGGTACCTCGCTTGGCTCGTCATCATCACTGTCAGTTGTTTCTCCTTGAAGACACAGTTTTGCTTTTTCATTCTCACTGCCAGTGCTTTCGTCTTTATATTCATCACTTTCATCCCACGTGGCTGCAAAACTTCTCCTCTTCGGTTTCTTTCCTTTTTCGAGTCGATTTTGAGGACAATTGGGCTTGATGTGACCAGCTTTATTGCAGTTGTGACAAATGATCTCCTGCTCTTCTGAGTTGTCTAGTACTTTGACTATTCTGCTTTTCAATTGTTGATTTAGAGCTGGATTTCCATATTTGTGGTTCCACCTTTTGAATCTCTTTATTAATAGTGCCAGTTCGGTTGCTCCATCATCATCGTCGTCGTTGTCACCACTTTCCGTTGTTCCTTTGAGAGCTATTGATTTTTTTCGTGTATCACCTCCTTCGCATTCTTCCTTGAATTTGATTTCTAACTCATAAGTGGTGAGATTTTCGATGAGTTCTTCGACTTTAATTTGTTTCAGATCCTTTGATTCTTTAATGGCAGTCACTTTTGCTTTAAAATTTCGTGGAAGAATTTTGAGGATTTTTCGAACTATTTCCAGCTCCGTGTATGGTTTTCTAAGGGATTTTGATTTATATACGAGATTAGATAGTCGTCCATACATTTCTTTGACACTTTCATCCTTTGCCATTGTGAAGTTTTCGTATTCGCTACTAAGCATGGCAAGGCGAGATTCTTTGACCTGAGAGGTTCCTTCATGAGTCACTTCAAGTGTATGCCAAATTTCCTGCGCAATTAGACAATGTGGGACACGATTAAATTTAATTTGATCTAATGAACAAATAATAGAATTCATAGCTTTAGCGTTAGCATTCTGCAGTTTATTTTCAAGATCTGTCCATTGATCCATCAGTTTTTCAATTTCTTGATTATCTACCACTATAGTTGGTGTCCTATATCCCGTCTCAACAATATTCCATGCATCTATGGTTTTCAGAAAAATTTTCATTTTATTTTTCCAGTAAGCATATTCACCATTGAACGTGGGTGATCTAACTATGGACTGACCATCAGCAAAAGCATTATTAAAAGAAGCCGTTTAAAAATCAAATTTTTAAAACAAAAATTGGTTTTTGGAAAATCAAAATTTTAAAACAAAAAATGGTTTTTGTTCCTAGCTCTGATACCACTTGTAGGATCGTTTTCACCCTAGAGGGGGGTGAATAGGGTGATACTAATAATAATAAAAATTAGTGCGGAAATAAATATATAATAATTGCAGCACAGATAATAGCAGAATAATAAAGTAGAAATAGAACAACACAGATTTACCTAGCTTCGGCAATAACCTGCCTACATGCTGCCCCTAAGGTTTCTACTAAAAATTAAGTAGTCAGACGCTTACACACGTAAACTTGAGACATCCGCTAATGACTAACCTAACTCTACGCTCAAAACCCTGCCAAAACTCAACCATTGAGTTGCGAATTCTCAAACTACACCACCGTAGTTCGTAACCTAGTCACACGACTAGAAAGTTACACGGTTTAAAAAAGAAAATTACAACTGAAAATAAAACTAAAACAAAACAAAACCCTATTATAAAAATTAGGCCAAAAATAAAGGCCGGCCCAGTAGAAATTAAATGAAGTTACTCTTCCCTTTTTACTTTGAGAAATCTTCGGCCGTTCCCTTTATTTTGTGAAATTAATGTCCGCCTCCTTTTTCCTTTGCTCGCGAATACTAGGGCTTTGTAATTGAATTGAAGTGCCGCTTGTGATAACGATCGATTGTAGTGGCTATTGCGTTGATTGGCTTCATCAATCGATCTCTGGCTTTGACTTCCCTCGGCTGCTTCAATTTCTCGAGTTCGACTGAATATAATTTGGTATGTTAATTTTTGCCATTTACTTGCTCTGTTGTTTTGCTTTGGTTCGAACTCGATTCGAGTTATTGATTTGGGATTTAATTTGAATCTTGGCTCTGTGATTTATGCTTGAACTCGAATCGCTATTTTTGCCGATGATGTAACGGGTTTAATTTATAGGGATAAAATCCATAAATTTTCGTTCGTATATATTGTTTGAATTCTTCACGATAATTTTGTTCGGCCATTCGATTTTGATTGAATGCTGGTGATTACTCTGACTTGTTCATTTCATACATTGCTTGAATAGTTTGAGTCATTTCCATTATTTTCTCCTTTGACTTCGTCTTTGAAGTTTTGAGATAATATATTGGCTTGTTCAATTCACTGACTTAATCATATGCGTTGCACCATTCATGACTCACGACTTCTGACATTATTTGAACTGCTACTTGCACTGTTTTGTAAAACTGTAAACTGCTTCATTTGGCCTTTGTTGACTGGTTCATTGAACTGATATACGTGTATACATATATATGCATATATGTATACATGTGTATGTATTTCATGTTGTCTCTGAGGTAGTTCTTGTAGTATGGTTTCTTTATTTGGTTACATTGTGTGGTGGCATATGTATTTGTTCATGTTGATTTGAGTCTTGTTTGAGTTCAATGATGGTCTCTATGCATGTTGTACTGGTCACATTAATTTCGAACTCTGAAAAGATGAATTCAAATTTTTCACTTGAGTTACCTACTATTGAACTTCTAAGCCTTTGAACTGATATGTGTATACATGCTTACATATATGTATATATGTAACTGTGCTTGAATTGATTTGAACTTGTTTTTAAAGTTTGCTCTGGTTTTTGCCTTTGTTGTTCATGAGCATTGCACATCCACACTGGTCTGGTTCATCATTCTTTGGAGTCTTGTTTCACTTGCATGTGTTGAGTACATTTATGGTGGAGTTTGAGTTTGGTTCTGGTTAATACTTCATGTGTATTGCCCTTTGTACATGTTGTAACTAGTTCACCACCTTGTCATGTGAGTATGTTGAACTGAGCATGTTTGTTGCTTTCTTCTGATTCATGTGCACTGGCTTGTTGTACATGTTGATTGTTTGTACTGATTTTGATTTGTTTCTGACATTTCATTGCTCTGTTTCACCACTTTGAGTCTGCATTGTTGTCATGTGATTTGGTTGCATATGCATTGTGGTTATAGTCTGGTTGTGTTGCAGTCTGGTTTAGGTTTCAGGTCGCTTTGTATTTATCTTGAGTTCATTTTGTGATCTGGTTGAATTGTTGCTGTCTTGTTGCATGTTCATCTTCATGTTGCATTACTGGTTCATTTTGTTCCTGTCTCTGAACAGATTTTGGTCTGGTCTGGTTGAACTGATATATGTTCTAATGCATTGTTGTCTATATGTGAGTGCATTTTGTTTCACTAGCTTGCTTGGTTCATTGGAAATCTGGTCTAGTCACATTCTTGTTTGGTTGCCACTGTTACTTGAAGTTGTCTTGTTTGAGGCTTCACTTGCATGCTCTAATTGGTGTTCACTACATATATATGAGTCTGATTCATTTTAGAGTGGTCTGAACTTTTTGCATATTGTCCATATGTGGAGTTTCATCCCTTTGCTGTATTGTCTTCGAGTTAAATTGATAGTTCCTTTGAGTCATTTCAGTTTTCTGAACTGAATTTTGTTTGCACGCACCTGAGTTGAATCCAGCTTATGCTAGGGTTTGACCTTGTGCTCACCTGTCCCTACAATTATATCAAGCAAGTGTATATCGGTGTGCACGGCCTTGTGGCATATACAGTGATACACTGTGCATGTCACAAGTTCGTGTATAATGAATTCAAAAGAAATGATGACGAACAACCCAAATAACTGAGGCAAAACACACACTTTAATTTGTTCTGCAAAATATTTTCTTTTTCAATTTTACTGCGTCAATGTTTATTTTACAAATAGCTCAGATGCTGGATTCAAGCTGGAACAAAGTTGAAGATCAAATATACGAGTGTTGAGTGAATATGTGGTGATGTCAAAATTGTAAATTGAAATTTGTGATGTAATCGAAAAATGTATATATGTAGTGAGATCAAAATTTGTACTATTTTGAATTTGTAATAAAATTTTTGTTTGAATAAAATATTTGTTTGAATATGAATTCTGTGTTATTTATTTTATTCATCAAATATTTATTTAATTATGTGAAAAATAAAATAGTACAATAACTGATACATTTAAATGAATATATATATGTTTATTATCATCAAACAAAAATCATAGGCTATTGTATTCTATAACTCATACATGATATCATAACATATAATTATGGAAACAACTTCATGCATTTTTTGAAACAAACTCATATATTATCTCTTTACAAGCAAGCTTATCCAAGTACTTACACCATGAATAAATGAATTAAAGTAAGCACAATCTATTTTGTCTTTTAAACAATCGTCTTGCATCTTGCTTAAAGAGAAGGATTTAAACAAGAACAGTTTTTATCATAATAAAATCCTTAAGCCATTAAATTCTTAATCAAAAAACTTACATACTAATTTCAACCCGTACTTTTATTTTCAATCAATAGCAACATTTCCAGTGGTGAAATTAAAATTAGGGCAGTGGAGGCTGTGCAACAATCGAGTGGACAAATGCAGTAGTCAGTTGGTGGTGGAGCCTGAGGTGGTGATTGAAGTAGCGGTTGGTGGAAGTGTGGCTCATGAGGCTGGTGTGCAGTGGCGTCAATAGATGTAGTTAGGATTGAAGTAAATTTCATCTTTTTAAAGAGGAAAAAATTATGATTAATCTATTCATACACCAACATTTACTTTACATACACCAGAGAATACAATAAAGTAGCATACACAAAAAACTACTTTACATACATCCTTCTTTTTACAAAATTACCCTTGTTTTCATCTTTCTTATATTCCATTTTTGAACTTAAACTCATTTACACAAAGTTAAAAATTCCTAACACTAAATAACTCAACAAACCGAACTTTAATTTTTGGTACTAATATTGTAACATATTTAAAATTTTAAATTTTCTCCATTTCAACAAAATTAATTCTCATTTAAGAAAAAGATAAATACTTTTAAATTACAGTAATAAATTGTGAAATTTTTTATAATTGATATTTTAAGTTTCATGATAATAAAATTCATTAACTTTTCATTAAAATGTATAAAATTGACCAAATTTCATTAATTTTAATTTGATGGATTGTAAGAGAATAATAAAAAAACGCAATTAAGAAAAAAGAGTATTTTAGTTATATAATATCTAAAAAAAATATTGGTGTATATTAGATGGTTTTCGGTATATGAATAGAACTTACCAAAAATTATAGTAGCAAGAGAAATTGACGCCCCATCATGCCTAGTCTTGCCTTCCTTAGCTTGGGCAGGACCTGAACACAGAGTAGTGAGTCGAAAACAAAACGCATGTCTATCAACTGGAATCAAATCTATGATCAAAAACTGATCCCTAAATTGATATGAGCCAAAATATATCATTAAGATAACTATTTAGGAAAATGAACGATAATGAATGAAATCAACGTCAACATAATATAGAGAGAGTGATGAAGAAAATCGGAAAAAAAAGGCAGTCAAGGAATGAAGTTTGGGACGCGATTCAATAAAAATATAATTAACGCCCCTCTAAGGTTTTTAAAAGTAAGAGGGGCCCAATTTCCGCTTTATAAACGGGCTTTAACCCACACCATAAAATGCTCGTTAGCTGCAACAAAAAATAACTAAAATCCCAAACCCTACATTCCCCAATTTCTTTTCCGAAATGGCTTTCCGTGGCTCCATCTCCAGATCTATATTCTCCACCGCACGATCCTCTATCCGGTCAAATCCAAACGTCAATCCTCGCCGTTCGCCTCCTATGTCTTCTTCTCGCTTCGACCGACGAGGCACCTCCTTCGCTCCTCCCAGGTTTCCTAGTTTGCGCAAAACCCCTTACTTTTGATATGCATTCATTTTGTAGCCCTTCAAATTAATTTGTTTTCAGGACTTTTGGCGAGCTCGGATGCGCTCAATCCATGCTGCCCCTGCACGGCGTCATCACCAGGCCTAGATTGACGGCACACATGTCCGTCAGCGTTCGGGCTTGCGTCGAGCTTTCTCAGGGTATCTTCTGCCGCACTTGTCAAGATCGCTAGTATTTATTTTCATATTTGTGAGTCTGTTACATAATAAGATGATGATTTTGGATGAAATTGATTTGTGGATCAAATGATTTGAGTTGTCTAGGTGATATGGGTGAACCGAATATACCTTACCTTCCCACATTCAATGAGTTATATGAATCAACTATATTTGTCTATAAAAATTTGCTGGTAACAGTTGAATATATGAACGATTGTTTAAAAAAAATCCAAAGAACCAAGCTTTTTTACTTGTAGGCTTTGAGGAAGTACCTGGACACATATTTCAAGTAAATCGCATATATAATGTAGGCAGTGTGGATCCAATTCTTGACCTTGTTGGTAGATATCGACATCCTCAACCAACCACATTACCCATGAGGGGATTAAGTGAGATTATATATCTTAATCGCAATAACAGTTTGAGTACTTTTGCTTACGGTGCAATTGGACAAATAGGGAAGCTTAGTTTTATACATTATAAATCATATACTTTTGATAGATATGCTCGATGGTAGATAATTTTTTTGAATTGTTTTGCTGTAATTCACTGCATTTAAAGTAGATGGTATACAAATTGCTATTTCTACCATATATCGTCTTTTGTTGGTTGTGGCCCTGCAGTTAAGTGCATAACATCAAATCATTATTGTTGTATTTTTGTTGGTTTTGAATGTAGAATGGCAATACCAATGTCGTTATATATATATATATATATATATATATATATATATATATATATATATGAATAAAGGAAATACTGAATACTTATTATTGTGTGTCAATTTTTTCTTATATAAGAAACCATACAGTTTAAATTTACTTATTTACACGCTTATTTTACTTTAAATTGAATTTGGGTTGATATGGGGATTTTGGGATCGAAATTTGATAGGAAGGAGCGATAAAGATGGGTGATGCAAGAGAAAAGACAACTTTGATGTGGAAACCTGCTTTTTATTTCGAGTGGTAAAAGTTTTTCCCTTTTCCTTGACCATCTTTCAAGTAAGAATCAATATAATATATAAACTAATAAATGCTAGGTAACAGGGAATCAAACAGGAGTAGAATGATGTTTACCTTAAATCATGGTTGCTCAGTTTGGATAACTAAAAATTCAAAGCTATTCTCATGATTGAAAACACAATCCTGTAAAATTTCAGATTAATTATATAAATGTCCTACCCAATTCACAAAGCAAGGCTATAACTTTATGACCTTCGTAGATTTATAAATGGGGATAAAGTTCCTGGTAAGAGGATTAGAAGTTGAAATTTATGTAGTAGCACGTGAGAAATACTTGATTGGTTCAACCATTTAGTTTGAGAATTTTAAGTTTTTTATTAGTATGAAATGAAATTTATACAAGAACTTGCTGAGCAGATTTATGATTAAGCTAACTACAAATAATCACATCCAAGAACTAGTTGCACAAAATATACATGTAGCTATTTGCAACTTTTTTTCCATGTGTCGAACCATTCTTTTACATAATTTTTACCCTACTTGATCTGATATGATTAGAAGATTGGATATAATTTTAATATTTGTATTTGCTTTCAGTTTTCATCTTTTAATTAAACTAAAATAAATATTATAAACATGATGATTGATAACCTAGTCAAAAGCTTTGGGCCCTGCTTTTTATTTTTTGAGTTATACAGCATAGTCTAATTCCAATCTCAGATCAAACAATATATATTCTGCTATATTTATTGGTAAGATACTGTTTAGTCACCTGCGAGTGTTGCAACACTGCGACTAGTCTGCAAGTTTATGTCTCTATCTGTATTGTTATACCTTGTTCATAAATAATTTAAATTTTAACATATAGGGAGGAAAATAATTAAGACACTGATAATAAAGACATTTGATTTTACAAGATCGATTATTTGAAATGTCAATTTATGAAAATAAAATATTTGTTAGCATGTAAAATATTTCTTGTACACAAAGTAAAAAAAACTTTGAAATTAGTTTAATTTTTTGTTTTAAAATTTATTTCTTGAATATTGACTCCAAATAATAGTGGTTTTGTAAGAAAAGTTCACATTTATGTCCTGGTATAGAAATGTAGCTAACTCCTGGTATAGAAATGTTATTGTTTTTATTTCTTATGTATTTTATTTTATTTTATTGAAATTCGTTGTATTTGTAGGCTATATATGTTTTTTTTGGCAAGGTCAGCCGGTTTTATAATGGACCGTCCACTTTTTATTATGAACGTAATAAAACATTTTAAAAACAGAAGTAAGGTAGAAACACCTTAACTACTAAAAAAAGGAAAATACAGTACGGGATTGTGACAGAGGCGCCACATCTACTATAAATAACCTAACGACTAGGTCTCCTCAGAAGAGAAAGAAGCGCTATCGTCCGCTATCACCTGGGAAGATACTTCAGGAACAAACCCAACAATACAAGCAAAAGGGCGAAAAAGCACAGCAAGACAATGGTCATAATCAACAGAATCAGGAGAGTATATAAAAAAGATCAGTCCCAAGTAGCATCAGCTAACGTGACAACATTCCTATTTGCATGTTGACCATCCAAAGCGAGCACTAGAGAATCACCGGATATACTATAACGAAGGCATCTGAGATCCGATTGATTATCGGAAACAAATTTACAAAAGGAATCCTTCATGGGGTTATATCTCATATCAGACTTGAGATCAATCAACACCTTTCGGACTCATCCCAAACAGTAGACAACCGTGGAAGCACAGAATCGGGAGCAGGTATAGGAATAGCTGTATCGTCGTCAGGAACCACGAGATCAAAGTCTGAAGGGGTGGTAGGCCTAGCATCAGGAACCACGAGATCAAAGTCCCGTACTTTTGTAGGCTATATATGTTGAATCACCCCAAACTTCATACCATCTAAAATATATATCAATTTAGTGAAATATGTTATATGTATTGGTAGATCTAGTATCAATTAATAGTAAAGTTACTGATCGACTAACGATAACCGATTTATCGGTAGAGATTTTTTGTCACGTACAAAGCACGTGCATATAAAAGTCTCTTATAAAATTATTAAATTTAAAATTTCTACGTGGTATAATAAAAATAAAATGAAAAAAATAAAGAATTTTTTTTGTTGGAATATGATTTGAAGTTGTAACAATGTTTATGTTTCAAATTTTTAATTTGAAGATAGTCGTTAATTTTTGTTCACAGTGGGATTCGAACTCCCGACCTATTTTTACATATAGGGTATTTTTGAAACTTCACGGTCGGGTTAAAAGGTTGTGTTTCTATTTCAACTATTAATAAATATATGAATCATATGTATACCAAAGTATCGGTAATGGTTATACTTTTTTTTAAATTGCCTTTTTTTTAAACTTCACATTTTTATGAAGTTTCGATGTATTTGTAGGCTATATATGTTGAACCAACCCAAAATTCGTAGCATTCAAAATATATATCAAGTTAATGATGTATTCAAAATATATATGTTCATTTATCTGCAATCATTACAAATGTAAACAGGGTATGGTTACATAAAGTTGGAGTTGTTGGACTGGTTTGAACTATTGGTTGCTAGTTTTTTTTATTGTCTATGAAGTTTGTTATTTGTCTTATTTCGAATGAACATGATTATGTGTTGTGTTCATATTTTATAGTTTATAGTGGAAAATGTTAAAACTTGCAAACTGTCAAAAAAATAAAATAATAATTGCACAATTTATAGTTAAAATTCAACCTTTTCTGTTAAATGCCCACCTTCTATGCATGCTCAAAGTGGCTTGGTCAAGAATGATCAAGAGAAAGTGGTTCATCAATATTTTATGCTACATATGTTTCATATGATATGCTTTTAGTTTTATTCATATTTTCTCGTATAAACTGTACATAAGCAGTGTCTTCTTAGGTACTGCTAAATCTGTGGGCAACTTTAACGCCATGACAGCAGTTTCATGGTTTATCGTGTAGGCATTTTAATGTATTTACTATATCATATCTATTTCTTATATATTCATAAGAGCTGTGCTTTATTTTTTGTTTCATATATTCTGTCAAGTTTCGTTTTATTTATTTATTATTTATTGTGATTGTTAGTAGTCTTAGTTAATAGTTACGCTTATAAAATATCTAATAAAACCGAAATTTAAAAGGTTGCAATAGAAATATAACACTGTGGTGGTTTACTTTATAGTTTTTACTTATAACGGAGTTTATTGTATTAATTTGCAGTAGTTAGTAGTTTGTGTTCCTTTTAATAGGTATGACAGTTATTCTAATTAGCCGTGATATTAGATGTTACTATCTACCTGGTCCTGTCATATCATTTCCGACAAGAATAGGAACATTGCATTTGTATAAAGATTTATGTGCTTTTGTATGTATTTATGTGTGTATACATGTATGTATGTACGAATGTGTGTGTGCACGCTTGCAGAGACACGAGATAATGTTAGTTTCTCTCTGGTGCATTTATCATATTTTCTGATGTTGCCCTCATTGATAACTAAATAATTTCAGGTATAGACGATAACTAATAGAATATGATGCACCATTAGTTTCCCCCGCAAGCAAAGGTGACTGAATGATTAAGTCAGATTATTTTCTCAGCAGTATTCAAAACTGAATTGATTTGCACTAGTCTTGAATATTTGTCACTGGATGTATTTACAACATACAAGGCTTTTTTTTCTTTTCAATATTGCATATTAAAACATGGCTCTGAACTGCAATTTTTTTATTTTCAGGTAGTTGAATGCATATTAGGATACATGAATAAAATTTGGGAACAGTTATGGATGTTGAGCAAAACTTCGGCCTTCCTGCTTTACATTGAGTATGTTAGGCATGTTAGTTTGTATGTTGTTTTTGTATAATTTTGTTTCATTAAAATATATACTTTTTTCTTTTTACCAAAATTGGTTTTTTTTTTCATCACTGCAATTTTCTCTGTTTGCCCCAGGAAATTTATTGTTTTTCAAATTTTCTCCTGCAGATTGTTGGCCTATTTATAAGTCTGCTATGTTAACACTGTTATTTATTTTGTGTATGTAACATGCTAATTAGTTCTATCCATAATCTTTTTGTTTGTTTTCAAAATATTGTGACCAAACTATTCAATCATGAACTGAAGCGTTCATGAGATTTTGGTTGAGTATTCATGAGATTTCAGCTGCGCACTCACAAGAATTCAATTTATCACTCATCGATTCATATACTACAAACCAGAGTCCCTTTATTTCTCAATTGCAACGTTTTGACTTTTTGCTTCATGATTATCTATTATATTTTGATTGTATATGACGTTTACAATTGAATTTGGTGGTATAGGAAATTGTTATTCTTATTTATTAATTTTTAATTATTTGATTTAGTAATTATTATTTTGTGAAAAAATCATTTTGGTTCAAGTTTATATTCTTTTTTTCCGTAATTTATTTTTTTATAGTTTTGAAAATGGGTTCAATTACATAACTTTATAATGTAAGTTTTGAGAATAATTAATTTGAACAAATGTATTGGTTGTCTTTCTTTCCATTTACATCTTTCTAATTTATTTTTCATTAATAAAGTTTTTTCTCTTAATTTATTATGGTTAATTCCTCTTAATTGATCCTTGGTTAACATATTTAGAATTGCGGATGCAAAGATTGAAAGTTTTCTTCGGTAAAACCACCCAATGTTGGCTCATATATTGAATATATTCTTTTAACAATTTGTCAAATTTGCCTTTTTATATTTTTAACAAAACAAAGTTAGATTTAGTTTCATATTTTAATTATTAGCTATCTTGTAAATTTTTGTGAATTTTTCTATTATTGTAGTTAATTTAAAGCATGTGTATAATGAAAAATGAAAAAATGTTGTAAACAAATAAGAATATGTTATAAAGAAATAAAAGCAGAAGCCATTATAGAAAGATGAATGAGACATTTTGTTCATTCCAGAGAATAGTCATACATTTCTATTACATAGGCTCATTTATATAAAAGCTTTGGAGTTTATGATTGAACTTATCTCATGATGTGAGACTAAACAAAACAGCATAAAATCATATTCATTTTATGATTTACATATATTATAACACTTCCTCTTGAATATGCGTTTTTAAAATCTTGAATGTTCGGATAACTTGAAATTATCCCTGATGATTGCTCGCCCTCATTATTATCTTTTTTGCATATATTCAATCAATTGATATAGATATTGTCTATTGTCTCATTAAAAACCTCCGTTATGAAAATCCAATGGGGAAAATCTTGAACGAAGAAAAGTGTGCAACTTGTGAAATCATAGATATCATATTAAAAATGATATTCTTTCTAAAGATTTGATACTTTAGGGTCAAAACAATACCTCATTAAAACCTTACTAAGAAAAAACCAGTGAGAAAAATCTTAGTGAAGGAAAAAGAGTACAATGATATATTTTAATACCACATTTCATCTAATGAAGTTTGGTACTTCTGGATCAGGATAATACGTTGTTAAAACCTTACTAAGAGAAAACCTGTGGGAATAATCTTAGTTAAGGAAAAAGAGTTCAATGACATATTTTAATAATTTACTACATTAAATGGAGTTTGATACTTCTCGATCAACTTAATACATGCCTCGTTAAAACCTTACTAAGAAAAACCCAGTGAGAAAAATCTTAGTGAAGTAAAAAGAGTACAATATAGTATGGTACATTTTAATAGTTTATTGCATCAAAGGGAGTTTGATACTTCTGGATCAATGTAATACCTCATTAAAACCCTACTAAAAAAACCAGTGGATAAAATCTTAGTGAAGGAAAAAGAGACATTATGATATACTTATGTACGCCCCCATGATTTTATATTTTTACCTTTGAGTTTGAAAACATGTCATGATAATTCAAATCAGTTGCAAATTCTTTTGTAACATAGCTTAGACAAGTGTTAAAAAAATTAAAGTCGAAGATAATAATTATACTTTTCCTCTTTTAGATGCTCATCATTTATAAAGAGTTTTTCAATACAATCAAATTTTCCAAGATTGTTTCTTCCAAATATGATTAGCATTTTATGTATTTTGTATGCTACTTTTATGAAAACATTTCACGTGCTTTCATTTTTGTGCTTCAAATTAGTTTTGCATATTGCAACTAAATCTTTGATGAATATTAAAAGTTTTATTACAACAATACTTAAAAGCACGAAGTAATATACTATTCATGAATTATATCAAGATTTTCATTACAACAATACTTACAAGAAGGTTGTACGCTACGCTCTTTATTCTTTGCATTCTTTATAACGAGCAAAGTAATTTATATTCTTCATGAACTAGTATACTTTCATTATTTAGTATGATTTAACCAATATTCATACCTTTAGGGTATACTAAGTGTTTCAAATACTTTCACTACTTTAGTCAATTCAATTATTTCTACAAACATTATGCCTAGGGCATTTAACATGATGTTAGCACTACATGTTCTTTAGTAATTTCAATGTGTTTTTCCACTTTATATATATACAAGTATGGTGGCACGTCCGTTGGACGTGTGCGAAGAAGGAAGTGACGTATTTTGTCTTTATTACAATTATGATACTGTGAGAGATTATAGTAATTTTTTCGTTAATTACGGAAAAAAAGAGGAAGATGATATGACAAATAAACAGAAATAAGGTATTGTAAGAAAGACGATAGATAAACCCGATAATGATGAAGCACCTTTGTAGGAGTTCTTTGGCACGTGCGATTCAAGTGCACGTGTGCAGGAGGAATTGGTATTATACACGTGCACAAGAGGGACTGGTAATAAAAGACACTTTGTACAATATTTTGGATCTTACGAAATGATTTTGACGTGTATGTAATGTTGCATTTTTTATGCGTGTACATGCACATATCAGCCGTTTATGAAAACGTGAATGAAATTACGTTATTTTTAAAAATAATTAAACATGTAAAGAAAATAATCAACTATTACTCAAGTGGGTATAGCAAAATTGGCACTCAAAACAGTTGTATTTTTTAACCTTTAACAGTAAAATACAATCATCATCTGATGACTCTTGAACTACATAATTTGTAACTTAGATACTCACTTATGTGCTTATGTAGTTATTTATTGATTTATTTTAGATAAGTGCTAGATGATGCAAGAGAGGATTGGCAGTCCAATTGAACTTAATTTAAAATTCTTTTTATTCCCTTCATTCAGCTTCATATCCAAAATGGGCTGGAGGTTATAAATCTTATGGTTTTTAACTTTTAAAATTTTAAAAAGTGTAAACTATTTTTTAAGATAAAAGGAACAAAATTTGAAAGAAATTAGTTTTATTTACTTTACAGATGTTCAAGTAGGAATTTCATCAGTTAGATTACAAATAAAATGTAATGGACTCAAAAAGATTTTAGAGGCACCCAATGACGTGTAACTTAACATTGCCAAGAATATACTAAGAATCAATTCCTACTAAATTGAGGACATAAGATTAAAATACAATGTATTTTATTTTCTCATTATTTTCCAAATTTGATATATTCGAATATCATAACATTAAAAAAAGAAACAGTAAAACTAACGCATGTTAATTTTCACTAACTTCATTAGTGCCACTCAACAATAGAACAAAAGTTATACAGTCACATAAGTATAGTATTGTAACACTCCGTCAAATGGAACTGCAGAGTAAAATATTTAAAAAAAACATAAATAAAAGTATCCAGTAAAATATATCATCTTAATAGTCAGAGTACATGACATACTTCATCTTCTACTTATTTATCCGGGTCTTCTCTGGCACCATCCTCTTCACTTGGTTCACCTTTTGCAAGCTAGTCTTCATCTGCTGTAATAACCTATTGTCTTGCTCAACCAATTGATTAAATCAACAGAAACATGCCTAAAGCTGAAATATTTGCAATATTAAATTAATGTTTTGTATGAAGAAGGTCATATATTAGATGCTTTATTTTCTAATCATTTTATGTACTTACTTATAAACTAAGCCTAATTTAATATTACAGTAAGGGAAAAAAACTTTATAATGAACAGTCAATTTCAAAATCCAGCACACAAACTAAAAATTATTATAATCTGCATATCTTATTTTAATATATTGTATAATATTTCTATTATGATAATACTACAATCTTATAAGTTTCAAATAATAATAAATAAACAGTATTGTCCATGTCATGCACAGATGCAAAGTGCAGAGAAAAACATACAAAACTGTGTCATTTGCAACGTTATATTGGCCCAAAGCTTTGTATCATGAATAATAGTTGATTTTATTCATGCAAATTACTTATCAGTTTAGTGGAAATGATAAAAAAAGTTATATTTATATTTTGGTATCATAAGTTATAAATCCCTTAATGAAAAAAAGCACGGTTACTCTAAAAAGAAAAACCTATAACCAAGTTAGTAAGCCTAATTCTCCATTGCCAGACATGCTAGATTAACTTAGATCCTTGAAATTTTGGGGCTTGAGATTTGAAATTCTTTAGTAATTTGCACCAAAAACGATAAACTTTGTAAGAAAATAAGAAACTAAATCACATTTAAGTCATACCTTACCTTCATTGGCAAGGCCTTGATCTAATTACAGTTTGGCAGAGAAGAAGATCCGTGCTTTCTATGAAGTCAAATAGAGTCGAACCTGCAGAGTGAAGTAAAAGTAGAGAGGGAACGGAAAATCAAACAAAATCAAATCATCAGAACAGAGAGTAAGGTTGAGATCTTACCTTCAGAAATATAGTCGGCCGTTGGTGGAAGCTGTGGACAGTATTCTGCCACTTATTTGGTGTCGAAATACATGGTAGGTAGGAAACGAATGGTACGCTGATGTACAACCGTGACAGTGGAGAATGATCGCTGCGGCAGCGGTCGTATCGGCAGGCAGTCGAACGGAAGGAGAAGAAGAACATAGGACGGTCAATTTTGGTCAGGCAGTTTTAAAGTCAAATCACCATAGGTAAAGTATATAGCCTCTATTATACAATATCAGGATGTATATATGGACACCACTTACATTCAAGTTAATTCAAAAATATACAAATTTACACATTTCAGTAAAAAAATGGTTCATACCAAGTGCTATGGGTAGGATGAAAATATCCATCATATATGGCCGACTGTAGACATAGACATGTTTTTATTATAATAAATAAATAAATACACAAATGTTTATGCCATCTCAGTCAAAATAAAGGAGCAAAAAGTTTGAATACAGACATTGTAACGTACGGATTAATTTGAGATTTCATCCCTTTGACTTTTAGGACAAATTGAAATTGAGGACAATAAATTACTAAAGTAAAGAAACAGAATAAGCCATGTCCAATAGAGGAAGCCCCTTATTTGTGCACGAAACAACGTGCCCTCTATAATATATGGCGTACACCTATTCAGAGCACCTTTTCCAACTATGTGGCCATATGCACATAAATACTCAGCTTCGTATTGAAAGCTTTCCATGTAAAGTGAATGAGTATACACGATGAAAACCAATAAGCAGTTAATACAACATTAGCAAATGTTTAAGGAAATCGCTGAGACTTACATGCCAACAAATGAAATTTAGTATTAATTCAAATTATATATAATAGCTAAACCAAAAACTGTGGCACCATATTCTCTGTTGGGTAAGTAAGTGTATTGCATGAGATAAGATAAGCATATGACAGTAAGTGGAAAGATTAAGAGTTAACGTTCATCATTACTACAATCTATATAAACATATGACAGTAAATAGCACCTCTATTGAAGAAATTGTTCTCTATACTAACCTCTTTCTTCCCTAAAATCTAACTGCAAACCCATCTGTCATGTTGGTCTCGGAATCAGATCTGAGACAGAACAAAAAATTCACAATCAATTTTAGAAAAAATAAATTTACAAACTAATTATAAAACAGAATCAGTTGAGTTATTACACTGTCTTTGCTCTCTTCCAAATATTGATGTAGATTCCAACAATGATGTTAATCAAAGAAATACTAAAAACCAAAATACATCGGAAAACCCAGATTTTACAGAAATTAATCATGACGATTAAATCAAAGAAAAATCAATTGAGAAATTACTGACCTTGAATGCATGAGTTGATAACTGGATTTGTGAAGGAAGCCATGGAATATAGAGAAATTACTTTTATTTTTAAATGTTTTATGGATCAACGGCAAAGGCTGTGTTGATCATGGAGGCTTTATTGCTATGAACCACCTGAGGAGAATTCTAAAAGAGAACATGGGGAAGTGAAGCGGTTCAACTTTGGATTGGGTGAAATAATTTAACGGTGTTCTGTTTTAGTAAATTGGAAGAAACATAAAAGAGATACATAGATTTGGTTAAAAATTGGACAAAAATCGAATTAATTGATCAAACCTTATCAGGTAAGTAAATGGTTTAACTAACCTTATGGGAACGAATGCAGCACCGAGATCGATTTTGAAAGAGGAGGCGAGGAATAATTGGGGTTGAGAAGTCGAGATGTGGAAACAGACGAATTCCTGGAGAACGTGGCGAAGATAGAAGACGGAACGAATTCCTTGGCCATTGGATTCAAATTAGAGAACGATGCCTCCATCTTTCGAACGTAACTTTCATATTCCTTCACCGCCTCAGAAGCCAGTGGAGAAGCAAATAAGAGGATCGTGGATAAAATGGGGAAGTAGTTGGAACGTGGGAAGAGTAATGACATAAATGTCATTGGTTGCTGTTGAGACGAAACGCACAGGAACGATCATTTTTGGGCACACCAAAAAGGCTTCACTTTGACCGGTTTGACCAAGGTTTTGCGTTATAGTATATATATATATATATATGTATGTATGTATGTATGTATATATCTTTTTTAATAATTCAAGTTTTGATCTTTTTTTGGAACTTCTGTTTCTTTATTATAAGAAAACTTGAAATTTAATCATTTATGAAAACTCAAGCTTTTAGCATTATAGGAACTACAGGCTCTCAACTTTTATTTCAAATGCTAGAAATTAAGTTTACCACGTATGCTTTCATTAATGTTTCCATTCACTTCAGGTATGGTAAATCAATATTAATATTGGATCTAAACTTAATATGATATTCTAAATACGCATTATTTTTGTATATGTTTCTCTAAGAAACAATAAAATATTTCTTCTGTAAATATAAACTATATATATCAAAATCATTTCCAAAGTCAAAATCCAAATCAAAGAATTTTCAAAATGAAAACTTCATTTATCAAACATGTATAGATTACTTAGATCTATATCACAAACCAAAACGCAATCAAGTTCAATAAAATTATTTGAATCAACAACAGAAATTGTCAAATTCAAAACTTGCTTTCAAAAATAATGAACTCAAAAAGCATGCAATAATAAGCATGTTTGAAATCAATTCAAATCCAAATTCAAAAAATCACAACATTTTATTTTCAAACCATGTATAAATCTCAAAGATATATTATTTGAGTGTGATTTTAAGATCTACAATATAATGAGATCAGAAAAAAAAATCAAATATATAGTATAATGAGATCTGAAATATAATGACAGAAATACATGTACAGTGGAATAAGATATATAAATTTAGATCTATGATAAAATAAGATACTGAAAGATACGATCTACTAAAACTAGATATAGAATTGTGAAACAAGAATACTTAAATTTAGATCTAAATTAATCGCAAAACAAATCTAAAAAAACAGTTCTAGAAAATTTCAAGTCTGATTTCATTGATTGAATAAGAGGAAGAGATAGATCTGATTTCAGTAACTGATTAAGAGAAAGAAATGTATCTACATAAAAGAAAAAAATGGATCTAATCTTCTAGATTAGAATATCCAATATATTTGAGAAAGATGTCGTACTGATAACGTGTTGTAAACAAATAAGAATATGTTATAAAGAAATAAGAGCAGTTACCATTAGAGAAAGAGGAAGAAGACATCCAGAGAATAGTCGTACATTTCCATTACATAGGCTCATTTATATAAAAGCTTTGGAGCTTAGGATTGAACTTATCCCATGATGTAGGACTAAACAAAACAACATAAAAGCATACAATATAAAAACATATTTCCTTTATGATTTAAATATATTATAACAAAAAGAAATTATTTAAGAATTTTTTGCATGCATCTTTATTCTTATAATGTCTTATAAAGAAGAAACATGCTTATGTGTCTTTACTCAAAAGTTTTTGAATATACAGTAAAATTTTCTCTTCTGTATTCAAAAACTAAGGGTCCGTTTGGTTTCGTTTTGAGTTTTGTGTTTTCAATCCACACTACAAAATACAAAAAAATTGGGGAAATATTTTACAATTCTTTGTCATTGCGACGATGGACAGGAAATGGAGAAGATGAATTGTTTTTCATCCTCTTGTTATGTCTCAAAACACGAAAACTCAAATAAACCTGTTTTCTATTTTCTATGTTAATTTCATTTTTCAAAATTGTGTGTTTTTCAACAATACATAAGAAATGCGCATTTTTGTTTAGACGAAAACGCAAAACTAAAAACAGCAAGCCAAACGGAGCCTAAGGCTTGGTTAATTTTGGGCTTTGCGTTTTGAGCATTTACAAAAATATGAAAATAACGGAATAGAAATTTATAATTTCAGGCCATTACGACGATTATGGAAGGAGGTGATGGGGATGGAGGAAAGATGGAGGAGATGAATTGTTTTCCATTCATTTGTTATTTCTCAAAACAGAAAAAACAAAACAAATTTGTTTCGTAGTTTATATTCTAGCTTCATTTTTTAAATTTTTTTGTTTTAAAAAATATATACACCGTGTGTAATTTTTTTGGCCGAAAACACAAAACTTAAAATGACAAATCAAATGGGTATTAGGTTTTTTTAACAATTACTACGTAATAAAACCCAATTTTGTTTTAGTTAAATATTTAAGCAAATTAGTCAATTTGTTTTGCAAACTAGTACAACTAGTAATTATGTTATATTATCATGTTTGTTGTCTTAATTATCAACCCATATCCTTTATACCATACATAGATAATAGTACGTCACTTCTATTAATTTGATTATTGTAGGGTTGATATGTTATTTTAGTCAGACTTTTCTAAATAAAAATAGAACCCATAATTCATTCTTGGTTTTCATTCGAACTTATTATAGTTTGGAATTTGACGAGTTTAACAAAAAGATCAGTGCAATAAAATGAACGATCTCTTATTTCCAGTAAGTATGCAAGCACAAACTAAAATTGAATGAAGTTTCTATATCATACAAAATGAGATATCCAAAGCATGGCTCAGGATGTCAATAAAAGCTATCGTTTAGAAATAGTTCCAAAATATCTCAATCGCTTTCATGCATAAAATTTGGATGGAATTAATGATTGATTGTCATGCGCACATCCCTTTCAATTCATATTTCAATGTATAAAAACCAGCTGAAATAACAAGATAAGGGTAACGATGACAACGACAGGAACTAGTGTGTGAAAATATCTCTTTGGCTAATATTTCTTTTCGTATTCCTGCGTATGGATAGGATTGAAATTGGCACAGCTGGACCCCGTTTCTAACGTTGTTTCATGAAGATTTCACACTCCTACTTAACGAAAATTAGGTCCTTGTTTTAAAAAAATTAAAAGGCAAGGTAATTTGCATACTGATTTATTTTTTATATCAAATTTTTATAAAATCGGGTAATGATGAAAAATGTAATTATTTGATAGAAATATACTTAAATAATAACTAGAACTACTTAAAAATAAAGAAATTTGATTTTTACGTTTCTGTTGGAAAAACACTGGTTAATTTGCACTGTCTATCAAAAAAGTGTAAACTACTTTACGATTTTTCTGTTTTAGAATATATGGACCTAATTTACAAAATCATTGTTATAAGAACTTTTCTTAAAACTACATCAGAGATAGGGACTTGATGTGCAAAGCCCCTGAATTATACGTGTTATTGGATGACTTCTCGTTCAATGCTTGTCTAAGAGAGAAAATACTGATTTCAACCTTCAAATGAATTGTGCGTGTGCGCATTTATTTGTTAGACATTTTTTATATATAAAAGCTTCCAAAACAATTGATTTGTTTGATACATATTACAAACATTTATTGTTTTCGGTAAATTTATCGTAGTCTTGGAATTGATTCGGACTAGAGAAATTGGACTACAAAATGACGAAAGAATGTATCACGAAGCTCAAGAGACACCAGGTGAAAAGACGATGAAAAATCACTAAGTGTTGAAGTCATGAAATCAATTTGTACTTTCACTGTGAACGAATTCAAATTTGACTTGTCTAAGATGTAGAAGCCTACTACAAGCAAATCTATTACTGGAGGAGGTCAATCAGAGCATGGGGCAGCAAGGAGATGTCCTCTAGTTCAATCCCATCTTCAATCTATGTGACTAGAGAAGAGATGTAAGTGTTGAGGACGAAGATGTAAATGAGACTATTAACCCAACAAGAGGAAACATTGAATGGATTTTTTCGACCGATGGAACAGCAAAGACGTGTAGAGCCTCAGAGATTTCAATTGAATCATGACGATAGAATTGCTGATATGATAAGATAGGTGCTTCAAGATGGAGCCCCAGATCGGAGTTAGAAGAAAGTGAAAAGAAATTCCTTCACATCAAACTTCCGATACGTTAGAAATCCACCCGGTTTCAAGCTACTAACATCGGAACCATATAATGAAAGGATCGATCCAACCGTTTATTTGATGAGATACATCCAATACATGGGACTGTTAGGAGCTTTGGAAGAAGTGGTTGGATGTTGTTTTCCTCTATACTTGACTGATTGGCTATCATGTGGTTTCACTAACTTGATAATGGTTTCATCAACACATGGATTAGATTAGTTGAGAGATTTATGAGCTAGTTGAGAGTTCATATAGTTCGAGCGAGGAATGTAATGACTTTTTCCAATGTAAAGCAAAAAGAAAATGAATCTTTACGGAGTTACTTAAGTGGATTTAATACATCAGCACTGCAGTTCAGAAACCAGACCTAATAATAATTATGGCGGTGGTGGTTAGGGTTGCTTCTAAATTTGAATTTAAGAAGGCATTGGAAAGGGATCCACCAGTGGATCTGGCAGATTTGTACGATTAAATTAAAAGATATTTGCATCAAGAAGATGCGAAAATCAAGAATGGTGAAGGAATGCTGTGGAGGATTGAGGACTGCCATGGTAGGAATCGAAAAGGATAAAGGAAATTAAAAGGCTGATGATGGCTTTAGAGCTTTGAAGCATTCAAAGAGGGAATCGAAGTTTTCATCTTACATCGACTTAACTGGAACCTGTAGAGGATTTTTCTAGCTACTATGGGGCAGATTTACACAAGAAACCTCCGAAGAGAGGGCCCAAGGACTGGGAGAGAAAGTCTAGAAAATACCATCTATTCCATGGGATGGATGGACATGAAATGATATAATGAAAACATTCAAAAGATTTTATTAAAGAACAGGTTCAGAGGAACGATAGCAACAGTACCCGAGGAATCGGGTAATTAGAGCATAGACTGCAATGGTGCAGTAGGAGCAACCACAAACTATGGTGGATAACCCTAGTCAGAGCCGAGGGGATGGTCGGAGTATAGTCATCACAGAATCGTGAAGGATTTGAATATAGGTTTATTTTCCTATTTGATTTTGCTTTTGATTTGAATGAACTAAAAGGACTAATTTTGGGCCACTTACACAAGTATGCGATCTCGATTGGTTCTATAGGCATGCTTTGAGTTGAAGCCCGAAAGTAGTCCAAGACTGAACTATTATTTTAGATTTCTTCTTGATGCACTTCAATTAATATTTTATGGATAATCACTCGATTAATATGTAGCTATAAGAACATTTAAACATTATATTCAATACTGACACTGTTGCGGGATACCGATAGAATTTGGTTATCCCTTAAATTTAATATATAAACTGGTAGGATATGGTTTCCACGATTAGATAGCTGGGGTGATGAAATGTGAAATACAAGTCCCCTCATCGAAGAATGGGTGGATGGACTCGTAGAGGATGACGAGTCCCATTACCAAAGAGTAAGTGGATGGACTTGCCTTAAACTTTGAGCCTCTTCGTCGAAGAGTAAGTGGATGGGCTCAATATAGATTTGCATTATATAATCCAAGAGATAAACGCTTAACATCAAAGTGTGAACACATTTTGATATAAAACAACTTAATAATTATTATTGAATGAATGATAGATGTCGTTGCTTGATCCGGTTAGACCTACTTATAATGGAATGCCAGAGGATACTAGATGATTTGTAAGTAACACTTCAACCGAGGTTAATACATTGAGCTAACACATTGATATATGATAACTTCTTGATGACACTTTGGTTAGATCAGACTTGCTTATAATTGGTTGTTGGGAGATTCCAACCAATTTGCAAGTTGCTCCGACCAAAACTACATGATAGCATGATGTTTGATTTAATTTATGATATTTAATTCCCAAAAGAATGCGGGATGATAACGATTTATGATTGATAACCAAGCAAGGATTCAAGTCCTTAACCTTGATTTGTTCGGGGAGACCTTTGATTTGTAGGTGAATCCAAATGAACTGGATGATACACCATGATTGGTCCAGAGAGACGTTTGTGTTGTAGGGAAAACCAAGATAATTGGATGATTAACATGATTGATCCAGTAGATAGCAAGAGAGCACAACGGATAATTTGCCAGCATCGATTTAAGGGCTCGATCAAAACACACTTTATATCCTCAAAAGCATGTTTTGAAGGGTAAGTGTTACTACAAATTTATCGCTGTTTTGGAATTGACTCAGACCAGAGAAATTGGACTACAAAATGATGAAAGAATGGACCGGGAAGCTCGGGAGGCATAGAGATGAAAAGAGGTGAGAAGCCGTTAAGTGTTGAAAACATAAAATCGATCGGTAGTGACCGATTATGCTCGAAGCCAAACGATTTGAGTGGGGCCACACTTGAGCCCTCTTATGTGATATTTGAAGCTTGAAGTTATGAAGAAAAGTACAAAAATTACAAAGTGAAATCGATCAATACTGACCTATTATGGTCGTTATAGAACGATTTAATGTGTCTTGATTTGTGTGCCTTGAGGCTAAGGGACTTCTACCATGGTCGAAACTTGAAGAATCGACAAATGAAGGTTACGTACCAATCGATTTGGTTGTTTTAGAAATCATGCGCGTTGACCTCTTGTTCGTTTTGGAACTTCGGATTTGAAGATATTTTAGATATTTTCACATTTAAACCAAATATAGCGATTTTCGTGTTGGAATTCATCTATAAATCGAGAGCCTCCATCAACAAGAAAAGACATTTTGAATCTTCTTATTCTTTCTCCTTAAGCTTTATAAGGGAACCCAAGATTCAACTATGGTAACTGAAAATTGATTGTAGACTGTGTATTTCAGAGAGACTCAATAAAAATAACTAGAGGATGTTGGTCGGAGATTTTGCCAAACAACTATAAAATCTTATGCCTTTTTCCTTTAATTTCGTGGATTTACCATCTGATTAATTCGTTTTTAATTGATACTTGGGTGCTTGCCCTCTTTTAGTGTAAACATTTTTGGTGCATTTACTGAGAAGGAATTCAAATCTGACTTGTTTAAAATGAAGCGGCCTACTAAGAGGAAAGTTATTGCTGGAGGAAGTCAAATAGAGTGGGAGAAAGCTTGGAGGTGTCCTTTAGTTCAGACCATCATCTATCTAATAGAGAAGATATGGAAGGGATGATGACCGAGAAGCAAACAAGACTATTATCACGACAAGATGAAATGTTCAATGGATTTTTTCGATGGATGGAACAATAAAGGCAAGTAGAGCCTCAATGATTTCAACTGAATCATGATGATAGAATTACTGATATGATAAAACAGGTGCTTTGAGGTGGAGCCCTAGACCGGAGTTAAGAGGATGTGGATAGAAATTCCTTCACCTCAAACATCCTATACGTTAGAAATTTACCTTATTTCAAGTTATATATATTAAAATCATATAGCGAAAGGAGTGATCCAACCGTTTATTTGGTGTAATACATCAATCAAATGGGAGCATTGGGCTTAATTGCATGTCATGCTTTAAATGTTGACCCTAGAAAACCTCAGTGTAGCGAAAGAAAAGAAGTATGGGTCCAGAGCAATCGGCTACTCTAAATGAAGAAGTGAAAACCTTGTCAGCAAACGACTTCATCAAAGAGTATTTGTGCCTAGAATGGATTAAAAACCCGATTTTGGTCAGGAAGTCGAATGGAAAGTAGCAAACATGCATCGACTTATCCAATCGAATGATGCTTGTCCTAAGGACTGCTTCCTGCTCATAAGGATTGACCAGCTAGAAGATGGAACTGCCGGGCACGATCTTCTGTCTTTTATAGACACATACTCCAGATATAACTAAATTGCAATGCATGTCCTTGATCAGGAGCAAACTAGCTTTGTTACCGACTTAGGGCTCTACCGCTACAAGCTCATGGCGTTTGGGCTTAAGAATGTAGGAGCAACATACCGGTGCTTGGTTAATAAGATGTTTGTCGGCCAGATTAGAAAGACCATGTAGGTATATGTCAATGACATGCTTGTAAAATTGAAAAGAGCTGAAGATCACATCTTACACTTAGAGGAGATGTTTCGAATTCTATGGGAATTCAAGATGAAGTTGAATCCACAAAAATGTTCATTTAGGGTATATTCTAGAAAGTTCTTGAGATTTATCGTGCATGCTAAGGGAATTGAGGCTTTCCCGAAATAGGTTCAGGTCCTAAAGGATATCAAAATTCTTGAAACTTGGAAGGAGATGCAAAGGCTAAATGGAAGGTTGCCATGTTAAGTAGGTTCATATCCAGGGCAATGGATAAATGTGTCCTGTTCTTAGAGGCATAAAGAAGGAAAAAGGCGAATTCACATGAACAGATGTGTGATTAGTCACGTTCTTAAACTTGTTGGAATTTTTGCAGAATCCGCCAGTTGTCTCTACACTAGTCGAGGAAGAAGACCTTTATCTATACTTTGCAGTGTCATTCCATGCCCTGAGCCCTACATTGGTTAGGGAAGAAGATCGAGTGCAATGTTTGGAATATTATGTGAACAAGCATTTCACCGGGCTAGAGTCTAGGTATCCTAAGCTAGAGAGTTGGTATACTGCCTACTAATTACATCCTAGAAGTTAAGGCACTATTTCCATTCGCACCTCATCCGAGTGCTTACAGACCAGCCCTTGAGGCAAGTTCTGCACAGGCTCGATACTTCATGAAGGTTTACCAAGTGGAGTATCAAGTTGAGGCAGTATAAGATAACCTATCATTCTACAATTGCAATCAAAGGGAAAACACTGGCAGATTTTATTGCTAAGTTTACCACTGGAGATGATGAAGTAAAATCCCAAGAGGAAGAAGCTCTTAAATGGTGAATGTATATAGATGGAGCATCAAATGGTCATGACTTCGATGCAGGAATAGTATTGTAGGCACCTGAAAGAAAAAATTTGAGCTATACAATACGAATAGGGATCAAGGCAACAAACAATGAGTCGGGCAGGGTTAAAAATACAAAATGAGCTAGGAATCAGGTCACTGTGCGTGCATAGGGACTCATTGTTGATCGTGAACCAGGTGCTTGGAAAATTCCAGGCTAATGGAGAGTGCTTGTAGTCCCATTTGGAGAAGGTGAAGATCTTACTTAATGAAATGGACCAGTATGTGATCAAATACATTCCTTGGGAAGAGAATAAGGATGCGGATGAGCTGGCAAAGTTAGCTAGTTCAAGAGTTCGGCCTATGTTAAGATCTGTACCCATCGCAACCCTACATAACCCCACCTTCAAAGAGGTGAACATGATTGCAACAATCAATGATGAGGAAATATAGATGACACCGTTAATGAGATATTTGAGTGAAGGAGTATTACCAGGTAACAGAAACGAAGCTAGAAAAGTCCTACGGAAGGCGCCTCGCTTCATCATTCAGGATAGAGTGCTGTATTGGAGAGGGTTTTCTAATCTATCTCTACATATCAACGTTGGAAGGGAAGCTGATGAGGTGTTGGAAAACATACACCGAGGGAGCTGCGAAGACTATTATAGGGGGTAGAAATTTGTAAAGAAATGGTGCATTATGGATATTTCTGACCGACATTAAACCATGGTGTGATGGAATACGCAAAGAGGTATGACAAGTTGATGCAGCGCAATCTGATGAGAGCTTAGGTCGCGAGCGACCTAACGAGTTGATAAGTCGCTCCAGCGACCTTATGAGTTATGTCAGGCAAAACGATCCCCAAACTAAAGAGCTTCGACCTAGTAAGTCTCGACCTAAGACTAACGAGCTATGTTTTAAGTCGCTCCAGCGACCTAAGGATGGTAACGAGTTAAGTATAAGTCGCTCCAGCGACCTACTGGGACAAGCTAATAATTGTATCGATCAGATTGCCTTAAGTCGCTCTCACATGCCGCTTTCTTTAGGTCGCGAACGACCTACCATAAGTCGTGAAGAGTTAGGTCGCTCAAAAATAGGTCGCGAGACCTTAAGTCGCTAGAAGAGGTTTCATAAGTCGCTCAAGTAATAGGTCGCGTGAAGATTTCCAGAAGCCTAGTTCTTAGGTCGCTGCTGCCGTGTATTTAAGTCGCTGCTGCCGTGTGTTCTTAAGTCGTATGATGTTTAGGTCGTATGTCGTTTGTATTTGTATTTTCTTAAGTCGTGATGGCCTTGTAATGTGTTGTAAAGTGTTTTTCTTATGTCGCTTTGTATATAAGTCGTAGGTCGCGACCAATGTTAGGTCGTGTACTCTGTTAGGTCGTTTGTGTTAGGCCATTTGTGTTAGGTCGTTAATGACCTATCTTAAGTCGTGTAACTGTGTTGTAATCTCTATAAATAGCGGGTGAGTTGTAACATTTGAGTTAGTTGATTTTGAATAAACTTTTGTTTGAGAGCTTTGTGCCTCTTCTTAAATTGGTAGTTGAGTGTAATCTCCTATCTCTACCTTCGGCATTCGAGTGCGCTCGAATCAACGATTGTTGAATCCGATTCACGGAATCTAGTGCGCTAGATCAACGTTCGAAGAATCGTAGATCTTCTTTCATGGCATCGTGCGCGATCAACGTGACGAAGATAGCTAGAATCCGGTATCTTTGGATCAACGGATTTGGGCGTTTGGTATTTTCAATCCACCGATTGCTACTCTCACCGTTTCATACATTTTTGTTATCCGCCGCTACGTCATTTGGTATCAGAGCTAGACTTAGCCAATCATAGCTAAGCCGAGTCTTGAAGCCAATTCTTATTGAAGAGTCAAGGCCGTGCATTGTTTGTTCATTTGTTGTTCAAGGCCGAGAGTTGAGCCGAGAAAAGTGAATTGTTCAAGTTTAGATTTGTTCAAGCCGAGAGTTAAAGTTTGTGAAGATTTGACAATGCCGCCGAGAAGAGCTAATCTCCATCAGAATGTTGAAGCGTTGTATAGAAGAGAAGAAGCCGAGCAAATGGAACAACGCATCAATGAAAAGTTTGATGAAGGCATTGGGAAGTTAGAGAAACTGATGAATGACATGAATCAAAGTCAAAGGAGAAGGTCGCCAGTCTCGAACCATGGAGGAAACAGAGTTTCGCCATCGGTTACGGAAGCGAGGAGGGTGTCGCCACAATCATTCCGAGATAGAAGAGAATCTTCAGTTTCATTGAGAAGAGAACATCATGAATATAGACATGAAGAGAGAAGAACTCCACGTGAGTTTGAACATGAGCCATATCGTGATGATGAAAGACAAAGTAGAAGAGATATGCGTGATCATAGAGATGTGGGTGGTCGAGATCGTTATCGAAGTACATCTGTTTTTGATGAAGATGGTGGTAGATGTAGTGTTCATTCTCAAGATCGAGACCAAGTACGAAATGCATATCGGGATGTTGAAGATGATCGACGATGGGAGTCGGGGATGAAAACTGAAATTCCAGAATTCAAGGGTGGAATGGTAACGGAGGAATTTTTGGATTGGTTGTCTAATATGGAAGAAATTTTTGACTTCAAAGAGGTTCCTGAGCATCGTAGAGTTAAGTTGGTTGCTACATGTTTGAAAGGGAGAGCTATGGCATGGTGGCAGCAAACTAAAACATGGGAGAGAATGGGAAAGTCAAAGATTGAGTCATGGGAGAAGATGAAGAAGTTGATGAAAGCTACTTTCTTACCTTACAATTATCAGTCTCTTATGTATCAACGATTGCAGAATCTGAGACAGGGAACAAAGTCAGTTAATGATTATGCAGATGAATTTTATCAACTGATTGCGAGGAATGATATCATGGAGACAGAGGAGCAGTTGACAGCTAGATTTGTTGGAGGGTTGAGAATGCAGATTCAAGATATGGTGAATATGTTTGATCCCAGATCTGTTGCTGAAGCACATCAAAAAGCTCTAGCTTGGGAGAAGCAAGGTAGGAGAGGTGGTGGTGTGTTTACAAATTCCAACAATCAAATGAAAGGGGCTAGTAGCAATGCGAATGTTTCCAAGGCTGTTGCAAAACCGGTTGTTACTGAAGTTGCAAAGTCCAAAGTCAATAGCAGTATCAAGTGCTTTAATTGTCAAGAGCTTGGCCACAAAAGCAATGAATGTCCAAAGCCTAAGAATCGAGCGATGATTGCTGAGGTTGAAGATGAGGATGTAGAAGCTGAATGTGCGAATTCACCACATGTTGAGGAGGAAGAAGAGTTGACGGGAGATGAAGGGTATTCATTAATGATGAGGAGATCTTGTTTAACACCAAAGCAAGAGGAAGAGACTAGCTGGTTGAGGAGTAACATCTTTCAGTCAACATGCACTATTTTGAGAAGGGTTTGCAAGTTAGTCATCGATGCGGGAAGCTGTGATAACATCATTTCTACCGAGGCTGTGAAGAAGTTAGCATTAAAGACTGAGAAACATCTGAAACCTTACAAGTTAGCTTGGTTGAGAAAAGGTGGGGAGGTGAAGGTTGGACGAAGAGCTTGTGTTAATTTTTCGATTGGGAAGAAATACAAAGATGAAATTTGGTGTGATGTTGTGGATATGGATGTATGCCATCTGTTGTTGGGGAGACCATGGCAGTATGATAGAGCTGTGCAACATGATGGTCGTACTAACAGTTACAGTTTCATGTTTGAAGGTACTAAAATCACTTTAGTTCCTAAGAAGCGACAACAAGAAGAAAGCAAGTTGGAGGAGATTGAAGAACTTAAAACTTTGCTATCTTTGAAGGAGTTTGTTAAGGAAGTCGAAGAGGAGCCTGAAGTATTTTTGTTGATTGGACGTGAGAGTAATGAAGTGGTTGAAATTCCTGAAGAGGTAAAGCCAGTGCTGGAAGAATTTGAAGATGTATTTCCTGAAGAGCTACCAACGGAGTTACCGCCATTGAGGGACATACAACACCAAATAGATCTTGTTCCAGGAGCTGTGTACCACATAGACCACATTACAGAATGAGTCCAAAGGAACATGAGGAGTTGAGAAGGCAGGTGGAAGAGTTGCTTGAACAGGGGCATGTACAGGAAAGTTTAAGTCCTTGTGCGGTGCCAGCCTTGTTAGTGCCGAAGAAAGATGGAACGTGGAGGATGTGTACTGATAGTCGAGCACTAAACAAGATTACAGTGAGATACAGATTTCCTATGCCTAGATTGGATGACTTGTTGGATCAACTTAGTGGAGCTGCTATCTTTTCGAAGATTGATTTGAAGAGTGGTTATCATCAAATTCGTATAAGACCAGGAGATGAATGGAAGACATCATTCAAGACGATAGAAGGATTATATGAATGGCTGGTCATGCCGTTTGGTCTTTCGAATGCACCTAGTACATTTATGCGAGTGATGAATCAGATCTTTAGACCTTTTATTGGGAAGTTTGTGGTGGTGTATTTTGATGATATACTAATATATAGTAGAAGCACAGAAGAACACTTGCATCATCTGAGAGAAGTGTTGATGATACTGCGACAGGAACAATTTTATGCTGCAATAAAGAAATGCGTGTTCATGACGTATAGTGTTTTATTTTTGGGATATGTTCTTTCAGAAGGAGGTATACAGGTGGATCAGAATAAAGTTGAAGCAATCAGAAATTGGCCACAACCCAGGACGATAACATAAGTTAGAAGTTTTCATGGTTTAGCATCATTCCACCGAAGATTTATTCCACACTTCAGTAGCGTGATGACACCGGTTACTGATTGTATGAAGGGAAAGCAGTTTTCATGGTCAGAGGAAGTAGGATTTGCTTTTGAGCGAATCAACGAACTTTTGACGTCAACACCAATTCTAGTATTGCCGGATTTTCAGTTGTTGTTTGAGTTACATACTGATGCATCTAAAGTTGGGATTGGAGGTGTGTTGAGTCAGAAGGGACGACCAATTGCATATTTCAGTGAGAAGCTATCAGGAGCCAAGATGAGATATAATACTTATGATGTGGAATTCTATGCTATTGTTCAAGCTATAAAACATTGGAGACACTATTTGTTCCATAAAGAATTTGTTCTATATACTGATCATGAAGCACTGAAACATTTGCAGGGACAGGACAAAATTGCAGCCAGGCATGCTTCGTGGATCGCATACCTGCAACAGTTTACATTTGTGGTGAAGCATAAGTCGGGAATTACAAACCGTGTGGCAGATGCATTGAGTTGAAGGAATCATTTGTTGACTACAATGAAGGTTGAAGTGACGGGGTTTGATGTGTTGCCAGAATTATTTGTTGATGATCCTTATTTTGCGAAGTTTGTAGTTGAAGTCAAGGAGGGAAAGACGGATGAGTACGTGTTGGTGGATGGTTTTCTTTTTAAGGGGAATCAATTGTGTATACCAGAGTGCAGCTTACGAATGAAGATTGTGAAGGAGTTGCATGAGGAAGGTCATGTGGGTAGAGATCGTACTTTGCAATTGATTTCTGAATCATATTTTTGCCCATCAATGAGAAAAGAAGTTGAGAGATTTGTGGAGAGATGTCATATCTGTCAAGTTTCGAAGGGAACCGCTACAAATGCTGGATTATATATGCCATTACCTGTGCCTACTAGACCATGGGTTGATGTGAGCATGGATTTTGTTTTGGGTTTGCCTAGAACTCAAAGGGGAAATGATTCTATATTTGTTGTGGTGGATAGATTTTCGAAAATGGCACATTTCATAGCTTGTAAGAAGACAGCTGATGCCGTCCGTGTTGCTCAATTATTCTTTAAAGAGGTGTATCGATTACATGGGCTACATGAATCTATTGTTTCTGATCGGGATACTAGATTTCTAAGCCATTTTTGGTTAAGTTTGTGGAAGATTGTTGGAACGAAGCTGAATTTTAGTAGCGCCTATCATCCGCAGACAGATGGGCAAACGGAAGTGGTGAACAGATCATTGGGAAATTTGTTGCGATGTCTTGTGCAGGATAATTTGAAGAGTTGGGATATGAAGTTGTGTCAGGCGGAATTTGCACATAATCATGCTGTTAATCGTAGTACGGGTTTCAGTCCGTTTCAAGTTGTATATTCAGCAATTCCGAAGGGACCATTAGATTTGACGACCGTGCCATATCAGAAGGGAGTTGTTAAGAGAGCTTGTGATTTTGTGACTGAGTTACAGGAGTGCCACAGAACTATTCATGAACGATTGCTTGCATCAAACGAGAAGTATAAACAACTGGCAGATAAAAAGCGAAGGAGTGTGAACTTTAGAGAAGGTGATTTGGTTTACGCCGTTTTGACGAAAGATCGTTTTCCTGTTGGAACTTACAACAAGTTGAAAGCTTGAAAAATCGGTCCAATAGAAATTTTGAAGAAGATCAATGATAATGCGTATCGATTGAAATTGCCGGATCATATTCACACTGCGGACGTTTTTAACGTCAAATACTTGATTCCGTATCATGGGGATGAACTTGTTGTGGAAGAGGAAGGTGCAAATTCGAGGTCGAATTCTTGTCAACCGGGGGAGGATGATGCAGCGCAATCTGATGAGAGCTTAGGTCGTGAGCGACCTAACGAGTTGATAAGTCGCTCCAGCGACCTTACGAGTTATGTCAGGCAAAACGAGCCCCAAACTAAAGAGCTTCGACCTAGTAAGTCTCGACCTAAGACTAACGAGCTATGTTTTAAGTCGCTCCAGCGACCTAAGGATGGTAACGAGTTAAGTATAAGTCGCTCCAGCGACCTACTGGGACAAGCTAATAATTGTATCGACTAGATTGCCTTAAGTCGCTCTCACATGCCGCTTTCTTTAGGTCGCGAACGACCTACCATAAGTCGTGAAGAGTTAGGTCGCTCAAAAATAGGTCGCGAGACCTTAAGTCGCTGGAGGAGGTTTCCATAAGTCGCTCAAGTAATAAGTCGCGTGAAGATTTCCAGAAGCCTTGTTCTTAGGTCGCTGCTGCCGTGTGTTCTTAAGTCGTATGATGTTTAGGTCGTATGTTGTTTGTATTTGTATTTTCTTAAGTCGTGATGGCCTTGTAATGTGTTGTAAAGTGTTTTTCTTATGTCGCTTTGTATATAAGGTCGCAACCAATGTTAGGTCGTGTACTCCGTTAGGTCGTTTGTGTTAGGCCGTTTGTGTTAGGTCGTTAACGACCTATCTTAAGTCGTGTAACTGTGTTGTAATCTCTATAAATAGCGGGTGAGTTGTAACATTTGAGTTAGTTGATTTTGAATAAACTTTTGTTTGAGAGCTTTGTGCCTCTTCTTAAATTGGTAGTTGAGTGTAATCTCCTATCTCCACCTTCGGCATTCGAGTGCGCTCGAATCAACGATTGCTGAAGCCGATTTACGGAATCTAGTGCGCTAGATCAACGTTCGAAGAATCGTAGATCTTCTTTCACGGCATCGTGCGCGATCAACGTGACGAAGATAGCTAGAATCCGGTATCTTTGGATCAACGGATTTGGGCGTTTGGTATTTTCAATCCACCGATTGCTACTCTCACCGTTTCATACATTTTTGTTATCCGCCGCTGCGTCACAAGTGCCAGCAGTTCATAAACATTCCAAGGTTGCCCCTGACCAAAATGACTCACATGGTTAGCCCCTGGTCCATTGTAGTCTGAGGGATAGATCTAATCGGAGAACTTCCAATGGTGCAGGGTGGAGCTAAATATGCTATAGCGGTGGTTGATTACTTTACTAAGTGGGTAGAAGCCAAACCCTTACTAAGGTATCAATGGCCAAGGTTATAAACATTTTAATCAAGAATGTGATATGAAGGTATGGTGTTTAACGACGAATTTTCTATCGAATTAGAAAACTGTCGAAAAATTTCAAATTAAATTTTACCGCAAGCGCACGGCGTACATTTGTAGTACGTGGCGAATATGGGTCGATCCGCAGGGAATTCATGATTTTAAAAATTCAATTCAATCAAATTATACCAATTTCAAGTGAAAGTTAAGCTAGAGAATTAGAGAATTAACTAACTAACTAAAAGAAAAGAGAAGCAAATATAAGAGTTAAGTGATAATTTAGAGAATAAATCCACTCTCTAGATCATGTAGTTCAACACATATGAAATCATGATCTCTCTTTTATGGTCATTAGTGCTTTAATTGATGTGCTTATCATAAGTATGACATATTTGTGCTATTGATTAGCCAACATAAGCCATCAAACTATAACACACCCCTTAAACCACTTACTAACTTTCATGAAACTTGACAATGAAAATGAAATCTATTTTAAGTATGGCCTATTAACTATTGATTAGAAATATAGACCATCAAATTTTAATTTCAAATCACTTTCTTTTGCCATAATCATATTTTGATGAAGAGGCAATTAGTGTTAGTGATTGTTTAAGCATAGCCTATTTGGTGTCAACAATATAGGCTATCAAATTCAAAGCAAAAACAACTAGTAAACCATTTCTATCATCATCATTAAGCACAAAAAGAGAGCATGAATTAACAAATAGTTGAAGCTACATAATTAGTGAGCTTCATTACTCCTAAATTGAAGGGGTTTAACCTCTCATATTTGTCATTTGATTAACAAATGTAGCTAACAACATGAAAGGAAAATGAAAGCTTAATGAAAAAGAGAGCTAATTAACAAGAATTAGAACTATTCTACTTGCATGAAAGTAAATCTACACTACAAACATTAAAGTAAATAAGCATGAAAAGGAAAGAGCATGTATTAAATTGCAATAAAAAGAAAATTACATGAAAATAACAATGAATGACCAAGTAGCCATGAAAAGAAATAAAAGAGAACTAAGTTAAATTAAGAGAAGAGATGGCCTCCATAAGAAGGCTTAAATAGAGTAGAAGGTAGAAGAGATTACATGAACATAATGGGTTATTTATACAAGCATGAAACCCTAATCCATAATTTGGGGAATGCCCAAACTACCCTTGAGAAAGTTTGGAGGTCATGTAATCATTAGCTTCTACTAATCATCATTTAAGTGTACATGAAGCCATTAATTCCATAAGCATGTGCATTAGCCTCTAATTTGTACATTAAGGTAGGTGGGGTCCTCCATGTTCTTCACTTTGAATTATTTCCATCTTCATTCCTTTGTATTCATTTTGTGCATGCATGTGTATTCATGAAACCACTCCTATTTGAGATCAAATTCCTACACAAATATATATAAATTTCCAATTAATTTTTCTCAAAGAAATATATGCACACAAATGACCGTTTTGCCCCTATATGAAGATGGATATGTGACAATTTGGAATTAATATGGATTTTGGTTAAAACAAGTTAAAATACCCAATATGATCATTTATTTAGAATAAATATGGTGGTAAAAATATGTACATTTACATGCACATCAAATACCCCCACACTTATCTTTTTATTCGTCCTCGAATAAAGAAAAACTAAGATAAATCCATTTTCGTAGGGAGCACGATTGCATTGAGCATATGCAACAAGCCGTTAAACCTCTGGATGTCCCCAGTAGGACGAGTGTTGTCTCGTGAGGGTTTTCAGTGGATACTACCCACAAAATCCAAATGCAGGATGAAAATATTTACAAAATGCAAGATTTATTTACAATGAGATGAATGCGAGTTTTTGAAAATATTTACAATGAAGGATTTACTTTTAAATTGACACTCATAAGTTAAATATAGGTTTTGGTCATTATCTTGAAAATTTAAGTCATTTACTCGTCAAAATTCCAACAAAAACAAAGTTATCAAAACAAATAAATGATAGTTTAACTCGTTGTTTCAGTTGATAACAAAGTGTAACTATGAAATAGATTCTTAGTTGATTATAAAAGTTTATCAAAGTGGTATATTCATTTCTTTTCAATAACAAGTCAAATCAAATGAGTTAAAATAGTGCTTGGATTTCAATTTCTTACTCTCTCTAATTTTTATTTGAAAATTTTATATATATTAGCAATATTTACATATGCCTAACTCAGATAAACTGAGGCCAGATATATTACCCATGCACTGCATTGCGGACTGATGTGAGGGGAATACAGAGCGTGGCGAGTGAACACACAAGTGTGAACACTTATTGACTGTAGGCGTTATTAGTAAAAGAATTTTTATATACACACATCTAACTCAGATAAACTGAGGCCAAATATACCGACCGTGCACTACCTTTCGGGCTTACGTGAGAAGGGTACAGAGCATGGCGAGTGAACACACAAGTGTGAACACATGACTCTAGGTGTTTGTTAAAAACTATACATATATACAAGAAATACTTTTTTGTAATTTTTTTTTGCTTTTTTTGTTTTTCTAAAGAGAGCTTTGCAAAATCATCTTAGCACCATTTAACTTAGAAGACAAAAAAAATGTTATATCATTTGCTTTAAATTCACCACTCTTTTAAACAAAGATTTTCAATTAGGATATATTTCATAATTAACACGTATGAATCTTCCTATATACTAGTTAAACCATTGTTATTTATAATCAAACTTCATTTTTATTTTTGTTAAGACAAATAAATTTTCAAAAATTTCAATTTAATAAACCAAAACCATATATTTATCCTATAATAAATCAAAAGAAAATTTGTTTTTGGGAATTTTTTTATTTTTTTTGAGTTTTTTTAAAAGAAAAGGCAAAAATAAACCATGAAAAATAAAAAATGAAGATGAGTCTCCCCCCACACTTGATTTTGACTGTGTCCCCAAAGTCAACCCATGTGGAAGGAGAAAAAAAACAAAAATAAAAAGATGACCTATATTTACATGAAAATGAAAAGATTATTATTTACAAGAGTTCAGAAAGTATATCGTCAAGAAGTAAATGAAACAGTCTTCCAAAGACCGATTCATTTGTCTCGTCAAGTATGCGAGACACGGCTTCAGCTCGAAAAACCAAACCGTAAAAGATTTTAAAATTGAATGTTGATTTGGAAAAACGAATGCCGTTTTATTAGAAATGTACGAGTTGTTTTATTTTCAATGATTTTTGGGGTCAATAAAACAATTGATTGAAATTCAAGTTCATTTTCACCATATTGAAATTCAAGCTCACCATTGACGAATTCTTCAAGGTTATTGATTTCAAAATCGAAATGGTGATTTAACTCTTCCCCTTCGGAATTTAACAACTCGTTTCCGAAAAGTCCAAAGAAATCGTGTTTATTGAATTCGTCTTCCTTTATTGAATTATCAACAACTTCATTACGTATCTCAAGTTCAAAATCCAAAGTTGTTGTATTCAAATTTTCGGAATCGAGAAAAGAAAGATCGAATTTTAAATTTGGTTCCACACCCACAAAAGAATTGAAATCCAATTTAATTACCAAATTTTCAACAACTTCGTTAAGAGTAGCATTTTCAGTTTCGAAAGTTGTTATTTGAAATCGTCGATTGTGGTAAAAGATGGATTATCGTTTGACTCGTCACACGTTAGGATTTGATTTTGTTTATCACGTTGTTTCATATATGTTTCGAACACAATAAAATTTCTGGAATTAACAAAAATGGTGTCCTCAGTCCACCCTGCCGCCCCCCAATCTCCTTCGTCCCCAGCAAATACAACTCCATCTTGTCCCCCCCATCCCCCACCCCCTCCTCCTCTGCCGCTCCCAACCAGCAGGTGTTCCCACCCCGAGCCCCTCCGCCTCCACCCAGTTCCAACCAGCCTCTGTGCATCGAGATACCCCCCGCCAAAACTTATGCCCAGGTTGCGGGCTCTGCTCCTCGTTCCCCCCTCCTGTCCAACCCTCCGGCCAAGAGGCGCCATCCACTGCCTCATTTCAAAAACGTGCGCCATACGGTTGAATTTCTAAAAAAAGAAAACCGTTGCCTTCGCTGCGCAGGCCTTCGACACGTGGCGCAGTCTTGCAGGGATGCAAAGATTTGCTATAAGTGCGGATTTTTCGGGCATCCGCAATCTCACTGTCCCAATAAAATCCCTAGTCAGCCTCAGGCTCGAATAACTAGTAAAGTCCCCTCCTCTTCCACTAAAGACAAACATCCCTCTGCCCGTTGGGCCCCAATGTCCAATCCCCACTCAGATCGTACGAAACCCTTCAGCTCCCCAAGGCAAATCATTTCCCCTGCAACTCCTCATAGCCCACCCCAATCCCCCAAGCAGCATCATAACCCATTTTCGAACCCTAAAACCTTTTCAATGGCTGACCCATCACTGCTCCTTGTCGCAAATATTATCTCTGGCACTTGGTCCTTAGACTCCCTCCGCCACACTCTATCCTCCACATTCCAACACAGAGACTGGCCTCTCTGGCTTCAGTCTGACAACAGCTTCATCTTCTACTGCCCCTCTTTCTCAATCAGAGACCAAATCCTCCAAAGATCGACCATCTCTACGCCTATGGGAACTATACAATTCCATCCCTGGTCTGAGCTGGACCGCCCCGCGCCGACTTTGGACCCACCTTCATGGGCGAGAATCTCTGGGTTCCCTGAACTCTTACGTTTCAACACAGAAGCCATTTCGGAAGCAGTTAAGCCAGTAGGTAGGTTCCTGGCTCAGGACGATTGCGAATGGGCTGCGCTTGACCACCGTTTTTTATACATCCAAATCCAGTTCTACAGTGGCATCATCTCCCCATCATCCTTTGTCTCCGTCCTCAACAACACCGAATATCTCCTGCGCATTGAAAGATGGGAACACGAACACCCGAACAGACGCCCGAAGAATCATCTACTGGGATTCGACTACGAAAGGCGCTTCCCCCTATTTGAGCAACACATCCAGATCGATGACTTAGAGTCAGACGACAGATTTGACGTCTTGAACTACTCCCCCATCCTCTCCGGCTCCCCACCGGCGCCAGGCCTTATATATGATCAATCCTTCGAGGTGGTGGGTCCAAGGGGCTGGGACCCATGGCCAGCCCAGGAACACAGGTGGGACCCTTTCTCTGACCTTGACCTCTCATCCCCGCTCTTCCAGCAAATCCCAACCCCTCCGGCCTCAACCGTCCCTCCCCATCCTCCCCCTAACCCTATCCCCCATACAGATACCCAATCTCTTCCGGTGCAGATCCTTCATTCCTCCCCCCAAGCTGACCCCCCCTCTCCCATTCTTCAATTCCCTGTCCATAGCCCAGAGGAATTCAGTCAAGCGGCCCCTCCTAGGACTAATCAAGAGCCTCAGCCCGCCACCCAAGCGGTTGCACAGTGGTCCCAGCCAATCACATCAACAGCGGTGCGTCGTAGCTCCAGACTGGACAGAGCAGCTTCTCATCCTGGTAGTTTCTTTAAACACGTTGTCTTTTCGTCCCTTAATAAAATCTTAAACAAAAAAATGGCACGTTGCATGGGAGTAAACTTGCATGGAGAACACTACTCCTCCATGCAGGCACTAGAATCAGAGCGCTTATCATTCTCCCAATGAAGCTAATATCCTGGAATACACGGGGGTTGGGGGACCCCAGCAAAAGACATGCTGTTAGCCTTGTCATATCCCCACATAAAGTAGAAATCCATTTCCTGCAAGAATCCAAACTGTCAGACCCAAACCCCAACATACTCAGACAGATCGGTGGGCCATTCCTAACTGGGTGGGCCCACTTAAATGCTGTCGGTTCATGCGGCGGTATAATGACAGCCTGGAACGAATCCGTGTGGTCCCACTGCCAAACTTTCTACCACACTTCTGCCCTACATGTAGCCCTTCGACACTTACAAACTGGTACAATCTTCTTCTTCACAAATATCTATGGCCCACACAACCCTCGAGATAGAAATGATCTCTGGACGAACTGTCTCTCCTTCTCCTCGCATATCAATGGCCCCTGGGTCGTTGGAGGAGATTTCAATACCACTAAATCCCCAACAGAAAGGAACTCTGGCAACCTTTCCCAAGACTCCGAAGCCTTCAATCAGTTCATCAACCTGTGCTCCCTAATAGACCCACCCATTAGTAACCGCCTTTACACTTGGTCAAACCACAGATCCGACCCCTCTCTCGCAAAATTAGACCGCTTCCTATTCAACCCAGCCTGGGAGGACTTACTCCCCCTCTCCATCGTCTCGGGCCTAGCCACTGTTATCTCAGACCACTGCCCACTCCTCCTAGACACGGGATCCCTTGCTTGTCACAGCAGACCCTTCAGGTTCGAACGCCTCTGGCTCCTCGAGCCATCTTTCGATAACTTCATCAGAGAAATCTGGACTCAGCCTTCCCCCATCCAATCAGCCACAACCAGGGTAGTCTCCAAGCTCCGTTCTCTCCGAAAAATCATCAAACCTTGGGCCAAATCAGTTTGGGGCTCCATTCGCTTGCGCATCTCAGCCATCCAAGATGAGATTCTAGACCTAAATATCCTGGAAGAAACCTCCCCGCTCTCCGAATTGGACCGTTCTCGCCTGAGAGAGCTGGAAGCTGACCTAGACAGGTTGTCACTGCAAGAAGAAATAGGCTGGAAACAACGGTCCAAAGCGAAATGGATCGAAGACGGAGACAAGAACACTGCTTACTTCCACCGTCTTGCCAATGGCAGACGTAGATCCAATCACATCCCTGAAATCACTCATGACAACATCACTACCTCTGATCAATCAGCCATCCTCAAACTTTTCACCGACTATTACCGATCCATCCTAGGCTTTCACCTCCCTCCTCTCCCCCCAATCGATTGGGAACTGCTCTACCCGGTTAACCCCCACATCCTTATTGACCATCCCTTCACTGAAGAAGTAATTTGGGCAGCGCTTAAAAGCATGTCTGATGATAAGGCTCCTGGCCCAGATGGTTTCGGGCCCCTTTTCTTCAAGCACTACTGGGAAATCGTCAAATTTGATATCATCGAAATGTGCTCTGAATTTCATTCTGATCCAACATCTGTGAACCGCATCAACTACGCAAATATCATCCTTCTCCCAAAATCCCCTGGCGCCACCTCCCTCTCGTCCTTTCGCCCTATTAGCCTCCTAAACACAACCTTTAAGATCATAACCAAGGTCCTGGCCAACCGCCTCCAGGGCTTCATATCCCCCCTTATTGGAATCGAGCAATCTGCATTCATCTCGGGCCGTAACATCATGGACTGTGTAGCAATGACCCAGGAGATCATTTCCTTCTGCCACTCTACCTCAACACCAGGAATGATTCTCAAACTAGACTACTCAAAAGCGTTTGACTCAGTTAACTGGCAATTCATTGTGGAGCTAATGGAACACAGAGGCTTCCCCACAAAATGGTGCAACTGGATATCCTCTATACTCAATTCAAGCATGTCCTCGATAGTCATCAATGGGGCCTCGGGGGGTCTAATCAAATCGGCCCGCGGATTGCGACAAGGTGACCCACTTTCACCCTTGCTTTTCGTTCTGGTGGCCGATGTGTTCAATCGCATGATCAAATTAGCAATTTCGAACAACATATTTCAGGGCATCAACCTCCCCAATTCTAACCTAGTCATATCCAACCTCCAATTCGCCGACGACACCATTCTATTCGCATCACCCACGTTCAACCACATCCATTGCCTCAAAGTAGCCCTATATACATTCGAACTCATATCGAGCTTGTCCATCAACTTTAGCAAAAGTTCCATCATCATGCTCGGAAAAGCTGACCACCTCGGGCAAACCTGTTCCAGCCTGCTTAACTGTAAGATTGCACACTTCCCTATCTCCTACCTCGGAGTCCCTATCCGTCCAACCAAATTACATAGATCTAATTAGTTCCCCCTAATCGCCAAGATCGAAAATAGACTTCATTCATGGAAAGCTCATTCCTTGTCCTCAGCAGGGCGCCTAGTCCTCGTTAAATCTGTTCTATCGTCGATTCCCACTTACTGGATGTCACTGTACAAACTCCCTTCCTGCGTAATCAAGAAAATCGACTCAATCAGAAGCTCCTTTCTTTGGAATGGTAGTAATATAAAGAGGCTCGTAAACTGGCAGACCGCCTGCCTACCCCTGAAAAATGGCGGCCTTGGAATCATTAACCTACTTGACTTCAACATCGCGCTCCTCGCCAAATGGCTCTGGCGGCTCCTAACCCCTGGCCCAACCCTTTGGAAATCTTGGATCACCTCCCTACACTATCACTCTAACCCTCACCTTGTCCTCCACGCCCCCACCGGCATCAAACCATCCCCCTTCTGGTCTGGAGTAGTTTCAACCCTACCACGTGTCAAAAGGCTCTTCCATGTCAACCTGGGCAACGAGGCCAATTGCCTCTTCTGGTTGGACACATGGCATAATCAGCTTCCCCTCTCCTCCATCCTTCCCAACCTCTTCGCTCATACAACTAATATCTTCACCTCCATCTTAGACATTTCCATTTCGGGCCCAGTTCAGCTTCTCCCGGCGTCCTACTTCGACCTCTCCACCCTCACCGAGATCCACCTTGTCTCCTCAATTCTCCGCAACACCCACCTCAACCCCCGACCAGACTCCTTCACTTGGGCACCCAACCCCTCATCCGGCTTCTCAGTTGCCTCCTGCTATGCTCACCTAAACAACCCTGGATGCCTATTCACCTTCCCCAGACTATGGAAGTGCAGGATCCAGCCCCGCTTCGCTTTCCTGCAGTGGTGCCTCATTCAGGGGCGAATTAACACAAGAGACAGACTCCTCCGCCATAACATCGTAGTAGACCCCAGCTGCGTCCTATGTTCCACCTCAACAGAAAGTTTACAACATCTCTTCTTCGAGTGTGATTTTGCTGTCAGGGTCTGGGCGGCGACAACTGCTCACATTCTCGGACATATTCCCACGTTCACCTCATATTTCGATCACTGGCAGAACAACCCCCCCAACTATCACTTAGATCTCATGGTAGCTATTTTCAGTTGGTGGGTCTGGGCCGAGCGCAATGCACGTGTATTCTGCAAGCCCATATCCAACTTTGAAGGAACTTGTAGACGTATTATTCACTATTTCTCATCTGTATCAGGTCGTAGCTTCTCCGCACCGTTCAGGCTGAGACTACCTCACCCCAGCTCTCCACAGGCTGAATCCTCGGGCAGCACATCAGCAGTTCCTCCTGACAGGCATCGTGGGCACCATTAACCGCAATTTAGCTCTGGTATTTTCATTCCAGTTGTTCGTTATATGTATTTTGTATATAAAACTCTGTCTCACAATGACTAGCTTACTGCTTCTCTATACTTTTTGGCCAGTGATCAGGCTTGTTGATCGTAATATTTACCTATTTATATGATATCTAATCGGCTGTGTAGTGCCACGCTACACAACCGTGTCGCTCAAAAATATATGTTTCGAACAATGAATCCGTGTGATCATCGTAAATTTCGTTCATTTGTTTAACAAAATCCAATTTATAATTATTAGCATGAGGATTTTCGATTTGGATTTGTTGAGAACAAAAATTTTCACTTACATCATAGTCGAGATTATTCCCATTGCCAAAATTATTTGAAAAGTGGATCACATTTTCGTTTTGATTTTGAAATTCATTTTGGAGTTCAAAATTGAATTGGCATGGGTTATACTCGAAATAGTTTGAATTTTGAAGTGAATTCAAATTTTGATTATTTTGAAAACTTTTATTTGAATCATTGCCCAAATATGAATTACACAAATCATTTATCATCTGATTTTGTTGTGTAGAGATTTAAAGTAGAGATGAAATGCTATTTTCGAGGGTGGGTCATCGTTTTGAAAACTTTTTTGTTCAAAATTCAAATTGTTTAAAGAATAGTTGTCGTTAAAATATCCATACGAATTTGTAGTGAAATCATATGGAATATATTGATTTTCACAACTATTGTAAAATTCACGTAAGTGGGGAAACTCGAACATTTTCAAGAATGTTGTTTTTTTATAAAGGAAAAATATTTACAGATAGAATTTATTTTTCAAAATGGAAAATTGACCTTTGTTTTGTTTTTGATTTTTCAAATATTTTTTTGTTTTTGAAAAGGATTTATAATTTTTTTTGGATTTGGTTTTTCTAATTTTTTTTTGATTTTTGAAATTTCAAAGAAAAAGGATTTAAAAATTTCAAAGGAAAATGAATATTTACAATTTTTTTTAGTTTTGGATTTTGAATTTTTTTTTAAATATGCATGAACTAATGCAACTAAATGAATGCAAGGGTTAATTTCAAATTATTTATCCTAAGTTAACCCAAAATTGTATAATCACACTTTGTCTTAAATCAACAAGATAGTTCTCAGCCAGGTAACGGGCAGGAGTTATCGGTGCACCACGAATCACCATAGCAATGCAGCCGAAGGTTTAAGTACCTTCAGAGAAACAATTCAGTATAATATTTACGAAACACTGTAATATTTATAACTGATTATTGCTCTGCCGTAGCCTAGACACTAGGAAAATAAATTGTCGAAAAAGGAAAACTTGTCAATATACAATTAAGTGTTATAGATGTCTAACCTTTACTATTAATCAAAATCTAAGATGAAATGCAAGGCTGAAATTAAACGTGTATTAACAATGCAACTACGAATGGATTTTTGTTTTTTTATTTTGATTTTTTTTAAATGCAAGCAATCAATAATGCAAAGCAAATAAAATAATAGATGAGGGAGAATTTTTTTTACAAGCAATCAATTTATTTTCTTCGCAGCAGTTAAGCGAAGCAAGCAACTTTTCCAATCTGCTTTGGCAACCTGAAAATAAAAACAAGATATATACAATTGTTTTTTTAAAGAATAAGACAAGGAAAAATTAAAAACAAATTAAGCAAAACAAAAAACAAATTTAACAAACACCTTATCTTTTGTTTTTTTTGGGGGGGGATGGACTAAAAAAAAACTTTAAAACAAACCAAAATCAGATAATATAAACAAAAACTAAATTTTTTTTTACTCAGCCTAAAAAAAACAAACCCGACCCAATTAATTAAAAATGTCTCTCACTTCTCTGTTAATAGAAAACAAGTTTATCACAGTAACATCCAAATTCCATCTTCCATAATCTTCAAAAAAAAAGTCGCAACCAAATTGTTGCTCAGTTTCGCAAATCGAAATCACCCTCCCTTTTTTTTCTATTGGAATCGGATTGGGGGAATTCAATTAGGAGTCGCGAATAGGGGAGTGGCTATATTCGATGTCGAATTTGGGTTGTGTGGCGATGTCGCGATTTCAGGTGATAGAAGGAGGCGATTCGGCGAGATGATTTGGGAATTTTCACGATGAAGGCTGAAGCTCGACTGTCGCTTGTGGTTTGATGTGCAAGAAGGCATTGATGGAAGAGGATACGAACTGTGATATGGGTTGTTATCTTGTATGGCAGAGGCAAAGCAGTGATGCCAGAGGATGGATGGTTTGTGGGAATTTGCACACTGTAATGTTGTGAACTGTAGTGCTGGATGAAGTTTAAGGGAGGTGAAGGATGGTGCTAAAGTTGAACTAATTGCAGTAGAAAGTATAGGCCGTGGATAGTGTACAGTGTGTTTGTAGTGTGCAGAAGTGGGAGCTGCAGTATGGTGTAATGTTTTCTAACGAGGCATGGAGGCTGTCAGGCAGGAGTGTATGTTTGTGGATTGTTGATGATATGGACTTGGTCGAAGAGGGTAATGGATGATGACGACAGCAGTTTGGTTGGACTAGGATGGTCAAGGCCGTGGTCAGGAAGAAGTACGTCAGTTTTTTTTGGTTTGAATGTGGATGAGTGGGACTGTGGTCGAATATGATGTATGGCAGCAGTCTGGTGTTTTGTATGCTGACGGTGGTGAAGGGTTGACTTTGTAGTGAAGTAGGTAGTATTTGGAGGAAGAATTGCTGATGGGTGGATATGAATGTCAGGTTGTTGAAACTGTATTGGTACGGTGAATGATAGTTTTTGTATAGGGTTAGTGAATGAGGTTCGGGTAACGGCAGAGGTAGGTCGTGATGGATGAAGGGTTTATAGTTTGAAGCAGTGATGTGTCTGTGTTGAATTGAATTAGAGCAGACGAATGTGAGTTGATATGATAATGGGTTGAGCAGTAGTTGACAGTGCACAATATGGCAGAGGGGCGCAGAAGTTTTTGGTATGTCAATGAGCTGCTGCCAAGGAAGAAATGTCGAGATGTTGATGGCAAGCAGAAGGAAGTATGATAGTTGACGTTCGAAGGGGAAGACAGTGGATTGTGACAAATGATTTAGGGGTTCAGGGAGGTTGCAAATGAGTGGTATGGGAATGTGTTGCTTGTTTGATGGTGTAGTGGTATTTGAAAGAACGGTTAATGGGCTGTTGTTGTTGCCAGGAGATATATGAAGGCTATTGGTGAGGTGAGGCAGCTGAAGTTGATTGGTTGAAGTAGTGGATAGGGGTTATTTGCTAGTAGCAGGAATAGGGATGTACACAGTGGAGGTGTGCAGTGGGGGGTCTGAAGTAGTTTTGCGATGGTGGAAGTTGATAATGCAAAAACTGGTGGCCGAAGTGACAGGGTAATGCAATGGTTTGTTGATTATTGTTTGAGTTGTGGTGAATGGAGTGGGAAGAAGTTTGGGCAGAGATGAATGGTTGAAATGAGATGTATGGCAAGTTTGATTGGCAAGTTTGCAATTGATGTTGTAGACTGGATATGGTGATGGTTCTGTGGAGATGGTCAGCAATGAGGCAGAAATGGTAGAGGGCAGTGCATAGAAATGTCATAGAGCTTGAGATGTAAAATGAAATGCACTGTGTTATGCAATAGTAATGTATCAACAATGAACAGTAATGGGTGGTTTATGAGTGAAATAGGGCACTGTTTGATGGCTTGTATCACTATGCAGAGAACAGTAAACAGAGGAGTGCAAAATGTAAATAGAAAATAGAAATTGATGAAATGTGAGTGTAATTAAAAAAATGAGAATGCAATGTAAATTTGTACAATAAGAAATGAAATGCAATGCAAATTTGGAGAAATGTTTGTGGAGTTTTTTTTCTATATCAAATGCAAAATGCAACTAGAACTAGAAAACAAAACACAAACACAATGTAAACAAAAATCACGCAACATAAAATTTTTCTTTTTTTTAAATATGCAACACACACACAAAATTAAAACACATAAAGCAAACAAAAATAATTCGAAGAATAGAAAATCAAAATCAAAACAAATTCCCCGGCAACGGCGCCAAAAACTTGTTTAACGACGAATTTTCTATCGAATTAGAAAACTATCGAAAAATTTCAAATGAAATTTTACCGCAAGCGCACGGCATACACTTGTAGTATATGGCGAATACGGGTCGATCCGCAGGGAATTGATGATTTTAAAAATTCAAATCAATCAAATTATACCAATTTCAAGAGAAAGTTAAGCTAAAGAATTAGAGAAGTAACTAACTAACTAAAAGAAAAGAGAAGAAAATATAAGAGTTAAGTGACAATTTAGGGAATAAATCCACTCTCTAGATCATGTAGTTCAATATATGTGAAATCATGATTTCTCTTTTATGGTCATCAGTGCTTTAATTGATGTGCTTATCATAAGTATGACATATTTGTGCTATTGATTAGCCAACATAAGCCATAAAACTATAACACACCCCTTAAACCACTTACTAACTTTCATGAAACTTGACAATGAAAATGAAAATGAAATCTATTTTAAGTATGGCCTATTAACTATTGATTGGAAATATAGACCATCAAATTTTAATTTCAAATCACTTTCTTTTGCCATAATCATATTTTGATGAAGAGGCAATTAGTGTTAGTGATTGTTTAAGCATAGCCTATTTGGTGTCAACAATATAGGCTATCAAATTCAAAGCAAAAACAACTAGTAAACCATTTCTATCATCATCATCATTAAGCACAAAAAAAGAGAGCATGAATTAACAAATAGTTGAAGCTACATAATTAGAGAGCTTCATTACCCCTAAATTGAAGGGGTTTAGCCCCTCATATTTGTCATTTGATTAACAAATGTAGCTAACAACATGAAAGGAAAATGAAAGCTTAATGAAAAAGAGAGCTAATTAACAAGAATTAGAACTATTCTACTTGCATGAAAGTAAATCTACACTACAAACATTAAAGTAAATAAGCATGAAAAGGAAAGAGCATGTATTAAATTGCAATAAAAAGAAAATTACATGAAAATAACAATGAATGGCCAAGTAGCCATGAAAAGAAATAAAAGAGAACTAAGCTAAATTAAGAGAAGAGATGGCCTCCATAAGAGGGCTTAAAGAGAGTAGAAGGTAGAAGAGATTACATGAACATAATGGGTTATTTATACAAGCATGAAACCCTAATCCATAATTTGGGGAATGCCCAAACTACCCTTGAGAAAGTTTGGAGGCCATGTAATCATTAGCTTCTACTAATCATCATTTAAGTGTACATGAAGCCATTAATTCCATAAGCATGTGCATTAGCCTCTAATTTGTACATTAAGGTAGGTGAGTAGGTGGGGTCCTCCATGTTCTTCACTTTGAATTATTTCCATCTTTATTCCTTTGTATTCATTTTGTGCATGCATGTGTCTTCATGAAACCACTCCTATTTGAGATCAAAATCCTACACAACTATATATAAATTTCTAATTAATTTTTCTCAAAGAAATATATGCACACAAATGACCGTTTTACCCCTATATGAAGATGGATATGTGACAATTTGGAATTAATATGAATTTTGGTTAAAACAAGTTAAAATACCCAATATGATCATTTATTAAATTTAAATAGAATAAATATGGTGGTAAAAATATGCAAATTTATGTGCACATCATATGGAGTTCTCCTTTAGATCATCTCAGAAAATGGATTATAGTTTGACAGTGAAGAGTTAGTTGATTTTTTCCAACAGCATGGCATAAAGAAAAGCTTCTCTGTGGTAGCATATCTGCAGGCTAATAGACAAATGGAGGCCGTCAATAAGGCTCTAAGTACTTTCATAAAGAAGCGGCTGGAGAAGGCAAAATGTGCTTAGGTGGATGAACTTCTTCTAGCATTGAGGGCTTATCACACTTCCTTCAGCGTAGCAACTAGACGTACTCCTTTCTCGTTGGCCTATGGAATAGAGGCAATGTTGCCGGTGGAGACAGTAGTGCCATCACATCAGAGATTCACTACGACCCAAACGAAAATGCGGCACTGGTGAACATGTCACTGGACTTGATTAACGAAAGGCATGAGGAAGCCGCCTTGAAGGCCGAAGCACACAAGCGAAGGATAGCTGCACAATATAATTTAAGTTCAAACACCATTACCTTAAGGAATGGGACTTGGTGGTAAAATGAATATTCCCCAGACCGGGGGTATTCGACCCAGTTTCGAAAGGATCGTATGTTATCTACAAGGACTTGGGCAATGAAGCTTTCATCCTTGGCATGGTAGATGGAGCTATATTTAGAAAGGCTTGGAATGCACACCATCTCTGTCATTATTTTACTTAAATTTTTATTGTTTCGCTAATTGTATGGTAATTTAGTAGTAGAAATAGTTATGAAATGGATTCTCAAAATGTGTGCATTCCTTAAAAATCTTTTTATGACAGGTAATGATTAGGAAATGTTACTTTGTATTACCGCCTGAATGCGTTTGACTAACCTTAACACTATGAGAAAATATTGCTTAGGCCCGAAGAGTAGACTTCTCTTCTTGGAGGCAAAATTGCACTATCATGATATCTCCTCTCAAACTTCTCGCCAGTAGTGATGGACCAGAGTGATCCCTAACCAGATGTCCATCATTAACGATTGGCTCAAACTTCTCGCCGTCAATGATGAACCAGAGTGATCCCTAACTGGGTGTCCATCATTGCCGATCAACTCAAACTTCTCACCGGCAGTGATGGACCAGAGTGATCCCTAACTGGGTGTCCATCATTGACGTCAACTCAAACTTCTCGCCGGCAGTGATGGACCAGAGTGATCCCTAACTGGGTGTCCATCATAGACGATCGACTCAAACTTCTCGTCCGTAGTGATGGACCAGAGTGATCCCTAACCGGGTGTCCATCATTGATGACCGGATCAAACTTCTCATCGATAGTGATGGACCAGCGTGATCCCCAATTGAGTGTTCATCATTGATGATCAACTCAAACTTCTCGTCGGCAATGATGGACCAAAGTGATCCCTAACCAGATATCCATTGACGATCGGATCAAACTTCTCGCAGGCAGTGATGAGTGACCCTAACTGGGTATCCATCGTTAACGATCGGCTCAAACATCTCGTCGATAGTGATGAACCAAAGTTATCCCTAACCTGGTGTCCATCACTTTCAGTCGGCTTAAACTTCTCATCAGCAATGATGGACCGGAGTGATCCCTAATTGGGTGTTCATCATTGACGATCGACTTAAACTTCTCATTGGCAATGATGAATTAGAATGATCCTAGTATGCATTCACTATTATTAATACCATGGATGGTCATAAAGAACCGAACTTACCAGCAATCAGGACATGACCGCTGCCTAGTTTGTTCACCCTTGGTGGTCAAAACAATACTTTGCCAATGACGGATGACAAAGTTTGACTATGGTAGACAGTGACTATCGGTTCAAACTTACAGAAGGCATGCACGAATCACATAATAATCAACGAACAAAAAAAGGAAGACATAAAGTACGTCACAATGATAGACATGCACATCATATTGTTAGACATTTAAAATTCAAAGCCGCAGGTATCAGGGAATAACATGCGATTGACCTTGCCCATACATCAAAATTGGCTGAGCACAAATAGCAATGTTTAATACAAAAGAAGAAGGAATACATATAGCAATCTATCCTAAACATGAAAACAGATAAGAATACGGACACTATTGTCATTTGAACTAGGACTTGAAGATGGTCTACTTGCCATGAGACTTATGGCGCCCCCGCTCAACTTCCTTCTCCTGCTTAGCCACGGTCGCCTCATTAAGTTCGGCTTGTTTTTCTTGATAAATTTTTGCTGCTTTGGGGTTTCGATCTGACCCCTTAACATCTCATTCAGGAATTTCACTAGGACTTGTTGCTTCTAAGGTTCATTCTCCTCATTAGGCTCTGTAACATCTAAAATCTCGATGTCAGCATTATCTTTAAGGGATACAATCATTTTTTCATGATCTACATCAATTAGAGGATCAGAAGGGCCTAGGGGTATGATCACTAGGGGTAGAGCTTTGAATGTGATAGCCACTTCAGATGAGCCCATCACCATTGAACCACCTGTAGGGAAATAAGGAGGGCTGTCAGATATGGTTTTCCCCAAGTAAGCTCGAACATACTGAACGATGGCACGAGGACTATAAAGAAGAATCCTACCTCCTTTAGGAGAACTCGAGATATCAACAGGAGGCTGAATATGATCCATGGCAAATGCACTTCTTAAGACTGGCTGGCAGTGGATGCATCTTAAGAAATGTGGAAAACGGTTAGGGAAACATCATGCATATGAGCATAAATGATCAGTTTTGAAACTTGACCTTGTGTTGCTGCACCAGAGGTCAAGCTACCATCCTTTCTCTTCTCTGCCTTTTCTTTTTGGGCCTTTTCAGCTTCAGCTAGCTTGATGTAACCAAGGCAAACAGCTTTCATCTTGTTAACCCTTTTTTAGCAAAATAGATTCCAATTAGACTTAGAAGGTCAAAGCAAGGCATAATGATTCACAGACTTATAAACACCCTGAGAAAGACTAGATAATTAAGCTCAGGAAGTTTGGTTGAAAAATTGGCTAAGTCCTTAACTCACCCTTGAGTTAAGGCTTAAGTCAACCCCCGAGTTAAGGCCTTAAGTCAACCTCCCGAATTAAGAACTTCGACGAGTTAAGGACTTCGAAGAGTAAAGGATTTCGACGAGTTAAGGATTCGAGTTGGTACCACGTTAACTATTTAAGGTGGACGGAGTTAACACTAAAGCATCTTCAACTAGACGTAGAAGATTGATACGAAGATGAAACGACTTGAAATTTGACTTGTACACTTAGAAAACACAAGGAAGGACATAGAAAAGATTTGAAGGGGTTTGTCCCCACCAATTAAACTCTACCCCGAGTTACGGACCTTGACTCATCTTAAGTTAAGGAGAATATCGAGATGGAATCAGAACGACTTGAATTTGGCGAGAGAACTTAGAAAAGGCAAAATAAGGGCTTAGGAAAGTTTATGATTAGGCTAGGCACCTAAACTCAACCTCGAGTTAAGGACCTTAACTCGACATGAGTTTAGGATTTGACTCAGACCGGCCAGAGTCTTCTGGCATGACTTTACGCTATCTCCCGGACTTCATTACTATTAGGCCTATTACTCTATGTTGCCCAATTCCTCTATAAATACCAACCTACCTACTACTAGAAAATGGGCTTCTTTTCGCTGGATCTCTTTCAACACTCTAGGACTTGGAGCTTCCTTTTACACTTTCTTCACTTCTACTCTCCCTAAGTAACATTCTTAACTCCACTGTAAATCTAGGATTCATTAGATCGCGGCCAGGTTAGATTTAACTAGTTGTAATCCAGAGACTAGAACAACTAATAAAATAGATTGTAATGGCGTAGGCCAGAGATTACATCGAACCACTATAAAAACTTTTGTGTGTTCTTATCTACTTTCTGCTTTGTCTTTTAGTTTTTATATGAACCGGTGCTTTCATCTGATTTCCTGGTGTTGATCCATTTTTTGGGTTAACATTTTGATGCACTCACCGAGAACAAAGCTAGATCTTAAAACTTGAAGCTTGAATCAGGGATTTGTAAAATATGAAGAGGCTTAATTCTAGTTCTAAAATCAGAGCTAGTCAACTAGAGCCTAGTGGCAGCTAGGACGTATCATCAAATTCTCACTAATCCATCTACGTGACCAAGGAAGAGATGGAGAGAATGATGAAAGAGATGCATAATGGAGTGATAACTAGAAAATATGAAATGATAAAAGGATTCTTCTAAAAGATGTGAAAACAAGGAACAATTAGAGCTGTTGGAATACAGAACCAAGGACAAGGAGCTAATGCAGAAGTATCTGGAGTTGGTGTGGAGCAAACAGGAACAATGCTCCTATAACAAATCAACCCAGTATCGAGAGAACTATACTTGGAGCCAATGTTGGTGTAACTGCTGGAATGCTAAGAATATATAATGTTGGTGCTAAAAACGCAAACCAAAATGTGCATGAGAAACGATCGAAAGAGTACATGCCAGAATACCCTGTAGGAATGGAGGATAGAATGAAACTAGAGGAGCAGGACAGAATGCTAACGTGCAGACACTGGAATACATGCCAGAGTATGTGCCGGAACTCCCCTATATGAGTAGGGGCAGTATATAGCTTTTGGATGAAGGCATTCATCAGACGGTGAAAACCAAATTGCTGAATTGGTAAGAAGAATAGTTAGAAGAGGACCCCAAGGTTAGGGTCTGGATGATGTGAATATAAATCTATTCACTCCTAATATCCAAAACGCAAGGAATCCTCCAGATTTTAAGCTTCCGACATTAGAGATGTATGACGGAAAGACAGACCAGAAAATTCACCCGATGAGATACATTCGACACATGGACATGTTTGGCACTTCTAAGGAGGTAATAGGGCAGTGATTCCCATTATACTTAATAAATTTGGCGACGATGTGGTTCAGACAGCTGGAGAATGGGTCCATAAGCATATGGACCGACCTAGTAAGCAGGTTCTTGAGCCTATTCAGGGTTCATGTCTCACAATCTAAGAATGCACTGACATTGTCGGGCATGAAATAAAGACCCGGAGAGACCTTGAGAAGCTATTTCACAAGATTCAATGCTACAGCAGCTGCAGCGGACAATGTTAATCGACGAAATTTCTATCGGATTAGAAAACGTCGAAATTTTTTGAAATAAAATTTACCGCAAGCGCACGGTGTACACTTTGTAGTACGTGGTGAATACGGGTCAATCCGCAGGGAATTGTAAGAGATTAAAAATCCATTCAATCAAATTAGACCAAAGTGAGATGACAGTTGTTAACTACAAAAAGAAGCTAAAGCTAGAATTAAAATATGATTTAAAAACTTTTGAACTAGAGAATAATTTAGAGTCAAATCCACTCTCATATTTTTGTAAATCAACAAACAAACAATTTGTGATCTCTAGCTTTTGATATTAAGTGAAATATTGTTGTATTTATCATAAGTATGGTTTGTTTATGTTATGAATTGACATAACTCAAACCATCAAACTATAATACAACGAATAAACCACTTATAATTCTCATGAAAATGAAGCCAAAGCCAAAGCTATTTTAAGTATGATCAATTTACTATTGTAACTAGTAATATAGATCATCAAATTTCATTTTTACTTTAATTTCACAATAAAAAATGGATTAGCAAATGATGATGCAACTTGTGTTTGTGTTGAATAAGAATAGCTCATTTGCATAAGCAATATAAGCTATCAAACCCACTTGTATAAACTTGCATCAAAATTCACTTTCATGAAGCACAAATAAAGAGATCATAAATCATAACAAATGTTGAAATTACATAATATTTGAGAGCTTCATTACCTCAAAATTGAAGGGGTTTAGCTACTCATTTGTGGCATTGAAGCAACACAAGTAAATTTCAACATTAAAAAGAGAAGAAAATAGAAAAATAGCAAAGAAGAGAATGTAATTAAACTACTTACAACAAAAGGAATTAAGCTACACTACTTGCATGAATGTAAAACTACTCTACTAACAAAGAAAAGAAAAGAACATAAATAAAAGCATTAACATGAAAACAAAGAAAAGCATGTAAAAAAGAGAGAAGAAAGAGGCTTGGAAGCCATTTTTATTTCATAGAACATTGCCATTACAACTTGTGTATTTCATTTCCTAACTAATATGAAAGAGTAGATGATCATTACATGTACATAAGAGGGCTATTTATACATGCATAAAACTCTAATTCTATTTTGAGAGGGCTTCCAAAAATACCCCTTAGGAAGTGTGGAGGCCAAGTAATCATTAGCTTCTACTAATCATCATTTAAGTGTACTTGAAGCCATTAATTCCATAAGCATGTTCATTAGCCTCTAATTTGTACATTAAGGTAGGTGGGTAGGTGGGGTCCTCCATGATCTTCACTTTGAATTATTTCCCTCTTCTTTCCTTTGTATTCATTTGTGCATGCATATATCTTCATATAAGCCTCTTCCATATGCATCCAAATTCCTACACTACGTCATAAATGGCCTTCTGCAACACAAAAAAAATGTTGGCTCAGGCCCGAAAAATGTTGCCATAGGTCTATGGCAACACTTTTAGGGTGATGCAATTTTTGCCGTTGCCTTAGACCTCAAAGGCAACATTTTGACTATCTAAGGCAACATAAGTAATATTGTTGCAATAGAACCCTATTTGGGTCTATGACAACACCCATAGGTATCTGTAGCAACATTCCAAAATGTTGCTATAGATATTAACTTTCTGAATTTGTGGGGCCCACAGTGTAGAGCATATTTGATTTTTTAATAAAAATAAATATTTATTTAATAAAATGCTATTGCACAGAATTTAATATTTAAACAGTAATTTATTTAAATAAATATTTTATTTCAACATTTGAAATAGTACAAATTCCTGACTCCACTATTTTACAATTCAATGATATATAACACTGATATTCACATATACAGATATCCCTCACTACATCACTCATTACATATGCAGTTTCAATTTATACAGACATCGACACTAACAAATATATGACGAGCCGAGTGCCGAGCCGAAGGCGAGCCGAGAAGCGGGTCCGAGCGCAGCGCCGGCGGGGGTCCGGGGCATCGCAGTCCCGGCGGGGATCGACCTGTCTTCAAGCTCATGCACTCATGCACATTTGATTCTGTCTTCTAGCTTGTATCCAACTGTCCAGTCTTCAATACCTGTCACATATAATTCAAAAGCAGTAATCTGGAAAATAATATTTAACTCGAACAGAAAATGAAAATATTTTTGTTATATTATTTGCCTTAGGTATTTGGGTTGTTTCTTTTCATATTTTTTTCTGACAGGGACCAAATATTTGCACGGTCAACCTGTGATATACACGACACAAGGTCAAACCCGAGTCATCGACTGGATTCAACTCAGGGCCAAGCAACCAACAAAACAAACAAGAACCAGGTTCAGCAAAATGTAGACAAGCCAGTGCAAGAAACACAGAATGCATCAGGCATGTACAAGAGAAACATAGGCAGTGATATGATATACAGAGGACTTGGAGCATCAGTTCATGTTCTGATTTTCAAAAATGATATACAAGTTCTGATTTTCAAAAATGCAGAAGTTTTCAAGTAAAGCAGTTTTCAAGAGGACAGCAGAATACAAATACTTCAAGGTCTGGTTTAACAAATGCAGCAAGGTACAAAGGTATGTGAACAAGTTTAACAAAGGTTCAAGTTCTGGTTTAACAAATGCAGCAGAAAAAAGCTAACAAGCTCAGATCAGAAATAAAAAACAAGCCAGTGAACCAAAATCCAACATACCAAATAATATCACATCGCAATTCATCATCGGCAAAGCAAAATCAAGCCAGTGAACCAAAATCCAACATACCAATACATCATCGTAATCCAACATACCAGATTTCTCAAAGTCCAACAGAAAGATTAAACTCGAGATTATAGGAAATAAAGCCTATAAATAAATCCCAATTCATCATCGACAAAAGTGTGCGAGTGTAACCAAAATCGAGAATAACCAAGTAAACCAGAAGGCAGAAAACATACCAAATAATATCACATCGCATCCGACGACGAAGTCAAAGCAATTCGAGCAATCAATCAAGGAGAATGAAGGAGCAAGCTACTAGAAACGTTTCTCACACTAGATTCGATCAATCAGAGCATCAAAGCAACTGAAATCGCGTGCCCTAGTTTTCACAGAGAGGAACGAGAAAGAAAAATCACGTGCCCTAATTTTCACATAGAGAGGAACGAGAAAGAAGAGCTGATGGCGACGACAGCGGTGGCAAAAGGGGTTTGAACGGAAAACTTTGTTTGGCTTCGGGTTTTGGTGTCGTGACGGGGCTCTCGTTGGAGCTAGATGGTCGCGATGGGTCAGGGTGTAGCTGGGGGTGAGGGTGACAATTTGGTGGCGATGGGTCAGGGGGTAGCTGGGGGCGATGGGTCAGGGGGTAGCTGGGGGGTGAGGAACGAAAATATGATTTGAAAATTAGGGATTTGGAAATTGGGGGTGAGAACGAAATGTTATGAAAAGTAAAGAGGGTGTTTCCTGGAGATTTGACCAGGAAACTGAGTTCTCGGCATTGGCCACTACTCGGCCTGAAGGACTGCTCGGCATCCAGGAGTACTCGGCGTAGTACTCGGCATCAGCTGGAACTCGGCATGAAGGACTGCTCGGCATCCAGGAGTACTCGGCACCAGCTGGAGCTCGGCGTAAAGGACTGCTCGGCATCCAGGAGTACTCGGCGTAGTACTCGGCATCAGCTGGAACTCGGCATGAAGGACTGCTTGGCATCCAGGAGTACTCGGCGTAGTACTCGGCACCAGCTGGAGCTCGGCGTAAAGGACTGCTCGGCATCCAGGAGTACTCGGCGTAGTACTCGGCATCAGCTGGAACTCGGCATGAAGGACTGCTCGGCATCCAGGAGTACTCGGCGTAGTACTCGGCACCAGCTGGAGCTCGGCGTACAGGGCTGCTCGGCATCAAGCAGCACTCGACGTCAACTAGTGCTCGGCGACAGGAGTACTCGGCATCCAGAAAACGTTCGGTGTAGATAACTTTCAACATGACACTAGCATTCGGCCAAAATGCATCGTTCGGTCTGAAAGCATTATTCGGTCAAGAGCATCAGACAAGGGCACGTTCGGCTTCGACTAACAACCATCCTGCACTTCCCACACTTCAAGCATACCGTTCGGCATAGAAAGGTTCGTTCGGCATTAGGGTGTTCGGCATACATGGTTCGGCATACAGCAACCACCGTGTTGGGGCTGGAGTGTTCGGCCATCCAGCCCATTTGGGAAGTCCAGCCCATATTTGCCTATAAATAGAGGGGCAGGGTCACAGTAAAAGGGATCCTTTTTTTGGAGAGAAAACACCGGGGAGACTCTGCCATTTTCAAGACTCATCTTCTCTACTCAACAACTTCACTCAAGCATTTGATTCACGAATTGTATTTGTAATCAACCGTAAAGGAAATCAATAAAGTTGAATGAAGTGGACGTAGGCAATTACGCTGAACCACTATAAATTTGGTGTTCTTACTTTCTGCATTTAAATTAGCATTGTCTTCTCTGTTTAATTTACTTTCATCACTTATATCTCTACACAATCTTTCTGAACGAGGTTAGTGACCAATTTTGGTGCTAACACTTTGGTGCTTTCACTGAGAATTGAATTCTCAGACCTCAAGGATCTGCTTTGAAGCTACTGGATTGAACAAATCCCCCAAAGAAGATCCGACTCACTGATAGGACATCCGTTGATTCTACTCAGAGTTCATACCAATAACTCTACAATGGCAAGACCACGTACCAGGTCAGCTTCTCACAATGCGGATGCCCACGAGACTGCTAGCGTGCAACAAGCAGGGCCTAGCAATCAACCAGCAATTCCAAATACAGGAGTTGCCACTCAGGACCAAACTCCAGTTGTCACCAGAATAGAGTTCAACGACTTGATGAGAGAGCTCAGGGAAAGTAGGAGACAACTAGGAGAGCAGATGCAAGCCAATGCCAACTTGATGGCACAACTTACTCAACAGCAGCAATAGAATGCCGGGGGCAATCTCGCTGCTTAATCCTCATCTGACAGCTCTACTTCCTCTGATGAACCTCCCAGGCGCAGACGCCGTAAGACTGATGATGCGCGAGCAGATGCTGCTGTTCGAACAGCTGGAGACCGCGACCAAGCAAGAGCTGGAAGCTTCAGGATCGGGATACAGATGGAAGATAGAGGCCCAGATCATCAAAATGCTAACGATGTCGAACCTCAAGACGCACAATTGGAAGACCGCCAGGAGAGGAGGCATCAGCATGGACAGGCGCGTAGAACAGACTCCAACCTTCCGCCTTCCATACAGACACCAGATCTGACAGCCATGATCAGGCAGTTGATGAAGGAAAATTAGGGGTTATCGAATGATGATTGGGGAGTGTCAAGAAGTCATACTCCGTTCACGGATGTTGTGTTGCAGGCGGCGTACCCCAGGAAGTTTAGTATGCCTACTATTCCCGCATATGAAGGAAAGACTGACCCTAGACAACATGTCACGAGGTACGAATGGATGATGGATTCAGCCAGAGCGAATGATGCCACCAAGTGTAGGTGCTTTCCGATTACTCTATCTGGGATCGCTACTATGTGGTTCACCCGACTTCCTCCGCGATCCGTATCAAATTTCGAGGAGTTGGCAAAGAAGTTTATTGAGCAGTTCAGGATACACACTACGCGCCCAAAGGACGTGATGTCTCTGTCAAGTGTAATCCAAAATCCTGGGGAATCGTTGAAGGAATATTTGCAAAGATTCCATGTAGCAGCAACTGAAGTCAGTAATCCCAATGACCATGCAATTCTGATGGCTGTAATGAGAGGTGTGGATCCAGACTCTGAGTTTGGAGACTGGCTGGCAGGAAAACCTCCAGCTACGCTAGAGCGTTTCTACTCTAAGGCACACCAGTTCATAAGAAGAGAGGAAGCTAGGTGGGTACGACGAGATAAGGCGCCAGGGCCTGTCCAAGAGTCAATAAAGAGCAACATCGCTGTGAAGCAATCTGGAGACAACTCGGGAAAGGTCCAAGTCAATGTCCAGAACAAGCCTGGGCAACCCAAGGAGTCCGGAGGAAGGAGTCAAGGGAAAAGAAAAGAAGCAGGAAAGTGGAAGTCGAGAATTTCAAGCTACAGCGAGTACACTCTGCTAAACGCCCCACTTGAAAACATTTACCTATCCACCTGCAATACTTTTCAGTACAGAAAACCACGTCCAAAAGAATCAACCGAAGAACAGAAGCGGACCGGGAAATATTGTCGCTTCCATGAGACTTATGGACACAATACGAAAGAATGTAGACACTTGCACGACGCTATCGAGAAGTTGATCAGGCAGAAGAAATTGCAAGAATTTGTGAAGGATCCACAAGAAGGAGGACAGGGAACGTCCAACCCAGGTCGTGCACCAGCTCCACGTCATCCCGAGGAGCTTGCCCGGACCGTTGGTAGACTGGTCATAAATACAATTATCGGCGGGCCTCACCCCGCGTATAAGAATTGGCAGGAGATGGAGCGATATGTAAGTTCCTTGAAGCATGCAGATTTTGAGTGTTGTTCGAACGTGGAGGACGGAGCCCCTGCTAAGCAGCAGCGCGTAATGACAGACGATATTGTGTTCAGAAGCAGAGATGCTGATCAGGTAGAGGCTCCGACCATCGACCCCATGGTCATATCTGCAACGATCGGACCAGCATATGTAAAAAGAATTCTGATTGATTCTGGAAGTTCAGTCAACATCATCTTCAAGAAGGCCTACGATCAAATGAAGCTAGAAACAAAAGACTTGAAACCATCCAAAGCTCGTATTCACGGCTTTAACGGCGCTGCAACTGATGCAGTGGGATATGTCGAGTTACCAGTTGAACTGGGACAAGGCGAGCGTCGGAGAGTGCGAATTCTACCCTTTGTAGTTTTGGATGTGGACTCTCCGTATAACGTTTTCTTGGGTCGGCCGGCCCTGGCAGAGTTTAGGGCAGCGTTAGCCCCGTGGTGTTTAACTTTGAAGTTACCGACTGACAAAGGAGTAGGCATTGTTCACGGCGACCAAGCAGCTGGTCGTTCCTGTTATGTGGCCGAGCTTCGAGAGGCCCACCGGAGGGAGAAGGGAAAGGTTGCGGACAATCCCGTCCGCATCCTCAATGCGGATAATTGACAAGTAGTGCCCGAGCCCTGGCTCGGGCATAGTTCTCAGATCTACGGAGATATAGATCCGAGAGACAACGATGAGAAACCCAGGGAAGAGAAGGCGGCACCGGCTGAATTAACAATTGACATTTCAGTTAGCCGTGACGACCCTTCGCGAATACTGAAGATCGGATCACAGCTAGGCCCCGCAATGACTGAAGACCTTAGCGACTTCCTCCGGGCGAACCTTGATGTTTTCGCCTAGACGCATTCTGATATGTGTGGGATTTCTCCCGCCATCACGAGTCATATGTTGAACATAGACCCGAAATACGTCCCAGTCAAGCAAAAAAGGAGAGGAATGGATCCGGAGAGATCCGCCGCTCTTGGAGAGGAGGTGGACAAACTCAAAGCGAATGGGTTCGTCCGCGACGCCCTCTACCCTGAATGGGTATCCAACCCCGTGCTAGTAAAGAAGGCGAATGGGAAATGGAGGACTTGCGTAGATTATTCCGACTTGAACAAAGCATGCCCTAAGGATAGTTTCCCGTTGCCTAGGATCGATCAGTTGGTCGATTCCACCGCAGGACACGAGTTACTGTCATTCATGGATGCGTACTCAGGATACAACCAAATCCCAATGCATATTCCGGACCAAGAACACACCAACTTCGTTACAAATGTTGGACTGTATTGCTATGTAGTGATGCCCTTTGGATTGAAGAATGCTGGAGCAACTTACCAACGTCTGGTGAATCGAATGTTCAAGGACCAGCTGGGTAAAACCATGGAAGTCTATGTGGATGACATGCTCGTGAAGTCACGACGGTCAAACGACCACATTCAAGACTTGGCTGAAATGTTCGACATACTCAGGTTTTATGGCATGAAGATCAACCCATTGAAGTGTTCTTTCGGCGTTGCATCAGGGAAGTTTTTGGGATTCATCGTCAAAGCTAGGGGAATCGAGGCCAACCCAGAAAAGATCCAAGCTATTCGAGATGTACAAGCGCCCAGGACTATAAAGCAGGTACAGAGCTTGAACGGAAAAGTAGCTGCGCTGAGTCGATTTATATCCAAGGCAACTGACAAGTGCATCCCGTTCTTTGACATAATAAAGAAAGGAAAGAGAAATTTTGAATGGACGTCTAGCTGTGAGGAAGCATTCCGGAATCTGGTGAGGCATCTGGAGAGCCCACCAATGCTATCAAAACCAGTTGACCATAAGATGTTGTACGTATACTTGGCTGTATCCCCACATGCGATAAGTGCGGCTTTGGTACGAGAGGAGGATCGAGTCCAAAAGCCGGTGTATTATGTTAGCAAACGTTTAACAGGGGCCGAGAGGAATTACCCTAAAATAGAGAAATTGGCTTATTTCTTGGTGATTGCATCATGAAAGCTTCGCCCGTACTTTCAAGCACATTCAATCGGTGTTTATTCCGATCAACCCCTGAGGCAGTTACTCCAACGGCCGAAAACTTCTGGAAGATTGCTAAGATGGAACATCGAGTTGAGCCAATTCGATATCGCGTACTTACCACGGAGAGCCATCCGAGGGCAAGCGTTAGCAGACTTCATCGCTGAATTTACCATACCCATCAAACCGGACGATCACGACATCATTCCCCCCGTTCGATGGAAATTATACACTGACGGTGCATCAACCGACCGTTGCTCCGGCGCGGGCGTAGTTCTTGTAACTCCGGAAAACCGATCGATCTGTTATGCCCTGAAGCTCGATTTCCCGGCTACAAATAACGAAGCTGAATATGAAGCACTGATCGCTGGCTTGAAGCTCATCAGGGAACTCGGGATCGAATCAGTCGAAATCTTTTGTGACTCGCAGTTGGTGGTTTACCAAGTACGGGGAGACTACCAAGCAAAGGGACGAAAGCTTGCTCCGTACCTCATTCAGGTCCAAGAACTACTATCAAATCTTGAGCGTTATGACATCTCACATATCCCGCGCGAACAGAACAAAGAAGCCGACTTATTGGCTAAGTTCGCGAGTACCGACGATGCGCAACAAATGGGATTGTATCCCGTCGAAGTCTTGCATGCCCCGAGCATAGACGAAATGAAAGTCGATCGCGTGTTGGGAACAGAAATCGAGAAGGAATCGTGGATAACCCCATTCAAACTGTACCTGACGACCGGGGCTTTACCAGGAAAAAGAAGCGAAAGACGGCAGGTCCTTCGAAAGGCCGCGCGATACATAATGCAAGATGGATCGATGTATCGAAAAGGATTCTCAGTCCCGTTATTAAGATGCATCGCTCATGATGAAACAAAGCGAGTCTTGAGAGAGGTTCACAATGGGGAATGTGGCGACCATACTGGGGGGCAAACGCTAGCAAAGAAGATCCTCCGCTATGGATATTACTGGCCCACCGTAAACCGGGATGCCGCGGACTACGCAAGAAAATGCGACAAGTGTCAAAGATATGCGAAAATCCTGAGGGCTCCATCAACGGAACTCACACAAATGATCAGTCCCTGGCCATTTGCGATCTGGGGAATCGACATAATCGGCTCTTTGCCTCTATCCAAAGGTGGTGCGAAATACGCAATAGTTGCAGTCGACTATTTCACGAAATGGGCTGAGGCAGAACCTTTGGCCACTATCACCTCTAAGAAGGTCATTAACTTCGTTGTACGAAACATTCTATGCCGCTTTGGCCTTCCACGCACCATCATTACAGACAACAGAACGCAATTTGAAAGTAGAGAGTTCAAAGAGTTCTGTTTAAAGTACGGCATCGAGAAAAAGTTCGCTGCCGTTGCACACCCAAAAGCTAACGGACAAGTCGAGGCCGTTAACAAAATAATCAAGTCCATACTGAAGAAGCGTCTGGAGAAGGTTGGAGGCAAGTGGGTAGATGAACTCCCGACAGCATTATGGGCGTATAGAACTACCCACAAGTCCGCGACCGGCCACACTCCGTTCGCCTTGGCATACGGCTCTGAAGCCGTTATACCCGTGGAACTTGAAGTTCCATCGCACCGAGTGACATACTATGATCCCAAGACGAACCAAAACCTCTTGCTGGAATCACTGGACTGCATCGACGAAAAGCGTGAAGAAGCTGAATTAAGGGCGGCGGCGCACAGACATCGAGTCAAGCGTTACTACGACGGCAGAGTCCACCCAAGAATCTTTGATGTGGGTGATCTCGTTCTGAAACGAGTCTTCCCGGTACCATCACGCATGAATCCCAGCTGGGAAGGTCCATACGCCATTGAACGGAAGCTTGGAGAAGGAACATTCAAGCTAGCGACCGTTGATGGCGCGACACTCCCCCGAGCATGGAACAGTGAACATTTGCGGCACTATTACATTTAGCATGTTTTCCTTTCTTGTTGTAGGCACTGTTATTTCCTGCATGTTTCCATTCAATAATGACTTAGTTTCTTTTTAAAGTTGTAATCAAGCAATTTAGTTGATTTTCATTAATAAAGGCTTGAAGCCATATTTTCTATGAAGTTTCTATATCTCTTAATTGGATGATAAATTACATTATCCTGCACGACATACAGACTCGTACGAACGATTCCAAATCTCCGAAGCCCCAGAGCGCGGATCGGAGTACTCTAAGTCCCCAGAGCGCAGACTAGAGTATAAACGATTCCAAATCTCCGAATCCCCAGAGCGCGGATCGGAGTACTCTAAGTCCCCAGAGCACGGACTAGAGTATAAACGATTTCAAATCTCCGAATCCCCAGAGTGCGGATCGGAGTACTCTAAGTCCCCAGAGCGCGGACTAGAGTATAAACGATTCCAAATCTCCGAATCCCCAGAGCGCGGATCGGAGTACTCTAAGTCCCCAGAGCGCGGACTAGAGTATAAACGATTTCAAATCTCCGAATCCCCAGAGCGCGGATCGGAGTACTCTAAGTCCCCAGAGCATGGACTAGAGTATAAACGATTCCAAATCTCCGAATCCCCAGAGCGCGGATCGGAGTACTCTAAGTCCCCAGAGCGCGGACTAGAGTATAAACGATTTCAAATCTCCGAATCCCCAGAGCGCGGATCGGAGTACTCTAAGTCCCCGGAGCACGGACTAGAGTATAAACGATTTCAAATCTCCGAATCCCCGGAGTGCGGAGCGGAGTACTCTAATTCCCCGGAGCGCGGACTAGAGTATAAACGATTTCAAATCTCCGAATCCCCGGAGTGCGGAGCAGAGTACTCTAATTCCCCGGAGCGCGGACTAGAGTATAAACTGTTTCAAGCCTCCAAGTCCCCGGAGCACAGAGTCAGCAAGAAGTCCAAGTACTCGAAAGATGTGGGTCGAGAGGTACGCCATGTCCAAAAATGTTTGAACAGCACAAGAATGGACCGGGAGATAATGCAACTCATAAGAACTTGAGTTATGGCTACAATTAGTTAGCAAACTAAGGAAAGACAAGAGAATCACCCAAGCGAAAAAGAAGCTAAAAACTTTATTCAATAAGCCAAAATGGGGATACATGATCACTCCTACAAAATTCAGACCTCTCTATACAAACTACAAGTTGTGGAAGATAAAAGCAATTACAAGACTTAAGCAAAAAACTCGTTGAACGAGTGTATCGATTATTTCTTCGACTTCTTCTTCTTGTCTTCCTTCGTTGTTTCCGACGACTCCTCTCCCTCACGCCTTTTCTTGGACTTTTTGCTTGCTAGAGAAACGGAGTCGGGAGTAGGAGACGGAACATCTAGTGGTTTGGACCTGCCCGGGAGAATGATTTTCAAAGGTCTGTTCCGCGGGTCAGTGAGTTCCAGTATTTCAGACTCAACTTTGACTTTGACTTTTTTCTTCTCCTCGTCGGCGAGGCGGTCCTTCATGCTCATCTCTGAAGTATGCTCAGAGGCGCCAGTGATTTCAATTTCATCGCTTCCTTCGGCAGGAGACGAAGTATCAAGTTTGTCATCATCTAGCGCCCCGATCACTTGAGCGTCTGGACCGGGAGTTACTCCTGCATGAGCAACGTCGCTTGTTTTCTCTGCTTCCTCCTTGGCGTCATCGCTCCTCGGAGTTGGCTCGGCGTCAGAGCAACCTGCACGAAAATATAAGGAATGAGCATTAGAACGAATAGCCACTGCTGAAAAATGACGGGATCTCTTCAACTTCTAGAGAAAGAAGAATTTCCTACCAGGGTCCGGTTGGCTATCAGTGGCGCGAGGGGTTTCACCCTCTAGGATAGGTGACAACACATGAACACCAAGCCCGGGATCTTCGGGATCATAACTAGCATGCTGCTCGAATGGATCAAGTGTTGGCCGACCGGCCGATTGAGCAGCGTAAGGAGTGGCAATGTGAGGAGTAGTAGTATCGGCCCCAGACGGGCCAGCTTTGTCATTCTTCTCTTTCGGAGGGGAAGAGCCTTTGCTATAAAGTGCCAATGCTGCGGATAAGTCCGATGGTTCATTCCCCCTTAGGAACTCCTTCACCAAGACATCCTTATCGACCTCGTTGGAGCCCGACTCGACCTTCCTGATCCTTATCAGAGTTTCCCACGCCTCAGCCAGGGATTCGAGGTAGCCGTCACCCAGAAATGTTAAGTCGCGGTGCATAAGGACGCGGGCTCCATACTCGGCGATCAACGGGTCAAACATACTTTTGACCTCTTCCCTGCCGGCTTCTGCGGCCGCCTCGAGGCGAGAATCAAGCTCTTCCACAGCCTTTCTTTTGCACTCCTCACGGGCCTCGTCTTTCATTTTCTCGACCCCGGCGAGTTCGTCATCGAGCTTTGTCTTCAGGAGTCGGGTAGCAACAATCTCATCATAGTATCGCTGTGATTCTTCTTGAGCAGCTACTTTGTCTTCCTTCTCCTTGGAAAGTAATTCCTTCAGCTCTTTGACTTGAGTAGCGAGTGCGTCCCTTTCCTTTTGGACAGAGTCTTTTTCTAGGGCGAGGGCACCGCTGTGTTGGAATGCTTCGTCAAGCTCTTTTTTGTGAGCCGCCTCTAAACGAGTAACTGCCTCGGCAGTATTTTTTGCGCTTTGTTCTGCGGCTTCTAGCTTTGACTTATACGAAGCAAGCTCTTCGTCTTGGAGTTTGATGATTTTCTTATCGCTGTCAGCCTCCAGATTCAGACGGTCAATCTCGTGTTGACGCTCAACAGATACTTCCGAGACCTTCTCCACCAAGTGCACAAACGCGTCATGTTGAACATACACGTCGTTATTGCAGGCAATGGCACTCTACATCACATGCCCGGGAATATGATGAATGGCCGGGAGGAACTTCAGACCATCGAAGCAAATTTTTGGAAACTTGGCCTTAAGATCGACCATCTTTTCCGCAACAGTTGGGTCCACCGCAGGAGTAGGAGGAGGAGGCTTTGAAAACTCCGTTCTTTTACGTTGCTCTCGAACTTGCCTTGTACTCGATGAACTGGAATGTTGTTCTCGAGGAGCATCAGACTGGTAACCCTTCTGTAAGGATTTCTCTCTATCCGGCTCAGTTGGAGGAGGAAGATCACGGGACTGGGAAGATTGAGAATGTGCTTTCTTGCGGTGAGACGACTCTCGGGGACGATTATCCTTATCTTCATAATCGCCTCGGTCCCTGCGTCTGCTTGAACTGGAATCCCGTCCAGAGTGATGGAATATAGAAGACCCCTGAAGGCGATCAAGTCCGTGAGAGCGGCCCATATCACCTGCAAAGAATGGAGATAACAACGAGTTAAGGAGAATTCACGAGTTAAAAAGACTTGAAGTATATTATGGAATGCGCATGTGCGTGTGTGTCCTAGTGTTCCCCCCGACGGACCCGTTCGTTTATCTTTGCTAATCGGAGTGTTGTCTCCTTGAGCCGGGAGTTGAACTCCTACATTGCCTCTAGCGGGCGAAGAGAATTTGAGAGCTTCAGGATCATCAAACCCGTAATTAAGTAAATCATCGGGGATGGACAGGTTGGACAGACCCCTCAGAGAACTTTCCAGATGCTGTAAGGAAGCCTCTTTCTCAGGCGGAATAAGTGTGACTTTTGAAGTGCCACCAACTTTCTCCTTCTGAACTTTATGTTTTAACTTCTTCTTTCCCTTCGAAGGGGAGGACGACGTCTCAATGTCGTGAACTTCGACTGCCGGATTCTGAGCGGGACCCGCATTCTCACCCTGAGTTTCAGGGGCATCATCCTCTTTGCGCTCGCCTTCTTCGTGCGTGTCGGGAGCGCGGCGCGACGACGACCCAACAAGTTTTTTCCCTTTACCGGACGGAGGTTTGGGAATGGTAACACCTTCTGGAAGGCTGATCCGATGACCAGGAGCCAGTAAGCCGAACCCCGACAGTGATTCATTTGAAATGATAACTCGGATGTCTCGATCCTCGGTAGGAAGAGCTCTAATGGCATCGACAGCCTCAGAATATCCTCGGCCTTCCGGGCGCGGGTTGATACCTGAAAAGATGAAATGAAGAGTTAGGAAAAGCATGACTCCGATCAAATACGAATAGTGACTCGGCAGAGAGACTTACTGCCTTCAACCCATCTCCTAGCGAAACCAGAAGGGCAGCGCACATAGAACCATTCCTGTTTATACAGGGCGAATTTGCTACAGGCCCCTGTCAAGATCTGGCATTTGTGGTATGGCTCGAGGAACATAAAAGAAGGACTGTCTTTCCGTCTCTTGAACATGTAAATATATCTGATATCACCGGCGGTTGGAGGTCTGGAGAAGACAGCCATGAAAAGTAGGTACGTCCCATATAGAAATGCATGGCCGTTCGGGTGCAGCTGCGACGGAGCTATGTCTATGTACTGCAGTACATCCCGGAGAAATAAGTTGAATGGAGGCACGCTGCCCATCCAACACATGAACTTGTTGCAGGTAGTGTACCCGACTGGGGGCAGATGATGGCGATCGTGTCTTGAAGGAACTAACACGTCGGCAAAAGGAATCCCATGAATGTAGCATATCCATCGCAGAGCAGCTTCGTTAATCTTCGAGGCTTGTGAATCGATCGGGTTGTCTAGTAAGATTGTCGCCTCCAGAGCATCAGGCGCCAAGTTATGAGCAGGAGAAGTCGACGGATTAGAAGTATCAACGGCTCCTTGCCTTGATGACGGCCCAGGCCTGTCGGATATAGCGGCGGAGCTATATTTTCTCGACATCCCAAATAAATAACGAACCTGGCTAAGTGCTTGAGAGAACTATACTTAAAAAACGTTGAACGTTAGAATTAGCAACACGAGTTTTCCCCCCCACGTGGTGTGTGAACTAGGGCAAGCAATTGTGTACAAGCGATAAGAATCTAAAGATTTCGAAGATATAAAAATGAGCTTCGAATCGTTGCCTTCGAAGACCGTCATCGCTGACCATCTCAAAGAGCCCGCCTGGTGGTGATTACAGTTCCAGATTCAGAAAACATATGATTTATAAAGTAACCGGCCTAAGTGTAGTTTGACATTTATACTGTTCGGCATTTAAATGTTGTTCGGCAATTGTATTGTTCATCCTAAGTATAGGTCGGCACGTATATTGTTCGGCCTAGGCAGTCATATTGGTCGGCATTTTTGGTGTTCGGCATATGTAGTGTTCGGCATATGTAGTGTTCGGCAGTTATATTGTTCGGCACATATATTGTTCAGCCTAGGCGGTTATATCGTTCGGCATATATGGTGTTCGGCAGTTGTATTGGTCGACATATGTGGTGATTCGGCATTTATAATTATGCATTTATGTTGTTCGGCATGTGTGACTGTTCGGAAAAGCATCGCCCGGCCAAAATCTCATTCGGCCGGGAACATACCCGACATCCTATTTGGCTTAAACACACCGTCCTCCACAGTGCTAACAATTCCCTTTTCTTTTTTCTTTCCTTCCTCCATCCACACCGAACCATCCTGTTCGGCATTCTAACCAACTCCAACCTTCCTCCGCATCGTATGGCCTTAAAAATCCACACATCACCTGTTTCTCGTGTCGAAACCCCTTTAAGGATTTAGTAGAGGGATTGTTACCTATGTAATAGATCACGACTTGAAGAAGTTTGGGGTTGAGGACCGCGATTTTGATCAGCGCCGAGGGTGTTAGGAAGAGTTGTTATGTAGGCCGGTAACAAGTGAGTTTCTCGAAAACAAGATAGGAGAAGTGAGCGTGAAAAGAGAAGGAAGAAGAAGGCCTCGACTTTTATAGACAGAAAGGAAAGTCGAAAAGGCCATATCCGGTGGAACCGGTCAAGGTCATGTCATTCGGCATCGGCACATAATGGTTCGGCACTGAAGTATCGTTCCGCAAGGAAGCATCGTTCGGTTACGAATGTACCGTTCGGCATTTGGAACACGCTCGGCACACACCTGAGTCGCTGGAATTCACAAAGGCGGCATCTCCGCTCGAGGTTAGCCAAGGGTTTTAGACGAGACGAAAAGGTTACATGATTCAAAGCGTACCACGTTCGGTCACGCGATACACTTTGGGGAGCAAGTGTTTCCTGGAGATTTGACCAGGCAACTGAGTGCTCAGCATTGGCCACTACTCGGCCTGAAGGACTGCTCGGCATCCAGGAGTACTCGGCGTAGCACTCGGCATCAGCTAGAACTCGGCATAAAGGACTGCTCGGCATCCAGGAGTACTCGGCGTAGTACTCGGCACCAGTTGGAGCTCGGCGTAAAGGACTGCTCGGCATCCAGGAGTACTCGGCGTAGTACTCGGCATCAGCTGGAACTCGGCATGAAGGACTGCTCGGCATCCAGGAGTACTCGGCATAGTACTCGGCACTAGCTAGAGCTCGGCGTAAAGGACTGCTCGGCATCCAGGAGTACTCGGCGTAGTACTCGGCATCAGCTGGAACTCGGCATGAAGGACTGCTCGGCATCCAGGAGTACTCAGCGTAGTACTCGGCACCAGCTGGAGCTCGGCGTACAGGGCTGCTCGGCATCAAGCAGCACTCGGCGTCAACTAGTGCTCGGCGACAGGAGTACTCGGCATCCAGAAAATGTTCGGTGTAGATAACTTTCAACATGACACTAGCATTCGGCCATAATGCATCATTCGGTTTGAAAGCATTATTCGGTCAAGAGCATCAGACAAGGGCACGTTCGGCTTCGACTAACAACCATCCTGCACTTCCCACACTTCAAGCATACCATTCGGCATAGAAAGGTTCGTTTGGCATTAGGGTGTTCGGCATACATGGTTCGGCATACAGCAACCACTGTGCTGGGGCTGGAGTGTTCGGCCATCCAGCCCATTTGGGAAGTCCATCCCATATTTTCCTATAAATAGAGGGGCAGGGTCACAGTAAAAGGGATCCTTTTTTTGGAGAGAAAACACCGGGGAGACTCTGCCATTTTCAAGACTCATCTTCTCCACTCAACAACTTCACTCAAGCATTTGATTCACGAATTGTATTTGTAATCAACCATAAAGGAAATCAATAAAGTTGAACGAAGTGGACGTAGGCAATTACGCTGAACCACTATAAATTTGGTGTTCTTACTTTCTGCATTTAAATTAGCATTGCCTTCTCTGTTTAATTTACTTTCATCACTTATATCTCTACACAATCTTTCTGAACGAGGTTAGTGACCAATTTTGGTGCTAACAGAGGGAAAACGAAATTTTGGGACAAATTGTAGTGGTGATCCATTTTAACAATCAGATTAAATGTAGACCGTTGGATCGTATTCACGCGGATTGCTAATTTTATTAATTTTTTAATTTGAATACATCTATAGCAACACTATATAAAAATGTTGCATCCTATTACACTTGTTTAGCTAGAGCAACACATTTTTATGGCTAAGGTAACACCAAAAATACAACGTTGCAGTAGGACCAAAATTTTATAGCTATCGCAACATTTTAGCTGGCAACACCTTGCAAAAATGTTGCAGAAGGTCATTTATGGCGTAGTGCTATAAAAATCATCAAAAATGTCCAAGTAAAAATTCTCAAATTTACTCATGCACAAAAATGACCATTTTGCCCCCGAATGAACATGAAAATATGATGGTTTGAAAATAATTGAATTTTGATTTTAACATGTACAAATGCCCAAATATGATGTTTATTTAAATAAAGAGATAAAATATGGATGTAAATATATGCACATTTACGTGCACATCAAATACCCCCACACTTATCTTTTTATTCGTCCTCAAATAAAGGAAAACTAAGATAAATCCGTTTTCGTAGGGAGAACGATTGCATTGAGTATATGCAACAAGCCGTTAAACCTCTGGGTGTCCCCAGTAGGACGAGTGTTGTCTCGTGAGGGTTTTCAGCGGATACTACCCACAAAATCCAGATGCAAAGTGAAAATATTTACAAAATGCTAGATTTATTTACAATGGGATGAATGCAAGTTCTTGAAAATATTTACAAATGACAGATTTACTCTTAAATCGACACAAAGAAGTTAAATATAAGTCTTGGTCATTATCTTAAAAATTTAAGTCATTTACTCGCTAAAATTTCCAACAAAAATCAAGTTATCATAACAAATAGACAATAGTTTAACTCGTTGTTTCAGTTGATAACAAAGTGTAACTATGAAATAAATCCTTAATTGATTATCAAAGTTTGTCAAAGTGGTATTCTCATTTCTTTTCAATAACAAGTTAAATCAAACAAGTTAAAATGGTGTTTGGATTTCAATTGCTTACTCTCTCTTACTTGAAAATTTCATTGATATTGACAATATTTACATATGCCTAACTCAGGTAAACTTAGGCCAGATATATTACCCGTGCACTGCCTTGCGGACTGATGTGAGGGGAATACAGAGCGTGGCGAGTGAACACACAAGTGTGAACACTTATCGACTGTAGGCATTATTAAAAAGAATTTTTATATACATACACCTAACTCAGATAAACTGAGGCCAGATATACCGATTATGCACTGCCTTTCGGGCTTACATGAGAAGGGTACAGAGCATGGCGAGTGAACACACGAGTGTGAACACATGACTCTAGGTGTTATATATATACATATATACAAATGTTTTTTTAGAAAGAGAGAGTTTTGCAAAATCATCTTAGCACCATTTAACTTAGAAGATAAAAATGTTATATCCTTTACTTTAAATTTACCATTTTTTTTATACAAAGATTTTCAATTAGAACATACTTCATAATTAACACATATGAACCTTACTAGTTAAACCATTGTTATTTGTAATCAAACGTCATTTTTATTTTTGTTAAGACAAATAAATTTTCAAAAATTTCAATTTATTAACCAAAACTTGTACTTATCCTATAGTGTTTCCTCAAAAATAAATCAAAATGCTAAAAGAAAAATGTTTTTGAGATTTTTGAAATTTTGAGATTTTTTTAAGTTAAAAGAAAAATGAAAATTCAAAAATGCCATGAAACTAAAAAAAATGAAAATGAGACTCCCCCCACACTTAATTTTGACTGTGTCCCCACAGTCAATGCATGATATAATGAGTGTAACGAGGAAAACTATGTACATATTTACAAAAGAGGGTTAACATTCTTACTAGACGTTGCTTGGCTCATGAAGGATCATGAGCTCCTCCTCTTGGTTATTTGGCAATTCTAAGAAAGGTTTCAGACGATGACCATTGACTTTGAAAACCGATCCATCCCTGGGGTATTCTATTTCTACGGCACCATGTGGAAAAACAGTTCATACCACAAATGGTCCGATCCATCTCGATTTAAGTTTCCCAGGGAATAAATGAAGTCTTGAGTCATATAAAAGAACTTTTTGGTTAGGCGAAAACGTTTTCCTTAGGATTGACTTGTTGTGAAAAACTTTGGTTTTTTCTTTGTAAATTTTCTCGTTTTTATACGGTCGTTCCTAAGTTCTTCTAGTTCGTTGAGTTGTAGTTTTCGGTTTTCGCCAGCTTTCTCAAGATCAAAGTTTAAGTTCTTTATTGCCCACAGCGCTTTGTGTTCGATTCCAACGGGTAAATGACAAGCTTTACCGTAAACCAAACGAAATGGGGACATCCCAAGGTTAGTTTTAAAAGCAGTACGGTAAGCCCAAAGCGCGTCGGTCAATTTCTGATACTAATCTTTTCGATTTTTATTGACAGTTTTCTCTAAGATTTGTTTTATTTGTCGATATGAAACTTCAACTTGGCCACAAGTCTGAGGATGATACGAAGTGGATTGCTTGTGTGTTATCGAGTATTTTTTTATTAAAGTTTCAAAAGAACGGTTGCAAAAATGGGTCCTGTTATCATTGATTATTGTGCGAGGTGTTCCGAACCTCGAAAAGATGTTTTCTTTGAGAAATTTCACAACAATTTTATGGTCGTTGGTTTTGCAAGGAACGGCTTCGACCCATTTTGAAACATAATTGACAGCGAGAAGGATATACAAGTTTCCAAAAGAATTGGGAAAAGGTCCCATAAAGTCTATACCCCTTACATCAAAGATTTCGATCATAAGAATGGGGTTTAGAGGCATCATATCTCGTCGAGAAATTCATCCAAGCATTTGACATCGATCGCAAGATTTACAAAATTCAAACGAGTCTTTGAGAAGAGAAGGCCAATAGAAACCACACTGAAGCACTTTTTCCGCAGTTTTTCGTGGACCGAAATGTCCACCACACGCTTGATCGTGGCAAAATGAAAGAACACTCCTAATCTCATTATCCAGAATGCAACGTCAGATGATTTGGTCGGGACAATATTTGAACAAGTATGGATCGTCCCAATAGAAATACTTCACTTGGGACATGAATTTGCATTTGTCCTGTTTGGACCACGATGGGGAGTTTCTTTAGTGACTAAGTAGTTCACTATATCAGCGTACCATGGGTCGATAGAAATTGAAAGGAGATGTTCATCGGGGAAGTTTTCATTGATTGGCAAAGAAGATGGTGCGTTCGGAAGACCAGACAAGTGATCGGCTATGACGTTATCGGATCCTTTTTTGTCTTTAATTATAAGGTCAAATTCTTGAAGTAAAAGGATCCAACGAATCAAGCGGGATTTGGCATCCTTTTTAGTAAAGAGATATCGAAGCGCAGAGTGGTCCGTGTATACAGTAATGTGTGACCCTATCAAGTATTGTCGGAATTTTTCGAGAGCAAAAACGACAGCTAGAAGCTCTTTTTCGGTTGTTGTGGCAGTATTTGGAGTTGCTAGTAAGACTGACTTCAAAGATGCACTGGAAAGGGATCCACCTATGGATCTTGTGGAATTCTACAATGAAGCTGAGAGATATTTGCGATCGGAAGCACTGAAGTTGAGGAGGAGGCAGAGGATGCTGAAGTCAACGTTATGGATGACAAAAGACCGTCCGCAGCGGGTAACAGAAAAGATAAAGGAAACTGGAGAACCAATGACAACTTTGCTGAACCGAAATGACAAAGGAGGGAGCTGAAGTTCACTTCCTACGCTAACTAGACTAAGACCCTGGAGAGGATATATCTAAATGCTAAGCGGCAAATCCTCTACCGAAAGCCACCTAAAAGAGAACCTATCGATCGGGAGAAATGATCTGGAAAATTTTGCATCTTCCATGAACTAGATCGACATAAAACGAATGAGTGTCGACACCTTCATGATATAATCAAGGAACTTGTTCGAAGAAACCAGCTACAATAGTACATGAGGAACTGAACTGCAATGGTGGAGCCAAAGCAACCACCACCTGCAGCAAATGCATCAAGGAATAACTAAGGAAATATTCCGAGGCTCAAAATCCCATGACCGGGATGAACGGGAGTCGAATTCGATTCTCGCACTCTACATTTTCATTTCTTTTCTTTCCTTTTTCTTTCTGTATTTAGTAGTAAAGACTATAATACCTTAGGCTTCTTACATATGTATGGGATCCTGAATGGTCCCTAGGCACACTCTGAGTCGGATGCCTAAGATGACTCTTTAGGACAATAATAATCTCATATTGTTTAGATGTGCACAGAACATAGATTGGTCCCTTGTCACACTCCGAGTCTAATGTCTGGGATGAACACTTAGGATTTTTCTTGTTTTCTTTGATTTGGCTTGAATATTTGAATTTTGAAATCCCATCAGAGAGTGATGACTGATATTGATCGCCTTAGAGTCCCTACCGAAGAGACGGAACCGAAGTGCAAGAAGTAAGTCCCAACACCAGAGAGTGAGCGAATGGGCTTACTTGGCCATTGAGTTCCTTTACCCAAGAGTAAATGAACATAGCAAGGATCGGTAGAGATCGAAACCTTAACTTAAACAATAAACGATCCAAAGTGATCGTCCTTATAAATTAAACATTAAACGATCTGAAGTGATCGTCCTCTCAAGTCAAACAATGATCCAGAGAGATTGCACATTAAATTTAACAATAAACGATCCGGAGAGATCGTGCATTAAATTAAATATAAAATGATCCAGAGAGATCGAATCTTAAAATAGAAACAGATTTTATTTTGCTAAAAGGATTTGAATACCTTGTAATTAGAATAAAATAGTTAAATCCTAGATGAACACGTGATGATTTGATATATGATGTAATAACTTCGAATATGTGATGTAATAACTCTAAATGAAATCAAAATAATTGTGATGTATAGATTACACTTAGTCAGAGTCTAGAGTCTAGAGTCTTAGATTGTAACATGTTTGGAACGACCCGAGATTGATAGAAGAATTTGAAGGAACTGGATGAATGCACCAAGATTGAAGTAGCCGGAGAGCTCAACTATCGAAGACTGATTACTAAAACTGGATCTTGAGCAAAGCATACCTTACAATCGAAAGGCGTACTTCTGGGGGTTAGTGTTAACCCGCTTGTTAATAAAGCAGATTCCAATTGGACTTAGAAGGTCAAAGCAAAGGCATGATGATTCATAGACTTGGAAACACCTTGAGAAAGACTAGAAAATCGAGCCGAGGAAGTTTGGTAGAAAAATTGGCTAAGTCCTTAACTCAACCCGAGTTAAGGCCTTATGTCAACCCCACGAGTTAAGGCCTTAAGTCAACCCCCCGAGTTAAGGACTTCGATGAGTTAAGGATTTCAATGAATTATAGATTTCGACGAGTTAAGGATTTTGACGAGTTAAGGATTTGAGTTGGTACCGAGTTAAGGATTTGAGCTGGTACTGAGTGAACACTAAAGCATCTTTAGCTGGACCTAGAAGATTGTGATGCTAACGAAATGACTTGAAATTTGACATGTACACTTAGAAAAAAATAAGGAAGGACTTAGAAAAGGTTTGGAGTGGTTTGGTCTTACTAATTAAACTCAACTCCGAGTTAAGGCCTTAACTCAACCCCGAGTTAAGGACCTTAACTCACCCCATGTCAAGGAGAACATCAAGATGGAATCAGAATGACTTAGAATTTGGTGAGAGCACTTATAAAAAGAAAAGGAAGGGCTTGAGAAAGTTCCACCATGATTGGACCAAGCACCTAAACTCAACCCGTAGTTAAGGACCTTAACTTGGCATGAGTTTAGGATTCGACTCGGGTCGGCTTGGGACTTCTGGCATGACTCTGCACTATCTCTTGGACTTCATTTCTATTGGGCCTCTGACTCTTTACTGCCCAATTCTTCTATAAATACCAATCTACCTGCAATAAAAAGAGGCTTATTTTTACTAGATCTTCTTCAACACTCTTGGACTTGGAGCTTTTATTACACTTTCTTCACTTCTATTCTCCCCAAATAACATTCTTAACTCCATTGTAAATTTGTGATCCACTAAATCATGGCCAGATCGGATCTAACTAGTTGTTATCTAGAGAGAGAATAACTAACAAAATAGATTGAAATGGACGTAGGCCGAAGATTATGCCGAACCACTATAAATACTATTGTGCATTCTTATATACTTTCTGCTTTACTTTTACTTTTAATTTGAACTAGTGCTATCATATGATTTTTGGGCGTTGGTCCATTTTTTAGGTTGACATTTTGGAACTTTCACCGAGAACAAAGCTAGATCTTAAAACTTGATGCATGAATCAGGGATTTATAGAACATGAAGAGGCCAAATACCAGATCTAAAACCGAGGCAAGTCAACCAGAGCTTGGGTGCATCTAGGAGTTGTCATTAAATTCTCAGCCATCCATCTACGTGACCAAGGAAGAGATGGAGAGAATGATGAAGGAGATGTAGGATGGAGTGATAACTAGATAATAAGAAATACTTAAAGGACTCTTCCAAAGGATGGGACAACAAGGAACGGCTAGAGCTGCTGGAATTCAAAACCAAGGACAAGAAGCTAATGTAGGAACATTCTGAGTTGGAGCGGAGCAAATAGGAACAATGCCCCTACAAACAAATCAATCCAGTTCCCGAGAGAACTATACTTGGGGGAAATGTTGGTGTGACTGCTGGAATTCCAGGAATAGATAACATTGGAGTTAGAAATGCAAATCAGAATGTCCATGAGCAACGACTAGAAAAGTATATACAAGAGCTACCCCGCAGAAACGTAGGATAGAACGAAATCAGAGGAGCAGGATAGAATATTAATGTGCAGCCAGTGGAATCCATACCAGAGTATGTGCCGAAACTCACCTATAGGAGCAAGGGGCAGAACATTTGGACGAAGACCTTCATTTGACGATGAAAACCAAGTAGTTGAATTAGTAAGAAAAATAGTTAGAGGAGGACCCACAAATCAGGGTCTGGAGGATGCGAATAGAAATCCATTCACTCCTAATATCCAGAACGCAAGGAATCCTCCCGATTTCAAGCTTTCGACGCTGGAGATGTATGACAGAAAGACAGATCTAACAATTCACCTGATAAGATACATATGACATATGGACATGTTGGGTGCTTCTGAGGAGGTAATGGGGCGGTGTTTCCATTGTATATAATAGATGTAGCCGCAATGTGGTACAAACAACTGGAGAATGGGTCCATAAGCACATGAATCGACCTAGTAAGCAGGTTCTTGAGACAGTTCAGGCTTCATCTCTCATGACCTAAGAATGCATTGATATTGTAAAGCATGAAACAAAGGCCCGGAGAGACCTTGAGAAGCTATTTAACAAGATTCAATGCTACAACAGCTGTAGTGGACAAGTCGGATCCATTATTAATCCTAATGGTGGCAGTATTTGTAGTTGCGAGTAAGACCAACTTCAAAGGTGCATTGGAAAGGGATCCACCTATGGATCTTGTGGAATTCTACTACGAAGCTGAGAGACATTTGCGACAGGAAGACGCTAAAGTTGAGGATGAGGCAGAGGATGCTGAAGTTAAAGGTATTGATGATAAAGGCCGTCCAGATTGCGTAATGGAAAAGACAAAGGAAAAAGAAGAACTGATGACAACTTCGGGGAACCGAAATGACAAAGGAGAGAGCCAAAGTTCACTTCCTATACTGGTTTGACTGAGACCCTGAAGAGGATATACCTATATACTAGGGAGAAAATCCCCAACTGGAAGCCACCAAGAAGAGAACCTACCGATCGAGAGAAAAGATCTAGAAAGTTTTGCATCTTACACAAACTAGATGAACATTAAACGAACGAGTGCTGACACCTTCATGATATAATCGAGGTACTAGTTTGGAGCAACTAGCTGCAACAGTACATGAAGAACAGAACTGCAATGGTTCAATTGTAGCAACAACCACTTGCAGCAAATGCATCAAGGAACAACTAAGGATCTGTTCCGAGGCTCAAAATCCCATGACCAGGATGAATGGGAGTCAAATTCGATTCCCACACTCTGCATGTAAATAGCATTTAGGCTGGTAAGGATGACGTATCCATTGGGATGCAACTAAAAGGGAGCAATCTTCAAGTACACATGGAAGCCTATGATCCATTGAGGAAGAGGAGGCAAGGCTCCGGCCATGGAATGATATTAAGAATAGGCCATGTGCCGTTCTGGTGGAGCATGTACCCATTGTTCGGGAGTGGGCAAAAGGATGTCTTCTTTAGGGATACCATGAGTGGCCATGATAATATCCAACTGCTTAGAAGTCAAGATGGAGGGCTTATAGTCAATAGGATCCACCAATAGTTCGAATGGACCATAACCATACACTAGAGAGCGAGCAGAACTTGGCTGGCTGGAGTGGTGCCCTGACGGTGCAAGATCCGGAGGAACAGGAGAAGACAGAGCCTGATCTCTAGAGACCATCTATGAATGATTCTTGCAACGGTTTGACATACCTATCAGATATAATAATCTATCTCATGTATTATCGGAAAGAGTGAAAGTGTTTGCATATGCATCAACGTGTGCATATGCAATTAACAGAAAAGCATGCCATGAACCAACATTTGTTCAATACTCTAATGAATGTCATCCCTATGCCATGCTCTACACGAGAAACTTGATAATAGACAGGAATTAGAAGAAATCAATTACCCTCCCTATTCGGTAGTTGAGCCTAAATAGTCGGACCAAAATGGGAGTCTTAAGGGGTGCATATTTTGATTAAATATTTTAATTAAGCCTTTTGTAGTTAGAATAGAGATACATGTAAGCACCCCTAAACCTCTGCACCATACATGATCCAAACAACGAAAACCCTAACTCCTTTGGGCACTACCGAACAAACCAGGGGTCATAGCAAGCAATTTGATAACATGGATGTATGAATGAATGAGGGCATACCCGATCAAATTACAGTCTTAGGTGACTACCTTAGAGATATGAGATGATTGGATCGAAGATTGAATGTGCTGCTGGTAATAAGGTCAATGGTCACAAAATTGGGAGGAGCCAGAAAAATGAGCAAGTGCGTTCAGTAGGAAGAGGTACGGGAACTTATATAGGCACATGGCTTTGCTCACCACTAAAGCGATAGCATGCTGGACCCAGCCTTGAACACTGAATTGAGAGTGTGCCGACTGGAACTTATAAAGGAAAGGGGAGAATTATATTTATAGATGGGTTTGTGGAGCATCCGACAAAGCTCACCTCGTAGCTTACGAGCCAAGCTTTAGGGGGCAAGTGTTATGGGCAGTTTCACTTATAATATCAAGACTTGAAAAAGTGGTCGAGAGAAGGCAGAGGAAAGGTGAGATGGCAAGACACAAGGAGATTGAGAGGGACAAAGGAGTTGGAAGGAGAAACAACCTCCCATCTTCGGTAGTCAAAGTCCCAAATAGAAAATCTTGTTCGGCACAAAGGTACCAAACTGGAAATCATGTTCGGTACCCAAGGCACCAGATATGATTTCCTATCTAATAGGTTAATTTTTTTACCCAAGAACGACAAGATGCAAAGACCAAACCAAGGCATAGAGAGGTGTAGCAAATGTTAGTCGCTATGCACATGATCAAAGATGGACAACAATTGTAAACAATGTAAATGCAGCGGAAATAGTGAAGTTGATCACACAGTCTATTTTATACTTGTTCGGAGCACCACTCCTACGTCCAGTCCCTAAGCACCTCTTAGGAATTTCACTACCAACACCCTCACTTCACCTGGAGGAACAGGTTTATAGACTCTGCCTGAATAACCAAACAGGACTTCAACAACAGTTACAAGTAGTGTAACAAATGTTACTTCCTGAAATAGCGTATCTTGATATACAAAATGTCACTTTGATGTACAATAACTCCTATAACCAAACCAAATGATAATAAGTGGAGGTGTAGAGGCTAAGGAGTTTATTTGACTAGATTATAGGATGTGGATATGAAACACGCTAGTCGAAATCTCTGAATCACATGAATATCTTGGAATTCGGAGTATTGCTTAGGAATTGAGAGTTTAAGGTCTATTCAAAGCATAGAGTTGTTTCAATTTATATATGATTCAGGAATGGTTAGGGGATTATATAGTTGTTGTAGGGATGACAATGTAAGGGTGCAACCTTCCAAATTCGCCATTGAAGAAGTGTTTGCACAAAAAATGGACAAACACCTCAAAGTCGTATGATTTAGTAAATCTTATGTCGTTCTTAGTGATTTGGGTGATTTATGCAAATATATGAAAAACAGGGGCTAAACTGTAAAAAGACACGCAGATTTATAGTGGTTCAGCCAGAATGTGCCTACGTACACTTTATATGTTATTTCTCTTCTCTTGTTTAGTTTACAAGTACAAAGCATTGATACAAGTAAAAGAAAGTTGTTTGAAAGTTCTCTCCGTGCTTGAGCTCTCAAAAACTTGTCCCCTATTGTTGTACCCCTACCCCTCTATTTATAGAGTGAGGCTGGGAGCAGGGGTCTTGGATGTATATAGCTGCTGGTGGGCTTGGGATGATGCAATCTGTCCTGGTGGAATTGGTCCGGTTTCCCTTGGTTCGGCGGAGGAAATTGAGTGGACCGGTAGAACTTTGGTTCGGTGAAGACTTCATTCGGTGGAGAGCTTTGTTCGGTGGAGACTTCATTCGGTGGAGAGCTTTGTTCGGTGGAGACTTCATTCGGCGGAGAGCTTTGTTCGGTGGAGAGATTTGTTCGGTGGAGAGCTTTGTTCGGTGGAGAGGAGGGGTTGAAGGGATTGACGCCGAATGGGTTAGTTCGGTGGAGACTTCATTCGGTGGAGAGCTTTGTTCGGTGGAGAGCTTTGTTCGGTGGAGAGCTTTGTTCGGTGGAGACTTCATTCGGTGGAGAGCTTTGTTCGGTGGAGAGGAGGGGTTGAAGGGATTGACGCCGAATGGGTTGGTTCGGTGAGGCATTTGGAAGAAGGAGGATGGGTTGGTAGCATAGGGAGAGAGATGGTTTGGCAGTAGCCTTAGTTTGGTGATGAGAATTCGTCCAACACTTGCCCCCCAAAGTAGGGCATGTGTGTGTACATGGCGTGCTTTGTTTTCCTGTAGGTCAGATAGTTTCGTTCGGTCTTGGGCATGCCAGATCAGTTGGTTCAGTCGGTATGTTTCGCCTATAAATAAGGGCCACAGGTTGCTTTTATTGTATCGAGATAGCCGAATCAATCTGAGTGCCGAATCAGTCTGAGTGCCGAATCAACCTAAGAGCCGAATCAACCTAAGAGCCGAATCAGTCTGAGTGCCGAATCAACCTAAGAGCCGAATCAACCCAAGAGCCGAATCAACCTAGGAGCCGAATCAGTCTGAGTGCCGAATCAGGTATGTTCCCTTTTGCCAAATGTGTTCTTATTATTGACTACCGGACGATCTCTTGAGATCCCAAATACCGAATGATTTCAATGCCGGATGGCAGGATGCCGAATGGTCTTGGAAAACTTGTCATTTCTGGGAGTTTAAGCGAACGAATCCTTAGCTTGTTATGTTTTGATTATGACTCGAATTCTAGACTGTATGCACCCATCGGTTTATGTTTCCATCCCCCCTTGTTCTAACAATATGCTTTTTCGGTGTTTGCAGATAAATGTCTCGAAAAGCAGAAACTCGATCAAATAAAAAGAAGTCCCAGGGCGAAGGAGAATCTTCCACAGTGCCCCCTGCTCAACCAGGACCGGAACGTCACGGACCTGCCCCGAGATCACTAGTGGATGGGTACGGACCTCAGGAGCTTCTGAACTCCCCGCCCGATTGCTTTCCCAGCTCCCTCAAGGAGGAGCAGCTTGATGTCATCTTCCGTTCTTTCGAAATTGATAGGGCGCGCATGCTGTTGCCAGGGAGAGAAGTTATGCCATATGACCCTCCCGAAGGGTACTTTGCCTACAGCAGATACCACTGCATGTGTGGTGCCATCCCGCCTCTTAATGCTTGGGTAGTCAGCTTTCTTACATATCTAAAGGTGGCCCCATTCCAGCTCCAACCCAACTCCTATACTATACTGGTGAGCCTCTTCGTCATCTTTCAGAGGAAGTATGGGCGTGCTCCTTCCAACCGGGAGATCCGGTACTTATGTAATTTGAGGGGCTATAAGAAGGGGTCCCCATACGTCAGCTTGGAGTCAGCTGTAACCTTCAAACCGGTCTTGGATCTGTATTCTAAGTACAACATGTTCAAGAAGGAGTGGTTCGTCGTCAGGGACGACTCTGCTTCCATTCGGCGTTTCACCTCTGGATGAAAGTTGACGCTTTATTTATAATTTCCATTCTGGTTGCGATGCTTCTTCTCATACGTTTTCATTTTTTGCTAGCGACAGGTGGCTTTGCGGTTGTGGAAACCGATCGCCTGGTTCAGATGGCGGCTGAGATAGAAGCTATCCCCGGGAGAGATAGATCAGCTACTTACCTGATCAGAAATGCGACCCTTCTGGAGTATAATTTGATCCTTCCATAGTAGTCAGTAGTCAAGCAGAGGGAAACGGCAGAGGAGAGGGCGGCTGCTCAAGCTAAGGGAGGTATCACAGTAGAGAGTGGCAAGAGGAAACCTTTCACAAAACCTCCAGTTGTCGGAGGTAAGAAACTTAAGAAGTCGTACGGTCCCTCCCCCAGCACTTGTCCAATTACTTAGGGGGAGGAAGATGTGGAGGAGGAGAGAGGTGAGGGTGGAGATGACCGGGAAGGTGGTGATGGTGGCGATGGCATCGGGGCCTTGCTTCCTGGGCAAGCAGGCGAGATTCAGGAGTGGACGGATGATGCATTCCGCCAAGCTTTCGAGGGGCTGGACGGAGAATCGGCTTCGGTAGAGAAATCCGGGAAAGTTGACAAGGCCGAGACCGGTGCAAGTGTGTCTTCCCAGACTATTCCAGCCAAGGTGGCTCCGACGACTCAAGGTGAACTTTTGACTTCTGCAGGCTCCATTCATGATAAGGACTTAGGAATATTTTATGATCCGCTCCCGTCCTGGAACGAAATCCAGGACTTATTGCAGTATCCTACTCCTCCCCAGGGTTTGTATAACAGATGTGTTTCTCTTTTTTTTTCTTTTAACATTTAATTTAACGCGTTTCTTGAATTATGGATCAATGTAAGCTTGTGACACTTGTTCTTCATATCAGGAGCAGGTAAAACGGCCAAGGCCTCAGAGCTTCGGCACAGGCTTGAACAATACAAGCTCTCCAAAGCTTCCGCCAAGCCGAAGCCTTCGACCCACCATTCCGGGGATGTAGTCGGCTACCATCCTCTTCTCGGGGTTATTGAAGAGGGTATTCAAAAGAGAAAGAGGAGTCATCCCTTATCCGAACCTTCACTTGGTCCTCAGCCCCCAGTTCAGCCTCTTCACGATATCATGGAGGAGGATACTGAGTTCGCACTCTCTCCGCACCCGTCTGAAAATCCTACCGTTACTCAGATTGATCGTCCTGGCTTGGCTCGTAATCCATTTGCGGGTCATCCTGATCTGGATCCAAGTTCCCATGATATTACCTTCGACGAGGTTACCGGTGAGCACCTTCTTCCCCGTAATCCCATGGTACGGGTGCTTGATGAGGCTAAGTCCTTAGATCTCGATTTACTTACTACTCGGATAGTTACCATGGGAGACGAGGCCAAGGCTAATATTGATCGGGTGGCGGAGGAGACTAGGAAGCTGATGGGGCATCATGCCCGGCTGGTTAAGGCTGGAGAGGAGATTGGGAGTGCCAACATCCGACTACGATTGATGGTTTCAGACCAGGCCAAACAGCTTGCTGATCAGGCCATTCAGATTTTTCAGCATGAGGCTGCCTCCAGGCGGTTGAGGAAGACTATGGAGGAGGCTAGTAAGGCGGAATTGCGGAAGATGGAGGCTGCCTGCAAGGAGCAGATAAATATGGCCATCTCGATAGTGGACGAGGTTCGGAGGGCGGATCTTGAGCAGGTAGAGGAGCTGTCGGGGAAGCTTGAAGACGCAGAGCTTGCTCAGGTCAGGCTAAAGGAGGAGATGAAGGCGATGAGGAGGTCCCTTCAGGCTGACTGCTCGCGATACCGACTGGAGAGGGATGCTGCCATTGCAAGGCTATCAGTTTCTGAGGCTCGTATGAGGGAGTTTGAGGAAAATGAGGGGATGATGGATGATATGTTGCAGGATATGTACTTTCGCATTTGGAAACAGGGCAGCTTATCTTGGATGGACGACTACCCCGGGTTATGGCTAGGATTTACCTCAGGGCTTTAGAGGAGGCCAAGGCTGAGGCAGATAAGGAGGGTGGAGTGGCCTTTAGGATGGATGCGGTTACCGCTCAGTTCACCAAGGAGGAGAAGATAGCGGTGAAGGAGGGGATGCGGTTGTTTGCGGTTGAAGAGGCAGGTGTGGAAGTAGGGGATGACGACCAAGACGATCAAGGGGAAGTTGCTGGTAACCGCTTCTTCATTAGTTTCTTCTTTCGTTAACTCTGTTGCTCATCACTAATGATTTATCTTCTTGCCTGATCAGGCGGTCAACATTAACAAGACAAGGGTAAAGATCCAATGCAGCCAGCTCCCTGATTCGACCTGGATGTTTCTTTTGGTTGACTCGATACTGTTACACATGTTGGTTTTAAAACAGTAACATGGCTTTCAAGTTATAATGGTGCTACTTGTAATAAGAGATTTGATTTTCGGCATGTAATTCTTAACTTATGATAATTTCGTTACATATGGATGTTTTTTGTAGTCTTAACGTGCTGAATAAGAAATATAGCTATGTGTGTACTTGTGATTCAGTGGTATTTGATGCTAAGTTCCTGCTTAAAGTATAATTTCATATCTTGTAATACTAATGTGATGTGCGAATAAACTATAGCTATATTTTTAGGCACACAAGAATAAAATACCGTCCCTCCTGCTTTAGTTGTAGACGGCGGCTTTGAATGTTTAGCGTGACTGAGTATGAAATGTGGTCAAGTGTCCGGCCATCCGGTCTCATTTGCGAATGCCTCCTATTCTATGACCTGTGCTTTAGGGATCGTTATAGAGGATATGAGAAAAGTTCCTTAAATAAAATTGAAATATGCGAAATAGTAAAACTTCCAATCACGGAAGGCCTTCGATGTGCTTAAGTTCGTGGCAAACGGGCTTTGTAGTCACTTTCCCTAGCTGTGGGTCTTGGAGACATTTGTCACCCATCTTACGCCTCCGCGGGGAGTTAATTCTTTTTTACCTCAGCCGCACTTAAGACACATCGGAGCCGAGATCGCGCACAGTAACTACCCGAGCCATTATGGCCCGTAATCGTGGGTATTATTCGATTTACTGTGGCCGGCTAGCGTGGGTGCCGATCGTCAACTGTGAACTGCCCCTGGCTGGCCACACCTTATGTTGGGGCTTATAGTCGGTTCACAGTTGCCAGTGAGCCGAACGCCGTAATGAGCTGCCTCGGCTATAGTCGGCCTTCTCGGTGGCTTATAATCGGCTCATTACAGTTGGCTTTGAGGGCCGTCGCGATCAATGAGTTAACCCGCAGCAGAGGGATGCTGGAGCATGTCTCATTGGCGAGGGCATAGATTCGCATAGTACCTGTTAGGTCTTGTCCAGGTGAAGTTGCGCTGTGAAGTGCCTTGAATGGGAATGCTATATGCACAGGATTTTGTTCAACAGAAAAGGATAAAGATAACAAGCAGCCAAGATATAAAGGTATAAGTTAAAAAAGAGACAAGATTTTTTAAAGTGGTTCGGCACGGAAATGCCTACGTCCACTGATTCTCTTTGTTAATTTACTTCATATGGGCAGTACAAGTTAAGAAAAGTATCGACGGAGGTGTTGGATGTTCCATGCCCTCTGGAACACCTCTCCGTCCACTGTTGACAAAATATAAGCTCCGTTGTGGAGATCTTTATGAATTACATATGGTCCATCCCAGATTGGATCTAGTGCTCCGGGGCGAGGGAAGATTCGCTTGAGGACAAGATCTCCTTCTTGTAAGGTACGATGCTTGACTTTGGAGTTGTATTGTGCTGCCACTTTTTGCTTGTGGGCCGCTGCTTTAAGGACTGCATCATTTCTTCTCTCCTCAACTAGATCCAAAGACATGTGAAGGAGTTCTTCGTTTTCTTCTGGGTTATAGTGGACCCTACGGTGGGAAGGCACAATGGTTTCAACTGGGAGCATAGCCTCCGATCCGTATGCCAAAGAGAAAGGAGTATGAGCCGTCGATGTTCTGAAAGATGTGCGATAGGCCCACAGTGCCGTAGGGAGTTCATCCACCCAAGCGCCCTTTGACTTTTCGAGCTTCTTTTTGATTAGAGTTTTCAGAATTTTGTTGACGGCTTCGACTTGTCCGTTTTCCTGGGGATACGCTACGGATGAGAAGCTTTTGTGAATTCCGTGCTCTTGGCACCAGTTGGCGAATTCCTCGCTGTCAAACTGAAGTCCATTGTCTGATATGATTTTGAGTGGGACTCCGTACCTGCACAGAACATTTTTGATCAAGAAGTTAATAACTTTTGTTGAAGATACTTTATTCAGAGGTTCTGCTTCCACCCATTTGGTGAAATAGTCGACTACCACTATAGAATATTTGGCCCTGCCTCGGCCCATTGGCAGTTCGCCAATTAAGTCAATTCCCCATACTGCAAAGGGCCAAGGGCTGGTCATTTGAGTAATCTCAGTCGTTGGTAGCCGCGGAATCTTAGCGAACTTCTGACATTTGTCACACTTTTTGACGAAATCCAAGGCGTCCTTGCTTAAGGTGGGCCAGAAATATCCATATCAGAGTATCTTTTTTGCTAATGTTTGCCCTCTGGTGTGATCTCCGCAGCTTCCTTGATGAATGTTGGATAAGATTTCCTTGGCTTCCCTTCCAGCGACACACCTTAACAACGGGTTAGAGAATCCACGCCGATAGAGGATGTCTCCTTGTATTGTGTAGCGGGAAGCTTTCCTCAAGATTTTCTTGACTTCGTTACGCCCGTTGGGTAGTGTGCCGCTTTGTATGTAGTCTCGGATGGGAGCCATCCAATTTGCTTCTTCGGTTGCAGCTATCAGATTCACTTGCTCAAAACTCGGGGTTAGTTGCTTCGAGATGGTTACTACTCCGAAGATGGCGCTGTCTCTCACACTTGCTTGCTTTGCTAATTCGTCGGCCTCTTGGTTCTCTTCCCAAGGGATGTGTTTGACTAAGTAGTGGTCCAATCGGCTGAGAAGTAACTTGGTCTTCTTTAAATACGCTATGAGTCGTTCTTCTCGAGCTTGGAATTCCCCTAGTATTTGATTGACAATAAGTTGAGAATCGCTATGAAGACACAAAGAATTGGCTCCGATTTCCAAGGCAAGTTCTAATCCAGCTATCACTGCTTCATACTCTGCATCGTTGTTGGTGGTAGCGAACTCCAATCTTATAGCATAGTGCAGCTTATTTCCCCTGGGAGTGATTATTACCACACCTGCCCCGAGCCTTGTTCGTTTGATGCACCATCCACAAAGAGATTCCACCTTATGTCTTTTGCTATTTCCAATTGCTCCTTATCTTCGTTGGTAGTGAATTCTGCAATGAAATCAGCCATGGCTTGTCCCTTGATGGCGGTGCGAGGGTGATAGGTGATATCATACTGACTTAGTTCAATGCACCATTTAAGTAGTCGCCCAGAAGTGTCGGGACGATGGAGTACCTGTCTCAGCGGTTGATCGGTCAGGACCTTGATGGAATGGGTGACGCAGTTTCCGTGATGTGATTAGTAAACAGTATGTTAGCTTCTGAAGTTTAGGATATTTGACTTCTGCCCCCGTAAACCTCTTACTTACGAAGTAAACTGGCCGCTGCGTGCGGTTGTCTTCCCTTACCAAGGCGGCACTCAGGGCGTGAGATGACACAAAGGTATAGGTATAATTCTTCGCCTTCACTTGGAGTCGAGAGTACCGGTGGTTTCTGGAGGTGTTCGATTAAGTTAAGGAAAGCGGTTAAGCATTCGTCAGTCCACTCGAACTTTCCTTTGTCTTTCTTTAGAGCATCGAAAAAGGGGACGCACTTGTCCGTTGCCTTGGAGATGAATCGGCTTAGGGCGGCCACTTTTCCATTCAAACTTTGCATTTCCTTCCGAGTGGAAGGTATCTGGATATCCCTTAGTGCTCGGACTTGTTCAGGGTTTGCTTCAATCCCTCTGGCATGGACGATGAATCCCAAGAACTTTCCTGATGATACTCCGAAGGAGCATTTTAGAGGATTCAACTTCATTCCATACTGGCGAAGTATTTGAAACATCTCGCCTAGGTGGCTTACGTGATCTTTGGCTTTCCTTGACTTTACCAGCATGTCATCCACATATACTTCCATAGTTTGCCCTATTAGCCCTGCAAACATCTTGTTGACGAGGCATTGGTAGGTGGCTCCTGCATTTTTAAGTCCGAAGGGCATTACCTTATAGCAGTATAAACCCCGTCGGTGATGAAACTAGTGTGGTCTTGGTCGGGAGCATGCATAGGAATTTGGTTATACCCTGAGTATGCGTCCATAAAAGATAAGAGCTCGTGCCCGGCTGTGCTGTCTACAAGTTGGTCGATTCGGGGAAGTGGGAAGCAATCCTTTGGGCAGGCGTCGTTTAGGTTGGAGAAATCAATGCATGTTCGCCACTTCCCATTAGCCTTCTTTACCAGCACCGGCTTAGCCATCCATTCCGGGTAGATGGCTTCTCGTATGAAGTCGTTGGCGAGTAGATTCTTTACTTCTTCATCGAGGGCTGCTGATCGCTCTGCCCCCATGCTTCTCTTTCTTTGTTTTACGGGCGCCTTGGTAGGATCAATGTTTAGTACGTGGCATGCTACGTTGGGGGAGATTCCGGTCATGTCAGCGTGTGACCATGTGAATACATCCAAGTTGTGGCGGAGAAAGTCGATGAGTTGCTCCTTCAACTCTGCCTTCAGTTGGGATCCAATTTTCAATAGTCTACTCGAGTCATGCTTGTCTACAGATACAAACTCCATAGCCTCTGCAGGCTCGGCGGTGGCTTCCTCCCCTCTGTCCCTTGGGTCTAATTCATTGAAAGGGTCGCTGGTATATCGAAGAGGAAGGGCTTTCTTTAGTTGCTATGCTTCTAGACTTTTCGTGCAGAGGGCAACCTCTACACCCTTCCCTTTATCCTTCCTGTGGTTATTGCCAAGTTCAGTCACATAGCAGTCTCGAGCAACGTCCTGGTCTCCTTCTACTTCCCCTACTCCATTGTCCGTTGGAAATTTCATCTTTAGGCACCATGGGGCTAGGAAAATTTGGAAGTCAGACAGGGCTGGCCTTCCTAAGAAGGCGTTGTAGGCCGAATGGTTTTCTATCAGCACAAACGTTTGTTTCCGTACAACGGAGCGGGGATGGCTTCCAATCTCAACAAAGAGGTCCAGTTGCCCGAGGGGCATCTTCGCATCTCCAGTGAAACTGTGTAGTGGTTTATCGCAGGGAGACACATCCTTCATTGATAATTTCATTTTGTCGAATGCATGTTTGAACAGGATGTTTACTGAGCTTCCAGTGTCTACTAGGATTCGGTAAACTTCGGCGGGACCGAGCCGGGCAGAGATAACCATGGGATCCATGTGAGGGTATTGCCTTCCTTGTAGGTCATGCTTACCGAATGTGATGTCATTACTTTCTTTCCGCTTCGCGTGGCGCTCTTCTATAACCGAATTGACACAGTCTTTATTGTCTCTAAGCGACTTTCATATCTTTCCATCTCTTTCCAGCTTCTGTCTGCGATGTGCGGTCCTCCCGAGATGGTATGGACCACTATCTTCTCTTGACTAGAGCTGCTAGTGTTGTGGTTTTCTCTACCGATCTCCGGTGAGGATGGCCTTGGGTTCTCATTGGCAGGAGCTGGAGTCCTGTCCTGACCTTTTACATAACGTTCCAGTTTCTTCCTTCTGATGTGTTCCTCAATCAAGTCCCGGAGATGATGGCATTCATTGGTATCATGCCCATGAGATTCGTGGAAACGGCAGAACTTTCCAGACTTCTGCGCGTTATCTGGTTCCTTCTTGTATGGTGGGCGTTTGTATCTAACTTCTCCTTGGGTGGCAAGGAAGATATTTTCGATGGTCTCGTTCAAAGGAGTGTAAGTGTCGAATCTCGGTCCTGGCCGATATAGGCGCTTTTCTCCCTTCTTGCCCCCAACATTGTCTCTGGGATCATTTCTTCGAACATCCCTTGCCACAGCAGGGGCGTTGCTGTGAGTTGCCTTATTTTGCTGTCCTGACTGCCCCTCAACGGCAGCATCCTCGAGCCTTATATATTTCCCGGCTTCATGGAAGAAATCGGGTAAAGTAGCTGGTTTTTCTTTTGTTAACCTTCTAGCAAATTTAGTGTCCGGATGCACACCACTACAGAGGGCCATTAGGATAAGCTTCTCATCGGCATCTTGGACTGCGGCTGTTGCGGCATTGAATCTGGTTAGGTATTGCTGCAGTTTCTCTCCAGGTTTCTGTTTGACGCCGGATAAGGAATAAGCGTCCTTAGGTTGCTCCACATGAATGCGGAACTGACTGATAAATTTTTCTTTCAACATTTCCCATGAGCTGATGGATCCCTGGGGTAGATGACAGAACCATGAGGTAGCGAGATCTGCTAAGAAGAACGGAAAGCATTTGCACAGTACTCCCTCTGTTGCTCCACTCATGAGCATATGTTGTGTGTATCTCTTTAAGTGTACAACGGGGTCGGAGGTTCCTTTGTAAGGTTCCATTGTTGGCATCTTCCATTCTCGGGGGGTGATAGCAATTTCGATGTTGCGGGCGAAAGGGCTGGTTACCCTAGCGCCTATCCCTCGATCTCTTTGCTCCCGTTGGACGCACTCTCTGAATAAGCGTGCCATCCTTTCATCAGAATTTGGAGCAGATAGAAACGAGTTTGGTTCTGTTCTGTGGGATTGATTCCGTCCAGATGACCTGTAGGGATGGTATCGTCTATCATTCCTGATATTTCCTAGTGGCTACCTTTGGTCTTCTGGGAGCATGCTAGGGTCAGCTACAGTTGGCCCTTGCCTTGATCTTCCCCTACTGGGTTCTGATCTAAGCACTTCCTCGGGTCCAACTTCGGGCTGGACTCTAGCTCGGCCCCGTTCACTGGCGTTTCCATGGTTAGGCAGTATGACAGGCTCAGCTACAGTTGACCTTCGCCCGGTACCTCCCCCGTTGGGTTCGGTTCCAAATGTTTCCTCAGGCCTAACTTCGGGCTGTGCTCGATCTCAGCTCCTACCATGGTTACTTCTGCCGTTAGCTCCTTCGAAGAAGGAAGATCTTTGTTGTCTCTGAGATCCTCCAGACTGGGACTCGCCCTATGATTCGGTGTTGCGATTGGACTCTTTAGCATCCCTTAAGCGTGACATGAGATGGTCCACCAAGGCTTCCTGCTGGGACGTGAAGCGGTTAGTTACTTCAACCACAACCCTGTCTAAATCTGCCCTAGTAATTGCTGCGGGCCGTTCTGTGGCAGGAGTGGTCGGATTAGCCTGTCCTTCATTTGTTACTGCTGCTGGAGGAGGACGATTTACTTGATTCGTGACAGCTGGATCTGGAAGACTGCTGGATGCGATGTTTTTTCCTTTGTTAACATCTTTTCTCTGTTTGGGAGGCATGTTTTCCAAGTGGCGAACGATGCTGTTAGGAAAACTGTTAAGTGGATGAATCTGAAGCTTCGAGCTTTTAGCTCTCAGTGAAAGCACCAAAAATGTTTGCACAAAAAATGGACAAACACCTCAAAGTCGTATGATTTAGTAAATCTTATGTCGTTCTTAGTGATTTGGGTGATTTATGCAAATATATGAAAACAGGGGCTAAACTGTAAAAAGACACGCAGAGTTATAGTGGTTCAGCCAGAATGTGCCTACGTCCACTTTATATGTTATTTCTCTTCTCTTGTTTAGTTTACAAGCACAAAGCTTTGATACAAGTAAAAGAAAGTTGTTTGAAAGTTCTCTCCGTGCTTGAGCTCTCAAAAACTTGTCCCCCATTGTTGTACCCCTGCTCCTCTGTTTATAGAGTGAGGCTGGGAGCAGGGGTCTTGGATGTATATAGCTGCTGGTGAGCTTGGGCTGATGCAATCAGGCCTGGTGGAATTGGTCCGGTTTCCCTTGGTTCGGCAGAGGAAATTGAGTGGACCGGTAGAACTTTGGTTCGGTGAAGACTTCATTCGGTGGAGAGCTTTGTTCGGTGGAGACTTCATTCGGTGGAGGGCTTTGTTCGGTGGAGACTTCATTCGACGGAGAGCTTTGTTCGGTGGAGAGCTTTGTTCGGTGGAGAGCTTTGTTCGGTGGAGACTTCAATTGGTGGAGAGCTTTGTTCGGTGGAGAGGAGGGGTTGAAGGGATTGACGCCGAATGGGTTGGTTCAGTGAGGCATTTGGAAGAAGGAGGATGGGTTGGTAGCATAGGGAGAGAGATGGTTTGGCAGTAGCCTTAGTTTGGTGATGAGAATTCGTCCAAGAGAAGTAGCTGCAGGAGCGAAGAGATGCAACTTTTGAAGCGAAGAGACATGAAGGCACCAATTCAAAAAAATAGCCATTTTTGTACTAGCTCGGTCGATTGAGGATCAAATTCAGTCGACTGAAAGTGGCCAATTTTGGTCCAGAACTTCGGGCTTGATTTAGTTGGCTGTTTGTTATAAGTTAGTCAGCTTAGGCGAGAGCAAGGATTCAGTCGATTGAATAAGGAAATTTTCCAAAAGCTTGCTTAGTCAATGGTAAAAGCATGTGCTTATCTCTTAGCCCACCTGAGTTCGAGTCCCAGCTTCGCATATTTTTGGCCAATTTATTTTTCACTTTTTCATCATCTTTTTAACCCAAAATAACTTAATAAACATATTAGTAGCATTGTTGTATGGTTGTCATCATCAAAACACCATATATATGGTTATAACAGCCAAACCATACATGCGTACTTAGGAACCTAGTCAACGAGGCATACACGTACATCAACTGAATTAATTAGTATCGAACCAAGCTTTCTAGCTGAACTGAACGAGTTATATATGGAATGAAATCTGGATATATTTGGAAATTGATGATCATATCTTCTACGTATGGAAATATCTGATTTAGGCAAATTATACACGGAAGTTGCCGGATTCGCCAGAGTAACCCTCCAACGTTTTCATCTTATAAATATCCAATCATTTGGCATCCGTGGGGACAATTTTTTTAGAGCTTCAAGTTTCTGTGCTTTGGAAGAAACCGAAGTGGGCTTTCGGAAATTAATGTGCCTTACATCGAAACTCTTGTAAAAGCTGAAATTTAAGAAAAGGAATAAACATGAACAGTGGACATAGGCCCATTATGGCTGAATCACTCTAAATCCTTGTGTTCTTTACTCTTTCTACATTATATTTTATATTACTCTAGTGTTATGAATTCGATCGAAAGTGTTTGTCCAATTTTTGTGCAAATAGCAGTCGTTGGTGCTTTGACTACACTACATTTCAACTGGGATTGATGTTCCTAGAGTGGAAGCAATTGGAGTGTATCGCTGGCTATGATTTTAGACCTCGATGCGAGCTACAACTAAAAGTGTTGGCTAGCTTGATGATCAGACCTACTTTGATTAAGCGGAATGATACTGGTTAGAGGTGAGACGCTAGACTAGTATAGATCATGGTGAAGATGGAGGAAGGAGTAGTGTCTATGGAGATGTAGTATGGGCTCGATCGTGGAGGTTGACTCTGTAAGGACGTAAGGTTGTTTATTCCTGATGTTGATGGTTTAAGGGATGGGGTGCTACGAGAGTGCCATCATTCGAGATAGACTATACATCCCGAAGGCAATTCACACAAGGTAGACATTTTATTGAGAAGGAATGAAGAAGGACGTTGGGGAATTCATCTCGAAGTGCATGAACTGTCTGTTGATAAAGGTAGAGGAGAAGAAGCTGAGTGGTTTACTACAACCGCTCGAGATTCCTAAGTGGAAATGTGAATAGGTTCGATGGACTTCATTGATGGATTGCTAAGGAAAAGAGAAAGGTACGATAACATTTTGGTCATAGTCGATAGATTGATGAAGAGTTCTAGATTTATGCACGTAAAGTCTAGTAGGATGACATCCAAATTGGATGAGTTATATATGAAGTGGATAGTGCGATTTCATGGTGTGCTGTAGAGCATTGTGAGCGACCGAGACCCTTTGTTCACTAGAAGGTTTTGAAAGAGCTTACAAGAGGCGCTGGGAACGGTGCTACATCTTAGTATAACTTATCACTACAAACCGATTGGCATACCGTGAAGGTGAACCATATCTTGGAGGACCTCTTGTGAGCTTGCATTCTCAATTTTGATGGCTTGTAGGACGATCATTTTCTTTTAGTAGAGTTTACATACAACAACAGTTTTCAGTCCATCACCGGTATTACACCATTTGAGGCATTATAGCCAATCGTGCAGCGCTCCTTCATGTTGGTGGGAAGCGAGCAAGAAACTGATACTTGAGTCAGATATGATTAGGGAGACTTCGAAGAAGATCGAGATCATTCAGAAACAAATGAAAGTTGCTTAGGATAGACAGAAGAGCTACGCTGATAAGAGAAGACAAGATATAGAGTTCTCTGTCGACGATATGGTGTTTGTCAAGATCTCTCCATTTAAGAATGTTGGTCAATTCGGTACTAAGGGGAAGCTAGGGTCAAGATTTTTCGGTCCTTTTTCAGTACTTAAGAGGATTGGGAACCTAACGTATAGAGTCAACTTACCAAAAAAGATGTCAGGCTTGCATAACGTGTTCCACGTCTTTCAGTTGCGGAAGCTTGTGCATAGTACAGGCATGGTAGTTGGACCGAATCAACTTGATGATATCGAGATTGAACCAGAAGCTTCGAGATCATGTAAGCCTATCGTATCGTCAGATGTGTAACAAAGTAGCTTAGGAGGAAAACGGTAGAGCCGACGTAGTTTCAATGGAGTTAGAGCGAAGGCGATTGTACTTGGGAGACTGAGGAAAGCATGAGGATCGCTTATCCAGAGCTCTTAACCTAGTGAGACTTTCCGTTTATCGCATTTACTTTCACTCTCAATGTCATATAGGGTAGTTTACTATCCTTTATGCTAGGATAGGCGTATACATTATTTCTTGCTTCTGCGTTCATGTTTGATGATTGATATGATTGCTCGTGGTTGTTAGGCATGCAAAGTAGCTATGTTTGATTTTGCCTTAGTTCTATTAGGGATTTCGGAGGCAAAATTCCTAAAGGGGAGGGTGTAATAACCCGTACATATTTAAGCGTCGTAGAATATTATTTTTAATTTCATATTCGGTCTTACGACACTATAAATTGGGGGATGTTGAGTACTAACATTTTTAACCCAAGAAATTTTATCGAACGATTTTACCTTCGAAAAATTATAACGGCTATAACATTTGATAGAAGCTAAATTAGCATTGGAGACCAAATCCAATTGAAAGATACGATGGTTTCCCATTCGTAGAGTGGTCATAATAGTGATTTGGACTATCTTGTCAGGAGATATGTCTGTTTGAAATTTTGAAAATTTTGGAGTAGCTTATTGGATAATTACTGAGACTGAGGATATGCCTACTATCCATTTCTGGTTTGGGACTACTAGAGGTTAAAATAACTATCCCTAAATCATTTTTCCCATCTCCCAAATAATCTAGGCCTCCATCAACCCTTTCATCACCAGAACCTTCCCATTTCTCCTCTGAATTAGGTCTAAATCATAGAGTAAGGGTAGGTTAGCAAAGGGATTACTTAGAGGTCTTCAAATTTACATTTTTAGGGAAGAAAAATTGGGACTTGGCTATTCATTCTTGGATTTGCCTCGATTTACATATAAAATTTGGATTTTACAGGGTTTGGTAAGTGATTTATTATCTTGCACCTTATTATATATGTATCTATAGGTTTTACATATTTTGGATTCATTTTTAAAGTCAAATCTATGTTCTATCATTGTTTTAAAACCCTAGCTGAAGTAAAATATCGAATAAAGTGATTTTAGGTGTTCTAATCATGTTATTTGGATGTGTAATTGCCTTTATTGATGTTAGGACATGGTATAGAAAAAATGTGTGATGATTGCTATGATTTGTTGTACAATTTGCATCCCTTGAATGTTGATTAGGGTGTGTTTATTCTTTGTATGTAAGCTTGCATGGTTAGTAATGCTCATCGGAGTGACTTAGAGGTAGGGAGCATAGAACCAAACTTCGATGGATAGGATATAGAGCATTTGGAGTTATACAATGCATAAGGGATGCACGCTGGTCAAAATATGCAACATAGTGATGGAATAAACATGAAACTGGAGCATTGAAAATGGCTATATGAAATTAGTTCGGTGGTGATTGGTTTGGAGCTTGGTGGTTGGCCGGTGATTGTGGTCGGTAGTGATGGGGTATCGATCAAGAAATGTTGTTCGGTGGTGGTGGAATTTTGGTTCGCATGTGCTTCATTCTAGTTATAGGGGAATCATGGGGCTCATTTTGGTTTGTCTCTAAGGTTGTTCAGTGGGTGGTTAACCCGGATATGAATTCTTATCCGGGGTTTTGCTTCGTTCCGGTTGTCCTGGAACTTCGTTCCGGGCTTGGGAAAAAAAATCAACGCATGACACTTGGGGTTTGGGCTACAAGACCGCTGCAGGAAAGCTCCAGACTTCATTGGGATAGCCTAAGTGTCATTTTGGGTTTTTGAGTAGGGACTTAGGGCAAGGGCGTATGACCCGAGGTGATTCAAGGTGTTTGTCGATTTCGTTTGATGACTAGTGCAGCGATGGCATGGTGCTTTGACACGATGATGATGCTTTTGAACTTTAGCACAATGGCTCTATAACTTACGATGGGTGTCTAGAGGCGTTCCAAAGACGACGACTCAATGATGGGAGTTATTTGTAGAATTTCGGGTATGCCCTAGGGGCAATTATGTAATTTTCCAAATAAACCTAACTCGATAACTAATCTTTTTCAAAATAAAAGATGTTTCCTTTCTTTTACTTACTTGTTACAAAATGTTATAAATAATTAATTAGTTAATTTAATTACATATGTCAAAATATCCATGAATGATGTATTTGTGATAACAATTACAAATGGTTATAACCAGGAGTATTATATCATAATATGATAAGCACATCATTTTGAGTATTCATAGTCAAAATGTATCGAGATTGGACATCAATGCATCGGTTGACACTAGTGTGCGTAACTGTGACAACCCGCAAATCCAATCCATTTAGAGCTGACAATAAACCTCACATATCTAGCCCAAACCGAACGGAAAGACGGATAGTCATGGGAAAGAAAGAAAGATAGAATAAGAGGGGAGAGGAGAAAGAGAAAGAAAAAGGAAAGAGAAGAAGAACAAGAGAAACAGAAGAAACTAAAACAATTACAGAATATCACAATCGCAGCGGAAAAACATATAATATCATATAAATGATCTTTACAAAACAAAAGCTGTAATATAATATACATACATCAAAGTACAACAATCAATCACTAATCATCAGCCTGGATAGTTATAATAACTTATCCTTTAAATTATAGATAATTTAAACAACAATGCAGTGGAAAAATAAACATATACGTGAATATGACCAGAAGACTTCCCGCTCGCCTGTTGAACCTCCAAAGAATCCAAATCTGAATCTATAAATATACTTGGTCTGATCCGAGCATTGAAAGGGAAGAATGTCCAGATCAGTCTGGTAAACTAGTGCGAGAAAACACATCTCAACTGAATTTATTTTAAAGCTATAAAAACTTTCCTTTATCAAAACAAAGGTATCTCGTAAGACATACCATACGATAACCAAAATATTTCATATCAAATCCTATTAAATTATACTAGTGACTAGTACACAAATAATATTTCGAATAGCCAAAACTATTACCATTATATACTTCCAACATACTAGACTCTATAAACAAAATGGCAGGCACATAGTGGAGAATGGATTCCATACAAATGACCAGGCGAAGGGACTACCTTCCGGCAGTACATCTCTAGAGGAATGTACCGAGGCATAGAACATCTTCCCTCTACCAACACAAGACCGGCCTACCTTTCTCACTAGATAGTACCAAATATGTCATCACCCCAGTTGTTACCGACCTATCCAAGGGCCCTCACAGCATACATCCACAATAATTAAAAACTAAACGTCATAGCAAGAATAAATATATCTAGAAGGGGATAATCATATCCTAATGGTTGCAGACCACATATCCCTGCTGCATATACCCTGTTTCGGTCATTTTCGGGTGTGAGGCCAAAGGTCACGATTAACTTTCACATAGCACATCATCTTTCTTTGAATGCCACATTGCTATTCCATCAATCACTATTGACTTTCACCAAAATACAACCTCTGAGCTTGTACGTCTCAGAGAAGGGTGTTAAGCTAATAGAAGTTGCCTTCTCTGCCACAAAACAGATGCACGTTTATAATATTCAACGTTGTAATCTCAAAAGTGAAACGTCAAACATCCATCCATACAAGTTGTCCAGGAACAAGAAAAACCGAAGGCACTCTCCTATCACATCCTATCGGGATTTACCCCTAGGATTAGTAGCGAACAGTCCTTGCATTGGATATTTCATAGCGAAGGGACCACTGCTACTATATGTGTATTGGGAGTTTATCCCCAAACGATCAACAAGCAGTCCTTTATTACAAAAATCCTAAATATCAATGTCTTCCAAACCTGCATATTCGAACGCATATACGTTGGTCCGAAGTGGTTCTCGGATAAATTGAACTCTAGTTTCTCCGGATCAACAACGATAAAGAGGCCAAATATTTGATAGTCGGTTATTTAACTATCAAAGCAAACAATATCTAGCACCAAGCAATCACTAAGACTATTTAATAAATCTTTTATTAATTAAATCGATCTCTAAATATTCATTTCAAATTATCTTTAAAAAGATATATTCATAAAACTATTTCAAAATATCGATATTGGAAAACATTTCCATATACTTATATCAACGGTATAAGTATATTCACAAATCACTTTATCTCAGCACTTAGAAAATATTTTCATATACTTATATCAATGGTATAAGTATATTTAATAACACTACCATTTGGAGACACGCCAAATAGATTTCTTTAACCATACAACTCTAGAGTTCATACGCCTCCAGACGGGTGTTAAGTATGGAAGCAATGCTCCTACACCACCAAGCCTTTAGTACGACATAAGAACCCATTCGTGTATTTCATGATGGAAGGTCAAAAGATAACTTATTGGGTCAAAGTGAATGTTGCGTAAAACATTGTTACGACAGCCCAAAACATTAGTACAGGAATTCAATAAATTAATATATAGATAAATCCCATATACTATATAAAATATTTTCTTTCAGAAATCATTTACTATAACAATAGTGTTATAGTCCATGCCTTCCATACTTCCTCGAAAACGTCTATTACAACAATAAATGTTGAAATCTATGTTTCCATTACTTACCACATTTTAAAACATTTTCAAAACCATTAAATTCCAAACCTTTACTTCCAAAAGATAAATTACTTTCAAAACTGCTTTAAAATAAAAATCCATATTTACAAAACTCTATTTATAAATCCATTCTTTTATAAAAACTAATTTTACTATCAAAATCCATTTCTTTATAAATCAGATTTATATATAAAATATATTATAAAATATTGATTTCATATCCATTTAATATTAATAAAACACCATTCAATATCCATTACTTTATCTATAAAATATACTTTTATAAATCCTTCATATAAATTATTCAGAAATCTTTATTTGAAATATTTCATAAAACTAAAATCTTATAACACCAAAAATCATACTTTTTATTTATTTAAAAACAAATCAATTCTTTTAATAATTTAAAAATTATTAAAACATATATACCTTCAAAATTACTTTGAAATCCTTTTCAAATCAAATTCATCATTACAATATTTCAAAATATCAAAAATACGGCCCTTTGCTACCATAGTACTAAATAAGTCAAATCATATCGAAAATCATAACAAGGCATCCAATACATCATATATCAGCATATATATGAAAATAAATCAACAGTGTGATGAATCCTGTTGGATCCCTCCAACCTTTCCCTCGCATCACAGACAACATATAATCATAAAAATATAAATCAACCGCTTCAATGCGTGATTCGTATACAAAGGGTCATCCGCTCCTACACGGGAACGTAATAGGGCCTCATCCGCTCCAATAGGCGGGAATATATCCAAACCAACAATTATATATAATATATCATCCAAACAAACATCAATCATCATAAATAATATTATTCCCGCTTATATAAAAATATAAGCAGGCTAGAGAGGTGAGTTAACTCACAAAAGTGCCAAAAATCGCAAAAGCGCTCTGGTTTGAATTAAAATTGAACGGTTGTTCAGTTTAACTCAAAATTCCAACTAGCTATGAATTTGTCCATTCCAACTCCATAGTGTAGTGCTCACTGATACGAATGTAATGCAACTTGTCGTGCTTTAAACGGATCTCGTATGAGAAAGTTATGAATTAATTAGCATTCAATTATAATTAATTTTTAACTTAACTTAATAAAAATAAAAATTTAAACTTTTACTCCTCTTTCTCTCCCTCTAGGCTATAGCCACACATGAAGATTTTTCTTTTCTTTTTTTACGCGTTCGAACATTGCGCGCCCCTGAACCTCGCCCAACCAACCACCGCCTTGCCGCCGAATTGCACCCTCGTCGCGCGCCACGTCAGCCTCACGCCGTCCCCCTCCAGTGCCGCGCACCACCTAGCCATGAACGCATGTGCACGTACGGGCGAAAACGAGTCGCGAAACCCATGAAACTGTGCTCGAACGTGAGGCGATTTCACCCACCATGCCACACCGGACGATGATCCAACCATTGATCGAGTTCATATCGACGTGCTCTACATTTCTCTAGTTGAAGTCGTTGGCTAATTTCGCCTCTAGAGGCTCCGATCGTTGATGGCCATGGATGGATATATGTTATTGGCGGTTGAGAATTCTATTTAGGGTTAGGGTTTGCAAATGAAAGGAATTGAGGTCTATTTATAGAAAATTTCACGTGGCACTATTCATCCATGAAAATTCCAAACTCCAAACGGAGTGTGTCGCCCGACGTTCTATATGTTATACTCCTATTTCGAACATAATGGAATATGCATCGAAAGAAAATTCTATTATATATAGAAGATAGCTTTTCAAATCGAGTTATTTTAATTAAAATTCCTTTAGTTAATTTCTATGCGTTTCGAACTCACACGACCAAACAATACGTCCGATCGCCACGAAATTCAACATCATATAATAATTCATTATTATGGATCCAATGAAACTGATTTCGTCAAAATATGAGATAGTGTCAAAAATTACTATTTTTACATGTTAATTAAAACGAGTAATTTCCAAAATTAATTTAATAAATTTTAAATCCAAATTAAAAGTTTACTAACTTCATTCTAATTTAAATAGATTTTAAATCAACTTTAGAAATCATTTCCATTCAAATTAAATTCAAGATTCAATTATTTGAACAATTTCAAATATTAATTTTAACAATTTAATCATCAAATAAATCATTATATTTGAAATATATGCTATTTAACTTATAAAATTTATTTTTCAATATTTAAAATCAATTAAATATTCCAAATTCCGATGACTGATATTCTGGGTCGTTACAGTAACGCTCTCCAAATGTTAGGCGGTGTAGTTCTCATGGCTGCCGGGGGAACCAATGGGTTACGTATTGATAGTTATTAGACAACATGCAATGACTCAATCGATAGTTTTCTATTGGGTAATATAATTAAGGCCAAATAGAAAATATCAAAGTGATAAATGTACATAGTTCTCTTGACTTGAGAATACTATTAATCTTCAATAAGAAAGCTATGTTTTGATTATAGTTAAATCATGGCACGACGTCCAATGAAGAACCTTAGTCGGGTCGAGTAAAAGTACTGAAAGTGAAACACTATTCAAGAGTGGATTTGTCTTCTCAATTATATAAGGTTAGTATCACGGTCAACCAAAGTCAACTCACAGTCAAAATATCAGACTAGAGTAGTTTGGTTAATAATAGTTGTTATTATTGAACCAAAAACTTTTTTTTGGACTATAAAGTTGAATATGGAAGATACTGGAATTTTGACCATTACCAAATTCCATAATTCCGAAGCGATATATTTTGGCAAAGAGAATTGGTGTAAATAATTGTCACTATCAGTAACTGCTTATAATAAGTTAAATAGGATTTTATCAAAAGGTGTGTAAGCGATAAATTCAAACAAAATGTCATACCACTGGCTAAGATGATGTGTGTATAATATTTGAATTATTCGAAGTTAACCAGTTACTGAATTTACACCTTTGAGTTGCATAACCATAATGATGAATTCTCCAAAAAACCACATGATTAATTAATTTATCAAATGTTGCAAGTTAATTAATATTTAAGGCGTATTAATTATTATTTAATTAAGTAAATGTTTAGGAGTTGTTTGTAACTATTTGAATGTATTTATAGAAGTTATTTACGTGCATTGATATACGATATCGATATAATTTTAAATGGGTATAAATAAATGATAACTGCATGAAGTGATTATGGAAATTTTATGTCATTTGATGGTATGTAATTTCGACCATACCATGCGAAGAGAGAGGAGTTACGATGCTGTAACGCCCCACCCCAAGACCCATACTAACAAAGGGATTTACTAAGTAATACTTTCTGCTAGAGCAGAGTATAGGGCTGGTAAGGAGCGACCATCCGTAAGCTTTGCCTTAAACGAGCATCGAATACATCAGTTGGGTGATCCAAATTTTTCTCTCTCTTTTTCATATGGATCGACATACCCGATTCAGGTTTAACACAAAACTACGGTGGCTAATGATCAATTCATGATAACATATAATAACAACCTAATTCACATAGTATAGAACAGAAGCATATTTATATAGATAGCAGAAGTACAACATGTGCTACATAAGTCAGTGGTTCTTATGAACCACATATACAAAACATAGTCTGAAAAAAGAATATACATAAAGATGTCAAAACTGGCAACAAAAAATCGACATAGAAATATACTAAACAACAAAAGCTAAACCCATAAGTTGAGGTGGTGCAAGGTGAGATACATACTGCGATCAACTAACCTGAAACAACTCGGTCTGACCCAAGTATTATATAAAATAATGAAACGGATCAGTTCAACTTAAACAAGATGATTAGTGCATGATATTTGAAGGGAATATATAAGGGAGTGTTAAATAGCCTCCCTTGAGTTGAGACTTCATATTCACAAGAGTCACATTCATCAAAATCACCATAAAAATCCTAACATATCGAACTCTCGGAGGAGTTCAAATTAACAAAAATGTAATCATCAAATTTCATCTCAAATTAGCACAAAGGCTATGTATATATCCAACATCCAACATAATGGTGGAAACATTTGAAACTCATCAAATTCCAGAAATCAATAATAAAGAAATCTAGAAAACAACACAAAGTAGATCCCAACAAATGGCGAGTCTAAGTTACGTTGCACGTGCATCAACAACAAATTGGCCAAAGCCTGCCAAGTACTATCAACAAATTTGGTGCCCAACAAATAACCCAAAAGTCCAACAAATGGCCCGAAAGCCCAACAAATGGCCAGAAAGCCTAGTACTGGCATTATCAACATGCCCGAAGGCCTAACATAAAGTGTCACCAACTTCCAAATAATTAATATCACTCTCGTGTAATTTCAATTGAACAAGTCCGGAATTAACCGAAAAAGTAAACGTATGTGTCCCATACCACATGTTTTGCTAAATCGTTTAAATCTCTTTCTCGTTCACTCAAAGAGTGCAAAAACATGTGATTTTAAGAAAATATTTTACTGTAAGAAAATTAGTTCTGAAATGATTTTTCGAAACATTATAGAAATTTTTTTCTTTCAAAATCTCTTTATTATTGAGATATATATATATATATATCTGTGTGTGTGTATGTATGTATATATTTATAAATACATAAAATGTTCTTAGAAAAAATAATACTATTACCAATAGAAATTGATTTAGAAAAATATTAATTCAAAACTAGCTTTTAATCAAAAATTTCCTTAGGAAATCGTTTCCAAATCACATGTATGAAAACATCGAATTCAAGAGGTATTCAATTCAAATCTTTTACAACAAATGCTCTTGAAAAACCATAAATTCATAGCTTAAGATGTTAACAATACTTAGCTTCTGAATTTATAAAGAAATGGTCACAAAACAGCAATTAAAACTGCATAAAACTTAGCAATAGAACTCAGGCTGCGACTTGTTTAGCCTTTTTGACCCTTTAAATCCCAAAATATGATGAAACATAAACATAAAAGTTGAAGATGATTGCCTTAGCTCGAAGCCAGAAAAAGGATCACCTAATTCGGACTTACGGATTAAAAGTTATGGCAATTTCATTATCAGAACATAAAATTACAAAACTTTGAAAATCGACCGGGCTGCGGCTTAAAGAGCCAATTAGACCCTTTAAAAACCAAAATCTAATAAACTCAAAACATAAAAGTTGAAGAGGATTGCCTTAGCTTGAAGACAGAAAAAGAATCACCTAATTCGGACTTACAGATCAAAAGTTACAACAATTACATTATCAGGACATAGAGTTGCAAAACTCTAAATAACTAAAAAAATGACAGGGCTGCGGCTTAAAGAGCCAATTAAAATATTTAAACCTAGAACCTAATAAAACATAAAAATAAATGTTGAAGATGATTATCATAGCTTGAAGTCAGAAAAGGAATCACCTAATTTGGACTTACGAATCAAAAGTTGTGCCTAAAACAATTCTCAGGTCAAAATTCATTATTACTGTCGTTTTACTCTCGGGACTGCAACAAAGAAGTGCAGTTTAGACTAATTTAGCTTCAAAATTTTATAAAACTCAAAACATTAGTAAAAATTCTAAGCTTTCCATAACATAAAAAATTATTGAATTTGGATAAGTAACACAAAAGATATGGCCAAATTCATTTCAGGTTCAATCTCAGAAATTTTGTTTTTCAGCAAACAGAAAATAAACAGCTGATTATCAACATTCAATACTTGTTTAAGTTAGAAATATGAGTTAATACTAACCTTTGTGCAAAATAGGAGCAAACAATAGCAAGATGATGGCTTTGGCTTTGAATTAGGCTTAGGAACCTGTAAAAAGAGATTATACAGACATGCAGCCAAAGAGAAGCAAGTTACAGACAACTGAAATTTCATAAAAATTGTAAATTGATGAAATAACTTTGGTTTTGGAGAATATTACCTTTTAATACACTTGGATTCAATAATTTCTATTTGATTTTATTTAATTTGGTGAGGATTTAGAATTTACAGTAAGTGGCCATTTTTGAGTTTCTCACATGAAGAAGAAAGAAAGGAGGAGTAGAGAGAGATGAAAAATGAACGTACATGTTCACTAATTTTCTTTTGTCTCTTCTAGAATGTGGGTATCTAGGTTTTGGGTTTGACTAAACCCTACCCAATAAGACTATGAGATATATTTATGTTTTAATTAACATATAAATCATGTTATTTATCATATAATTACACTATTTTCTCTATTTCAACATATTTAACCAAATAATCAACATAACTTAAGTTTTTACGTTCAATAAAATGTTAATCAACATAGAAAAATTATTTTAACCATTTAAACAAAGTTTTATAACAAAAATATTAATTTCACCATTAAAATTCTATTTTCCACTTAAATGCTTTAATAACATTTTATTCACATAATTTGACATAACCAAAATCAAAATTTACATAAAAATTCATTTCTAGTCCAAAATGACATAATAAACAGTGTTAAAATTATTTACACACTTAAATATTGATTTTAATCAATATTTCCCATATTTATATTTCAATATCACCAAATTCAATTTTAACATGTCTTAAAAATAAGAAAAACCATTGTTTACATAAGTTTACACCCCAAACATCATAAACTTCATTTTATTAACTTAAATTCCATTGTTTTATTCAAATTAAACAATTCTCAACAAATTATTATCTTCAAATTTCTTTATTTCTCCCCATTTCCAATTAAATCAACATTATAATTTATAACAGGTAATCACAAAACCAGGGTTGTTACAAGTGGAGAGAGAGAGATAATCAAAAGAATTAATTAGGGAAGTTTTAATTAAAGAATGAGAAAGGTTTTATTTTTTTAGTTGAAACACATCCACTAATTCATTTTCTATACACAATTCATTCTTTCATATTCATTTTTTCTATTCTCTCCTCCTAACCTTCCATGGTAGAAAACGAAAAAAGATTTCAAAAACTTTCAACTCCAAATAAGAAATTAAAATATAAGTGGTTCATCCATCTCTCAATTTATTGTGGATATTGGAGTTCCAAGGAGATTTCTTCATTCAAGGTGCATTCTCTTGGCAACATCTCAAGGTATAATTCGAATTTCATTTACGCATTATTCAACTTGTTCATACGATTTGGATCCATCACATATTTCATCCTATCTGAATATTTGTTTATTTGATTACATAGATTAAATCCCCTTTTGCTACATCTTAGTTAATTATATATGTTCACCATGTTATTTTGATTTGGATCCATTTTAATATAAACTTTGATTGCTTACTTATTCATCTTGTCATCATTAGATCTACGTCATATGTTTTCACATTTAATTAAATACTCATCTTGTCTATATAGTCTAGATCTGAATCCTTACAACATACAAACATAGATATATGTATGTGTGCGCGCGTGTGTGCTTGATTTGTCCTACCTATTTTTGTTATTGCTTTCAATTTGCTGTTTAATATAAATAGTTATTAATTAAAATCTAATTTTTAGTTAATCATATAATTTTATTACCGATTCAAATAGAGAACGTATGTAGTTTATTAATATTTTTAAATGTATCTTTTGTGTTTGTTATTTTGAATACAATCTTTGGGTTATTGCATACTTCTGTTTGAAAGTTCAAAAAAAAACTTTATAAATATAATTGGGCTTTTATGCAAAATATCACAAACCCTTGGATTTCCTTTTAAATTAAAGTCAGACTTCAATTTGTTACTTTATTTTAAAGTATGTACTAAATTATAAATTTTGTTAAACGGTTGTTGTTTTGAGTTTAAAACATTATTTTTAATGACCTTTATATGTGTGTGTATGCGTTTATTTATTTAAGTTAAGATTTATAAAATTTAATTTTATGTAAAATTATAATTTTAATCTTAAACCCTTCCTTGCGACTTCGCTTTTCAGGTTTGGGGCATCTCTGCTGCTAACCTGCATATTTCTACTTGCTTTCTCGATCTGGACTCTTTACACTTCTAGTCCTCTCATTCAGTCTGCATGGAAGCTAGTTTGGGTTTGGCTTTCTACTGGGCGATTTATATAAGAAGGATGTAACGACCCTAATTTTGATTAACATTATTTAGGACATTTAATTAGTTAAATTAAAGAAAATAATCTAAATGGTTAAGGAATTGAGATTTAAATAATAGAAGGGTAGTCGTGCCTAGATAAACAATGAACTAAAGGAAATTAAAATGAAATAGGGAAGGCTAATTGATAAGGGCGAAATAGGAATAAGTTATATTCATATACCCTAAACCCTTCATGCTACTTCCATTTTACACATTCATAAACAAAACTAAATCTTAGAAGAGGCCGACCACCATTAGGGGAAGCAAGAGGAAATTAAGCAAGAATCAAAAGAAGGAAGCTTAATCAATTCATTCAAGAAGCAAACCTCAAATTCCTTAATCACAAGCTAAAGATAAATAATAGGTTACATCTCATTTTATTGTTTTTAATTTTAGTTGAGATCCGAATTTATTTTGCAAATGATTTGCCATGTTTTGATTGTTTAAATAGAGATATATGCTTGTTGATGATTTGTACTATTTCACGTAGATTTTATGATAAAGTTTAGCTTGAAAAACTAATTAAATGACATCCAAATTCCTTGCGATTTTGATATAAGGTTGAAATAATATTTTAGAAATGGGTTTCAAGTTTCATAATTTTTTGAATTAATGTGGATTTATTATGAATTTTCTAGTGATGAAAATGGTTAAATTGGGTTTAAAATTAATTACGACTATTATATGTTAGCTTTGGGTCGAAAATTTAAATATGTTAGAAAACATATTAAAAGTGATTTATGAGAATTTTTGGAGAATTTTCCTATGTGCTTTAATAAGTATATAAAATTATTTAAGGTATGGGACTTAAATGTTTTATATGTTTAAAATAGGAGAAGTGACAATTTGCTAAATGTTTTAAAATATAAAATACCGAATTCGATAGCACTTTTGGAAAAGAAATTGTCAACCAATTATATTATGACAAATAAGTAAGTTAGTCGGAAAGAAATTACTTTATGAAGTAAGAAAACAGTTTTTGTAAGGATTTGCTGTTTCGCCACTATCAACAGCAAGCTTTCGACTACATATCCCCACATTCGACCAAGTTGAAATCAATACACATGGTATCAATGCCTTGGTACATAGTGGATTGGAGTTAGGCGAAAGGTATAAGGTTGAAACGTGCTTTCGAAGGGGTGGAGACCTTGTTTTGCTTTCAAAAGAAAAGCCGCTTGCTTTGCTTTCCAAAGATGGGTTTCGAAAGGGTTTAAAGACAACTTTTAACAGAGGTTGCCACCTTTGTTTTAAACTAGCTTTTGATATGGTTGAAACATTCGTTGTTGCAATTCTACCTTTGGACCCAATTGAGGCCGCTTTGCTTTTAAACATGGTTTCGAAGGGGTGCTTTTGCTTTTAAAATAAGAGACGCTTCTCCAATGCTTTCGAAAGGATTGGTGTCGAAACCATCCACTTTCTTTTACTTAGGAAATCTTCTTTCAAAAGAGTGCTTTCGACTAAGTTTACTTAAGACCCTTTGTTCTATTAAAATACAAACCCATAGGTTTCGAATAAAATGGTTTTAAATGGTTTCGAATTTATGTTCCACAAGCTTTTACTCGTAACCTATGCTTTCGAAAGGTTTATTTATAGTAAAGGGCTTTAATGCTTTCTAATTGTTTAAAGTAAGGTTTCGAAGGGGAGATTCCACAATGGTTTCGAAAGGTACTTAAAGTATTTTAAATGGAGGGTTTCCAATTTCTTTTGAAAGACCAGAATTAAAGAGTTTTGAAAAGAGGATGTCTAAGGCTTATAAAAGTTTCAAAGGGATACCTTCAATGATTCTTAAAGGTTGTTATAAAGATTTTGAAAGGTATGTTTTGGCCTTTCGGTCCAGTATTTCAAAGTATAGTGGTTAATATGTTTCAAAAGGGGTACTTTCAATGGTTTCAAAAGGGATGTTTAAAGGTTTTAAGTAAAGGTTTCGGATGTTTTCATCAACAATGTTTTGTATAAAGTATATATAACATGGAAAAGTGTTTTAAGTAAAGCATTAAATATATTTTCCTTGTTTAAGTATGATTTAAAGGGTTAAACCAATTTGAAAGAAATGTTTTTAAGGAAAATTTGATGGGGTAGTTGACCCTAAGTAAATGACTCAGATATTAGAATACCGGATGGGACTGGTATGGGGTTGTGCCCTATACTTTAGCTAGTAGCCCCTAGTTAATATTAGTCCCAAATTCCAGTGTGTAGGGCTTTGTCACAGGTAAGAATACAATGATGTTACATATAGAAAGAAATATACAGAGTAAAGATAGGTTATTAGTGAGCCTGCAAAACCATTCGGATCGGTTGACCCTGGGAGAAGTAAGTTAGGGACATACCATCCAGGAGTGTGTCTAACTGAAGTTAGATTATTTTTTTATTTTGTCTGGTAGACCCGAGTCAGCCAAGGTTAGTAGTTAGCCAAATAAAACTATATTGTTCGGACAACTAGTCCATTTATTACGTGATTTGTATGCATACATGATATTGTTATTATTGCTCTAACTAGTTTGATTGTCGAATTTTGATTTGTAAAAGATATGTTTTAAAAAGGGATATTAGTGAGGGGAAACCCATTTCGCTAAGCGACGTGGTCTCACTCAATATCGGTAAACCGAGATGTATAGTATTACTCGCACCAGGCTTTATGTCTGACTCGAAGTTTATGTTTTCCCCCTTAAACTCTTAGGTGCTCAAAATATGATTTGAGTAGGTTGGAAGTTGAGGATTTATAGATTTTAGTAGGTCGACGAATAAAGCTTCTTTAGACGTGCAGGAAGCATGGATAGCTATTTAGGAGTTGTTTTTTTAGTTTGTGCTGTGATGTATTAAGACTGTTATGTCTATTTAGTACTCTGATCATCCAAGGGGCATCTTCATATGTCGCTCTTAGCGTATTTTGTAATAATTATATTTGATCAAAACATAGGAATCGATTATGGGATTATGTAATTTGAATATGAAATATTGCTTTGAAATGTAATCATAAAAGTTGTTTTAATCTGTGCTGTTTTTATTTCATATTCATGTGCTTCTGATATTATGGATACCATTAACATTACCGTATTTTGTCACCAGAAGTTATTACATTGATGAATGTAGCATCTGTAGCGCTCAGCTTTGGGCCTCAAGATAGGGGTGTTACAACTTGGTATCAGAGCATAGGTTTAACTTTAAACTTAAAATAATTTTGAAAACATAATCTTAAGGAATTAGAGAAAAGATCGGGGTATGGGATAACCCTATACTAACATACTTGTATTTGCTATATCTAAGTATACGCATTATCTCTACTCTCCCATCTCTATTAGCCTATTCTTCTGTATCTTACGAAGGCTCGAATGCAGATATGTATACTAGAAGTGGAAGAGTTAACCTTGATGGGGGAAGCACCACAACTAATGGAAATGCCAAACCCATACAATGAGAAATCAAGGTCAGGCACAAGTTGCAAATGTGGGTGCTGGAGTCTCGCAAGTTGACGTGGGAGCAATGTATCAGTTCTTCGTAAACATGATGCAAGTGGGAGTTGCTGCTGGAGTAGTTGGAGGAGGAAATCAAGAAGTTCCGTTGGTGAATAACTATGATGTTTTAAGTAGAGATTATGCTCGGCTGGGAGGAATGCCGTTTATTGGTACTGAAGATGCAATTGAAGTGGAGAATTGGTTACTTCATTGCAAGAGAATTTTCGCTGATTTGGGGATCAATGATGAGCAAAAGAGGAGACTCGCTTCTAGACAACTATAAGAGGCAGCACTTTATTGGTGGAACAGTGTTACTGTTGAAATCAATGAGGAGATTATGACTTGGGCTGAGTTCAAAAGAAGGTTTGAGGAGAGGTTTATGTCGGAGATTGCGAAGTCCACTCTGCTCAGGAAGTTTGCTGAGTTGGAGTAGGGAGATATGTGTGCTTGAGTATGCAACAAGGTTTGAGGAGATAGCAAAATATGGCTATGCTACGTTTGATATTGTTATTAAGAGGAATGAAAAGTTCATTCGGGGGTTGAAGACTGAGCATTCTAAGGCCATGTTATCGCACATTAGAGATCCATGTGATGTTGTTATGGAGATGGCCTAAAGGCATGAAGAGATGCTTGCTTTTCTTGAAAGAAATAAGGCCAAGGAAGCTCAAGGAGGGCAGAGTCAGAAGAGGAAGATTTTCCATAAGAAATGAGCTCAAAAGGGTGAAGCTACTAAGAAAGGAAAGACGGAGGTTGTTTGTTATAAATGTGACAAGAAAGGGTATTTTGCAAATGATCGTCGCTTAGGAGATGGAAAGAAGGTGATCGGGAAGAAGAATATTAGATGCTTCAACTGCGATCAAACTGGACATTATAAGAACCAGTGCAAGGATCCAGCCAAAGATGGAAAGGGCAAAGTGTTTGCATTGCAGCCAGCTACCTCGAAGCCAACAGTAGAGGAAAAGGGAAAGGCTGTGTTAGGAGGTACACTTATGATTCATGGTATGTCAGTTAGCGTTCTATTTGATACCGGTGCATCGCGTTCTTTTATATATCATTGTTTGGTAGATAAGCTTAACCTAGAACCCTCATACCTAGTTACTTCCTTAAGGGTTGCAAATCCAATAGGAGGTTATGACTCTTGGGATGAAATGTGACCACTAGAGTTTTAATTGTTAGGTCATACATTTGTTTGCAGTTTTCATGTGTTTGATTTTGTAGGGTTCAGAATTATTTTGGGTGTGGATTGATTAAGTAAATACGATGCTAGGATATTTTTCCATGATAGGAAAATATCGCTTAGACACCCCGACTGTAGTGACCGAATCATATATTCCATAAAAAACCCTAGTTTTGAGGTTAACACTTTGTTGGGTGTTGTGGAGGTAGAAGACGAGTTGAATCAAGTTTTCGTTGTTAGAGAATTTGCAGATGTCTTTGAACCTGTAGTAGGATTGCCGCCGAAACAAGCCATTGAGTTTTAGATAGATTTAGTACCAAGAGCAGAACCGATGATAAGACCGCTAAGTAGAATGACACCTACCGAGATGAGGGAGTTAAAGGTGTAGTTGGTGGATTTGGAAGGCAAGAATTTTATCAGACCAAGCAATTTGCCTTGGGGAGCAGTTGTAGTGTTTGCTAAGAAACCAGATGGACCGTTAAGGTTATGTATCGATTATTGTAAGTTGAATGAGAAGACGATAAAGAATTGATATTTGTTACCTAGATTGGCGATTTGTTCGACTAGTTGAGTGGAGCCAAAGTATTTTCTCGGTTGAATTTAGCATCCATCAGCTTAGAGTGGCAGAGGATAGTATTCCTTTGACAACATTTAGGACTAGATATGGATCGTACGAATGGTTAGTAATGCCGTTCGGACTAACTAATGCGCCAGTATTCTTTGTAGATTTGATGGACCGAATTTTCTGAGAGCACTTTGATAGGTTCGTGTTGGTATTCATAGATGACCTTTTGATATACTCTAAGGATGAAAGAGAGCATGAAGTTCATCTTAGGGTGGTGCTTGAGACGCTGAGACAACATCAGCTGAAGGCAAAATTTTCAAAGTGTCATTTTTGGAAAAAGGAAGTGAAGTTTCTTGGTCATGTAGTCTGAGAGAAAGGGTTATTTGTAGACCCGTCTAAGATCGAAGCAATGAATAATTGGAAGAGACCTGAGACAGTAACTGAGATAAAGAGTTTTCTTGGATTAGCTGGTTATCATCAGAGATTCATTAAGGATTTTTCGCGGATAGCGGCATCGATGACCAAGCTAACGCGAAAGGATGTGAAGTTCATTTGGACTGATAAGTGTGAGGAGGCATTCCAGAGATTGAAACACTTATTTACCAATGCACTTGTGTTAGTTGTTCTAGAAGGAAATTGGGATTTTGTAGTGTATACAGATGCATGTGGAACAGGATTAGCAGTTGTGTTAATGCAAAGAGATAAAGTGATTGCCTACACATCTCGACAGCTTAGACCGGATGAGGCTAGATATCCAACGCATGATTTGGAATTAGTTGTGGTAATTTTTGCGTTAAAGGTGTGGAGACATTACCTTTTGGAAGAGAGATTCAAGTTGTATACGGATCATAATTCGTTTAGATATTTATTCTCTCAGAAGGACTTGAATATGAGACAGCAGAGATGGTTAGAGTTTTTAAGCCGATTAAGATTTTGGTATTAAGTACACACTAGGAAAAGGCAACAAAGTTACAGATGCACTTAGTAGAAAACATCATAATGCAGTATTGGCAATGATAGCTAAGTGGAAGGATTTAGAAGCATTGACTACATGCAGGATATAGTGGAGATCCAAGAGTAGCTCTAGTAAGAAAACTGCTATGTTGTCATGTTTAGAAGTTCGACCGGCGATGATCGAAAAGGTTGCTTCTTAGCAGAAGAAGGATCCATTATTAGTTGAACGGATCAAAAAGTTAAGGGATGGAACAGAGAGCGATGACTTGAAAGATTTTAGTCTTAACCAAATTGGGTGGTTGAGGAAGAAAGGACGACTATGTGTTCCAAATGTAGGAAACATTAGGAAGGAAGTTTTAGAAGAATGCCATCGTTCGAAGTTCACCATTCATCCAAGAGAAACTAAGATGTACTAGGCATGAAAAGGAGTTTCTTCTGGGAAGGAATGAAGAGAGACATAGGCTTGTGGGTGAAATAGTTTTTGAGCTGTCAACAGGTAAAAGACGAACATCAAAAACCAAGTGGGGTACTTCAGCCTTAAGATGTTCCAGTATGGAAATGAGATTCTATCTCGATGGATTTCATAGTAGGGTTTCCAAGATCAAACAATGGAAATGATAGTATATGGATCATAGTGGACAGGTTAACCAAGAGTGCCAATTTCATTCCAGTTAAGTCAACCAGGACGACACCTGTTTTGGCTAAGTTATTCATGAGTTAGACTACATGGAATTCCTAGTAGTATAGTAGGTGATAGAGATTCCTTATTCACTAGCCAGTTCGGGAAGAGTCTATAGGAGACTTTGGGTACCAAGCTCAAGATGAGTACCACTTACCATCCATAGACAGTTGGGCAAGCGAAAAGGATTAACAAAGTCTTAGAAGATTTATTACGAGCTTGTGTGGTTGACTTTGGGGGATCATGGGAAGACCATCTACACTTAATTGAGTTTTCGTATAACAACAGTTATCAGACTAGCGTAGGGATGGCAGCGTTTGAAGCTTTGTATGGAAGGCCATGCAAATCCCTTGTTTGTTGGTTAGAAACTAGGAATAAGTTAGTTCTTGGTCTGGATTTGGTTAGGGAAGCTTCAGAAAAGGTTGAGTTAATTCGAGCTAGAATAAAGGAACCTCAGTCTAAGAAGAGCTATGTAGATAGAAGATGAAAGACTTAGAGTTCTCAGTTAGAGATCATGTTTTTGTCAAGGTATAACCGATGAAAGGTGTAATTTGATTTAGGAAATTAGGGAAATTGGAACCATGGTTCGTTGGACCATTTCCTTTTGTAGAGAGGATTAGGAAACTCGCATATATAGTAGAGTTACCGAACAGTTTGGCAGGAGTCCATGATGTTTTTCATATTTCTCACCTAAGGAAGCGTATTTGAGATCCAGATCACTACTATAGCACCAACTGTGTTAAAGGACTTATTATTGGAACCAAATTTGACTATATTTAGAAAACCAATTCATATAGTCGTGAGAGATGAGAAGAGGCTAAGGAACAAGATAGTCAAATTAGTTAAAGTCCAGTGGAGTGACGATGAGAGGTACTATACTTGGGAAACTGAGGGCAAGATTAGAGACGCTTATCCTGACTTATTTCATGGTATGTTTTACCTTTATGATTGATCTGATGTGCACCTTATCGTAATTTCGAGAATGAAATTCTTTAAGGAGGGGAGTTTGTAACGACCCTAATTTTGATTAACATTATTTAAGACATTTAATTAGTTAAATAAAATAATGTAAATGGTTAAGGGAATTGAGAGAATAATAGAAGCACAGCTGTGCCTAGATAAACAATGAACTAAAGGGAATTAAAATGGAATAGGAAAGGCTGATAGATATGGGCAAAATAGGAATAAGTTATATTCATATACCCTAAACCCTTTATCTGATGGCCCACATTTCGGAAGGTTTAAATCGACAATAATCCACACATGACCAACTTAAACAATCCAGAACATAGATAATCATTGAGGTTATTTAAGAAAAATAAGAAAAGGAGAAGTAACAAACACAGAATCTTGCAGTGGAATGACAAAATATAATAATCAAATAAACAGTTCATGAAGCTGTTTACTATGCTTTTGATTATAATTTATACAACATTTATCAGAGTTATACATATACAACAAAACAAATAAAATAATGCAGCAGACAATATGATGCAGGGAAATAATAGTAATAGTATACCAAATCTTCGTCTTCGTCTTCCAGAATAAATCTTCAATAAGCTGAAAAACTCAGGACTGACCCGAGTGTAATGAAAATGCAAAACACTCGAGTCAGGACTAAAATATCCTTATTTAAGTCAAATCAATATCGCATATAACATGAGTGTAACGACGTCAAAGATGTTTATGGGATTTCACATGTAACGATGCGACTTTCTGCGACTTCCTATGCCCAGAAAGTCGCATCGTTACATCACATATCTTATCCAGTGTATAACATGCGTGCAATAACTCAAGAGATGTTACAGGATTTTCCATCTCTTAAGGATCCTCAAAATATTTATATATAGTAGAATACGCTACATATATAATGTCTAGTCAGTATATTTTTCTTAGCGTTAAGGCTTTACATTAATCCCCCTTAACGCGTTTTAAGCATTGTTGTACAGTTTGCATATAAAACACCAGTAAGCTGTCGGTGGATAGGGATGCGCCGTGATAGGATAACACTAAACCAAAATCGTAGGGATCTCGTATAGGGACAAAAGTATGATAAGGCAAGTGAGGCAATGGCCAAGGTAAGATACTACCAGTTTATCCTTCTGGTTGGTGGTAATGCATCATAGCCATGATCGCCCACCGCATCTAACACTCCCAAAAATCCGAGGGTGCACACCAATCAATCACAATGTAAATGATGGTAATACGAAGAAGTGTGTCCGCTCGGGGTAGCTCGCCTACTTGACCTGTACGGCTCCTGTTTTTGTCATTTCCAATTGGCACAAGTACTAGTCTAATCCATCATCGTTCTCTTTCTTCAAATCCAGCAAACGTACGCTAAATCCAACCACTTCATTCTGGATCATCACTCCACGTACACAGTTGTTAAAGTGGTTTCGGTATCGACAAAGAGTATGCCCATATCCGGTTGTAACAACCCTAGTTTGGAGATTATCAGTATATATTAATTATAACGGAGGTTATAATTTAATATTGTAAATTAAAATATAATAGGAGATTTTAAATTGTTTGTTTGGAATAAACAGTGAATTTTGTAATTAAAATGGGAAAAATAACTTTCAGAACTTTATTTTGTTTAAATGTGAATAAATATGCGATTAAATATGGATTAGATAAGTATTTGGTTTAAATAAATTGAAATATTGGGTATTTATTAGTTTCGATCTAATAAATTAATTAGGTGATGTATTTCAACGTTAAATTGTTGAAATAAATCTAAAGTAATGGAAATAAAGTTTTAAAAATTTCATTCTGAGAATTTGGAGTGAAAATAATCAATTTGTAATTTTATTTGGGTAAATACAACGATATTGGAAAATATTGCCAATATTAATCTTTTATTGAATTTAAAATGAGAAATATGGAGATAATATGTTTTTTATTAAAGTAAAAGATGAAATATTGTTGAAAAAAATATTTTGATGATTAAAATGAGTTAAAATGATTTATTGTAATTTATTCGACAAGAAAACAATTTTTGTAAAAATTGTTGTAGTAAAAATAGCTTTTTGTAATAAAATTGTGTAAATTGTGAAATATAGATAAAAATAAGGTTTTATTTATAAAAATAACTTTTATTGTTGAAGTAAATTTTATTTTTTTTAATAACAATTTTATTTTCATACAATTGGTTGCATACATTTTTATTTGAGTTTATATTGAGAAATATGTGTATTTTGTGATAAAATAGGTTAAAACATGTACATAGCCTTGTTTTTCACTAAGTAAATTTTCTCTTGGGCTTAATTGGATAGATATTGGATCCATTAGCCTAATCTCTAGAGTTTTCTGGCTTGATAAAACTAACTGTACGTTAGTTTCCCTTCTTCCTTCTCTAAGGAATAAAGATACAGTAAGAGAAAATAGAAATAATGGCTACTCTCAACTAAAATCAATTTCTACTCAACTTTTACTGCAAATTTCAAAGAGAAATCATCCAAATCAAGACTAGAAAGGTAATCTCCATCCAATACAAAAGGGTTTTCATAAAAATCTTAGAATTTGATATATGAATTGTTTGTAATATTTTGTTTCTTCCTACATGTGTCTTTTCTAGCTTCTACAGGTTACTGAGGATCATTTATCCACCAAAAGCCATCATCTTCATCTTGAAATCGCACAAAATCTTGCTAAATTGCTAAGGTGAGTTTAGTACTCACAAAATCTAGCTAGAAAGGTTGAATGCTGAGTAAATCGTTCATAGAATTGCTTACTGTAAATATAAAAGTATCTGTACTTTGTTATATAAACTTCTTGTTTCTGGTTGCTACTTTGAGCACCGATATCTCTTTAATTTTCTCTCAAATTGCTACAGGATCTTTTCCGTAGTGTTATTTGGTTGTTAAACTTGTTGCATGTCAAATTTCAGTCCTTAATTCATCTATTTTCTATGTGTAATGCTCTCTGGAAGTTCGATACGAAGCAGAAATTGTAAGCAGGAAGAAGTCCGTAGACTGGGTCGACAGGGAGGTCGACCCAGCACCCTCTAGGTCGACCTGGCAGTCGACCAGGAAATTGACCTGGTCACTAGGCTGGGTCGACACTCTTGTTGGCCTAGTACGTGAACTGGTGGCCTTTTGTTCTATTTCTTTCCGCAGCTTTTAGTCTTCGTTTGCTATGATTTTTGTGATCAATTCCTTTGCAATTTTGAGAGGTTTTTGATGATGACTATGGGATATGATATCCATCAATGGATTAACCGAGATTTAGGGGAATTTGGAATTAAAAGTTTAATCTAAATTTGAATTGAATTCAAATATTGATTTGGAGTAATTTCTCCGTTTTCCTTGATTTCAAGCACTATTTCATCCAAATAAGTTTTGAGAAAATTTCTAAATAATTTGGGTTTTTGAAATCTTTATTATAAAATATTTTCAGATTATTATTGAATTATTATTAAATTATTTTAAAGTACTCAAGCTGAATTTTCAATAAAATGCCTTCAAAATGATTTCAGAAAATTATTTTAAAACCCATTTTCTCAAGTAAATTATTTTACAATTAATATACAATATTTTTACACTTTTTGGGCGTATGAGAAAGAGAATTAAATGGTTTAGTAAAACCCATGGTATGGGACACGTGAGTTTACTTTATTGGTTAATTTCGGACTTGTACGATCGAAACTATCTAGGTTATTGATTTCTGAGTTATTTAGCCAATTTATGGCGAGTTTTTGAGATTATAATTCCTATCTTTAGGAATTAACTATGAAGGCTAATATTTGGTGGGTTGTGGTTCGAGATCTACTATTCTAGGAGTATGATTTATGAGAACCCATTATAGTGTTTTACTTGCCAATGAGATGAGGTGAGTCCGAGTTTCCGATTTTAAGATTTTATGATGATTTCTGTTTTCTAATGTGGCAATGACTAGTGGTTAGTAAACCGTTAAGTGCGAATGTGTGGTATGGGACGCACGTTAACACTTTTCGGGTTCCTATTTGGGAGTTGTGATACATTCTAGGATTGCCAGTACTATAGACCTTCGGGTCATCTGGGACTACGACTTCGGTCGTCTAAGATTTACGACTTCGGTCGTCTGGGAGAGGTACCTAATATATATAGTACTGGGGGGATGGCACGTGCAGCATCGCTTCGGCATGCAAATGGGATTTGGCCAATCTGGGGAATTTTTATGAGTTTTTGATTTCGATTTCACCAATTTGAGATGATGAATTTACTTATAGCCTTGAGTTAGAGAAATGCTTATATACATTTGTTGTTTTATGGTGATTTGGATATTGGGATTGTGAACTCTTATTGAGTTTCATGAGTTTTGATTTGGAGATTTTGATGATATCACATATGGCTTATATATTGATTATGTTCTCTTACATTGTATAGCCCTTTGAATGTAAAACATCTATGCCATGTTAAACCTTATCATGTGAATAACTTTGTGCCTTATGGGATACTTATTCTTAGTTGTATAAATAGACTTGCTTATATCATTCCTTTATCTTTAAAGGAATGTCTCCCTTATGCACTTATATTCCTTTATCTTTTGGCTAATATCAAGTTCTAGTTAGCCTGACCCGTGTATTTATTACTCGGGTCAGACTGAGTTGCAAATTAGCTTTTGGACCTTTGCTAGCTTTACCTTTTGGGTTTCTTCATCGACTTTGGTTATGACATAGTTTTTGTGTAGTAGACTTTTGTTTGGGAACCTTATGATGTATCTATTCTTTTGTGGGGATGTATGTATATATTATGGTTGAATACCACTTGTGGCATGTTGTATTACATTTGATGTAAGTGTATATATATATATTATCTGTGTTGTTGTTCTGTGACTTGAGATTGTATTGTTATTATATTTTTTTTCCTGAATCGATCCTGTAGCCACCATAGTAGTGTATTAGAAAGGAATTAGGTATGTCGAATACTCGAGATAAAAATGAAAAAAATAAGTGCCAAAACCGACATACTTAGCTCTTATCTAATGCAAGACTATGATGGTCACCCTTAACCAACCCTATTCTCCGCATTAGCAGACATAATTACTATGTAATTCTCTTTGTTAATGTAGGTCTCGGGTTGGGGCATTACAGCTTGGTATCAGAGCTAGATTCAGAATAAAATGTAATAAACGCAGAGCAATATACACGATTATCATACATCAAGTATAATACAAGTGTAAACATCATCCCCAAATCGTAGTTGAACATAACCTTATCCTTAATCTTTTGAGTTCTTTGGGGGTAGATAGAAAGGAATATTTGTAGGAATGTTAATTGTAAATTCCATAGTATTCCTTATTCAATGAATTTTAATTGCTAATATCTACCCCTATGAATAATCCTAGCTTATCTTAACTTTCAACAAATGGCAGGAAGAGGTAGAGGTCGCACTTTGGTGTCTGGACCGTCAGTGGTTCTCGTCCTGAAGGAGTTTATATGTCGACCGACCGGATTCTTGAACATCTTAGGAGCACTCATCCTCCCGCTCCTACTCATTCCTCTCCTCCATGCAAATCTGCATTTGTGCGTATGTGCAGCGACTTCGCCCATCTTGGAGGCAAGCCATTCAAAGGCTCCAAGACAGTTCTAGAGGTTTACGCTTGGCTTTAAACTTGCGAACGCATCTTCACCTGCATGGAGATTTTCTATCATCACCGTGTTCTTGTAACATCAAGTATGATGCAAGAACGAGCATTAAACTGGTACAAGCTCGTTATAGCTGAGATAAACGAGTCTACTCTTTCATGGCAGCATTTCCGAGATCGTTTTGAGCTTAAGTTCGTGTTAGAATCCGAGAAGGCTTTCCTTGCCCATCGCTTCCTTGAGTTGAAGCAGGGAAAATCCTCTGTGTCAGATTATATATCCTCCTTCGAGTCTCTATCCAAGTATAGGCTCGAGTTCATTGGTACCCCATAGAAGAAGAATATTAAGTTCGTATATGGACTTAAGAAATATTTGAAGAAGTCGCTCATGCTTCAGCTTAAGCTCTCGTTCGAGGAGCTTGTGGATTCAGCGCTTCACCTTGAAGCCGTCGAAAAAGAAAGAGATAGTAGTGACGAGGCCAAGGTTCAAACGAAGATAAATAAGATGAAATTTCCCTTTCAGAAATCCCAATCATTTCCCCCTAAGAAGAAGACGCAAGGCAATTCTGGTTCTCACTCCGGTGCTGCACCTCCTTCAGTTAGAGTGTTGGCTTGCTTCAATCGTGGTTCTAGAGACCATCTAGTTAGAGAATGTCCTCAAACCCCCAAGTGTCATTACTGCAAAAAAGAAGTACATATAGTTTCAGCATGTCCTAAGAAGGGGAAGAGTTCAAGTTCGGGGAACCTGAATGTGGCAAAGGCTTCTGGTAGTGCATCTCAGTCTTGAGGTATATCTCATATTATTTTGAAAGGTTCTATTCTTTTTCTTGACTGTTTTAATCGAATCCTCTTCAATACGGGTGCTTGGAATTTATCCATACCGGAGAAGCTTGTTAATGCTATTGATGTTCTGGTCTCGTTGCTTACCTAAGGATTGCGAATCCTTTTGAGGGGATCCGCAATACTTGATGTGAGAATTTTAGGATTTGTTCCTTATAGTTTATCTTTGTGTGCGTATTAGCATGCTATTTTCTATCTTGAGTTTGGAGTAATTTGAGAGGGAGTGGCATGCATTTATCAAGCCACATTCTGTAATTTGAAGGGCCCTATATTTAGGTATCCTAATTCATTTGGTTGGTGGATTCTTTTCTTTGGAATATTGATTATGATTCTGAAGTCTCTGTATTCATTCTTGAGTATAGAGATGTTGATGATATATCTCAAATTTCCATCATTGTGACTCTGTTGATTTCTGTAAGTCCGTTCGGGTATGACACCTAATCGGGCAATCAAATATTGTATTGATCTCATTTCCAGTTCTTAGCCTTTCGGTCATCCTTCCATGAAGATGCCCACAAAGGAAATGAGGTGATCCTTAGAATTTAATTAATATTTCCATTCTTACCTCTTTTGAGATAACCTTTTTGGATACTCATTTATAGGCTTAGTAATATTACTTCACCCGAAGTAATGATTTTCCATTTGTGTTCTTCTTCTCATTTCTAGAAGATATTTTACTCTTACCTTTATATCTCGCTGATTTCTTATTCGATCTATTTTGTGGTGCTAGGGTCTTTCCTTAACTTGACCCAACACCGATTCTCATTAAATACGAGTTGTGGAAGATATTGTTCCTTTTACCGCATTCCGCACTCGTTATGAGTCTTGTGAGTAGTTCGTTATACCGTTCGGAAGAGCGAACACTCCAGTCTATTCCATCGATCATGAGAATCGAGTATTCTAGGAATATCTCGATGAGTCCCTTTTTTTGTTTTTGAATTTTGAGTATATGTAATGATTGTGTTTTCTATTTTTTCAAAAAAAAATAAGATATATTTCTAAGAGAAATTGGATTTGGATTTTTTTGGGATAAATAAAGAACATTTTGAGAACTAAATATGAGATACTTCTTTTATAAAAGATGATTTTTGTGTTGGGTTATCCATCAAGTGCTTTAAGAATTCTGGTCGATACGCCTGATCAACGTTATCGATAGGAATTACCTAAACGCTGTGATGAGACAATCAGACACGATAAATTGAGTTTTAAATGAGACTAAATTTGGAAATAAATTAAAAAGATTTGAGAACTAAATTTTATTCTGGATGACAATTGCAGCCATTGAACCATAGTGGGTTAGGATGAGTGGCAAAGTGGTTTTGATCATTTGGTCAAACTGCAGCCAATCGATAGGGTTATTTATTATAAATCAATGGTGAGGCAATGCCATTAAGATAATTGAAATATATAAATTTGAATATAATTATGTTTATTGTTGAAATGATGAGACAATACTTTGTTTGAAAAATAAATGGTTATTGAATACTTTAAAATAAGTTATTCATGTCAAAGATGGAGTTTGTTATGGGAATTTGGGTATTTGAAAATAAAGAGTAGTAAATTTTAAAATTTATCTTAAAGATTGTTCAGATGAAATTATAAATTCTTCCAAAAATTTAATTTTGGAATAAAAAGGGGAATATGGGTTTGAAATTATTTGTCATTTTATTTTTTATAAGAATTATAGGTAGGAGTTTGGAAAATTTCCAAGTGTTGAAAATTGAGATTTTGAATTTAAAAGCAATGAGTTTTCGAACTTTAAGAAGTTTGATTGTAAACAAAAATTTAGATTATGGTTTTGAGGATAATGAATTTCGAACTCCAATAAATTTTGATTGTAAATTAAAATTTAAATCTGTTATGTTCCTCGTGATTGTCTTTCCTTAGTGCAATAGTCTAATGAATAGCATTTTGCGATCGTTTGAGTAAGGTGATCTTCGTAGTAACCATCTCTCATCGGTTCTTCTTACCTCAATTGTTGTTATCTTAGTATCTGAATGGCTTTCCGTAGTAACATATGGAAAATCATCAGTTTCTGGTTGGAGTTCGGATAAAGCGATGCTAAATCCCAACTTTATTCGAGAAACTTTTGTGAAATCAATCTCTTTGATTGATTTTGGGTTGCACTTTTGCTTTTGTGTTCTTATTTCAAGGGTGAGATGTGTTCGAAATCATGAAGTGTTGCTCGAAGATATTTCATAGTCCTCAAATCCTGACTTATATATTCGGGTAATCATAGAATTTATTTAGCAATTTTATCTTGGTCTTCTTTCGTCTAGAGTAGAGAGTGAGGAATTTTGATCTCGTGCTTGTTTATCCTTCCTTTGAATGATGAAATAAATGTGTTGAATACAAACACTTTTTTAGAAATTGCGTGGATGCAATTTTGTTAAGGAGGGAGTCTGTAACAACCCTGGTTTGGAGATTACCTGTATATATTAAATTATAATGGAGGTTATAATTTAATATTGTAAATTAAAATATAATTGGAGATTTTAAATTGTTTGTTTGGAATAAACAGTAAATTTTGTAATTAAAATGGGAAAAATAAAGTTTGGAACTTTATTTTCTTTTAATTGAGAATAAATATGGGATTAAATATGGATTAGATAAGTATTTGGTTTAAATAAATTGAAATATTGGATATTTATTGGTTTGGAGCCAATAAATTAATTTGGTGAGGTATTTCAACGTTAAATTGTTGAAATAAATCTAAAGTAATGGAAATAAAGTTTTAAAAACTTTATTATGAGAATTTGGAGTGAAAATAATCAATTTTTAATTTTATTTAATTAAATACAACGATATTGGAAAATATTGCCAATATTAATCTTTTATTGAATTTAAAATGAGAAATATGGAGATAATATGTGTTTTATTAAAATAAAAGATGAAATATTGTTGAAAATAATATTTTGATGGTTAAAAAGAGTAAAAATGATTTATTGTAATTTATTCGACAAGAAAATAATTTTTGTAGAAATTGTTGTAGTATAAATAGTGTTTTGTAATAAAATTGTGTAAATTGTGAAATATATATAAAAATAAGGTTTTATTTATATAAATAACTTTTGATTGTTGAAATAAATTTTATTTTGTTTTAATAACAATTTTATTTTCATACAATTGGTTGCATGCATTTTTATTTGAGTTTATATTGAGAAATATGTGTATATTGTGATAAAATAGGTTAAAACATGTACATAGCCTTGTTTTTCACTAAGTAATTTTGCTCTTGGGCTTAATTGGGTAGATACTGGATACATTAGCCTAATCTCTAGAGTTTTTTGGCTTGAGAAAACTAACTCTACGTTCGTTTCCCTTCTTCCTTCTCTAAGAAATAAAGATACAGTAAGAGAAAATAGAAATAATGGCTACTCTCAACTAAAATCAATTTCTACTCAACTTTTACTGCAAATTTCAAAGAGATATCATCTAAATCAAGAATAGAAAGGTAATCTCCATCCAATTGAAAAGAGTTTTCATAAAAATCTTAGAACTTGAGATATGAATTGTTTGTAATATTTTGTTTCTTCCTGCATGTGTCTTTTCTAGCTTCTACAGGTTACTAAGGCTCATTTCTCCACCAACAGCCATCATCTTCATTTTGAAATCGCACAAAATCCTTCTAAATTGCTAAGGTGAGTTTAGTACTCATAAATGCTAGTTAGAAAGGTTGAATGTTGAGTAAATCGTTCATAGAATTGCTTACTGTAAATATCAAAGTCTTTATTCTTTGTTATATAAACTTCTTGTTTCTGGTTGCTACTTTGAGCACCAATATCTCTTTGATTTTCTCTCGAATTGCTGTCGGATCCTTTTCAGAGTGTTATTTGGTTGTTAAACTTGTTGTATGTAAAATTTCAGTCCTTAATTTATCTGTTTGCTATGTGGAATGTTCTCTGGAAGTTCAGTACGAAGCAGAAATTGTAAGCAGGAAGAAGTTCGTAGACTAGGTCGATAGGAAAGTCGACCCAGCACTCTCTAGGTCGACCTGGCGGTCGACCTGTCCACTGGGCTGGGTCGACCCCCTTGTTAGCCCAATACGTGAAGTGGTGGCCTTTTGTTCTATTTCTTTCCACAGCTTTTAGTCTTCGTTTGCTATGATTTTTGTGATCAATTCCTTTGCAATTTTGAGAGGTTTTTGACGATGACTATGGGTTATGATATCCATCAATGGATTAGCCGAGGTTTAGAGGAATTTAGAATTAAAACTTTAATTTAAATTCGAATTGAATTCAAATATCGATTTGGAGTAATTTCTTCGTTTTTCCTCCATTTCAAGCACTATTTCTTCCAAATAAGTTTTGAGAAAATTTCTAAATAATTTGGGTTTTTGTAATCTTTATTATAAAATATTTTCAGATTATTGTTGAATTATTATTAAATTATTTTATAGTATTCAAGCTGAATTTTCAATAAAATGCCTTCAAAATGATTTCAGAATTTTTGTTTAAAACCCCGTTTTCTCAAGTAAATTATTTTACAAATAATATACAATACTTTTACATTTTCGGATGTATGAGAAAGAGAATTAAACAGTTTAGTAAAACCCGTGGTATGGGACACGTGAGTTTACTTCGGTTAATTTTGGACTTGTACGATCGAAACTATCTGGGTTATTGATTTCTGAGTTATTTAGCCAATTTATGGCGAGTTTTTGAGATTATAATTCCTATCTTTAGGAATTATCTGGGAAGGCCAATATTTGGCGGGTTGTGGTTCGAGATCTACTATTCCAGGAGTATGATCTATGAGAACCCATTATAGTGTTTTACTTGCCAATGAGATGAGGTGAGTCTGAGTTTTCGAGTTTTGAGATTTTATGATGATTTCTGTTTTCTAATGTGGCAATGACTAGCGATTAGTAAATCGTTAAGTGCGAACGTGTGGTATGGGACGCATGTTAAAACTTTTTGGGTTCCTATTTGGGAGTTGTGACACATTCTGGGATTGCCAGCACTATAGACCTTCGGGTCATCTGGGATTACGACTTCGGTCGTCTGAGATTTACGACTTCGGTCGTCTGGTAGAGGTACCTAATATATATAGTACTGGGAGGAATAGCGCGTGCGGCATCGCTTTGGCATGCAAATGGGATTTGGCCAATTCGGGGAATTTTTATGAGTTTTCGATTTCGATTTCACCAATTTAAGATGATGAATTTACTTATAGCCTTGAGTTAGAGAAAGGCTTATATATATATGTTGTTTTATGGTGATTTTGATATTGGGATTATGAACTCTTATTGAGTTTCATGTGTTTTGATTTTGAGATTTTGATGATATCACATATGGTTTATATATTGATTATGTTCTCTTACATTGTATCACTACAAGAAAAACTAGTATCAGTAGCATAATATAGCAGCGTTTCAATGTTATGTGCTACCTTTGTTTATTTTGGTAAAAAGTGGAACGCTAATTATGCTAAAATATTTGGCGGGACACGAAAATTAGGCGGCTACGTTTATTTTGGTCATTGGAATTCATTTTCATTCGCACAGTTTTAAGTTCTCAATTTTCGTTCAAAGAAATGGCCTAATGAATAGATAACTCTCTAGATTTTCCCAATTCGTCTTTCCCAACCAAAATCCCAACTTCTGTACTCTAAATTTTGTCGATTCTTAAGGTAGACTTCTAGATCTGGAGGAGTATGGTTCTCCGTAGTCTAGGGTAGGCAACCCGGACACCTTGGCTCTATAGCTTTAGTTCCATACGGTGTTTCACATAGTGAAGGCTGATTAACTCAGCATCGATCTCTGCTGATCCAGAATAAAAAGGTAATAGTTTTGGGTTTGAGATTTTATCCTATAATTTGATACTTTTACCTAGAATTGTATGATCCGAGCATTTTAGTTTTTATAATCAGATTCTGACTTCTTAATGTGGATTAAGATCTAATGGGTATTATTTTTGTTTTTGATTTGAATCATCTAGCAGTTTTATTTGTTTATCTAGTTACCCACTGTGTTGAGATGAAGAAATATTTTATCTAATTGTATTTGGTGGTTAATATGACAGATGATTTTCATAGCTATAGAAACTGATTGTATTTCGTGGTTAATGAAGATTTTATCTGATTGTAAAGCGATCTTCAAACTTTCCACTAGCTTCATTCTGTATACTCTCCAATTTTCGTAGCTGTAAAAAGGTAAATTTTTTATTACCCAACTAACCATAAAACCAACTGGTTCAATAATTAATAGCATCAACAATCACAATTCCATGAAAATACTCAATTTATGTTACTTTTCGATCTCTTTGTAGTCCTATGATAATTTGTTTAATAAAGCATGCAAAAACTAAGTTGATGTCCAAATTTATACTAGTTTCAAAAAGAAGGAAGCAGGAACTAATTGAACTTAGTTTCCAAAGATTAACTATTTTAATATGTAGCCAAAAATATTTAAATTCACAAATATAAACTAATGGCAATCGACAACATCGTAGAACATAGATTTATATGAGGTGATTGCATTGTTAGGAAATATGTGTACTGTTAGTGGTAGTTTGTGACTAGGCAAAGTAAATTATATTGGAAAACTGTTTGGGAAAAGGAAAAAATCAGTTGACAATTGCGGTAGTTAAGAATTTTTGTCTAATAAAGATAATGAAGAATATGGTTATACTATATGTTTCTAGATATGGTTGGTTCTCAAGACTTAAACCATTATTAAAATTAAATGCAATAGGTGGTTGGATTCATATATTGGTATACAGTTAGTAATCAAGAGAATCCAACCGACTTAACAAATGAGAATGAAAACATAATAAATGGCCAAAAGTAGTTCAAGATTTTATACACAGTTCAAATTCAAAAAAGGTATGAATAAATAACACTCTTATCGCTTTATTCTACCATAATTATTTGCTTCATCATAACAAGTTAATCCAGTGTAAACCACAAAGTCAACAAAGTATAATCATCAAGGATGACCTGGCTGGAAAGGGTCGCAACTTCTCAACTTATGCAGCAAACAAGGGAATTTTTTTGTCGTTGAGGTAATTCCAAACTCTATTCACCTAATCATTATTTAAGTTAAAAAATTTCTTAGAATGACTAAACTGTTCTATGATCATGATGACGATAAGAATGCTCTGAATGGTGACAAAAAACATGTTTTGAGATCTGCTGCCAACTACTCGAAAAGGAACAAGAAAAGGAATGCCCATCAATGTACGTATTCACCCCTTTACACTATAATATGTCAACAAATCAAAAAATCAAGCTTAAAAATTGAGAGAAACTGAAAGTAAGCATGCACAAGTGCACATATTCAACGAAAAATAAATATTAGATAGATGATGTTGTAAACTTTACAAAACGACCATTGCAAATTGCAAACTGGAAGTATTGTATAACATAAATTCTAATATAGATAATACTTATTGTTTTAGTTCTACATTAAGGAAAGTAATTGCAGTACTCCTACCTTGCTCTTCACTATGTTGTTAACAAATTTCCATATCATGTCCAAAAAATTTGTAAAAGAGATGAGAGTTATTCAGGATAAAAAGGAAAGATTCAGGATCAGTATAAAAGAGCAACATAAGATATTAATTATTTGTGGAATTTATGAATAATCAAGAAATGATAGGGAAAAGTTTGTTTTGTTTTTGCTGTTAGCATAGCTATGGATATGATTCATCGTACTAATATAAAATTTGGACTCGATCGATGTATAAAAATAAATAAACGAGTATATGTAAAAACTTAATAAAGGTATTTGTTAGGAAGACTATATATTTTATAAATTATTTTATTATAAGGGTAGTACTGAGAAAGCAAATTATATGATAAAGATAAAAAAAAATTATTTGTCATTCACCACAAGTAATAATGGTAAGATATTGGTTTATTAGTTTATGATCTTCGGATTGATTAACTGAAAAAAGGAATACTTCAAATATGCATAGATTTGGAAACCTTATGCGTACATGAAAATTGTGTTGGTTGTATATTTAAAATAACTTTGAATTAGTGGCATATATCCTCATATTCTTGAGGACTATTATAAATAAGAAAATATTTTTTTCGGTTTGGAAAAGAGGTAACTTGGTGTTTATATATTGAAAATTTCTCAGAAGTGAAGTTAATATGCCACAATAATTCTCCTCTCAACTATACCAAAAGCAATATGGCATTAAACTCTACAGCATGTTAATGTTATTATCCTTTCGGCCATGACTTATTCATCTTAGCCCATACATACACCATGATTCTGGTTTAACTACTGAACATTATTTTAATGTATAGGCCGGAGTAGAATGCACATCAGTTCTCAAGTTAGATAGGAACCACATAGGAGCACTAATGTTGCATTCCCAAACACTTGTTACACTTAAAGACTACTAGTCTGCACTTTTTGTTGTGAACAGACTGATTGAGCTGGACCCCTCATCAGATGTATGCCGAAACCTACAGGCTTGTTTGAAAACTCAACTGGTACTCTTTCTTTTTCTGTTATCACACTATAAGTTTTGAATTACAGATCGGAAGGTACTGTGATTGTATTTTTTTATTATTTCTCCACTTTAATAGCAAACCTACATTGCTCAAGTGAATAGAGCCATAGAATCCAGTAAAGGGTGCCTTTAAAGTAAAACAATCCACTACTGCAGCAGCCTGTAATGTGCTTCTTCTTTACCTTTTGAAAGGGGTTAAAAGAAAATTAATACAACATCTTTAATGATAAATCACACTTGCATTGAGTTCACCTTTTCAAGATATCATGATTTTATAATAACATTGAACATTTGATCTGGTTGTCTTAAGTTTGCATTGAGTTTGCTTTCAGTACATTTTGCATAGAAATAGAAAATACTATCCCATTCTTTTGTCTCTCAAATTTTAATGAATATAGCATTAAAATTTAAAACCACTAGTCCTGGTGCTATTTATATGATTTGTATTAAAACTTCAGCTTTAATTTCTTAGCTGTAATGATATTCTCAGTCATATGTATAAGTTATGCGTACGTATCTATAATACTATGCTTGCTAATTATCTCTTGAAATACCAGAGTTTGAAAACTTGAATTTGACAGAGACTGATGGTAATTTACTGCTTCAAAATTACCATGCTTGTGGGATTGACAATTATACCATCCTCAGTGTTATTCACATGTCTTTTAGAGCACTTTAATATAACATAGAAACACTTTGCAGTGTAATCTTGCTTTTAACCGAGCTTTTCAAAGATAATAATTGCGTTGTCGGAGATTTAAAGGATTCATGGGAAAATACAATGTTTAATATTACAAATAGCCTTTTTGCTGCAAGAATCATATACGTTGAAATTTGTCAGTTTTGAGATTCAAGAACTTAGTGCTTGTGATAATCAGGGACGTAACTTTTTAATTTTCCTTTTCTTTTTTCTAATTATATACGGTATCATTGACATGTAGTTAATGGAGCAGCTTCACTGGCAGATCATCCAATCAAAAGGAACACATCATTTCTTTTGGGAAATGAATGTACATGGATATCAGAATAAGAAATAGAGATATGTGAGTACTTTGTGTACATTCCGCACTATGATTTTGGTACTGCTTTGTTGAATCTGACAGTAGCTGCATATACTGTTGTATATCATTGTTGAGTATGGGCCAAATTTCCTAAAAGAAGTCACCAAGGGAGAAAAATTGATGTAGAAAAGAAACCCATAAAGCAAGGAATTACTCTATTGGTAATCAAGCAACGAACATGAATTTAATTGTTATATATGTTGTTGATTGTTAAACTCGTTTGCAGGTAATTAGCTATTTCGAAGCGAAGACTGTCGACAACAAAGAACTATTGGTAATCAAGCAACGAACATGAATTTAATTGTTATATATGTTGTCGTATTTTGTTAGTACCATTTGTGGAAACTTGTCTGTGAATGCTTGTAGTATGTGACTTATTTTGTTGAAAAACTACTATCGAATTGATTATGGATATTATATTTGATTGTGAGATTAGCATATTTTTGCAATTATTTGAATATGATGATCATATGATTGATTGTTTGTATATGCTAATTATGTGATTTAATTGTTTGTTTGAATATATGAAAATTATGCGTTTGATCGTTCGTTTTAATATGAATAGTATATAAGCGATTGCTGGAAATGGTATAAACCAAAAAATGCAACCAAAAAATGAAGACTTATGGTAGCGTTTTTTTAACCCTACAGAAAAAACATATAGCTGCATTTAAAAGTGACTTTTGGTAGCGTTTTTTAAATCCTATAGAAAATACCTATAGTTGCATTTAAAAGTGATTTTTGGTAGCGTTTACTACAACGCAACAAAAAGTTTTAGACTTTTAGTTGCATGTCGTATAGCAGTGTTCTCTAAAACGCTACCATAAGTTATGGTAGCGTTTTTTCAACGCTACCAAAAGTCTTTTCTGGTGTAGTGTATAGCCCTTTGAATGTAAAACATCTATGACATGTTAAACCTTATCATGTGAATAACTTTGAGCCTTATAGGATACTTATTCTTAGTTGTATAAATAGACTTTCTTATATCATTCCTTTACCTTTAAAGGAATGTCTTGCTTATGCACTTATATTCCTTTATCTTTTGGTTAATATCAAGTTCTAGTTAGCCTAACCCGTGTATTTATTACTCGGGTCAGACCGAGTTGCAGATTAGCTTTTGGACCTTTTCTAGCTTTACCTTTTAGGCTTCTTCATCGACTTTGGTTATGACATAGTTTTTTGTAGTAGTCTTTTGTTCGGGAATCGTATGATGTATCTATTCTTTTGTGGGGATGTATGTATATATTGTGGTTGAATACCACTTGTGGCATGTTGTATTACATTAGATGTAAGTGTATATGTATATTATCTGTGTTGCTGTTCTGTGACTTGAGATTGTATTGTTATCGTATTTTGTTTCTGAATCGATCCTGTAGCCACCATAGTAGTGTATTAGAAAGGAATTAGGTATGTTGAATACTCGAGATAAAAATGAAAAAAAAGTGCTAAAACTGACATACTTAGCTCTTATCTAATGCAAGACTATGATGATTACCCTTAACCAGCCCTATTCTCCGCATCAATAGACAGAATTACTATGTAATTCTCTTTGTTAATGTGGGTCTCGGGGTAGGGCGTTACACCGGCCTTGGTCTCTTTAACAACCGAACGTCGTTTTACCCATCGGTTGGTACTTTTACATTTCAAAAATAGTTCATACTTGATATCAAAATATCATATTTGCTTCAAAATCAAATCCATTTCGAAATCATCAAATTTACTCAAAATATACCATTTCATTTCAAAATCATTTTCGCCTTAAAATCTCGGTTTCAGTTCAAATATTTTTTCGAATTTCAATTTTGGTTATACTTCATTTTAACCCAATTCGTATTTAAATCCAAGATTTAAATATAAACGTTTCACCCTATTGACCAGCTTGAATTTTTTAGAAAATAGTTTGAATAGTTTTAAAATGGTTTAAGTAACTAAAATAGTTAAAAATATTTTAAATGGTTAAAATAGTTAAAAATAGTTTAAATGGTTAAAATAGTTTAATTTAAAATAGTTTAAGCATTAAAATGGTTTATATAGCAAAATAGTTTGGAAAATCAAAATAATTTGAATATGTAAAAGTAGATTTTAAATAGTTTATATTAGAATAATTTATTTGAAAATAGTTTAAAAGTCAAACCGATCCAATTTCCAAATCTTCTCAATTCAAATCAATTCAATTTCAATCTCCAATTAAATTGGTTCAATTTCGATTTCAATTCGAATTAACTTCGATTCCAAATTAATTTCAATTTCAATTCCAAAATTAATTTCAACTCAATTCCCAAATTTTAAACCATTTCGACTTATATCAATCTCGAGTTCGATTTCAAGAATATTGATTCAAAACAATTAGATCCAATATACCTTCAATATCCAATTTAAAATCTAAATCTTCAAATATAATTAAATTCCAAGCTCAAATTTGAAATATCATTTATATCACTTTTATCTAGCAATATTCAAAGTTCAAATAAAATTTCAAATCCTTTTAAAACAAATCAATTTTCGAAATTTAAATCATATTTCGATTATAACTTCAAAATCTCAACTTCGATTATTTAAATAATTTCGATTACCAAATTAAAATTTTAACCTTTCGAGCTCAGGTTCGAAAATAATTTGATTTCCATAAATTCGATTTTTACTCCTTTAAAACAAATCATTTAAATAATTTCTAGTCATATTTTTTAAAATCGTTTAATTTAACCAATCTGGTGTCCGTATATAATTTCTATCCTATGGCCAAGTGATCGGTTATTTCAATTTAATTTTAGGGATGGATATATATCATTTCAATCCAAATCATAGTATCATATGTCTATATCATTTCAACCTATTTCTTAATTTGTTCCAAATAATTCAATTTACAGTTTTATATACTGTAAACAAATTACAGGGTGAAAACAGGACATAAAAAAAATTAAATAAACACCCAACCATCCAAATATCAACCAATTTGCATTCATTACAAACAACCATCCAAACAATCAATAAGTCATAACAATTTCATAGCTATTATTATTGGGTATTTTACTAACAATTAAATTCCAAATTCAAATTTAACGGTCAATTTTAAATTCTACAGTTAATTCAGATATCAATTTATAGGTCAATTTAGCTACCAAATGTCAGTCAATAAAATAAATAATTTCATGATATCAATTTAACGAAAATCAGAAAATTTTAGTACGTTGTGAGCGTTATGAAACAATCACCTTGAGTTTTCAATTTTAAATCAAATCGAACAACGTTCGATTTAACCTAAAATTTTAACTAGCTCCAAATGACTTCAAATCAGTTCCAGAATGTAGTGCTCGTCGCCATAATTCCGTCACCGCTTGTATCGTCTCAATCGGATCTCGTATGAGGGAGTTATGAATTTTATAAGTTATCGATTAAAATGTAATTAAATTAAAATACAAATTTATTTCTATGTTAAACCCATACCCATATGCTAACAGACCCGGCCCGCTCTAACACCCCCATTTTCTTCTTCCCACTTCAACAAGCCTGTACACGATACTGTGAAACCCAAACTACCGTGCACAATCTCGAGTGATACGAGCTAGAGTGGTCGAAACCCAAATCCGTCGACTCCGCTACACTCCTCATCAAAAACTACACCTGTACGTCCCCACCACCACGCGACCGGCCTTCATCTACCTATCGCGACCTGCTCGTGCTCTATTCCATTTTCTGTTGTGACGTAACCCCCAATACACAGCCGAGCTTCCCCATCTCCTGGCCACATGTGCGCCTCAACATCAGGAACGCACCTCCCATCACCAATTTACCCAACACTGCCTACACTCCAAGAAAATTGGAACCTTAGCACACACCCCGCACACGACATCACAGTTGAGCACTCCAAAACTCGATCGAACACCCTAAAAATGCGCCAGTGGGAAGATCCACTCGTAACATGAATTTTAAGATGCATTCGATGATTTTTAATTGAGTATAATTCGAGTTGTGGATTTTTGAAATTTTAAGAAGTTGATTTCCTTTGTATTTTTTCTTCTTTGTAACCTGCGTGAACAAAATGGGAAGAGGGGATGCGATTTACTAGGAGAACAAGTTGTAGACTCGTAAAAAACAATAGGGTGGCTGATGAAATATGTAAACGGCTGAAAGACAGGGTCAAATCGAATTGAATTATATTATTTAAAATTCGAAAATATCTGGCTAAAATTTCCGGATCCCAATCGAGGTGTGCCGCTAGGCATTTATAACGTTATACCGCTATTCCGAGTGCAATGGAACAAGTTTTGAGTCCTAATTCAATTGTATGGAGAAGATAGCTCTTTGGACCCAATTATTATATGGAATTTTCGATATTAAATTCAACACGTTTTTATCCCGTATGACCAAACAATAACTCCAAACGCTACGAAATTTGAAATCCGTTAATAATACACTGTTACGGATCCAATGGAAATGGTTTCGTCGAATTTCAAAACTGTGCCCCGAAAGGCTATTTTTTACTCGTCAATTAAAATATAAAATTTCAAAATTTGAATTAATCACTTAAATTCAATTTTAAGTGTTGACAATCTTCATTCTTGTTTAAATAACATCTAAACCAACTTTTGAAATAATTTTCACTCATATTTAATTCAAAATTCAATTATTCATATAATTTCCAATATTACATTTAATAATTTAATTATCCTATAAATTAATATAAATAAATCATTAAGTTCCAAATAAATTTTAGTTATCAATATCATTTTATTTCTATCTAAATAATTCCCAATTATTATTCAACTTTAGTTATTGATTATAAACCTAGTTAATATACAGAATTTCATTTCAATACTCGTTATCGCCAAATCTTCGATATTTCAAAATTTTATTCAAGTTCATATCCAATAAATTACGTTCAAAATCATTAAATTTTTATTTTTAACCATTTTTATTCAATAATTATTTCAAATTCCATAATTTAAATTAGTTAAAAATACGGGTCGTTACAATCTCCTCCACTCAAAACTTTTCGTCCTCGAAAAGGAACTGAGTAGATAATTTTTCATTTGATATATTTAAAAATATAATCAACTTATAAAACATAAAATCCATCAGAAAACTTTTACTACGTTTCTACTATGCTACTCTGATTGGCTTATGGAATTTACAAGTTAGTTATCAAAACAAGTTATAAAAATTGTAAAACTTCAAAAATTTTCAAACACCTAGATTTACGGAAAATTTCGGCAGCGTCTCCTTTGCGCGACTCGATCGGAAATTTTTTACAATTCAATATATAACCCAAATATACCAAATAGATATCAAATATACATCTCATCTCAATGATGAGGCATCCCATAGGAAAAACTAAAAAAATGCAGTATGTAATTCGAGATGTGTACCTTATTATTGTTAATACGAGCGAGTTCGCTCGTATTAAGCAAGCAAAAGTGTATAAAATCCGCGTATACATCCAAACGGTCTTTGTATGTACTTATCTCAACTCAATCTAGAATATTAGTTCTATATAGAAGATATAGAAGGCATATATGAGCTTAATAGAAGCATATAACATGAATTTTAAATCCAAACCATAACATAAGCGTTGATATACAAACAACAATCATATACAATAAAACTATTATAACGACGATTTACAACAAAAGAAACCATTCAATTATTAGTATTCATCCAATTAATTCATAACGATACGAATTTGCATCATCTAATGCCAATATTTAATTTATACATTTCATTTCATATTAACATTCAATTTTTATTAACATTTAATCGGTTTGCTTCATATTTATTCACATCTATTTAATTTACCTTTAACTTATTCAATTTAATTGTTAATTTTCAATTATTTCATTTTAGGTTTAGCAATATCTCATATAAATTCATTTATTCACATTCATTTTCATAATTTCATTTAATAACAAATTTATTTGTGAAACATTTTACTAATCATCACTTTAGTTTATAATCATTTTATAAAAGTCCGACTTCTTATATGTGACTTTATCTAAGTTTATAGTTATCTCAAAAGTTACAAATTCAATATCACAATTTCTTTGCAAATTTATATTTAATTCTATAATCAATTTACAAAGATATTATTTGATTTATTTATCTACTTTCTTAAGTTCCACTTTCTTATTCCATTTAGTCAATAATCATTTCATAATATACTAATTAATTATATAGCATTTATTATTACAACTAAATTTCATTTATATACATTTTAATTACTTTTAAGTTTTGTTTACTTGTATAATATCCCATTACATATCCAAATCATCATTTTAACTTTTAACATTTGGCAAGTCTTATTATATGTTATTAGAATGCAATTTGGTATTATACAAATTAATCCGATTCATTTTACTCAATTAGAATTTTCACTATTTTAATTTGTTTAAATCTTCTTTACTTCCAAATTTAGAGTTGTAAACTTCAACTCTAAAGTTTCTCAAAACATTTAGCTTAGATTTCTTAATTCTCTTATTTTATAAGTTCTGGTTATTCAAATATTTCATTCAAATAATTTGAAGATTATTAATTAACAGAACTTAAAAATTTTAAATACTGGGTTCATTTCAAATCATTTGAAATAAGTATTTATACTATCTCTTTTGTATATCAAATCGTACTTTTAGAGTTTAAACCAAAATCCGTTTATCAAAACAATTTCGTAGCAAAGCTTTTCAGAAGTCTCCCCCACTTTGAGACTCGAAAATGAATGTCGATGATGCTACACAGTCATCACCGAAATTATTTTCCAGCGACAGAAGAGGGGAGTACCGAATTCATTCCTTTTAAAATTGATTTGAAAACAATTTGTATTTGTATATACTTTTAAACAATACTGATATTATTTTCCAAACCTTGAAAACCATTTTCAAAAACACCGGAATTTAAATTTCTCAAATTCTCAATTTTTTTATATTCATTTTACTTGCAAATTATATTTTATAAATCACATTTATACAATTTCATTTTCTTATAATCATATAATAGCTAATAGTTTAGGAATATTGACTAATCCAACAATAAACGATAATGATCAATATTATCATTTCTAACAACCAATTCACACTATGTATACCATCATAATTTCTGAAATTATTCCTTTATATACAAAATATTAGGTAAAATTATTTCATTTATCCAATTTCAAAACAATACTATGTCAAATTGTTCTGTTTAAGTATTTAGAGATCCCAATCAATAACGTTAATTACTCGTATTGACCAGAATCCATAAGCCACTCAACAAACCAACTAACACAATATAAAACAATTTTTATATTCACTAAAAAATACACACTCATATCTATTAATACACTCAAACTCATTCTAGGGTTCTACTGACCCCATCTCTAGTGAGGTACCCCTCAAAGCTAAGGTTATCGCTAAACCAAAGCTCTGATACCATATGCAACGGCCCATATTTCGGAAGGTTTAAATTGACAATAATCCATGCATGTCCAAATTAAACAATCCGGTACATAAATAATCATTGGGGTTATTTAACAAAAATAAGAAATGGAGAAGAAACAAACACAGAATCTTGTAGCGGAATGACAAAATATAATAATCAAATAAAAAGTTCATGAAGCTGTTTACTATGCTTTTGATTATAATTTATACAACATTTATTAGAGTTATACATATACAACTGAAAAAATAAAATAATGCAGCAGACAACATGATGTAGGGACAATAATAGTAATAGTATACCAAATCTTTGTCTTCGTCCTCCAGAATAAATCTTCAATAAGCTGAAAAACTCAGGACAGACCCGAGCATAATGAAAAGACAAAACACTCGAGTCAGGACTAAAATATCCTTATGTAAGTCAAATCATTATCGCATATAACATGAGTGTAAGGGCGTCAGAGATGTTTACGGGATTTCACATCTGCTATCCGATGTATAACGTGCATGCAATAACTCAAGAGATGTTACGAGATTTTCCATCTCTTAAGGATTTATCAAAATATTTATATATAGTAAAATACGCTACATATATAATGTCTAGTCAGTAAAATAAATATTTTTCTTAGCGTTAAGGCTTTACATTAAGCATTGTCGTACGGTTTGCATATAAAACACCGGTAAACCATCGGTGGATAGGGATGCGTCATGATATAACAAGAAAAACCAAAATCGTAGGGGTCTCGTATAGGGATAAAAGTATGACAAGACACGTGAGGCAATGCCCAAGGTAGGATACTACCAGTTTACCCTTCCCGGCCGGTGGTAACGCATCATAGCTATGATCGCCCACCGCATCCAACACTCCTAAAAATATGAGGGTGTGCACCAATCAATCACAATGTAAATGATAATAATACGAAGAAGTGTGTCCGCTCTGGGTAGCTAGCCCACTTGACCGGTACGACTCCTTTTTAGTCATTTCCAATTGGCACAAGTGCTAGGCTAATCCACCATCGTTCTCTTTCTTCAAATCCAGCAAACGTACGCCAAATCCAACCACTTCATTCTGGATCATCACTCCACGTACACAGTTGTTAAAGTGGTTCCTGTATAGACAGAGAGTGTGCCCATATCCGACCCCGGTCTCTTTAACAACCAAACATCGTTTTACACACTGGTTGGTACTTTTACATTTCAAAAAAGTTCATACTTGATATCAAAATATCATATTCGCTTCAAAATCAAATCCATTTCGAAATCATCATATTTACTCAAAATATACCATTTCATTTCAAAATCATTTTCGCCTTAAAATCTCGGTTTCAGTTCCAAAATTGTTTCGCATTTCAATTTAGGTTATACTTCATTTTAACCCAATTCATATTTAAATCCAAGATTTAAATATAAACGTTTCACCCTATTGACCAGCTTGAATTTTTTGAAAATAGTTTGAATAGTATTAAAATGGTTTAAGTAATTAAAATAGTTAAAAATATCTTAAATGGTTAAAATAGTTAAAAATAGTTTAAATGGTTAAAATAGTTAAAAATAGTTTAAATGGTTAAAATAGTTCAATATAAAATAGTTTAAGTATTAAAATGGTTTATATAGCAAAATAGTATGGAAAATCAAAATAATTTGAATATGTAAAAGTAGACTTTAAATAGTTTATATTAGAATAATTTATTTGAAAATTGTTTAAAAGTCAAACCGATCCAATTTCCAAATCTTCTAAATTCAAATCAATTCAATTTACATCTCCATTTAAATTGATTCAATTCCGATTTCAATTCGAATTAACTTCGATTCGGAGTTAATTTCAATTTCAATTCCAAAATAAATTTCAACTCAATTCCCAAACTTTAAACCATTTTGACTTATATCAATCCTGAATTCGATTTTCAAGAATATTGATTCAAAACACTTAAATCCAATTTACCTTCAATATCCAATTTAAAATCTAAATCTTCAAATATAATTCAATTCCGAGCTCAAATTTGAAATATCATTTATATCACTTTTATCTAGCAATATTCAAAGTTTAAATAAAATTTCAAATCCTTTTAAAACAAATTAATTTTCGAAATTTAAATAATATTTTGATTATAAAGTCAAAATCTCAACTTCGATTATTTAAACAATTTCGATTACCAGATTAAAATTTTAACATTTCGAGCTCAGGTTCGAAAATAATTCGATTTCCATAAATTCGATCTTTACTCCTTTAAAACAAATCATTTAAATAATTTCTAGTCAAATTTTTTAAAATCATTTAATTTAACCAATCCGGTGTCCGTATATAATTTTCTATCCTATGGCCAAGTGATCAGTTATTTCAATTTAATTTCAAGGATGGGTATATATCATTTCAATACAAATTACAGTGTCATATGTATATATCATTTCAACCTATTTCTTAATTTATTCGAAATAATTCAATTTATATTTTTATATATTGTAAATAAATTGCACGGTGATAACAAGACATAAAAAATTAAATAAACACCCAACCATCCAAATATCAACCAATTTTCATTCATCACAAACAACCATCCAAAAAATCAATAAGTCACAACAAATTTTATAGCTATTAATATCAGGTATTTTACTAGCAATTAAATTCTAAATTCAAATTTAACTGTCAATTTTAATTTCTACAATTAATTCAGATATCAATTTATACATCAATTTAACTACCAAATGACAGTCAATAAAATAAATAACATCCTGATATCAATTTAACGAACATCAGAAAATTTTAGTACGTTGTGAGCGTTATGAAACACTCACCTTGAGTTTTCAATTTTAAATCAAATCGAACGACACTCTATTTAACCTAAAATTTTAACCAGCGCCAAACGACTTCAAATCAGTTCCAGAACGTAGTGCTCATCACTATGATTCCGTCGCTGCTTGTTTTGTCCCAATTGGACCTCGTATGAGGGACTTATGAATTTTATAAGTTATCGATAAAAATGTTATTAAATTAAAATACAAATTTATTTCTAAGTTAAACCCATACCCATATGCTAACAGAACTGGCCTACTCTAACACCCCCATCTTCTTCTTCCCACTTCAACAAGCCTATACATGATACAGTGAAACCCAAACTACCATGCACAATCTCGAGTGATACGGAGATAGAGTGGTCGAAACCCGAATCCGTCGACTCCGCTACACTCGTCATCAAAAACTGCACCTATAGGTCACCACCACCACGCGACTGGCCTTCATCTACATATCGCGACCTGCTCGTGCTCTATTCCATTTACTGTAGCAATGCAACCCCAAATACACAGCCGAGCTTCCCCATCTCCTGGCCACACGTGCGCGTCGAGATCAGGAACGCACCTCCCATCATCGATTTACCCAACACTGCCTACACTCCAAGAAAATTGGAAACCTAGCACACACCCCGCACACGACATCACAGTTGAGTGCTCCAAAACTCGAACGAACACCCTCAAAAATGCACCAGTGGGAAGATCCACTCGTAACATGAATTTTAAGATGCATTCGATGATTTTTAATTGAGTATAATTCGATTTGTGGATTTTTGAAATTTTAAGAAGTTGATTTCCTTTGTATTTTTTCTTCTCGGTAACCTGCGTGAACAAAAAAGGAAGAGGGGACGCTATTTAATAGGAGAACAAGGTGTAGGCTCAAACAAAACAATAGTGTGGGTGATGGAATATGTAAATGGCTGAAAGACAGGGTCAAATCGAATTAAATTATATTATTTAAAATTCGAAATTATCTTGCTAAAATTCCGAATCCCAATCGAGGTGTGCCGCTAGGCATTCATAATGTTACAACCCTACTTCGAACGCAAGGGAACAAGTTTCGAGTCCCAATTTGATCGTATGGAGAAGATAGCATTTTGGACCCAATTATTATATTGAATTTTCGATATTAAATTCAAAGCGTTTTTATCCCGTAGTACCAAATGATAACTCCAAATGCTACGAAATTTGAAATCCGATAATAACACACTATTATGGATCCAATGGAACAGGTTTCATCGAATTTCGAGACTGTGCACCGGAAGGTTATTTTTTTACTCATCAATTAAAATATAAAATTTTCAAATTTTGAATTAATCACTTAAATTCAAATTTTAAGTGTTGACAATCTTCATTCTTGTTTAAATAACATCTAAATCAACTTTTGAAATCATTTTCATTCATATTTGATTCAGAATTCAATTATTCAAATGATTTCCAATACTACATTTAACAATTTAATTATCCTATAAATCAATATAAATAAATCATTAAGTTCCAAATAAATTTTAGTTATCAACATCATTTTATTTCTATCTAAATAATTCCCAATTATTATTCAACTTCAGTTATTGATTATAAACCTAGTTAATATACAGAATTTCATTTCAATACTCGTTATCGCCAAATCTTCGAAATTAGTTTATTTCAAAATTTTATTCAATTTCATATCCAATAACTTACGTTCATAATCATTAAAATTTTATTTTTAACCATTTTTATTCAATAATTATATCAAATTCCATAATTTAAATTAGTTAAAAATACGGGTCGTTGCACTTCATGCTACTTTCATTTTACACGTTCATAAACAAAACTAAATCTAAGAAGAGGCCGACCACCATTAGGGGAAGCAAGAGAGAATTAAACAAGAACTAAAAGAAGGAAGCTTAATCAATTCATTTAAGAAGCAAATCTCAAATTCCTTAATCACAAGCTAAAGGTTAATAATAGGTTACATCTCATTTTATTGTTTTCGGTTTTAGTTGAGATCCGAGTTTACTTTGCAAATGATTTGCTATGTTTTGATTGTTTAAATAGAGATATATGCTTGTGTAAAGTATATATAACATGGCAAAGTGATTTAAGTAAAGTATAGAAATATTTTCCTTATTTAAGTATGATTTAAAGGGTTAAATCAATTTGAAAGAAATGTTTTTAAGGAAAATTTGATGGGGTAGTTGACCCTAAATAAATGACTCATATATTAGAATACCAGATGGGACTGGTATAGGGCTCATGCCCTATACTTTAGCTAGTAGCCCCTAGCTAATATAAGTCCAAATTCTAGTGTGCAGGGCTTTGTCACAGGTAAGACTAAAATGATGTTACACACAGAAAGGAATATACAGAGTAAAGATAGGTTATTGGTGAGCCCGCAAAACCATTAGGATCAATTAACCCTGGGAGAAGTAAGTTAGGGACATTCCGTCCAGGAGTGTGTCTAACAGAAATTAGATTATTTGTTTATTTTTTTTGGTAGGCCCGAGTCAGCCAAAGGTTAGTAGTTGGCCAAAGAAAATTATATTGTTCGGACAGATAGTCCATTTATTACCTGATTTGTGCGTACATAATATTGTTATTATTGCTCTAACCAGTTTGGTTGCAGGATTTTGATTTGCAAAATTTATGCTTTAAAAAGGGATATTAGTGAGGGGAAACCTGTTACGCTAAGTGGCGAGGTCTTATTCAATATCAGTAAACCGAGATGTATAGTTTTATTCACACCAGGCTTTATCTCAGACTCGAAGTTTATATTTTTCCTCTTAAACTCTCGGGTGCTCAAAATATGGTTTGAGTAGGTTGAGAGTTGATGTGACTACTTGACTCTTCAACCCTCGCAAATCGACATCAATACGTTTACTGTATAGCATGCCGAACAATCGAGTGCTGGAAAGACAGATTGTTAGGGAAAAAGAAAGAAGAAACTAAACAAATACAAAATGTCATAGTGGGCAGAAAAATATATAATATCAATAGCTCTTTACACAAATCAAAACTGTAATATACATAACTCAAATCAGAGTACACAAATCTATAATTATCTGCCTGGACAGTTATAACAGCATGTCCTCACAATTGCTGATAATTTCAACAAACACTGCAGCGGAATAAAAAAAGTACGAGAATATGTCTCAGTCTCCAGCTCGTCTCCTGAGCTCCAAGTAATCCAAATATATATCTATAATATGCCCGGTCTGACCCGAGCATTATAATAAAATAACACTCGAGTCAGTCTGGAAAACCAGCATGACAAAACACACTCAATTTGAATTATTTCTGTTATCAAAAACCTTTGCAAAACAAAAGTATCTCGTAAGACCATGCTATACATAAATACTACGGGTTTTTACCTTACGATAACAAAAACATTTTTATGGAAAATCCTGTGATATTATAATAATTTCTAAGGGTCAAAATAATAATAATCAAGTAACTATGATGCTCGTGCTATGTACATCACAACAATACTATATATAATCAAAACTCGATAAGGCTAGTTCGCTAATTGTGTAGGATTTCCAAGGAGGTGCCCTCAGTACTTCAAGAACGGTCCTCCTGCATAAGGATCAGAGTTATCCTTCTGAGGGTCAGTACTTGTCTAGCCGTGGTACATAGGAAATACATAACTGGTCAACTAGGCCAAGTGAATCGCTCCCAGCATGCAAAGAAATGGACGATTGGGACTTGCTAAAAAGAGAGACGACTACACCCTCATGGGTTAGCTAAGCCTCAGGGCTATGCATCTTATCTCTGGTTTTAGTCATTTCCGCTGCTGAGGCCACGTCCGGCTTCCAACTCACTCACCACCTCCAAAATAAATTATGGAATCCTACACGGACTCCCACACCTTAACAGGTTACAGAATCACACCTGAATTCCACATCTCAATATATCTTGGAATCTCACACCTGAAAACTATATTACAAAAATAGATATGGAAGTTCCATTCGATATCGACCATGGATCGCAGCTCAATGGTTAGGTCTCCATCCTAGAAAAACCAAACTTAGCTTAGGCAATTTCTGCCTCCCGATTTCCGCCATGCAATCAATCATAGATCGCAGTTTCCATAATGGTTACATCGCTATCCCATCGAAAACATCCCAAACTGTGGGAAATCTCCGCCCTCGAATTACACTATGAAATATACCATTGCCTTTCAAAATCTCCTTATTTTATAAATATCTCAAAACTATTTATAAGGCTTCTATATAGATTTCCAAATTTAATTTAGGAAAATATTCTTTTATAAATCTCAAACCATTTGTAAAACTTCCCTTCTCAAATTTCAAACCTCTTCCAAATCTATAAACTTCTTTAACAAAATTCTTTACAAAAAAGTTTCCTTTTATAAACAATTTAGTATATAATTATAATAAATAAGATTTTAACACCACAAAAATATCTTAACCATTTTTAATATTACAAAATAAACTTTTAATAATAATAATAATAATTAATAATATAATAATTTAAACTTTAACATTTTAAAATTTAATAAAATAAACTAAATCAACCTTTAAATAAAATTAATCAGCTTTTGAATTGTATTATTACTAAAATAATTTTCAAGTTCTAAATAACCAATAATAATAAATAATTTATTATCTTTAAACAAAATAAATTAAACAGTTAATTTTGAAACATAATTAACTTTACTAAATGAATGATTTTACAAAACATTTGTAAATAAAAATTTAAACAAAACAATTTGTGTAATAATTATTAAATAAAATCTTTTACTTCAAATTATAAAATTTGAAATTAACAGAAACCATAACCTTCCAAACCCAGAAAAAGGATTAACAATCACAATGGTACTTAACAAGCTACCATTTAATTTCAATTTAACTTTACAAGTTAAATTACATGCATTTACATAGTAACAGACTTATATGTAAGTCAATCCATAATTAACAATCAATTGTTAATACATCAATTATCCAGTGTAAATCCACTGGCATTTAAAATAAATGCCCAAATTAATCTTACAGCAGAATGAGAATTATTCTGCTAACTAAGGTCATTGATAATAAAACTCCTCCATTTATTTTTCAACGGTGTTTATTTGGCCAAATATATATCATCAATATTTATTAATTCAATTTACATTATAATTAACAACGTAATTCCTACCGCAATCCATTTATCAATTTCACACATATATGATTCAATACTAGAAATAAGCTTAAAAAATAAACATAAACAGTTTAATAGCAATTCGAGATGCTATATCGGGATCCTAGATCCGGTTCAACCAATCTAATAGCATTTCAAGACGCTATATCGTCATCCTAAATTAATTTCATAACCACCAATTTTTCAAAAATCCAAACAGCATAAATAAATTTTATTTGCTATAAAACATTACTGATTAACCAAAAGAGTGAGTTTAACTCACCTTGAGTTTTCAATTTGCCAAACGTTCCAATTTTAAATCAAATCGAACGACCTTCGATTTAACCTAAAATTTAGCTGGCTCCAATCAACTCCAAATCGATTCTAGAATATAGTGTTCGTCGCCACGATTCCATTGCCGCTTGTTTCGTCTGAATCGGACCTCATATGTGCAAGATATACATTTTAAATGATTTGAATATAATTTATATAAATAAATTTTCTCTTTTTTTTAAACCTTCAGATCTGGCTGTTCAATCCTGGATATGCAAATCTTGGCCGCACTCTCCTTTTCCCCTTCTTCTTCGTTTATGTTTGAATGTTTCCAACCGTTAAAACCCTAAGCGCCGCCGTCCTACGATCGAAAAAGCTCCTCCATCATGCGCCTATAGGATGATAACCCACCACCTTCGACTCCACCTACCAACGCCGCTCCCCTAGCCTCGACGATGACGAGCTCGGCCCTCTCCTTAATACTCGCAAACCCACTCGACGTCGCACCTTTTTATGGCCATATCCGCTGATCTGTTGCGCCATCGACGATCGCCACCGTTCATCTCGTAGAGTTCGACGAGCTCTTCGACTTTCTCGTTGGACTCAAAGGCCAATATTGTGTGGATGAAGAAAAAAAGAGGGGAAAGGCAGGAACACTTTGGCCATTAAACGTAACTGATGGCTAGTGTTTTCTGATGGGAGAATACGCGCGTATATATATACATGTATACGTATATTATAATATTATTTTCATTGTTCACGCGCTTTTTCGAACGAACTCCAAACGAAGCGTGCTGCCTGGCGTTTATAATGTTTTACTTTCGAACACAATAGAACAAGTTTCAAGGCCTAATTCGATCGTATGTGGAAGATATCTTTTTGAACCCAATTAAAATATTAAATTTTCAATATTTATTTCAACTCGTTTCTCTCCCGTACAAACAACCGGTAACTTCAATCACTATGAAATTTGAAATCCAATAATAATACACTATTATGGATCCAATGGAACTAGTTTCATTGAATTCCGAGACTGTGTCCCGGATCGCTATTTTAACGTGTCGATTAAATCGAACGATTTTCAAAATCGACAAAATTATTTGAAATTCCAAATTTAAAAACTTACCAACTCAATTCTAATTCAAACAAAATTTGTAATCATATTAGAAACCATTCCGATTCATATTAAATCACAAATTCATATATTTACCCAATTTCAAATATTAATTTACTATTCACCAAATCCATTTAAATTGCTATATTCAAAATTTAAATCAAATTCAACCATCCAATCAAAATCTCCATATTCAAGATCAATTAATATTTCAAATTCAATATTTACAAATAAATTAAATGTTCAAAATCAAACGGCCAAAATTTCGGATCGTTACATTCCTCCCTCCTTAAAAGAATTTCGTCCTTGAAATTGAAAAGGTAGGAAAAATGCTCCAAACCCATTTCTTTCCCAAACCCATTTGGTTAAAAATTCAATTATTACCATTTCTTAAGTCTTTTAGACTCACCCAAATCCACTAATTTCTATTTATTCATTAAATTCCATTATTTCAAGTTATAATTTCAAATCAAATTTAATTAACAAATTTTTTCCAAAATTTCCTAAAATTTTCTAATTCCCTAAATTTTCGAATTTTTTTTAACAGAGTCTCCCCTGTACGGAGAGCCTTTCACAATATCACAAATATGATAAAAATAATATACATCGACCCACACAGTCGGAAACACAATATATATCAATATTTATCTCATTTTCGCTTTTAATGCGTAAACGTACCTTATATTAGCGTTATTAAGTGAGTTCGCTTAATTTATATGCAATTACAAACCCCAAATTCTATCCAAATAGCATCTTTGTACATGTACTTACTCCAAATAAGTACATAAGTTCCATAACCATGAAATTTTCATAATATTCCATTCCTTTAACGAACTTAAACACATGTTTTTCATAAAACAAACATATTATAACATGTATACTTCAAATGCGTAAACAAGTAAAAGGTTCAAACATTCAATTATCCATTTCCAATCAATGTATATTCAATTTCAAACTGATTCGCAATCAGTTCATTTGCATTCCATACATATCCACATTCATTATATTCAAATCCATTTTTTTAATCTCGGAATCATTCCATGTAAATCGATTCTCGAACAATTCAGCTCAGGTTCATGCACTTGCATTCATAATAATTTCACTTCCAACTTATATTACATCTTTTCTATTCACTTTCATTTAATTCACATAGTGTTATTCACTTCATTTTATAGTGAATGGCATTTCACTCCATGCTAATTTATTTATAAACCATTTCATAAAATTATTTCTAATGTTTATTATAAACATTCCATACCGCTACTTATGTTCATATTTAGCTTTATAACCTAAGTTCATACCTAATCTTATCCAATCCATACTCCAAAACCATATTCAATTCATTTACTCTTAAATTGAATTCATTTCTTGTTATCAAATACTTAACCATTTTAACTTGGTCATACTTTTCCACTTTCTCAGTTTAATAAGTTATACAAAATTATTTATTCACAGTTCCCTAAATTTCCACTTAAGTTACTCACATTCTATATTTATAACATATAGTTATATAATCAGTCACAATTCATGTTTATATTCAATTGACTCAGTTCCAATTCACCCTCCATTTAAAATTCAAATTTTTGAGTTTCCATTTCTTTACCATAACATCAAACCATTTTCATTTTGGTTTTACCATTGCATTTATCAATTCATAAGTTCAAGAACTTATTGACTTAAAATGTCATATTGTTTACTTGAGTCCATTCACATCTTATAATCATAACTCTAGATTATATATATCACTTTGTAGCTTAAGTGTATCCATTCCATTCAATAATCATAACTAATAGTTATATAATCATTTTAAATTTCAAACTTTATATTCAATTCAATTCGAATCCAATTCAATTTTTATTTAACTTATCTTAGGTTAAATTTCAACCCATATTATTCATTTAATTTTACTCAAGTTAAACTTTAATTCCAGGATTAAAATTCACACTTTCCTTTCTTATCTATATCAACTCCAAATTATAAGTTCAATAACTGATTTTCTCCTGACTTCACAAATCATTTAAATGGAAATCCTAGAATTCAATCACCCGGTTTTGTCTCAAATCATTTTGAAATCATAAATACACATATATCCATCTTTGTATATTATATCATACTTTTGGAATTTAAAAACAACTTGGTTTTGCCCAAAACAATTCCCTTTTGAAATTTCTAGTACAAAACTTGTTGACCAAACAAGTCCAAATCAAATAATCCTAGCCAATCACTATGGTTGCAATCCGTCACTTAGAAACTCAAAAATGAACACTAATGATGCGGCCGTCATCACCAGAATTATTTTCCAGTGACTAGGGCGAGTTCAGTGCTTCCTTACTTCCAAAACCCATTTTAAAACAATTTCTATTCAAAAATATCTCCAAAATAACACTCCATTATTCTCCACAAATCACTTTGGAAAACATTCCCAAAATCTCTAAGATTTAAAAATTCCCAAATACTTAGTTCAAATTCGTTTAGAACTTTTCCCAAAATTTTCGGGATTTAAATTTCCAAATTTTGGTTTGAATCCACTTTTATTTACAACTCGTAAGTATAATCATACTTATACAATATCTATTTGGTTATATAAACCATTTCAATTTTTATAATCTTGTTTTGATTATCATATTAACAACCAAACATTCCAATTATGCTATAATAATTTCATGAAATTATTTCTTTTATATCAAAATATAGTTTGGGTAAAATCTCATTTACCCTCTATAAAACAATACTGTGTCGGTTTACCTTGTTTAAGAGTTTAGAAACCCCCATCGATACGGTTGTACTTCCCGTACCGACCAGAATTCATAAACACTCAACCGATAAGTCAACAGAATATAAAACATTTTATATTCACTAATAAATATGCGCTTATATCTATTAATACACTCAAACTCATTCTAGGGTGCTACTGATCCTATCTTTAATGAGTAATCCCCACCAAAGCCTAGGTATATCGCCAACCTAAGTTCTGATACCACGTGTGACGACCCGACTCTTGGACCCTCGAAAAAATCGACATCAATACATTTACTGTATCGCATGCCGAACAATCGAGTGCTGGAAAGAGAGATTGTTAGGAGAAAAGAAAGAAGGTAGAAGAAAGAAGAAACTAAATAAATACAGAATCTCATAGCGGATTGAATAATATATAATATCAATAGCTCTTTACACAAATCAAAATATAATATACATAACTCAAATAAGAGTACACAGATAAATAATTATCTGCCTGGACAGTTATAACAGCCTGTCCTCACAATTGCCGATAATTTCAACAAACATTGCAGCGGAATAAAACAAGTACGAGAATACGTCTCAGTCTCCAACTTGTCTCTTGAACTCCAAGTAATCCAAATCTATAGCTGTAATATGCTCGGTCTAACCCTAACATTATAATAAAACAACATCCAAGTCAGTTTGGAAAACCAACGTGAGAACACTCAATTTGAATTATTACTATTATCAAAATCCTTTGAAAAAAGTATCTCGTAAGACCATGCCATACATAAATATGACGGGTTTTTACCTTACGATAAATAAAACATTTTTATATAAAATCCAGTGATATTATAATAATGTCTAAGGGTCAAAATAGTAATAATCAAGTAGCTTTGATGCTCGTGCTATGTACATCACAACAATACAATATATAAAATCAAAACTCGATAAGGCTCGTTCGCTAATTGTATAGGATTTCCATGGAGGTGCCCTCAGTACTTCGACAATGGTCCTCCTACACAAGGATCTGAGTTATCCTTCCGAGGGTCAGTACCTGTCTAGCCGAGGTACATAGGAAATACATAACTGGCCACCTAGGCCGAGTGAATCACTCCTAGCGTGCAAAGAAATAAACGATATGGACTTGGTAGAAAGAGAGACGACTACACCCTCATGGGTTAGCTAGGCCCCTGGGCTATGCATCCTATCTCTGGTTTTAGTCATTTACGCCGATGAGGCCACGTTCGGCTTCCAGCTCATGCACCGTCTTCAAAATAATTTTTGGAATCCTACATGGACTCCCACCTTAACAGGTCACGGAATCACACCTGAATTCCACATCTTAATAGATCTTGGAATCTCACACAGATTCCTACACTCCAATGAGTCACGGAACCACATATGGATTTCAACAAACCATAATATAATGCATCTCCACCATTTAACCGCATATGGTTTCGAAGTAGGTCATGGGTTCTAAGTCATCTCTTACGAGTGCACTCTTCATTTCCTGGTGCTCCAAAAACCATTAGTCGATTTCTGGAATGCTCAATACCGGTTCTTTAGGAAATAATCATATAATACATAATAGCAGGGATCACCCGCTAACCGTTTAAGTGGATGGATCTCCTTATCATTTCTCCTAGAAGATCCACAAGTTTATACGTACAACATAGCAACCCGATGGTAACCGTACCATATAATTCTCGTATTTCTCCTAGATATTTCCAGAGTTAAAATCCTTCAGTGTTAAGTAGGGAATATTTCTGTACCACCAAAATTAAGAAGGATTGCATATTTTGGCCAAGATTTAATAGTCGGTTATTTAACCATCAAATAAACAAACGTTCAACCATAGATTACATTTCCCACTGAAATCACTAAGCCTCATTTTATTTGATTTTGATAAATCGAATCTCCTTATTAAAACATTCATATACTTATTACATCTAAATAAGTATATTCACAAATCAACCCTTTCAAATACTTGAAAACTATATTATAAAAATAGATATGGAAGCGCCATTCGGTATCGACCATGGATCGCAACTCAATGGTTAGGTCTCCATCCTAGAAAAACCAAACTTAGCTTAGGCAATTTCTGCCTCCTGATATCCGCCATGCAATCAATCATAGATCGCAGTTTCCACAATGGTTACATCGCTATCCCAGCGAAGACATCCCAAACTATAGGCAATCTCCGCCCTCAAATTATGCTATGAAATATACCATTACCTTTCAAAATCTCCTTATTTTATAAATATCTCAAAACTATTTATAAGGCTTCTATATAGATTTCCAAATTTAATTTAGGAAAATATTCTTTTATAAATCTCAAACCATTTGTAAAACTTCCCTTCTCAAATTTCAAACCTCTTCCAAATCTATAAACTTCTTTAACAAAATTCTTTACAAAAAAGTTTCCTTTTATAAACAATTTAGTATATAATTATAATAAATAAGTTTTTAACACCACAAAAATATCTTAACCATTTTTAATATTACAAAATAAACTTTTAATAATAATAATAATAATTAATAATATAATAATTTAAACTTTAACATTTTAAAATTTAATAAAATAAACTAAATCAACCTTTAAATAAAATTAATCAACTTTTGAATTGTATTATTACTGAAATAATTTTCAAGTTCTAAATAACCAATAATAATAAATAATTTATTATCTTTAAACAAAATAAATTAAACAATTAATTTTAAAACATAATTAACTTTACTAAATAAATGATTTTACAAAACATTTGTAAATAAAAATTTAAACAAAACAATTTGTGTAATGGTTATTAAATAAAATCTTTTACTTTAAATCATAAAATTTGAAATTAACTGAAACCATAACCTTTCAAACTCAGAAAGAGGCTTAACGATCATAATGGTATGTAACAAGCTACCATTTAATTTCAATTTAACTTTACAAGTTAAATTACATGCATTTACATAGTAACAAGCATATATGTAAGTCAATACATAATTAACAATCAATTGTTAATACATCAATTATCAAGTGTAAATCCACTGGCATTTAAAATAAATGTCCAAATTAATCTAATAGCAGAATGAGAATTATCCTGCTAACCAAGTTCATTCACAATAAAACTTCTTCATTTATTTTTCAATGGTGTTTATTTGGCTAAATAGATATCACCAATATTTTCCAATTCAATTTACGTTATAATTAACAACGTAATTCCAACCACAATCCATTTATCTATTTTACACATATATAATTCAATACTGGAAATAAGCTTAAAAATAAACATAAATAGTTTAATAGTAATTCGAGATGCTATATCGTGATCCTAGATCCGGTTCAACCAATCTTATAGCATTTCAAGATGCTATATCGTCATCCTAAATTAACTTCACAACCACCAATTTTTCAACAATCCAAATAGCATAAATAAATTTTTATCTGCTATAAAACATTACTGATTAACCAAAAGAGTGAGTTTAACTCACCTTGAGTTTTCAATTTGCCAAATGTTCCAATTTTAAATCAAATCGAACGACGTTCGGTTTAACCTAAAATTTTAGCTGACTCTAATCAACTCCAAATCAATTCCAGAATGTATTGCTCATCGCCACGATTCCATCGCCGCTTGTTTCATCTCAATCGGACCTTGTATGTGAAAGATATACATTTTAAATATTTGAATATAATTTATATAAATAAATTTTCTTTTTTAAAACCTTCAGATCTGGCTGTTCAATCCTGGATCTGCCAATCTTGGCCGCACACTCCTTTTCCCCTTCTTCTTCATTTATGTTCGAACAATTCCGGCCATTAAAACCATAAGCACCGCCGTCTTATGATTAAAAAAGCTCCTCCATCGTGTGCCTAGAGGATGATCACCCACCACCTTCGACTCCGCCTACCAATGCCACACCCCCAGCCTCGACGACAACGAGCTCGACCCTCCCCCTAATGCTCGCAAACCCACTTGATGTCGTGCCTTTTATGGCCATAACCGCTGATCTACTGCGCCATCGATGATTGCCACCGTTCATCTCGTAGAGCTCGACGAGCTCTTCCGCTTTCATGTTGGACTCAAAGGCCAATATTGTGTAGATGAAGAGAAAAATGAGGGCAAAGGCAGGAATGTTTCAGCCATTAAACATAACTAGCGGTTAGGATTTTCTGATGGGAGAATACGCGCGTATATGTATACGTATATTATAATATTATCTTCACTGTTCACCTGCTTTTCTGAACGAACTCCAAACGAAGCATGCCGCTTGGCATTTATAATGTTTTACCCTATTCTGAACACAATGGAACAAGTTTCAAGGCCTAATTCGATCGTATGTGGAAGGTAGCTTTTTGAACCCAATTAAAATATTAATTTTTCAATATTTATTTCAACGCGTTTCTCTCCCGTATGACCAAACGGTAATTCCAATCGCTATGTAATTTAAAATCTGATAATAATACACTATTATAGATCCAATGGAATTGGTTTCATCAAATTCCGAGAATGCATCCTGGATCGCTATTTTAACGTGTCGATTAAATTGAACAATTTTGAAAATCGACGAAATTACTTGGAATTCCAATTTTTAAAACTTGCCAACTTAGTTCTAATTCAAAAAAAATTATATTCATATTCAAAACCATTTCGATTCATATTAAATCACAAATTCACATATTTACTCAATTTCAAATATTAATTTACTTTCACCAAATTCATTTAAATCGCTATATTCGAAATTAAATTCAAATTCACCGATCCAACCAAAATCTCCCTATTCAAAATCAATTAATATTTCAAATTCAACATTTACAAATAAATTAAACATTCAAAATCAAACCACCAAAATTCCAGGTCGTTACAGTTGAGGATTTACAGGTTTTAGTAGGTGGACGAATAAAGCTTTCGAAGAGCACAGGAGGCATGGATAGTTATTTAGGAGTTGTTGTTTTTATTTACACTGTGATGTATTAAGGCTCTTATGTCTATTTAATACTTTGATCATCCAAGGGGGCATTTTCATATGTCACTCTTGGCGTATTTTGAAATAATTATATTTGATCAAAACTTGGGAATCGATTATGGGATTATGTAATTTGAATATGGAATATTGCTTTGAAATGTAATCAAAAATGTTTTTTTAATCTGTGGTGTTTTTATTTCATTTTCATGTGCTTCTGATATTATGGATACCATTAACATTACCGTATTTTGTCACCGAAAGTTAATATTATAGACGACTGCAGCATCTGTAGAACTTAGCTTCGGGCCTCAAGGTAGGGGATGTTACAAAGGCATAAAATGTTTCAATTCTGTTTCAAGAAATTATATGTCGGTTGTTAATTCTATCATGTCTACAATATGCTCTTGGATAGGTATTGGTGTTTGGCCTCTGCAGTTCATGCTGATGGGATCGAACCAAGTGGAATCTTAGGGGAGCAACAGTATGCCTTGATTGCTCGTTAGCCCGGCTGTGGTTGTGACTTGTTAGTGTCTTAATATATGTTTATGTATGTACATCTTATGTTGGTACTTTGATGAACATTTGTTATGTGGTTATATGTATTATGGTGATGGTACTTCTTGTAGCTTGAGTGTTCCCTTACACTCTTGGACTATGTTTTAGCCAATAGCTAGGCATGTTAGCTGGACTATAATTATAATATATATATCTACTATGGCTATGCAACCTAGTGCTGCATATCCTTTTCCTCAAAAAAATAAATCCTTCCTAACTTTGACACTAGATTCAAAATTATTGTTTTTAGTTTCAAACTTATAAAATAGTAAAACCTAATATTAACACATTTTTATGTATGTATATATATGTATATATATAAGCTATATTATATATATGTATGTATGTATGTATGAATGTATATATGCATGTATGTATTTTAAATAATACCATGGATAACAAAGGCATATACAAAGGAAACATCATTTATGCACACTTCTTATATGTTCCACTTATACAAGATACATTGGAATATATTTGGATATACTCACATTTCATGCCATGTTTAAATTAATCATCAATCTAATCAGAGAGAGAGAGAAAAGAAAGGTTTCTCTCTCCGATTAATTCTATTTATTCCCTTAATTGATTGCACAAGTATTGGAGAAGTAAACAAAAGATTTTCTTCTCAAATTAATTTTAATAAGTAACTGCTACACATATGGATGCATTTGTTCATTTTTCAAACTCTTTCAAACTAATCAAATAACATAATGGGTTTTATTTAGAACACCTTTTAGATTGGATCTAAAATCTCTTTAGGCTCCAAAGGCCCAGTAGATTCAAATAGGATTTTTTTTGAAATTTACCCTTTAAATCCACTATGAGCTGGCCTGGTTTCAACAATGGTATTATAGCACAATAGCCTATACGATCTAAATTAGCCATGTTAGGGCTGACTGGTTAAGCTTGCCAACTTGGTACGGTGTCTAAAAAACTAGGGTCTTGGCTTGGTTTTGGGTAATCAAGTACCCTGCCCTCTTTGGCTACTGGCCTAGCCCAAAAGGTGAAATGAGCCTAAAGGTTGCCCCTAATAGAAAAAGGACAAATTTGAATTGGGCTACTTTTCAAAATTGTTTTGAAAATTAAGACAAGATTTTAAATTTATAAGTTAAATTTAATGTGTTTATTATAAAAAATTATAATATAACATTAATTAATACTTATATACATGTATTATATATGTTGATATATGTTATGTTATTTTAAAGCATTTAAGATAACATAAGCATAAACTTATGTATATAATTAAATTTTCAAAATTAATATAATTTAATTAAAATTGTTTAATTAATTTAATTAACTAACATTAATTAAATAAATAAATAATTTAAAGGTTAATTAATTAAATGAAAATACACAAATATATAAGAGTATGTGTTATGCTATAAAGGTTATAGTATATATACATACATACTGTTATCTGGCCTTTTGATCCGGCTATATATCCAGGCTGACCATACAAGTTAGTCTCGATGATAGATAGAGAAAGCAGTTCAAAGAGGTGATAATAGAGTCCAGAGATCATACATGGATGACAATATGAAGTAATGGTCAAGCGAAACCAAAAGATGAATCCTATAGAACATTCTAAGTATGGATTATAGTCTCAACTAGGCAAGAAATCGAGTATGATCCCTACCTCTATACAAGGGATCGAGTCATATCAACTTAGCAATTCAACTCTACAGAGATTGATTGATATCTCTCCAGAAGTCAAATATGCAAACACTTTTGGAGACATGGAGATAACATGAAAGGGGACCCACCAAAGGGATCGCAAGACCCCACGTGGCCGTTAAGACGGATCGGGGTCGATCCCTATTCCTTAGGACTTGGGCCTGGAAATCGCTTATGTGACCAAGTCTACATTTGGAGATTCAGCTGGCAATTTTTTAAGAAGATATTCAGCCATCTCGCCCTATAAATACAGGCTTCATGGTTCATTTGAGGGATCTTTAGGCTGTTAATTGCTTTGTACTCATTGTATTCATGGATTCTGATCTGATCCCTCTTGTACTCAGAATTCAAAGTCATTAGTAAAGTAATTTCATCAAAGTGGAATTAGGCAATCAACTTCGAACCACTATAAATCCATATGTTCTTATTTTTGCTTATTTTATGTTATTGAATTGCTTGTTTCCTCTATTTTGATTTAGATTTCTTCATTTATTTCTCTACAAAACTCTATTAGTCGTTTGTGACCAATTTTGGCACAAATATTTTGGTGCTTTCACCGAGAATCTCAGTTTCCAGCTTGACTAGATCTCATCATCTACTGGTGGATTCCATTTTCCACGAGATAAATCTAGATTTTTGTCTACAAAGTTTCCGTTTCGACTCAGATTTGGAAAGGATTTAGGAGGAAGTTGATAGAAATGGCCAAAGGAACTAAGTCGACTTCTTGTGCTCCTGTTGAAGGCAACGATGACGCTAGTGTTCAATAGGTTGATCAGAACATACAACTAGCTACTTCCAATCTCTAGAATCCCGCTGATATCATCACTAGAGCTAACTATGAAGTCTTGATGAAGGAGTTGATGGATAGACGTCAGCAGATTAACCAGTAGATCCAAGTTAACATTGATTTGATGAACTAGTTGAAGGATCAGGGTGGGAAAACAAGGAGGGAGCCTACTCCACATTCATGATCAGAAGGCTCCTCGTCATCTGACGACTATCACAGAGCTAGACGCCACAAAATTAAAGCATACAATGCTGGGACGTTAGGACATAACCAAGTAGCCCACTAGCAGCGACCGGCACCGATCGGCCTTGATCCCTAAAGGGATCGGTGCCGATCCCTCCTCCCGTGGAGGAATCACCAATCAGTTGGAGAGGCCCTCTCCGAAGGTGCTGCAATTGATCAAGGTGCTAGAGCTTCGATGAATGTAGTTGAACAAAAGATGAGATATGACAATAGGGTTGTAGCTCAAGAGATGGATCAGGAGCAAGAGGAGCCTAGCAACATGATACCACCCATATACATGGACATGGACATTCACATTAAATTTAATTTGTTTAAGAATTGAATTCATATAAGAATTGATTTGAAATTATTGTTTTTGAGATTTTGAAAGGATATGAATTTATAACTTGATTTTGATTAAAAGTGATAAGTGAATAATTTCAAAATTAAATATAGTTGAAGTAGAATATTTAATTTTGATTTAAATTGGTGAATATTTTCAAAAGTATTATTGAAGTGGAATATTTAATTTTGTGATTTGAGACTTTATTTAAATATGTATAAAAGTGATTTTGTAAATGACCATGGTGTTAAATAAGCGTTTGGTTGTTAAAGAAACCGGGATCGGATATTGTCATACTCTCTGCCAATATTGAAAACCAATTTAACAACTATGCACGTGGTGGAGAATCCAGAACGAAGTGGGATGGTTTGGCGAACGATTCTGTATGAGGTATTAACGCAGCCCTGACCCCCTCGGGTCAACTTGATATGACTAAAACATGAGCTATACCAGGGCCAAGTGAAGTCGCACCTCCGATCGAGCATGCTTCTTCGAAACCATATCTATTACTTTGTGATTTGATTGGTGCGCACCTTTGATTATTGGAGTGTGTCTCGAGGTGGGCGGTAGTAGCTACTATGCATTACCACTAGCCTGGTTCTATAAAACGGTAGTTTCCTACCCTAGGCATTGCCTTGCGTGCCTTGTCATATGCCTTATCGTGCCCACTACGAGTTTGGTTTGTGTCGTACCTATGGAGTGCTCCCTGATAGCCCACTGGTTTGGTGGAGTTTACAACACTGTATAGACTATGGCATTTATATAAATGTGTTAAGGAGGATATGGGTAATGCCTTAACACTATTTTAATATTTTACTTTACTGTGGACATTATTTATGTAGCGTATTGTATTATGTATGTAGATAGTTTGATGGATCCTGTTTGCGCCAAAAGTGGACACAAACCCCAAATATCGTGAAAGCACCGGTTTATGAACACAAATCAGCAGTATGTAATCACAGATCGCAGATCTGAGTAATGTAGAAGATAGAAAATGAAGAATAATAAACTTATAACAGAAAGAAGTAGACATAGACACATGAATTTAGAGTGGTCGGCGTATCGCCTACGTCCACTATGAAGTTGTTAGCTTTATTGATCTTTCTTTGAAGATTACAAGTGAATTCAGTAAGTTACAACAGATGATTATGATTTGCAGCCGTAAATCTCGTTGGTAGCAGCAACAATGGAGTCTAGATCTGTATCTGGCCGAGTCCGGGCGTTGGAGCTCTCAAAGAAGAAGAAGAACCCCTTTTTGTTGGCTTTGGGGGTCTATTTATAGGTGTAGGAGGCTGATATTTCACTCAGATCTCGGGAGACCCTCTCTGGCACGTGACCAAGCCCGCGTGCCCAAGCCCGTGAAGTTCTAGTTCGATCCGTGATCGATATGAACAGATTTCATATTGATCAAGATTTCATCCAATGGAGTCGAAATTTGGCGTAGACATTCTTTAGCATGCACGTAGTCTTCTGTGAAAATTTCATAGCATTTGGACTTGTAGATTAGGAGATATGATCGATACGAAATGGGATTCTCAGTTGGCTGTTTCGTTCGACTCGCTCTGTTCGACTCGCTTTCGTTCGACTCGGTGACGTGGCGCTTGAATCTTTGGATCACTTCTGCCTTTGATGTTGTTTTGATCGAGTCAAAAGATGCACTGATTGAGCGAGTCGAAATGTGCATTGATTGAGCGAGTCGAAGTGGAGCGCCCTGAGGGATTCGAACAGTGGCCTCACCAATGGAGTCGAGGTCGATGGAGTCGAACAGTGGTTCGAGCGGAGTGAGTCGAAGTAGGCTTCCCAGATGGACTCGAACGGAGCGAGTCGAAGAAGGCTCTTCCGAGGGATGCGAGCTGAGCGAGTCGAAGAAGGCATCTGATGGAGGCGAAGCAGAGCGAGTCGAAGTAGCCACTTCTGATGGTTGCGAAGCGAGTCGAAGTAGTCACTTCTGATGGTTGCGAAGCGAGTCAAAGTAGTCACTTCTGATGGTTGCGAAGCGAGTCGAAGTGAGTGATTCGAAGTTGGCTTCTCTGATGGATTCGAACTGAGCGATTCGACCGGTGGTTGGTTTTCATCCAATTTTGTATCGTTCATAACTTGAGCATACGAACTCGGATTGTCTTGAGATTTGGAACATTGACTCTCATAGCTTAGCTTGTCATGTCATATCAATTTAAGCTTGATCCAAACTCAGACAAAATTTGTCGATATCCATAGTGAGCCTGTGTATAACCGATCTCTAGGATGGATCGTCATTGGTTTACTAGCCAATTCCTTGGTGTCACGGCCTTGCCAAAAGGCGGGATAATAGATCCTTAAAGGATGAAATCCCGAACATCCTTTGAGTTATATTGCATTTCACTTGGACATTTCACTTGAGTTGATTTACTTGCATAAGAATGTTAATCCTGACTCAAGTGCTTTGTGTTTTGTTTTATGCTCGGGTCAGCCTGAGTGTCACAGCATTTGAGACTCACCTTTGGAGCTTGGAACTTTGCTTGGAGATCTATCTTTTATCTATTCATCTTTTTAGTTATTTCAGTTATTTCCAATTGTTTATGTTCAGATTTGTCATTTGCTTATGTATTCGAGACTTCTTTGTATTTGGGATTTCTATTGTATTTGCTTTAGACTTTGATGTTTCCGTAGTAGCTTCATGAACTACTAATTATCTATTCCGCTGCGTATTGTTGTATTACTCTGTGTCTGTGATTCTGTGATTGATTTATTTACTGTATATGCTAAGTTTTGCCAAATATAGAATAGAAATATATTGGTTTGAGCAATTCAAGTCTGACATGTGTGTCTGCTTTGGCACTCGGAGGGTGCAGCATGATAGGAGGTTCTTGCTTTTGGGTTTGGTAGCGAATTGACGACTCTTACTCCTACATGTCCCACGGGGTTAGTGCAGTCGAGAGGCTGGCCGTAAAAGCAGAACACAGGTACGGCTATATGCTACGGTGGGCATTACCCCACTATCGGTTGACCTTTACAGTTGGTATCAGAGCTTTGGTTTAGGAAAAACTTAGCTTATGGAGTAAAAACTCATTAGAGATAGGGTAGCAATACCCTAGAATGAGTAGAATTAATCATGGAATTATCTATGTTCGAGCTTGAAATTCTTGGTTAGGATTCTCTTTGATTTGGATTCTCTTTTGAATTTTTGGAACTTTACCTTTGTTCTAAAATCCATTCTTGTCTTTTCCAGATGAGTAATCGTAGGAACGTTCGAGGCAAGGGTCGTGGAAATGCCCCCACACTAGTTGTTGCTCCTGTTCCACCGGCTTAGCCTGTTAGGTTCACCACTCTTTGTAAGGAGTACTCTCAGCTTAGAGGTACCAAGTTTACTGGAGCAGAAAGTATTATTAAGGCTTAGCAGTGGCTGAAGTTTAGAGAGGATTTTCATCAAACTTGAGATCACTGATGCTCAGATGCATCAGTTAGCTACTTGGCAGTTGTAGGAGTCTACCCAGTATTGGTGGGAATTAGCAACCGCAAAGACCGTCGAGGCTAATATCACTTGGCAGCAGTTTAGATGAGATCTTTAGTTGTCCTTTTGCTAGGTTATCTCTTTGGACCTTGTCTTTATCTTGGATCCGTGTTTTCCAGGGATGCTTTTATGGCTAAGTGGATGCCCGAAGCTGGGAAGTCTCAGTTATATTGGGCATTTATGGACCTTGAGCAAGGGGATACGACTTTTGTAGAGTATGAGAGGAAGTTTAATGAGTTATCTAAGTTTGGGCCTAGCTTGATAGACACCCCGCTCAAGAAGAACGAGAAGTTTATCCATGGTGCTCGCCCTGAGTATTATGACCATTTGATTAGTCATGTTCATGGCACCTTCACTTCTCTTATGGATATGGCCACCAGATTTGAGAACCCTAATTCCAGAGGAAAGCAGGCTGTTTCAGAATCTCAGGGAAATTCAGTAGTTCGAAGAAGAGGAAGCCTAACTTTCATTAGCAGAAGAAGAAATAGCAGAATTCTCAGGGTATTGGTTATTCTTCTCAGAAGAGATCTCTTGACTTATCTTCCATCACTTGTTTCAAGTGCGACTAGAAGGGTCATTATGCCAACAGCTGCTTATCCTCTACCGAAGCTGCCATCTCTCCATCCCAAATGACCAGAAACAACCTTTGCCACATTTATTTTCAGCCTAGCCACTTCAAGAAGGATTGTCCCACTCAGTAGAGAGGCAAGACATCTGTAGTCATTACCATGACCTCTTCCACTCCTCCTTCTGCCAGTGATTTCCAAGGTACTCTTTAGAACACCTTTTCTTTGCATGATTTTCCTGTTCGTGTTCTTTTTGATATGGGAGCATCTCATAGTTTTATTTCTATTAATCTCTGTAATAAATTTAAGCACATCTTGCAACCTCAGTTGGCAACTTCATCCTTATGTGTGACTAATCCCATCGGTGGTCCTACCAACTTTAGTATGATTTGTAAAGGGGTGAAAATCCTTTACAACGGGCATCGATTCACCAGAGATTTCTATGTCCTCGGTTTTGATGCATTTGATATCTTACTTGTGGATGATTGGTTAAAGCGTTATGGTGCAGTTATTTCCTGCAAAGCCCAAATCGTTTCTTTAGTGGACGACCAGGGTAATTCTCTTGTGATCGAATGTCGACTGCCTCAGGATTATGCAGGCATTTTTATCTTTTGCTTGATTCTCAGCCTAGTGATCTTGACTCCACCCTTGTTGTCCAACTCTTTCCGGATGTTTTTGGTGAAGTCGCTTCTCTTCCTCCCAAGCGGGAAATTGAATTCTTCCTCCCAGATGAATGGCACCCAGAGAGAAAGTCGAGTTAAAGAAGCAGATTGAAGACTTGTTCTCTAAGGGTTTGATTAGGCAGAGTTTTTTAGAATGAGGAGCAGCTGTGCTCTTTGTCGCCAAATCTGATGGTTCTTTGAGGATGTGTGTTGGTTATAGAGAGCTGAACAAGCTTACTCTTAAGAACAGATATTCTATGCCTCGTATCAATGATATGTTCGATCAGCGCTACGGAGCTAAAGTATTTTCTTAGCTTGATCTTCCTACCGGTTTCCACCAGCTTCGTGTGGCTAAGGAGAGCATTCCCAAGACATCTTTCCAAACAGAAAATGGTTTCTATGAATGGTTAGTCATGCCCTTTGGATTAACCAATGCTCATGCCTTCTTCGTTGATCTCTTGAATCGCGTTTTCCACGATGTTCTCAACAAGTTTGTCCTGCTTTTCGTTGATTATATTCTCGTCTTTTCTAAGTCAGAAAGGAGCATGAATCTCATTTGGGCTATGTTCTGGAAACTCTTAGGAGTCATCAGTTGAAAGCTAAATTCTCTAAGTGCAATTTCTGGAGGGATGTATTCCGATTTCTTGGGCATATTGTTTTTGAAAATGGAGTCTCGGTTGACCCGGTTAAGGTCGCCGCGATTAATGTAAGTCTATCCACCTTTTCTCTTTTGTAATTTATTATCTTACCTTTCTTTGGACTTATCCATCCTTATTCTATTTCTAGGATTAGGAGACACCTAAGACTCCTTCCGATATTCGTAGCTTTTTGGGCCTAACCGGTTATTATCAGAGATTCATTGAGAATTTCGCCCGCATAGCTGCACCTCTTATTGCTTTGACTTATAAGAATGCTAAGTTTGTTTGGTGTGATAAGTGTCAGATGTTAGCTTCTTCGTCTCTTATGGATCATATCGCAGCCAAGCAAGATGAAGATGAGATGCCTAAGCTCATGAAGGAGAATATTCAGAATAGGGAAGGTGACAACTAGAGTGAGTTAGGAGCATAAATTGATTGAAATGGAGTTTTTAGGATTAATAACCGAATTTATGTTCCGGATGTCGATGGATTATGGCAAGAGGTTCTTAGGGAGAATCATCAATCCAGACTCTCTATCCATCCGGGTGTCATAAAGATGTTTCAGAATATGAAGAGGCTGTATTGGTGGAGTGGTATGAAGCGGGATATCTCCATTTATGTTAGTAGATGTGCCACTAGTCAACAGGTTAAGGCTGATCGCCAGAAGACCGCTGGATTGCTGCAACCACTTGAGATACCCATTTGGAAGTGGGATCGGGTTTCTATGGATTTTATTGATGGATTACCGAGGACTAGAAGGGGTAACAAGAGTATATGGGTAGTTGTAGATCGATTGACCAAAACCGCTCACTTTATTCCGTTTAAGTCGAATCGAACTGCTTCGAGCTTAGTTGAGGTTTATATGAGAGAGATTGTCCTACTCCTTGGTGTTTCGTCTAGCATTGTTTGTGATCGTGATCCTATCTTTACCAGCAAGTTTTGGAAAGCTTTTCAGGAAGCTTTGGGTACTTGTTTGAACCTTAGTACTACTTTTCATCCCTAGACTGATGGTCAGACGGAAAAGGTGAATCAGATTCTGGAAGATCTCCTTCGTGTCTGTGTTCTTGATTATGGAGGATCTTTGGAAGACCATCTCCATCTCGTTGAATTCACTTATAATAACAGTTATCAGGCAAGTATCGAGATGTCTCTGTTTGCCGCTCTTTACGGACGATCTTGCAAATCTCCATCTTGCTGGATGAATCCGGTGATCGCTTAGTTCCCGGGCATGATATGATTCTGGAAGCATCCGAGAAGGTTGAGGAGATTAGGAGGAAGATGAGGATTGCTCAGGATAGGTAGAAGAAGTATGTTGATAGAGGGAGAAGGGATTTGAAATTTTCAATGGGTGATTAGGCCTTTCTTAAGATCTCGCCACTGAAGAATGTGGTTTGCTTTGGTCGAAGAGGGAAGCTTGCTCCTAGATTCATTGGTCCTTTTCGCATCTTAGAAAGGGTTGGTCCTTTGGCTTATAGAGTAGATTTGCCGGAGAGGCTACCGGGTGTGCATAACGTGTTTCACGTAACTCACCTTCGCAAATATCTTCATGATCCATCCTTGATTGTTCAGTTTTCTTTATTAGAGAATTTGGATTTCGAGCCAAATCTCACTATCGAGGGAAGCCACTTTGTATTGTCGAAGAGGTATGAAGCGGCATATGAGGAAATCTGTCAGTCTGGTCAAAGTACAGTGGAGTACAGATGATCGAGATTGCACTTGGGAGACCGAGGAGTCCATGCATGCTTCAAATCCTGAATTATTTGTCTCAGGTACTATTCGTTTGAATTTATCTTATCTTTTAGTTTGCTACTATTCTCCTATCTCGTTCCTTTTCGGGAACGAAAAGTTTTGAGGGGAGAGTGTAACGACCCGGAAATTTTAACGATTTAAATAACGTAATTAAATAAAATTTTCATAAAAATAAACAATAAAATCTTGCAATGAAAATTTGATATTTGGTATACGTCTATTTAAACATAACAAGTGTCAGATTTTCATTGAAAAATATGCAAGTATATTTGGATGTGAAATTTTCAATTTAAAGTCAGTTAAAAATTTGATGGAAATAAAATATTTTTGAAATCTGAATATTTTTACATAAGAAAATTTTAGACCATTTTCTAAGTGAGATGTCATAATTCGTTGCGCCAAATTTGGACTGCTCTAGTCCCGTTTATCTTATTTTCAACGATTTAGAAATATTTTTGGCAACGAATATCGAGTTTTGACAGGAGGGTCATGTTGCTCATATATGTGTACCATCTTGTTCGTCTCATTGCGTTGATCTCCGTAGTATATTAATTTGTGCATTTCGGCGTCCGGTACACGGCGGAATCCGCGAAACGGTTAGCCGTATCGATACCCATTTTGAGCCTTTTGGGTTTCCTTGTGTCCATTCATTTATCCAACGGGAGAAACCAATAATTATTAGCTATTAATAATTCTAGAATTCAACGCATGAATTTTGGTTGTTCCCTATTGCAATTTATATATTCTGGTTCATTTCCATTCCCTGTTTCTCTCCTCTTTTTTGTTTTGAGATGCTAATCTAAAAAAATATAATATGTACTAAGGTAAGCATTCATATTTTGCAAAACTACCTGCTCGTCCTTTTCCCCTTCTTCGAACCCGCTTTGCCCGTTATCCTCCCCTCCTCCGCTTCCCCAGCCGCTCCAAGCACCCCATCTGCCACCCGCATCCACATAGCCAAACCCTTGGACCTCGCCCACTTCTCCACACAGACCCACAGCCCATCATCTGCCACGCCAAGTCGATTACCCAGCTTCCCTTCCCGCCTACACGCAACAACAACCTGCCTCCTCCTTACTTGACCGCCTCCAGCACACCTTGCTCCACCCGATGCCACTGTCCTCCACCTTCCACACTCCAACCTCGAGAAGCCCTTGCTACGCACGAAACCATCCTCTCCATTTGCCACACAAAACCCTCCGCCTTCTCCTTCCTTTTGCCGACAGCCACCCCCACCATCTCTGTCCGCCACTGACCGAACCCCACCACAGCACTCCAGTTCACCCCTCCAACCGACCCAAACATCGAGCAGCCACCACCCTACAGCCTGCTCCAAACCCCGAACCAAGCACCCTCTCCAAGCCCTTCGAGCAACCACCGACAGCCATCCTCCACCTGACAACAGCCACACACCACTGCTCCAACCCCTAGCACGCCTTACTCAACCGGCCAGAACCTTTGCCGACCTCACCCCTAGCCTTTCTCCTCCTTTATTATATATATAAAAAAGAATATATATTATATATATATATTTAATCCATCGAATCTAAGTTCAATTTGTTTTGTTTTCTCCACTGTTCGGATTTACAGCAGCGGTTTCTAGCTTTGTCGCCGTCCCGCTTATCGATTCGTGATTATCCATATCCATTTGGAGATTTGTCGCTTATCTGTGTTTGTGTCCATGTTACTTTCTTCGCCATCCTTCTTTCCATAGCCATGAAAGATGAGTGATCACTCACGATTGACATTCTTATGTTTAGTAAATTTATTTCACATGAAATGACGATTGAAATATGTCGTTAAATTTGAATTGGTTAGTGATTTGATCTTTAAATATGATATGCTAATATTTAAAATTGTTTACCTATGACACCATAACATGTTAGTACATATATTATATTTAATTTGTTAATTATAATATATGCTTTTCATTGATATGTATGTCATTTTATGTTATTATTCTATTGTTCTCACACTACAAGTTCCCTATTAGTTTAGGAAATCCCTACGGGTTGAAATGATACATACCCGAATGATTTTATAAAGTAGGAAAAATTGTTATGGATTGAAATGATAAATCCAAGTGATTTTATGGATTTTGAAATTTTGGGATTGCGGGTTGAAATAATATATACCCGAAAATATTAAATTATTGTGGATTGAAATGATAAATATCTATATCACATGACCGTAGGATAGAAAACTATGTACGAACACCGTTGGTCTAGTTTAAAATGATTTTTAAGATTTTGGAGAATATATGGGTTTTAATAAATATTGATTTTAGAATATATAAGATTTTATTATAATATGTGCGTAAAGTTAGATTTTAAATTATATGTTTTTGAAATTTTAAAATTATAAGCTAAGTTTTGAAAATGTAAATTTTAAGATTTTACTTATAACTTTATTATTTTTAAAATTATATAAAATAAGATTTAATATAAAATAAAATAGATTTAATTTAACAATATTTAATATAATAAAATTTAATTTAACTAATATATATAAAATATGTTTAAGCTATTTATATAAAATTTATATTAATATTTTGAAAATAGATTTTTTGATAACTTTAATAAATAAAAGTCGGAAAGGTAAATTAAAGTTGATTTTTAATTTAATTTGTTTAAGAATTGAATTCAAATAAGAATTGATTTGAAGTTATTAATTTTGAAATTTTGAAAGGATATGAATTTATAACTTGATTTTGATTAAAAGTGATTAAGTGAATAATCTCAAAATTAGATATAATTGAAGTCGAATATTTAATTTTGATTTAAATTTGTAATTTGAGATTTTATTCAAATGTTTATAAAAAGTGATTAAGTGAATATTTTCAAAATTAAATATAATTTAAGTGGAATATTTAATTTTGATTTAATTTTGTGATTTGAGACTTTATTTAAATATTTATATAAGTGATTTTATAAATGATCACGGTGTGAAATAAGCGTTTGGTTGTTAAAGAGACCGGGATCGGATATTGCCATACTCTCTGCCAATATCGAATACCACTTTAACAACCGTGCACGCGGTAGAGAATCCAGAACGAAGTAGGATGGTTTGGCGAACGATTCTGTATGAGGTATTAACGTAGCCCTGACCCCCTCGAGTCAGCTTGATATGACTAAAACAGGAGCTATACCTGGGCCAAGTGCCTCTGATCGAGCATGCTTTTTCGAAACCATATCTATTACTTTGTGATTTGATTGGTTTTGCACCTTTGATTATAGAAGTGTGTCTCGAGGTGGGCGGTAGTAGCTGCTATGCATTACCACCAGCCCGGTTCTCCAAAATGGTAGTATCCTACTATGGGCATTGCCTCACATGCCTTATCATATGCCTTATCGCGCCCACTACGAGTTTGGTTTGTGTCGTACCTATGTAGTGCTACCTGATAGTCCACCAGTTTGGTGGAGTTTACAGTACTGTAACGACTATGACATTTATATAAATGGGTTAAGGGGGATATTTGTAACACCTTAACACTATTTTAATATTTTATTTTATTGTAGACATTATTTATATAGCGTATTGTATTACGTGTGTAGATAGTTTGACGGATACTTAAAGGATGAAATCCCAAACATCCTTTGAGTTATATTGCATTTCACTTGAGTTGATTTACTTGCATAAGAATGTTAATCCCGACTCGAGTGTTTTGTGTTTTTCTTTATGCTTGGGTCAGCCTGAGTGTCACAGCATTTGAGACTCACCTTTGGAGCTTTGCTTGGAGATCTATCTTTTATCTATTCAGCTTTTCAGTTATTTCAGTTCTTGTCATTTGCTTATGTATTAGAGACTTCTTTGTATTTGGAATTTCTGTTGTATTTGCTTTAGACTCTGATGTTTATGTAGTAGCTTCATGAACTACTATTTATCTATTCCGCTGCGTAGTGTTGTATTACTCTGTGTCTATGATTTTGTGATTGATTTATTTATTGTATATGCTAAGTTTTGCAAAATATAAAATAACAATATGTTGTTTTGAGTAATTCAAGTCTGGCATGTGTGGATTATTGTCGATTTGAATGGTTCGAAACGACGGGTCATTACAATCCAGGAACCATACTCTGTTCATCGATAACATTCTACATCCAGAGTATCGGAGGAGGTTTAATATAACTTCGATGCCTACTAACAAGAGATAAACCGACACAATGTAGCATCTTATGAGGTACGAATGGCTTATAGACTCCACTAGAGCCTCTGATGCAGTCAAGTGTAGATGTTTCCCTATTTTTCTAGAGGGAGTTATGACCATGTGGTTCACTACGTTACCACCACTGTCTATTTCTTCGTTTGATGCATTAGAAATAAAGTTTGTGGAGCAGTTCCGCATGCATGTGCCTCACCCCAAAGAGGTTATATCTCTCTCCAAGTTGGTACAGGCACCGAGGGAGTTGCTTAAAGATTATCTTGAAAGGTTTAATACAGCTGTTACAAAAGTCAGTAATCTGAATGATGATGCAGCACTCATGGCACTAACTAGGGGAGTCGACCCCGATTCCAAATTTGGTGATTGGTTGTAGGAAAGCCTCTTTCCACGTTAAACCATTTCATTTCAAAGGAGGCTCATTTTTTAAGGAAGAATGAGGCAAAGCGAACTAGAAAGAGGGATGTTGTAGGCCCAAGTTCTGAGGGAGTATAAAATAATGTAGCAGTAAAACAGTCTAGTGATAGTTTTGGGAAAGTATAGAGTAATGTTCAGAGTAAACCGAATGAGCAAAGAAAAGGCGGTGACAGAAACCATGACCAGAGATGGGATTCTAGGAGAGGGAAGGCATGGATCCCTATGTACGGCACATACCCACCTTTGAACACATTATTATAGAACATCTATCTATTGACCTGTAATACCCTACAATACCAAAACCACCTCCGTAAGATTCGACAAAGAAGCAGAAGCAGACAGGGAAGTACTGTAGGTTCCCTGAAACCTATGGTCATAATACAGACGAGTGTCGTCGCTTGCATGATATCATTGAGAAGTTAATTCATGGGAGAAAATTGCAACAGTTTGTTAAAACCCCGTAGGACGGTAGGAAGGGAACATCCGATCCTAATCGAGGATAAGCTCCGCCTAGTGCCATGGAACCTAAGGGGATCGGAGGAAGACTAGTTATTAATACAATTTTTGGTGGACCGCATCCAGCCGACATAAGCTGGTATGAAATGGAGGGTTATGCAAACATGGTCAGGCATGTTGATTTTGAATGCTATTCAAACACGAAGGATGGTGCTTCAGCTAAGCGGCAACGTACTATGATGGACATAATAGTATTTCGAAGTAGAAATGTGGATAAGGAAGAGGCCCGTACGATTGATCCAATCGTGATATCGGCCATGATCGGCCCTGCCTTATTGAGAAAGATTTTGATTGATTGTAGTAGTACTGTAAATATTATTTTCGAAAGGGCTTACGACCAGATGAGAATGAAAGCCAAAGACTTGAAACCGTGCAAAGCCCGCATCAACGGCTTTAACGGTGTTGTTATAAAAGCGGTAGGCTATGTCGAGCTACTGGTAGAGTTAGGGGATGGCAGCTATAAGAGAGTGCGGATACTGCCATTTGTTGTGTTGGATGTGGACTCTCCATATATTGCCTTTTTGGTCCGACCAGCCTTTGCTGAATTTAGGGTAGCTCTTGCCCTTTGGTGCTTGACATTGAAATTCCCAACAGACAATAGTGTGGGAGTTGTTCATGGAGACCGAGCGAATGGACATGCCTGTTATGTGGATGAGTTGAGGGATGCTCAACGAAAGGAGAAAGGAAAAGGTGTGGAGAAGTCTCTCTGCATAAAAACCAATGAGGCTTAGCAACCAATGTTCGGGCCTTGGCTCGGGCACCACATTAGGTACATTAAAGATATAGATCCTAGAGACGAAGAAGTAGAGCCTAAATAATCCAAAGCTTTACCCACTGAGTTGACAATCGACATCACAGTCAGGCAAGACGACCCCTCACGAGTCCTGAAGATCAAATCACAGCTCAGCCTAGTGATGATGATGGAGTTAGTTGGTTTTCTCCGAGTGAATCTTGATGCGGTCCCTTGGACCCATTCTGACATGTGTGGGATCTCGCCAACTATCTCAAGCCGTGCATTGAATATCGACTCGAGGCATGTCCTAGTGAAACAAAAAGTAATGCAGCATGGATTTGAAGAGGCTTACTGCCCTTAAAGAGGAGGTGGATAGGCTCAAAAGCAACGGGTATATCCACGATGCCTCTACCCAAAATGAGTATCTAATATTAATCTCGTGAGAAAAGCAAATGGGAAGTGGTGGACATACGTGGACTACTCTAGCCTAAGCAAGGCATACCCAAAGGATAGCTTTCCACTTCCAAGGATCGACCAGCTGGTATACTCGACCGTTTGACATTAATTACTTTCAATTATGGACACGTACTCCGGATGCAATCAAATCCCAATACAAGTCCCCGACCAGGAGTACACCAGTTTCATTACTGATTTACGGCTATATTGCTATGTTGTGATGCCCTTCGAGCTAAAGAACGCTGGAGCTACCTACCAGAGAATGGTCAATCGAATGTTCAAAGACTAGATCAGATGATCGATGGAAGTACATGTGGATGACATGCTCATGAAGTCACGACGATCAATCGACCACATCGATGACTTGGCAGAGATGTTCAGCGTTCTTCGAAAATATGGAATGAAAATCAATCCCTTGAAATGCTCTGTCGACGTTGCGTCAGGGAAATTTCTAGGTTTCATCGTTAACTCTCATGGAATCGAGGAAAATCCAGAGAAGACTCAAGCAATTCGAAACATCCAAGTGCCGAAAATGATTAAGCAAGTACAGAGCCTTAGTGGGAAGGTCACTGCCTTAACTAGGTTCATTTCCAGGGCAACAAACAAGTGTGTTCCTTTCTTCTATTTAATTAGAAGAGGGAAGAGGAACTTTGAATGGATGTAGGACTACATTGATGCATTTCAAGCTCTGATAGATAACTTAGAGAAACCTCCCATTCTATCCAAGCTGCTGGATCATGAAGACTTATACATCTACTTAGCGGTGTTGGTACACGCCATAAGTGCCACACTATTACGTGAAGAAAATTGGATCTAGGGGCCAGTGTATTATGTTAGCATGTGATTGACATGTACTGAGAGAAACTACCCGAATCTAAAGAAGCTCGCGTACTGCCTATTGATTGCATCATGAAAGCTTCATCCTTACTTCTAGGCTCACCACATCAACATTTACACCGACCAGCCGTTATTACAGGTCCTACAACGACCTGGGATGTTTGGAAAGTTGCTCAAGTGGAACATCGAATTGAGCCAATTCGATATCACTTATCTCCCTTCGAGAGCTATCTGGGGTTACACATTAGCGGACTTCAAAGATGAATTCACTATGACAGACAACTCTCCAGATAGTAGTTGAGAACCGATCATCCATTGGAAGATGTAGACGGATGGGGCATCCAATGATCGATGTTTTGGCACTGGAGTCGTGTTAGTGACTCTCGGGGAACAATCGATCTTCTACACCCTGAAACTCGACTTCCCTACAATGAATAATGAAGTAGAGTATGAATCCTTGATTGTCGGGCTCAAACTTGCCATAGAACTAGGAGTGAAAACTTTATGTTAACTCCTCTTTTTGAAGCGACCTAAATCACTAGCGAACTAACGACCTAAAACTCCAACGACCTAACAACCTACTAGAGTTAACGACCTAGCGACCTAACTCCGGAAAGAGGTTAACGACCTAAAGGATGGAGCGACCTAACGACCTAAAACTCCAACGACCTAACGACCTACTAGAGTTAACGACCTAACGACCTAACTCCGGAAAGAGGTTAACGACCTAAAGGATGGAGCGATCTAACGACCTAAAACTCCAGCAACCTAAGTACACAGTGATCTAACGACTCAGCAGGCTTTGAAGATAACCCGCATGCGCATCACCTCTTCCTATAGGTCGTACACGACCTACAACCCACCTTAGGTCGTTCACGACCTATGACTTATCACCCCGTCCAGACAAATCAAATGCGACCCTATCAAACCATAAAGCCGTGCCTTCTTAGGTCGCTGGCGACCTACGACCTATCTTAGGTCGTTCACGACTTATCACCTGTCCAGAATTCTCCTATAAATACATCACTAGCTCCAACTTGAAGGGGACTTTTGGCTCATTCCTGGAACACCGATACTCTGATGTTTTCTCAACTCAACCAACACTTCAAGCACTCCAAACACCGAAGACGCTTCAACGAACTTCAAGAGGAGATCAAACACCTTCAACATGAATTCGAAAGAGTCTTCTACATCGAAGTTCTAGCTACTCGTCTAAAGTTTGTTGTAATCAAAGTGTATTGTAAAGAGTTGTAACCGAATCATCAATAAAGAAGATAAAGTGGACGTAGGCTTAATTTCTAGCCGAACCACTATAAAACTGCTGTCTCTTTACTTTTCTGCTATTTTCTGCTTATTTCTAGTTCCCGTACCAACGGGTGGTGCTTTCACATAACTCATTCACACGCCGGGGTGTTAGCGTCGATTTTTACGTTAACATTTTGGTGCTTTCACTGAGAATTGAACTCAGGAACATTCTCACCATTGCTTCGCAAAGGTTTGTTGAAAGAATCTCCTTAAAAACTAGAAGTCTGTCTGAAATCATGGCTCCTGGAAGAAAGAGTAGATCTACCAGATCCGGAAATGCTCATGAGGGGACCTCTACTTCCCTAACAGCAAACCAGGCAACTCCTGCCGTTGGAGTCATAGGGGCTGTATTAGACGATGTAGTGTCGGGATTATACCAGCAAATTGAAACTCAAAACGCTTTGATGATAGACAGATTAGACGCTCTGCTTGGGGCAAATCAACGACCAGAAAACAGTGAAACAACCTTTGCCGAAGATGCCCATAATCCTCAAGGGAGAGGTATTCCTCAAAGAGCAACTGGCACCGCCGAAGCGCCACCTTTCCAAGCTGAAGGTTCAAGGCCACAGCCAACTTTTCGCGAACATTTGCCCAGGAAAACTTCCGAAAGGAGAGCTGACGTCTGCCCGGCGATGCCTTTGAACAATGAGGAGTACTTATCAGGGATGGTTCGCCGAATCATGAAAGAGAGCATGCAGAGGGAAGAAAATGAGAGCGACTAGGGATTTGCTCCGAGCAAAACTCCATTTACCGAAAGGATCCTGAAAGCGGAATTTCCAAGGAAATTTGTACCTCCTACTATCCCGGCCTATAGGGGGACAAGTGACCCAAACCAGTTTCTATACAAGTACGATTGGCATATGGCCGGGGCCAGGGCAACAGATGAAATCAATTGCCCATACTTTCCGGTGTATTTGGAAGGGGTTGCATTGCTTTGGTTCACAAAGTTGCCAGTCCGATCTGTGGATTAATTTTCTGACTTAATGCGAAAGTTCAAAGACTAGTTCAGGTTGTATGCTACGAAGGCCAAGGACATAATGTCACTGTCCAGCCTCGAACAAAATCCTGGAGAGTCTATTAGATCTTTTTTGAACCGCTTCAATGTAGCCTTAGCCGAAGTTGACAACGCAGAGCCGTGGATGATTTTGACTTACTTGATGCGGGCTATCAACAAATCGAGTTAATTTGGAAAATGGCTAAAAATGAAGGAGCCAAACTCACTTGAGAAATTCTATAAGAAGGCCGACGAGTTTATGCGCTTGGAAAACCTTCCGGTACCGATAAAAGTAGAAGTGGCCGAGATTCAGAATAACAATGTTTCTTCTAATAAAAGAGAATCTGGAGGACAGAAGAGGGAAAATGATGATGAGAAAAAGCAGGGAAATGCAAAGAAAACTCGCTACTTTGAACCTTCGAATTTCACTCCCTTGACCGATACTCCAGAGAATATTTTCTTTGCAACTAAGGATACTGTTGAATATCCTAAACCACATAAGTTGAGACTTGGGAAAAATGCCACGCATAGTGGAAGATTCTGTAAGTTCCACAATCAGCCTGGCCATGACACTAATGAGTGCCGCCACTTGAAGGATCTGATTGAGGAGCTGTTGAAAGAGAATAAACTTCAACAATATGTCAAGAAAAACAGGAATGACCCATCCTCATCCACTCAGGGGCAACTAGTTCCCGCTCATCAATACAGCTCAGATGAAAGAACTGCAGCACAGGGATCTGAGAGACTTGTCATTAATGTTGTCACAGGGGGTCCTCACCCAGCAGGTAGAAGTTGGGACGAGTTGGAGAAATATACTTACGCTTTGAGATGAAGTTAATCAAAGTGCTTCTAACTACCCACAAAACTGCAATTGGGCATCTTTCATTCTGAATGGCATATGGATCCAAAACTATGAATCCAGGGGAAATGGAAATTCAATCCCAAGATTCTGGAATAGCAATGATTGCGTCCATATTTTACTTAAAAAGCATTGCTTAAATTTGTAAAATGATGTTGGATGTATAACTCTTGTATTGTAAACCATTGAGAAATCAGTGCGAATCAATAATAAAGAACTATAAGTCCTGTGTTCTTTAATACTATAAGATGCCCGTCTCATTTCGATGTGCAAATATATTAAAAATATTGCTAAAATGTCGATTTAATATTGCATGTTATCAAAGCAAAGCTTACCTATTCAACACATCACGAAGCCAAGCGATTCCTACAAATCACTCAACAAACAAATGCCAAGCCATAAAAGTTCCAAAATTCAACTCCTACAAAAGAAGTGCTATTCACAAACAGTTGAGGGTTCCACCAAAGCGGGCACCTTCCCGACGAGAAGGTTCCAGACCCTTGCTAACCAATCGCGATCGTTTGTGCAAACGAACATCCGGTAAAGTAGCTTGCGTCTGCCCCGTGGATTCACTCAACGACAAAGTACACTTCTCTGGCAAAAAGCAAACAACTTGCAGAAGAATGGGACATGTATTTGAAGTGATTATGAGGAATCACTAAGAAGCAGATGGTGGAAGGACACAAGCAATAATGCTACTCCTCAGAGTCCACGTGCTACTCTTCGGAGTCCAAATGCTACTCCTCAGAATCCTCATGCTACTCTTCGGAGTCCAAATGCTACTCCTCAGAGTCCTCGTGCTACTCTTTGGAGTCCAAATGCTACTCCTCAGAGTCCTCGTGCTACTCTTCGGAGCAAAAAGACCTCTTCGGAGGCACATTTCACCGGAGTTGAAGTGCAAAAATCTCTCTTCGGAGGCCCACTTCACCAGAGCCGAAATGCCAAAAAGACCTCTTCGGAGGCACATTTCACCGGAGTTGAAGTGCAAAAATCTCTCTTCGGAGGCCCACTTCACCAGAGCTGAAATGCCAAAAAGACCTCTTCGGAGGAACATTTCACCGGAGTTGAAGTGCAAAAATCTCTCTTCGGAGGCCCACTTCACCAGAGCTGAAATGCCAAAAAGACCTCTTCGGAGGCACATTTCACCGGAGTTGAAGTGCAAAAATCTCTCTTCAGAGGCCCACTTCACCAGAGCTGAAATGCCAAAAAGACCTCTTCGGAGGCACATTTCACCGGAGTTGAAGTGCAAAAATCTCTCTTCGGAGGCCCACTTCACCAGAGCTGAAATGCCAAAAAGACCTCTTCGGAGGCACATTTCACCGGAGTTGAAGTGCAAAAATCTCTCTTCGGAGTCCCACTTCACCAGAGATGAAATGCTAAAAAGACCTCTTCGGAGGCACATTTCACCGGAGTTGAAGTGCAAAAATCTCTCTTCGGAGGCCAACTTCACCAGAGTTGAAATGTCAAAGCCCTCTTCTGAGCCACAAGCCCTCTTCGGAGGCATAACTCTTCGGAGGAGCCCTCTCCCGAGGCACAACAGAAAAGCCCTCTCCCGAGGCACAGCGAAAAAGCCCTCTTTGGAGGCACAAGCCCTCTTCGGAGGCACAAGCCCTCTTCAGAGGCACATTCCTACCCTCGGCGGTAAAATGCTAAACAAAGCCCTCTAAAGAGGCATGTCCAAAAATAATAATAAAATAATAATAAAAAGTTCTCTTCAGAAGCCCGCTTCACTACGAAGAGCAATCCACTTCTCAGATAATATAAGTGGCCATCTCTGAAAGTTGAAGTGTGTTAACTCTTTCTAAAAATAAAGAAAAGGAAGAAAACTTATCTAATACAAAGCGTACTCTATTAAAGCAGAATAATATTTCCTCAAAACGGAAGAATTATTCTCTAAAATAGGAGTACAAGTCTTTCTAGAATATTGCAATGAGCCATGGTATGGGGGCATAATATAGCTATATTAATAAAAAAAACGCTCAAACATCATACCACGAGCTCACTGCAATATCATACAAAGAAACTTGTGCAAAAACAAGGAATAAATGCATTCACACATATACTGACAAGAAATTGTACAAGTAAAATGAATCGTTTTATTCCATACTATGAAATTTTTGTACATGTGCAGGTTTCAACAGACGGGGGCCGGCACCCGTACAATCTCCAGTCAATACATGCAAAAAGAAAAAAAGCAAAACAATAAGCCTAAAGTCTAGCTCATTACTCCTTCCCGCCACCTTTAGAGCTCTTGCCCGGCTTGATGATTAATTTCTGAATCCGGCGTGGACGGGTCGGGGAAGAAGGAGAAGGAGGTGTAGCTGGATCTGCTTCCACTTTTTCTTCACCAGCAGAAGCACTTTTCTTCTTCTTTCTATGAAACTGCGCATTTCCCTCTCTTCTTTGAAGAAGACTCACTTCCCGGAGAAATCAATGCAGAAAGCTTTGTCTCATCATCATAAGGTTGCTCCGGGGTCTTCTCGCCCTCCTCAAGTTCTTCCACCTTCTGTTCTTGCGAAGCAGCCGGATCGTCCAGGTCTTGAAGAGCTTCTATTTTTTCTTCCTGCGACCCCGGTTGAGAAGCAAAAAGGGGAGTAACTTGAGAAGGTGGAGGAACAGCAGCTGGAGGAGGAGAAGTTTGTGCAGCACTCGGTATTTCCGCTACAGAAGAAGAAAAGTCAAAATCAGTATTCCTCGTAAAGAGAGGAGACAGTCGCTCATCGATACTTAAGTAACAATCGAGAAATTCATCAAGCTCAGGTGAAGCAAACAAGTAGTCCGCTTGACCTGGTTCAACGTTGAAGTTACCTGGAGAAGTCGGCTTTATAATGTCAATCTCATAAGCTTGTGCTTCGGCTCTTTCTTCGCCTTCGTCTCCGCCCTGTGCAGTTGAAATTTCAGTTTTGGCTTTATCAAGAGGTGGAGAATGGGAACTGGAGCCTATGATATCAACGTCGGCCGTAATCGAATTATGGACAGGGGCACTTAAAGGCGCTTCCTTCCCTGGATGCTCCTCTTCTGTCGATCCGGCTCACACTTTAGCGAGTTGCTCCTTTCCTCTGGCCAGAGCAGCACGAGTTTCATTATCAAAATAATACGCCTCAAGGTCTGCTTCAGCATAGCCAGCACCTCCGAGCATATCAATTGCGGCTTCCCACACTTCGGCCAAAATAATTTCATATTTAGGGCCCAAAAAGGAGAGACTACCACGCCCCAGGATGCTGTGCAAGTAAAAATCGAATAAAGTAGAGCTAATATTGGCTTTAGTAGCCTCATGAGATTCTTCAGCTGCAACTTTGCCGGCAACTGCCTCATCACGCTCTTTCTCAACTTTAAGAAGTCGAGCTTTTAACATTTCAATTTCCATGTCCTTGGAGCGGGTTTTTTCTCGCAACCGAGCAACATCAGTGCGGTAACTCTCGACAATTTTCTCTTGTGCCTCATATCTGGCCCCAACGTCTCGTTGACTGGCATGAGCATCCCGTACTTGCTTTTGAAGTACCTCTTCCTTTTGAGTAAAAGAGGTGGAAGAGGCGGCAAGATCGTCTTCAAGTTTCTTGACTTTAGCCTCGAGTCTCTCATTATCATCAGCGATGCTCTGCATTTCTGCATCGTGCTGGTTTAGAACTTTCTTCCATTCAGAATGATCATTTTCCATAGTTAACATGGCTTCGAGATTCATATGATTAACCCTTTGAAGCTCGTTAACCAGCTTCTGCCATCCAGACATTCTCTCGATGTCAAGCTTAACGGCGTCGAGATTCCTTAGCATGGCCTGCTTATCAATGGGAACCAAATCCAAGTCAAAGCACACTCCTTTCAAACACCAATTTGGGAATTGGCTTTGGAGTGTAGGTGGAGCATCCCTAACTTGATACTGAGGCCTGTTAATAATTGTCTGAATATCGGTCTTCTCGAGAGCAGGAGAACCGGAGGGGATGTCTATAGAAATAGAAGCAGCGGTCTTTTCAGAAATTGCAGACGCGTCACTAAGCTTGGCCCGTTTGCTTGGATCGCCGACGATGTGACTCTTCCCTTTATCATCATAAGATTTCTTTAATGAGAGTCATCATCTCTCTGGGATGAATCATGTCGTTCATCTCCTCTCCTGTGGCGCTCCTCATAGTCCCGCCTTTCATGAGCTTTTCTAGCAGCTCTTTCTTCATCGGTTTCCCTATGGACAGGGAGATAGCGTCTGTGGTCATAAGTGTCACGCCCTCCATAGCGCCGGAAGTCATCATAATATGAACCACTGCGTTCCATCGGAGAATCTGAAAATGAAAAAGAGACAAGTCTTAAAAATCTTCAAAGTAAAGAAGCTAAGTGCGTATAAGTGCCAAAAATCCTAAGTGTGTGTGATGTGCAAACTATGCGCGTCAAACTACAAACCACTCTTCGGCTTAGGAATCAAATCGGATTTTGCGGCAGGAGTCAACTCTTGGGTCAACGAAAGCGGTCGTAAAGCAGATGTTGCTTCAATCGCTGGAGAGGTAACTTTAGTGTTGACGGTATCATTTTTGAAAAGCTCGTGTGAAGTCACCATTAGGTCACTTAGCTCACCAAAAATGTCTTCACCATCGTGCCGAGCGGAACTTTCTTTTTTAGCTTCTTCATCGACTGCCTTCTCAGGGCATTGAGGAGGTTCCTCCTCTTCGATAACCGGAGAAAGTGTAAGTTTGCCATATGACCCCGCAACGTCAGCGGGAGTAGAACATTTCACCAATGAAGCCTCTGCAATAGGTTCCTTCAGTGCAAGTTCCTTTGCGGAAACCGAGGCATCTGACGTCTCTGTTTGGGAACCGGGGGCATCATGAAGCTGAGTGCATCAAGAAGAATGTAAAAGTCCGAATTGATGCAAAAATTCGTCCTTCAGCAAGAATTTGATGCTTCTCTCCTCAACCGCCACAACGCTCAGTCTTTCAAAAGTTGACTTGTGGCTGGAATCTCTAGAAGGAGGAGGAAGTGCTCCAAAAGTAAAGAATGAAACTAAGTATTTGACAACTTGAACCTCGAAAAGCTCAGAAATGCAAAGAATGAAGATAAGCATTCTTACTTCCTACTCTCCAAATGGCGTAGAATCCTGGAGGACAGCGGACGAAGAAGAATTGGTTCAAGAATCCATGGGAACTATCGGGAAGATCAATGATCAGTCTACGGTTCCGAGCACTCCTCACAAGTGTGATAGAAGGGTGATCTTTGTTTTTCACAAAAGTGCACAAGTAACAAATCTCTTCGAAGCTCGGAAGACGGTTGAGTGTTCTCCTGAACAATACACACAATCCCATTAAGATGGCATAGCCATTAGGGTGCAGCTGAAAGGAAGAGATAGTTAATCGAAGAAGAAGCTGTCGGAGAAAATCATTAAAGGGCGGAATAGCTCCACTCAAGCACATCTGACGATTAACTGCGACAAAACCGAGAGGTGGCCTGTCAACAGTATCGTTTACTCCGGGAAGCAAAGCATCCGTTTCGGCGATACCAAACTGAGTACATAGTTGACTGAACGCCCGTTGATTCAGAGTGGTTGAAGTTCTTTCTGGAGGACTATCCAAGAAATTAGCTATAGGGAAGGCTTCTTCAGCTTGTCCAATTGTCTCTTCTTGTTGGGAAGTCATTCTACACAAGGAACTGGACATTCAAATATGAAGGTGCATGTTTCCTAAAAGTGTGTGAAGTGTTGTGCAAAACAACTAAAATGACAAGTAAATAAAATTAAACTTGAAATAGTACTGATTGATGCACGTCAATTCAGAAAGTTTCGAGGCTTGTTATTAAATCAAAGTTAAGTGTAGTATCAAAGCAGATGATATTTAGCAATATGTAAGTTGTAACTGTATGGATTTTGCATTGACACTTCATTTAATCAGTTGAATCGCAATACTTCATCTTTAACCAAATTCATGCTGTTTTGCTTAAGTAAAATATCAGTTCATTAATCTAATCCATCACTCGATGTGGGCGGTCGATGATGAGTATATTCGTCCCATCTTTCTGCAAATGTTATGTTTAACAGGTTGTTAGATTAAAAGTTAATGTAATCTGTAAGGAAGTACAACAAAGTTCAAGCAGTTCAATCAAGTCCTTTCGGAATTTTACAAGTCTAAGGTCGTCCAGACTGTTTTCAAGCGACCTAGCATAGGTCGGATTCTTTAGGTCGTCCAGCGACCTAGCATTGGTCGGAGCTTCCTTAGGTCGCACTGTGCAAGTCAAAGGGTTCAAGGCATGAAACTTCAGGTCAAGACAATGCAAATTCGTCCAAGTCCTAGCTCGGCCGCGACCTAAAACCTATGCTGCAAAAAGTTAGGTCGTTAATTTGTTAAGTCGTTCTGCTTGGAATTCATGTGAAAATTTAACTAAGTCCTAGGTCGTTTGAATCCCAGCGCGACCTAAAAGTTAAGTCGCAGATTCGAAGGATCCTTAGGTCGCAAGAATTCTTAGGTCGGTTGGTTCGTTAGGTCGGCCAGGTTCCTAAGTCGCTCGGATCTGCTAAATCGCTAACTTCTTCTCCACTCAACAGCTCGCTATCTTGTTAACTGTTAACCCGATAACCCATTATCACCCACACAATGAAATCCATCATCCTCTTCGTGAAATTCATTATCCCTTCATACCACCAAATCACCCAAAAATCGATTCAAAACATCTCCAATCCAGCATAGATTCAACGCATTGCTGTGCTTTCATGAATCACAACAACAACATAGCAAACGGCGATCGAAAGTCGATTGCAACATCACTCAAAATGTAGCATGATACATGGAATTGGACTAGGGTCGGAAAATGGGGATTCACAATTCAATGGTGATTATGGTGGGATAGAGATCGAATTCACTTACGCAATATGACGATAAAGATGAATTGACGACTGGATAATTCGAACTTGACTTTGAAAGCTTGGAGGATCTTCAATGGCGGTTTTGAAAGTTAGAGCAGTTAAGGAGGAAGAAGCGACTTAACAGTTTATATGGGGCAAAGAGAGGAAGACGAATGGGCACGCGAGTTAGCACATGATTTACGTCGCTCACGACCTAGCAGAGTTAGATCGAAGCACACGACCTATGACATAGGCCTGTACTTAGAGGGGCAAGTGTTAACTCCTCTTTTTGAAGCGACCTAAATCACTAGCGAACTAACAACCTAAAACTCCAATGACCTAACGACCTACTAGAGTTAACGACCTAGCGACCTAACTCCAGAAAGAGGTTAACGACCTAAAGGATGGAGCGACCTAACGACCTAAAACTCCAACGACCTAACGACCTACTAGAGTTAACGACCTAGCGACCTAACTTCGGAAAGAGGTTAACAACCTAAAGGATGGAGCGATCTAACGACCTAAAACTCCAGCGACCTAAGTACACAGCGATCTAACGACTCAGTAGGCTTTGAAGATAACCCGCATGCACATCACCTCTTCCTATAGGTCATACATGACCTACAACCCACCTTAGGTCGTTCAAGACCTATGACTTATCACCCCGTCCAGACAAATCAAATGCGACCCTATCAAACCATAAAGCCGTGCCTTCTTAGGTCGCTGGAAACCTACGACCTATCTTAGGTCGTTCACGACTTATCACCTGTCCAGAATTCTCCTATAAATACATCACTAGCTCCAACTTGAAGGGGACTTTTGGCTCATTCCTGGAACGTCGATACTCTGCTGTTTTATCAACTCAACCAACACTTCAAGCACTCCAAACACCGAAGACGCTTCAACGAACTTCAAGAGGAGATCAAACACCTTCAACATGAATTCGAAAGAGTCTTCTACATCGAAGTTCTAGCTACTCGTCTAAAGTTTGTTGTAATCAAAGTGTACTGTAAAGAGTTGTAACCGAATCATCAATAAAGAAGATAAAGTGGACGTAGGCTTAATTTCTAGCCGAACCAATATAAAACTGCTGTCTCTTTACTTTTCTGCTTATTTCTAGTTCCCGTACCAACGGGTGGTGCTTTCACATAACTCATTCACACGCCGGGGTGTTAGCGTCGATTTTTACGTTAACACTTTACAAATCATTTGTGATTCCCAGTTAGTAGTAGGCCAAGTCAAAAGAGATTATCAGGCCAAGGGGCAGTGACTTGCTCCTTATCTCGGCCAGGTCCAAGAGCTATTAACCGACTTTGAGTATTACACTCTTACACACATCCCCAGCGAACAAAATGAGAGCGACTTGCTAGCCAAGCTGGCTAGTTCTGGGGATGCACCGCTAATGGGCTTGGTCCTAGTTGAAATACTTAATGCTCCAAGCATTGGCCAGATGGAAATCGACTGGGTCTTAGAGATGGAGCCGGAAAAGGAGTCGTGGATGACTCTTATCAATGACTATCTACAACGGGGAATCCTTCCCAAACGGTGGAATGAAAAGCGACAGATCCCCTACAAAGCTTCATGCTACATCATTTAGGAAGGAATTATGTTTAGAAAGGGTTTCTCCGTACCCCTACTTCAGTGTATCTCATGATGAAATCAAGCGAGTACTACGAGAAGTCCACGAAGGCGAATGTGGCGATCGCATTGGGGGAAACCCTATCTAAGAAGATACTCCACTATGGGTATTGCTAGCCAACTATCGATAGGGTTGCAGCTAATTATGCTAGGAAATGCAACAAGTGCCAGATGTTTGCAAAAAATTTGAGAGCCCTACCGATGAAAATTACTCAAATGGTCAGTCCATGGCCGTTTGCTACTTGGGGTATTGAAATCGTCGGCTCCTTGTTGATTCCTAAAGGTGGTGAAAATACGGCAGTTGATTACTTCACTTAATGGGCTGAGTTTAAACTATGACCATGATCAAAATGATGAAAGTAATCAACTTTGTTGTTCAAAACATCGTCTGTTGTTTTGGTCTCCCCTGGACAATCATAACTAATAACGGGACCCAGTTCGACAGTTCTGAATATAAAGACGTCTACCGTCGGCATCACATTGAGAAAAATTTGCGGCAGTTTCTCACTCTCAAGCTAATGGGCAGGTCGAAGCTATTAATAAAATCATAAAGTCCATTCTGAAGAAGCATTCTGAGAAAGCCGGAGGCACGTCGATCGATGTACTCCCATTAGCATTATGGGCATACCGAACCACCCACGAGTCCACGACTGGCCATACTCCATTCGCCCTTGCATACGACTCCGAAGCCATGATTCCTGTAGAATTTGAAGTTCCTTCTCATTGAGTGACCTACTATGACCCTATAACTAACCGCGATCTCCTTTTGGAATCTCTAGACATGTTCAATGAGAAGCACAAAGAAGCTGATTTGCGAGCAGCTGCATATCGATATCAAGTTCCTCAATACTACAATATTAAAGTCTGAACTAGGACCTTTGAAATTGGTGATTTTGTATTGAAATAGGTTTTTCCTATCCCTATCCACATGGGTCCGAAATGGGACGAACCATATATCATCGGCAAAAAAACTAGAGATGGAACTTTCAAACTAACGACCATCGATGGCATTGCACTCCCAAGACATGGAATAGTGAGCATCTACGATGCTATTTCACTTAGTTTCATTTCATTCAGTTGTATTCCATTTAGCATTTGCTTTTGCATTATGGCTCAAAGCCATGTGATAACACTGATTTTGTCGCCTCTTTTCAATTGGCAAAAGAATTTGAGATTTCTTCCACATCTGTGAACCGTTTGTGCAATATATAACAGTTGTGATGTGTAATATACCCAATATAAATAACAAGTATCCAAAGTTTAGCACCAACCAAGTTCTTGGGTGAACTTGGTTCTACAATTGAATTCAACAAAGTGAACATGACTCGACTGTTCGTCCATTAACTCTCGTCTACGATCTGACGGGTCGAAGTATGAGTATCAATCGGGCGTGATAGACCGCCTATTAACTAACTCCGATCTTTGATGTGTGAGTAAGAATATAAACATATGAATGAGTGTGAATCAACCATTCATTCTCCAACTCTAACGTAAATATGAATGAAGGAGTGTAAACTCATCATGGATGTGATCCGACCATCCACATGCTAACTCCGCCAACCTGAGACTGGCGGTGGGAGCATAATTGCTTAACCTCTGAACATAATGGTGTACCACTATGGCTGACACCTTGAATTCCAAACAACTTAGGGCCACGACCGAGAGGAGGGCTTGAGATGGAATTATCGGGTCGATGCCCAGAGCAACAGGCGACCAAATGACATTACAACTTAAACGACGAGCAACGAATTGCAAGTAAATTGAATGGAAAACGTAATAGCTCGAACGCTTAAACGAATTTATTCAAAATTTAAACAAAAATAAAAAAACCTTTTATTTACATACTAAACTTGGAAGCTAAGCATAAGTTTATGTTTAAAAAACTAAAAAAGGGAGACCACTATTGTGCTGAACTATAAAGAAGTGCAAATCCAGAGTTACTTCTTCCTTGAAGACTTCAGTTTCTTCTTCTTGGAATCAAGAGAAATCTTCCTTGAACTCCCTCCTCCTCTTTTCACTCCTCTCTTACCACTCCCTTTACCCTTGAGTGGAGTGCTCCGGGTTGATTGAGCAGGTGTGCCCTAGGCAATTCCAGGCTGAGGAGCGGAAACTGGGATGCTTGAAGAGGAAACTATCGACAAGCTCCAAACGCCACCTATTGGAGAGATGTGAATGAGGGAAAAAAATGGTCTGCTCGGGTAGAATTATAGATATGGTAGGAGGAACAATTTCCAACTTTTCTGATCTTTGTTACAAGAAGAACATCCGCATCAATTTTCTGCTCCATCTCATGTACAGAAGGACCCGATGAAGAACGGGAAACCCTGTTAGTAACAACTTCATCATCAACTTGAGTCCTTGGATTCAAATCACCTCCTTCCTTCAAAAAAGTGTCCGCCAAGCACTCATCAAAGTCCAAAAGTTCCTCATTTGGAATGTTATGAGTTGCTTCCGAAGTCGTTACGGTTACGGACTCTATCGCTAGGATTCATGATCTATGTTGAGAGCCCTGGGAGGGAGCGAAGCGATAGCGGGGGATCTTAAGCTAAAGAAATACAATGAGAGGGGTTATAAATGTAGACCAAAGATACGTCGACTTTTTGAAAAATAGGAGAAGTCAACGAAATACCCTCTTCAGTTGGAACTTCCACACGAGCCGGAGTACCACTTGATGATCCATCTAGGATGGGTGGGAGGCCAGTGAATATCTAAAGCAACAGTTCATCTGGGTTATAACCAGTGTCGGTAGAAGAGTCCACATTGGTGCTAGGGACAGCTTGGGTCCCGGTAGTTTGATCAGCCGTAGCGTCATGCTACATGGATCCGTAATGCTCACCTATCTCTTATTGAGATGCTGCTGCAGTTTCCTCTTGGATCAAGAGTAGGCGCTCATGCAAAATTCTAGGTTCATCGCCCCTCAAGACTTCTTTTTCCATCTGCATCAGATCAATCTCTTCAGCCTCAAGATCTCTTTTCTCATCTTCAACTATCTATTTCTAAGTGCAGGCAGATGGTGGTAGTAGTTGCCTCGGAGCCATTCTAAATTTTTGAACTTCAAGACATTAGCATTATAAGAGATAATCAGTGGATCTAGCTGATCCATAACTCCTCCCTGGTTTGTTTCTTTATAGCATCTACTTCTCTCTTTATAAGAGCATCAATATCTTTAGCCTTCTCAATAGCTTCATCCCTCTCAAGTCTAACTGTGACTAGTTCATCACAAGCCCCTAGCTAATTTTCTACACTTCACCTTTCTCTTTTATCTCATGCTCAAGCTTGGTCTTTAATTCGGTTGTAGTTCTTCGAGCAGTATCTCTCTCGATCACCAGCTCATGATTTTGATGGTGCAACTACTCAACCTCAATCAAGTGTCTTGATTTCTATGCTTTGAGTGCATTGGTGGCTTCTCGGCGCTTTTTCGGTCTTTACTTGAGATTTCTTTAAGGTATCTAACTCAGCATCAAGAGTGGAAATGATCCATTTGCTTTGAGCTTCTTGGTAGTTTAGCTTTTCAATTTCCTGCTGCCTCTCTTTGGGGACTTTGGAGATCCTCTCTGCCGCTCTCATCCATTCATTATATTGCTTATGAAAATCGACGACACAACCAACGATCATTTAGTGGACCTTCTCAGAAACCCTCATAGGTTGGGCACAAACATAAACCCGTCGAAGCAAACATTTGGGAATTCTTCTCTAAGCTGGATATAGGCAAAATTATCGACTTATTAGTCTTTAGTAATGACTTGAGTAATAGCGCTCTCTTTGCCCGGGCTGTGCTGAGGTGCCTCAGAAGCACTGTGACATCTACAGTTAGAAGATCGCCTAGAATATGATGATACAATGGTTGTGCAGTGACTAAAGCAGAGGGTGGACCTTGTGAAATGTCGGTGGAGGAATATCGTTGTGCTGATCCGGCTACCTGTCTGGACCTTTAGGAGGATGGGATTTAGATCTAGATCGATGCTTGGAAGCAGAATCATGCGAAAAGTGGTCCCTATCACAGTAGTCTTGATTTCGACTAGAATGGTAACTAGGGTCATGTTCACAACTACTACTCTGTGATAAGTCAATCGAGGCCTTTGAGTCTAGCGTGCTGTATTTTGCAAAGAATGAAACATATGTTTCTTTTTCCCTATGGTCCTGTAAGGAAAACGAAAACAATTTAAATTTCAACATTAAAGGGTACATGATAAGTGCAATGCGATGTTGTGGAGTGCGTGTGGATGCAAATGTCCTGGTGTCTCCCCAACGAACCAGATGTGAGAGCCTTGCTGACTGGAGTAGCCTCTCCCTTATTGTTGGGAATAATATCAACACTAATTCTGATCAAAGAATCAGACCCCCCAATGCTCATATCAGCAAAGTTATAAGTCTTGACATGATCTGGAATTGGGATATCCAATAGTCCCTCAAATATATTTTTCTAAATTTTCTAGGAGCTAAGAAGTAGACTGTTCTGGAGCGACTTGACGAGTGACATATAACTTGGGCTGCTTGGAAACTTGGCCTTTATGAAGCTTGTAGACAAGTTTCTTCCTTTTCCTCTCCTTAGGTTCAGGAGGTTGCGTGCTTTGTAAGGATCTGACCGCAAGTTCATGGCTAGAACCTGCATCACCATGACTAGATTTGTCATCATCACCCCTTGCTTTACCTTCTACGATGACATCCTAAGCCTCCTCGACTAGGGGTACGGCAAGATCGACATAGTCACCTCCTTTCCCAGCGGCATAGCAGTACCTCCTCGATGTTCCTGGGTAGCCCGGTGCTGTGACCCTCGTCTAATAGGCCAAAGGAAAAAAGGCGCTCGTTAGTAATGAGAAACTTAATATCTCTATCTTCCGTAGGAGTATCCTTAAGCGCTAAAACCGCTTCTGAGTAATGACTATCATTGGTCATAGGTGACTACTTGTAATTTTCAAAATAACCATTTAGTTCAGGATACGACTTAAATAAAAGCACTCAGAGTTAAAATTAAAGAGACACTTACGTCCTTCCAGCCACTGTCCTACAATACCAGGTAGGCAGCGCACATAGAACCACTCATTCTTGAAAGCTCTAAGTTTGTTCCAAGCATCGGTTACGACCTAACAGTTAGGCATCACCTTGAGGAAGGCGTACGAGAGGCTTTCCCTTCATTGCTTGAGATTATAGATGAACCTGATGTCTTCTGGAGTTGGCTCACAGTGTAAGATTTCTATAATATCATATACGTACCGTATAGGAACGCATAGCTGTTCAGATGCAGTAGAGCCGGAGCCGGTCTCAAATAATATAACATTTTTTGGACAAACGGATTAAAGGATGGAACACATCCTGCCCAGCGCATGAACTTATTGTAGGTAGTGTACCCCTCTAAAGGCAAATAAGCTTCATTAAGTTGAGAAAGAGCTCGTAATGACCCTAATTTTTAGTAACATTATTTAGGACATTTAATTAGTTAAATTAAATTAAATAATGTAATGATTAGAGGATTGAGGTTTGTGTTAATTGAAAGGTAGCCGTGCCATTTATACAAATGAACTAAGGAGAAAATGAAATAAAATGTTAGTGAAATAGACAAGGGAAATATAGGAATAAATATTATTCTTATACCCTAAACCCTTAAGCCATATCCCCACGTTCATTATTCACATTCACAAACTAAAACAAAACCTAGAGAGGCCGGCCACTATTAGGGGATACCAAGAAGATGATAAGCAAGTTTTCAAGAGGAAAGCTTAAGCAAGTTAATAAAAGACCAAATCTCTACTCCTTAATCATAAAGCTAAGGTGAATAATAGGTTACATCTCATATTTTTGATGTTTTTGGCTTCTAGATCAGATCCGAATATTCTGCAAAGTATATTGCAATGTTTTTTATTGTTAAAATGGATATATATATATATGCTTGTTGTTGATTTATGCTAATTCTTATGATTTTATGATATGTTTTAATGTGAAAATCCTATTAAATGACATCCAAATGCCTTGCAATATTGAGATAAGGTTAGAAACAATGTTTTGGAAATGGGTTTCAATTTTCATAATTTTCTGAATTAATTTGGATTTAATATTAATTTTCTAGTGAAGAGAATGGTTATTTGGGTATAAAATTAATTACGGATAATATATGTATGTTTTGGGTCTGAAATTAATATATGTTAGAAAACATATTAAAAATGATTTATGAGAATTTTTATATATTTTTCCTAAGTGTTTTGTAGATATATAAAATTATTCAAGGTATGGGACTTAAATGTTTTATATACTTATAAAACGAGAAGTTGTATTTTGTAAATGTTTTAAATTGTTACTTCTGAAATTTTGGCAGCACTTTTAGAAAAGAATTTGGAAAAGAAATTAACAACCAATCATTTATTGACAAATTAGGTAGGTTAGTTGAAAAGAATTACTTTTTAAAGTAAAAATGCAGTTTTACCTTACTTTACATGTTTCGCCACTTTTGGCACCCAGCTTTCGACTAAGTACTTCCGCCTCCATCACCATCGAAATCAATGCGCATGGTATCAAAGACTTGGTACGTAGCAAATTAGACTGGGGCGAAAGGTATGAATTTGAAACAAGGGGTTCTTAATGGGTCGAAGCTTTGCTTTGTTTTTAAAGAAAATGCGCTTGCTTTGCTTTCGAAAGGAATATGTTTGCACAAAAAATGGACAAACACCTCAAAGTTGTGTGATTTAGTAGATCTTATGTTGTTCTTAGAGATTTGGGTGATTTATGCAAATATATGAAAAGCAGGGGCTAAACTGTAAAAAGACACTCCAATTTATAGTGGTTCAGCCAGAATGTGCCTACGTCCACTTTATATTTTATTTCTCTTTTCTTGTTTTGATTACAAGTACAAAACTTTGATACAAGTAAAAGAAAGTTGTTTGAAAGTTCCTTCCGTGTTTGAGCTCTCAAAACTTATCCCCCATTGTTGTACCCCTGCCCCTCTATTTATAGAGTGAGGCTGGGGGTAGGGGTCTTGGAGGTATATAGCAGCTGGTGGGCCTGGGCTGCTACAATCTGGCCTGGCAATGCTTTGGCTCGGTAGGACTTTGGTTCGGTGGTTGGAGATGAGGCTTGGACAGGCAATGAGTTGGTTCGGTGGTTGGAGATGAGGCTTGGACCGGCAATGAGTTGGTTCGGTCGTTGGAGATGAGGCTTGGATCGGCAATGAGTTGGTTCGGTGGTTGGAGATGAGGCTTGGACCGGCAATGAGTTGGTTCGGTGGTTGGAGATGAGGCTTGGATCGGCAATGAGTTGGTTCGGTGGTCTCCGTCCGGTGATTAAGCTTGGATCGGCAATGAGATGGTTTTGTGGTAAAGTTGGTTCTGTGGTCTTCGTCCGGTGGTGAGGCCAGTTCGGTGTGGGCTTGGCTCGGTGGTGAGAAATAGCCCAACATTTGCCGCCCAAAGCGGGGCATATGCCAGCGTATGCCACGCTTTGTTTTAGCTCGGCCATTCTTATCCGGTCCGCGTGCCAAGTCAGTTGGTCCGGTCGCTTTTGTTTGCTTATAAGTAGGGGCATCATGCTTTCGTTATTCCCTACCAAGTGAGATAGCCGAACCGACTGATTGCCGAATTAAAATTCCTACCCTTTGCCGAATCAGCTGTGTTAGCCGAACCAGGTGAGACCCTTTTACTGCCGGATGAACTTGTATACTGCACTACCGAATGAGCTTCGGGTTTCCAAGCACCGAATGAATGGTGGAGTACGATTGCCGAATGGGATTTAGTTGAGATTGCCGAATGGGATTTCTAGATGGGGATGTTGAATGAAATTTTACATTTACTTTACCGAATGTCAATGGGAGTCTGAGCATTTTGATTTTATGAGTGAAATTTCATATTACACACATACTTGTTTACATCCTCTGTTCTAACGATGTTCTTCTCTGTGTTTGCAGATAAATGTCTCGAAAAGCAGAAACTCGCTCGGATAAAAAGAAGTCCCAGGGCGAAGGAGAAACTTCCTCAGTGCCCCCTATTCAGCCAGGTCCGGAACGTCATGGATCTACCCCGAGATCACTAGTGGACGGGTACGGCCCTCAGGAGCTTCTGAACTCCCCGTCCGATTGCTTTCCTAGCTCCCTTAAGGAAGAGCAGCTTGATGTCATCTCCCGTTCTCTCGGGATTGACAGGGCTCGAATGTTGTTGCCAGGGAGAGAAGTTATGCCGTACAACCCTCCTGAAGGGTACTTTGCCTACAGCAGATACCACTGCATGTGTGGTGCCATTCCCCCTCTTAACGCTTGGGTAGCCAGCTTCCTCACATTTCTAAAGGTGGCCCCATTCCAGCTTCAACCCAACTCTTATGCTATACTGGTGAGCCTCTTCGTCATCTTTCGGAGGAAGTATGGTCGTGCTCCTTCTAACCGGGAGATCCGGTACTTGTATAATCTGAGGGGCTATAAGAAGGGGTCCCCATACATCAGCTTGGAGTCAGCTGTGACCTTTAAGCCAGTCTTGGATCTGTATTCCAAATTCAGCATGTTCAAGAAGGAGTGGTTCTTCGTCAGGGACGACTCTGTTTCTATTCGGCGTTTTACTTCTGGATGTAAGTCGACGCTTTATCTATAATTTCCATTCTGGTTGCGATGCTTCTCCTCATACATTTTCATTTTTGCTAGCGACAGGTGGCTTTGCAGTTGTGGAGACTGATCGCCTGGTTCAGACGGCGGTTGAGATAGAAGCTATTCTCGGGAAATATAGATCATCTGCCTACCTGATCAGAAACGCAACCCTTCTGGAGTATAACTTAATCCTTCCACAGTAGTCAGTAGTCAAGCTGAGGGAAACGGCGGAGGAGAGGGCGGCTGCTCAGGCTAAGGGAGGTGTCACGGTAGAGAGTAGCAAGAGGAAACCTTTCACAAAACCTCCAGCCGTCGGCGGTAAGAAACTTAAGAAGTCGGACGGTCCCTCCCCCAGCAATTGTCCACTTACCCAAAAGGAGGAAGACATAGAGGAGGAAAGAGGCGAGAGTGGAGGTGACCGGGAAGGTGGTGATGGCATCGGGGTCTTGCTTCCTGGGCAAGCGGGCGAGATTCAGGAGTGGACGGATGATGTATTCCACCAAGCTTTTGAGGGGCTGGACGGGGAACCGGCTTTGATAGAGAAAACTGGGAAAGCTGACAAGGCTGGAACTGGCGCAAGCGAGCCTCCTTAGACTATTCCAGCCAAGATGGCTCCGACGACTCAAGGTGAACTTTTGATTCCTGCGGGCTCCATTTATGATAGGGACTTAGGAATATTTTATGACCCGCTCCCGTCCTGGAATGAAATCCAGGACTTATTGCAGTATCCTACTCCTCCCCAGGGTTTGTACAACCACAGATGTGTTTCCTTTCTTTTTATCTTTTAATTTGCCGTGTTTTCTCGAATTATAGATCAATGTATGCTTGTGACACTTTTTCTTCATATCAGGAGCAGGTAAAACGGCCAAGGCCTCAGATCTTCGGCACAGGCTTGAACAGTACAAGCTCTCCAAAGCTTCCGCCAAGCCGAAGACTCCGACTCACCGTTCCGGGGATGTAGTCGACTACCGTCCCCTTCTTGGGGTTATTGAAGAGGGTATTCAGAAGAGAAAGAGGAGTCATCCCTTATCCGAACCTTCACTCGGTCCCCAGCTCCCAATTCAGCCCGTTCATGATATCACAGAGGAGGGTACTGAGTTCGCACTCTCTCCGCACCTGTCTGGAAACCCGACCGTTATTCAGATTGATCGTCCTGACTTGGCTCGTAATCCATTCGCGGGTCATCCTGATCTGGATCCAAGTTCCCATGATGTTACTTTTGACGAGGTTACTGGCGAGCACCTTCTTCCCCGCAATCCCATGGTACGGGTGCTTGATGAGGCTAAGTCTTTAGATCTCGATCTACTTACTACTCGGATAGTTACCATGGGAGACGAGGCCAAGGCTAATATTGATCGGGTGGCGGAGGAGACTAGGAAGCTGATGGGGCATCATGCCCGGCTGGTTAAGGCTGGAGAAGAAATTGGGAGTGCCAACATCCGATTACGGTTGATGGTTTCGGACCAGGCGAAACAGCTTGCTGATCAAGCTATTCAGATTTCCCAGCATGAGGCTGCCTCCGGGCGGCTGAGGAAGGCTATGGCGGAGGCTAGTAAGGCGGAGCTGCGGAAGATGGAGGCTGTCTGTAAGGAGCAGATAAATATGGCCATCTCGACAGTGGATGAGGTTCGGAGGGTGGATCTCGAGCGGGTAGAGGAGATGTCGGGGAAGCTTGAAGCCGCAGAGCTTGCTCAAGTTAGGCTGAAGGAGGAGATGGAGGTGATGCGGAGGTCCCTTCAGGCTGACTGCTCGAGATACCGATTGGAGAGAGATGCCGCCGTTGAAAGGTTGTAAGCTTTCGAGGCCCGGATGAGGGAGTTTGAGGAGAATGAGGGGATGATGGACGAAATGCTCCAGGACATGTACTTCCGAACCTGGAAGCAGGGCAACCTATCCTGGATGGATGATTATCCTAGGGTCATGACCAAGATCTATCTTCGGGCTCTGGAGGAGGCTAAGGCTGATGCGGATAGAGATGGTGGTGTAGCTTTCAGCATGGATGTGGTCACTGCTCAGTTTGCCAAGGAGGAGAAGATGGCGGTGAAGGAGGGTATGCGGTTGCTTGCTGCTGAGGAGGAAGGTGTGCAGGTTGAGGATGATGACCAGGATGGCCAAGAAGCAGGTGCTGGTAAGTCTTCCTTTCTTAGTCTCCCCATTAACCTGGTTGCTTATCACTAATGAATCCTTTCTTTGACTGGACAGGTGGTCAACATGACAAGGATAAAACTTCAAGGCAACCGGCCCCTTGATTAGACCTGGAAAAAACTCTTTTTGTGGACTTGACAGGGTTGTATATGTTAATCTTAAAACAGTAAAGTGACTCTTAGGTTGTAATATTTTGCCACTTGTAATAAATAGCCTTATTTTTGACGTGTAATTCTTTAACTTAAGCTGATTTTGTTGTCTTTTGAATGTTTTTGCTATTTTGACATGTTGCCTAAGAAATATAGCTATGCATATTCTTGTAATTAAATTGCGTTTGATGTCAGGTTCTTGTTTAAAACATAATTTCATGACTTGCAATGTTAGCGTGTGGTGTGAACGAATTATAGTCATGTATTTTAAATTATAGTCATGTATTTGTACACAAAAGAAGAAAATACCGCCCTTCATGTTCTAATTGTAGATGGTAGTTTTGAATATCTTGTATAACCGAGCCTGGAACGCAGCTGAATGCCCTGCCATCCAATTGTGAGTCCCTACACCCATTGGCAAGTATCTCCTACTCTTTATCCTGTACTTCAAGAATGGTTACAGAGGATAGGAGAAAAGTTTTTCAAGTAAAATTGAAATATGTGAAAAAGTAAAACTTCCAATCACGGAAGGCCTTCGATGTGCTTAAGTTCGTGGCAAACGGGTTTTGTAGTCACTTTCTCTAGCTGTGGGTCTTGGAGACATTTTTCACCCATCTTACGCCTCCGCGGGGAGTTAATTCTTTTTTACCACAGCCGCACTTAAGACACATCGGAGCCGAGATCGCGCACAGTAACTACCCGGACCATTATGGCCCGTAATCGTGGGTATTATTCGATTTACTGTGGCCGGCTAGCGTGGGTGCCGATCGTCAACTGTGAACAGCCCCTGGCTGGCCACACCTTATGTTGGGGCTTATAGTCGGTTCACAGTTGCTGGCGAGCCTAACGCTGTAATGAGCTGCCTCGGCTATAGTCGGCCTTCTCGGTGGCTTATAATCGGCTCATTACAGTTGGCTTTGAGGGCCGTCGCGAGCAATGAGTTAACGCGCAGCAGAGGGATGCCGGAGCAAAAGTGTCTCATTGGCGAGGGCATAGATTTGCATAGTACCTGCTAGGTCTTGTCCAGGTGAAGTTGCGTTGTGGAGTGCTTTGAATAGAAATGCTATATGCTCAGGATATTGTTCAACAGAAAAGGATAAAGTTAACAAGCAGCCAAGATACAAAGGAACAAGTTAAAAAAGAGACAATGTTTTTTAAAGTGGTTCGGCACGAAAATGCCTACGTCCACTGATTCTCTTTGTTAATTCACTTCATATGGGCAATACAAGTTAAGAAAAGTATCGACGGAGGTGTTGGATGTTCCATGCCCTCTGAAACACCTCTCTGTCCACTGTTGACAAAATATAGGCTCCGTTGTGGAGATCTTTATGAATTACATATGGTCCATCCCAGATTGGGTCTAGTGCTCCGGGACGAGGGAAGATTCGCTTGAGGACAAGATCCCCTTCTTGTAAGGTACGATGCTTGACTTTGGAGTTGTAGTGTGCCGCCACTTTTTGTTTGTGGGCTGCTGCTTTAAGGACTGCATCATTTCTTCTCTCCTCAATTAGATCCAAAGACATGTGAAGGAGTTCTTCATTCTCTTCTGGGTTATAGTGGATTCTACGGTGGGAAGGCACAATGGTTTCAACTGGGAGCATAGCCTCCGATCCGTATGCCAAAGAGAAAGGAGTGTGCCCTGTTGATGTTCTGAAAGATGTGCGATAGGCCCATAGTGCCGTAGGGAGTTCATCCACCCAAGCGCCCTTTGACTTTTCGAGCTTCTTTTTTATTAGAGTTTTCAGAATTTTGTTGACGGCTTCGACTTGTCCGTTTGCTTGGGGGTACGCTACGGATGAGAAGCTCTTGTGAATTCCGTGCCCTTGGCACCAGTTGGCGAATTCCTCGCTGTCAAACTGAAGTCCATTGTCTGATATGATTTTGAGTGGGACTCCATACCTGCACAGAACATTTTTGATCAAGAAGTTAATAACTTTTGCTGAAGATACTTTATTCAGAGGTGCCGCTTCCACCCATTTGGTGAAATAGTCGACTGCTACTATAGCATATTTTGCCCCGCCTCGGCCCATTGGTAGCTCGCCGATTAAGTCAATTCCCCATATTGCGAAGGGCCAAGGGCTGGTCATTTGAGTAATCTCAGTTGTTGGTAGCCATGGAATCTTAGCAAATTTTTGGCATCTGTCACACTTTTTGACGAAATCTAAGGCGTCCTTGCTTAAGGTGGGCCAGAAATATCCGTATCGGAGTATCTTTTTTGCTAACGTTTTCCCTCCGGTGTGATCTCCGCAGCTTCCCTGATGGATGTTGGATAAGATTTCCTTGACTTCTCTCCCAGCGACACCTTAATAACGGGTTAGAGAAACCGCGCCGATAGAGGATGTCTTCTTGTATTGTGTAGCGGGATGCTTTCCTCAAGATTTTCTTGACTTCGTTACGCCCGTTGGGTAGTGTGCCACTCTGTAGGTAGTCTCGGATGGGAGTCATCCAAGTTGCTTCTTCGGTTGCAGCTACCAGATTCACTTGTTCAAAACTTGGGGCCAGTTGCTTTGAGATGGTTACCGCCCCGAAGATGGTGATGTCTCTCACACTTGCTTGCTTCGCCAATTCATCGGCCTCTTGGTTCTCTTCCCGAGTGATGTGTTTGACTAAGTAGTGGTCCAGCCGGCTGAGAAGTAACTTGGTCTTCTTTAGATATGCTATGAGTCGTTCTTCTCGAGCTTGGAATTCTCCTAGTATTTGATTAACAATAAGTTGAGAATCGCTATGAAGACACAAAGAATTGGCTCCGATTTCGATGGCAATTTCTAGTCCGGCTATCACTGCTTCATATTCTGCATCGTTATTGGTGGCAGCGAACTCCAATCTTATAGCATAGTGCAGTTTGTTTCCCCTAGGAGTGATTATTACCACACCTTCCCCCGAGCCTTGTTCGTTAGATGCACCGTCCACAAAGAGATTCCACTTGATATCTTTTGTTATTTCCAATTGCTCCTTATCCTCGTTGGTAGTGAATTCTGCAATGAAATCGGCCATGGCTTGTCCCTTGATGGCGGTGCGAGGGTTATAGGTGATATCATATTAACTCAGCTCAATGCACCATTTAAGTAGTCGCCCGGAAGTGTCGGGACGATGGAGTACCTGCCTCAGTGGTTGATCGGTCAGAACTTTGATGGAATGGGACTGGAAGTAGTGACGTAGTTTCCGTGAAGTGATTAGTAAACAATATGCTAACTTCTCAAGTTTAGGATATCTAATTTCTGTCCCAGTAAACCTTTTGCTGACGAAGTAAACTGGCCGTTGCGTGCGGTTGTCTTCCCTTACCAAGGCAGCGCTTAGGGCGTGAGATGACACAGCGAGGTATAGGTATAATTCTTCTCCTTCGCTTGGAGTTGAGAGTACCGGTGGTTTCTGGAGGTGTTCGATTAAGTGAAGAAAGCGGTCAGGCATTCGCCAGTCCATTCGAACTTTCCCTTGTCTTTCTTTAGGGCTTCAAAAAAGGGGACGCACTTGTCCGTCGCCTTGGAGATGAATCGGCTTAGAGCGGCCACTTTTCCATTCAAACTTTGCATTTCCTTCCGAGTGGAAGGTATCTTGATATCCCTTAGCGCTCGGACTTGTTCAGGGTTTGCTTCTATCCCTCTGGCATGAACGATGAATCCTAAGAACTTTCCTGATGATACTCCGAAGGAGCATTTTAGTGGATTCAACTTCATTCCATATTGTCGAAGTACTTGAAACATCTTGCCTAGGTGGCTTACGTGATCTTTGGCTTTCCTTGACTTTACCAGCATGTCATCCACATATACTTCCATAGTTTGTCCTATTAGCCCCGCAAACATCTTGTTGACGAGGCGCTGGTAGGTGGCTCCTGCATTTTTAAGTCCGAAAGGCATTACCTTATAGCAGTATAAACCTCGGTCGGTGATGAAACTAGTGTGGTCTTGGTCGGGAGCATGCATAGGAATTTGGTTATATCCTGAGTATGCATCCATAAAAGATAGGAGTTCGTGCCCGGCTGTGCTGTCTACAAGTTGGTCGATTCTGGCAAGTGGGAAGCAATCCTTTGGGTAGGCGTCGTTTAGGTTGGAAAAGTCAATGCAGGTTCGCCACTTCCCATTAGCCTTTTTTACCAGCACCGGGTTGGCGATCCATTCTGGGTAGATAGCTTCTCGTATGAAGTCATTGGCGAGTAGGTTTTTTACTTCTTCATCGAGGGCTGCTGATCGCTCTGCCCCCATACTTCTCTTTCTTTGTTTTACAGGCGCCTTGGTAGGATCAATGTTTAATACGTGGCATGCTATGTCGGGGGAGATTCCGGTCATGTCAGCGTGTGACCAAGCGAATACATCCAAGTTGTGGCGGAGAAAATCGATGAGTTGTTCCTTCAATTCGGCTTTTAGTTGGGACCCAATTTTCAATAGTCTATTTGAGTCGTGCTTGTCTACAGATATAAACTCCATAGCCTCTGCAGGCTCGGCGGTGGCCTCCTCCTCTTTGTCCCTAGGGTCTATTTCATTGAACGTGTCGCTGGTATATCGAAGAGGAGGGGCTTTCTTTAGTTGCTATGCCTCTAGACTTTTTGTGCAGAGGGCAATCTCTACACCCTTCCCTTTATCCTTCCTGTGGTTGTTGCAAAGTTCAGTCACATAGCAGTCTCGAGCAACGTCCTGGTCTCCTTCCACTTCCCCTACTCCATTGTCTGTTAGGAATTTCATTTTTAGGCACCATGGGGCTAAGACAATTTGGAAGTCAGACAAGGATGGCCTTCCTAAGAAGGCGTTGTAGGCCGACTGGTTTTCTATTAGCACAAACGTCTGTTTCCGTACAACAGAGCGGGGATGGCTTCCAATCTCAACAAAGAGGTCCAGTTGCCCGAGGGGCATCTTCGCATCTCCAGTGAAGCCGTGTAGTGGTTTATCGCAGGGGGATACATCCTTTATTGATAGCTTCATTTTGTCGAATGCGTGTTTGAACAGGATGTTTACCGAGCTTCCAGTGTCCACCAGGATTCGGTAAACTTCGGCGGGACCAAGTCGGGCAGAGATGACCATGGGATCCATGTGAGGGTACTGCCTTCCTTCTAGGTCACGCTTACCGAACGTGATGTCATTACTTTCTTTCCGCTTCGGGTGGCGCTCTTCTATAACCGAATTGACGTAGTCTTTATTGTCTCTAAGCGACTTTCCGTATCTTTCCATATCTTTCCTGCTTCTGTCTGCGATGTGTGGCCCTCCTGAGATGGTATGAACCACTATCTTTTCTTGACTAGAGCTGCTAGCATTGCGGTTTCCTCTATCGGCCCCCGGTGAGGGTAGCCTTGGGTTTTCATTGGCAGGAGCTGGGGTCCTGTCCTGACCTTTTACATAATGTTCCAGTTTCTTTCTTCTGATGTGTTCCTCAATCAGATCTCGGAGATGATGGCATTCGTTGGTATCATGCCCGTGAGATTCGTGGAAGCGGCAGAACTTTCCAGACTTCTGTGCGTTATCTGATTCCTTCTTGTATGGTGGGCGTTTGTATCTAACTTCGCCTTGGGTGGCAAGGAAGATATTTTCCACGGTCTCGTTCAAAGGAGTGTAAGTGTCGAATCTTGGTCCTGGTCGATATAGGCGCTTTTCTTCCTTCTTGCCCCCAGCATTGTCTCTGGAATCATTTCTTCGAACGTCCCTTTCCACAGCAGGGGCATTGCCATGGGTCGTCTTATTTTGCTGTCCTGACTGCCCCTCAACGGCAGCATCCTCAAGCCTCATGTATTTCCCGGCTTCATGGAAGAAATCGGGTAAAGTAGCTGGTTTTTCTTTTGTCAACCTTCTAGCGAATTTGGTGTCTGGATGCACACCACTGCGGAGGGCCATTAGGATAAGCTTCTCATCGGCATCTTGGCCTGCGGCTGCTGCGGCGTTGAATCTGGTTAGGTATTGCTGCAGCTTCTCTCTAGGTTTCTGTTTGACGCTGGATAAGGAATAAGCGTCCTTAGGTTGCTCCACATGAATGCGGAACTGACTGATAAATTTTTCTTTCAACATCTCCCACGAGCTGATGGATCCCTGGAGTAGATGACAGAACCAGGAGGTAGCAAGATCTGCTAAGAAGAGCGGAAAGCATTTGCACAGTACTCCCTCTGTCGCCCCACTCATGAGCATATGCTGCGTGTACCTCTGTAAGTGTATAACGGGATCGGAGGTTCCTTTGTAGGGTTCCATTGTTGGCATCTTCCATTCTCGGGGGGTGATAGCAATTTCGATACTGCGGGCGAAAGGGCTGGTTACCCTAGCGCCTATCCCTCGATCTCTTTGCTCCCGTTGGACACACTCTCTGAATAAGCGTGCCATCCTTTCATCAGAACTTGGAGCAGATAGAAATGAGTTTGGTTCTGTTCTGTGGGATTGATTCCGTCCAGATGACCTGTACGGATGGTATCGTCTATCATTCCTCATATTTTCTAGTGGCTGCCTTTGATCTTCTGGGAGCATGCTCGGGTCAACTACAGTTGGCCCTTGCCTTGATCTCCCCCAGCTGGGTTCTGACCTAAGCACTTCCTCGGGTCCAACTTCGGGCTGGACTCTAGCTCGGCCCCGTTCACTGGCGTTTCTGTGGTTAGGCAGCATGACAGGCTTAGCTATAGTTGACCTTTGCCCGGTACCTCCCCCGTTGGGTTCGGTACCAAACGTTTCCTCAGGCCTAACTTCGGGCTGTGCTCGGTCTCGGTTCCTACCATGGCTACTTCTGCCGTTAGCTCCTTCGAAGAAGGAAGATCTTTGTTGTCTCTGAGATCCTCCAGACTGGGACTCGCCCCATGATTCAGTGTTGCGGTTGGATTCTTCAGCGTCCCTTAAGCGTGACATGAGATGGTCCACCAAGGCTTCCTGCTGGGACGTGAAGCGGTTAGTTACTTCAACCACAACTCTGTCCAGATCTGCTCTAGTAATTGCTGCAGGCTGTTCTGTGGCAGGAGTGGTTGGGTTAGCCTGTTCTTCATTTGTTACTGTTGCTGGAGGAGGACGATTTACTTGATTCGTGACAGCTGGATCTGGAAGACTGCTGGATGTGATGTTTTTTCCTTTGTTAACATCTTTTCTCTGTTTGGGACGCATGTTTTCCAAGTGGCAGACGATGCTGTTAGGAAAACTTGTTAAGCGGATGAAGTTGAAGCTTCGAGCTTCTAGCTCTCAGTGAAAGCACCAAAAATGTTTGCACAAAAAATGGACAAACACCTCAAAGTTGTGTGATTTAGTAGATCTTATGTTGTTCTTAGCGATTTGGGTGATTTATGCAAATATATGAAAAGCAGGGGCTAAACTGTAAAAAGACACTCCAATTTATAGTGGTTCAGCCAGAATGTGCCTACGTCCACTTTATATGTTATTTTTCTTTTCTTGTTTTGATTACAAGTACAAAGCTTTGATACAAGTAAAAGAAAGTTGTTTGAAAGTTCCTTCCGTGTTTGAGCTCTAAAAACTTATCCCCCATTGTTGTACCCCTGCCCCTCTATTTATAGAGTGAGGCTGGGGGTAGGGGTCTTGGAGGTATATAGCAGCTGGTGGGCCTGGGCTGCTACAATCTGGTCTGGCAATGCTTTGGCTCGGTAGGACTTTGGTTCGGTGGTTGGAGATGAGGCTTGAACCGGCAATGAGTTGGTTCGGTGGTTGGAGATGAGGCTTGGACCGGCAATGAGTTGGTTCGGTGGTTGGAGATGAGGCTTGGATCGGCAATGAGTTGGTTCGGTGGTTGGAGATGAGGCTTGGACCGGCAATGAGTTGGTTCGGTGGTTGGAGATGAGGCTTGGATCGGCAATGAGTTGGTTCGGTGGTCTCCGTCCGGTGATTAAGCTTGGATCGGCAATGAGATGGTTTTGTGGTAAAGTTGGTTCTGTGGTCTTCGTCCGGTGGTGAGGCCAGTTTGGTGTGGGCTTGGCTCGGTGGTGAGAAATAGCCCAACAGAATACTTTTGACTTAGTTAGTTTTCGACTTGGTTAAATGGTTTTATGGAATGGTTCCGAAAGAGGTTGCGTCTTTTGTTTTAGATAGAAGCTTTTGAAGGTGTCAAAACCCCTTGTTGCCGCCTTTTTCCTTTCGAAGCTATGGTTTCGAAAGGGTCCCTTGTTTTTAAATTAAAGCCGCTTCTCCAATGCTTTCGAAGGGCTGGTTTCGATATCATCACTTCTTTACTTAGGAAATAGCTTTCGAAAGAGAGCTTTCGACTTAGTTATTTTATGACCCTTTTGTTCTGTTGAAAGTTAAACCTGAAAGGTTTCGAAAGAAATAGTTTTAAATGATTTCGAAAGGTTATTCCACATGTTTTACATGAACCCAATGCTTTCAAAAGGTTTGTTTATAGAAAAATATTTGAATGCTTTTGAAAGGCTTTAAATGAAGGTTTCGAAGGGGTGGTTCCCCAATCGTTTCAAAAGGTTTTAAATGGAAGGTTCCAATGTTTTCGAAAGGCAATGCTTATAGTGCTTTGACAAGAGGATGCTAAGGTTTTAAAGCTTTCAAAAGAAAGGTTTTTATTTTTTTTTCGAAAGGTTTATTAATAGTGGTTTCAAAAGGTATGTTTTGGCCTTTCGGCCTAAGGTTATAAAGAAAAGTAGTTACTTGGTTTTGAAAGGGGTACTTTCAATGGATTCCAAAGGGGTACTTTCAAAGGTTTAAATGTTTTCATCAACAAAGTTTTGTGTAAAGTATATATAACATGGCAAGGTGATTTGAGTAAAGCATGGAGTATATTTCCCTTGTTTAAAGTATGATTTAAAGGTTTAAATCAATTTGAGAGAAAATGTTTTCAAAGAAAATTTTACGGGTAGATGACCCTAAGTAAAGTGACTCAGATATTAGAATACCAGATGAGACTAGTATGTGGTCGTGCCCTATACTTTAGCTAGTAGCCCCTAGCTAATATAAGTCCAAAATTTCAGTGTGTAGGGCTTTGCCGCAGGTAAGACTAAAATGATGTTACACACAAAAAGGAATCTAAAAAGGAGAGATAGGTTATTGTTGACCCCGCAAAACCATTAGAATTAGTTGACCCTGAGAGATTTAAGTTAGGGACAGACCGTCCAGAAGAGGAGTATCTAACAAAAGTTAGATTATTTGTTTGTTTTGTCTGGTAGGCCCGAGTCAGCCAAAGGTTAGTAGTTAGCCAAACAAAACAATAATGTTCGAACATATAGTCCATTTGTTACTTGATTTATATGCTTACATGATGCTGCTTTATTGTTTTAACTAGTTTTGGTTGCAGGATTAAGATTTGCAAAAGTTACGTTTTAAAAGGATATTAGTGAGGGGAAACCCGTTCCGCTAAGCGGCGTAGTCTCACTTAATATCAAATAACCGAGATGTATAGTATTATTCACACCAGGCTTTATGTCTGACTCGAAGTTTATGTTTTTCCCTTAAACTATCGGGTGCTCAAAATTGATTTGAGTAGGCTGAGGGTTGAGGGTTTTCAGGTTTTAGTAGGTGGATGAATAAAGCTTCCGGAGACGAGCAGAAGGCTGATGCTAGCTATATTTAGGAGCTGCGTTGTTTTATTTCCGCTGTGTTGTATTAAGTCAGTTATGACTTTTTAGTACTCTGGTCAACCAAGGGGGCATCTTCATATGTCGCTCTTGGCGTATTTATGTAATAATTATATTTGATCTGAACATGGGAAAACGTTTGGGATTATGTAGCTTGGATATGAAATGTTATTTTGAAATGTAATCAAAAAGTGTTTTAATCTGTAATGATTTTATTTCATATTCAAGTGCTTTTGATATTATGGATACCACTAACATTACCGTATTTGGTCATCAGAAGTTAATACTATGGATGACTGCAGAATCTGTAGCGCTTAGCTTCGGGCCATCAGATAGGGGATGTTATGGAGCTAATGCATCATCATATGGAATACCATGCTTAATGCAAATTTTCCAAAGAGAAGCCTCAACGACTTTCAAAACCACAGAGTTAGCCAGATCTTCCAAGAATACAACATCTTCTGCTTCAAGACTTTGTGGAATTTCTGGTAGTTAATGTGAACTCATAGGTTGTTCAGATTGGTGACTTGGAGTGTTTTGGGAAGATATAGTTGCTGAGCTAGATTCGGCATCAGAATTGTCATGTGGAGGAGTCCATTCAATAGCCATAGCGGCTAAGTGCTCTGAGCATCTCAAACCCATAACTTAAACTTAGCAGATAATCATCATTAGAAAAATTAACATGTTCCCCCTATGCAAAGTGTAAACTAGTGCAGTGCAGTACCTGTTGTGTGGTATAGTGATAAACAGTTCAGAATTAAAACGATAGTAGTAATGGTACTCGGGATTCGATCAAAGTGACCATAATCGCTATCCACTTAGCCGGTTTTCACATCAATGGTTGTGCATTGTATTTAAGCCCCATGATCAGATATCAGTATGCTAGAATTATTAGTTGTGCCCAAGTGCAAATCGACTTCCAAATTTTTTCAGGGCATGTGTTACAATTTAAAATTAATATTTTAATTTCTTGTGCTATACAAATTCGCAATCAAGTCCAAGGTAGAGTACATTCAACTTTAGACTATATGTTGTGTGATTGGGTTAAGTCCATTTTCGAATCAAAACTGTTCATGTCCATATTTACAGTCATACACAAGATTTGGCTCAAGATCGAGTTTATGTTGCTAAATACTAGAGCATTCAAGTTTGAAAAGGCAGGAAAATTGGCGAGTCCCCATAGGTGATGAGAGTTAGGGGTATGTTCTAGGGAAATTATGTAATTTGTTGCATATATCTAACTCGTTGACCAATCTTGTTCGAAATAAAGATATTTTCTTTCTACTATATACTTGATATAATGTGGTTATATTAATTAACCAATTTAATTAAAAGTTTATTTAATAGAAAATCCATAAATGGAATGTTTTGTGATAGTAGATACAAAGTGTTGTAACAATGAGTAATTTATCACAATGAAATAAGTGTACTATTTTAAATGTTCCTAGTCAACATGCATCGAGACTGGATATCAAAGTATCCGTTGAGACTGAAGTACATAACGCTCTCAAAATGTTGGGTAGTGTATAACTCATGACTGCTGGTGCACCAAGGGGTTACGTACTGATCGTTATTGGATAACTATAGAATGACTCACTCGATAGTTTTCTGTTGGTTAATATAACCAAGGTTAAGTAGAGAATATCGATGTGACTAATTTACACAGTTCTCTCGACTTGAGAATACTATTGGTCTTCAATGTGGAAGCTCCGCTTTGATTATAGTTAAATCATGGCATGACGTCCATCGAACGACAATAGTTGGGTTGAGTGGAAACATTGGAAGTGAAACAATATTCATGAGAGAATTCGCCTCCTCAGTTATATAAGGTTAGTATCACAGTCAACTGAAGTCAACTCAAAGTCTCTGGCCAAAGCATTTCGGTTAATAATATTGTTATTATTGAACCAATGATGTTGTGTTTGGACTATAAAGTTGAATGTGGATGATATTGGAATTTTGACCATTACCAAATTCCATAAATTAAAAGTGATATAGTTTTGACGAAGAGAATTGGTGTAAATAATTGTCACTATTAGGTACTGCTCATAATAAGTAAAATTTGATTTTACGGAAAAGACCTGTGTTATCGCATTTTTGGTCAAAACTGGAATATTAGTGTTGGGCGCGTTTCCTCCACGACCAGAGTAAGGTTCATTCGGCAACCAGAGTAAGGTTCATTCGGCAACCAGAGTACAAGTTCATTCGGCACCCAGAGTACACGTTCATTCGGCTATTCAAGACCAGCCCTGCCGAACCAAGAGCACTTCCCTGCCTGCCGAACCAACACTTTTTCCATCTCCTACCGGACCGGGGCCTCGCCAACAACTACCGAACCAAACAACACCGAACCAACTGCTTCACACCCCTATGCCGAACCAACCTATCACCGGACCACATCCCTACCAAACCCCAACCTTCTCCAAGCACGGCCGAACCAAAGCTTCGCCGAACCGGAACGCTGCCAGGCCAAATTGCTTCAGCCCAGGCCCACCAGCAGCTATATACATCCAAGACCCCTGCCCCCAACCTCACTCTATAAATATAGGGGCAGGGGTACAACAATGGGGGACAAGTTTGAGAGCTCAAGCACGGAAGGAACTTTCAAACACTTTTAGATACTTGTACCAAAGCTTTGTACTTGTAATCTGAGATCTAAAGGAGAAATAACATATAAAGTGGACGTAGGCACGTTCTGGCCGAACCACTATAAATCTGTGTGTCTTTTTACAGTTTAGCCCCCGCTTTTCATATATTTGCATAAGTCACCCAAATCACTAAGAACAACATAAGATCTACTAAATCATACAACTTTGAGGTGTTTGTCCATTTTTTGTGCAAACATTTTTGGTGCTTTCATTGAGAGTTGAACTCAAGGATTCTACCGCTTGGAAGCTGAATTTGAAAGTCTAAAGATTCAGATTGGGAGAATCATGGCAAGACAATCAAGCAGAAGGCCGAGGCCAGAGCAAAGTCAACAGGAAGGGAGTCAAGAGGCTTCCTCAGGAGCAAACCAAGCTTCAGTCTTCATCACCAGGGATGAGATGGAGGCCATGATGAGAAGACAAGAAGGGATGATCCAGAACTTGCTTCAACAGATTGGGCAACTTGGAGCACGGAACCAAGGCGCAACTGGAGTTCAGAACGGAGCAGGACCATCTGGCGTAGCACCAGAGCTAGGGGGCACACATGCAGAACATGTTGACCCAATCCCGAGAAGAGAGACGGGGGCATCCGAACAATCTGGTAACAATAGAAGAATGAACGCTCCGCCAGGGGGGCATACACCTGAAAGCTCCCACGGACTCAGGGGGCAGGTCGAAGGCAGTGAACGAGGACTTCAGCTTGGAGACAATGACAGATTAGCTGAGATGGTTAGAAGAGCTATGAGAGGCGGACTAGTGAATAGAGACCTGGAGGATGTGAATAGGAGTCCTTTTACCACAACAATCAGGCGAGCTAGGAACCCACCAGATTTTAAGCTACCATCATTGGATATGTATAATGGAAGGACAGACCCCACGGTTCATCTGACAAAATATATAAGGCATATGGAAGTGCTGGGGGCATCAGAGGAGGTTATGGCCCGGTTCTTTCCATTGTACTTGGCAGATATTGCGGCGTTGTGGTTCAGACAACTGGAAAGCGGCTCCATAGGAACGTGGGCAGATTTAACTGAGAGATTCATGAGGCAATTCAGGGTTCATATTGCAAGACCCAAGAATGTGATGACTTTGGCAACCTTGAAGCAGAAAACTGGAGAGACTTTGAGGAGTTTTCTAACACGATTTAATGCGGCAGCAGCATCAGTGGATCGACCAGATCCATCTATGGTCATGATGGCGGCTGTATCTGGAATAGCTGATAGTACGGAGTTCAAGAATTCGTTAACTAAAGATCCGCCTATGAATCTGGGAGAGTTCTATCATGAGGCTGAAAAGTTTCTGCGTTTGGAAGATGCTAGTGCAGAAAGAGAGGAAGAAGTTGACGTTTACGCAATCAAGAGCGGAAACCCACCTGGAAGGGGTACGGAGACTGGTAAAGGAAAGAGAAAGGCTGAGAGTAATGATGACAGGTCAAAGCGGCCACGGAAAGAGTCGCGATTCACCACTTACTCCGAGCTGAATGAGAGTTTGGAGCGAATCTATCAAGATACAAGAGAGCAAGTTCCCTACCGTAGGCCAATGCGAAGGGATCCGACTATTAACGAAAGGAAATCAGACAGATACTGCTTGTTCCACGACCTGAATGGTCATCATACCAACGATTGCAGGCATCTGAAAGATGAGGTGGAGGGGCATATTCGGAATGGTTTGCTATCACAATATGTGAGAAGGAGGGCCACAACAGTGGGACAAGAACGACCACCGCCCGCACCAACTGAAGACGGCTCAGGATCGAGATGTCATCTTATTATCCGTTGATCGAGATAACGACGAACGAGCAGCAAACTCCACACTGATACGGTTAAGTTGTTTACACATGTACAGGACCACGAACGATCCTCAGGCATGCTCTGATACAACTATAAACCACATCGATATAGGCGTTTGCACTCCGACGTCACTACTTTGTTTTTGTTCTTTATTTCTTAAATTTGGATTTGACTTTGCTGAACATTTCTATTTTAAATTTCATCAGTTGAATGGATATTTGGTTTTGATAATTCTAAAATGGCTAAACTACTTACACATGTACGGGATCGCGAACGATCCCTAGGCATGCTCTGAGATAGTGATAAACCGCCACAACAGACAATCCAGAAACTCACCCGAACGTGAATCTGGTTTGGATGGTATTAAGTCCCCCCCGGGCACACATCAACTCGCCTCGAACGGCACCCCGACCTCGAACGGTCACAACTCGCCTCGAACGGCACCCCGACCGCGAACGGTCACAATTCGCCGCGAACGGCACCCGACCTCGAACGGTCACAACTCGCCTCGAACGGCACCCGACTTCGAACAGTCACAAACTCGCCTCGAACGGCACAACTCATCTCGCCACAAGTGGCTCGATCGCGAACGGTCGCCATTTGAGGTCCACCCCGTGACCGCCAACAGTCGCACCTTACCACGAATGGCTCGATCTCGAACGATCGTCATTCGAAGTAAGGCGCTTGACCGCGAACGGTCACATTTCACCCCAAGTGGCTTGATCACGAATGGTCGCCATTCGAGGTACGCCTTCTGACCGGGCTCGGTCGCACTTTACCTCGAATGACTCGACCCCGAACGGTCGTCATTTGAAGTAAAGCGCTTGACCGTGAACGATCACATTCCACCACAAATGACTCGATCTCGAACGATCGTCGCATGGATTTAGACGCTTGACCGCGAACGGTCGCACTTCACCTCAAATGACTCGATCGCGAACGGTCGTCATTTGAAGTTAGGCGCTTGACCATGAACGGCCGTGCTTCATCCCAAGTAGCTCGATCCCGAACGGTCGTCATTTGGGGCCATATAAAACTATCAAGCTCTTTACAGGTTGTTGAGGATATGAACATCCAGCTCATGGCATTACAAAACACGTCTTCCAACCGCAAGTCATGTTTTGGGGGGCAAAGTGTTATCCCATTTTTGGTCAAAACTGGAATATTAGTGTTGGGCGCGTTTCCTCCACGACCAGAGTAAGGTTCATTCGGCAACCAGAGTAAGGTTCATTCGGCAACCAGAGTACAAGTTCATTCGGCACCCAGAGTACACGTTCATTCGGCTATTCAAGACCAGCCCTGCCGAACCAAGAGCACTTCCCTGCCTGCCGAACCAACACTTTTTCCATCTCCTACCGGACCGGGGCCTCGCCAACAACTACCGAACCAAACAACACCGAACCAACTGCTTCACACCCCTATGCCGAACCAACCTATCACCGGACCACATCCCTACCAAACCCCAACCTTCTCCAAGCACGGCCGAACCAAAGCTTCGCCGAACCGGAACGCTGCCAGGCCAAATTGCTTCAGCCCAGGCCCACCAGCAGCTATATACATCCAAGACCCCTGCCCCCAACCTCACTCTATAAATATAGGGGCAGGGGTACAACAATGGGGGACAAGTTTGAGAGCTCAAGCACGGAAGGAACTTTCAAACACTTTTAGATACTTGTACCAAAGCTTTGTACTTGTAATCTGAGATCTAAAGGAGAAATAACATATAAAGTGGACGTAGGCACGTTCTGGCCGAACCACTATAAATCTGTGTGTCTTTTTACAGTTTAGCCCCTGCTTTTCATATATTTGCATAAGTCACCCAAATCACTAAGAACAACATAAGATCTACTAAATCATACAACTTTGAGGTGTTTGTCCATTTTTTGTGCAAACAACCTGTAAGCGATGAATTTAACCAAACTGTCATACCACCTGCTAAGTGACATGTGAACATTAATATTTGAATTGTTCAATATTAATCGCTGACTGAATTCACACATCTGAGTCGCAAAACCGCATTTGTGATTTCTTTGAAAATCACACAATTTAATTAGTTTGTAAAATGTCACAAACTGTTTTAATTAATTAATATTTATGAAATATTAATTATTGTTAATTTATTTGTTGTTTTGAATGTTGCTGATAATTATTTTAATGCATATATACAAGTTATATTTGCATATATCGATATGTGATATCGGTATAATTTTAAACATTTTTTAAATAATAATAATTACATAAATGTTGTTTTCTTTTATTTGGAAAAGTTGCATATTTAGAATGTGCTTGGATAAACCATATAATGGTAAGAGGAGGAAATCAATTAATGAGATTAATTGAAATTTCAAAAGAGGAAATAAAGGAGGAAGTTCTAATAGGAGAATAGGAAAAAGTTCCTTTAATTCTATTAAAAACAAAACCTCCTCATTTTTTGAAAGTACATAGAATAGAACGTGAATTTTTTACTTTTTCTTTTTTCTTCCTCTTCTCTATCATTCACCCATGGCTGAAACTTCATCCAAAAGAAAAAAAACATCAAAACAAATTCAAGTCAACATCAAACTAAATTAAAAAGGTTGGTTCATTCTTCTCTTGCAATGTGGGATGGTTATTTTTGAAATCTGAGGAGAAGCAACAAATTAAGGTGTGATGAAGGGCAAGGTTTATCGGATCTAGAGAGTGATCAATCAGATCTAGGTATTCTTCTATCATTCAAGGTGTTTCTACATGCTTCATCCTAAGGTAATTATATGTGTGTATAATTCGATATTTAGATATTTATTGTATTATTATTTTGATCTATGTTTATTTATCATTTCCTTTTAATGTATGTTTATGATAAATTGACGTCTTGGATCTCATATTACTTCTGATAAATTGTCATCAATCTCTTTGTTGTTTGGATATGTAATTTCTTATCACAAATTTACGCATGCTTACCTTGTTCAAATTTCTTTTATTTTACTGCAGAAAGTTATGAAATTAAAAATTGACTTTAAATGAGATTTATGTATACTATGAGATAATCTTTACTTATTCAAATGCAAATAGATTATTTATAAATATATACATGTTAAGTTATTTACCATTCCTTGAATTTTATTTTAATTACATATGTTAAATTTTTGTATAATTGTTACAACCCTTGTTAAAATAAAAGTGGATACCTTGATTTAATATTAATGAATGGACTTTAGTGCAAATTTTAACTATTTGTGTTTTTTATAATTGTAGTTTTGTGTAAAGTTTGATGTATTGTTTCATTCCTAAATTTAAAATTTAAAGAAAACTTTTAACTTTAAAACCAAAAACCTCTTGTACAAATGTATATACACATATAACATATGCTACATTGTTTACAAATATATGCTTTTAGATCCAGATTATTAAATTTTAATTATCAGTTATATGTAATATAAATGTTTTGTTTAAATCCAATTTGTACAAAGATTATGAGCAATAATTTAACCCATTTTTTGTTTTTGTTAAACATTTTCTCAATTGGAATTTTTTTCTATTAATATTAATTTAGGATTTCAAATTATTTAAAACTACCAATTGGTTTTCACTTGTATGTATGTATGTATGTATCAATAATTATTATGAATGTATGCATCCATAATTATTTTGAATGTATGCATATATTTCATTAATAAAATTTTGACAACGAAGGCATGTGTAGATTTAGATGATAAGTAATCAATGTCATTTAATGTATCAATTATTACAACTAAATGGTGAAAGAAATGAAATTTTTTCCTCTTTTCATACGAGTGTTATGGCAAGCGCTTCGCGCGTGAATTGTTTTCCTTATAAATTGTATATGTTTGAATCAGTAAAAAAAATGGTTTTTATTTTTAAGTGATATTAAGATTTGTATATTTGTAAAGAAGTATTTTGAATTTGTAGAGGAAGTTTAATTTTATGCCCTATTTTTAGAAGTGTTTTGAATTTGTAAAACATGCTTAATATGGATATATTTAATTTTAATGCTGCGTGATTATTTTCAAAGAGCAATACCAATTCATACATGCAATTAATGCGTATTGATTGGATTATTTACTCACTTAATATGGATATATTCAATCTTAGCACAAAAATAGGCATGTAAATTGATCAATTTATTTACTCAGTTAATATATGGATATATTTAATTTTAATGCTGCGTGATTATTTTCAAAGAGCAATACCAATTCATACATGCAATTAATGCGTATTGATTGGATTATTTACTCACTTAATATGGACATATTCAATCTTAGAGCAGCGTGATAAGTTTTAAAGGGTAAGACCAATTCATGCATGCTATAAATGCATAGTGATTTTTAAAGGGTGAATCATACGTAATTATTTACTGGGTAAAGGGGAAGATTAATTCGTATTAACTGGGTAAAGGATACAAATCTATTCTATGCTGAATTAAAGTTTAATGGGCATTTTGGGAAGTTCACGTCTACACCAAAAAAGTGTGATACCAAAGGTATTACAACTATATTAAAGATTCTAGCATATCCATGTGTAGATTTGATTGATAAGTAATAAATGTCATTTAATGTATTGATTGCCACAGTTAAATGGTGAAAGAAACGATAGGTTTTCTTGTTTTCATATTCTATCATATCTATGTGTAGATTTGATTGGCAAGTGATAAATGTCATTTAATGTATTAATTATCATAGTTAAACATTGAAAGAAATGATATGTTTCTCTCCGTTCATATTCTGTCATATATTCTTTTTATTAATTGAATATAGTAACAGGGGGAAACAAATAATTTTCTTCTCTTAATTTATTTTTACAAGTTTCATTTATACATATATACACCACTTATACACCACACTTACACTTGACATAAATGAATGTATTTGATACATTCATCATATCACATACATTTGTATATTCAAAATTCCTTAAATTACCATATTGAATAAAATATTGATTTTATTTAAAAGAAAATTTAGATAAGATCGAAATGCATTTAGACTTCATAGGCCCGTTAATGATCCAAAATGGTAAAAATGTTAAATCCACCCATTTCTTCCGCCATGGGCTAGCTAGCCTAAGTCTAACAATGGTGTGTTAGGGCTAGCTAATTAAGCTTGCCTACTAAGTACGGTATCTAGAAAGGTATTGTCTAGGATTGGAATTGGGTATTCAAGTACCCTGTCCTACCTGGTTACCAGACTGGCCTGAAAGGTGGAGTAAGCCCAAAGGTTATCCCTAATAAAAAAGGCCCAATTTAATTGGGCCTTTGGCTAATTTTCAAAATAGTTTTGAAAATTAAGACAGGATTTTAATTTAAAAGTTAAATTTAAAATAAAACATGTTTATTATAAAAGGTTATAATATAACATAAATTTTCAAAATGTTTGAAAATGTATCGAAATGTTCAAAATGTTTGAAACTATGTAAATATTAATTTCAAAATTGAAATTATTAATAAGATTAATAATGTAAATTAATTAAATGAGTTAATTAATTAATATTTATATGCATGTATTATATATGTTGATATATGTTATGTTATTTTAAAGTGTTTAAGATAACATAAGCATAAATGTATGTATATATAAGTTAAATTTTCGAAATTTAATATAGTTTAACTAAAATTGTTTAATTAATAAAGTAATTAAAGGTTAGTTAATTAACTAAAATTATGCATATATATATAAGATATGCGTGTCTTACTATAACGGTTATAGTAGATATGTCCAATATAAAAGTTGTATTGGAATACTAATTTAAAATTAATTAAAGAGTTAATTAATTAAAATTAATTAATTAAGATTTAATTAATAAAATGTTATACATAAGATTATTATTGTATAAGTTAATTAAAATATAAAAGTTATATAATAATGAAACTTATATAATATGAGTGTTTATGTAACAACCCGCATATTTTACGATTGTATATTTAAATGTTTTATTTAAATATAGCATCGTTGGTCGGATTAAAGTCCGAAATGCTACATTTTGTAAACAGACAAATTAGGACTCATGACTACTTCCATTGAGTTCAAAACGATGTTTACAACTTTTTTGAGTATAAACATCGATATGTTTGGAGTTGAGTAGAATTTTGCTATTTTTCTATTGGGCTTTGGGTTTGGGTTTTAGCCCACTAACCGAACAATGTAACCCCAACTCCTCTACAATAACAACTCCCACTCCACTCCTCTTCATTCATTCATAACATTTCCTAACACTCTCAAGCCCTAGAAGGAATGGTGGGAAGAGGAAATTAAAATTCCTAAGCCCTAGTTTCTCATAGGAATTCAAATTCAAGTTATAAATAAAAGAGAAGCTTAGGTAAGAATCCTCTTCATCTTCTCCATCTCAATCTCTCTTCAATTTTCAGAAATTCCTATAACCTAACTTAGGAAAAACTTCACCTTTGATAATAGATTGAAGATTCTAGAGGTGTATTGAAGAGGAATTGATCTTGCCTTGTTTTAGAGTTTCTCATTCGTTGTTTTTGAGTTTTAAAGGTGAGTTCTTGAACTCACATCTATGTCTGTAGCTTTCATTTGTTGTTAAGTATGAATTTCTAACATCTATTTCATGTTCAATTGCTTTTGATTTGAATTGATTTGCTAATTTTCCAAATTTTGGTGTTTTGAAGTCAAAATCTTTAAAAATCCTATCTTGGATGTCCGGACATGTTATTTGGGGTGTATCGATGAGCCTATAAGGCTGGGTTGTCGCTTGGCATAATTCCCTACCTCCATCGCTCGTTCGATCGCCTCCGGTTTGGATTTTTGCCCTTTTTAGGCTAGGCTGATTTTTGCCTAGCAGGAAATTTCAGACGTCTGGATTGAAAATCCAAACGCCTAGTTGAAAATTCAGACGTCTGGTTGAAAAATCCAAATGTCTGGAATTGGTCCCTGGAAAAAGAAAAAAAGGCAGAGGCAAAACCCAAACGTCTGGAAATCCAACCAGACGTCTGGTTAGTGGTTCAGAGGTCTGGTTAGTGGTTCAGACGTCTGGTTGGTAATTTCAAACGTCTGGAACTATTCAATTTTGCCTATTTTGGCTGTTTTGAGTGGATTTCCAAATTTTATCGATTTTTGTTGATCCGGTTAGTTATTGTCAATTATTATTGACTTTGATGAACTCATTTATGGATTTTTTTGGAATATCCATTTGATTGGATTTGATATCGATTTTTATGGTTTGAATTCACGTCGTCGAATGTGGATTTTTTGTGATAGATTGTTTTTACAATCATTTCTGTGATTTTTCACTTTTAAATACAAAGGTTTCTATACTAGTAGTAAATACTCAAACTCTTTCACAAAAACGATCTCAACGTTACTTTTAATACAAAGCTTTTTTTAAAACCGTTTTCTTATCTATTAGTATATACAAACCTTTACCTCATTCGTATGAGAAATCTAATTAAACGGCTTAGCAAAACAAGTGGTATGAAACGCTTGCGTTGACTTCATCGGTTAATTCTTGGACTTGTTCGATTGAAATCCCATGACAATTTTCGAGTGGAAATCTACAATTTGTTCGTAAATATTTGAGTTAAGCTAGTGGTTATGGGACATGAAGCTAAACTTATTTATTTACTAGCTTAGTGTAATTTACACTTAACAATCAATGATGATCATTTTGTGATTTAGACTAGCGATGTGCGGTATCCCTTTGTTTGTGTGGGGGATTAAACCCCGTTTGTGGAGCTTCCGTTCAAATCGGTGGAGTAGCGACCCATGGTCTTCGGGCCGTTTGTGGAGCCTCGGCTCAAACTTGATGGTTAGCGACCTTGGAATAGCGTTCCGTTTGTGATACACGTGTTGGTGAGTTTTCATGCTCCCGTTTGTGATAGGCCTCCCCCCTTTGTGTTTTCTGGATTTCTAATTGTTGATTTCTGGAATTTGTATTTCACTAATTTTTGCGATTGACATTGATATGTTTTGTCAATAGTTGGGGTTTGGTGAATAAGCTAAAGAATGTGATATTCTTGTTGGATATACGAGATTTGAGATATTGTATGATTTGATTTTTATTGTTATCGAACGTTTACTTGTCACAGTATGGCATTATTGTTATCATACATTTTTGTGGTATATCTTAATCCTTTCTCATCTCATATGATATTTATAGCTAGATTGATCCGTTTATTATTTTTCTTCTTAAATAATACTCAGGTCAGACCGAGGTGTTACAGGTGCTTCCACATGACTACTCAGCAGGGGCTAGCTTCTGACTTTTGGCTAACTACTTTAACTTAGTAGTTTTTGCTTTTATACATTTGAGATAAAGACTCCTTGATGTATACTTATTCTTTTGTGATATTGTGGATCTTCTATGACCACTATTTTGATGTACACTCCTATGTGTTATATTCATATCCGTTTCTGCCTTTGTGATATGAATATCCGTGACTGATTTGTGTTATGCTTATTTCTATATTTGTTCCAAAGCCCACATAGCCACTGTGTAGTAGCTTTGAGTTTGTATTTGATATGTCGGCTTTTCTCTTGAAATGAAAGGCAAGTCATATTATCTGACATATCGGTACTCGCATAAAGCAATTACACAGATGGTCGCTCCTCAACAGCCTTATTCTTTGTGCTAGTCGACGGCATTACCCCGTAGTGTCATTGGCTAGTGTGAGTATAGAGTTGGGGCGTCCTAGTATAAACTAAAGGTGGAACATTAAAGAAACCCAAATAGGCTTAAGGAATAAATACATATGTAAATGTACGTATAATGTGATTTCCGATGTGTTTGACCCTTGAATCACGGGGGTATTTCATACAAAAAGCATTATTCCATAAGTCGATATCACTTAATATAATATACTAAAGATTATGAATCTTTAATATAATGTTGTCCTGTACCATATATATATATATATATCTATTAATAAATTACTTGCATACTCCTTAGTTGTTGAGCAAACTCAAGCTAGGGATATTATGTGTAGTATTATTAATATATTGAATAAACGAGGTAAGATAACTATATGTATTTGTTGAGCAACTCAAGGTACATATACTATACCTAGGCTATGGTAGGTATGAGTAAATAATCTCTTTCGATTTGTTGAGCAAACTTAAGGTTGAAATGAGATTAGGACAAAGAAAAATAGGTTAGGAGTTGTATGTGATACAACCGATAAGGAGTTATCCATCGTTTATGGAGCTATGATTTGTTGAGCAAACTGAAGGTCAGAATACCAAGAAAGATGAGTCCTAACACCTACTAGTGAAGTCCAAAGACTTTTATGTTTCATCTTAGGGTTTGGAGAAACATAAAAGACTAGTTGGAGTCTTATTAGAAAAATGAAATAGTAACATTTAACCTTTCTAATATTGTAAGAACATATGCTAAATAATGTTATATTATCTACAATGATAAATTTGTGCATTCAATATGATTGATAAAATGTTTGTCAATTAACATATACAAACGAACTGAATTGAAAGTTGACAAATGGAAATATAATACCCACTATTAAATGCCTATTGCATGTTAATGTTTTCTATACCTATGCAAGTGTCTAATTTTTACAACTACTTAATACATTCGTAAAATTGTCACTTACGTGCTTATTTGGTTGAGATAGTGTATTGCACTCTATGAGTTTCGAAATCTAAAAGCAATAAAAGACTGGATATTTGATCCATACACTATCATTTATAAATTTTATATGGTGAATGGTCATAATTCGTAATGTACGATACTTCAATGAATATAGTTCATTGGAAATAAGCCAACAAATAGTATTTTTGAGATCATGCATTCAACTTGATTGATTACAAAAAGGAGCATATTGTGTTAATGTAACACAAGACCAAAAACTATAAGATAGATCTAAGAACTCGATCGCAGAAATGTCATTTTGATCGGTTTACGTAAAGTGCAACATATTTGATGTCCTTAAATGTTAAGGATAATCGAATGCACTTTTGTAAAGAGTTTGTTATGATATTGTAGTAAGGTTTTCTTTTGAATAGTTTGACCATTTGAAAGGAAAATGAATGTATAAGAATAGATGTAATTTAAGGAATATTTGGAATGAAGAGAATGAATAATCACTTCTGCTTCATAGAGAAACATTGGAAACGGGAATTATAATAATAATTGATACTTAATATTGGAATAAGAAATATGATTTTTATTCTGAAATGTATTTTCATATAGAAATAGTTTTCTATGGGATTTATTTCTTTGAGCTCAAGATATTTGATCAACGAACTCTCCACTGTAAATAGTTGTAGTGTATGAAATAAACAAATTGTATTAAGTGAATGATGGACCTCCGAATTTAGTACGCTATTATAGTAATGGTGGAAATAGTGGGAGCATGCCATATATCACTTATTAATTGCATCATAGCACGTAAATTGTTTTTGTAAAACTTATCATACATTATTTATGAAATAATGATTATTTTTCGGTATCGACTTAATAAATAGACATAGCTATATTTCAATATGAATATTCTTTGTGAAATAAAACTATAATGTCGTAATTTTTTTATAACAAAAGTGATGCATTGGAAAATACAAAAGTATCTAATATTATTTATAGTTGTTTTGGAATTATAGACTAAGCCGTAGTTTTGAGAAATAATTTTATTGTATGATTTTGAATCATATGATACTTATTAATTATATCTCAAATAATAAAGGGCTATGCACCCATTTTGTGGGAGTATTATAAGAGTTGATGAACTCTTCGGATTGATACATATAGATGTATGAAATCGTAATTCTGTAGATACCAAAACGGTTCCATGTACTTCATCATATTCACCGATGAGTTATCGTCGACATGGACATGTGTATTTGATACCTGTGTAGTATGTCAATGGTAAACTTATAGAATATAAAAAAGAAGTAAATAAAATAACATGTGATAGAAATGATTTGATTTGATCGAAGGAGTGAGTATATTGGAAAATGTTCCGAACGTACCTAAAATGAAAAAAGATTCAATCTTAAAATTACTCGTCCATGTGATACATAATGATGCATCGATACAGAGTAATCGAACTTTGTTGGACAATGTACGATTAATTATGAGTGAAGTTGAGTTAATTTCTTTCTATGAAGCAATGTACTTAAGGGTAGTACGCAAGGTTAATATTATTTCATCTAAATAACAGTTTACAAAATTTTACAGGACAAGGGTTTATAAGAAACTCCAACATATCGTAGGCCAAGGAGTTGGCAGGTTGTGCGAGTTGAAAGATTGCACGTAATAATTGTTCACGAGGGATCTTGTATAAATCTCCCCAAAAGGGTTTTGAAAAGACTGTCATTGGATGATATATTTATGTCTCGAACATAATTTTTGTAAACTAAAACCAAATTAGTATTATAAATAAAGAAATTCATAAAACTTTTATGAATACCTATTCTATTGCACTGAGAAACAATTGTTGTTTCAAGATATACCAGCTTCATTGTGATGAAATTTCTTTGAGGAATTGTTCGCAGTAAAATGGAATTGGATATGATCCATAGATAGAACTGGTTATATAAGATGAAATGAAATTAACTAATCTAAACAAACATATAGCATTAGAATGTCTATAAGTATTCTCCACATCTAAGAGAAACTATGAGTTTCTTATTAATGTGAAAATATATAATCCTAGATTGTTTAATTAAACTATTGAGAGTGTTGGCTCTATATGGTATGATGCGCAAATCCAAAAGAATTCCAAGTACGCTATCAAAATATAGATTTTGGTGGTCGTAACTGAAGGGATATGATTCATCGACCACGAATGTGTCTTTATAAGTAAGAATAATGCAGCCTTAATTAAATGAGCAATGTTGATAAGAATAATATCGCAAATTTCAATTGTTTGCGTAATAGATTCGATATTCAACACATTCAAGTCAACTCAGAATTACTCACAAAATTATCGGTTGATAAGTCCTAGATTTTTAGCACATATGTATTGAAACAGAAAATTTTAAATAATGATTTAGAGTAAGCTGTTTACACATATTAACCAAAAATGTCTCAAAGTTAGTGGGAGCGATATTGTGTTTGTGAGTCTTTGGATATGATCCAAGAAATGATACGAAAGTATCATTTTATAAACATCAAGATTAAATAAGTATCGATAGAAATATCAAATAGTTTGATTTTCAATCAAAGTGCAGAGAAAACGTGTGTTCATAAGAAATAACGTTAAAAGATACATTGATATTTCTAAACTATGAGTAAACAACACGTTGTTAATTTTAAGGATGTACTTGGGTTAGAATCAACCTTAGTTGTTTTAATACTCAACATTGGATAAATAAATGATGTCTTTTATAGTAAGTATAAAAGATGTTGGGAATGTCCCAAATGATATGCAAGGACACCTTATTAAAATGTTTAAAATGGAACATGTAAGATTGATTCCTTTGCATTGGCAAAAGGAATTATCATACATGTTGTGTTTTCTATGCTATCATGATTTATTTATGTATTTGATACATGAAGCAAATATCAAATCCAAATTAATATCACTAAATGGTTGTTTGAAAAGTTCTCGTGTGTTTACGAAATACTAGAGAATTGTTTATAGAAACAAAAATTCCTTATGAAGAGTGTTCGAACTCAAACTTCATAAGTCATATTGAGTGTAGTATGTCAATAATAAATTCAAGTTAGGAATCTTTAAGTTGGAAATGTTCCAAATAAAAGACATGGCTTATTCAATGGAAAAGGCGTCATACATCGCCTTGAATATTGCTGCAATAAAAATAATGTATATAAAATTATAAGCGCAAAAATTTGTAACTGAGCCGATTTCAAATGTTGAGAATCTCACAACATTATTATATGATAACAGTGTCATGATATAATTTGTAACAGAACTTATAGCTCACTAGATGTCGAAAGACATACTCCGAATTGTTCCACATGATAAAGCAGTTTATCACCGTCGATGAGAGTTAACTAACAGAGAAAATAATTAAAACATAACAACATACCCGTTCACAAAGAGACTGACCTAATTGGTTTTGAGAAAACTGATTGGAGAAGTTAGAATAAGATTCCATAATTGACCCCAAGTATAAGTGGGAGACTACTAGAGCTAGGGGTATGCCCTAGGGACAATTATGTAATTTGTTACATATATTTAACTCATTGACCAATCTTGTTCGAAATAAAGGTATTTTCTTTCTATTATATACTTGATATAATTTGGTTATATTAATTAATAAATTTAATTAAAAGTATATTTAATACAAAATCTATAAATGGTATGTTTTGTGATAGTAGTTACAAAGTGTTGTAACCGTGAGTAATTTATCATAGTGAAACAAATGAACCATTTTAAATGTTCCAAGTCAAGATGCATCGAGACTGAATATCGATGTATCTGTTGTGACTAGAGTATGTAACACTCTCCAAATGTTGGACAGTGTATTACTCATGACTACTGGGGTCCCCAAGGGGTTACATACTAATAGTTATTGGATAACTATGGAATGACTTACTCGATAGTTTTCTATTGGTTAATATAACCAAGGTTAAGTAGAGAATATCGGGGTGACTAATTTACACAGTTCTCTCGACTTGAGAATACTGTTGATCTTTAACGTGGAAGCTCCGCTTTGATTATAGTTAAATCATGGCACGACGTCCATCGACGTCCATCGAACGGCTATAGTTGGGTAGAGTGGAAACATTGGAAGTGAAACAATATTATGAGAGAATTCGTCTTCTTGGTTATATGAGGTTAGTATCACGGTCAACTGAAGTCAACTCAAAGTCTCTGGCCAGAGCATTTCAGTTAATAATAATTATTATTATTGAACCAATGATGTTGTGTTTAGACTATAAAGTTGAATGTGGATGATATTGGAATTTTGACCATTACCAAATTCCATAAATCCAAAGTGATATAGTTTTGACGAAGAGAATTGGTGTAAATAATTGTCACTATTAGGTACTGCTTATAATAAGTAAAATTGATTTTACTGAAAAGACCTGTAAGCGATGAATTCAGCCAAACTATCATACCACCTGCTAAGTGACGTGTGAACATTAATATTTGTGTTGTTCAATATTAATCGCTGAGTTAATTCACACATTTGAGTCGCACAACCGCATTTGTGGTTTCTCTTAAAACCACACAATTTAATAAGTTTGTAAAATGTTGCAAACAGTTTAAATTAATTAATATTTATGAAATATTAATTATTGTTAATTTATTTGTTGTTTTGAATGTTGTTGATTATTATTTTAATGCATATATAAAAGTTATATTTGCATATATCGATATGGGATATTGGTATAATTTTAAACATGTTTTAAATAATAAAATAATTACATAAAAGTTGTTTTCTTTTATTTGGAAAATTTGCATATTTGGAATGTGCTTGGATTGGTCATATAATGGTAAGAGGAGGAAATCAATTAATGAGATTAATTGAAATTTAAAAAGAGGAAATAAAGGATGAAGTTCTAATAGGAGAATAGGAAAAGGTTCCTTTAATTTTGTTAAAAACAAAACCTCCTCATTTTTTGAAAGTACACAGAATAGAACGTGAATTTTTTTTTCCTTTTTTCTTTTTTTCTCTTCTCTATCATTCACCCATAGCCGAAACTTCATTCAAAAGAAAAAAAACATCAAAACAAATTCAAATAAACATCAAACTAAATTAAAAAGGGTGGTTCATTCTTCTCTTGCAAAGTGGGATGGTGGTTTTTGAAATCTAAGGAGAAGCGGCAAATAAAGTTGTGATGAAGGGCAAGGTTTTCGGACCTAGAGAGTGATCAGTCAGATCTAGGTATTCTTCTATCATTCAAGGTGTTTCTAGATGCTTCATCCTAATGTCATTATATGTGCGTATAATTCTATATTTACATGTTTATTGTATTATTATTTTGATCTATGTTTATTTATCATTTCCTTTTAATGTATGTTAATGATAAATCAACATGTCTTGGATCTCATATTACTTCTGATAAATTATCATCATTCTCTGCGTTGTTTGGATCTGTAATTTCTTATCACAAATTTACGCATGCCTACCTTGTTCAAATTTATTTTATTTTATTGCAGATAGTTATAAAATTAAAAATTGACTTTGAATGAGATTTATGTGTACTATGACATAATATTTACTTATTCAAATGCTAATGGATTATATATATATATATACATATACATATATATATATGTATGTATGTATGTATGTTAAGTTATTTAATTACCATTCCTTAAATCTTATTTTTATTACATATGTTAAATTTTTGTACAATTGTTACAGTCCTTGTTAAAACAAAAGTGGATACTTTGATTTAATATTAATGAATGGACTTTAGTGTAAATTTTAATTATTTGTTTTTTCTATATTTAAAGTTTTGTGTAAAGTTTGATGTATTGTTTCATTCCTAAATTAAAAATTCAATGAAAACTTTTAACTTTAAAACCAAAAACCTTTTGTACAAATGTATATACACATATACCATATGCTACATTGTTTGCAAATATATGCTTTTAGATCCAAATTATTAAATTTTAATTACCAATTATATGTAATATAAATGTTTTGTTTAAATCAAATTGGCACAAAGATTATGAGCAATAATGTAACCTTTTTTTTGTTAAACATTTTCTCAATTGGAATTGTTTCTATTAATGTTAATTTTGGATTTCAAATTATTTAAAACAACCCAATAGGTTTTCACTTTGTTTGTATGTATTTATCCATAATTATTTTGAATGTATGCATCCATAATTATTATGAATGTATGCATATATTTCATTAACAAAATTTAGACAACGAAGGCATGTGTAGATTTGGTTGATAAGTAATCAATGTAATTTAATATACTAATTGTTATAGCTAAATGGTGAAAGAAACAAAAGTTTTCCTCTTTTCATATTCTATCATATCCATGTGTAGATCTGATGATAAGTAATAAATGTCATTTAATTTATTGATTGTCACAGTTAAATGGTGAAAGAAACAATATGTTTTCCTCTTTTCATATTCTATCATATTCATGTGTAGATTTGATTGATGAGTAATAAATGTCATTTAATGTATTAATTGTCATAGTTAAATGTTGAAAGAAATGATATGTTTCTCTCCTTTCATATTCTGTCATATATTCTTTTTATTAATTAAATATAGTAACAGAGGGAAACAAATAATTTCCTTCTTTTAATTTATTTTTAAATGTTTCATTTATACATATACACACCACTTATACATCGCACTTACACTTGACATAAATGAATGTATTTGATAAATTCATCATATCACTTACATTTGTATATTTAAAATTCCTTAAATTACCATATTGAATAAAATATTGATTTTATTTAAAAGAAAATTTAGATAAAATCTAAATGTATTTAGACTTCATAGGCCCGTTAATGATCCAAAATGGTAAATTTTTTGAAATTCACCCATTTATTTTGCTACGGGCTAGCCTTGGTCTAATAGGGGAAGGGATCGCACCTGATCTCTTGCCTAGGGAATGCCACTTAGTGAAATTTCACAGTTCGACATGCCATCCCTCAAACCGATCGCCTCACTTTGTCCAACAACCAATCCCTTTGCCCCATTCCGTAATCTAAACCCTATGACCCAATCACTACTCCAACATCCATAATCGATCCCTCCACTTTACTACTTCACTTCACCTTCTATATGCTGCAACTGATCCCTCCGTACAGCCGATCCCTTCATTCCAGATCATTTTCCTCATGTCCACGCCGATCCCTTGCTTAGCCATTATTCCCTTCGTTTCTCTATAGCCCAACATCGACCTCTAGGTTCACAACCGCCAACATGTTCAACTCCCTCATCTCATCAAAAAATCCGATTTGTAAATCATATACAGTCGAAATGAAAGACGCCTATATAAGGAGATGCTACTAAGAAGCTTGAAGTTGCTTGGAATGAATTGAGGGTACGAGTATGAGTGATTTGGGATCAAATGGGTAAAGGTTAGATAATGGCGAGCTTGTGAAGGATGAAAAAGCGACAAATCAAAAGAGAAGTTGAAAGGATTGTTAAAATTCTTAGGCTTGAGCTCGTCAATGGTAGAAGCAAGGAGTAAGGGGATTGGGTCATTTCGTTTGGATAAAGGAGCAAGTGAAGAAAGCAAAAGCTAAGTGATTAGCTTATATACTGGTGCGGCCCGCTCCGCTTTGGACCCGAAGTTTGATTAAGTCCACATAGGTAAAGGGATTGGATCCGATCTCCCAGCTAGGAGATTCATACCGATCCCTTACCGATGCTAAACAAAAAGATTTTTTTTTCAATGCAATGGCATTTGAACTACATAGAATTAGCAATGACCCATAAGCACGTAAGTTTGTTCGAGAGCCATTAACAAAGTGTGTACATAGACGTCACTATTGATAGTCACTATTGATAGCTAAGACCTACTAGCTTGATGTCTCAGAATAGAAGTCACTATTGATAGCTAAGACCTACTAGCTTAATAGATTAGCTCAATGGAATCGAGCATGGAACGTTATCGACACGTTATAATCCAATATTTATACAATCGAATATCGACCAAGCGTTATGATGAATAGAGAGAGAGAGAGATACAGCTCTTTGGAAGGATAACATTTATTCAGAAAAATGAATGGAATTCTACCCAGCGATTCTAATTGCTTCGATTCATACCACATCATGTTCGAAACAAGGCGTACTTTGTGGGGCAAGTGTTATTTGGCCTTTTGACTTGACTATATTTCCAGGTTGACCGGACAAGTTTGACTCGATGATAGAGAGAGAAAGCTATTCAAAGAGGTGATAACATAGTCCAAAGATCAAGCACAGATGACAATTTGAAGTAATGATCAAGCAAAACCAAGAGATGAACTCTACAGAACACTCTAAGTATGGATTATTCTCAACTAGGCTAGGGATCGGGCATGATCCCTACCTCTATACAAGGGATTTGGTCATATCAGCTTAGCAGTTCAACTCAGCGGAGATTGATTAATATCTCAAAATCAAAAAATCTAATATGCAAACACTTTTGGTGACATGAGGGTAACATGCAGGGGGATCCACCAAAGGGATCAAAAGACCCACATGGCTGTTAAGAGGGTTTCAGGCCGATCCCTATTCCTTAGGACTTCGGACTTAGGCCAGTTGATCGCTCATGCGACCTCGTCTACATTTGAGATTCCCCTGGCGATTTTTCAGGAAGATATTCAACCATCTCTCCCTAGAAATATAGGCTTCATGGTTCATTTATGGGATCTATAGGCTGTTAATTGCTTTGTATTCATTATAATCACAGATTCCGACATGATCCCTCTTGTACTCAGAATTCAAAGTCATTAATAAAGCAATTTCATCAAAGTGGATGTAGGTAATCAACAACAAACCACTATAATTCCTTGCGTTCTTGTTTTTGCTTATTTTCTGTTATTGAATTGCTTGTTTCCTCTATTTTCATTTAGATTTCTTCATTTATTTCTCTACAAAAATCTATTGGGTGTTTGTGATCAATTTTGGTGCAAACACACATACACACATACACACACACACACACACACACATATATATATATATATTCAATATAAATGTTATATTGGAATAACATAATATTAATTAAAGAGTTAATCAGTTAAATTTAACTAAAATGAATAAAATTTGATTTATCTAATACAATGTTGTACATAAGATAATTTTATGAGCTAATTAAAATATAATAGTTATATAATAATGAAACTTACATAATATGAATGTATAAACTAAAGGTGGAACTTTATAGAATCCCTAAACAAACTTAAAGAATAAATACATGTGTAAATGGACGGTATCGTGATTCTAGATGTGTCTGACGCTTGAATCACTAGGGTATTTAACAAGAAATACATTATTCCATAAGTAGATATCACTCAGTATAATATATTAAAGATTATGAATCTTTGATATAAAGTTGTCCTCTTCAATTTATACATTAATAGATTACTTGCATACTCCTTAGTTGTTGAGCTTTGCTTAAGTTAGTGATGTTATATATAGTACTATTAATATATTGAATAGATAAGGTAAAATAACTGCACATATTTGTTAGGCTTTCTTGAAGATATATGCACTATACTTGCACTATCACAAATGGTGTGTATGGGTGAATGATATCTCTTTATTTGTTAAGCTTTCCTCAAGGTAAAGATGAGATTAGAATAAGGAACCACATATTAGGAGTTGTATAAAATACAACGGATAAGGAGTTATTCATCATATGTGAGCCTATGATTCGTTGAGCTTTTCTCAAGATCAAAATCCCAAGGCATACGAGTTCTAACACCCATTAGATAAATCGAATGATTTTTATGTATTCTCTTAAGATTTTGAGAAACATAAAAATCTAGTGGGAGCCATATTATAAAAATGAAATGGTAACATTTAATCTTTCTAATATTGTAAGAACATTTGCTATATAATGTTATAATAAGCTACATTGATAAATTTTTGCATTTAATATGATTGATAAAAATTTATCAATTAAAATATACAAATGAACTGAAGATTGAAAAATAGAAATATATACTTTCTAATAAATACTTTTTGCATGTTGATGTTTCAATGACCATGCAAGTGCTTAATTTTACAATTACTAGATATGTTCATGATTTAGTCGCTTATGTCTTTATTTGGCTGAGACTGTGCATTGCATACCATGAGTTTCAAACTTTAAAGCAATATAAGATTATGGATATTTGATCCAGATACTATCACATATAAGTGTTATATGATGAACATTTCAACGAAATTAGTTCATTCAAAATAAGCGAATAGACCATACTATATGATCAAGTAATCAATTTGATAGATTACAATAAAGATCATATTGTTTTAAATGTAATACTTGATCAAAACTACAAAAAGGATATAGAACTCGATCATTGGAATGTCAGTTTTGATCAGTTTAAGTAAAGTACAACATAATATATGTCCTTAAATATTAAGGATGATCGAATGCAGTTTTGTAAAGAGCTAATTATGATATCGTAGTATGGTTTTTCATTCGAATGGTTTAAATGCTATTAATTGGGTTTTTAACCCAGCAGAATTCAGAAGGAGTTAGAACATTCAAATTGCGCTAGAACGACTCGAAACTTGACTGGAAGACCTAGAAGTACATGACAAAGAAACCCCAGAAGTCTACCAAAAATATGCCAAGTATTTGGATCGGCACTGATTCGATCCAATTGGATCAGTACCGATCCAAATTATTGACCTATGGATTCTCCCATCCACATGCGTTATATTCCTACATCTCTCCTAAATTTATCTACCGAGTTTGATATTATTTCGAGCATCCGAGTTGAAGAAGTCAAGACTTATCCGATTCGGATTACAGTTCAATCTAATTTACATGTGAACCATCGTTAAATAAGTCGATAAGCCATAAATCACATGGGGAACCTTGCATGTAAGAAAAAAAGCCAATGAAGGAGTTGTGCAAAAATTTCATAAAATTTTTGATTTGCGCCGATCCGATCCAAAAACTTTGTTGAAATTTCCCTAAATTTTACATGCCTCCTCCAACGGATAACTACAGGCTTCTGGCATGTTGATTCTTATCCATGTGCTATCTAAATACTATAAATACCATCTTATCTTCAATAAAGAGGGGCTGGCCGCTCTGATCACTGGGAAAACTCTGCTACTAAGATTCTTCAACTTCTTCCTTCTCACAATGGCTGCCATGAGACAATTGAGATCCTTCTTTTTGTCTCCATCAATGGTGGTCTGATCATTCTTCGTTCACTTATTTGAACTATAAATAGCTTATACTTGTGATCGATAGTCAATCCATCAATAAAATCTATAAAGTGGACGTAGGCTTCGTTAACAGCCGAACCACTATAAAAGTCTTATGTTCCTCTACTTTATTTTGTCTTTTCTACAATTTAGAGAGTCTTTAGCTCTACTTTTTTGTCCTGGTAATCAGGGTTGGTGCTTTCACAATCATAGGGTGTTGATCCATTTTTCGGGTTAACATTTTGGTGCTTTCATTGAGAGAATTAATTCAAGACTTAGATCTAGCTATCTACTTTGGATCAGATAGGTTCATAAGTTAGATCCTCAATCTTTTCTCAAAAGATCTACTGCTAAGAATCAATGGCATCAGGAAGAAGAAGAACTACTTCTAGAAGATTTGTAGGAGCTGTAATTGTTGGAGAAGAGAACAATACTCAACAATTGAAGTCAATGGCGCTAACATAGGAGATCAGGTGCTGGGTTCCTCTATTTAGCATGAAGTTCTCACTAGAGATGAAATAAATAAAATGGTTGATGAAATTAATCAAAAAATGGAAAACAACCAAAGATCTCTTATGGAAAAATTGAATGCTCTATTGACCTTACAGTCACATGCTGCTTTGAGAACCATGACAGGACCCGCGGCTGCCATGAAACAAGAAAATTCTTCCGTCTTTGGCCTAAATAAGAGAAATGGAAAGCAGCATCAGAAAGGAGTGATAAGAGGAACCATAGGAATTTATATTGAAGGAAATGCAAGCACTCCACCAACTACGAGGCAACCAGCTACAAACTTGAATTTAGGTGCGAAAACCCCATGGGAATATATAACAATGGATCTCTCCGACTCAGAAGATGGTGAGTGACTTAAGACGAAAAATTGGAAGGAAATACCATACCAACTGCAAGCCAATGGAACTCTGAGGGAGTGGCTTTCCCGGAGACAGGAGAGCCTAGGCTTTAGCCTACTTACCAAGATCGTTTGCGAAATTCAACACTTGGTATAGTCACTGACAACCAACCCGTAGATTACCGGATGTCTGAGGTATATATTGCGGACATGGTCAAGCAACTAATGGATGAAAGTAAAGACAGAAGGGTTGGTGAATGGGGATCCACTCCAAGTCGGACTCCCTTCACTGATGATGTTCTGAATGTGCGGTACGCTGAAAAGTTTACTATAGCAACTATTCCATCTTATGATGGAATGAGAGACCCGAAACCCCACTTGTATATGTAAAGTTGGTACATGGATGGAGCGAATGCTTCGGATGCCATTCGATGTAGATGTTTTTCGATTTTCCTGGAGGGAATTGCTTCCATGTGATTCACCAAGCTTCTGTCGAGATCCATCTCCACCTTCAATCAACTAGCAACAAGATTCCTTGATCAATTTAGGCTTCACACGCACAACCAAAAGATGTGATGTTCTTATCCGGCCTATTCCAGGGACGGAATGAATCTCTGAAGTCCTTCATGAATTGGTTTAACACCGCGGTAACTGAAGTAAGTAATCCAAACGAGGATATGGTTTTCATGGTCTTAGTCCATTCTATCCACCCCGAAACTGAATTCGGTAAATGGATTAAAATGAATCAACCTACCACTAGGAATGACTTTACCAAAAGGCAAGCAAGTTTTAAGATTGGAAGAGGCACAATAATTAGAAAGAAAATCTACTAACTTGCAACCAACCAACATTGGGCAGAGTGGTATGGCGACAATCCAAGACATAAATACCTTCGGGACTGCTGAAGGAAATGCAGGAATAAATGGAAATCAAAAAAGGAAGAACCAGATTTCCAACAAGTGATATGGGAGTAATAAGTGACTTAAAGGTTTAAAGCCCGAATAATACACCCCACTCAACGGTACTCCAGAAAACATCTATCTCACGACACAGGTGATGGAAGAGTACAAGAAGTCACCTAAAAAGGAAGCAACCGAATAGCCAAAGCGTTATGGAAAGTATTGCCACTTGAATGAGAAACATGGCCACAACAAAAATGAGTATCGTCACTTAAAGAACTTGATTGAGGAGCTGATTCGGGAAAATAAGCTTTAGCAGTATGTGAGGAAACCATAGAATCTTGACCAACCTACAGCGCCCCAAGCTACTAGAGATCGAGGGAATCAAGCTAGAATCAGTGAAGTAGGACCCAGATGGGCTAACCAGAGACTCATCATTGGGATGATATCTGGAGGACCTCATCCTATACAGAAGAGTTGGGGAGAAATAGAGCGGTATGCCAGCTCATTAAAGCACGCTTTGAAAGATTCATGATTTGCGATTGAAGATGGAACTGCTGCCAAGCAGTAGAGAACCATGAATGATGACATAGTATGAATCGAGACACCGAAGGGATAGAAGCTCTAACTCCCGACCCCATGGTCATGACAGTAGGAATCGGGCCCCCCATGGGCCGATGAGTATTGCTAGATAGTGGAAGTTCTATGAATATCCTTTTCAAACGCACCTTTGATCAGATGAAGATCAGTATGAAAGATGTATCCGCTTGCCGAACAAAGATCCAAGGATTAACCAGTGAACCCAAACAACTTGTCGGAACAATTGATTTACCCATAGAACTCGGAGAAGGAGACCGAAGAGTCACCCTCCTCCAAACCTATGTGATCGTAGATGAATTTCCGCTTACAATGCCTTCCTGGGATAGCCCGCCTTGGCAGAATTCAAGAATTGCTTTAGCTCAATGGTGTCTAACTATGAGGTTTCCGATAGAGAATGGAGTTAGGGTGATCAAAGGAGACCAAAGTGCCGCTAGAGAATGCTATATCGTGAAACTATGCGAGTCTAAAAGAAGGGAAAAAGGGAAGAACGTAGGGAGAACTCTCCACATTTGTGAATCTACCGAATAGCAACTACAGAGCCACTCCTGGCTTGGTCACCATAGTTGATTTGATAAGGCTTTGGACCCTAGAAAGAAGAGTTCAGGGGAGGAACGGGTAGCAATGGAAGAATTAACGGTGTCTGTCCTAGTTGATATGGATGACCCAACACGGGTCCTGAAAATTGGATCATGTGTTGGAAACAAGATGCGACTGGAACTCATCAAATTTCTTCATGTCAACTTGGACGTATTCGCTTAGAAGCATTTTGATATGTGCAGGGTTTTCTCAGAGATTGCAGCCACACACTTAATATTGATTCTAAGTATACACCAATAAAGCAGAAAGATGTAGCCTAGGACCCGAACGGTCCAAAGCGCTGATATAAGAAGTGGATAAGTTGACGGCGAATGGTTTTATCCATGATGCAACTTACCCCAAATAGGTATCCAACCCGGTCTTGGTCAAGAAGTCCAATGGAAAATGGCGAACTTGTATCAACTATTCGGACCTAAACAAAACTTGCACAAAAGACAGCTTTCCTCTGCCTAGAATCGACCAACTTGTGGATGGGATAGTTGGACATGAACTAATATCATTTATAGATGCTTATTCGGGTACAACTAGATCATGATCCATGAACTGACCAGGAGAATACCAATCTCATTACCGACTTGGGACTATACTGCTACACAGTGATGCCATTTGGCTTAAAAAATGCTGGGGAAGCCTACCAACAACTAGTGAATTCCATGTTTAAACATCAGATAGGGAAGACTATGGTAGATGATATGTTGGTTAAATCGCATATAGCTGCAAATCGCTTGAACAACCTTTCCAAAATGTTTGAAATGCTCCTCGAATATGGAACGAAGCTCAATCCACTTAAATGTCACTTCAGGGTAGCCTTTGGAATGTTCTTGAGGTTCATAGTAAGCGCCAGAGGCATCGAAGCAAATCTCAAACAAATTACCACTTTATGGAAAGTCGTGGCCCCGAGGAGCAGGAAAGATTACAAAGCTTGAATGGAAAGGTTGTAGCGCTGAGCCGGTTCATCTCAAAAGCAACCGACAAATGTATACTGGTTTTTGATGCACTAAAGAACGGAAAGAAGAATTCAAATGGAATCAAGCTTGTCAAACTACGTTCGAAGAGATGCTGCAACATATGGAAACTCCGCTAATCCTATCCAAGCCGGTAGATGGAGAAGATTTCTTCATTTACTTAGCAGTCTCGCCCCATGCATTTAGTGTCATGCTCGTATGAGAAGAAGCTAAGATCTAGTAACCTGTATATTACATCAGTAAATGGTTCACTAGAGCAGAAAAGAATTATCCAAAATTGGAAAAGCTGGCATATTTCCTCTTAATCGCATCCATAAAGTTACGATGTACTTCCAGGCACACACGATCAAAGTGCTGATAGATCAACCCTTGAAGCAAGTGTTATACCTCCCCGAGACCTCTGGACAACTTATCAAATGAAACATCGAATTAAGCCAGTACAAAATCACATACCATCCTCGAAAGGCGATCAACGGACAAACACTGGTAGATTTCATTGTCGAGTTAACAATACGAGATAACAAGGAAGAAATGACTATGGAAGTGGAAACACATTGGAAGTTGTTCGTCGATGGTGCATCTAGCAGCTTCTGCTCAAGAGCAAGGGTAGTGCTTGAGACTCCCGAAGGATGATCCGTTTGCGATGCCTTATGCTTGGTATTCCCTACAACAAATAACGTGGCAGAATATGAAGCATTGACAGCCAGGCTGAAAGTTGTGAAGGAACTAGTGATAAAGTCCATACACAACTATAGCGACTCTTAGCTAGTCATTTGTCATGTGAAAAGCGAATATCAGGCTTAAGGGAGAACCTTGCCCCGTACCTATCTAAAGTGTAGGAACTACTGAACAACATCGAGCATTACACCATAACTCATATCCCGAGGGAACAAAACACAAAGGCAGATTATCTAGCCAAACTAGTCAGTTTCGGAGAAGTTCGGTCATTAGGGCTAGTCCCGGTTGAAACCCTGACCACTCCAAGCATAAGTGAGATGGATATCGACTAAATTTTATAGACAACCAAGGAATTGGAAACAAGGATAATGCCTATCAAGGAATACCTGCTCACAAGAACTCTCCTCGAAAACAGGAATCAGCAAAAAAAGCTTCTCCGAAAGGCACCGCAATTCGCAATACAGGATATGATACTCTAACAAAGGGGATTCTCTACCCCCTTACTTAGATCTGTGAGCAATGATGAAGCTTGAAGGATTCTAAGACAACTTCATGAAGTCAACTGCGGAGATCATACCAAGGGGCAAACCCTTGCAAAGAAATTTTTCCGATATAGGTATTTTTGGCCAACGGTAAATTGTGATGCAGTGTTATCCAGGTTTTTAACCCAGCAAAATCCAACATGAGACAGAACAATCCTGTGTTATCAGAATAGATTAGAACTTAACCAGAAAGGCTAAGGGAAGGAGTTAACGAGAACCAAGCTATATTACTAAGGAAATGACTGGGATCGATTAAACTAAGTGACCAGCATTCTTTTAGCCCAATCAGCAGCTGAGCACAAATAGCTAGTAACTTATCAAACTGGAACAGCGACGACCCAAGACCATGGAAACATCCCAAACACCAATCCCTAGAAAATATCCTAAGTGACTTGATCGCCAACAACCCATAACCTATGGATTGCCAGTGACCCATATCACTCCTTTGAATCTTCAGTTGAGCTAACCAAGGAGCACTGAAAAAGAAGCCAAGTCATTGGCTTACTTACGAGGCAAAATCTATGGTTCGCTAGCAACCTATAGACCATGGGTCACCAGTGACCCATGGTTTTGGCTTGGTTTACGTGCTAAACCCCTTGGGTCGTTCTCTACCTACCTGCGAGCAGTTGATGAAGTGGCCTGGCCCAGAAGCTTTCTGATTTCTATAAATACCATCCTACCTACAATATAAATAGGGTCTTCTCCGGACTGATTGTTGAAGCTCTACTGGAAGCATTCTTCACTCTCTGCCTCCCTCACAACAATCTCCAAAGGAATTCAATATGATTCTCTAGTCGATTCCAACTTTGGGGATTCAATCTACTTAGAGATAATCAAAGTCTTGTAATCAAACACATCTTGTAACAACAATCAGTCTATAATAAAAATATAAATTGGATGTTGGCTTCATTAACAGCCGAACCAGTATAAAAATTCTCCGTCTTCTTTCTTTTACTATTCTTTTCTTATATCTGTGATCTGTGATATTGCTCTGCTAGAACAGGGCTGGTGCTTTCAAACTCAAACCAGGATGTTGATCCATTTTTTGGGTTAACATTTCGGTTCTTTAACTGAGAAATCTAACTTAGGATCTAGATCTAGATATCTACTTTGGATCTCATAAGTCCAGAAGTTAGGTCCTTAATTTTTGCTTGAAGAATCCATTGTTTGGAATCAATGGCCCTTGGAAGAAGAAGAACTGCCTCTGGAAGGTCCATAGGGGCAGTGGTAGCTGGAGAAGTTGTTAATGCCCAACAAACTGAAGTAAATGGCACTAACTTAGAGAATTAGATGCCATCCTCCTCCAGTTAGCATAAAGTTGTTACCAGGGATGAGTTAAATAAAATGGTTGATGAGATCAACCAAAAATGGAAAGTAGCCAAAATGCTCTAATGAACAAGCTTAACGCTCTCCTAACTCTATAGTCAAATCCCGCTCCAAGAACATGCCAAAACCCGCGGCTACTATGGAATAAGAGAATTTCTCCATCTCTAGTCTATATGGAAGAAACGGAAAACAGCCATAAAAAAGGGTTACAACGGGAATTAACATGGATGGAATTGAAATTACTCCATTCGCCATAAGGCAACCTATTCTGAATTTGAGCCAAGGGGCAAAGACCCCCATAGAAGACATAACTATGGATCTCTCCGACTCGGAGGACAGAGACCAAGACGACAAATTGGAAGAAAATGCTAATGCATTTGATAATGTAAGGAATACCCAAAATGCTCCAGTTCGACCAACGAGACCCTGCAGAAGTGGCTCTCCCGAAGACAGGAGAGCCTAGGCCTTCGTCCACTCACCATAACCATTTATAAAGTCAAACACTTGGCGTAGTGACTGATCATCGTCCTTAGGATTACCGGACATCATAGCATACGTAGCGGACATGGTTAAACAATTAATGGAGGAGAGTAAAGATAAAAGAGATGATGAATAAGGATATGCGCCAAGTCGGACTCCCTTTACCGATGAAATCCTAAATGGGAGATATCCAGGAAAATTCACAATGCCAACTATTCCGTCCTATGACGGGACAAAGGACCCAAAACCTCACTTTTACAAATATAGTTGGTATATGGACAGAGCAAATGCCTTTGAAGTTGTTCGATGCAGATGCTTTCCTATCTTTTTCGAAGTGGTTGCTTCAATGTGGTTCACTAGGCTTCCAACAAGGTCTATCTCTACTTTTGACCAACTGGCGACAAGGTTCCTTGATCAGTTCAGACTCCATACTATGTAACCAAAAGGCATCATGTCCCTATCCGAATTGTTCCAAGGGCGTAATGAATCACTAAAATCTTTCATGAACAGGTTTAACACCACGGTGATGGAAGTAAGTAACCCCAATGAAGACATGGTTTTTATGGCATTAGTCCGTGCCATTCACCTGGAAACTAAATTCGGAAAGTGGATTAAGATGAAGCAACCTACCACCAAGAAAGATTTTAACCGTAAAGCAAGTTAGTACCTAAGGTTGGAGGAAGCGTAGGAATTGGAAAGTAAGTCTACTAGTGTTCAACCGACAAACGTCGGGCAAAGCGATGTAGCAATGAATCAAAAGGCGCACACTTCTCGGTATGCTAAAGGAACCATTGGCAAAAACGGGAATTCAAAGAGAAAAGGTCAGAACTCCAATAAGAAGAATGGTAATGGCAGCAACAAAAAGCTCAAAGGGTTTAGCCCCAAAGGCTACACTTCCCCAAGTGACACACCGAAAAACATTTTTCTCACAATCCAATTGATTGAGGAATGCAAAAGGCCACCCAAGAAGGAGGCAACTGAGCAGCAGAAGCACTCAGGGAAATTCTGCTGCTTCCATGAGACACATGGCCACAATACGAACGAATGCCGCCACGTAAAGAATCTCATTAAGGAACTAGTCCAGAATAACAAACTCCAGCAGTACGTAAGACAACCGAAAAACCTCGATAAATCTGCGACTCCTCAACGTCCAAGAGAACGAAGGAATCAAGCAGGAACCGGTGAAGAAGGGTCCAAACAAACTGACCAAAGGCTTATTATCGGAACAATATATGCGGGACCACATCCCGTTCAAAGAAGTTGGGGAGAAATGGAGCGGTATGCAAGTTCGTTGGAGCATGCGCCGAAGGAATCATGTTTAGTTGTGGAAGACAAAACTCTAGTTAAGACTCAAATAGTCTTGAATGACGATATTGTGTTCCAAAATCGGGACATTGAGGGGATCGAAGCACCAACTCTCGATTCGATGGTGGTGACGGTAAGAATTGGACCTGCTGTAGTTTGACGGGTGTTGATTGATAGTGGCGGCTCCGTTAATATACTCTTAAAACTTACTTTCAATCAAATGAAGATTGGCATGAAAAGTGTATCCACATGCCAAACAATGATTCAGGGCTTTATCGGTGAACCCAAACAGCAGGTGGTAACAATTGACCTACTCGTGGAGCTTGGAGAGTGTGAACGAAGGGTCACCCTCATTCATAATTTTGTGATCGTGGATGAAATGTCAGCATACAATGCCTTCTTGGGACGGCCCACATTAGCCGACTTCAGAATTGCACTGGCCCAATGGTGCCTTACAATGAAGTTCCCTATAGAGCACAGAGTCAGAATTGTGAAAGGATACCAAAGCGCCGCTTAGGAATGCTACGTCATAAAATTGCGTGAGTCAAGAAGAAAGGAAAAAAGGAAAGGATGTGGGGAAAGCCCTCCATTTCCATGAACCCTCCGAATAGCAACTATAGAGCCGCTCCTGCCTTAGGGACCATAGCCAGTTCGACAAGGCTTTGGACCCTAGAAAGAAAAGCTCAAGGGAGGATCGGGCAACACCGGCAGAATTAATGGTGTCTGTCCCAGTCTATATGGATGATCCAACACAGGTCCTAAAAATTGGGTTGCGACGTGGAAACAAGATGCGGTCAGAACTAACCAAATTCCTCCACGCCAATTTGGACGTATTTGCTTTGACACACTCCATTATGTCTAGGGTATCATCCAAAATTACCTGCCACGTGCTCAATATTGACCTAAATTCACACCGTTAAAGCAAAAAAGGTGAAGCTCAAGCCCTGAACATTCCAAGGCATTGAGAGAGAGGTTGATAAGTTGATGGCTAACGGCTTCATCCGGGACGCAACTTACCCTAATGGGTATCGAACCCAGTTTTAGTCAAGAAGTCTAATGGAAAATGGAGAACTTGTATTGACTTCTTGGATCTAAATAAGGCTTGTTCGAAAGACAACTTCTTACTCCCCAGAATTGTTCAGCTTATGGATGGAACGGCGGGGCATGAATTGCTGTCATTTATGGATGTATACTCGAGCTACAACCAGATGCTGATGGATGAGCCAAATCAAGAACACCACCTTCATCATCGATTTAGGACTGTACTTCTACAGATAATGCCATTCGGGTTTAAGAATGTAAGGGCAACGTACCAAAGACTAGTGAATACTATGTTTAAACACTAGATTGGAAAGACTGTAGAAGTTTATGTGGACGACATGTTGGTCAATTCTCGAATAGTTGCTAATCATCTAGAAAATCTCGCTGAAACGTTCGAAATACTCCGAAAGTATCGAATGAAGCTCAACCCACTCAAATGTCACTTCGGAGTAGCCTCTGGGAAATTCTTGCGGTTCATAGTCAGTGCCCGAGGCATCAAAGCATACCCAGAGCAAATAACGAAACTATGAGAAGTCCAAGCCCTAAGAAATAAGAAGGAACTTCAAAGCTTGAATGGAAAATTCACAGCACTGAGCCGATTTATCTCAAAACTACAAATAAGTGCATACCATTCTTCGATGCATTGAAGAAGGGAAAGAAAAACTTCGAATGGAGTGAGGCTTGTTAAACAGCTTTTGAAGAATTGCTATGACACATGGAAACTCCCCCAATCTTATTAAAGCCAATGGACGGAGAAGACCTATTCATTTATTTGACAGTCTCCCCGCACGCATTGAGCGCCGCTCTCATGCGGGAAGAAGCGAAAATCTAGTGACCCATATATTACCTTAGCAGATGATTCACCGGAGCAGAGAAGAATTACCCAAAACTGGAAAAGCTAGCGTATTGCTCTTTATCACGTCCCGAAAGTTACAACCATATTTTCAGGCACATCCAATTAAAGTGTTGACTGATCAAACTCTGAAGCAAGTGTTATACCGGCCAGAAACTTCCAGACGACTTCTCAAGTGGAACATAGAGTTGAGTCAATATGACATCACATACCACCCAAGGAAAGCCATCAATGGGAAAGCATCGGCTGACTTCATCGCCGAATTTACTTATTGGATGACGCGGAGGAAGTTCAGTCAGAAACAGACATGCAGTGGAAGCTCTTCGTCGATGACGCATCCAACAACTTCTTTTCGGGAGTAGGAGTAGTGCATGAAACCCTCGAAGGGCGAGTCATTAGTTATGCTTTGAGCTTGGAATCCCAGCCAAAAACAACGAAGCAGAATATGAAGCACTGATCGCTGGACTGAAAGTTGTGAAGGGGCTCAAAATAAAAGCTATTCAAATATACATCGAGTCACAATTGGTCGTCTGTCAAGTAAAAGGGTGTATCAGGCGCGTGGTGAGAACCTTGCCCCGTACCAGTCCAAAGTACAGAATCTGCTAAGCGACTTCGAGCACTACTCCATCACTCACATCCCACGGGAGCAAAACACTAAGGCAGATTATTTAGCTAAACTGGCAAGTTTAGGAGAAGCTCAGTCATTGGGACTAGTCCCAGTCGAAACTTTGGCCAACCCAAGCATAGTCGAAAGGGACGTAGACTGGATTCTCGAAACCACCGTCGAACCAGATATATGGATGACTTCGATAAAGAACTATCTATTCGCAGGAACCCTTCCAATTGACCGGAATCAACGGAAGAAGCTCCTCCAAAAGGCGCCACGGTTCATGATACAGGATGGAATACTCCATCGGAGGAGATTCTTAACCCCCTTCTTAGGTGTATGACTCACGACAAAGCACGATGAATCCTAAAGGAGGTACATAAAGGTGAATGTGGAGACACATTGGGGGGCACACCCTTGCGAAGAAAGTCCTTTGATACGGGTACTTCTGGCCAACGATAAATCACGACGCCATATATCACACCAGAAGATCCAATTTTTGCTAAAGATTCAGCAAAATTAAGAGAACTCCTTCAATGGAGCTAACTCATGTGTGAAGACTACAGAAGAATAATGAAGTGATATTAGTAAGATAGTAAGACACACGTTGTTGGAAAAGTAGACCTTAGTTTGGGAAAAATGAAGGGAAAAGGGAAAATTTCTCCAAGCTTAGTTGTCTTTTTAGATAGAAACTGCATAGATTGAAACCCTTATCCATTATAGTAAACAAGACTTAGTTATTCCTTTTTGAGCATGGAATATAAGAGATGAATAGAACTTATTCGTCATGGGTAATACATCGTAAGTTGGTAACAAGTAATAGGCGGCACGTGGAGCATATGAGTTACTTGGATTCCTAGAGTAGGACTTTTCTGTGTCAAAGTGGACATGGTCCTAGACCTCCTTGCACTAGATGATAGCTCTGTTTAGTTGCTGTATAAAAAAAGAGAGAGTAAAAGCAGAAAAAGATAACTAAAAGGAAAATAACAAATTTAAAGAAAGCAACAGAAACAACAACAGAAAAATTTAAAAAGAGATTTTCTTATGTAAACTGTGCTTGGGGAAGTAAATAATTTTTTTTAGAATAGTAGCCTAAATCCCAAGTACGAAGGAAGATGTGCGTAAAAGAAAATCAGAGAAATATGAAGTTTTTCCGTTTTCTACCTTCTATCTGACATAAGAGATCGAATTCAAAAAATTAGATTTTTCTGAAATTCGAATATTTAAAGTTGTATGGTAGGGATTGGATACAAAATTCGTTGAACTACACCCCTATTCAATAGGAGTATGGGAAAAATTGGATGAAAAATGTTTTAAGTTTTCGAAAAACTGCATTCATATAGAATTTGCAAGTATATTTAGGTTGTGTGGATCATATTTTAAAAATAAATTTTTAAAATAAAAAGCATTCATATAGGAGGTACCGCTTAGAAATTTACGTGCATACATACATTTTGTTTTGAAAAACACTTTTTCGCAAAAGCACAGATGGTTGCAAAATTGGATGTACACAAAATGGTTGTAATAAAAGTGAGGATTACATAAATTTTACCCTTGTCAAATTTCGGGGATGAAATTTCCTAAGGGTGGGAGAATGTAACACCCCGCATTTTTATATAATTAAAATTTAACGAATTACGATAAGTAGTGAAAATAAATATTTTTGGAATTATCGGAATATGGCTTCGGAACTCATACCATCGCATCCGGGGCAATTTTCTGATCCATTTCCATATATAACTTGTCTAAAACCGAGACAATATGAAGAAGTTAAGAACAAAACAGAATCAAGTAACCGAACGAAAAAAAAGAAGAAGAAAAAAATATAATACGAATATGGGCCGACCAGAAGGTCGACCCAATAGGCGCAACGGTCGATCGCACGGTCGATTGCTGGCTAAGGGCGGTCGATCGCCCGGTCGACCCACGTACGACTGGACAAATTTTCGTCCAGGTACGTGCAGTGACGTTTTTTTCACGTTTTTGCGTGATCTGAGCCCTACGTTCTTCAATCCTTTGGCTCTGAACGACCTTGAGATGTGGTGGGTCCAGGTTCAATCCAAGACTCCAACGGTCTGAGGTCCCCAAGCTCTAATAAAAATAGGACCCTAGGCCTAGCTATCTTCTCATAATTAGATTTTCTCCCATGGGTTCATTGCCCAAGGCTGAACCCTAAATAGAAAATATTTCTTTGGGATCTTGGCCTAAGGCTGAACCTTAAAAAGAAAATGATTTCTAGGGAGAAGATCTTCTAAATTAAAATATTATACACCTTGGAAGAAGGAGATCCAGAAGGGCTGTGGAGCCAAGCGGAGCACAAGCGAAGCTAAGGACGACAGGTGAGTGGATTTATTTATATATCTTTTAAGTTTAAGATATATTATCGTTAGATTCCCGTTTAGAAAATTTTATTCAGTAATTAATCATATTGATTAAATTATGCTGAACTATAAGAAAACTTGCAGTTTATTTACAATATTAGTATTTATACACTGTTTTCTATACGTTATTCACATCCTTTTCTACGTTTTGGATTTTTATGCAATCGTCAGTTTTCTTCTATCCTCTCCTTTCTCTTCGCGTATGGATTAGAATAGATTAAACGCGAATATGGATTAAATAATTAAGAATACTGAAATAAAGGAAATTATATGTAAAATAATAAAAGTTGAGGAATAGAATTACTGTAATAAATTGCATTATAACGGGAAAAGTTAATTTTGGAGTAATTATTAGATTATCGGTTGGTTTAGAAAATAAGATGCATTTCTGTAACTTAATATCTAAAAGATAACGATAAATGTAACTACCAGAATAAAAGAAAAAAAAAGGGGGAATCAGTGTAAAATAGAGAAACCACTGTATTTTACACTACTCCAAAATAGTAAAAGAGATATCTTGCAGTTACGGATTATTGTTTATAGTATTATCCGATATTAAGATATGGAAATGGATTATATAGTGTTTGCACAAAAAATGGACAAACACCTCAAAGTTGTATGATTTAGTAGATCTTATGTTATTCTTAGTAATTTGAGCGATTTATGCAAATACGTAAAAAACAGGGGCTAAACTGTAAAAAGACACGCAGATTTATAGTGGTTCAGCCAGAATGTGCCTACGTCCACTTTATATGTTATTTCTCTTCTTTTTTTTATGATTACAAGTACAAAGCTTTGATACAAGTAAAAGAAAGTTGTTTGAAGAGTTCCTTCCGTGCTTGAGCTCTCAAACTTGTCCCCCATTGTTGTACCCCTGCCCCTCTATTTATAGAGTGAGGCTAGGGGTAGGGGTCTTGGAGGTACATAGCAGCTGGTGGGCCTGGGCTGCCACGATCTGGCCTGGCAATGCTTTGGCTCGGTAGGACCTTGGTGACAGGTTGGTTCGGTGGTGAGGACGTAGTTTGGTCCGGTGGTGAGGACGTAGCTTGGTCCGGGGGTTGGAGAAGGTGGCTGGTCCGGTAATGGTTGGAGATGCTTCATTCGGCGATGAACTGGTCCGGTAGGAGGTGGCCTGGACCGGTAGTGGTGGGAGGTGAGGTTTGGTTCGGTAGAGGTATGGAGACGGAGTTGGACCGGTGGTCTCCTTCTCCTGGATCGGTGGGGTATGGTTCGGTAGAGGTAGGGAGGTGGAGTTTGGTATGTTGACTTGGTAGAGCTTCGTCCGGTAGTGGGAGAGGAGTGGTTCGGTGGAGCCCGGTTCGGTGGTAGGAAAGGAGTAGTCCGGTGAAGAAAATTCACCCAACATTTGCCCCCCAAAGCAGGGCATATGTTTAACATATGTTGTGCTTTGTTCGTCGACCTCATTCGGTCTGAGAACCGAACCGGCTGGACCGGTCAAACAACTTCCTCTTATAAGTATGGGACATGTGTTTCTACCATTCTCCATCGTTTGAAGATAGCCGAATTGGAACTCACGTCTGCCGAACCAAAGTTATTGCCGGATCATCTTCGACTGCTGAACCAGGTAGTTACCGAATGCCTCTCATATTTGAAACTATCGAATGAGTCTACGCCGAACGAACCTTGATTCTGAGAATGCTGGATGAACCTTTGTAATGAACTACCGAATGAAATTTTGTAACGTACTACCGAATGAACTTTTGTAATGAACTACCGAATGAAATTTTGTAATGTACTACCGAATGAACTTTTGAGTCCGAATGAACTTTTGAGTCCTGAGCGAAATCCCAGATTGCACACACTCGCTCCTTTACTTCCTCTATTCTAACGACATTCTTCTTTGTGTTTGCAGATAATGTCTCGTAAAGCGGAAACTCGATCGGATAAAAAGAAATCCGGGGGTGAAGGAAGCTCCCCTGCCGTGCCCCCAGCTCAGCCGAATCCCGAACGTCACGGACCAATCTCGAGATCACTAGTGGACGGGTACGGCCCTCAGGAAATTCTGAACTCCCCGCCCGACTGTTTTCCTAGTTCCCTCAAGGAGGAGCAGCTTGATGTCATATCTCGTTCTTTCGGAATTGATAGGGCGCGAATGCTGTTGCCAGGGAGAGATGTCATGCCATACGACCCCCCTGAGGGGTACTTTGCTTACAGCAGATACCACTGCATGTGTGGTGCCATTCCGCCTCTTAATGCTTGGGTAATCAGCTTCCTAACATATCTCAAGGTGGCCCCATTCCAGCTTCAACCCAACTCCTATGCTATCCTGGTGAGCCTCTTCGTCATTTTCCAAAGGAAGTATGGTCGTGCTCCTTCCAACCGGGAGATCCGGTACTTGTATAATTTGAGGGGCTATAAGAAGGGGTCCCCATACATTAGCTTGGAGTCAGCCGTGACCTTCATGCCGGTCTTGGACCTGTACTCTAAATTCAGCATGTTCAAGAAAGAGTGGTTCTTTGTTAGGGACGACTCCGTTTCAATCCGGCGCTTTACCTCTGGATGTAAGTTGATGCTTTTACTTATAATTTCTATCCCGATTGCGATGCTTCTTCTCATACTTTCTCATTTTTGCTAGCGACAGGTGGCTTTCCGGTTGTGGAGACTGACCGCCTGGTTCAGACGGCGGCTGAGATAGAAGCCATCCTTGGGAAATATAGATCATCTGCCTTCTTGATCAGAAATGTGATTCTTCTGGAATATAACTTAATCCTTCCGCAGCAGTCTGTAGTTAAGCTGAGGGAAACGGCGGAGGAGAGGGCGGCTGCTCAGACCAAGGAAGGTGTTACGGCAGAGAGTAGCAAGAGGAAACCTTTCACAAAACCTCCAGCTGTCGGAGGTAAGAAACTCAAGAAGTCGGACGGTCCCTCCCCCAGCAATTGTCCACTTACCCGGGAGGAGGAAGACATAGAAGAGGAAAGAGGCGAGGGTGGAGATGGTCGGGATGGTGACAAAGGTGGCGATGGCATCGGGGCCCTACTTCCTGGGCAAGCGGGCGAGATTCAGGAGTGGACGGATGATGCGTTCCACCAGGCTTTTGAGGGGTTGGATGAGGATCCGGCTTTGGTAGAGAAGACCGGGAAGGCGGACAAAGCCGGGACTGGTGCAAGTGAGTCTTCTCCGACCATTCCAGCCAAGGTGGCTCCGACGACTCAAGGTGAACTCTTGACTCCTGCATGCTTCATTAATGATAGGGACTTAGGAATATTTTATGACCCGCTCCCGTCCTGGAATGAAATCCAGGACTTATTGCAGTATCCCACTCCTCCCCAGGGTTTGTACAACCACAGCTGTGTTTCTTTTCCTTTTTTAACTTGTAATTTACCGCGTTTCTCGAATCATATAGTGATGTAAGTTTGTGACACTTGTTCTTTATATCAGGAGCAGGCAAGATGTCCAAAGCCTCAGACCTTCGACACAGGCTTGAGCAATATAAGCTTTCCAAAACTTCTGCTAAGCCGAAGCCCTCGACCCAATGCTCCGGGGATGTAGTCGGCTACCGTCCTCTTCTTGGGGTCATCGAAGAGGGTATTCAGCAGAGGAAGAGGAGTCATCCTTTATCCGAAACTTCGCCCGGTCCTCAGCTTCCGGCTCAGCCTCTTCATGATATCACTGAAGAGGGTAGCGAGTTTGCACCCTCTCCGCACCCGTCCAGAAACCCTTCCGTTACTCATATCGACCGTCCTGACTTGGCTCGTAATCCATTTGCGGGTCATCCTGATCTGGATCCAAGTTCCCATGACATTACCTTTGATGAGGTTACTGGTGAGCACCTTCTTCCCCGCAATCCCATGGTACGGGTGCTTGATGAAGCTAAGTCCTTAGATATTGATCTACTTACCACTCAGATAGTTACCATGGGAGATGAGGCCAAGGCTAATATTGATCGGGTGGCGGAGGAGACTAAAAAGCTGATGGGGCATCATGCCCGGCTGGTTAAGGCGGGAGAGGAGATTGGGAGCGCCAATATCCGACTTCGATTGGTGGTTTCGGATCAGGCCAAACAGCTTGCGGATCAGGCTATTCAGATTTCTCAGCATGAGGCTGCTACTGGGCGACTAAGGAAAACCATGGAAGAGGCCAGTCGGGCCGAATTGCGGAAAATGGAAGCTACTTGCAAAGAACGGATTGACATGGCTATTGCCACGGTGGACGAGGTTCGGAAAGCGGATATCGAGCAGGTGGAGTAATTGTCCGGGAAACTTGAGGCTGCAGAGCTTGCTCAAGCCAAGTTGAGGGAGGAGATGGAGGCAATGCGGGGATCCCTTCTGGTTGACTGCTCGAGATACCGATCGGAGAGAGATGCCGCCGTTGGGAGGTTGTCGGCTTCCGAGGCCCGGATGAGGGAGTTTGAGGAGAATGAGGGGATGATGGACGAAATGCTCCAGGATATGTACTTCCGTACCTGGAAGCAGGGCAACCTGTCCTGGATGGATGATTATCCCAGGGTCATGGCTAAGATTTATCTCCGGGCTCTGGAGGAGGCTAAGGCTGATGTAGATAAAGAGGGTGGAACGGTCTTCAGTATGGATGTGGTCACTGCCCAGTTTACCAAGGAGGAGAAAGTGGCGGTAAAGGAGGGTATGCGGCTGCTTGCTGCTGAGGAGGCAGGTGTGCAGGTAGAGGATGACGACCAGGATGGTCAAGAAGCAGGTGCTGGTAAGTCTTCCTTTCTAGTCTTTCCGTTAACTTGGTTACTTATCGCTAATGAATTCTTTTTATGACCGGACAGGTGGGCAACAGAGCAAGGACAAGACTCCGACGCAACCGGCTCCCTGATTAGACCTGGAAAATTCTTTTTGTAGACTTGACATGGTTGTATACGTTAGTCTTAAGACAGTAGAGTAACTTCTAAGTTGTAATTCTTGCTACTTGTAACAATCAACATTATTCTTGACGTGTAATTTTTTAACTTAAGCTGATTTTGTCGTTTCTTGAATATTTGTTGCTATTTCGACATATCGTATGAGAAATGTAGCTATGTATATTCTTGTAATTAAATTGTGTTTGATGTTAGACTCTGGTTCTAAACCATAATTTTATGACTTGCAATATTAGCGTGTGGTGTGATCAAATTATAGTCATGTATTTGTACATAAAAGAAGAAAATACCGCCTTTCATGTTTTAATCGTAGATGGAAGTCTTGAATATCTTGTAGGACCGAGCATGGAATGTAGTCGAATGTCCTGCCACTGTGAGTCCCTACACCCATTGGCGAGTATCTCCTACTCTGTATCATGTATTTTAGGGATTGTTATAGGGGATAGGAAAAAAGCTTTTTAAGTAAAATTGAAATACGTAAAAAGGTAAAACTTCCAATCACGGAAGGCCTTCGATGTGCTTAAGTTCGTGGCAAACGGGTTTTGTAGTCACTTTCCCTAGCCGTGGGTCTTGGAGACATTCGTCACCCATCTTACGCCTCCGCGGGGAGATAATTCTTTTTTACCACAGCCGCACTTAAGACACATCGGAGCCGAGATCGCGCACAGTAACTACCCAGGCCATTATGGCCCGTAATCGTGGGTATTATTCGATTTACTGTGGCCGGCTAGCGTGGGTGCCGATCGTCAACTGTGAACTGCCCCTGGCTGGCCACACCTTATGTTGGGGCTTATAGTCGGTTCACAGTTGCCGGCGAGCCTAACGCCGTAATGAGCTGCCTCGGCTATAGTCGGCCTTCTCGGTGGCTTATAATCGGCTCATTACAGTTGGCTTTCAGGGCCGTCGCGAGCAATGAGTTAACCCGCAGCAGAGGGATGCTGGAGCAAAAGTGTCTCATTGGCGAGGGCATAGATTCGCATAGTACCTGTTGGGTCTTGTCCAGGTGAAGTTGCGTTGTGGAGTGCTTTGAATAGAAATGCTATATACTCAGGATTTTGTTCAACAGAAAAGGATAAAGTTAACAAGCAGCCAAGATACAAAGGAACAAGTTAAAAAAGAGACGGGGTTTTTTAAAGTGGTTCGGCACGAAAATGCCTACGTCCACTGATTCTCTTTGTTAATTCACTTCATATGGGCAATACAAGTTAAGAAAAGTATCGACGGAGGTGTTGGATGTTCCATGCCCTCTGGAACACCTCTCCGTCCACTGTTGACAAAATATAGGCTCCGTTGTGGAGATCTTTATGAATTACATATGGTCCATCCCAGATTGGGTCTAATGCTCCGGGGCGAGGGAAGATTCGCTTGAGGACAAGATCCCCTTCCTGTAAGGTACAATGCTTGACTTTGGAGTTGTATTGTGTTGCCACTTTTTGCTTGTGGGCTGCTGTTTTGAGGACTGCATCGTTTCTTCTCTCCTCGATTAGATCCAAAGACATGTGAAGGAGTTCTTCGTTCTCTTCTGGGTTATAGTGGATCCGACGGTGGGAAGGCACAATAGTTTCAACTGGGAGCATAGCCTCCGATCCGTATGCCAAAGAGAAAGGAGTGTGCCCTATCGATGTTCTGAAAGATGTGCGATAGGCCCATAGTGCCGTAGGAAGTTCATCCACCCAAGCGCCCTTTGATTTTTCGAGCTTCTTTTTGATTAGAGTTTTCAGAATTTTGTTGACTGCTTCGACTTGTCCGTTTTCCTGGGGATATGCTACGGATGAGAAGCTTTTATGAATTCGGTGTTCTTGGCACCAGTTGGCGAATTCCTCGCTGTCAAATTGAAGTCCATTGTCTGATATGATTTTGAGTGGGACTCCATACCTGCACAGAACATTTTTGATCAAGAAGTTAATAACTTTTGCTGAAGATACTTTATTCAGAGGTTCTGCTTCCACCCATTTGGTGAAATAATCAACTGCCACTATAGCATATTTGGCCCCGCCTCGGCCCATCGGTAGCTCGCCGATTAAGTCAATTCCCCATATTGCGAAGGGCCAAGGGCTGGTCATTTGAGTAATCTCAGTTGTTGGTAGCCGTGGAATCTTAGCAAATTTTTGGCATCTGTCACATCTCTTGACGAAATCTGAGGCGTCCTTGCTTAGGGTGGGCCAGAAATATCTGTATCGGAGTATCTTTTTTGCTAATGTCTGCCCCCCGGTGTGATCTCCACAGCTCCCCTGATGGATGTTGGATAAGATTTCCTTGGCTTCCCTTCCGGCGACACACCTTAATAATGTGTTAGAGAAACCGCGCCGATAGAGGATGTCTTCTTGTATTGTATAGCGGGACGCTTTCCTCAAGATTTTCTTGACTTCATTACGCCCGTTGGGTAGTGTGCCACTTTGTAGGTAGTCTCGGATGGGAGTCATCCAAGTTGCTTCTTCGGCTGCGGCTATCAGATTCACTTGCTCAAAACTTGGGACTGTTTGCTTTGAGATGGTTACTGCCCCGAAGATGGCGATGTCTCTCATACTCGCTTGCTTTGCCAATTCGTCGGCCTCTTGGTTCTCTTCCCGAGGGATGTGTTTGACTAAGTACTGATCCAATCGGCTGAGAAGCAACTTGGTCTTCTTTAGATATGCTATGAGTCGTTCCTCTCGAGCTTGGAATTCTCCTAGTATTTGATTAACAATAAGCTGAGAATCGCTGTGAAGACACAAAGAATTGGCTCCGATTTCTATGGCAATTTCTAGTCCAGCTATCACTGCTTCATATTTTGCATCGTTGTTGGTGGCAGCGAACTCCAACCTTATAGCATAGTGCAGTTTATTTCCCCTGGGAGTGATTATTACCACACCTGCCCCCGAGCCTTGTTCGTTAGATGCACCGTCCACAAAGAGATTCCACTTGATATCTTCTGTTATTTCCAGTTGCTCCTTATCCTCGTTGGTAGTGAACTCTGCAATGAAATCAGCCATGGCTTGTCCCTTGATGGCGGTGCGAGGGTGATAGGTGATATCATATTGACTCAGCTCAATACACCATTTAAGTAGACGCCCGGAAGTGTCGGGACGATGGAGTACCTGCCTCAGTGGTTGATCGGTCAGAACTTTGATGGAATGGGATTGGAAGTAGTGACGTAGTTTTCGTGAAGTGATTAGTAAAAGTATGCTAACTTTTCAAGTTTAGGATATCTGACTTCTGCCCCAGTAAACCTTTTACTGACGAAGTAAACTGGTCGTTGCGTGCGGTTGTCTTCCCTTACCAAGGCAGCGCTTAAAGCGTGAGATGACACAGCAAGGTATAGGTATAATTCTTCGCCTTCGCTTGGGGTCGAGAGTACCGGTGGTTTCTGGAGGTGTTCGATTAGGTTAAGGAAAGCGGTTAAGCATTCGTCCGTCCATTCGAACTTTCCTTTATCTTTCTTTAGAGCTTCGAAAAAGGGGACGCACTTGTCCGTTGCTTTGGAGATGAATCGGCTTAGGGCGGCCACTTTTCCATTTAGGCTTTGCATTTCCTTTCGGGTGGAAGGTATCTTGATGTCCCTTAATGCTCGGACTTGTTCAGGGTTTGCTTCAATCCCTCGGGCATGGACGATGAACCCTAAGAATTTTCCCGATGACACTCCGAAGGAGCACTTTAGTGGATTCAACTTCATTCCATACTGTCGAAGTACCTGGAACATTTCGCCTAGGTGGCTTACGTGATCTTTGGCTTTCCGTGATTTCACCAGCATGTCGTCTACATATACTTCCATAGTTTGTCCTATTAGCCCTGCAAACATCTTGTTGACGAGGCGCTGGTGGGTGGCTCCTGCATTTTGAAGTCCGAAGGGCATCACTTTGTAGCAGTATAAACCCCGGTCGGTGATGAAACTAGTGTGGTCTTGGTCGGGAGCATGCATAGGAATTTGGTTATATCCTGAGTATGCATCCATAAAAGATAGGAGTTCGTGCCCGGCTGTGCTGTCTACAAGTTGGTCGATTCTGGGAAGCGGGAAGCAATCCTTTGGGCAGGCGTCGTTTAGGTTGGAGAAGTCAATGCAGGTCCGCCACTTCCCATTAGCCTTCTTTACTAGTACCGGGTTGGCGATCCATTCTGGGTAAACAGCTTCTCGTATGAAGTCATTGGCGAGTAGATTCTTTACTTCTTCATCGAGGGCTGCTGATCGCTCTGCCCCCATACTTCTCTTTTTTTGTTTTACAGGCGCCTTGGTAGGATCAATGTTTAATACGTGGCATGCTATGTCGGGGGAGATTTCGGTCATGTCAGCGTGTGACCAAGCGAATACATCCAAGTTGTGGCGGAGAAAATCAATGAGTTGTTCCTTCAATTCAGCTTTCAGCTGGGACCCAATTTTCAGTAGCCTACTTGAGTCGTGCTTGTCTACAGATATAAACTCCATAGCCTCTGCAGGCTCGGCGGTGGCCTCCTCCTCTTTGTCCCTAGGGTCTAATTCATTGAAAGGGTCGCTGGTGTATCAAAGAGGAGGGGCTTTCTTTAGTTGCTATGCTTCAAGGCTTTTTGTGCAGAGGGCAATCTCTACACCTTTCCCTTTATCTTTCCTGTGGTTGTTGCGAAGTTTGGTTACATAGCAGTCTCGTGCAATATCCTGGTCTCCTTCCACTTCCCCTACCCCATTGTCTGTTGGAAATTTCATTTTCAGGCACCATGGGGCTAGGACAATCTGGAAGTCAGACAAGGCTGGTCTTCCTAAGAAGGCATTATAGGCCGAATGGTTTTCTATCAGCACAAACGTCTGTTTCCTTACAACGGAGCGGGGATGGCTTCCAATCTCAACAAAGAGGTCCAGCTGCCCGAGGGGCATCTTCGCATCTCCAGTGAAACCGTGTAGTGGTTTATCGCAGGGAGATACATCCTTCATTGATAGCTTCATTTTGTCGAATGCGTGTTTGAACAGGATATTCACAGAGCTTCCAGTGTCTACCAGGATTCGGTAAACTTCGGCGGGACCGAGTCGGGCAGAGATAACCATGGGATCCATGTGAGGGTACTGTCTTCCTTCTAGGTCGCGTTTACTGAATGTGATGTCATCACTTTCTTTCCGCTTTGGGTGGCGCTCTTCTATAACCGTATTGACACAGTCTTTATTGTCTCTAAGCGACTTCCCATATCTTTCCATCTCTCTCCAACTTCTGTCTGCGATGTGCGGACCTCCTGAGATGGTATGGACCACTATCTTCTCTTGACTAGAGCTGCTAGCGTTGCGGTTTCCTCTGTCGGTCCCTGGTGAGGGTAGCCTTGGGTTTTCATTGGCAGGAGCTGGAGTCCTGTCTTGACTTTTTACATAACGTTCCAGTTTCTTCCTTCTGATGTGTTCCTCAATCAGATCTCGGAGATGATGGCATTCGTTGGTATCATGTCCGTGAGATTCGTGGAAACGGCAGAATTTTCCAAACTTCTGTGCGTTATCTGATTCCTTCTTGTGTGGTGGGCGTTTGTATCTAACTTCGCCTTGGGTGGCAAGGAAGATATTTTCGACGGTCTCGTTCAAAGGGGTGTAAGTGTCGAATCTTGGTCCTGGCCGATATAGGCGCTTTTCTACCTTCTTGCCCCCAGCATTGTCTCTGGAATCATTTCTTCGAACGTCCCTCGCCACAGCAGGGGCGTTGCCATGGGTCGTCTTACTTTGCTGTCCTGACTGCCCCTCAATGGCAGCATCCTCAAGCCTCATGTATTTCCCGGCTTCATGGAAGAAATCGGGTAAAGTAGCTGGTTTTTCTTTTGTCAATCTTCTAGAAAATTTAGTGTCCGGATGCACCCCACTGCAGAGGGCCATTAGGATAAGCTTCTCATCGGCATCTTGAACTGCGGCTGCTGCGGCGTTGAATCTGGTTAGGTATTGCTGCAGCTTTTCTCCAGGTTTCTATTTGACGCTGGATAAGGAATAAGCGTCCTTAGGTTGCTCCACATGAATGCGGAACTGACTGATAAATTTTTCTTTCAACATTTCCCATGAGCTGATGGATCCTTGGGGTAGATGACAGAACCAGGAGGTAGCAAGATCTGCTAAGAAGAGCGGAAAGCATTTGCACAGTACTCCCTCTGTTGCTCCACTCATGAGCATATGCTGCGTGTACCTCTGTAAGTGTACAACGGGATCGGAGGTTCCTTTGTAGGGTTCCATTGTTGGCATCTTCCATTCTCGGGGGGTGATAGCAATTTCGATATTGCGGGCGAAAGGGCTGGTTACCCTAGCGCCTATCCCTCGATCTCTTTGCTCCCGTTGGACACACTCTCTGAATAAGCGTGCCATCCTTTCATCAGAACTTGGAGCAGATAGAAATGAGTTTGGTTCTGTTCTGTGGGATTGATTCCGTCCAGACGACCTATAGGGATGGTATCGTCTATCATTTCTCATATTTTCCAGTGGCTGCCTTTGATCTTCTGGGAGCACGCTTGGGTCAGCTACAGTTGGCCCTTGCCTTGATCTTCCCCTGTTGGGTTCTGATCTAAGCACTTCCTCGGGTCCAACTTCGGGCTGAACTCTAGCTCGGCCCCGTTCACTGGTGTTTCTGTGGTTAGGCAGCATGACAGGCTCAGCTACAGTTGACCTTCGCCCGGTACCTTCCCCGTTGGGTTCGGTACCAAACGCTTCCTCAGGCCTAACTTCGGGCTGTGCTCGGTCTCGGCTCCTACCACGGCTACTTCTGCCGTTGGCTCCTTCGAAGAAGGAAGATCTTTGCTGTCTCTGAGATCCTCTAGACTGGGACTCGCCCCATGATTCAGTGTTGCGGTTGGATTCTTCAGCGTCCCTCAAGCGTGACATGAGATGGTCCACCAAGGCTTCCTGCTGGGACGTGAAGCGGTTAGTTACTTCAACAACAACTCTGTCCAAATCTGCCCTAGTAATTGCTGCAGGCTGTTCTGTGGCAGGAGTGGTTGGGTTAGCCTGTCCTTCATTTATTACCGTTGCTGGAGGAGGACGATTTACTTGATTCGTGACAGCTGGATCTGGAAGACTGCTGGATGCGATGTTTTTTCCTTTGTTAACATCTTTTCTCTGTTTGGGAGGCATGTTTTCCAAGTGGCGGACGATGCTGTTAGGAAAACTTGTTAAGTAGATGAAGCTGAAGCTTCGAGCTTCTAGTTCTCAGTGAAAGCACCAAAAATGTTTGCACAAAAAATGGACAAACACCTCAAAGTTGTATGATTTAGTAGATCTTATGTTATTCTTAGTAATTTGAGCGATTTATGCAAATACGTAAAAAACAGGGGCTAAACTGTAAAAAGACACGCAGATTTATAGTGGTTCAGCCAGAATGTGCCTACGTCCACTTTATATGTTATTTCTCTTCTTTTTTTTATGATTACAAGTACAAAGCTTTGATACAAGTAAAAGAAAGTTGTTTGAAGAGTTCCTTCCGTGCTTGAGCTCTCAAACTTGTCCCCCATTGTTGTACCCCTGCCCCTCTATTTATAGAGTGAGGCTAGGGGTAGGGGTCTTGGAGGTACATAGCAGCTGGTGGGCCTGGGCTGCCACGATCTGGCCTGGCAATGCTTTGGCTCGGTAGGACCTTGGTGACAGGTTGGTTCGGTGGTGAGGACGTAGTTTGGTCCGGTGGTGAGGACGTAGCTTGGTCCGGGGGTTGGAGAAGGTGGCTGGTCCGGTAATGGTTGGAGATGCTTCATTCGGCGATGAACTGGTCCGGTAGGAGGTGGCCTGGACCGGTAGTGGTGGGAGGTGAGGTTTGGTTCGGTAGAGGTATGGAGACGGAGTTGGACCGGTGGTCTCCTTCTCCTGGATCGGTGGGGTATGGTTCGGTAGAGGTAGGGAGGTGGAGTTTGGTATGTTGACTTGGTAGAGCTTCGTCCGGTAGTGGGAGAGGAGTGGTTCGGTGGAGCCCGGTTCGGTGGTAGGAAAGGAGTGGTCCGGTGAAGAAAATTCACCCAACATATAGTTTTCATAACCAACCAAATAAAATATAATTACTTCCTAAAATTGCAGACAATAAAGTAAAGTATGATTTGAAGTAAGAAAATTATTAATTTACGAATTTGAGGCTATAAAAAAATTAATGAGCCTAAGTCTGCATTTACTACGCAGACTATTTAACTCGGCAATTATTATGATAAATGAATTATGTAATATTAGAGAATTAAAGAAAATTCTATATCATAATAAAAGAAGGAAGACTAGAGCAGATAAGAAACGCTTGTAATTATATAACAGACTTTAAAAGAAGAAAAAGTAACAATTACAAGTAGTCTTATAACATAGGTTATAATTATGAAATAAGAACGGAAAAGCTTATCGTGAGACTTATAATAAATTGGAAAGCAATGATAGTAGAGAATAATGATAGAAGCTTATTTAAACAACTTATATTAAGTCGACAAGCAAATAAAACAGAAATAATAAAGGAGGCTTATTTTATTGAACTTAAGGATTTATTTATTAAGTTAAATAAGTAAGATAATGAATGTGGCTCATACTAACAACATTCCCTATTAGACCTATAGTTATCTCACAATAGTTAGAAGTGAGACGAGAGCAAGAATATGCTAATTAAATTAAAATAAGTAGCCAACAGAATAAGAAAGCAAACTAAACGCAAATTAAAAGATTAGACTTAGGGTCTAATAGAAGAATCGAAATGCGTTTGGAGTAGCCCAAAGGATGAAGCGCCTAACAAAGCAATTCATCACGGATTTCAGCAATGGAGAAGCACGTCCAACTTAGTATTTTTAGGCTTCAAGGAAGTACGAGACTTCAATGGGATGTGAGGATACTCTAGGATGGCCCCCTGGGTAGGCCTAATGAAGCTGTATCCCCGGAGGCAGGTATGTAGGTGTTCCATCAAAAGAGTATGCCTTGACTGCATTTGCATTGTAGGCCTAACGAAGCAGACCTTTGTAGACAGTCAGAAGGGCTTGGTGTTCGGAGTAGGGTATTCGTAAGCCCAATACTTGCAAGTTTAAGGATAGTCGCATGCGGATATCGGCCAGCATCAAGACTAAGAGCAATTTCGGGAATGACTAGAGTTAAACCAACAGGCCAATGATTCTTTCACTATTGAGACATTGGATAGGAGGCACCGCCAATTGGATGTTAGATTGTTTGCAGTAGGGAACGACCACTTAACTCTTTAGATGTCTTTCGATTAGTTGAGGGGTGGCTGCGTAGGGCCATAGCACGATGAGAAAGAGACAGACCAACTAGAATATCTGTATTGTAGGCCTAATGAAGCAGTCTTTTACAGATATTTAAAATCCCCGATCGAGTTCCGTACAAGGTAGACCTTTTTGGCGGGATTCAGATAGTAGACAGAACGATTACGTAGTCCTCAATGTAAGCACTGTGTGGTACATTATGGATGTCCGAGCACTGGTATAGACTAGTGCGGACGCGATTTATGTTTTCATAGTAAGTAGTGGAGCGTCTGTATTGTAGGCCTTAAGAAGCAGTCCTTTAAAGATGTAGGTACGAAACGCTCGCGGAGAAAAACAATGGAGTATCTGTATTATAGGCCTTACGAAGCAATCATTTACAGATATAACTACGGAGCAAGACGACGGAGCATCTGTATTGTAGGCCTTACGAAGTAGTCCTTTACAGATGTAGTTACGGAACGCTCTCAAAGAAAGACGATGGAGCCATTTTCGAGGAGGATATGGAAGGTACCATGGGTGGTACCTTGGACCAATATGGTCATTGGGCATATAGCTACATATATGTATATATTAGTTATTAGGTTTTAATCTACTATGGAGTAGATGGGCACGATTCACGAATAGATGTGAGAATATTATAACCTAATGAACCTAATATAAGAGTAAATGGAAATAAAACGATATATGTAGAATTAAGCCTAGAAGTATATAATTTATCCATTCACCAGAACTTTTGTTCTAACCCCCTCCTCATAACATCCTATAGGTTAGGTAGATGGCAGAGACTTCTCAGCTATGTGACACTTGCTTAGGAAGTGTTATTATTTGGGTTATTTACTTACTATTATATTTTAATCAATTTTGCTGTGAGATAATTAATTGAGCTCTAGTATATTTATCTTTGCCTATTTGCAGGATACCAGATACCCAACTCAGACTTCAGTGAGCTTGGGTTTTAGCATTTCTGTGAAAAATCCGGACCACTGGAGTTTGGGTTGTTACACACCCACCAAAAAAGGATCGCACGGTACTTCAACTCCAAATTTCACAATCAAATCTTCGAAGTGGGAGACCTTGTGCTCAAGCGAGTTTACCCCATTCCGGGGGCCTTTGGACCAAACTGGGAGGGACCATATGTCATTAATCAAAAGCTAAGAGAAGGGACTTTCAAGCTAGCAACCATCGATGGAACTCAAGTTCCTAGGGCGTGGAACAACGAATCGCTTTGTAGTTACTTTGTTTGAAAGCTATCTTATGTATTTATTTTGTTTTCCAGTAAATAAGCCATCCAGAGATATTGTGGGAAATTGTACATAGGCAAAAAATTCCCTGCTTTCCTTAATAAAATTTGCCTTTTGAACCAACAAAACCGTGTTCATAATGATTACCCGCCGGATTGACGGAAGCAAATTGACTCATACCGCTAGATGGGTGGAACCCGATTTTTTCCTTCCAAAAACCGATGTTGCCTCGGCAACATCGAGAAAGCTAAACTCAACACTCCTCGCATTGCCTGAAGGTAGGCAACAGTGTGGAAAAAGAAAAGCTGCGCATTACGTAGGCCGTGCACTAAATTCCAAATCACTAACTCCTCATACTGCCCGAAGATAGGCAAATCCGAGGAATAAGAAAAATCACACGCTGGTTCTTAAAGCTTAAATCACTCACATTGCCCGAAGATAGGCAACATTGGGGAACACTAAAAAACACGCTCCTCACATAGCCCAAAGATAGGCAACGCCGAGGAGCACCAAAAACCATGCATCTCATAACTAGCGCCAACTGCTCCTATAATCAGGAATAATGAGCACAGCTCCAACGAAATTGGAATGCTATAAACCAACTAAAAAGTCTCAACTATAGACATTTAATGATTAAAACCACCCTCAATCAACCCATGCAATGTGCACCTCTCAAACACGCATAAATTGCATACTTACCAGAGTATCGCCAAAAACTGGGAATACATGCTAAAGTTGCAAAACTTCCGAAAGAAGGAAAATCAAGCCGTGACTTAGTCAAATTTCAAGTTTAATCTAAGAATTATATAAACCTTAAGTTTTCGATCATCTGAAAATTGTTTGAAGTAGCCTTGTGAACTGGGGGCATACACTAGTACTTAAACAGAAACACATGAAATCTCTATGTTCACAAGTTCTGTCCGATAGTTAAACAAAAACACGTGAAATCTCTAAGTTCACAAGTTCTGTCACTCCGAACTAATTTTTTTAAAACAAAACAAAGAAGTTAACAAAGAATTTTTAAAGTTCTATTAATTCCCAAAGTGCTGCTAAATTCTAAGTTCTATTAATTTTTAAGCTCTGTTAATTTTTAAATTAACAAAAATTCTTAAGTTATGTTAAATTCCAAAGTTCTATTAATTTCCAAAGTATTGTTAATTTCTAAGTTTTGTTACTTCAAACGAAGGGCTTTGCCTGTAGCCACAGAACTAGATAAGTATAAAATTAAACGAGCATAAGTGCACAGAACATATATGAGCATACAGATGAGAATACAGTCAAAATATCAATATATTGCTTATAATTTTCTTTACACGGGGTCAAAATGTGGGGGCCGTACCCACCCAATACCAGCCAACAAAAAAGAAAATATAGACTCCGCAGCAAAGACGCTAAGTGAAAAATCTGCACTTGTACAAAATGATCCAAAAAAGAACCAAAATCAAAGTATACTTCAAGGGAGCTGCTTAACGCTTCTTTCCTCCGCTTCCTTTTCCACCCTTTGTTGGCAGCTTCTGCCTTGCGCTAGGAGTGCTATCACTGCCGGTGATATCAAAAAATACTGTGGTGGCAATTGTTAGGAACTCCTATCTACAAGTTTTGATGACGACAAACCATATAACTATGATTGTACATATATATCTCGTATCTTACTTTTTGCAGATACTCAAGAATAAAAATCAAAGCATAGAGCATGGATCACAACAATAGAGAGATCAATATTATATACAAATCTTAGAAATAATATGTAAAATCCCCCTGGGTTCTGTATATGATAAAATACACACATTTACACAAAAAGAACAAATTTTACATATTCTAGGCGTCTGGTACTGTGCTCCCAGACGTCTGGAGCCAGCCTTTGGAATTTTTCCAGACAATACATGACCAGACGTATGGTCATCACAATCCAGATATCTGGATTGGGCTCCGAGAATTTTTTTTTAAATATACAACTGTCAAATCTGAAAGGTTGCTTCTGCATCTCTTCTTCGAATCAGTTCTACCGCAAACAGAAGAAACTCTAGAAATGAAAAGAAATGGTAGCGACACTTCAAATTGATCTTTCCACAAATATAAATACATCAATAATTTTTACAATTAAACTAAAAAAATTCTGATTTCTATTCTCTATATCTAGTTTGCACTCAAATTCAAGTTACTCATATTTGCTATCAATATTTCAACCAAAGATCATTAACTTTGGTTCAGTTTTCTTCCATATTTCCAAAGGACACACATATTCATATCTATACATATCCAGTGGAGATTATAGGAAGACTGGTACGCATTGTCAATATCAATGTTAATCATAGCACGTTCTTGATGAAAGATTTTTATTGTAACAAGCCTATTCCTTCGGGCGAAGCGAGGGTTATTGATTAGTGAAATTCCAACGAGGAGCTTCGGGACTAGACGTAGGACGGGAGGTCTGAACCATTATAAAATTTCTAGTGTGATCTTTTTATTTTACTATTATCTCATTATCTTAATTTATCGTGTATACATTAATTACTTGTCATATACATAGTATACGATCCATATAGACTTTCAATAGGTATCAGAGCAAGGTTAGTTCAAATCACAGTAACACGTATTTGAAACCTATTAATATGGCAAGTATCTTTCTAGAAGGTCAGTCAACCGCACGTCCTCCTCTATTCAACGGATCTAATTATGCATATTGGTCAACACGTATGAGAATTTTTATGGAAGCAAATGGTTTAGAAATATGGTTAGCAACTCAATTTAAGTATGTAGCACCTGAAACAAATATTAGCACATGGGCAGATGCACAAAAAACCACTGCTTCTAATAATGCTAAAGTTATGAATGTACTTTTTTGCTCTCTTGATAAAAATGAATTTTCACGTGTTATGTTATGTACTACTGCTTATGATATATGGCGTACTTAACAAGTTACACACAAAGGTACAACTAAGGTAGAACAAACAAAAATATCAATTTTACAAAATCAATTTTCATCTTTCAAAATGAAACAAAATGAGTCAATTGTTGATATGTACTCTAGATTTCAAACTATACAACACGATCTTATGGCACTAGGAGTCAAATTTACCGATTTTGATTTAGTATCTCGAATTCTCAACTCTTTAACAATTGAGTGGGAAAGAAAAGTATTAGCTATCGAAGAAGCTAATGATCTTTTTGAACTCAAAGTTGAAGAGTTGTTTGGAGTATGAAGCTAATTTGCAGGCCAGAAAGGAACAAAACCATGAAAAGAAGAACATAGCATTTCAAGCAAGCAATGAAGATTCTGAATTGGATGAAGATGAAATTATTTTCATTTCCAAGAACTACAACAAATTTAAGAAATTCAAGAAAATGACGAGATTCCAAAATGGCGGAAAATAAAATTCATCAAATCAAACTTCGATCAAGTGCTTTGAATGTGATCAGTTCAGACATATGAAGAAGGATTGCCCAAAACTCAACAATGAGAAAAAGAAAAATATGTTTGAGAAATTTAAGAAAAAGAGAAAGGCATTCCAAGTCACATGGGATGACTCTGACTCTTCCTTTTCATCCCATAGTGACAGTGAAAGTGATACGGAGCAAGCAAATATATGTTTTATGGCACACATGGATGAGGTATGTCCCGATCTTACTTATGATGAAATTTTAGAAGTAAGCATCGAACTTGATGACAAATATAGAAAAACCAATAAATTAAATAAGGAATATGTTGCTAAGGTAAATCGATTGGAACTTAAAATAGGTTTACTGAAAGATGAAAAATCTATTTTAGAAGAAGAGTTAGAAAATGCTCAAGAAAAATACAAGAATCTTTCTATTGAAAATAATGCTTTATCTTGTGAATTAGGAAAAGTTAAACTAGAAAATAATAAAATTAGTAAAGAACACATTATCTTAAAAGATAATCTAGAAACTTCAAATTCCGAAATTACTGAACTTAGAAACAAGTTAGATAAAATTACTAACAATGTTACAAAATTTAACAAAGGAAAACAAGACTTGGAGAATTTAATTAAAATTTCTAGCATTCAAAAATCGAAATGGACTAGGATTTGAGAATAAGACAAAAATTACAAACTATAGTAAGATTTATACTAAGATAAAAAACCTTCTTCCAAAAATAAAAAAATTGATCTCGAATTCAAAAATGATTAAAATATGGGTTCCTAAAACAAGTAACAACCTAATTAAACAGAAATATATAGGTAATTATATGAAAGAAGTAATTCACAATAATAATTATATTTCAAAAGGAAACAGACCATCATGGGTATGGTTACCCTCATTTACTAACACTTAGGACACAAAAATAAAAGGGGCATTTCACTAGAGGGACAAACTTTGCAGTCCAATTAGTTTCTAGGACACACATTCAAAGAAATTACTTTCAAGGTCAAAGTCAGCAGAATAATTACTTTCAAGGACAAATTCAGCCGTCCAATTACTTTCAAGGACATAATTTCATAGGTTTTTAGGCCCTAGAAACTAATTATTTTACGTTTTGTCCTTGAAAGTAATTATTTCAGTTGTGTGCCCTAGAAAGTAATTCCATTTGCTAAAGAGGCCCTTGGGGCTAATTTCCACAAAATAAAAAGTGTACCAATTTAAACTTTTTTATTTTTTGCAGGTATCCAAATACAAAAATAAAGAGAAATGGATATTAGATAGTGGATACTCCAAGCACATGATGGGAAATGCTCATATGCTTTCAAATATAAAGTACATTGATGGTGGCACTGTAACTTTTGGCGATAATTCAAAAGGGTTCGTCATTGGCATTGGAGAAGCCATCAATATCGGTATCTCTAAATCTCCTATTATTTCTAATGTTTTATTAGTAGAAAACCTAAAACATAATCTTCTTAGTATAAGTCAGTTGTGTGATAAAGGGTTCAAAATAAAATTTGAAAAATATAAATGTAAAATTCTGGATCAAAATAATATACTCTTCGAAGGATTTAGAAATCGTAATATATATATCATAAATATGAACATTAAAAATAATTCAGATTTATGTCTAGCCGCAAATCATGATGATCCTTGGATTTGGCACAAACGTTTTTGTCATATAAATTTTAAATATATTAACAAACTAGCAAAACATGATCTAGTTAGAGGTCTTCCTAAAATTAATTATAAAATTAAAAATTTATGTGACGCTTGTCAAATGGGCAAGTTAAAGAAAAGTTCTTTCAAATCTAAAAATAAAATATCTACTAAGTAACTATTACAATTACTTCATTTAGATTTATTTGGACCAACCCAAGTACGATCAATAAATCATAACAAATACGTATTCGTAATTGTAGATGATTTTTCAAGATATACTTGGACATTTTTTTAAAACATAAAAGTGACACTTTAGGAATGTTTAAAATCTTTGCAAAATGGATTACTAACTTAATGGATTTAAAAATTAAAAATATACGCAGTGATCATGGAGGAGAATTCGAAAATGAATTTTTTAATGATTTTTGTAACAAAAAAGGAATTAGTCATAATTTTTCGGTTCCATGAACACCACAACAAAATGGTGTAGTTGAAAGGAAAAACAGAACTTTACAGGAATGTTCACGAACACTACTAAATAGTAGTAACCTACCCAAACATTTTTGGGCTAAAGCTATTGCCACTACCTATAATGTATTAAATCATGTCACACTTCGACCTATGACTAAAAATACATGTTATGAAATATTTTATGGAAAGAAACCAAAAGTTTCGTATTTCGAAACTTTTGGGTTAAAATGTTTTATTTTAAATACTAAAGATAATCTTGGAAAATTTGACCCTAAAGCCGACGAAGGAATTTTCATTGGTTATTCAGAACGTAGTAAAGCTTATAGAATTTATAATAAACGAACAAATATTATAGAAGAAAGCTTACATGTATCTTTTAATGAAAATTTCCAACAAACTATTAAAGAAGATGAAGATGAAATCTTACCTAAAAATCAAACTAACAATACAAATAATATGAATAATTCATCCTCCGATAATAATGAAAATGTTTTAAGATCACCCACACAAATATTAAAAAATCATCCTTTGGATAATATAATTGGAGACTTAATTCTCGAGTCACTAGAAATAACTTAAATCAAATGATCCATGTTGCTTTTATCTCAAATACAGAACCTAAAAATTATAAAGAAGCATCTAAAGATGATTCTTGGATCTTAGCAATGCAAGGAGAATTAAATCAATTTGAACGTAGTAATGTATGGGAACTCTTTCCTAGACCATCAGATCAATCTGTAATAGGAACAAAATGGGTTTTCTAAAAACAAAGCAGATGAAAATGGAAATATTATTCATAACAACGCAAGATTAGTGGCTCAAGGTTACAACCAAGAAGTGGGAATTGATTACGAAGAGACTTTTGCTCCCGTAGCTCGTCTCGAAGCAATTCGTACTCTACTTGCTTTTGCGTGTCATCACAACTTTAAATTATTTCAAATGGAAGTTAAGAGTGCCTTCTTAAACGGTTTTATCAAAGAAAAAGTTTTCGTAGAACAACCGCCGTTATTTATCCACGAACAATATCCAGATCATGTTTTTCAACTCAAAAAGGCTTTATACGGTTTAAAACAGGCACCTCATGCTTGGTACGGTCGATTAAAAACTCATCTACAAAATTCTGGATTTCAAATCGGCAAAATACACACTACACTATTTATAAAACATAAAAATAATGATATATTAGTGGTACAAATATATGTTAACGACATCATATTTGGATCAACTAATGAAAGTTTATGTAATGAATTTTCTGAAATAATGAAAAATGAGTTTGAAATGTCATACATGAGAGAACTAAATTTCTTCCTTGGATTACAAGTAAAACAATTGGAAAATGGAATTTTTATAAATCAAGAAAAGTATTGTAAAGATTTACTTAAATGTTTCGGAATGGAGAACACTACTAGTAAACCAACTCCTACTAGCACAACTTTATATTTAGACAAAGACAAAAATGGAAAAGACAATGATCAAAAATCTTATCGTAGTATGATCGGCTCTTTATTATACTTAACAGCTATTCGACCCGATATAGGGATGAGTGTTTGTTTGTGCGCTCATTTTCAAGCTCAACCTAGGGAATCACATCATCGAGCAGTCAAACGAATTTTACGTTACTTATCCAACACCAAAGATTACGGCTTATTCTATCCTAAAGGTACGGCTTTCCAACTCGTATTATACAGTGATGCAGTCTTTGGAGGTTGTAAAATAGACAGAAAAAGCACAAGTGGTACCTGCCATTTTATCGGTCAATCTCTGGTTTCGTGGTTCAGCAAAAAGCAAAGTTGTGTTTCACTCTCGACGTGTGAAGCAGAATATATCTCTACCGCCTTAGCTTGTGCTCAAGTAATCTATATGCAACAAACACTTAGAGATTTTGGTAAAATAATTGAAAAATCTTTGATATACTACGACAATACTAGTACTATCAATTTATCTAAAAACCCAGTTAACCATTCTCGAACTAAACATATAGACATACGACATCATTTTCTTAGAGATAATGTAGAATAAGGAATTATCTCCTTTGAATTTGTTAACACCGACAATCAAATTGCCGATATATTCACCAAACCATTAAATAAACAATCATTTATAAAACTTAGACGAAACTTAGGAATTTGTTCATATAATGAATTAATAAACTAAACTATATATTCTTTATTATCCTAAATGGATACTCAGAAAAGCTAACAAACAAAAACCTTCTTCATATTTCGTTTTGTAAACCTTCTAAACACCACAAATTGTTTTAATAAAAAACAATTTTTTAACCATAAATTTCGTTAACTAAAAACAACTTTATTCCTTAATTAGAAAATTGAAGAACAAATATATATATATATATCTCAAAGATAAATTTTTTAACCATATAATCTTTCACTCTCCAAAACATTTAAATTTTTATGTAATGTCGTCTAATCACAATTCGACTTACTCAGCCATTGATTTCTCCTCACCTTCTTCTGGTAGTACTTATATATCTCCTACCAAAACAACACCAAAATCATCTCCTTCGATAAATATTATTCCTCTTACTACTCCTGTGTACCATACCGGCTATTCTCTGAAAGGAAAAAAGGCCAATTATGGTAATAATCTTGAAAATGCTTCTCTTCATGACAAAATTGACGAAGTCCATCATTATCAAAAAGAAATGATGAACGTTCAAAAAGAAAATGTACTATACACAATGAAATCAAGGAGCTCATCTAAATTTTTTAGAAAAATGCATCATTGCAATATGTGGACACTCTCCTACAAAGCATTGTGTTCATGTACGATCTCCTCGTGTGATCGTAACTCCTCCGCATGCTCATCGAATAACTCCACGGAAACTATGGGGAGAAGGAACATCTAAAGCCCAATTTAGTCCAGTACCTCCTTCTTGGTCTCCGCTACGACCATTAAAAGAAGATACAAAGGTGGAACCAAATTTGTGGAAGAAAAAGTAACACTGTTCTTCTAAAAACTACATTTCGTATATATATATATATATATTCTAGTTATAATAAGTTTAAAACTACTCAAGATTATAATTTATATCTTGTTCTTAATAAAAAAATATACTAATAATAATAACAATTTGAAGTCTCTAACTAAAATCAAATTATCACTATTCTGTCAAACCAAACATCTGAGATATAGAGCCAGACGTCTGATTGTTCTCACGGGTTATCACAGACTCGAAGAACCAGACGTCTAACTCTTCTATCCAGTCGTCTGCTTACAGACTCGGATAAACAACGATTCCACTCTCTTTTCCCAACTCTACAAAATCCAGACATCTGCCTCTATGTTACCAAACATTTGAGATCACTTTCTGCCTTACATAATACAGAATCATTTAAAACACCCAGACATCTACCTAATCATTTCAGACGTCTAAACCTTGTCTCTGCCTATGACAATCTACTGTCTATTCACTATATTAAAACATCTCTTCGTTTTTTACCTCACCTTTTCATTCTCTACAAAACCCCATTAAAACCCAGATCTTAAAAATTTACCTTCAATCTTCAAAAAAAAATGCCTCCAAAATCAAAAACTACAAAGAAGCAAAAGAAAGACCAGGGATCTTCATCTCAAACAAATGCTGTCACTGATTCTCACATCAAATCATGGCTTGATCAAAGCCCTAGCTCCATCAAAAGATTTGATGATTTAAAGACTATGAAGTTTCATCTAGGTCCCTTCTACCAACTACTACAATTTCCTCTCTATGAAATGCATTCGTTATGTGAAGATGCCGAGGTTAACTACCTAATCGAACAAGGTCCAAATGAGGTAACCATAGATCAACTGTCTATTTTTCTCTTTTATTCGAATCTATGTAGTTCTTCCATTTAGAATCCCGAAGATGAGGAAAATTGGCTTTAGACTAGTGTCTATGGAAAAATCATTAAGCTTACTCCTAGTATGTTGGGACGAATCCTCCATTGCTCTTACATAGATATCGAATTAAAAGACATACCGGACAAAAGATTTTTACCTGTGATGAGGCCACTCACCTTCTTTGGGAAGATCATATGGAACGGTGGAATACAAAGAACCTCCGACCTAGGGCAAGATTACTAAATCGCATGATTATTAAAACCATAATACCAAGAAAAGGTAGTCATGAGCAAATATATGAAACAGATCACGAAGCTATGTATGCTATATTCGGTGGTATTCAAGTTAATTGGGGTCAATTTCCTTTCGACGAAATTAAAAATTTCTGGATTCACAAGTACCAGAAAATTATTTATGCACCCTATATAATGCGGATTCTTCAATCCTAAGGTATCCCTTCTTACTTATCATATTTTGAAGAACTACAAATTAAAGAAAGTGGGTCGAAATATTTCAAGCTTATGCATCTACCGGACGAACCGCCACCGATCATATCATTTCCTCAATGGACTCTGCAGCAACAACAACTACATCACCAACAACCTCAACAAGAGCAGCAACAACCCCCTCAACAACAACCAGGTCCTTATGTCTTCCAGCAACATCCCTTCGAATATCACTCAGACTCTGAGATTTTAGAAGCCCGAAGAGAACCTACTTCAACATAATCATATCGTGACTTATCAATTCGAAATCAACAAATTTTATCTCATAATCAACAAATCTTAGGCAAGAAAACTATTCATCTTGACAGATCTATTTCAAGCATATCTTCTCGAATGGGCAAAATCAAGAAAACACTGGAAAAGGTTGTTTCCACTCTTGGGAAAGTAATGAGGAAAGTTCGTGGTCAATCATCATCACGGTCCTCGTCTTCGTCACCATTACATCCTTCACCTGCTCCATATATTTCTTTTATTCCAGGGTCTTCAACAACACCACGAGGAAAAGAACCCATGAAAGACAAACCATTAAATGAAATAGATGAAGATGAAAGTGAGGACTTTAACATGCGAGATCCTTCCCCCCATCAGCAGGGGTACTTGGCTTTTCAAGGATTGTCTATTCAAGAGGACGTAGAATATAATGATCAACGTCATTGGCCCGAATACAATTCTGATCTTTCGGCTTTTTGGGATTATTATAATGATACCTATGGAAGCTTTTCTGACTCGTCTCACCATTACCAGTAGTTTATAGTTTTTCTTTCACTGTATTTTTTTATGCATTTTACTTCTATGTACTAATGTTTTCAGTTATCATGTACTACTAGCTCTATGTTTTAGATAACATTTTCTATTTTCTCTATTTTTTTAATAATGCCGAAAGGGGGAGAAATATGCATACACACAGGGGGAGGATAACATACATACATATATACAGGAGCAGTAAAATATGTTTTATATTACATGGTTTGTCATCATCAAAAAGGGGGAGAATGTTAGGAACTCCTATCTATAAGTTTTGATGAGGACAAACCATATAACTATGATTGTACATATATATCTCGTATCTTACATTTTGCAGATACTCAAGAATACAAATCGAAGCATGGATCATGGATCACAACAGTAGAGAGATCAATATTGTATACAAATCTTAGAAATAATATGCAAAATCTCCTTGGGTTCCGTATATGATAAAATACACACATTTACACAAAATAGAACAAATTTTACATATTCCAGACGTCTGGTACTATGCTCCCAGACGTCTGTAGCCAGCCTCTGGAATTTTTCCAGACAATACATGACCAGATGTCTGGTCATCACAATCTACCTGTCTGGATTTGGCACTGGGAATATTTTTTTAAATATACAACTGCCAAATCTGAAAGGTTGCTTCTGCATCTCTACTTCAAATCAGTTCTACCTCAAACAGAAGGAACTCTAGAAATGGTAGCAACACTTCAAATTGATCTTTTCACAACTATAAATACATCAGTAATTTTTACAATTAAACTAAAAAAATTTCGATTTCTATTCTCTATATCTACTTTGCACTCAAATTCAAGTTACTCATATTTGCTATCAATATTTCAACCAATGATCATTAACTTTGGTTCAGTTTTCTTCCATATTTCCAAAGCACACACATATTCATATCTATATATATCCAGTGAAGATTATAGGAAGACTTGTACGTATTGTCAATATCAATGTTAATCAGAGCACATTCTTGATGAAAGATTTTTATGTTACAAGTCTATTCCTCCGAGCGAAGCGAGGGTTATTGATTAGTGAAATTCCAAAGAGGAGCTTCGGGACTGGACGCAGGATGGTAGGTCCGAACCAGTATAAAATTTCTGGTGTGATCTTTTAATTTTACTGTTATCTCGTTATCTTAATTTATTGTGCATACAATAATTACTTGTCATATACATAGTATACGATCCATATAGACTTTCAACAATGTCATCCTCTTCCTCTATAGTCATCTCAGAAGAGCCTCCCTTCCCCTTGCGTTTTCTTGAATTCCAGGAGCCTTTGAGGCCTTGATCGCCTCCATCTTTTCCTTCTTAACGGCAATCAGATTGAGTTGAGTCTTCTAGGGCTGCTCTGATTGAGTTTCATTCTCCTTGGCCTCTGCCGCTGTAATGTCGCCTTCCGAAGACATGGAAGGTTCGTCCAGGCCATGAGGCGCGGCTATCTTTTCAGCCTTTGGCCCCGGTTGCGAGCCAGATGCAGACGTGGAAGCTGGAACAGGAACAGAAACAACCAAGGAAGATGTGGAAATGGCGACAGGTTCGGGCGCTGAAGAAGCTGGCACGTTAACGGGGAAGTTAGATGGACCTATAAGATCAAAAATGAAAGCATTAAATTCCTCTTGATCTTGCGGCATAAGTTGGAAACTCCCAAATTTGAAGGAGGCAGGAACATTACCTACATCGGAGGAATGGTCAAGAATAGCGACCTCAAATTCACCACTTTCGCCCTCTTTTGATGGCTTCACTACCTGAGGGAGAGGTTCAAGTCCCGAACTTATTGGCAGGTCGTGAGGCTGCTCTGATGATTCGCCCGCGCCAAAAATAAAAGGCTTGGTGAGTGCTTCGACAGCGGTCGTCAAGGCAACAACGGTGGCCTCCTGTTCTCTTTCAACTCAAAGAATTTCCCGGCCCTCGAGCAACGCTTTCTTCGACTCTTCATTCAGATAAGCATCCTCCAACTCCTACTCGGTGTAGACATCGCTGCTATAAGAAAAGTGGGATAAGATTTCTTCCCATAACAGAGCAAGAGTGCGCGAGAACTTCGGGCCCAGATAATTAAGATTTCCTTGATGCAATATGGAGTTAACATAAAAATTCAAGATGGTTGCATCAAGCTTCTCCATCTATCTTTCAAAGGCGTTTTGGAGCTCCAAATAATCCACTCTCACAACAGCTTTCTCAACCTCAGTGGCAAACTTATCGGCATTGAGCTGTGTGACCTGAGTCTATAACTTGGCAATGATCTCAGCCTGGTCAGAAATGGTTTTGTTGTGCCCTTCAATGATGAGGTCGTGATCAGCAATAGTTTTCCATTGAGCCTCAATCGTTATGCTGCAGGCGGCCACTTCTTACTTTAATTTCTCCTCCTCTGCGTGAACCTTTTTTATTTCGTCTCTGTAGATGGTTTCTATTCGGGTATGGGCTTCTTTCACCTCTTTCAACAAGTTAGCATTTCTCTTGCTCTCTTGCAGCCATTTTCTCTTCCTCCAACTACTTAATCTTGGCGTCATGATCGGCCAACGCCCTCTCAAAGTCATCCTTTGATTCGAAAGAGAGGATCTCTTGATAATTATTGTGATTCATATCCGCTATTTTTTTACAGAGTTTCATCCATCCTTCAGCCTGTTCTAAGCCGCTCTGAATGGCCTGGAGGTGCGACATGAACGAATCATTACGGACTGGCCGCAAATCATGATCGAACCTAACCCCCTTCAATAACCAACCAGGAAGTGCTGCCTTATGTTTATGGGGGCCCAAAAGAAGGGCATAGGTAGGTCTCTAGTAGGGGCAAGAAGCACCGGGGGCAGCAGTCCTGATGGAAGATGATGAAATATGAGTCTAAGGCAGAAGCGGGGCAGAAGTAATAGGAATTTCCTGACCCATGGAAAGTTTGTTGGAGCAAACTTTGAAGAATTAGGGTGATGGACAAACTTCGGCCTTTTCGATGGTTCATCCCTTTCCTTGAAAGATCTTCTCTTCTCGTACCCTCCTTTATACGATCGTCTTCGATCTCTTTCTTCCTAGTGGCGGGTTTCAGCTTCGAGTTCTTTCCTCCTCCTCTAATCCTCCTCCATTTCTTGGAATTGATAATGGCCAAAGGTGCGCTTGGTAAACCACTGTGATTTAGTAAACAACTCAAAGTAATCATAGAAACCTCGTCCTCTCGTCATATCTGGCATAAAATATACATAAAAGGTCTTAGAAACATAAGATAAACACTACGAGAATGAAAGAATGAGTAGAAGTGAGTGCAATCCTAGTGTAATGTGTAGAGCATTTCTAACGTAGGCCTAAAACTTCATCACGAGCCAGGACGGACGACCGTCGCGGCTGGAACCGGACTAAATTCGGCTGTTGTAGGTGGAATCAGACTTACTTCGGCTGTTGTGGGCGGAACTGGGCTAACTTCTGGCATAGTATCGCCCGAGCAGGGAGGCTCCATAACAAATTTAAAATCTTCTTTCATGAGCTCATCAATGTCAACATAAACGTCGCTGAAATCCCTGAACTCCGCTCTGACATCTTTACTTGGAGAGTCTCAGTGCCTTCCAGACTCCAAAGCTTTACCTTTATCACTTATATTAGGGAGAGGCGAGCTCGGAAGAACGAGGCTCATACCCGGGGTTTCATTACAAGACTCTGAGTCCCCACTATCGGATTCAGACAATAAGTAATCAATGGCAGTGGACTCATCACTACTACTTTCAAACTCTCCCTCTTCCTTTTCCAATCCCAACACGGCCTTTCCTTCTCTTTGTTTGAACTCCTCTTTTGCTTCCTCCGGAATTGGAGGCATTCTACCTAGACCACTTAATCCAGTCGTAAGAGACTCTCCCCCTCACGGGCCTTGTCAGTTGATCCTCCGTACGGGCTCTCTCTCTTGGGAGGCGCCTTCTTCGGAATCGTGGGAGGAGGAAATAGATCTCATTTGAACCCTGGATCGAGCAGGAGATGGAATTTCAACTTGAACAGCAGATCTACCCAGAGCCAGTAGTCCATACCAACGCAAGTTTTTATCAGCCAGTAATACTTTAACGCTTCTCTCCTCGGCATCGATAGCCTTTAAAGTCCGACAAATTCCATCGAGAGCCACGTATCTATTTGGCCTTGGGATAACTGCAAGAGACACAAGGCTGGTTAGAAAATCCATCGCAATGCATCAGAGCTCGATGAATAAAAAAGAAGCTTACCTCCCATCATCCACCAACGATTGAACCCCTCAGGGCATCTGACAAAGATATATTATGTCTTGAATTGTGATAAGTTGCTTTGCAAGCGCAGGACGGTTTTCCAGTTTCTTTGGGCTTTGATTATGATTAAGGAGCGACAATCATATCTCCTCTTGAATGCCAGAAAGTACCGCAACTCATCAAAACTTGGAGCACAGTTGAACGCCCCATGAAAAGAAGATGCAAGCAAGTCAAGATGGCATTGTTAACCCTCCTTTTGGTCAAGGTTAGGATATCAATAAATTGGCTAAAAAGGATGGATATCAGGATTGAAGGTCAATTGGAAACAAGGCTATGATCGATACCGTCAAAATTTGACCAAGCTCCAATGTGACGCCCACCTCTATACTCACACTAGCCAATGACACTATGGGGTAATGCCATCGACTAGCATGAAGAATAAGGCTGTTGAGGAGCAACCATCTGTGTAATTGCTTTGTGCGAGTACCGATATGTCAGATAGTATGACATGCATTTCATTTCAAGAGGAAATTCGACATATCCAATACAAACTCAAAGATACCACAAAGTGGCTATGTGGCCTTCGGAAACAAATATAGAAATAAGCATAACATAAATCAATCACAGATAGTCATATCACAAAGGCGGAAATAGATATGAATATAACACATAGAAGTGTAAATCAAAGTAGTGGTCATACATGATCCACTACATCACGAAAGAATAGGTACAAGTGCTAGACAAAAGAATAATTATACATCAAGGAGTCTCTATCTCGAATGTATAATAACAAAAACTACTAAGCTAAAGTAATTAGCCAAAAGTCAGGTGACGGACATTGATAAGAAGTCAAGCAGAAGCACCTAAAATACCTCGGTCTAAACCGAGTATTATTTAAGAAGAAAAATAATAAACGGGTCAGTCTAGCTATAAATATCATATAAAATGAGATAGGATAAGAGATATCACAAAAACATATGATAACAATAATGCCATACTGTGACAAGTATACATCAGATAACAACAAAAATCATACAATATCTCAAATATTCTCAAACACTAAAAAGAATGTCATATTCTTTAAATTATTCACCAAAACACAAATATTGACAAAACATATAAATGCCAATCGCATAAAAATCGGTGAAACACAAATTCTAGAAATCATCAACTAGAAATCCAGAAATCGCAAAAAGGGGGAAGGCCTATCACAAACGGGAGCATGAAAACTCACCAACACGTGTATCACAAATGAGCCGGAGCTCCTCCAAACAGGGTATAGTCCTCCCTTGCGGACTATGAGCCAAAGCTCCTCCTATGAGCCGAAGTTCCTCCAAACAGGGTATAGTCCCCCCTTGCGGACTATGAGCCAAAGCTCCTCCTATGAGCCGAAGCTCCTCCAAACGGGGTATAGTCCCCTTTTGCGGACTATGAGCCGAAACTCCTCCAAACGGGGTATAGTCCCCACGCGGACAAAGAGACATCGCACATTGCTAGTCTAAAGCACCAAAGGATCATCATTGATCGATAAGTGTAAATTTCACTGAGCTAGGAAATAAATGAGTTTAGCTTCATGTCCCATAACCACTAGCTTAACTTAAATATTTACGAAAAAATTGTAGATTTCCACTCGAAAATTGTCATAAGAGTTCAATCGAACAAGTCCAAGAATTAACCGACGAAGTAAATGCAAGCGTTTCATACCACTTGTTTTACTAAGTCGTTTAATTGGATTTCTCGTACGACTGAGGTAAAGATTTGTATATACTAATAGATTGGAAAACGGTTTTAAAAGCGAGCTTTATATTAAAAATAACATTGAAATCATTTTAATGAAAGAGTTTGAGTATTTACTACTAGTATAGAAACCTTTGTATTTTTAAAAGTGACAAATCACCTAAAAACGATTGTAGAAATAATTGATCACCAAAAATTCACATACGACGACGTGAATTAAATCAAAAAAAATCGATATCAAATCCATCAAATGGATATTTCCAAAAATCCAGAGAAAGAAGTCATCAAAGTCGATAATAAGTGATAACAACTAACCAAATCAACAAAATCGATTAAAATTGGAAATCCACTCAAAAAAATAGGCAAATATGCAAAATGCACTGTTTCAGATGTCTGGATTTGAGTTCAGGAAATAATCCAGAAAATACCCAGACGTCTGAAATTTCAAAGCGGACGTCTGAGACCTAACCAGACGTCTGAACCTATAAATCAGACGTTTGGAATTGGGTTCTGCCATTTTATTTTCCGCGTTCTTATATTTTTTCTCCAGAGATCATAGCCAGACGTCTGGACTTGATAACCAGACGTCTGGTCACCTGGTCTGGGAAACAATTTGCCTAGGCCATGATGGCCAAAACGATTAGGGAGCGATCGGACGAGCAACGACGACTAGGGATTTATGCCAAGCGACAACCCAGCCTTATAGGCTATTCAATACACCCCAAATATCACGTCCAAACATCCATAGTAAGATTTTCATAAAATTGGACCAAAACACCAAAATTTGGAAAATTCACCAAATCAATTCAAATCAAAAGCAAATGAACATGCACAAATGTTAGGAATTCATACCTAACAACAATGAAAGTTATAGACGTAGATGTGAGTTAAAGAACTCACCTTTAAACCCCAAAACAACGAATGAGAAGCTTTAAAACTAAGGAAAGATCAACTACTCTTCAACTTCAACTCTAGAATCTCCAATCTAAGATCATAAGCAAATATTTCCTTAGTTAGGTTATAGGAAATTTCTGAAATTGGAGAGAGATTGATATGGAGAAGAAGAAGAGGATGCTTACCTAAGTTTCTCTTTGATTTTAGAGCAAGAACTTGAATTTCCTAATCAAACTAGGTTTTAGGAATTTCTATTTCCCTTTCTTTCCCCCATTTTTACTTTAGCTGGAGTGTTAGGAAATAGAATGAGTGAATGGATGAAGAGTAGAGGAGTTAGGATATTATGATGGGTTAGTGGGCTGAAATCCAAACCCAAAGCCCAAAATAGAAAAATAGCAAAATTCTAATCAACTCCAAACATATCGGTGTTTATACTCAAAAAAGATGTAAACGCCATTTTGGACTCAATGGAAGTGGTCTCGAGTCCTAATTCGACTGTTTACAAAAAGTAACATTTCGGACTTTAATCCGATTAACGATGCTATATTTAAAATAAACATTTAAATATACAATCGTAAAATATGCGCGTTGTTACAGACTCCCCTCCTTAAAGAAATTGCGTTCTCGCAATACTTAAGAAGAAAATAAAAAGTAACAACCATACTAAGGCATAATCAACACAAAAGAAGAAATTTTGAAATGAGAAGTTCACCTTAAGGAGCACGAGAGAGTAAGTCCAGATGTGTTCGCTCGATGAATTCTCTAGATTCGCAAGAGCAATCCTTAGGATTTGAGGACCATTAAACTTTCACAATCGAAACATCTTTATTTCGAAGGCGTTTAATCTACGAAGCAATGATACAAATAGGATGTTGCTCATAAGTCAAATTAGGTGAAACCTCAATTTCTTCAATAACACTGGGCTCAAGAATAGGATCGGAATCCCTAAGGCATTTTCGTAGTTGAGAGAGGTGGAATACGTCATGAATAGTAGAAAACTGAGCCGGTAACAAAAGGCGATAAGCCACGGAACCAATACGTTCGGTGATGGAAAATGGACCAACATATCGAGGTGCTAATTTTCTCGATCAACTGAAACGCACAACACCCCTCATAAGTGAAACACGAATAAAATCTGGACCTAAAACCAGCTTCTCACCGGCTTCAAGCCAACACGAAGGAGATCGGCACGGCTTTCCGTAGAGTGCCTCAAAAGTTGCCATACCAATACTAGATTGGAAGCTATTATTATAGGAAAACTCAACAAGAGAAATATGATCTTCCCAACTTCCACCAAAATCAAGAACACATGTACGATGGAGATCTTCAAGAGTTTGATTCACACGCTTCTATTTGTCCATCGGATTGCGGACGATAAGCGGTGCTAAAAGAGAAGGATGAGCCTCAAGGCTACATAAAACAAGAGATGAACATGAATTGGATTCACAATCTCGAATCTCACAAGCGGATAAAGTCTCGAGGTCATTCCATTCGGATATCATTATGGAAACAACCGCTTGTTGCTTACGACTAAGGGCATCGGCAACTCGATTACCCTTTCCAGGAGTATAAAGAATATCAAGATCATAAGATGCAAGGAACTCGAGCCAACATTGTTGACGTAAATTAAGTTCCTTTTACGAAAATAAATACTTCAAAGATTTATAATTGGTATAGAGAACAAATTTCTCTCCCAAAAGATAATGACGCCAAATTCTAAGAGCGAAAACAATGGCCACGAGCTCTAGATCATGAGTGGCATATCTAGTCTCGGCAAGCTTTAATTGTCAAGAAGCATATGTGATAACACGTTCCCTTTTGCATGAGAACGGCATTCAAACCAATATGACTAGTATCGGTATAAACAATCAATTCTTGGTTCCCTTCGGGAATCGCAAGAATAAAAGCATCGGAAAAGAGTTCTTTTAATTGATCCTCTTTCCTGTAAAGCTAAGACATTCAAAATTACCATGAACTTTATGTAATCATCTTTTTTAGAAAAATTTAATTTTTTACAAGTCAATTTACTGTGTCTGACCATCTCATCATAACGTTTAGGAGATTCCTATCGATAACATTGATCAGGCGTATCGACCAGAATTCTTAAAGCACTCAATGGGCAATACAACACAAAATCATCTTCTATGTGATAAACATGTCTCTTAAAATTTTTACGAATATTCTTTCCTCGTTTTAAGAACAAAATCCAATCATACTTATAAATATCTTATTAAAAAGATTTGCAAATTTTAAATTGTTGTTTTCATCCATAATCAATGAATACAAGGATGGTCTCATCGAGATATTCACAGAATACTCGATTCATAAGATGGATGAAATAAGCTGAACAAATCGAATGACATCACGAGTCACTCATAAGAATCATAATGAGTGCGGAATGCGGTAAATGGGACGCTACCCCCCTCCCCATGCAACTCGTACCTGATGAAAACCGGTGGCAAGGTCGAGCTGAAAAGACCTTAGCATCACTCAATAGATCGCTTAGGTGGTAATCCTAAGACTAGCTCAAAAATACCAGAAAATTCACAAATTACATACATGAGAGAAATAACATTTTCCTCATCATGTTTAAAGAATAAAATGATGCCACCGAATTGGAAATCGAAATCATTAAGAAAAATTAAAAATCTGCTTAACAGATTGAGAATGTCAAAGATGGACAGTCCTCTCGGGACATAGGATATGGGCTTCATAATGATTAAGCCAATCTTTTCCCAGAAATCAATTTCGAAGCCTAAGTAACGCATAACATGCAAATTGGCTCGGAAAGAATAATCGCATAAAATAATCTCGACATCTTTACAAAGCAAACTAAGTGTTGCGGATCCACCAACCGGATTCGCAATTTTCAGTGAAGTCATCAAGCCCATAATATTTAAAGAAAAAGAATCAACAAGTTCTTTTGATATAAAAGAGTGGGATGCACCCGTGTCAAAAAGAACTCGAATAGGATGATCACGAAACATAATAATGCCATCAAGGATAGAATGAGAAATACCTTGACCACGAGAAGTGTTACTAGGTGCTTGCATAACATTCAGCTCTCCCTCTCTCTTGCTTTGAAGTTTGGGACATGAAGATATATAATGGTCCAAACTTTTGCAATAGCGGAAAGAAATAGGCCTTGGACACCTATTTATATAGTGGTCCTTAGAGCCACAATTGTAGCATTCTCCACGATTAGGGATTGGAGTCTTTGCTACCGAAGTTACTTGCTTCACTTTCTTGTTGGGATTAGGACTTTCGAATTTAATAAAGGGTGCCTCTTCTAATTGATGTTGAAGTTCTGTTTGGCACCCACAACTTCAACATCACTTTCTTTATCCGCCTCTTCAAGTCGAAGAGCGATATCTACAAGCTGATCGAAAGAAACTTCTAGTTTCAAAAGTAAAGGCTTTTTGAGGTTCTTATTCAACCCATAGACAAACCTCTGATTTTTCTTCAATGGGGTATTAATATACTCGACCCTATATTTAGAAAGAGATTCAAAAGATGTGACATAATCTGCCACAGAAGATTCAACTTTAACAAGGTTAATAAAGCGTCGAGCTAAAGTTACCTTTTCAGCTTCCGGCACAAACTTTAACTCGAATCTTTCTCGGAATTGCTCCCAAGTAAGATCCGCTTCGATAATTTCAGGAATCAAAAGCTCATACCAATCTAATGCTATCTCCTGGAGCATACTAGAAGCCACTTGGACTCGATGAAGATCCACAAGATTCATGCGAGAAAAGATGCGATCGCATGATCTAAGCCAAGCTTGGATTTCTATAACGCTTTCAGAACCCTTGAAATGGCTTCCACCCAAATCGGTTTAATCTCTACACAAGCGTGCAAACCCAGATTTAGGATGAGTAGGCTCTGGAATGGGTCTGGCAGCTTGAGCATTCTTTACAAGATCTAAAAGCTGCTTGGCAGACATAAATACCCCATCCTGAGGAGTAGCACTAGATTGACCAGCACTGGGACGACCAGATCTAACCATTTCTCTTCTTTAAGAAAGAATAAAAAAGAAAGAAGAGGAAAAAGGTTATTCTCAGAATGAATATCAAATAAACTTGATTGATAAAATAAGGCATCACAAAAGAAAATAGGATAGAACGGGTCCAATGACTGGAATTAATCCCAAGGCATGATTCCTAAGAGAGACTTAGGACAATGATCCTTGTTATAATATTCTATATTGTTCCGAAGTTTGGCTCTGATACCAAGCTGTGACGCCCCACCTTTATACTCACACTAGCCATGGACACTACAGGGTAATGCCGTCGACTAGCACGAAGAATAAGGCTGTTGAGGAGCGACCATCTGTGTAATTGCTTTGTGCGAGTATTGATATGTCAAATAGTATGACATGCATTACGTTTCAAGAGGAAATCCGACATATCAAATACAAACTCATAGCTACCACACGGTGGCTATGTGGCCTTCGAAAACAAATATAGAAATAAGCATAATACAAATCAGTCATAGATATTCATATCACAAAGGCGGAAATAGATATGAATATAACACATAGAAGTGTACATCAAAGTAGTGGTCATATAAGATCCACTACATCATGAAAGAATAGGTACAAGTGCTAGACAAAAACTACTAAGCTAAAGTAGTTAGCCAAAAGTCAGGTGGCGGACCCTGATAAGAAGTCAAGCAGAAGCACCTTAAATACCTCGGTCTGACCCGAGTATTATTTAAGAAGAAAAATAATAAATGGATCAGTCTAGCTATAAATATCATATAAAATGAGATAGGATAAAAGATATCACAAAAACCTATGATAACAATAATGCCATACTGTGACAAGTATACATCAAATAACAACAAAAATCATACAATATCTCAAATATTCTCAAACACTAAAAAGAATGTCATATTTTTTAAATTATTCACCAAAACACAAATATAGACAAAACATCTCAATTCCAATCACATATAAATTGGTGAAACACAAATTCTAGAAATCAACAACTAGAAATCCAGAAATCACAAAAAAGGGAGGGCCTATCACAAACATGAGCATGAAAACTCACCAACACGTGTATAACAAATGAGCCGGAGCTCCTCCAAACAGGGTATAGTCCCCCCTTGCGGACTATGAGCCAAAGCTCCTCCTATGAGCCGAAGCTCCTCCAAACAGGGTATACTCCAACTCCTCCTATGAGCCGAAGCTCCTCCAAATAGGGTATAGTCCCCCCTTGCGGACTATGAGCCAAAGCTCCTCCTATGAGCCGAAGCTCCTCCAAACGGGGTATAGTCCCCCTTTGCGGACTATGAGCCAAAGCTCCTCCTATGAGCCAAAGCTCCTCCAAACGGGGTATAGTCCCCCTTTGCGGACTATGAGCCGAAACTCCTCCAAACAGGGTACAGTCCCCCATGTGGACAAAGAGACATCGCACATCGCTAGTCTAAATCACCAAAGGATCATCATTGATTGATAAGTGTAAATTACACTAAGCTAGTAAATAAATGAGTTTAGCTTCATGTCCCATAACCACTAGCTTAACTTAAATATTTACGAACAAATTGTAGAATTCCACTCGAAAATTGTCACAAGAGTTCAATCGAACAAGTCCAAGAATTAACCGACGAAGTAAACGCAAGCATTTCATACCACTTGTTTTGCTAAGTCGTTTAATTGGATTTCTCATACGACTGAGGTAAAGGTTTGTATATACTAATAGATTGGAAAACGGTTTTAAAAGCGAGCTTTATATTAAAAATAACATTTAAATCATTTTAATGAAAGAGTTTGAGTATTTACTACTAGTATAGAAAACTTTGTATTTTTAAAAGTGACAAATCACCTAAAAACGATTGTAGAAACAATCGATCACCAAAAATTCACATACGACGACGTGAATTAAATCCATAAAAAAATCGATATCAAATCCATCAAATGGATATTCCCAAAAATCCAGAGAAAGAAGTCATCAAAGTCGATAATAAGTGATAACAACTAACTGGATCAACAAAATCGATTAAAATTGGAAATCCACTCAAAAAAATAGGCAAATATGTAAAATGCACAGTTCCAAACGTCTGGGGTTTAATCCAGACGTGTGGATTTGAGTTCTGGAAATAATCCAGAAAACCCCCAGACGTCTGAAATTTCAAAGCAGATGTCTGAGACCTAACCAGACATCTGAACCTATAAATCTGACGTCTGGAATTGGGTTCTGCCATTTTATTTTTCGCGTTCTTATATTTTTTTTTCTTCAGAGATCATAGCCAGACGTTTGTACTTGATAACCAGACGTCTGGTCACCTGGTCTGGGCAACAATTTGCCTAGGCCGTGATGACCAAAATGATTCGGGAGCGATCGGACGAGCAACGACGACTAGGGATTTATGCCAAGTGACAACCCAGCCTTATAGGCTCTTGGATACACCCCAAATATCACGTCCAAACATCCATAGTAAGATTTTCATAAAATTGGACCAAAACACCAAAATTTGGAAAATTCACCAAATCAATTCAAATCAAAAGCAAATGAACATGCACAAATGTTAGGAATTCATACCTAACAACAATGAAAGTTATAGACATAGATGTGAGTTAAAGAACTCACCTTTAAACCCAAAAACAACGAATGAGAAGCTTTAAAACTAAGGAAAGATCAACTACTCTTCAACTTCAACTCTAGAAGCTCCAATCTAAGATCATAAGCAAATATTTCCTAAGTTAGGTTATAGGAAATTTCTGAAATTGGAGAGAGATTGAGATGGAAAAGAAGAAGAGGATGCTTACCTAAGCTTCTCTTTGATTTTAGAGTAAGAACTTGAATTTCCTAATCAAACTAGGGTTTAGGTATTTCTATTTCCCTTTCTTTCCCCTATTTTTACTTTAGCTTAAGTGTTAGGACATAGAATGAGTGAATGGATGAAGAGTAGAGGAGTTAGGGTATTATGATGGGTTAGTGGGCTGAAATCCATACCCAAAGCCCAAAATAGAAAAATAACAAAATTCTACTCAACTCCAAACATATCGATGTTTATACTCAAAAAAGTTGTAAATGCCATTTTGGACTCAATGGAAGTGGTCTCGAGTCCCAATTCGACTGTTTACAAAAAGTAACATTTCTGACTTTAATCCGATTAACGATGCTATATTTAAATTAAACATTTAAATATACAATCGTAAAATATTCGGGTTGTTACATCTAATAAAGGTGGGATCGATCGGGAATGATAAGCAAGGCCCGGTGAGGCAACCTTTCGAATTTCAGGTCAATCGGAGTTCGTACGTTCAAGTTATGAATGGATCAATATTGGTGAAAAATGTTTTCGTATTGATACTTTTGTATCGATCATTATGGCATTTGGTTCGTATCGATTGATATGGATACGAATGTGCACAACTCAACTCGCTACTCAGGTTGGATGCAGATCGATATTTATGGATCAATGGATACAGGTTGATGGATGTGGATTGTTGCTTTCGTATCGATATTATTCGTATTGATGCTTTCATATCGATCAAGATGGACACGGCTGTTTGCTTTGGATCGATACATTCATATCGATACAGGCATAGCAATTGGATGGATACGGAAGACAAATAGAGAACTCGATGATGTGTAGCTCAACATCATACTCAGGATGGATATGAAGCAATGGTTATGGAGGTTTGGAAGTGTATTTCGTATCGATCACTTACTGATCGATACGAAGGACACATACCGAGAAAGCTATGCTGGATGGATACAAAAGTATCGAGCAACACATCTCAAACCCAAAAGGAAGCAATTGCACTAAGAACCGTATTTCGTATCGATCATGTTCATATCGAGCGATATGAAAGAAGCGGTCAAGATGGAGCTCATCGCATAGATCACAGCGCTAGACTCGAATGGACATGCAAACAATGGAGTGCTGCTGATGGACACGAAACTCTTCATGGATACGAAATCATCAGCCTACATTTGCAAAGGCAAACTTGGATCGATCATATCTCAAAAACTACACGTAGGAATTTCATGAAATCTGGAGAGCAAGGACTTTGCACTGTCATCTTTCAGCACGATCGATCTCAGCTTGATCGGAGCAGTTTATGATCGGTACGAACTCGCTATGGATCGATCCCAAATGACTCCAGATCGATCATGTGGGCCCATCTGGGCTTGAGAAAGAGTATTCCAAGATTCAATTCAGATACTTCCACCTCCACATCTATAAATAGCACCTCCATTGCAACTAAAAAGGGGTCTTTTTTCTCGACTCCTCATTATCTTCTTGTCTTTTGGAAAAACTCAACCATTTTTTGCCATTGATATTTAGAGGATTGTAACTGTAACCAAAGTATAAAGGAAATAAAAGGATCAATTCAAAGTGGACATAGGTCGGAGATAGCCGAACCACTATAAATCTTGTGTCTTCTCTTACTTTCTTTCATTTTAATTTTGTTATTTCTTCATTTTTACTCTCTACATCATATGGATCTGAGATCTATGATTGGATACTAATGAATTGTGTGTAAACACTGGTGCTTTCATTACATCTGGCGTTTGTGACCATTTTTGGCGCAAACACTTTGGTACTTTCATTGAGAAAACTAGCACCCGCTATATTGGATTTGGAGTTCAGATTTGGAAAGCTAAAGGATCAGATCTAGGAGGAACCATGGTTAGGAAATCAGTTAGAAGGACATTACCAAAAAGGATCCATCAAGAGGGAAGTCGAGAGGCTTTCTCTGGAGCTGGAGCAGATAAGGCATCCATTTACATCACAAGGGATGAGATGCAGACAATGATGGATTCCACGCAGGAGAGATTATTGAAGAGCCAACATGAGATGGTGCAGAATCACTTCAGGCAAAGGGGTACTGCTGGAACCCAGAACCCAGGAAATGGAGCAACCGTAGTTGCCAGCAATATAGAACAAGGAGTTGGAGCCGTAGAAATCTCTGAAGGTCAGATCCAGAACCAGAATGGAGAATGTGAAGGGAATCAGCAAAGGCCTGGGTGTAGATCCTCGGGATCGGATATTGGAAGGCCCATGAATGAAGTTCAGCAGGCTGGGGCCAACGTAAATGTGAATGAGCAACATGAGGAGTACTACACAGAATACCCTCCAGGACATGGGGGTAGGATGGAAACGCATATAAGAGACCATCCCTGGATGGAGATGGGCAGACTGCTGGATTAATAAGATGGATTATAGGAGAAGGGCTACCGACTGGAGACTTAGAGGATGTTAGTCGGATTCCGTTCACTTCGAATATCAGAAATGCAAGGAACCCTTCAGAATTCAAACTACTAATGCTGGAGGTCTATGATGGGAAGTCAGACCTAACTATGCACGTAACCAGATACATCAAGCATACGGAAGTGCTGGGGGCATCTGAGGAGGTTATGGAAAGATGCTTCCCTTTATACTTAACAGATTTGGCTGCGCTCTGGTTCAGGCAGCTAGAGAATGGATTGAACAGGACATGGGGCGAACTAGTGGAATGCCTCATGAGACAATTTAGGGTCCACGTTACACGACCCAAGAACATAATGACATGGGCATCGATGAAGCAGAGACATGAGAGTTCGTAAGGAATTTTCTAATGCGGTTCAATGATGTAATGGCTTCGGTAGGTCGCCTGGATCCATCAATGATTTTGATGGCGGCGGTAGCAGGAATTGCAGAAGGAACTGAGTTCAAGGACTTATTGGCACGGGATCCACCATAGGATCTCATGGAGTTCTATCACGAGGCGGAAAGGTTCATACGATTAGAGGATCATGCACCGAAAGGCAAGCGGTAAACGCCGTGCAAGGCGATGGAACGTTTGAAAAAGGACGTGGGATGGATAAAGGAAAGCGAAAGTGGGACGATGGTAATGATGGTTCTAACAAATAGAGGACAGACCGAGAACCCAAATTCACCACATACATAGACTTGGCAGAGAATCTGGAAAGAATTTACTTGGAAACATTGGGGCAACTCCCCTATCGAAAACCACCCAGAAGGAATCCCATGGAGCGGGAGCGCAGGAGCGGGAGGTATTGCCTATTCCATGAGCTAGAAGGGCATACCACAGATGGTTGCCGCCACTTGAAGGACATGGTGGAAGAACACATCAGGAGTGGCAGATTTCCACAGTATGTGAGGAACTGAACAACAGTGGTAGAACATGAGAAGCTACCGCCTGCACCAAATAGGAATGACCCTTGATCAGGGTTACGACTCATCATCAGTTGATCGTGATGGCAAGAGCCGAGTTCAAGATTTGAACTTTGATCATCAAATAATATTTCTGGTTTTGTTTCTAAATAAAGCTGTTATGCCACTTACACATGTAAGAGAACCAGAGCAATTCCCTGGCATGCTCTGAGATGGTAGTAGACCGCACTACCCGGAGAAGCGGCACTTAGTTTTTTCTATTTTTTCATTGAACATTTGGAATTTGGATTTAATAAATGGATCTGGATTTTGTGAAGAAAATCCTTAACCTGAGAGTTAAGGGATGGATACTGGAAATCAGTTGGAAATTGATCGCTTTATGCCCCTAACCAGAAAGGCAGGGACCAGAGTGCAGGAAGTGAGTCGCTTCGCCGGAGAGCGAAAGGATCAGCTCACTTGACGTTGTTCCCCATTCATCGAAGAGTGATTGGATCAGGTTTCATCAAGAGCCTAGAGTGGCTGCAATCAGTCTAAGACTTAGGCCATGGCATCGCTTAATGTTCAGGGATACTGAACCGGAGTGCAGGGAGTGACGCCGCTTCGTCGGAGAGCGACAGGATCGGCTTGCTCGACGTTGTTTCCCCTTCACCGGAGAGTGATAAGATGGGATCCAGCAGAGCCCGGAGAGGCTATGATTGGATTAGGAGGACCAGGACATCACTATATGCCCCCACCGGGGCCAAAGTGCAAGGGATAGGTTGCTTCGCCGGAGCACGATAGAATTTGCCATTCAATCGTTAAGTTTGGATCGAGCTTAGCAAGGGTCCAGAGTGGCCGTTAATAACCCAGAGAGGTCATGGATTTGGATGTGGATTTGGATATGGTTATGGATTCAGATAGTGGCTTTGAACAGCTAAGGATTTGGATAAGGACCCGGAGTGGTGTCAGATTTGGATATCGACTCGGAACAGTCGTGGAGTTGACTATCGGACTTGGATGGAATGGCTTGGTAATGGATTTGATTATGGATCGGATGATATGGTTATGGATGGAATATGGACTTTGGATGTTAGATTTAAAAGCTATTCAAAACACGCCTTCCATCCGCAAGGCATGTTTTGGGGGGAAAATGTTACCCCGCCTTTTGGTCAAGGCCGGGATATCAATAAATTGGCTAAAAAGGATGGAAATCAGGATTGGAGATCAATTGAAAACAAGGCTATGATCGACACCGTAAAAATTGGACCAAGCTCCAAACAAGGTGGGATCGATCGAGAATGATAAGCAAGTCCTGGTGAGGCTACCTTTCGAATTTCAGGTCAATCGGAGTTTGTACGCTTAAGTTATGGATGGATCAATATTAGTGAAAAATGGACTCGTATCGATACTTTCGTATCGATCATTATGGCATTTGGTTTGTATCGATCGACATGGATACGAATGTGCATAACTCAACTAGATACTCAGGCTGGATACAGATCAATAGTTATGGATCAATGGATACAGGTTGATGGATGTGGATTGTTGCTTTCGTATTAATATAATTTGTATCGATACTTTCGTATCGATCAAGATGGACATGGCTGCTTTCTTCAGATCGATACATTCGTATCGATACAGGCATAGCAGTTGGATGGATATGAAAGACAAATAGGGAACTCGATGATGAGCAGCTCAATATTATACTCAGGATGGATAGAAAGCAATGGTTATGGAGGTTTGGAAGTGTATTTCGTATCGATCACTTACCGATCGGTACGATGGACACATACGGAGGAAGCTATGCTGAATGGAGATGAAAGTATCGAGCAGCACATCTCAAACACAGAAGGAAGCAATTGCACTAAGAACCGTGTTTCGTATGATCATGTTCGTATCGATCGATACGAAAGAAGCGATCAAGATGGAGCGCATCACATGGATCACAGTGCAAGACTTGGATGGACATGCAAACAATGGAGTGCTGCTGATGGATATGAAACTCTTCATTGATACGAAATCATCAATCTACATTTGCAAAGGCAAACTTGGATCGATCATATCTCAAAAACAACAAGTTTCAATTTCATGAAATTTGAAGAGCAAGGACTTTGCACTATCATCTTTCACCATGATCGATCTCAGCTTGATCAGAGCAGTTTATGATAGATACGAACTCGCTATGGATCGATCAAGGATTGATCCCAAATTACTCCAGATTGATCATGTGGGCTCATCTGGCCTTGAGAAAGAGTATTACATGATTCAAGGCGGATATTTCCAGCTCCACACCTATAAATATCACCTCCATTGCAAACTAAAAGGGGTCATTTTTCTTGCTCCTCTTTATCTTCTTCTCTTTTGGAAAAACTTTGCCATTTTTGGCCATTGATATTCAAAGGATTGTAACTGTAAAAACAGTATAAAGGAAATAAAAGGATCAATTAAAGTGGACGTAGGCCGGAGATAGCCGAACACTATAAATCTTGTGTCTTCTCTTACTTTCTTTCATTTTAATTTTGTCATTTCTTCATTTTTACTCTCTACATCATCTAGATCTGAGATCTGTGACTGGATACTAAGGGTTTGTGTGTAAACACTTGTGCTTTCATTACACCGGTGTTTTTGACCATTTTTGGCGCAAATAGGCGTAACTATTAGAATGAAGCTGAAATGGGGCAATACCCAAGTTCGAAAGAGTCTCACGTAGAAAGTCGTTAAAGGGAGGCATGGCTCCGTTCAAACACATGTATCGATGGCAAGCGATGTACCCCGGGGGAGGCATATGAGCGAATTCATCCTTCTCTGGTGGACGCACATCCTTTTTGGGAATTCCGTGTTGTGCATAGATGTTATGAAGAACCTTGGCAGAAACCACTAATGAAGCTCTCTTAGGCGGATTAAGTAGAACTCTAAAGTTGGGAGGCGTTCGATCCACGATTGACCCAACCGGGACTAATTGGCTATACTGAGCTTACGAAGTGGATGATGACTCGGCTTCTGAGAGCGTCGGGCTTCCCCCACTTGACTTACGATGCATAGATAGCTACTTCATTCTAAATTACATAACTCACATCTGAAACGGACAGGTAAATCTAAGCTAAACTAATAGCTTCCCCTGCACACTTGAATTCCAAAGAAACATTAACTTGTATTCCACACGTCGGATTTCAAGTGTGAACTGGGGAAAGTGTAGTGTGCTATCTATATGGGATAAACTCAGTGCTCGAAACACTGCAAATAGCCTATCCCGCATAGATAGTTCGCTCGTAGTGGAAGAAGAAAAAAAACTTCCCATGTCACTCCGTTTTTTGCTTTTGTTTCTACTTCCTGTACACTTATCCGTATCAATGATCGATAACAGATCAATTGTTCGAAGCGACACGGAAACACTTCTCACTACAGGGACGTCGAGAGTGCAACAAGCAAACAGGATATGCCCAAATTCTCTAAAAGAATCGAGATCGACTGATGACATGTCGTGCAGTGACATTTATAAAATTGGGCACAAGTCGATTCTGGTCTAACGGGCGAAGATAGCAATACGCGTCAAGCATTGGGCCAAAGCCCGAACGTCATTCCGGAAGAGAACTCAAGACTCGATTGGCTACCTGACCTATAAAACCACAATCAACTCGCGCTTCTCATGATCGACATTGCAAATGGAAACTCGTCATCGAATCATTACACAAACATAGTAATTAGCAAACCAATTAAGCAAACCCACCTCTGAATGAACTTAAGAACACAAGAGCGATCAAAGATGAAGAATCAACGAGCTAATGATGGATCGATAGCGAGCCCAAAAGATGGATCGGCAGTAGACTAGAGCAAAAGCAAATTAGGGTTTCGATGAGCAAAGAATCACTAAGTAGAATCACAGGCAGAAACAACTGAGGAATGATGGATCAAATCGAACTAGGGAGCCGTTGAATTGCTTGAGATCAGGCTACGGGAAGATCAGGTCACACAATGAAGACGAAGTAGGTCGGCTCATGTAGAAAGGAAGGTTGGTTCGAATAAGTGGAAGGCTCAGCTCGAACATTTATTTAAGTAGGTAGAAAAGATGAAGCACAAATTCGTCTAAGGCATTTTGTCACCTGCGATCCATCATGGATCGCTAGCGACCAAACTTGCAAAGCAAATTTTTACTGCCGCATGGATCGCTAGCGATCCATGCATGATGGATCGCTAGCGACCCATAAGGCGGGGGCATGTTTTTCTTGAGTATGTCCTCTGAAATTTATCTGTCATTTCGAAGCATACCGGGAAACTACGGGAAGGAATTGGATGCATTGTGGCAAGCAATAGCGGTCAAGACCAAAGCAAGATAACCACCAGCATGACATGCCATGTATTTGTGGAACTCTAATGCAAATAATTGGAAATCAAATTAAAGATATTGAGAGTGCTAATTTCTAGAGCACGCCTTGTTGACAACAAAGATGTACACTTGAAGGGAGGGCGCAAATGTTATCCGGGTTTTTAACCCAGCAAGATCCAACATGAGACAAAACAATCCCGTGTTATCAGAATGATTTAGAACTTAAACCAGAAAAGCTAAGGCAAGGAGTTAACGAGAGGAAAGTTATATTAATAAGGCAACGACGACTGGATCAATTGAACCAAGAGACCAGCATTCTTTTAGCCCAATCAGCAGCTGAGCACAAACAGCTAGTAACTTACCAAAACTGAACAATGACGATACAAGACCATGGAAACATCCCAAACTCCAATCCTTAGAAAATATCCTAAGTGATTGGATCGCCAGCAACTTATAACCTATGGGTCGGCAGCGACCCATACCACTCCTTTGAATCCTCAATCGAGCTAACCAAGGAGCACTAAAAAAGAAGCCAAGTCATTGGCTCGCTTACGAGCCAAAATCTATAGTCGCCAACGACCCATGGTTTTGTCTCGGTTCGTGTGATAAACCCCATTGGGTCGTTCCCTACCTACCTACGAACAGTTGATGAAGTGGCCTAGCCCAGAAGCTCTTCGATCTCTATAAATACCATCCTACCTACAACATAAATAGGGTCTTCTCTGGACTGGTTGTTGAAGCTCTGCTGGAAGCATTCTTCACTCTCTGCCTCCCACACAACAATCTCCAAAGGAATTCACTATGATTCTCCAGTGGATTCCAACTTTGTGGATTCAATCTACATAGAGATAATCAAAGCCTTGTAATCAAACACATCTTGTAACAGCAATCAGTCTATAATAAAAATATAGTGTACGCAGGCTTCATTAATAGCCGAACCACAATAAAAATTCTCTGTCTTCTTTCTTTTACTGTTCTTTTCTTATATCTGTGATCTATGATATTGCTCTATCAGAACAGATCTGGTGCTTTCAAACTTAAACCAGGGCGTTGATCCATTTTTTAGGTTAACACGCAGCAGATTACGCCAGATGGTGCGACCAATGCCAATAATTTAGCAAGATAAAATGAACTCCTTTTATAGAGCTAACACAAATGGTCAGCCCATGGCCATTCGCAATTTGGGGATTCGGTCTAATTGGTGTATTACCAATGGGTAAAGGAGAAGCCAAATATGTTATCATTGATGTTGACTATTTCACTAAATGGGCCAAAGCGAAACTTCTAGCCACTATTACCATAAACAAAGTAATAAACTTTGCTGCTAAAAACATTATTTATAGGTTTGGTGTGCCATAGAAAATCATCACGGATAATGGGACTCAATTCGAAAACACCGAGTTCAAAAACTTTTGCAAACGCTTACAAATCGAGAAAAGCTTCTCCGTTGTCGCACATCCGTAAGCAAACATGGAAGTAGAAGCAGTAAACAAGATCATCAAGTCCACCATCATAAAGCGGCTAACTAAAGAGAAAGGAAATTGGGTCGATGAACTTCCACTTGCACTATAGGCTTAAAGGGCAACACACAAATCTACAACTGGGCACTCCCCATCCGCCCTGGCATATGGTTCAGAAGCAATGATCCCGGTTGAGCTAGAAATCCCTTCTCATCGAAGGCAAATCTTCAATCAAAGGCGAAATGAGCAGCTCCTACTCGAGTCACTTGATATGGTCGATGAGAAGATGGAAGAAGCCGAATTAAGAACCGCCACTCATTAGAAAAGGGTTGAACGGTCCTTCAACTCCAAAGTTCATAACCGCAGCTTCGAAGTGGGAGACCTTGTACTCAAGTGGGTCTACAGTATACTAGGAGCGTTCAAACCAAACTGGGAAGGACCCTATGTGATCGGTTAGAAGCTAGGGGATGGCGCATTCAAGTTAACAACCGTTAATGGAGCCCAAATTCCCCGAGCATGGAATAGTGAATCGCTGTGTCCTTACTTTATCTAGGACTATCTTACATATTACCTATTTCTTAAAAACAAGCCATCCTGGAGTACCGGGGGCATTGTAAGTAAGCAAAACTTGCCCAACATTTATTAATAAAACTACTTTTCTTTCTGAACCAATAAAATTGTGTTCACAAAAGTAACCTGCTAAGTCGACAGGGTCAAATTGACTCAAAACCATCCGATCGCTTCTTAAGATAGTGGAACCATGCTCAAGTGCGCCCCACCTGCCTACCGAGTCGACGGAAGAAAATCGACTTAAACTGTTGGTTCGACGGAACTCGATCCTTGCCCTTTAAGAACTAAGGTTGCTCTGGCAACACCGGGAAGACCCCAATCAAAGCTGCACACCTCCATAAGCTGCGCATTGCTTCTTGAGTCGTGGAATCACACTATCAAAATATGAAATCCTCACGTTGCTCGAAGAATGGCAACGTCGAGAAATTCCAATTTTTTCGGATCGATGGGTCATATAGATCCAAAAAGCCACGCATCCCATAAGCCGTGCACACTCCCAAAAGCCGCACTCTTATAAGCCGTAGACACTTTTAAAAGCCATGCATTTCATAAGCCATTCACACTCTCAAGTACCGGTATTATCTCAGCAATGCTAAAAAAATCATCTATTGCAGGACTAACAAGAATCAATCCACTCCCACTACCAGGAGTAATGGGAATGAGTCTTGCAATGTCACACGGCTACGAATCAGTAAAGAATTCCAATTGTTGACCGACAAAATCTCTAGAATCGAGATGCTCAAATCACAAGTTACCCTAAGATAGGAACCGCAAAGTAGGCTTGGTTACAAAAATCCTGGAAATCACATGGATCGACCGGTCATTTGCCAAATGTTTGAAGCAAACAGCTTCGTTAACTAAGGGACACACACACACGAATACTCAACCAATAAACCAAATACTTCACAGTTCTATTACTCCAACAAAGAATTTTGGTGGTGACTACAGGATTTGATAAAATAGTGATAAATAAAATTAGCATAAGTGCATCAAACATAGATAAGTAGACAAATAAAGTTACAATCAAAATGTCAACATTGTAGTACTTATAACGTTTTCAATGTACAACAAAACACAATAGGTGCCGTGCCTGCACAATATCGGCAAAAATAGGAAAATACAAAATATCACTGTGACAACAATAAGAGAATGCTAAGTGCAGACTCTGCACTTTTACAAAAGTTGATCAAAAAAAATGAGGGAAAGACAAATCAAGACGTCGTCTAACCGCTTCCCTGGTCGCTTTCCCCTCCACTAATTTGCAATTTCTCGAGCCTATCCTTTCCTAGGGCAATCTCCCTCTCTGAAGCACGACCGCCGACGGACCCACCTTTTCCTTTATGCTTGCGAGATCGATGAGAGCTCTTCAATGACCTCTTATGTGCTTCAACCTTCTACTATTTCACCGCAATCATCTGTTACTCGGTCTTTGGCTGCTTGGCCTCTACTTTGTCTGGTTGACTGCCTTGGTTTGCTTGCTCTCGTGTATCATCAGCTGGCAAGCTCTCCTCTTGAGAAATAGAGGGCTTACCCAAAACCATGCAGCGCCATAATTTGCTCAAAATAAGAACCATGCTATGAGCTAGAAGCAAAGACGATGGTTGACGTAGTTAAAATAGCGGTGGATCCGGCATCGTGATGAGAATGCAATTCAGTGGAAGAGAAGTTTGATCTACAATATCAAAATAAAGGGCGGTTATCTCGGTAATCTATTCAGGCGTGAATTAAAAATCTTCAAGCACAGGAGAGATAAGAAAGTTACCTACTATGGGGTTTGTTCATGTGCAACGACTTCGAAGCCTTCGCCATTGCCTCCTTCGACGACTGCACAACTACAGGAGAAGTGGAAATGTTCCCTTCATCGGTATGAAGATGCAAAGATTGTTTGCCCGGGCTGAAGGAAAATGTTCAGTAGCAACCTCGGTGGTGCCTGTACCATTAATGGTTTCATGCTCCCTCTCTAGCATTAAGGTTTTCTAGCCTTCCACTAGAGCTAGGTGAGATTCTTCGTTCAAGTAGGCTTGAACCAACTCCTCTTCAGTGTAACCGCCACCCATGTCTCGAAACTGGGCCATAACTTCTTCCTAAACTACAGCGAGCATGCGGGGATCAATGGACCCATATAACTAAGGCTACCCTGATGAAGCACGGAATTAACATAGAAGCCTAAGATGGTAGCATCTAAGCCTTCCATTTTTTTAGCTAAATTATCTTGGAGCTTTGAAAGGCTGGATTCCGTGCTAGCCCTCTCTATCGCTAGTTGATTTTTTTCGGTATCCAAAGTCAAAATTTTCACACGTAGAGAGGCAATTTTTTGGGATTGTTCGACGACGACTTTCTTCTCTACCTCGACCATTATCTCACTTGCCTTTAGTTTTTCTTTTAGAGCCCCCTCATCGGTGTGGCACTTCTTTATTTCATCTCTGAGTACGAGTGCGGTTCGGTTCGTAGACTCCTTCAGCTCCTTGAATAAAGAAGCACTCTTACTTTCTCTCTTTAAGGCGTCATCCCTCTCCTTTTTGAATCTCTTAATCTCCGAGTCACGGTCCACAAGCTGCTTCTCGTATTCATATTTTTTAGATTCGAATGAGAGAATCTCTTGGTAATTGTTTCGTTTAATGGTAGAAATCTGCTTGCACAATTCCTCCCACACCTCGGCTTGCTCCAAGCCACTTTGAATTACATAGAGATGGGGTGAATAAAATTCTACACGAACTGACTTCAAGTCTAGTTTATTGAAAACAACACCCTTAAGAACAGGTTGGGAAATGCAGCCTGTAGGAGCGGTGGACCAGCAAGGAGAATGTAAGGGGCTTGAAATTAAGAGAGAAGCGTGATGTGCATGTAAATGTACATATATTTACATCCATATTTTATCTCTTTTTATTTAAATAAACATCATATTTGGACATTTTTACATGTTAAAACCAAAATTCAATTATTTTCAAACCATCATATTTTCATCTTCATTCAGGGGCAAAATGGTCATTTGTGTGCATGTGTTAATTTAAGAATTTTTACTTGGACAATTTTTGTGATTTTTATAGGATATTTTGATGCATTTGGAAGTGGGATTCATAATGATATATGCATGCACAAGGAAATACAAAGGAATGAAGAGGAAATAATTCAAGTTCAAGATCATAGAGAACCCCACCCACTTACCTAAATGTACAATTGTGAGCTAATGGACAACTAAGTGGAGGTTAAAGCTTTATGCACAACAAATGATGGATTAATTAATGGCTAATGGTTACTTGGTGGCCACACTTCCTAAAGGGAATTTTGGGAAGCACCCTAAAAATGGAATTAGGGTTTTATGCATGTTTAAATAGCCCACTTGTGTACATGAAAAGAGGATCTACTCTTTCATTTTACTTAGGAAATTAAGAGATCAAATTATAAGCTCAATGTTCTATGAAATAAAAATGGCTTCCAAGCCTCTTTCTTCTCTCTTTTCTACATGCTTTTCTTTGTTTTATTGTTAATGTTTATTTCTATGCTCTCTTTCCTTTAATGTTCATAGCTTAGATTTACATTTATGCAAGTAGTGTAACTTTAATTTTTATGCAATTAGTTACTAGTTAATCTCTCTTTATTCCTTTGCTTAGTTTTCATTTCTTTGCTCTTTCATGTTGAAATTCACAAGTGTTGCTTCAATGCCACAAATGAGTAGCTAAACCCTTCAATTTAGGGGTAATGAAGCTCTCAAATATTATATAATTTCAACATTTTATGATTTATGATCTCATTTGATTTATGCTTCATGAAGTGATTTTTGATGCAAGTTTATACAAGTGGGTTTGATAGCTTATGTTGCTTTTGCAAATGAGCTATTCTTATTCAACATAAACACAAGTTGCATCATCATTTGCTAATCCATTTTTGATTTTGAAATGAAAGTAAAAATGAAATTTGATGATCTATATTACTAGTTACAATAGTAAATAGATCATACTTAAAATAACTTTTGCTTTGGCTTCATTTTCATGAGAATTATAAGTGGTATAATTGTTGTATTATAGTTTGATGGTTTGAGTTATGTTAATTAATAACATAAAAAACCATACTTATGATAAATGCAACACTTATTTCACTTAAAATAAAAGTTAGAGATCATAAATTCTATGTTTTTTGATTTACAAAAATATTAGAGTGGATTTGCCTCTAAATTGTTCTCTTGTTTAATAGTTTTTTTAAATCACGTTTTAGTTTTAGCTTCATTTTTAGTTAACAATTCCTCCTCCATTTGGTCTAATTTGATTGAATAGATTTTTAATCTCTCACAATTCCCTGCGGATCGACCCGTATTCGCCACGTACTACAAAGTGTACGCCGTGCGCTTGCGGTCAATTTTATTTCTAAATTCGTTCGACGGTTTTCTGAACCGATAGAATTTCCGTCGACGAACAAGTTTTTGGCGCCGTTGCCGGGGAATAGTTTTGATTTTAATTCTCTATTCTTCGAATTATTTTTGTGTGTTTATTTTGTGTGTGTTTGCATTTTTTAAAAAAAAATTGTGTTTGTGTTTGATTTTTGGGTGCTTGTTTTCTTGTTGTTTGTTTTGCATTTGCATAGTAAAAAGAAAAAAACATTGCATTTTATTTCACTTCAATTTTGTTTACATTTCAATCACAAATTTTCATTTACATTTTACTTTTCTTTTTACATTGCTTGTCCTTAAAAAAAGAGAGAGAAAAAACTGTTTTCAAGGAAACAATGCATATCACTGTGCATATCTCCCACTGTTCTTCAACCCACTGTTCTCTGTCATTCCCACTACTACCACTACACATACCATCAACACTTCAATACACACCAACACATCACAACTTTTCCTACTACTACTAACGACTGCCTACTCTCCAAATTCGTCTATCGACTCACCTCAATTGCCTCTGTCCATCTCTGCCACAAGCATCCCAAACTGCTTGCCACTGCACGATCAACTTACAATCTCCCGTTCAACTGTCTACTCTTCCTCACCACACCATCTAACAACACTTCCAACCATTGCACTTCAGTGCATAACTGCATCATTGCTTTCCATCACACTCAAAATTGTCCATTGCCGCAACCTCAATACCGACAACCCACTAAAAGTCACCGCGAACAACCAACAATAGCCACCATCCAAAAAAAACTGTAGAAACTCCACACAACGCGGATACCACCAAAGCATATTCTCTCAGCAATTCCCCCCTTTTCATCACTGCAGCACATCCTTCTTTCCTCGTCACCATACAAATTCACCACTAGCAGTACAAGTTCAACATTCAACAACTCCATCCGTCAAACCATACTCCTTCCCAAAACTGTCACTGCCAATATCAAGTGCCAAAATCCATCACCACAATTCAGCACTCCAAACAGATCACCTCACTGTTACACACTCAAAAACTCCATACTACCATATACCAGCCGACAGCAACAAAACCACATCCACAGTCGAGCTTCTCACATTGTTCTCACCATCACTGAACTTCACCTCTACAGACAACCCCTGTCCCACTTCGTTCCACTGCCTTTTATTTCACCTATCATTACCTACTACATCACCAGAGCACACTTCAAAGATCTGCAATTCAACATCATCTATACTTCACTGCAAACAACTATACTTCAACCACCTTTCCACTACAACATCCACTTCATTTCAAACCCAATATACAACCACAGTATAAACCACGACATCACGGTGCCTCCTCCACCACTTCAAGTACATGGTTCACATTTCACCAAACTGTCATACAGTTCACCAAAATTCCCAAAATATTTTTTTTACATATAATCACTGAATCTCTGGCCTTTATCTCTAACAACCAATCAGAACCACTTCAACCAAGTCTCCGCGAACTCCAATTCCATCCCCAAATCCTCTACTTCCAGACTTGACTAGCCACTACCGCCTGCAATCACCGCCTTATTACCCCTTGGTTAACAGCCACATCACTCCAAAAACATTGTTGCACAACCATCTCTGCTGCCTATCCTATACGCGCCATATCCTGTACCTCACTACCATAACAATTCAACAAAACCATCACCGAACTTCGCCCAGTCGCCGCTGACATCATCAACGATCATCGACGAAAGCCCAAACTCGCCCTGCGAAATCCCTCAATCTCACCAGAACAGCAAATCCCCTCAACCACCTCAAACAAATCGAACAAAAGTCAACTCACCTTCAACCACCGCAACTATTGCCCTCATCGCCTTCGAATCACCACGATAAGCAACGAAGAGGAGCCTGGTAATTCACGAAGTGATTTGTGAAATTTATGAATTTGGGAAATTGGGAATTTGCGAGCGAATTGATTTTTGGAATTGAACAAAAGAATGTATGAAGTAAGAAATAAAATCGCGTAAAATAAAAGAGAAGGGTAGTTTGCATTTTTGGGCCGGGTTTGTTTGGCTCGTGAGGGTGGTTTTGAAATATAATTTGTGAATTTCCTATTTCTCTCATTTGTTTTTGCTTTGATTATAAGATCTTTTCCAAAAAAAAATTTTTTTTAAAACCCTACTTTTAAGTTTCCTTTTCAAAAATAAAATAAAAAAAAATAAAAAAAAAATATACTTGTGTATATATCTTGTTTTTATTTCAGGTTGCCGAAGTAGAAGGAGACAGCCCGCTTGCCAAAAAAAAAGGAGAAGAAAATAAACCGCTTGCTTGCTATATTTATTGTTTTTATTTATCTTGCGTTGTTGTTTGCTTGCATTTGCATAAAAAAAATTTCAAAAACCAAAATTCCATTCGTAGTTGCATCGTTAGATTCACATTTAATTTCTGCTTTGCATTTCATCCTAGAATTTGTTAATAATAACGGTTAGACATCGATAGATCTTAATTGTATACTGACATGTTGTCTTCTTTGAACAATTTACTTTCTTGGTGTCTAGGCTACAGCAGAGTAATAACCATTTATAAATATTACGGTGATTCGTAAATATTATAGTGGTTGTTCCTCTGAAGGTACTTAAACCTTCGGCTGCATTGCTACGGTGATTCATGGTGCACCGATAACTCCTGCCCATTACCTGGCTGAGAACTATCTTGTTGATTTAAGACAATTTGTAATTATAAAATTTTGGGTTAACTTAAGATATATCATTTGTAATTAGCCATTGCATTCATTTAATTGCATTAGTTCATGCATATTTTAAAAAAAAACAAATTTTTTTTTTCAAAAATCAAAAACTAAAAAAAATTGTAAATATTCCTTTTCCCTTGAAATTTTTAAATCATTTTCCTTTGAAATTTCAAAAATCCACACAAAAAAATTATAAAACCTTTTCAAAAACAAAAAAATTGAAAAACCAAAAAACAAAACAAAAATCAATTTACCTTTTGAAAAATAAATTTTATTTGTAAATATTTTTTTTTCTTTATAAAAAAAAACCAAAAACATTCTTGAAAATGTCCGAGTTTCCCCACTTACGTGAATTTTACGATAGTTGTGAAAATCAATATAATCCATATAATTTCACTTCAAATTTTTATGGATATTTCAACAACTATTATTGTTTAAACGATTCGAATTTGGAACCACAAATTTTTCAAAATGACGAACAACCCTCGAATCTCGAAAATAGCATTGAAATAATTTCATCTTTACTCGAACTCTCTACACAACAAAATCAGGAGATAAATGAGTTGTGAAATTCATATCTATGCGATAACTCAAATCAATGTTTTCAAAACAATCAAAATTTGAATTCAATTCAAAATTCAAACGATTTTGATGATAACCCATGCCAATTCAATTTCGAACTCCAAAATGAATTTCAAACTCAAAATGAAAATGGAAACAAATTTTCAAATGAATTTGGCAATGGGAAAAATCTTAACCACGATACGGTTGAAAATCTTTGTTCTCAACAATTTCCAAGTGAAAATCCTCATGTTAATAATTATAAATTGGATTTTGTTGAGAAAATGAACGAAATTTACGATGATCACACGAATTCGTTGTTTGAAACATATATGAAACAACGTGAGAAACAAAATCAAATCCCAATGTGTGACGAGTCAAACGATAATCCATCTTTTACCCAAATCGATGATTTTCAAATAACAACTTTTGAAATAGAAAATAATAATCTTAATGAAATTGTTGAAAACATGGTAATTGAGTTGGATTTCAATTCATTTGAGGGTGTGGAACCAAATTTAAAATTCGATCTTCCTTTTCTCAATTTTGAATATTTGAATACAACAACTTTGGATTTTGAACTTGAGATACGCAATGAAGTTGTCGATAATCCAAATAAGGAAGACGAATTTAACGAACACGATTTCTTTGGACTTTTTGAAAACGAGTTGTCGAATTCTAAAGAGGATGATTTAAATCACCATTTTGATTTTGAATTTAATAATTTTGAAGAAGTTTTCAATGATAAGTTTGAACTTCAACTTGGTGATAATAAATTTAAATTTCAATCAATTATTCTATCAACCCCGAAAATCATCGAAAATAAAACAACTCGTAAGATTTTTAATAAAATGACATTCGTTTTCCCAAATCAACATTCAACTTTGAAATCATTTATGGTTTGGTTTTTCGAACTTAAGCTGTGTCTCGTATACTTGACGAGACAAATGAATCGGTTTTTGGAAGACCGTTTCATGTACTTTTTGACGATATACTTTCTGATCTCGTGTAAATACCATTAATTTTCATTTAAATAAAGGTCATGTTTTTATTTTTATTTTTCTCCTTCCACTTGGGTTGACTGTGGGGACACAGTCAAAATCAAGTGTGGGGGGAGACTCACCATCATTTTCAATTTTTCCAAAAATAAAAAAAAACTCAAAAACAAAAAAACAAACAAATTTTTTTTAAGCATTTTAATTTATTTTTAAAGAAACACTATAAGATAAATATATGGTTTTGGTTTATTAAATTGAAAATTTTGAAAATTTATTCGTCTTAACAAAAATAAAAATGAAGTTTGATTACAAATAATAATGGTTTAACTAGTATATAGGAAGATTCATACGTGATAATTATGAAATATATCCTAATTGAAAATCTTTGTTTTAAAAAAAGTGGTTGATTTAAAGTAAAGGATATAACATTTTTTTGTCTTCTAAGTTAAGTGGTGCTAAGATGATTTTACAAAAACTCTCTTTCTATTAAAAAAACCTGAAAAAGAAAAAAAAACATTTGTATATATGTAAATATTTTCTATTAACACCTACGGTCGACAGGTGTGCACACTAGTGTGTACACTCGCCATGCTCTGTACCTTTCTCACGTAAGCCCGAAAGGCAGTGCATGATCGGTATATCTGGCCTCAGTTTATCTGAGCTTGGTGTATATATATAAAAATTCTTTTTAATAACGCCTACAGTCAATAGGTGTTCACACTCGTGTGTTCACTCGCCACGCTCTGTATTCCCCTCACATCAGTCCGCAAGGCAGTGCATGGGTAATATATCTGGCCTTAGTTTATCTGAGTTAGGCATATGTAAATATTGTAAATATCAATAAAATTTTCAAAAACTGGAGAGAGTAAGCAAATGAAATCCAAGCACTATTTTAACTTATTTGATTTGATTTGTTATTGAAATGAAATGAAATACCACTTTAATAAACTTTGATAAGCAACTAAGGACCTATTTCATGGTTACACTTTGTTATCAATTGAAACAACGAGTTAAACTATTGTCTATTTGTTATGATAACTTAATTTTTGTTGGAAATTTTGACGAGTAAATTACTTAAATTTCAAGATAATGACCAAACCTATATTTAACTTATTTGTGTTAATTTAAAAGTAAATCCTTCATTGTAAATATTTTCAAAAACTCGCATTCATCTCTTTGTAAATAAATCTTGCATTTTGTAAATATTTTCATCCTGCAATTTGGGTTTTGTGGGTAGTATCCGCTGAAAACCCTCACGAGACAACACTCGTCCTACTGGGGACACCCAGAGGTTTAACGGCTTGTTGCATACGCTCAATGCAATCGTGCTCCCTACAAAAACGGATTTATCTTAGTTTTCCTTTATTCGAGGACGAATAAAAAGATAAGTGTGGGGGTATTTGATGTGCACGTAAATGTGCATATATTTACATCCATATTTTATCTCTTTTTATTTAAATAAACATCATATTTGGGAATTTTTACATGTTAAAACCAAAATTCAATTATTTTCAAACCATCATATTTTCATCTTCATTCAGGGGCAAAATGGTCATTTGTGTGCATGTGTTAATTTAAGAATTTTTACTTGGACAATTTTTGTGATTTTTATAGGATATTTTGATGCATTTGGAAGTGGGATTCATAATGATATATGCATGCACAAGGAAATACAAAGGAATGAAGAGGAAATAATTCAAGTTCAAGATCATGGAGGACCCCACCCACTTACCTAAATGTACAATTGTGAGCTAATGTACAACTAAGTGAGGTTAAAACTTCATGCACAACAAATGATGGATTAATTAATGGCTAATGGTTACTTGTGACCACACTTCCTAAAGGGCATTTTGGGAAGCACCCTAAAAATGGAATTACGGTTTTATGCATGTTTAAATAGCCCACTTGTGTACATGAAAAGAGGATCTACTCTTTCATTTTACTTAGGAAATTAAGAGATCAAATTGTAAGCTCAATGTTCTATGAAATAAAAATGGCTTCCAAGCCTCTTTCTTCTCTCTTTTCTACATGCTTTTCTTTGTTTTATTGTTAATGTTTATTTCTATGCTCTCTTTCCTTTAATGTTCATAGCTTAGATTTACATTTATGCAAGTAGTGTAACTTTAATTTTTATGCAATTAGTTACTAGTTAATCTCTCTTTCTTCCTTTGCTTAGTTTTCATTTCTTTGCTCTTTCATGTTGAAATTCACAAGTGTTGCTTCAATGCCACAAATGAGTAGCTAAACCCTTCAATTTAGGAGTAATGAAGCTCTCAAATATTATGTAATTTCAACATTTTATGATTTATGATCTCATTTGATTTATGCTTCATGAAGTGATTTTTGATGCAAGTTTATACAAGTGGGTTTGATAGCTTATGTTGCTTTTGCAAATGAGCTATTCTTATTCAACATAAACACAAGTTGCATCATCATTTGCTAATCCATTTTTGATTTTGAAATGAAAGTAAAAATGAAATTTGATGATCTATATTACTAGTTACAATAGTAAATAGATCATACTTAAAATAACTTTTGCTTTGGCTTCATTTTCATGAGAATTATAAGTGGTATAATTGTTGTATTATAGTTTGATGGTTTGAGTTATGTTAATTAAAAACATAAACAAACCATACTTATGATAAATGCAACACTTATTTCACTTAATATCAAAGTTAGAGATCATATATTCTATGTTTGTTGATTTACAAAAATATTAGAGTGAATTTGCCTCTAAATTGTTCTCTAGTTTAATAGTTTTTTTAAATCACGTTTTAGTTTTAGCTTCATTTTTAGTAAACAATTCCTCCTCCATTTGGTCTAATTTGATTGAATAGATTTTTAATCTCTCACAACTCCCTGCGGATCGACCCGTATTCGCCACGTACTACAAAGTGTACGTCGTGCGCTTGCGGTAAATTTTATTTCTAAATTTGTTCGATGGTTTTCTGAACCGATAGAATTTCCGTCGACGAACAAAGCGACCACTACAATGTGAGTGGAGGAGGTCACGATGCTGGAAGCGGGAACGACGATCCTAGTAGAAGTAGGAAGCTGTATGGAGGGTGCATGTTCTTGATCTTTCTTCGGCTTTTTTGATGGGTTTTCCCATCCAATAGAGCTTTTCCTTTTCTCATGGCTACTTCCTCTGTCGCGGTCTTGATCCTTATCAGCTCGGTAGCGTTCTTCTACCTTCTTATTTTTTTCTCCTCCTTCTCTCTTCATCAGTTTCACGGGAGGCGTAGTATCTGGATGAATGCCTTAGCGAACACTAAGACTCAAGTGCTTGGTTAAGATCGCTGTAGAAGCCAAGAGACATGATCCCTACAGAAAATAAAAAAACGAATTCAAAAAAAAGGCGTTTGATGGATTAAATATCCTAAGAGAATAAATGTGAAATGCGTGATCCTTTTGTAATGTGTGCTATAGTTTAACGACCTTAGCATAATACACAAACCGGATCGATTGCCAACTAACGTCAGGACATCCATTTCTATAGGAATGATTTGGGTAGGCTGGGAAAGCAATCCTTCCGAAGTGAAGTCACCCATTATGACACCAATATCTAAAAAAATGTCACTCGCATCTCCTAAGTCAAAATTGGTGCTCTCCGGTAAAGGGTTGAGAATGGGCTCGTTCTTGGGAGGATCTTCTTCAAAAATATTCTTTCGAAGGAGGTGAGGGATTATGTTCGGGACTCAAATCTGGGGCCTTGTCACCTAAATTGACATTGCTTTCGTTGGTATCTGTAATCCAATTTATTTCTTCTTCAATTAAAGGGATCCCCTCACCAATCTCTCCTTCCTCATTTCCCTCAATCAATGGAGCTTTGCCCATCCGGTGAACAAACTATTCTTCTTTTTCCTCCGGGATCGAAGGCATCTTTGGTGGACTGTCAACCCGAACTTGACTTCTTCGGAAATTTTCTTTGACCCACCAAACGAGTCACTTTCTTCCTCCTCGTCATCATCATTGTCTCCTTCATTAAAATCATGGGAAGAGGAAACTAAGCGAGTCTATGTTTTGGAGCGAGAAGGGGCACTAATGAATTCAATAGACCTCACGTGATGTAAGAGCCCACACCGGTGAAGATTTTCATTTGTAAGTAGAAACCTGATCATGCGCTCTCGAGCATCGACCGCTTTCAGAGTCTTGAGAACAAGGACGAGTGTCGGTTCTTTGTTAATCTATGGAAGAACTACAAAAGAATAGACGATCGTTTAGAGGACTTTTTAGCAACTAAAAGAAATTCCATGCATGGTGAAAGAAACTTACCCCCCATGGTCCATAGATGGGTGAATCCCTCTAGAAAACTGGCAAAAAAGAACCGATTTTTGAATGAGGGAACCTTGCTAGGAAGATCAAGTATAATCTTTCGGTTGCATTGCACCTCAATTTGAACGAGTGACGGGTTAGCCTCCCTCTTTTTAAATAATAGGAGATATTGCAGCTCAGTAAAGCTTGGGGCGCGGTTAAGTGTTTGCATGAATAAAATATACAAGCAAGTTAGCATGGCGTAACCATTCGGGAGGATTTGGAACGGAGCCAACCCCATGCTCCGAAGAGTCGCCATAAGGAAGTGATTAAATGAAGGCACCGCACCATATATAAACATGTGGCAAAGGCAAAGCCACGTATCCGAAAGGTAGCCTATGAGCAAATTCCGCTTTGGGCGGTAGAAGCACATCGTCCTCTGGGATGACATATTATGAACAACTTCTTCACAACGCCCTATGTGTAAGGATCGAAGAGGCCTTCTCCGAAGGATCAAGAGAAACCTTAAAGTTTGGGGGAGTGCGGTCGACGATGGGGCCAACTGGGATCAGACGATATTTCCCCAAAGTTATGGAAGTAGCAAGTCCAACTAGGATCGACAAAGACTTCGCTTCAAAGATAGTTGAGCTTCCTTCATTTGACTTACGCCAGGATGATTTGTGCATCATTCTATATAATAAAGCTTGTGTTCAAAATGGTCAGGTGTGCCCAATCGTTAAACTATTAATACCTAACCCAATGAATACTTGGAATTCGGAAGGTAATTGATGTGTACCAATCGCCAATTGGATTCCAAATATTAACCACGAGCGTGTGTGATGTGTAATCTATATGAAAACGGGCTCGGCGTCCTGAATGCCGTGAATAAACCATTCCGTGTAGATGGCTCACTCACACTAGAAAAAGCAATTTGTATTAGCTATTAATGTCTTTTCTTCTACACTTACCTATTATCGATCAACGATCGATAACAGATTCATTGTTCGAAGTGACACAGAAAGCTCTTCCTATTCCAGGTACACAGACTGTGCAATGACAAGACTAAACTAATGCAAGCAATTATTGATTGATGAGTCTGAATCGGGAAGAAAATTATCAACATAAGTCGATTTTAGTTTCCTGGAAAGTGATAACAACCTAAGCTGCATGCAAGACACTATCCTAAGTTATTATCACCTCTTAGAAAAACCAAAATCGATCCGCGATCCGCAAGATCTCATATCAGAATCAACTTGGTACAAGTTAATTCTGATTCTGTGGATGAAGATAGCAAAACTTGTCGAGCACCAGTCAAACCCTACCTTCGTTCCATGAAGAACTTTGGACTCGATTTACTATCTTCTTCCACAAAATCACAATCAGCTCGAATCTTCCTCTTCATCTATCATCAACATAACCTCATCATTGATAAATGATGTAACAACACATCAAAATCCATTTACTAACCTTCGAAATTGAGAAAAGCGACGAGTTCTTCAATTTAGGCTGGCTCGAACCAGAATATTGGGATCAGCCCGTAAAATGAAAAAAAATGGAGATCTGATCCCTCTTATAAAATAAAGAAGAAGAAGAAGAAGAGAGAAAGGCAAAAAATTATGCTAAGTACTTGGATCGGTGCCGATCTGATCTAATTGGATCGGTATCGATCCAATTTATTTCCTCCAAATAACCTCAAACTTTCCTTGTTTGCTCACCTCTATGTACATATTTATTCTGGAAGTTATCAAGTCAAGATCACTCCGTAATTATGACTAATAAAGATTTCCACTAAGGACTTGATAGTTAGTCGAAACGTCATAGGCAACTACATAAGGAAGCTAGATACGACTAATAAAGCTTCGTGAAATGGAAATCGGAAGATAAATAATTCTAGAGCATGCCTTGTTTCCAATGAAAGCAAGCTCTGGGAGAAATGTTAACCGGATTTTTAACCCAGCATAATTCAAAAGGAGATAGAACATTCAAATTGCACTAGAACGACTCAAAACTTGACCGGAAGACCTAAAAGTACATGACAAAAGAAACCCCGAAAGTTTGGACCAAAAATACGCTAAGTATTTGGATCAGCACCGATCCGATCTAATTGGATCGGTACCAATCCAAATTATTGACTTATGGATTTTTCGGTCCACATGCATTATATTCCTACATCTCTCCTAAACTTATCTACCGACTTTGATAACTTTTCGAGCATCTGAGTTGAAGAAGTCAAGGCTTATCCGATTCTGGTAACAGTTCAAACTAATTTACAAGTGAACCATCATCAAAACTAGTCGATAAGCTATGAAATCACATGGGGAACCTCGAATGCAAGAAAAAAGCCAAAGAAGAAGGAGTAGTGCAAAAATTGCACAACATTTTGGATCAGTACCGATCGGATCCAATTGGGTCGATACAGATCAACAAACTTCATTCGAAATTGCCCCAAACTTTACATGCCTCCTCCTGTGGATAACTACAAGCTTCTAGTACTCTGATTCCAATCCAAGTGTTATCTAAATCCTATAAATACCATCGTATCTTCAACAGAGAGGGGGCCGACTGCTCTGATCATCGGGGAAACTCTGCTACTAAGATTCTTCAACCTTCTTCCTCCTCATAATGGCTGCCATGGAACAATTGAGATCCTTTGTTTTGTCTCCATCAATGGTGGTCTGATCTGTCTTCGTTTATTTATTATAATTGTAAACAGATTGTACTTATGATCGACAGTCAATCCATCAATAAAATCTATAAAGTGGAAGTAGGCTTCGTTAACAGCCGCACTACTATAAAAATCTTGTGTTTCTCTACTTTATTTTATCTTTTCTGCAATTTGAAGAGGGCTCTACTTTATTTGTTCTGATAAATAGGGTTGGTGCTTTCACAATCATATCAGGGTGTTGATCCATTTTTTGGGTTGACAACTACTTGAAAATGAAAACGAATGTACAAGAGTAGACATGATTTAAGGTACCTTTGGATGGAAGAGAGTTAATTGTCACTTCTGCTTCATAAAGAAACAACGAAAACAAAAAATTTTAAAATAATAATTGATGCTTAACATTATAATAAGAAACATGATTTCTATTCCAAAATGTATTTCCATACAGAAATTTTTTTTCTATGAGATTATTTCTTTGAGTTCAAGATAATTGATCAAAGAACTCCCCACTATAATCTAGTTACAGTATATGAAATAAATAGTCTATATTAAATGGATGATGGACCTTCGTATTAAGTACACCATTATAGTAATGACAAAAATAGTAGGAGCATGCCACATAACACTTATTGATTGCATCAAGTTATAAAAATTGTTTTCATAGAAAGGTACTGCATATATTTATGAAATAATATCTATTTTTCTGTGATAACTATAGGACAAACAGTTTTATTTCAATGAGAATATTATGAATATTCATTATGAAATAAAACTATAATGTGATCTGTGTTTTCAAAACAAAAAAGATGCATTAGAAAACACCGAAGTATCTAAATTGTTTTACGATATTGTAGAATTATAGACTGAGCCATAGTTCTGAGAAGTAATTCTTTGACCATATAATTATGAATCTATAGAACTAGTAAATTAAACCTTAGATAAATAAAGGAAAATCACCTATTCAGTGTGAGAGTCATAAGAGTTGATAAACTCTTTATTTTGATACATATAGATATATGCAATCACTAGTCTAATAATACCAATATATGTATTTGATATATATGGGGCATGTCTATGATAAGCTCATAGAAAATAAAATGGAAGTAAAATAAAATAATATGCAATAAATGATTTGATTTGATCGAATGTGTGAGTAATATGGAAAGAGTTCTAAACATACCTAAAATGAATTAAGATTCAATCTCAAGAGTCACTCCTCCTTATAATACATAATAATGTGTTGATAAGGAGTAATCGAACTTTGTTGGACAAAAATGATTAAATGATGAGTGAAGTTGAGTAAAATTCTTTCTATAAGGTGTGTACTAAAGAATAGTAAACAAGGTTGATATTAATATCACCTGAAGAATAGTTTGCAAAGTCGTGCATGATATATGTTTATAAGAAACCGCATCATGTACTGGGCCAAGGAGTTAGCAAGTTGTGTGAGTCAAAGGACTACACGTAATATTTGTACATAAGAAATCTTGTATGAATCGCACCAAAGGAGTTTGGGGATGATAGTCACTGGATGAGTGATTTATGTTATGAACATAAATATTATGAACTTATATCAAATCAGTTATATGTATGGTAATTCATAAAATATTTATGAATGCCCATTCCGTTGTAATAAGAAATAATTGTTGTTTCAAGAACTACCAACTTCGTAGCAAAGGAATTTCTTTAAACAATTATTGGTAGTAAATGGATTTGGATACGATTTAGGGATAAAACTGATTACCAGGGATGAAATGAAATCAAACAAACGTAAATGAACGCATAAAATAATACCATCTAATGATAATTCTTGCATATTAAAGAAGAAACCGTGGGTTTCTTATCAATATCAAGAATAAATAATCCTCGGTTGTTTAGTTAAACCATTAAGAGTATTGACTTTATGATAAGGTATGATGTGCAAATCCAAAATAGATTCCAAGTACATTATCAAAATATGATTTTGATAGTTAGACCCGAATAGATATGATCCATCGACCGAAAATTTGTTTTTAAGAGAAAGTCAAATGCAGTTGGAATATGTTGAGCCACATTGATAAGAATAAAATTATGAATTTCAATGGTTGAAATTGGCATACTAGATTATCCATTCAATGCGCTTAAATTGATTCGGATTCTACTTGCAAAATGATCGCCTTTTATGAATTTGTGTTTTGGTGCATACGTGTTTAACTGGAAAATTCTAAATAAAGATTTAGATTAGACGTTTGCACATAATAACTAAAGTGTGTCGAAGTTAGTAGGAGCAATATCGAATTTGTGGGTTTTGGATATGATCCAAGAACCAATACAAAAGTACCGTTTACAAGCATCAAAACAAGTATTTTGATAGAAATATCAAATAGTTTATTTCAATCAAAATGCAGAGGAAGCGTTTGTCCATAAGAAAGAATGTTGAACGTATACTAATATTTCTAAACATAAGAAAACAACATGTTGTTGATTGTTAATGATGTACTTGTGTTAAAATTAGCATTTAGTTTTTTTAATACTTGACGTTGGATTTGCAAATGATGTCTTTTATAGTCAGTATAAAGGACATTAGGAATGTCCCAAACAATATGTATAAACATCTTATTAAAATGTTTAATAAGAAACATGTAAGATGGATTCTTTATGCATTGGCAATAGGAATTATCATACATGTTATGCTATTTACGATATCATGATTTGTTATGTATTTGATACATGATGCAAATATCAAATCCAAATTAAGGTCACTAAATGGTAGTTTAGAGTGTTCTTGTGTATTTAGGAGAATTTTTTATAGAAACATTGAACTCCTTATGAAGGCGTATTTGGACTCGGACTTCATATAGTGTCGAGTATGGTATGTCAATGTAAATTTATTGTTCAAAGATTGGTTAAGAAGCTTTAAGTTGGAAATGTTCCAATGTGGATGATTAAATAAAAGGTCAAGTATATCGCTTTGAATAGTGCCATAACAAAAGCAATTTATATATATAATAAATGCACAAATTTATAACTGAGCTGGGGGTGATTCCAAATATTGAGAATCCCATAACATTGTTATATGATAATAATTTCATGATATAGTTCGTAAAAGAACTTAGAGTTCACTAGAGGTCAAGGGACATACCCTGAACTGTTCCACGTGATAAAGGCAGTTTATCGACGTTAGAGAGAGTTGATTAACATAGTAGATCATTGAAACATAATAACATACTCATTCACCGAGGGACTGACCCAATTAGCTTTGAAGGTAGCAATCGGAGAAGTTGGAATAATATTCCATAGTTGAACCCAAGTCCAAGTGGGAGATTGATAGAGTTAAGGGCAAGCCTTAGAGGCAATTATGTAATTTGTTATATAAATCTAACTCGATTACCAATCTCGTCCAAAGTAAAAGGCGTTTCCTCTTTGTTATATACTTGTTATATAATGTTATAAATTATTAATTAGTTAATTTAAGTATATATGTCAGAAAGTCCATAAACGATGTGTTTGTGATAACAATTACAAATAGTTATAACCATAAGTATTATATCACAATATGATAAGCATATCATTTTAAATATTCATAGTCAAAATGTGTCGAGACTGTACATCAATGCATCTATTGAGACTAGAGTATGTAGCGCTCTCCAAATATTGGGTGATATATTAATCATGGCTACTGAGGGCACTAAGGGTTACGTACTAATAATTATTAGATAACTATGGAATGACTCACTCGATTGTTTTCTATTGGGTAATATAACTAAGGTTAAATAAAAAATATCGAAGTAACTAATTTACACATTTCTTCTAACTTGAGAATGCAGTTGATCTTCAATATGAAAGCCCTACTTTTATTATAGTTAAATCATAGCACGACATCCATCGAACGACTATATTTAGGTCGAGTGGAAATATAGAAAGTGAAATACTATTCAAGAGAGTATCCGTCTCCTCAATTATATAGGGTTTGTATCACGATCAACCGAAGCCAACTCAAAGTCAAAATTATGGCTAGAGTAGTTCGGTTAATAATTATTATTATTACCGAACAAAGGACTTTATGTTTAGAATATAAAGTCGAATATGGATGATATTGGAATTTTTACCATAACCAAATTTCATAAGTCCAAAGTGATATAGTTTTGACAAAGAGAATTGGTGTAAATAATCGTCATTATCAATGGCTGCTTATAACAAGTAAAATAGGATTTTGCCAAAAGATGTGTAGGCGATAAATTTAGCCAAAATATCACACCACTAGCTAAGGTGAAAGTTGAATATTAATATTTGAATTGTTCAATATTAACCGCTGACTGAATTTAACCCTTTGAGTTGCACAACCCATAATGATGAATTCTTCGAAAAACCACACGATTTAATTAATATATAAAATGTTGTAAATTAATTAACATTTAGGAAACATTAATTATCATTTAATTTAGTTGATGTTTAGGAGTTTTTTGTAATCATTTAAATGCATTTATAAAAGTTATATTTGGGTGCATTGATATACGATATCGATGTAATTTTAAATGGGTTTAAATAAAAGAAAATTGCATGAAGTGATTTATGAAAATTTTATGTCATTTGATGGCATGCAATTTCAGCTATACCATATGAGAAAAGAGAAGTAGGGAGAGAGAGATGATCGAGTGGAGTAATTAGGGAAGTTTTAATTTAAAAAAAGAGAAAAGTTTCATTCTTTCAATTCAAACATATCTACTAATTCATTTTCCATAGACAATTCATTCTTTCTCATTCATATTTTTCTCTTCTCTCCTCCTAGCCTTCCATGGCAAAAAAATAACATCAAATAAAATATGACACAAGTGGTTCATATAACTCTTGCAAGGATTGCATATGAATATTGGAGTTCTAAGGATATTTCTTCATTTAAGGTGCACTCTTTTGGCAACATCTCAAGGTAATAATTCTAATTTCATTTATTCATCATTCACCTTGTTCATATGATTTGGATCCATCGCATATTTCATCTAATCTAAATATTTGTTTATTTGATTACATAGATTAGATCCCCTTTTGATGCATCTTAATTCATTATATAGGTTCACCATGTTGTTTTGATTTAGATTCATTTTAAGGTAAACTTTGATTGCTTACTTTTCATCTGGTCATCATTAGATCTATATCATATTTTTTCACATTTAATTAATTGTTCATATTGTTTTATAGCCTAGATCCAAAACCTTTGCAACACATACACACATATGCCTAATTTATCCTCTCTATTTTTGTTATTGTTTTAAATTTGCTGTTTAAGTAAAAGAAATTGATTGAAATTTAAGCTTTAATTAATAATACAATTCTTTTACTGAATCAAATAGAAAACATATGTGGCTTATTAATGTCTATATATACATTTTTTGTGTTTGTATTTTGAATACAATCTTCCGGTTCTTCATACTTCTGTTTGAATGTTCAAAAAAAGCTTTATAAACATAACTGGATTTTTATGCAAAATATCACAAATCCTTGAATTTCCTTTAAATTTAAGTTAGACTTTAATTTGTCACTTTATTTTAAAGTATATATTACATTATAAATTTTATCATACAAATGTTGTTTTATGTTTAAAACATTATTTACAATGATTTGCATATGTGTATGCGTATTAACTTAAGATCTATAAAATGGACTTTTATTTAAAATCATATATTTTAAATCACAAACCCTTCCTAACTTTGAAACTATATTCAAAACTTTGGTTTTTTAATTTCAAACTTAAAAAATAGCGAAACTTAATTTTAACAAATTTATATATATGTATGTATATGTATATTTAAGCTCTATGATGTGCACGTAAATGTGCATATTTTTACTTTCATATTTAATCGAATTTAATTAAATAAATGATCATATTGGGTATTTTAACATGTTTAAACCGAAGTTCAATTTTTTTCAAATCGTCATATATTCATCTTCATATAGGGACAAAATGGTCATTTTTGTGCATATATTAATTTGAGAATTTTTACTTGAACATTTTTATGATTTTTTTATACGAATTTGGATTCAAATGGAAAAGGCTTCATGGAAAATATGCATGCACAAGAAGAATGAAACAATCGAAGATGGAAATAATTCATTTCATGAAACATGGAGGACTCCACCTACCCACTTACCATGATGTACACTTAGAAGCTAATGCACATGCTAATGGAAGTTAAAGTCACATGTACATTTAAGTGGGGGATTAAGACATGGTAATGATTACTTCGTGGCCACACTACCTCAAGGGCAATTTGGGTAGTTCCCAAAAAAGTGGATTAGGGTTTCATACATGTATAAATACCCCTTATGTTCATGTAGTTAGCCCTCTCTTCTCTTAGCCTCTTTAGTTTAGTTTAGACTCACAAATAAATCAAAGCTTTCTTTTCTTTATTTTCATGGCTACTTAGCCATTTCTTTTATGTAATTTTCCTTTTTTTATGCAATGTTAATTAATGTTCTTCTCTACTTAAATGTTCTTTTTCTTCTTGTGTTAGTAGCTTAGTTTCATTTCTTATGCAAGTAGATTAGTTTTTATTTCCTTTTAGTTAGCTCTCTTTTTCATTAGCTTGCATTTTCCTTTTCTTTTTGTTTCATGTTGCTTTCTACATTTATTGATATGATAACAAGTATGAGAGGCTAAACCCCTTCAATTTAGGGGTAACGAAGCTCTCTATTATGTAGATTCAACATTTTGATCATTTATGATCTCTTTTGTGCTTAAATGAAATGTTTGAAGTGGTTAAAATTTGTTGTTTTATATTTGAATTTGATAGCCAATGTTGTTGACACCAAATAGGCTATGCTTAAACATAAATTATATCTTCATCTACAGATGATTATGGTAATGAAGTGAATGTCGAAATCAAAATTTGATGGTTTATATTTCTAATCAGTAGTTAATAGGCCATGCTTAAAATGGATTTTATTTTCATGTTCATTGTCATTTTTCATGAGAGTTAAATAGTGGTTTAGTGGTTGTGTTATATTTGATAGTTTATATTAGGCTAATTAATAGCACAAATATGCCATACTTATGATAAGCACATCAACTAATTTCACTAATGACCAAAAGAGATATCATAATTTCATTTTGTTGATTTATGTGATCTAGAGAGTGGATTTATCTCTAAATTGCTTTCTATATCCATTTTCTTTTGCTAGTTTTTCTACATTTTTTTAGCTTAACATTCTCAACTTCAAATCTTTGTTAATTTGATTCAATAGGAATTTTAAAATCTTACAATTCCTCGTGGATCGACCCATACTCGCCACGTACTATCATTGTACGCTGTGTGTTTACGGTAATTTTAATTCAAAATTTATCGGTGATTTTCTAAACCGATAGAAAATTCATCGTTAAACAAGTTTTTGTTGCTGTTGCTGGGGAATTGCTTTGATTTTATTTTCTATTATTCGAATTTTTTTGTTTGATTTTATTGTGTGTTTGTTTTGTTTATTACTTTGCATTTAAAAAAAATTGTGTATGTTTGTTGTGTGAATTTGTTCTTGTGCATCTCTTGTTTTCAATTTGTATTTTCATTGCTTGTTCTACTAAAAAAACAACACATCCTCAATTTCAAAAAAAAAATTATTTCATTTCGTTTACATTTTATTTTACAGTTACATTTTTTTTACATTTCAGTCTCTTCTACATTTTGCACTTCCTTACACATTTCTTTGCATAACATTTCCTTACACATTTCAACATTTCATTCACCAAACAATACCACTGCCATTAGACATACCCTGCCTCCAAATCGCCAAACACACCTGCCTTCTTCGAATACAACAAACAAACTTACAAACATAGCACTGGCGTCTACATTGTCCTCTACTTCATGACTGCCAGAAACTACAAGACTGTTTGTGCATCAGTGCATCTGTGCACATATACCACTTTATAAACCATTCACAAACATACATCTCCTACCCACTGAACATCTGTTATCAACCTCTGTATCAATACTTCCAGTCATCTCCACAAACATACTAGTGCATTTCCTTTCAACCACTTCAACTTCCAACTCCTAACTGCCTTTTCATACTTCAACTTCCATAATCACTGTCATATACAGTAGTCACCTCCACAACACACTGCTACAACATCAGAATCCATACTTCAGCCACCAAGCCCGCTTCATTACCCAACGCCAAAAAACTTGTTTAACGATGAATTTTCTATCGGTTTAGAAAATCGCTGATAAACTCTGAATTAAAATTACTACAAGCATACAGCGTACAATGATAGTATGTGGCGAGCACAGGACAATCCATAGGGAATTGTTAGATTTTAAAATTCCTATTCAATCAACTTAACCAAGATTTGAAGTTGAGAATGTTAAGCTAAAAAATGTAGAAAAACTAGCAAAAGAAAATGGATAAAAATATAAGAGTAGAAGGCAATTTAGAGATAAATCCACTCTCTAGATCACATAAATGAACAAAATGAAATTATGATCTCTCTTTTGGTCATTAGTGAAATTAGTTGATATGCTTATCATAAGTATGGCATATTTCTGCTATTAATTAACCCAATATAAAACCATCAAATTATAACACAACCACTAAACCGCTATTTAACTCTCATGAAAAATGACAATGGACATGAAAATAAAATCTATTTTAAGCATGGTCTATTAACTACTGATTAGAAATATAAACCATCAAATTTTGATTTCAACATTCACTTCATCACCATAATCATATGTAGATGAAGAGGTAATTTTTGTTTGTGATTTTATAATCATAACCTATTTGGTTTCAACAACATAGGCTATCAAATTCAAATCTAAAACAACAAAATCTAACCACTTCAAACATTTCATTTAACCACAAAAGAGATCATAAATGATCAAAATGTTGAATCTACATACTAGAGAGCTTCATTGCCCCTAAATTGAAGGGGTTTAACCTCACATATTTGTCATCATATCAACAAATGTAGAAAGCAACATGAAACAAAAAGAAAAGTAAAATACAAACTAATGAAAAAGAGAGCTAACTAAAAAGAAATAAAAACTAATCTACTTGCATAAGAAATGAAACTAAGCTACTAACACAAGAAGATAAAGAGAATGTAAGTAGAGAAGAATATTAATTAACAATGCGTAAAAAAGGTAAAATTATATAAAAGAAATGGCTAAGTAGCCATAAAAAGAAAGAAAAGAAAGCTTTGATTTATTTGTGAGCCTAAACTAAACTAAAGACGCTAAGAGAAGAGAGGGCTAACTACATGAACATAAGGGGTATTTATACCTGTATGAAACCCTAATCCACTTTTTTAGGAACTACCCAAATTGCCCTTGAGGTAGTGTGGCCACCTAGTAATCATTAGCATGTCTTAATCCCCCACTTAAATGTACACATGGCTTTAACTTCCATTAGCATGTGCATTAGCTTCTAAGTGTACATCATGGTAAGTGGGTAGGTGGAGTCCTCCATGTTTCATGAAATGAATTATTTCCATCTTTATTTGTTTCATTCTTCTTGTGCATTCATAATTTCCCTGAATCCTTTTCCATTTGAATCCAAATTCCTATAAAAAATTATAAAAATGTTCAAGTAAAAATTCTCAGATTAATATATGCACAAAAATGACCATTTTTCCCTTATATGAAGATGAATATATAATGATTTGAAAATATTTGAATTTTGGTTTAAACATGTTAAAATAGCCAATATGATCATTTATTTAAATAAATTCGATTAAATATGGAAGTAAAAATATGCACATTTACATGCACATCAACATTTTCGGCATTCGAGCCATGACTTTGAGCTTGGTTGTTTGCATATGTTTTCGGCATTCAAGCTGGAACTTTGGGCTCGGTTGTTTACATACATTTTCGGAATTCGATCAAGGACTTTGGGCTTGGTTGGTTGCATACGTTTACAGCATATGAGGTAGGACTTCGGCTTGGTCGTATGCACATGTTTGTGGTTGGACTTTGGGCTTAGTCGTGGAATAGCGCTTTTCAATATTATGATTAAAACCAGTAGGTTTTTCAGTGAGACCCTAGCCTATGATGTCACTATATTATTATATTGCATTTACTAATTTGTTGGGTGCAGTTGACATGGGTTAATGTATGGTTTCCGAGTATAAGTGTTGTTTTTACTAGCTTATAAATATTATACACTTACATGATGCATATCACTCACAAGATGTATTTCTGACTCCTTTATTCCTTTCTCCTTTTTGTTTACTCTAATAGATAGGTAGAGAGGATCAGCGTGATTTAGAAGGCGTAGCGGTATGATGGAGATGCACAATTACTTAATAGTTATCTACTACTTATTTGATGGTTTACCTAGATATTCAAACTATTTATTTATTTGCAGTATCTAAAGACTATCACTATAGTTTATTTTATTTATAAGGGATTACAATATTTTTTATTTTGGTATTATAGTTGGTTCCTTCCACTATGAGTATCAAAAAGCGTAGAATATTGTAGATAGATTTGTAATTTACTTTATAAATTATTTAAAAATGATCCATTATCTATGAGGTCCACGATTCCAGTTCCATTGTTAGACATAGGACGAGACATTGCAGATGGCAGGTTATTGCATTTGGTATCAGAGCTTAGATTAGAGATTCCTATTTAATTAGGAAGTCACTCTGGTCGGAATCCAAAGTCTTGTCATTTACTTTTGCTTTTAAATTTGAACTGTTTATCTCTGCACTGCACAACACTGCACTATACTAGCTTACATTTAGCACGGGGGGTTGGATAAAATATTCTAATCTCGATTATTTACTGAGTTTAGTTGATATGGGCTCTAGACATTCAGAGTGACTAGCTGCAATTCCTTATGGAAAATCTTCATAACACTGTAGCCCCGAAGCTAAGTCAAGTTCTACAACTGTTTCCAGCAAACTCTCCTCTGATCGTCATATTGAGAAAACGGAGGTTTCTCGCCCGTTGACTGACCTTTTCTCTAATGTTCCCATCCTCTGAACGGAAGATGTAAGTCATGCCCCCGATGTTATCGAATGTGTTATATCTTTATATAACCAATGAATTCCCAAGCCTCCAGGATCGACAAGGCCGCTCTTCGTAGACTGTGCTCTAGATATGTGATTCCGTTTGGAGATGTTCTAGTTCCTTCAGTGAATGATGGGGTTCATTTGTCCCCCGGAAGGGTATACAGCATGCAATAAGTTCATGTGTTGGGCCGGATGCGTGCCACCCTTCAATTCTTTTATTTGGGAGATGCTAAAATATCTCGGAATAGCTCCCACTCAACTACACCCGAATAAATATGCCTTCTTCATGGTGCTTTCTTGTTATTCATAAACGTTCTATTCCACTGCCATCTCCTGAGGACATCAGGTTTATTTATAACTCCAATGGATGGATAGGAAGCCTTCCCTACACTTTCCTCATTCCTTTGCCTAGCTGTCAAGTTTTAACTAGTGCTTGGAATAAACTCAACCTTTTTAAACATGAATGGTTCTATGTCCGATGTTCGCCTGGCTTCGTGAGGCGATGGTTGGAAGGATGTAAGTGTTGTCTTCACTTTACTCCCAAATCCTATAGTCCAAGTCATATCCTGAACCATCTAATATCTTGAAAATCTATAGGCATCTATCCATGTCCAGAGGATGAAATTTTCTCATGGGCAATTTCTGCAATTCGTGCCACCCCGATTGAAGACATGGACATTAGATCCCTTGTAATCGATGATGGCTCTCTATTTGGGCTGCTAGAAGAAAGTCACATCATTGGGCCTCCAGGAAGCGCTGCATCACCTAGAAATGTTGTAGAATAAGAAGACGATGCTAATAACCCTGTCGTGCCCCTAATCGAGGGAACTCAGAATGACATCGAAGAGGGCAAAATTAGAGGTGTCGAAACCGACAAGCCTAGCAGTGCTGATGCAGGTCCAGGCAAAGCACTTGTGGTCGAACCATCATAAGGCGCACAACTTCACATTCCAGAAAAGAGAGGAAAAGCGTGCATATAAACTCCGTAGGAGAAAAACTGCTAAAGAGCCTGAGTTTATTATCACTTCCGTCGACGAGGAGTCTTCCTCTCAACAATTAGAAAGCTCGATGGAAGGGTTCTCGAACCTTCCAATCCCTGTTGACATCATGACTTATGACTTCCCTAACACAAGTATTAGAGGGCTCAATTCCCCTACCAGAAGTGATAACGAATTCTTCCTACCGGCAAAAGGGAGAAAACTCCTATGAGCAAGGATGTAGCAACTGGTCCTTCCAAGGAACACTAGGGCACTCAGAATCATGCGCACTTCACCGCACGATTTTCACCTATCTTTTGTTCAATGGTAACTTATATACTTTTGTTCGGTTTGTAGGTGCGATGTGTCAATCCCATGCTTTCTATTATTTAAGGGGCTCCTCGATGCTGTACAGATCCAACCGAGGTTGATAATCGGGTAGGTGCAGAGAGAGAGAGAGATGACGGTCGGGAAAGAAGTCGTCATTCGAAGGAATCTTCATCTTCCAAACATAGTCCTAGTCTCAGTTATCTCAATAGGAAATTCAGCCAAATCTTCCTATATACGGTGGCGATTAGACTTCTTTTCATGGTCCTCAAGTTGATGTACCACCCAAGCAATATTCTGGTTCATCTAGGTCCAGACAGTCCCATAATCGAAGGTCGAGCAAATGCCCAATCGTCACTTCTAATCCATTGGTGCTGATTGTGGCTTCTGAGGCTTCCATGGCAGAAAAACTGGCTGAACTTAAGGTCAATTTACTAAAGATTTGCTTTGATGGACTTAAGTTCCTTCTCTCCATTCATACAAACCCTCGGAATGCTAAAGCGAGTTCCCTCGCATGTGTCTACGACATTTTTGTGCAACACGGATCATTCCAACACCTAGCTAAAAAGATCTCTGAGGTGTCTACCGAGAGACAGCACAAAATCGATTGTGTCAAGTTAGAGGTGACCCATCAGAAAGATTTAATTAAACATCAAGACAATGAGATCTCAAAGTTGACAGTGAAGAACCGAGGCAGAAAAAAGTGCCAAAGAAACATCTGAGGTAGTGATTTGTCTAGAAGCTTCCCACAAAAAAGAATTGGATGCTGCCCTCAACCGCAACGGTGTGCTTACCTTGGAAAAGGACACCTTGCAAAAGGAGAAAAATATTTAGCCCATTGCATTGAGGAGCTTGAAGAACTTGTTAAAAAGTAGAGGGAAGAGAAAATCGAAGCCCAAAAGGAGTCGCAAAGATATTACGAAGAGGCTGTTGAAGCCCGAGGACTGAAAATTAAGCTTGAGGAGAAACTCGCTCAAATCAAAGTCCTTAAGGAAAAGGCAAGAGAAGCGGGCCACAATGAGATTAGAGAACAAATCGAGGCTGAGATAGGAAGATGCCATGGAAGCCGATCGAAATGAAATTAAGGACATATTTGATCCCCTGATCTTTGAATATAATGCTAAAGTCCTTATCCATCTCTGTTTGATTTTTCTTGGATAGGGCTACCTCGAGTCATTCGCCGAGGTCTGGGAATACATTGTCGAAATGAAAAAGAAAACCCTCGATGAAGCTGATTTAGAAGAAGAGAAGTCGGTACAATAGATTCTTCATAGGGATGAACCTTTAGACCTTGCTGCTGCAAGAATCTAATACTTTGACATCCTAGCACCCTTCGGTAAAGGGAGAAACACTGCTAAATCTTTGGAGTCCGATCCTAAGGGCCCCTCCTCTTCTCAATTAGTCGGAGCATCCATTTCTCTCAGCTTGGGAAAGGATCTAAGCTACGATGAACCGGTTATCAATCTAAGGTGCTGACTCGTATTCTAGAGGGGAGCACTCCGATGACAACTGAGGGTCAGCCGAATGTAGATATCTCACTTTATTCTCCACTTTTCGAGATATTTCGCTTCATGTCCAATAGTCATTGGCTTATTTTCTTGTTTTCGTTAATCTACAGGTCTTTCGGGTCTTAGTAAAACTCCAGGAAGTGGTGCCGCCGTAGAGCAACAATCGAAATCTATTGAAATCTCGACGGCCATCGACATTGCAGTGCTCGGCGCTCAAATTATCGGAGCGCTTAATGATGAAAAAGCTGACGAACCGCCGCTGCTTGATGAATCAGATGAAGTTGTAATTACTGGTGCCACTGAACATATCAATGAGCTTAGTTTAAAAGAATGCATCGAGAGAGAGAGAGAGGAGTTGCTAAAGAAAAAAGCTAAGGCTGAACTCGTCGATGCGGACATTGATGACCCAAATCTCGTTCCATTACAATTCATTCCACTCGGCGGGTCGGTTCCCCAAGAACTCCCTCCAACCTCTGAAGGCTCTCTTGCCAATGGTGGAAAAAGATCAAGGAAAAGGGCAAGCGAAAGTTTGGGCGGTGGCACTCCTAAAAAATCCAGAAAGGAGAAAGGGCATAAGAAAAGTCATCACTTCGACTTAGTTTGTATAACTGGTTTTCTCTTTTGTTAGTCGTGAATGTGCGGGTATGGCCCCGTTATTAAATAAATTTTGTACCACAATTTTGAAGTTTAGCATGCAAATAAAAATTCTTTGTTTTCTTTCAAACTCTTACATGAATTTTGTCTATGTAGTTGAGCTATTACTTCTCCATTCAATGTACTTGTAATTCGTTGCTCATTGATCTGGATGATAATCTGTTAATTCTATCCCAAGGCCTTCATGTGGTCGTGGCCCCGAGTTATACCAAACACGGGGCTCGAGACCTAATGTAACGATGTTGGATTCAGCAGTTTGAGCGATTATACTCCAACCCCCAGTCTCGGGTTAACGGAGTTAGATAGCGGATGGTCGAACTCCATCTTTAGTAAATTTATACTCCTCCTGTTGGTTTTAGGCCAGAGTGTATGGAATAGTGAGTGGTCGAACCACATTCATCTATTTGTTTATACTCATATATGCACTCTGTGGATAAGAGTTAGTCAACGGGCGGTCAGATCACACCCATTCATGTTCGTACTCCAGTCTATGCTCTAGGGACTTAGAGTTATTTTGAAAAATAGTCGGACCATATTTTTGTAAATTGATTAATTTGCCTCCAAGTCTGAGGTTTAACTTAGCGAGCGATCGGTTGTATCATGATCGCATTTGATTCATATTTGTCCCATAATTTGATAGGATTAATTTGGTTATTGGATGGTCGAGTCACATCCATCCCTCATTAGGTATTCCATCCATCTTGTGTGAGCGAGAATCATCGAATGAATGGTCGGACCATTCTAATTTCATTTAGTTCAACCATGAACTTATGTGATTGGCTAGCTCCAGACTCTGGAAACTTGCTCAAACATATCAATATTAGTTAGTCGAGTATCTAACTAATATGTAGTGTTACAATAATCACAAATATGAAGGAAGTTTCAAACTTTATTTGACAAACGGAGAGAAATGACATAATCTGTCTTATTACATATCTGGAAAACCAAATGCTAAAGAAAATATGAAAATTGAATACAACTGAATGAAAATGAATAAACTAAGTGAAATAGCGTCGTAAATGCTCGTTATTCCATACCCTTGGGAATGTGATACTATCAACAGTCGCTAGTTTAAAAGTTCCCTCTCCAAGCCTCTGTTTAATGACATATGGTCCTTTCCAAGTAGGATTCATATGCGACGGGGTAGGAAAAACCCATTTCAAGACGAGAACATAGATTTCAAAGGTTCTAGGTCGAACTTTAGTATTGTAGTGTTGGGCGACTCGGTGTCGGTGTGTAGCTTCTTCTAAATCAGCTTCTTCATGCTTCTTGTCTACAAAGTTTGGAGATTCCAAGAGGAAATCTCTATTCATTATAAGATCGTAGTAGTTTATATATGAGAAGGGAATTCGAGTTCAACAGGAATTACGGCTTCAAAGCCGTAAGCGAGGGCAAATGGAGTATGGCTAGTCGCAGACTTGTGGGCGGTTCTATAAGCCCATAGTGCTGTTGGGAGTTCATCCACCCACTTGCCTCTAGCATTTTCCAAACGCTTCTTCAGAATGGACTTTATGATTTTGTTAACAGATTCAACTTGTCATTTGCTTGAGGGTGGGCAACCGTCGCAAACCTTTTTTCAATATGATGCCGACGGCAGAAGTCTTTGACTTCAGAACTGTAGAACTGAGTCCCATTATCAGTTACAATAGTTCATGGAAGACCAAAATGACAGATTATGTTTCAGACGATGAAGTTGATTACTTTCTTTGTCATGATTGTGGCTAAAGGTTCTACTTCAGCCAATTTAGTGAAGTAATCAACTACGACGATGGCGTACTTCGCACCACCCTTAGAGATCGGTAGGGAACCGATAATATCTATGCTCCATATGACAAATGGCTATAGGCTGACCATTTGTGTTGATTTCCATCGACAGAGCTCTCTGAACTTTTTCTTACATCTGGCATTTATGGCATCGCCTTGCATAATCACTAACATCTCGATTAACAGTAGGCCAAATATACCCATAATTGAGTACTTTCTTTGCTAGGATTTGCCCCCCGGTTTGATTGCCACATTCCCCTTCATAAACTTCCTTTAGGACTCATTTTATTTCAACATGAGCGATAAACTGGAGCAGGGGGATGGAAAAACCCTTTCTATACATAACTCCTTCCCGAATGATATACCGTGAAGTTTTGCGAAAGACTTGCCGTTTTTTATTCCTCCGTTTTGGAAGAACTCCCCATAGGAAATAGTCTTTAATTGGAGTCATCCATGACTCCTTCTCAGGCTCCATCTCTAGCAACCGGCCGATTTCCATTAGATTTATACTTGGAGCATTTAATATTTCGACTAGGACCAAGCCCATTTGTTGCGCATCCCCGGTGCTAGTAAACTTTGCCAATGAGTCGACCTCTCTTTTTTCATCTCGAGGAATGTGTGTAATATCATAGTACTCAATGTCAGTTAATAGCTCTTGGATTCAGGTAAGGTACGGAGCGAGACATTGTCTTTTAGCTTGGTAATCTCTCCTGACTTGGATACTACCAATTGTGAATCGCAAGATATTTCAAGAGATTTTATCCCCATTTCTTTGGCGAGGTTAAGTCCAGCAATCAGAGCTTCATACTTAGCTTCATTGTTTGTTGCAGGGAAATCAAGCTTTAAAGCATATCAAATTGACCAATGTTCTGGAGTTACTAGCACAATTCCAGCTCTAGAACAACGATCATTAGATGCCGCATCCGTACAAAACCTCCATCGTCTGGTAGGGGTTCCACTACTCTTTGGGAAATAAACTTGTGCAGTAAATTCTATTATAAAGTCCTCCGGTGCTTGTCCCTGAATAGCCCTCTGAGGAAGATAAGTGATGTCGAATTGGCTTAGTTCGATATTCCACTTGAGCTACCTTCTAGACATCTCAGGTCACTGTAGGACCTATCATAACGGCTGGTCGGTGTAAACATTGATAGGATGAGCCAAAAATAGGGTTGGAACTTTCATGAGACAATTAACAAGCACTGTGCCAATTTTTCTATCTTCAAGTAGTTCCTTTCAGCTCCTGCCAATCGCTTGCTAACATAATAAACCGGTCTTTAGATTCGGTTCTATTCGTGAAGATTGCGACACTTATAGCATGTACCGACACGGCCAAGTAGATATACAAGCCTTCATGATCTACCAGCTTTGACAGGATGGGATGTCTCTCTAGGTGGTTCACCAAAGCTCGGAATGCCTCTTTACAATCCTGCATCGAATCAAAATTCCTTTTCCATCCTCTAATCAAGTCAAAGAAAGGAATGCATTTATCAATTTCTCTAGAAATAAATCGACTTTGGGCGGAAATCTTCCCATATAGGCTCTGTACTTATTTGAGGGTCTTTGGTGCTTAGACGTTGCGGATAGCTTGGATCTTCTCGGGATTAGCTTTGATTCCGTGGGCATTAACAATGAAACCAAGAACTTTCCTGATGCAACGCCAAAAGAAAACTTAAGAGGATTGATCTTCATTTTGTAATATCAAAGGATAACGAACAATTCTGCCGAATCTCTAATGTGGTCGCTAGATCATCGCGGCTTCACGAGCATATCATCCAAGTACACCTCCATCGTTTTTCCGATCGGATTTTTAAACATTATGTTGACTAGACATTGATAGGTCGCTCCAGCATTCTTTATTCCAAATGGCATCACCACATAACAGTATAATCCAACATCGGTAATGAAGTTGGTGTGCTCTTGATTAGGAGTGTGCATTGGGATTTGGTTATATCCCAAGTATCCATCCATGAAAGATAGTAATTCGTGTCCCATGGTCGAGTATACCATCTGGTCGATCCTTGGTAAGGGAAAGCTGTCTTTCGGGTACGCCCTGTTCAAATCTGAGTAATCAACGCATGTCTGACATTTCCCATTCGCCTTTCTCACAAATACAAGATTAGATACCCACAGGTTAGATGGCGTCGCAAATAAACCCATTGCTTTTGAGCCTATCCACCTCCTCCTTAAGTGCAGCAGATCTCTTCGGATTCATGCTATGCCTTTTCTAGTTCACCGAGACATGCCTTGGGTCGATATTCAATGCATGGCTCGCAATGGCAGGCAAGATCTCACACATGTTAGAGTGAGTCCAAGTGAACATGTCAAGATTCGCTCGAAGAAAACCGGCAATTTCTTTAATTATCATGGCGCTGAGCTGCGATCCGATCTTTAGGACCCATGACGGGTCATTGTGGTACACCGTGATGTCAATTGTCAGCTCAACTGGTGCAGCCTTGGTCTCTTTGGGCTCCTCCTCATCATCCCTCGGATCTATGTATTTATAGAACCGACTATGGTGCCCGAGCCAAGGCTCAGGTGCTGGTTGTCAATTTTAGTGGCTTGGATGTAGAGAGACTTGTCCATACCCTTACCTTTCTCCTTCCGTTGAGCATCCCTCAATTCAGCTACACAGCAGGCACGCCTGATCGCCTGATCACCATGAATAACTCCAACGCCATTATCTATCGAAAACTTCAAAGTCAAACGCTACGGAGCAAGAGCTGCCTAGAATTAAGCTAGGGCCGGTCGACCCAGTATAACATTGTATGGAGAGTCAACGTCCAAGAGAACAAACGGCAACATCCGCACTCTTCTTTGGTCAACTTCTCCCAACTCCACGGGCAATTCAACATAACCAACAGCTTTGGTTGTAGCATCATTAAAGCCATGAATGCGAGCTTTAGTCGGTTTCAAGTCCTTGGCTTCCATCCGCATCTAATCATAAGCTTTTTGGAAAATTATATTCACGGAGCTTCCACAATCAATCAAAATCCTCCTCACCAAGGCGGGGCTGATCATGGCCGAAATGACCATTAGGTCAATCATCAGTGCCTCCATGTTACCTGCATCTCTATTCCTGAACATAATTCCATTTGTCATTGTACATTGTTGCTTTGCCGGAGCTCCATCTTCTGTACTCGAACAACATTCAAAATTTACATGCATGATCGTGCTACCGTAGCGCTCCATCTCATGCCAATTCTTATCAGCTGGATGCGGTCCTCCGACTATTGTAGTGCTTACAAATCTTCCACCTATCCACGCAGGCACCTCAGCTTTGTGCGGTGCTTGTCCTTGGTTGGGGTTAGATATCCCCTGCCTGCCATCCTACGAGGCTTTTACAAACTTCTGTAACTTTCTCTCTCGAGTCAATTTTTCGATGAAATCCTGGAGATGCCTGCATTCATTTGTGTTATGACCATAACATTCGTGGAACCAACAATATTTTCCGGTTTGTTTCTGCATTCCCGTTGATTCTTTCGGAGGCAGCTTCCTGTACTGCATGGTATTGCAGGTAGAAAAATAGACATTCTCTAAGGATGTATTCAGTGGTATATAGGTATCGTACAACGGAATCCTAAGCTTTTCTCTTCCAAAATTCCTCTTTCGTTCTCGGCTCCTATCTCCACCTTTCTTTTGTTGATTGGGTTTGTTTTGGATATTCACTTAAACTTTTCTAGAACTATCACCAGTCTGCTTCATCGCAATGTTACTTTGTACTCCCTCTCCATTTAGCCCATAACATTCTTTTTCTAGAGCATCGGGCTTCCTATTTCCTCAAATAGCGAGCCGCCTTTACATAAAAGAGTTCCAATGGTGCGGGTGGCTTGCTAGCTAACCAATCACCAAAATTTGATTCTAGATCGATCCCTCTTGTTACCACCGTCAATATTGCATGGTCATTCAAATTACTGCCATCTGTGACAACTGTATGGAATCTATCCAAATAATCTTTCAATGAATCTACTTGAGCCTGGATCATGCTGGATAGGGACATTACATCTTTGGGGCGAGTTGCATGTATACGAAATAGCTCCACAAACTTTATTGCTAAATCGTCAAATCTAGAGATCGACCGTGGAGGTAATCTCGTAAACCACATCGTTGCTATTCCAGAGATAGTAATAGCGAAATATCTACACTGAGTTGCATCATTTGCTCGTGCGGAATTCATCAACCATTCATATCTCATGATATGCTGCCTAGGGTCGGTCTTTCCCTCATAGGCAGGCATCGACAACATACTGAACCTCCGTATATACCTGACATGTAAGACATTATCAGTGAATGGGGTATAGCTTCTCAAAATCCCCTAATCATCATTAGTCAAGCCTTGGCTTTTCGTTACCAGCTGTCTAACCATGGCCGACAAGTCCATCGTTTGGATAATCGAAGCCAAGCCGAGTCATGCTCCACCTCGCGAGAATGGTCTGGTCGATGTCTACGAGCCGTTCCATGCCTTTTGGCTCGACGTCTTCTCGGTGTATATCATGTACATTCACTTAATCATTATTATGGGGAAGTAACTGGTCAACATCCACCTGAACTCCAGCATCAAAATCAGTCGCAGTAGCTCTAGCTTGGATTCCAGCATGGATAGATAAGTTCCATTCTCTGGAGGAGGGATTGGTATTGATCTCTATGGAGGGAACAACACTGATCGGTCTTGGCAGGCCAAGCGGGTTTTCCTGCTGATTCCCGGAAGCTTCTGCACTATATTCATCAATTCTACGATGCCTACGTCTATGATACCCGTCCGATAAACTAGAACTCTCCAATGTATAGTAAGGGGTAGGGTCCCACCTAGCTTTCCCACGTTGTTGTTCACCGAGTTGGTTCATTAAATCGATATTGGCTTAAATCTACTAATTCAATTATCAAGGGCTATCCACTAGCTCTCCCATCAGATTCTAGAATTCAGCTCTTGTAATGAAATCAACTAGATTCTAGAAATCTACCGGATTGGTAGCATTCACATCCACTGGTTGATTGCTCGAGCTTTTTTTAGATTCTAACATTCTCGTTTCCTTCTACGTTTTGAGATAGATCTGGTGTTTTTAACCATTATTGATAGCTGTACTTAGAGTTTTGCAAATCTAAATAGAATGAGCAAGTTCCTAGAAGGTACTTATGGATCTCCTTTGGGGATTTATGCAATCCAGTAGCAACAAAGGTATATGAATAGGCTGAGAATCAAGTCTCTCAGTGAAAGCACCGAAATGTTTACCCCAAAAATTGGCACAAACAGCTAATATAAGTTTTGAAGAGAAATAAATGAAGAATATAAAATGAAAACAGAGAAAAAAAGTAACGAAATAGCTACAAATCAAAGAAAAAATACAAACATAGTGATTTATAGTGGTTCGGCATTGTTTGCCTACGTTCACTTTGTAATTTGAATACAATAGGGATCGGATGAAAATCCTTAGTTACAATAAAGTATAAAGCAACTAGCGGCCTAAGGGTCCCAAAAATGAACAACCAAACCTATATTTATAGATGAAGATGACGAAATATCTCCCTAAAAATTCGACAAAAGGATCTACAAAACCATATAGACCCATAAAATGGATCACATTGCCAACTCCCAAAGAATAGGGATCGGTACTGATCCCTGTTTTGGTTGAATTTGGGGGTGTGATCCCTAAGATAGCTTCCCTATGTCGAAACATGCTTAGCCTTCAATTTTTATGCCAATTGGATTAGTAGAACTTGAGTTATTGCTCGATCTTTACTTGAATATGAATTGCCTTCTAATTTCGGCCGATCTTTATTGAGGGAAGAGGGTTGATCCCTCTTACTCCATCCTTTTGAGGGGCGATCCTTAGGGTAGGCTCCCTAGGGTCCCCACATCTTGCTCACAAAATTTCATAAGCATTGGACATATGGATGTTGAGATGTTAATTGTTTTCTGTTGAACTACAATTGCTTCCTGAAACATACCAATCCATATATTGAATGTTGATTATAGCCGATCCCTCCTACATGTTTAATCATATTCCATACTTTGAACATTCTGCATTACATATCTCTCAATTCCATTCCATCACAGCTTCATATTACCAGCTGTACTTGACTTTTGGACCCCACAGTCATCGCCCTGGACTTACTAACCTTGAAGATAGTCGATAACTTGTCCAATCGCTTCAAATATAGCCGTCTCAAAACGCCGGATAACATAAGTCCTTCTTGATATCAAAGCACTTATGTAGCTTGTAATCTCTTGAATAAAAATAGATTTTTAAACATGTATTTCTTAAAACTCCTAATTTTAGTAAAGATATAATGAATCTCCACCATTTCTTTGATTCCTCAGAGGTACCCACTAAGCCTTTTTGTTAGCAAAATTCTTTAGCCATTATTACCCATACTTAAGGAACATCATTACATCTTTTAGTATATCTGAACATCTAGTCTTACTCAACTTTAGGAACTATGTCATCCCACTATGACTAAACCAAATAGTTCCTCAACAACCTACCAACTTCTTTAATATACACCACACTAAAGTTAACATTAGATAACTAGCCTTCATATAATTATTAATCAATAACAAGCATATAACCTAGCACACAAGAGGAATGATCACAATAAGTCAAACAAACAAACAAGCAAACAATCGAGAAAACAAACAAACAAGCAAACAAAACATGAGCACTGCTAAGCAACAAACAACCACAATACAAAGCAAACATAATAATTAGACATAAATTATAAAGTAGACATAATGAAACAAGCAATACAATTTCCCTTCTGTTATAACTAATTACTTAACAAACATAAGAACAATGCAATCTATTCAACCAAAGTAAGCAAGTATAAGCAAAGTAAAATGTCACTATCCCATACTTCATAGTAGTAGGGAATAACTAGACATACCTATAGCCCGTTAGGGAAAGTCACACGTAATAGGCATAAAGGTTACATCAACACAATAAATGTTGGGCAAACTCAAAACTCATATCATCAAGTCATTTCACACCCACGTCACTTAATCTAGTCATATATCTCTCAAAATGTTTTCCAACGTAAATTTTCCAAAAATTAAACTTCTTTCTAATAAAATACTTTTTAAAAAACATCTTCAAAGTCTATTTTTCAAATCAAATATTTTACCTTTTCAACTACGTACTCCTGAATCAAATTATTCCCATCTTTGAAAAATATTTTTCCTAAAGTACTTTAAAACAAGATAATTTATAACACATCCTTACTCAATAAAATATTTTAAATATGTTTCCTATAAAATATTTTCCCAAATTACATATCTACCATTCAAGTCCTTTACCCAAAAAATGTTTTTCGAACATCATTTATCGAAAAGTGCTCCTTTAAGTAAAAGTTCTTATTACAATTAACTTCCAAGAAAAAAAATCCAAATTCATAGATAATATCTAAAGTCAAATAAAAACATTCCACGTATATTTTACTCAGAAAAGGATATTTCTCAAATAAAAATGTTCCTCGTATACTTTTTGTTATTATTTATGAATTTCCCTATTAATTCACAAATTGTAAACTTATTAAATTTTCTACATCGATTTAAATATAAATTATTATATCACTATTATCTACAAATATCTTCCAAAAATACACAATTTTACTTATATTATATTAATTAATTAATTAATTCCATTTCAAAACAACAATTAATCACTATAAAACATCCATCACTCTATAATACAACAATTAATAATAAATAATCAAATTTGAACACTCAACATATCAAAACATCACAACAGCAAAATAATCATCATAAGAGCATAACATGTGTTAGTAAATGTATATATTTATCAATGGATATTCATTAATATATTTAAAATATGAATAATGATGACTATTTAATTTTACCAGCATGCTTTTGCAAATAGCTCCAAAAGCCTACAAGCCTCATGCTAAACTAAATGAAATTTCATCATGGATCGAACAGAACTATGCATGTAACAAAGATTATATTCAAAAGTTATAATGATTAGAACATTTAAGTCTAATTTGCAAATATGAAATTTTGAGGAACAAATTGAAAATTAGAGCTTGTGTCATAGTTCCTCTTCCCTCCTACCATAACCAAACTAGACCCTATTTTCAGATCGAAATCGCACTACCACTGAGATGCCATACATTCAACTGAGGTCGCCACTGTCCCCTCTATATCGCCAACTAGCATATTTAACACGAAGAAGCATTTCCACCGCCTAAATCTAAGGCATAACGGCCAAGATCTCCAAACCCTAATTGATTTTTCAGTCCAAATCCATGCAACTTCTCCTTGATCAAAGTTGATAGATCAACTTTGATACTCCTCCTCTCTATAAACATACCAGCCATCATGATTTTCATTGCTATAATACTCACAACATTAGCTTCTCATATAATCCTAGATCTAGCAAAGATTTTCAAACCAAAGATGATATATCTACGACAAATGAACACCACCACTAAGTCTGTGTCATCGCATTGTATGAAATAATACATCATAAGCGTAAAACCTCATAAAATTAATGACAATTAATAAAGCTCCGAAAATGGAATTTGAGAGAATGTTGGAATTTGGCTACAAAACTTGCATCGTTGTATTCATGGTGATTTTTTTAGCAACTTTCAGATTTGGATTTTCACGATCGAAGCTCAAACAAAGACTATATTAGCGTTTGAAGTTTTCGAAGCGAAAATAATTAAAAATGAAAAAGAAAATAAATAATAATAAATGCGAGACCCCATGGTTGACCCCTTTACTTGGGCTGATCAACCACTAGTGGTTGATAACTTGTAGGGGCGGTCGATCGTTTGGGTGGCGGCGGCTAGGGTTTGAGCCTTGGTCAAACAGACCAAATTTAATTATTTTAATCCAACGGTTATGGTTGATTCAAGCGCCTATAATTACAGACCTAACCCCTCATTTTTCTTCTCATATTTTTTAGTATATGCAGCGAACCTCTGCCATTTCCCTTCTCCGTTATTTCTAAAAATTATATTATACACACACACACAAAAATTTGGAGAAGGTCAAAAAATTAAAAGAGAAGGAGCAAATCAATACTGCGGGAAAAGGTATTTTATTATAAATCTATATTCTCCTTAACCTTAAATTTCTTCTTAGATCTGTAATTCTAGTAGCCTATATATACCCTATTATACATATTCGTTTGGATTAAGATGGAAAAGGAGTCAAGTAGATGAATGGATTTAGATTTGGAAGATTTGGAATGCTTAAAAGGTAAGTGGAAAATTATATAATATATTTATAATACTTAAAATTATCTCGTTGACTTTTTATTTAATTATTATGCATATATAAGATCTGATGAGTTGTAGGCTTAAACCAAACGTATAGGATTATCACTTACATAATCAATAAAATAGGAAATTAGAATAGGAATAGTATTTACAACCTAATCTGAAAATTTGAATTCAGTCTCAAATATTTATTATTGTAGAATGTTTATAAAGTTTTAAATTTTATTCAAAATTTATAATTGGGTTGTAAATTAGGTTGCCCTAGTTGACTTAGAATTTGAATTTCCTATATTTAAATTTGTTGGGAGAGGGGTACAATTTAATTGTATCTATTCCCATGTAATTTCCATAAATTTTCTAATTCCATCAATATATAAAAAGTGCATTATTTGAAATAATAAGGAATATACCAAAAAGGAAAGAGATGTGCAAAGCATGGATATTCTTCTCCGTAGTTTAAACTGTCTATTTCGATAAAAGAAAAGAGTTAATTCATATAGTTTCAAACAGAGCAGAAGTCTTATTTTTGGATAATTTATGGAAAGTTGTAACGGTAACAATTTTTAGAAGGATAGTTCTAATAAATTAAAATGTGGAAAGGAATGTTTTAGTTTAGGAATTAATAGTTAGAAATAGGAAAATATATGTAGTAACACCACGCTTACCAATTAAAAATGAAATATATAAGTAGCGTAATTTATGACGATACTCGTATTAGTTATTAATAGCGTAATAATTATAGGCCTAGGAGGTTGAAAAGGAAGGAATAGTAATCTAAAATTTATAAACAATAACTACAAATTTAATGGGTAATAAATTTATAGTAAATAGAGAGTTAAAGGAATTAAATGGGGACGAATTAGAGAATTTAATATGAGATTTGTGGGGAAATTGAATAGACATAATAGGTGGATTTTGAATGGTAAATAAATATCATTAGAGATTGTCCAAATTTGACATTAATGCCAAATTATTGTGGATAATTGACATTTATTAGATATAAGAAGGAAACGAGGAAACCATAACCTAAGCTAAAATAGGAATAATTATGTAGCGAAGAAGTAAGTATTAATACTATTAAATATACGTACAATGCAATATAATTTTCATAGCAGAAAATTATATAGCTTTAATTATACGTTTAGAACGAGCATGAATTAGTGGGCCTAGCCTAACACTTAGGCTTTGGGTGCTTAGTTTGGTTTAGTGGGTTAGGACGCAATGTTAGTAGAGTCATACAACATAAGTCTGTCCTTCATCTTAATGCTACCAACAGTTGTGTATCTTACTACTGATGTAAGACATCTCCAACTATAGGTCCCATTAGAAAAGGATATGCGTTAGGAATAGTTGGGGGAAAATATACCGAGGGTTTGTATCGGATTTGAATTACTAAATGGCCTAGTTCTTTTAAGAAAATGGTGTCTGCTTTACTTCCAATAAGAGGTATTAAGTAACTAGAAGGAGCATTTTCCTTGATCAAATTAGTTTAGCCTAAATAGGATGTCAGCTGTGGAAGGTCAGCATGCTATGTCAGTATTTTTGGACTGGTCTTTAAAAGTAGGTTTGACATATAGGTTAAGACCACAGCAGTCCCGAGTGAGTGGTAGCAAGGACTTGGGTTATGACTTGATGGATTTCCCTTTCTAGTAGTGTAGAATTCATATAAGAGATGCACATACCTCAAAGTGGATGGTTATATGAAATTTATCTATCGAAGATGGGATAGTTAACCCTTAGATGTGTCTTTAAGATGTGTTAAGTAGAACGACAATTAAATTATAAATTTTAAAACTATATATACAGGTCATCAGTCTCATAGCTAGAACCGATCGATAAACTTTTACGTTGCGGAAGGCCCGCTTCATGGACTGAGGTATTAAATAACTATTGGGTCTGCCTCCTCTTTATTTAAGAAGTATAAAGTGGTCGGGCTTTTAGGTAGTGAAACGGTTAGACATAGGTGTGGATAGGCATATATATATATATAGCTATAGTTATACCTCAGAGGAGGTTAGGCATATCATACGCATAAATAGGATAGAACAGATTAGTTGTAGGCAATAGACATAACACTTAAATGGAAATCAAATGACATAAATTAATAGTATAGGTAAAGTGTGTAGTTTTCCAATCATGGGAACATAATTCTGACCCTCTCCTTATTACAACCCACATGATAGAATTAGAGTGATGGATACTAAAGCAAGAAGGGCCCTAAAAGCTGGATGTTACTTGACTCCTTTGTTGGACCTAAGCTTCCTTATGATTGTGGATTTTGATGGATTGCCGATTGAAGATGCACATTTCATCCAAACCAATAGGAAGTAAGAAATTATATGTTGCAGGCATCTGGACTTAAGGTTTAATAGGAGTGGAGAAAGTTCCCACAAGAAGGTCTACATTAATCGCCACTAGAAGATAGCTGGATTTTTGACGAAGAAGATTAAGGAGTAGGAAGAAGGAAGGTCCAAAAGAAAGGAAAAATAAAGTCCATTTTTGAGTTCAACCCCATTTGAAAGAACTTGATGAAAATATTTTTGAAATTCGTTGAAATGTTTTAGATGGGCTTTTCAAATTATTTATTGCGATGTTTTTGTTTAAAAAAAGTAAGTAAAATTTGAAATTCTTAGTTTAAAATTGGTTGAGTCAAAAAGTTTTGTTTTAAAGATTTTTGCTAAAAGGGTTTTTCATTTTTAAAATAATGGAAAATAGAGCATAGATTTAGCTAGATGATATTTCCTATTTTTGGTAAATTTGGAAGTTTCATTTTAAAAATTCTTTTTAAGGGGTGGATAAATGGAAATGTTACATGGTCCAAATGGGGTATATAGAATAGAAGGGTAAGAATGCCTGATAACTAAGATAGGAGGAATATTCCTATATAAAAAATACAGAGAACAACCATTGAAGTAGAAGCCATGTAGGTAGGAGAAATATAAACAGTAGCATTATTGGGATATTTAGATAGAAATAACATTAGTAGTTTACATAAAATAGGATAAGTAATCTAGTTAAAAATAATATAGTAGAAAAGCAATTGGAATAGAATATGAACATAGATAAATTCCATATATATGTAGTAATTGTGCATATATTTTTGATTGGTACTTAGGTAGATGTTGCTTTGCTCTTATCTTTTGGAAGTCACCCTCGTATGCGATCAAAATCCCTGCTAAGGTGGAAGCAAAAATAGCATAAATAATAGGATGGAAGTTATCCTTGCCTACTCCACATTCATTGTTTAAATTATAGAAGATGTTTAAAAAAGTGGTGAGAACCAAATAAATTTTCAGTATGAAGTAGATAAGGATCACTACCAAGGTAAGATGTGGTAAACGTTTAGACTGTGAATAGAATAGCTACGGATGCTCATAGGGAAGCAACAGGGAATCCCTATTGAATATAAGGAATGTTGGTATGAACTTAGGAATATTTTATTGGAGATGTGTGGAAGCCATAAGAAGAACCCTCAAAGGAATAGGAATGGTATCAAGTACAATTTTGTGAGTCCAAAGATATAACATGAAGGATCAAGGATATAGATGAAGTAAAAATTAAAGTTTGAGAATACTGTCAAGAGATTTTGATTAAGCGAAGATAGTAGTATGGTTGGAGAAGAGAGTAATAAGATGGCAAACATATATAAAAGATGTTAGTTGATTCAAGTTTGAAGAAGGCAACATAGGTGGTAGGAAAGTTATTCCACCAAACCAATTTTCCAAAGAGCTATTCTAAATGTGCACAGTTTATCTTTCTTACCCAATACAGTATAAGAATGCACAATTTGTCCCATAATCAGGTGGAATGATTGTAGTAATAGATGGACCTCATTTATTAGGAGCCAAGGAGGTAAGTTAAGACATGTGGATTATGATTGAATGGCATAGTAGAAATATCCATCTTAATTTAGCAAGGAGTGTTATGGCCCAAACATCATTAACACCAGTTGATTATGAATTGTAGCTTCCAACAAAAAAAATTCTTTTAGGGTTTTTGGGATGTAATCGCTAGTTTTCTTCCTTAGGTTATTGGAAAAGCGTACAATATTGTAACGACCTGCTATTTTGGACCATTCGCATCCATTATAAGTGTATAGGTAGACACTCATGCCGGTGTTGAATTGCTCAAAATACCGCGTTGTTAATTTAAATTTGGCAAAACTGAACATATACAGTAAATAAATAATCACAGATCACAGACACAGAGTAATAATTGCAGCGGAAATAAAAGAGATAGTAGTTCATGAAGCTACTATATGAATATATAAAATACATCAGAGTTAAACCAGATACAACGGAAGAGTAATATGATACATCAGATACAAATCAGAATACATCATTGAAATCATCGAATACTGAAAGCAGAATAGATGGTTGGATCTTCAAGCAAGCTCCAACTCCAAACGTGAGTCTCGAATACTGGTACACTCAGTCTGACCCGAGCGTAAAGCAAAAACACAAGACACTCGAGTCAGGATTAACATTCTTATATTAATAAATCCAACTCAAGTGAAATAGCAATTGAAATACAAGTAACTCAAAGGATGTTTGGAATAACCATCCTTTAAGGATCCGTTAAACTATCTACTAGGTAGTAATGTACGCTAAGTAGATAATGTCTATCAGTAATATGTAAAGATATCAAAATAGCATTAAGTCATGGCCCATTCCACCCTTAACACATTTTTATTCCCAAAAGCATATACAAGACCGTAGTTTCCCCAAAACCGAAAGTCACCAGAGGGCAATCCATATACTAAAGGTACAAATCAAAATCGTAGTGGTCGCGTATAAATGGAATACAAGTATGACAAGGCACATGAGGCAATACCCAAGGTAGTGATACTACCGTTCGCCTGATCCGGACTGGTGAGAACGCAACGCCGCAGCGTCCGCAACACCGTGAAACAACACTCCCAAAATCAAGGGTGCACCAATCGACAACAAGTATAAGTAGTTCGAAGAAGTGTGTCCACTTGAGGTAGCTAATCCTCCATTGGCCCGGCACAGCTCTTGTTTTAGTCATTTCCAATTTGACACAAGTGTCAAGGCTATCCATTATCGTTCTCTTTCTTCAGTCAACACGTACATCATTCCAACCACTTCATTCTGGATCATCACTCCGCGTATAGTTATTAAAGTGGTTTTCGGTTTAGATAGAGAGTATATCCATAACCGAATTCCGGTCTCTTTAATAACTTCTGTAATTATTTCACCGATTGGTCGTTTATTTATTTCAAAACCAAATCAATTTCAATTTCAATTTCAATTCGTAAATCAACATTTCATTTGTCTTTCAAACCATTTCCATAAATTTACGTTTCAAAACTTCCAAATTACCATTTCAAAAGCTTATAATTCAATTTCAATTTCTATTTAAAACAATTCAAATATTGATTCAAATTCGTATATAAGTTTCATTCCGAAATCATTTAAATTAATTTAACATTCAAATCAATTTAAATCCATTTATCAATTTCATTCAATGTTCGTTAAGTAAATTTTCATTTAAAACAATTTCTGTTTAATTTCCAATTCATTAAATCCATTATTTAATTCAACTTCATTATATCAAAACTTACAAATTGAATTAAATTAAATTCATCAAATCAAATTCTTAAAATTTCAAGTCTTGCATTAATTCCAGTAAATCACATTTTATTTCTTGATAAAGAAATTCCATTTCACTTATTTACGTACTTAAATAATTTTCCAAAAAACTTAATTAATAAAGAAAACTCAATTTCAATTATTTACGAAGTAAATTCACTTATCTAAAGTCCAATTTTACTTATTAAAGAGTTCAATTAAATTTAATCATTAAATAATCCAATCCTATTTAATTATCAAATAATTCAAAACTTAATTATCAAATAATTTTCAAAGTTTAATAATTTCAAACTTAATTATAATTTCAAACTTTAATAATTTCAAACTTAATTCAATCATTTCTCAAATTAAACAACATTCTTTCATCAATTACATTGTTAATATTTTGTTTCAGATTATATATTAACATTTTCCTTTCATTGAAAATTCAATTTCAACTTCATTTCAAAACCATATTCTTTATTCAAATAAAATCTTCATTTTATTTTAAATCAAATTATTGACCAATCGGGTTTTATTTAATTTCCTATCCTAGGTCAAAGTTCAATTTGGGTATTTATCATTTCAACCCGATTCCAATTCAATTCAAAATCAAAGTATACAAAGGGAACTTGCAGTGTGATAACTGGGGTGGTGTCAAAGTAAATAAACAAGCAATAACAACAAACAATAACAATCCAATAATCAATTCAAATAATCCCGAAATAACCGTATTAATTCGCATTGTTATTTGTACGAATTAATATAATTATTTCTAGAATCTACACTATCATTTCATGTAGATTAAAGATTATTACATTACGGTTTTTCACTTGTCATCTATTTACAATTTCATACATCATCAATTTAACAACATACATTCAGTGGTTCAAAGTGTAATTAAACAAATCCTACGTGTCAATAAATTCAACAGTTAAAGGGGTCATATTATACAAATGTCAGTTAATCAAATTTTTACATTTAATTATCCTATATCAATTTCAATTGCATACTTTATCTTTTTAACATTAACAATTTAACATCCAATATAAACATCAACAATCAATCAATTATCAGCCAAACTGTATTATCATCGCATAAATAATTAACAGATAATGGTGTCAGATGTCACAGGTGAACTGATACAGGTAATAGCAAATATAACAGTGTAATTAACTAACAGCAGCATATTTCAATTGTCGTTTCAATTGAAATCAAATCTAATAAATAAAAGAACGTTAATCGTGAGTGAGTGCTCACCTTCCGAGGTTAGGGAGATGAACGAGAGTACGATGAGTTCCGATTATCAAAGTAAGCAAGATGGCACGAATTCGACGAACAGAGCTGAATAAGAATTTATAAAACAAATCAGAACCATCCCGATATAACTGAAACAATTATTTGTTATAAATTTTCTTAAAACTGAAATTCTTCCCTTTTTTTTCTTTTTTTTTTACCCACCTTTATAATAAGATGTATATACATATATGTATAAAATCTCAAATCAATGTTTTAGCTCATCACCAAATTCACGTATAAATTTGTATAAATATAGCATCTATAAATAATACGTATGAATGCAAGACATATATAGCCAATGAAATGCGGACCCCATATACAAGCCACCAAACCATATACAGATATCTATTTTAAACAACTTAGTTTATATTAAACAAATACTTATGACTTGAATATAAAAATAAATTTATGTGTATAAATAAACTTCGCTGTATAAATATCAATATATAAAACTAACATAGGTATATAGCATATAAAAATCTAGACGCACTGTGCAACACTTAGTAAACAAATTAAATTAATATAATATGAAACTAGATGTCATACTTTGAACTTATAGACAACGCTGTAGCCTACCTTTATAATATACTAATAGAATATCGCTCATATGTAAACCAATCATTAAAATATGTATGTGCAGGCGATGAAAAACTTACGAACCAAATTAGTAGTTTACATTGGTATATAGCTTGTACACTTCACATTTATCAAAACCCAAATTATTACATAAATTAGAAATGTATTATACAAGATAACACTTATGTGTATTCATACATACCACCTGCACTATATACATAATATTAAAAATCAACATTCATGTAATACGATATATATATATTTCCTTTCAAAATTTAAAGACAACGCATGTATGAATTTATATATTACCAGATATACTCTGTAACAAATTTTTATTATATAGTCTAAAATAGTAACCATTTTATAGTTAATATAGACTTCTTAAACATCATAGCTTATAACAAGTCAGTTTATATAACTTAATTTATAAACTATCTCATCAATATAGCCTATATAACTAATATAAAACTTACGGGTATATTATGCTTGCATACTCTTTGTTGTATATATATACCAGTTAACCAGTAGAAGAATTTAACAGACTTAATAAACTTCTACAGCAACCATTTTATACTGATGAAAATTTTTATAAACTAACGTGTGACCTTAACAAACTATATTTATACAAACTATAGGTTATGTATAGATATATATATTCACCTTTGCAAAACGTGTGCTATTGTATATGCATACCACAAAAAAACATGTCTTCGTAAAAATATATATAATATCTTCACAAAATTTGAAGTTATAAAATACAAACAACAATTGCACAAACTGGTATATAAATTATAAACATACAGACAAAAGCTAATAATAAACACATATCACCATTATAATAAACACACGGCATTACATATTATTATATTAATACATACAGATTGATAGAATTTAACAGAGAAGAGGGACTACTCACCATTGTGGAGGAAAGAACTAAGTGGCGCGGAGGCGAATAGATTTTCAACACGAGGAGGATGGGAGTGGGTCTGGCGTTTGGTCACACTGACTTGGAAACGTCGAAGAGGAGAAGGAGAATGGATGAAACGGTGGCGGGCTAAAGGGGATGAAGCTCGGCTCTAGAGGTGTTGGGGTGAGGCCAAACCATGCCGGGCTGTTGGTGAACGAGGGGGCGCATTTAGTTTTCGAAAAGGGTGAACTGAATGGTAACTTCGACCGACCTGAGTTTGTGCACGGGCGACAGACGAGAGGAGGAGGGACGGAGCATGCAGGTGAAGGAGGCAGAGGCCGTGGAGAAGTCTGGGCGGAGATACTATTTGTAGGCGGAGGGGGTGGAGAGTTGTTGGGCAGTGAAGGCCGCACGGAGGTGGGGCGATCTGGACAGCGGCGGAGGTCGGCGTTTGAGTCGCTGCGCGTGGCTTCGTTGGTGGTTGGAAGATATGACAGGGGAAGGCCAAGCAATGAAGAGAACAGCAGTTATAACTTTTACAATTCTAATTTCTTAATGAACAGAGAAAGGAAGTAGTGCACCCGAGAACTTGTATTGGGACCAGAGGAAATAATGAACGAATATAGGGAACAACAAAAGTCATGCTTTAAATTCTCTAATTATTATGGCAAGCGGCTGTAGCTTAACGCAGGGAAAAACGAAAGGACCGAGAAACGAAGAGTTTAAAACGGATGCCGATACGGCTATCCGTTTTGCGTTTTTCGTCGTGTACGAACATTAAAATTGACAATCGAATATACCGTAGAGATCAGCACGACGAGGTGATCAAAACAGTATACAGATATCGGTAGTATGATTGAATTATAAAAATTCGAATTTTTCTACTGAAGGAAAATGCAAGAAAAACGCTGAAAAATAAGATCGACGGAGCCAAAGATGTCCGAATTTGGAAAAACGACAAACTGACATCTTGCTCAGAAGATGTTTTAGAATTTTTCTATGTAAAAATATTTAGGTTTCGGAAACATTTTATTTTCAACGCTTTTTAACTGATTAAATTGAAGTGAATTTACGCGCGAAATAAACTTTCATATTTTCGGACGAAAATTTACCAGTCGCTATGTTTAACTAGACGTATTCCAAATATTAATTTTTTATTTCAAAATTTTATCGTTTAAAATTTCACAAAATTTCAACTAATTACGTTATTAAAACAGTTGAAATTTACGGGTCGTTACACTCTCCCCCACTCAAAACTTTTCGTCCCCGAAAAGGAACGAGGTAGGAGAATAGAAACAACCAGAAAGAAAACATATTTGAAATACAAATAACAATTGATTTAAACCATATAAATTCAAATTTAAATTAATTTATATTCAATAATTTATTTTATCCATTTGATTTCACTAAAATCAATCTCAACTATTTCTGAATTCATTATCTTATCATCTCATTTTCTTAAATTTACAATTTCTAAAACCATAAATTTGAATAATCTTTTATTATAATCATATTTTATTTTCAACAATTTAAATTCTTCTTTTATTCCAAATTATTGTTAAATTTATTCTACTTAATATATCTAATCACATATATTTAACCCATATAAATTAATTTAAACCATAAAAGTTTCGATTTAAATTAATTTATATTTTACTAATAGCTTTTAAATTCAAGGTATTTTCATAAGTTGATCAAATTTCAATTTATTAATTTTTTCAAAACAAATTTATTAATTCTTTCAAAATTTAGTGTATAACATTTATTATAAACACTCAAATTTTATTTATAAATTCAATTTATCTTATATATTATCCAATTACATATTCAACTTCTGTATGATTTAGGTAAGTTGTATTAGAATGCAGTTTAACAATATACAAATAAAAATTTTCCAATTCAATTATTCAAGTTTAAATATTTATTCCAAATTTTGGTTTTGTTTATAATTTAAAATCATCCTTTATCAAAATTTAAGAATTAGATTTTTCGATTAACTTTAAACAATTTAGAGATATGTATAATATATTTATATCAAATCAGATTACATTTTAAAATAAGATACCTATATATATATATAAATCAAATATACTGAAGAAATTCAAATCAAAATAATTTTTTTTCTCTCAAAACAAAACCGTAGCAAAGCTACAGAATGGTTTCTCCACTTCGAAACTCGAAAATGAATGTCGATGATGCGGCCGCTATCACCGAAATTATTTTCCAGCGACAAAGAGAAGAGCACTGATTTCAACATTTAAAATTCTTTGGAAACGATTTCTATTCGAAAATACTTTTAATAATATATACTTTAAAATTTTAAAACCAAAGTTTGAAATCACCGGAATCTAAATTCTCAAATTTCTGAATTAAATTCATTTCAAATTCCAAATCAATTTATAAACCGTATTTATAAATTTATTTAGAACAATAAATGATAATCAAATATTATCATTTCAAACAAATAATTTAATTAACCTATTAAATTTTTAGAAAATTTTACTTATAAATATTTATCATACAAATTTATTCCATTTACTAAATTTGAAAACGATATTAATTTACAAATACACTTCCTCGCTCGACTATATAAGAATAGATTTCAAAGCAAAGACAGAGATTCAAATTTGATGGACTCAAATCAAAGAGAATTTTGATTCGAAAATAAGTTTGAAACAGAAGATAAGATAATTCGATTACCACAATCAGGAGATGGATGAGTTTATTTAATTCACGGGCAACCTTAACCGGGTCGTCCGTAACTTCAAGAATAAGATCGATGATGAATTCCGAGGTAAATCAATACTTGATCTCAAGAGATAGAATTCAGGTATAGCATGGAATAGATAGCATCGTGAACCAAGGATACAGAAATCTCCGGTAAATCGATGCCTATTGTAAAGGAATCTCGCTCCTTTACGAATCATTCGAAGATTGGCGAGACCGCCGATCTATTATAGATATCATTCAAAATGGAGTTATGGGGTGCTCCAGAATTGAAAGAAGTCGAATGTTGAGGGACACGAATGAAATTTTGAACTGTAGGGAACGTTCCAAAATTCATAGAAATCGAGTTGAAAGGAAGAGATTGAAACTCGAATGAGAGTGATTCTGTAAATACATTTACCCTATATGTTAAGTTTTGCCTAGAGCTACCAAAGCTCTGATACCAACTGTAACGACCCTCTATTTTGGACCATTCGCATCCATTATAAGTGTATAGGTAGACACTCATGCCGGTGTTGAATTGCTCAAAATACCGCGTTGTTAATTTAAATTTGGCAAAACTGAACATATACAGTAAATAAATAATCACAGATCACAGACACAGAGTAATAATTGCAGCGGAAATAAAAGAGATAGTAGTTCATGAAGCTACTATATGAATATATAAAATACATCAGAGTTAAACCAGATACAACGGAAGAGTAATATGATACATCAGATACAAATCAGAATACATCACTGAAATCATCGAATACTGAAAGCAGAATAGATGGTTGGATCTTCAAGCAAGCTCCAACTCCAAAGGTGAGTCTCGAATACCGGTACACTCAGTCTGACCCGAGCGTAAAGCAAAAACACAAGACACTCGAGTCAGGATTAACATTCTTATATTAATAAATCCAACTCAAGTGAAATAGCAATTGAAATACAAGTAACTCAAAGGATGTTTGGAATAACCATCCTTTAAGGATCCATTAAACTATCTACTAGGTAGTAATGTACGCTAAGTAGATAATGTCTATCAGTAATATGTAAAGATATCAAAATAGCGTTAAGTCATGGCCCATTCCACCCTTAACACATTTTTATTCCCAAAAGCATATACAAGACCGTAGTTTCCCCAAAACCGGAAGTCACCAGAGGGCAATCCATATACTAAAGGTACAAATCAAAATCGTAGTGGTCGCGTATAAATGGAATACAAGTATGACAAGGCACATGAGGCAATACCCAAGGTAGTGATACTACCGTTCGCCTGATCCAGACTGGTGAGAACGCAATGCCGCAGCGCCCGCAACACCGTGAAACAACACTCCAAAATCAAGGGTGCACCAATCGACAACAAGTATAAGTAGTTCGAAGAAGTGTGTCCACTTGAGGTAGCTAATCCTCCATTGGCCCGGCACAGCTCTTGTTTTAGTCATTTCCAATTTGACACAAGTGTCAAGGCTATCCATTATCGTTCTCTTTCTTCAGTCAACACGTACATCATTCCAACCACTTCATTCTGGATCATCACTCCGCGTATAGTTATTAAAGTGGTTTTCGGTTTAGATAGAGAGTATATCCATAACCGAATTCCGGTCTCTTTAATAACTTCTGTAATTATTTCACCGATTGGTCGTTTATTTATTTCAAAACCAAATCAATTTCAATTTCAATTTCAATTCGTAAATCAACATTTCATTTGTCTTTCAAACCATTTCCATAAATTTACGTTTCAAAACTTCCAAATTACCATTTCAAAAGCTTATAATTCAATTTCAATTTCTATTTAAAACAATTCAAATATTGATTCAAATTCGTATATAAGTTTCATTCCGAAATCATTTAAATTAATTTAACATTCAAATCAATTTAAATCCATTTATCAATTTCATTCAATGTTCGTTAAGTAAATTTTCATTTAAAACAATTTCTGTTTAATTTCCAATTCATTAAATCCATTATTTAAATTCAACTTCATTATATCAAAACTTACAAATTGAATTAAATTAAATTCATCAAATCAAATTCTTTAAATTTCAAGTCTTGCATTAATTCCAATAAATCACATTTTATTTCTTGATAAAGAAATTCAATTTCACTTATTTACGTACTTAAATAATTTTCCAAAAAACTTAATTAATAAAGAAAACTCAATTTCAATTATTTACGAAGTAAATTCACTTATCTAAAGTCCAATTTTACTTATTAAAGAGTTCAATTAAATTTAATCATTAAATAATCCAATCCTATTTAATTATCAAATAATTCAAAACTTAATTATCAAATAATTTTCAAAGTTTAATAATTTCAAACTTAATTATAATTTCAAACTTAATTATTAAATCATTTCAAAGTTTAATAATTTCAAACTTAATTCAATCATTTCTCAAATTAAACAACATTCTTTCATCAATTACATTGTTAATATTTTGTTTCAGATTATATATTAACATTTTCCTTTCATTGAAAATTCAATTTCAACTTCATTTAAAAACCATATTCTTTATTCAAATAAAATCTTCATTTTATTTTAAACCAAATTATTGACCAATCGGGTTTTATTTAATTTCCTATCCTAGGTCAAAGTTCAATTTGGGTATTTATCATTTCAACCCGATTCCAATTCAATTCAAAATCAAAGTATACAAAGGGAACTTGCAGTGTGATAACTGGGGTGGTGTCAAAGTAAATAAACAAGCAATAACAACAAACAATAACAATCCAATAATCAATTCAAATAATCCCGAAATAACCGTATTAATTCGCATTGTTATTTGTACGAATTAATATAATTATTTCTAGAATCTACACTATCATTTCATGTAGATTAAAGATTATTACATTACGGTTTTTCACTTGTCATCTATTTACAATTTCATACATCATCAATTTAACAACATACATTCAGTGGTTCAAAGTGTAATTAAACAAATCCTACGTGTCAATAAATTCAACAGTTAAAGGGGTCATATTATACAAATGTCAGTTAATCAAATTTTTACATTTAATTATCCTATATCAATTTCAATTGCATACTTTATCTTTTTAACATTAACAATTTAACATCCAATATAAACATCAACAATCAATCAATTATCAGCCAAACTGTATTATCATCGCATAAATAATTAACAGATAATGGTGTCAGATGTCACAGGTGAACTGATACAGGTAATAGCAAATATAACAGTGTAATTAACTAACAGCAGCATATTTCAATTGTCGTTTCAATTGAAATCAAATATAATAAATTAAAGAACGTTAATCGTGAGTGAGTGCTCACCTTCCGAGGTTAGGGAGATGAATGAGAGTACGATGAGTTGCGATTATCAAAGTAAGCAAGATGGCACGAATTCGACGAACAGAGCTGAATAGGAATTTATAAAACAAATCAGAACCATCCCGATATAACTGAAACAATTATTTGTTATAAATTTTCTTAAAACTGAAATTCTTCTCTTTTTTTTTCTTCTTTTTTTTTTACCCACCTTTATAATAAGATGTATATACATATATGTATAAAATCTCAAATCAATGTTTTAGCTCATCACCAAATTCACGTATAAATTTGTATAAATATAGCATCTATAAATAATATGTATGAATGCAAGACATATATAGCCAATGAAATGCGGACCCCATATACAAGCCACCAAACCATATACAGATATCTATTTTAAACAACTTAGTTTATATTAAACAAATACTTATGACTTGAATATAAAAATAAATTTATGTGTATAAATAAACTTCGCTGTATAAATATCAATATATAAAACTAACATAGGTATATAGCATATAAAAATCTAGACGCATTGTGCAACACTTAGTAAACAAATTAAATTAATATAATATGAAACTAGATGTCATACTTTGAACTTATAGACAACGCTGTAGCCTACCTTTATAATATACTAATAGAATATCGCTCATATGTAAACCAATCATTAAAATATGTATGTGCAGGCGATGAAAAACTTACGAACCAAATTAGTAGTTTACATTGGTATATAGCTTGTACACTTCACATTTATCAAAACCCAAATTATTACATAAATTAGAAATGTATTATACAAGATAACACTTATGTGTATTCATACATACCACCTGCACTATATACATAATATTAAAAATCAACATTCATGTATTACGATATGTATATATTTCCTTTCAAAATATAAAGACAACGCGTGTATGAATTTATATATTACCAGATATACTCTGTAACAAATTTTTATTATATAGTCTAAAATAGTAACCATTTTATAGTTAATATAGACTTCTTAAACATCATAGCTTATAACAAGTCAGTTTATATAACTTAATTTATAAACTATCTCATCAATATAGCCTATATAACTAATATAAAACTTACGGGTATATTATGCTTGCATACTCTTTATTGTATATATATACCAGTTAACCAGTAGAAGAATTTAACAGACTTAATAAACTTCTACAGCAACCATTTTATACTGATGAAATTTTTTATAAACTAACGCGTGACCTTAACAAACTATATTTATACAAACTATAGGTTATGTACAGATATATATATTCACCTTTGCAAAACGTGTGCTATTGTATATGCATACCACAAAAAAACATGTCTTCGAAAAAATATATATAATATCTTCACAAAATTTGAAGTTATAAAATACAAACAACAATTGCACAAACTGGTATATAAATTATAAACATACAGACAAAAGCTAATAATAAACACATATCACCATTATAATAAACACATGGCATTACATATTATTATATTAATACATATAGATTGATAGAATTTAACAGAGAAGAGGGACTGCTCACCGTTGTGGAGGAAAGAACTAGGTGGCGCGGAGGCGAATAGATTTTCAGCACGAGGAGGATGGGAGTGGGTCTGGCGTTTGGTCACACTGACTTGGAAACGTCGAAGAGGAGAAGGAGAATGGAGGAAACGGTGGCGGGCTAAAGGGGATGAAGCTCGGCTCTAGAGGTGTTGGGGTGAGGCCAAACCATGTCGGGCTGTTGGTGAACGAGGGGGCGCATTTAGTTTTCGAAAAGGGTGAACTGAATGGTAACTTCGACCGACCTGAGTTTGTGCGCGGGCGACAGACGAGAGGAGGAGGGACGGAGCATGCAGGTGAAGGAGGCAGAGGCCGTGGAGAAGTCTGGGCGGAGATACTATTTGTAGGCGGAGGGGGTGGAGAGTTGTTGGGCAGTGAAGGCCGCACGGAGGTGGGGCGATCTGGACAGCGGCGGAGGTCGGCGTTTGAGTCGCTGCGCGTGGCTTCGTTGGTGGTTGGAAGATATGACAGGGGAAGGCCAAGCAATGAAGAGAACAGCAGTTATAACTTTTACAATTCTAATTTCTTAATGAACAGAGAAAGGAAGTAGTGCACCCGAGAACTTGTATTGGGACCAGAGGAAATAATGAACGAATATAGGGAACAACAAAAGTCATGCTTTAAATTCTCTAATTATTATGGCAAGCGGCTGTAGCTTAACGCAGGGAAAAACGAAAGGACCGAGAAACGAAGAGTTTAAAACGGATGCCGATACGGCTATCCGTTTTGCGTTTTTCGTCGTGTACGAACATTAAAATTGACAATCGAATATACCGTAGAGATCAACACGACGAGGTGATCTAAACAGTATACAGATATCGGTAGTATGATTGAATTATAAAAATTCGAATTTTTCTACTGAAGGAAAATGCAAGAAAAACGCTGAAAAATAAGATCGACGGAGCCAAAGATGTCCGAATTTGGAAAAACGACAAACTGACATCTTGCTCAGAAGATGTTTTAGAATTTTTCTATGTAAAAATATTTAGGTTTCGGAAACATTTTATTTTCAACGCTTTTTAACTGATTAAATTGAAGTGAATTTACGCGCGAAATAAACTTTCATATTTTCGAACGAAAATTTACCAGTCGCTATGTTTAACTAGACGTATTCCAAATATTAATTTTTTATTTCAAAATTTTATCGTTTAAAATTTCACAAAATTTCAACTAATTACGTTATTAAAACAGTTGAAATTTACGGGTCGTTACAAATATGATATGAGATATGTTCATGTTTTATTTATGTGCTGATGGTTTGGATGAGCTTTGACTGTTATATAAACATATTGGAAAACATTGTAAATAAGAAGATCTCATAAGGACACTTAACTAGCGATAAAACATAGGTAAGAAAGGAAGTTTATAAAATAAATTAGGAAATTAAGTTAGCACTTAGAAATTAAAAATTCTTTAATCCCTAAAACTTAGGATTTTGGAAAACATAAATGTTAGCGAGCGGATGACATGGAAAGTTTTTGCAAAATCATGGGTCACTATCCCTATGCCTTAAAAGCTGAAATTTACAAATACTCTTGTAGGTAGTTTGTTGTTTTAGAATAAAAGAAAACTTTCCCCAAATCAAAGATTAATCGCACTATAATAGGGTCAACCATATACATTCACTCATAGACCGAGTTCCAATTACGTTAAGATGTGGCCTGATTTTTTTTAAAGATGAAGCGGCAAATGATTTGAAAAATTATGTTCGAATCCTTTTGAAAAAAAATTGAGAAGTCGGGTTTAAAAAGTTATGGAAAAAAATTTTCAAGTGCTTTTGAAAAAGAAAATGATGTTTAAATGCTTTTGGAAATTTGATTTTCCGAAATATTTTGCAAGTTTGATTGAAAGGGAAAAAGGATTTTTGATGGAAAATGAAAAAAAATCAATTTTCTAATGCCACATACTTAACATAGGACGGGCCGATGTGTTAGTGAGTAAGAATTTTACTATCTGACAAGGGTGACAGTATAATAAACATAGGTAATAACAAGGGAAAAAGCTGTTTTAGCTTTGGAATTTCTATTTCCATACCTTATTGATAGTGAAATAAAACTTGCGCTTAGGATAATTGTGTTTTAATTCAAAAATAAACCTCCTTACACAAATTGTAATGGGAAAAGTTGGAAAAGTATCGGAGGCAAAAGAGAAATTTCCAAGGTACAACGGAATAGGTATCCAAAAGAAGGGTGGAATTGTAAAATTTTCCATCTAATATCCTTTTCCAGCATAGAGTATAGACTGAGAAAAACTAGGTTTCAAAAACTTTTGGATGTTGGAAATTATGTGCTAGGTTTTGGATGGTCGGGATTGGATTGAAAATTGGTTGAACCATGCTTCTACTAGTAGCTCCTACTAGTAGGAGTGTGGAAATTATTGTTTGAAAATAGATTTTTGAGTTTTGAAAACTTGCATATGTATAGAAAAACTAGTATCTCTAGGTTGTTTGCATTATATGTTCAAAATGTTTTTTTTAACGAATGCATTCATATATGAGGCACCGATATAGAATCATTCTACATGCATGTCTTATATGTTCGATACACCATGCACTTGTACATGTTTGGCTTTAAAATTTGTTATACACTAATTGGCTAGATAATTTAGGTTGGTTACGCACTATGTTACATGATTCAACCCTTGAGGAATTTCGAGGACAAAATTCTTTTAAGGAGGGAGAGTGTAACACCCTGTAAAATTAATGATAATTAATAAATAATTAATAAGGATCCAAAAATGGAATTTGAGCAAACGATGGAATTTGGCCATGAAACTTGCATCGTTGTGTTCGTGGTGATTTCTAAGCAACTTTCATATTTGGAGTTTCATGATCGGAGCTCAAACAAAGAAGTTATTATTGTTTAAAGTTTCTAAAGTGAAAATAATTAAACCAAAAAATAAAATAAATAATAATAAATGTAGGACCCTATGGTTGACCCCTTTACTTCGGCCAGTTGACCGCTTTTAAAGGGGTGATCGACTGGTTGTGAGGCGGTGGCAAGTGTATGAACTTTGGCTAAACAACCCAAATTTAATTATTTTAATTTAACAGTTACGGTTGATTTGAGCACCTATAAATACAGGTCTAACTCCTCACTTTTCTTCTCATATTTTCTAATCAAAGCAGCGAAGCTCTGCCATTTTCCCTTCTTCACTATTTCTAAAAATTACAAAATATTATATACACACGCCTGCACACAAAAAATTGGGGAAGGGGAAGTGTAACGACCCCGAATTTTATATAAATTTAAATTGATAATTTATTTAAATTTTTGGAGTAAAATTTTATAGTTAATTGGAAATTTAAGCGAGTTTCCCCGAATACAGATAAATTTTGTATAAATCATTTAAAATTTAAAAGTATTGTGAATATTGTACATATATGTGAATATATATGTATACGTGATATATGAGAAAATTTGAAATTAATATATATATATATATATATATATTGAATTCGAGTTTAAATCTAAAATAAATGGTTTAATAATAATTTGAGTTTATAAAAATATATTTATAGAATTCAAATAAGTATTGATGTTAAACAAATATTTCAAATAAATTTATAGTCATATAAAATGTGAAATGAACATATTAAATAATTCTAGAATTATATAAAAAATGAAAATATATATACGATATAAAAGTGATAAAATAAACGAATGAAAAATAAATGAAATCTAACAACAAAGCTTTATTTATAAAGTGGCATTATAAGGACAAGTTAAAAAGGAAACAAACATATACATTCAAGTATATTCTAATGTGAATAAATATACATACACTTGCAAAAGAAGATCTGTTCAAATTTGTACAAAGCTAATAAATGAAGCACCCAAAATGTTCTTACCAGCCGAAGTCAACAAGTATGCAAGGTAAGAATAGATAAAGTAAATTAATGAAACAAAGAAAAGGAAAAAGAAATACAACACCATGTACATGCTTTTTCTTTTATATACTATCTCCATATTGTACAGCCGAGATGGAGGAAATAGTTATAAGTACAAGCTAATAAATGCAAAGATATGTATGTGTACAAGCTCATAAATGCAGCCCCAAACAAGTTACCTCAGCCTAATTAAACAATCCAACACCCTGTACAAAATAGTATACACCCTGTTAACTTCTCATCCCTATATATCAACCTCACTTTAGTTCGTTTCCATTTTAGCTGAGGAAACTAAAGTTAACATCATCTTTAAACTAAAACAAAATTTCAATTTAAACAATCATACAACTCAAACCAGAGAAGTGAATCAAAGATCAAAGAAGAAGCTTCAACTTGCAAAATTTTAAAAGCCTGTTCATCAAGCAAACTCTGTTTCTTCTGGGAAAAATAATGTGAGTAACATTTTGTTTTAAAACTTTAAAAAATATGATTTTGTGAGTAAACCATCTTCTAATACTCAAGTATCATTAAATTTTTGCATAGTTATATAGTGTTTTGTGTATCTACTTTAAGAATAAAGCTCTGTATTTATACATATTTGTAATTGACCGTGCTGAGGAATTCATCTTCTCCTCTGTTTGGTTCACAAGGTAGAAACAACCAAATAAAATCCAATTTCTTATCATCAAATCAGTACCAAGCTTTGGTTTTCAAAACGAATAGGTGAGTTTAGGTATAAATTCAAACCTAAAAATAGTTTCAAGAAAAAAATGTGTGTAGGGTGGAAAATTTAACATTTACAAAGCATATCTTAAATATATGCAGATTTTGAATGTTAAAAATCATTGATTCGATTTTGTAACTTGAAACTACATTCGAAAATAGGTTTTGTAAAATAAAAATGGAAATTTTTAGTTAAGTATATCATGAACAGTCTGTAGTTGAACCAAAAACACGTTTTAATCAATTTCTGGAAATCAAATAAATTTTGGATGTTGTAATTTCACTTAAGGCTAGTTTGGAACTCAATGATGTTAGGAAAAATGTAAAAAAAAAATTTGTATTGCACGAATTTCATGGACGAGAGCAATTTAGGGTTTAAGTTCACAGTTTACAGTGGGTTGAACGCGTGATGATTTCATCACCATGGAGGCATCGAGTTGCACGAGATCGAGCGGGATGGTAGTGCAGGAGGGTGATGTGCTGTGGCCGGAATAGAAGCGATTCCGGTGGTCTGAAACGTGGTGGCGAGACAGTTTGGTTGGGTGTGTTCGAGTGCAATGACGAGCGAAATGTTAATTTTCGATTTTGAATTTTTTTGTGTCAAACTGAAGTTCATTTTAAGTTTGGAGGAGTTTCCCGACCGGCCCAAGCTCGCGATGGCCACCAGAATGGAGGCGCGGGGATGTGCACATGCACGGTGGCATATATGTCAGTGGGGTCGCGTTTGGGTCGTCGCGAAATTTTGCTCGAGAAATTAGGGGTTTTGCCTCGAGTCAAACCCAGGTGCGAGAGCGAGGTCATATAAATGAAGTTATATTTTTAACTTAAGCTTAAATTTAATTTACTGGAAGAAAAAAAGAAGAAGAAGATTACGAGAGGGAGTGAGATGACTCGGAGCAAGTGGGTGGAGGACTCGAAGTAACACTCGGGTATCATAGGGATGGTTCTCGGGTTTCAACTGCAGCATTTTATAATGAAGGTTAAGCAAATTGTTTAAACATTGTAAATTTAGAAGATGTTTAACAGTTAAGACTTAATTCAAGTTTTAAATTATTTTAGTTAAAGCTTAACAATGTTCTTAAACCCTTAATTATTTTAATTAAACAATTAATTTAAGTTAAGTATAAAGTAAATTAACACTTAAGTTTGTAGTTAATAATAATTTGGTTTTCAAATTTAAATAAGATTTTTAAATGTTAATTAAGACAAGCAAGTATTATTGTTAATTAATTAAATGGCAATAAATTAAGGGTTAATTTATTAAATTAATTAAATGGTGAATTAAATAATTAACGGTTAATTATTTAATAATTAAAGGTTGATGAATTATAATTAAAGGTTAATTAATTTATTTTTAATGATTAATTAATAAATGATTAAAGAATAATGAACCAAAATGATTTGTAATTTATTGATGTTGATTAACCAGGATTAATAATTCATAAGAAAGTAATCTGATTTGAATTAATCGGACAATTAAATTGACCCTACTTATGGATGTTTGGATTCTATGGAATGTGAATTGTTGATATTCCCTGGTATATGATGCTTTGTGATACATCCTGATTTGTGTTGTGATCTGTTTCTCTGGGATGAATGTAATTAATTCCTTGTGATGTAATTTATTATCTGTGATACTTATATATCTATGATCTGTGAATGAGTGATAAGCGTTATAGTTTATATCGCTTATCAGCTATATTTAGGTATTTTAATCTATGATGATTGAATGATGTTGCACTATTATGTTAAACCCCTGGACCACACTTTTACACACACAAATATGGATTTCACGTGGAAATCGGTTAAGTCACAAATGATTTAAATTTAATATTTTTGAAATTGAAATTTTAATTTCAATTGATTTTGGAAATGAATTTGGGTTAAATATTAAAAGCTTTTGAAAAGGTGTTTTCAAAGATAAAAGCTATTTTGAATAACTTGGTAAAATTTCCAATTTAAATAATTTACTTTGAATTTGAATTCAAAATAAGGAATTGAATTCCATGTTGAGATTTATGATTGGAAATTACGGCTAAAAATGGTATAAATGTGTTTATATGAAATTAAACCATTTTTAAAGTAAAATTTTGAGAATTTGGATTTAACCCAAGAACTTAACTCGTATAAATGAATCAGATTTCCAAAATGAAAACTGTTTGTTTTAAAAGAATAAAAGCTTTCATATAAGAAATGAAATTCCAATTTAGTTAAAGGAATTTCAAGTTTGAATTGAAAAATGGTTTTTCCAAGTTATGAGTGAATTCTTTTTGAAAGCTATGAATCGAATCTGTTTATTTTTAATAGATTTAAAATGGTGATTTGTTTAAACCATTCGAAATGAAATTGTTTTGAAAGCTATGAGTTAAATCTTTGATTTAAAGATTTAACGAATTAATTAAATTAGTAATGGGAATTGTTTTGGAAAATCTATGAATGAATCTTTGTGAAAACTGAGTGAACTTTGTGAATTAAATCTTTTATTTAAAAGAATAAAATGGTAATGTGTTTAAACCATTTGGAGGAAAGTTTTGGGTAATAAATTGTGACTTAATTGAAATCCCAATATCCATATGTTTTTTGTAAATATTGCGCTCACTATTCGGTTTAGCCGGGAGAGGACCTTTGTGTCACATAACCTATTCCGAATAAATGATATGTCGTATATGGATGGCATTTGAAGACCTGTGTTGAAGACCGGGTGTTTGCGAAAACGATAGGATAACCTATCGATTGTCTATGCACTGGGTAACTCCTGGTATAGAGATCCCCTAAGTGATGGGAAATCCGATCGGGATTGTGAATACCCAGATTTGCAAGGGCTTCTTTGGAAGTGCCTTCGGTTCTGTTCGAACCCGGAACAGACTTGTATGGTTACATGTCTGACATTACATTTTGAGATATAAAGCAGATTTCTTTCAAATACATTTCTGTTGGTGGCGGAGAATTTATTCTCTTAGCTTAACACCCTTCTCTGAGACGTACGAGCTCAGAGGTAATGTAGTTGAAGGTTATCAGCGATATGTTCCCAATTTGGTAATGTGACATGCTGAGTGTTGTTGTGTGATGATCATTGTTTGATCATTTGTGATATGATCATTTGTTTGATCATTTATCTTTGTGATCATTACTTTGATCATCTGTTAACCCAAAGCATGGCTTTGTGCCAAAGCATAGCTTTGTGGATGAGACTTCGTCGAACCTCACGACCCAGTATGGTCAAAACAAGAATCGTGGCAGCAAGGTTATTTGAGGGTAGCGCCCTCTGAGGGTATGTCCATTTTCTTCTGGATTATAAGTGGTATCATGGTATGGAGCCCAGATACTTTCTTTGTGGTTGCTGCGAATCTATTACTTTGTGATTGCTTTCTGGTTGTTGGATTAGAGGTACCTCGGATAAAGGTCGCTAACGACCGGGAGGTGGCATACTCGTGTCAGTAGTTACCCAGCTAGGGGTAACCCATCCTTGTGTAGCAGAGATCCGGTTAGGATCCGGGAACGTCGCTCCAGAGGCGTTCTATTTTATATGGGAAGTTCCTTTGCCCGACCATTCGTTGGAAATCCAAACAAAACAACACGAACCCTGTACGGTTTTAGTTGTATTACCTGCCATGTAATGTGGCGGTAACCTGCTATTGAACATGGTAGCTATAGTAGGCATAAGTGCGAAATGTCTATGCTGGCTAAGATTTATATTCTACTTTCGAAATACTTTTTCCACTATGCACTAATAATAATATCAAAAATGATTTGTTTTGCGTAGTAAGCATCTTTGACTATCATAAGGCTAAATCTCCTCCAATTCTAAATTTGCATTGTGTGTGTGGCGGGAGGCCTTATGGTAGTTTCATTTTCCAAAAGCATTGCGAATTGACTTTAAAATTCTTTTGCTATTTGTTTTTAAAGATAAACTGTTTTTGTTGTTCACACCAGTCCCATGACTGATCCAGAGTTTATTGTTTCTTTCCTAAACTCTGGGTGCTCAAAATTTTCTACACGGGCAGTCTAGAGTTGGGTTTTTCAGATAGTCAGGTTCAGTAGATTATCTGGAGCTAGTTTAGTCTTTGTATATGGACTGCACTTGCTTATCTTTGTGCATCGTTATTGAGAGTTCAAGCTATTTCTGGATTGGCATTTTGGAGATGGAGATTATCCGCTGCTGGTGTTATCTATTTTCTTTTCTGCTGCTATTTCTTGTATCATATCTCTGATGTATATTAATATTCATTGTATCACTCTGTTGTATCAAATATTGTATCAGATATTGTATATCAATGTATTATTCTTTTTCTTCCGCTGTGTTATTTACTTAACTGTGTTATAAGCTCCGGCGACTCGGATTTGAACGGTCGAATCTATGGCATTCGAGTAAGATGTAAAGTATGGATGTCGATTTTCGAGCGTGAAAAATCGGAGATCGTCACATTTGGTATCAGAGCTGAGGGTAAAACTTTAGCTCAGGAGTATAACAAATTAAGTAGCTCATTAGAGATAGGGTGAAGTATACCCTAGAATGAGTAATCTCTAAGATATTTATCCGTATGCCTCAGTAAATTCTCTTACTATTCACTGTTAGTAAGTATGAATGCAAGAAGAGGATGAGATAGGGGACAGGGGAATACGACTATAAATGGTCAATACTCTGTAACAACAAGGAAACAATCTTTTCTCTATCAATCTCTTTTGCTCTTCATTTTTTCCAATTCTTCGATGGTTCCTGGTAGATCCAGAAAGAGATTCGATATATTAAAATGGGACATAAACTCCGGATAAGCCAAAATTATTTGTTTGGATGAATTGGTTGTTTTGTTTGTTATGGTTGATAGGTATACTTTAGTTCTAAACTGAAAGTTTTGAAATTGTATCCATATATCTATCTATTCTTTGGGTCCGGATATATTCTACGAATGGTTAGTTATCCTTTCGAACTGACCAATGTCACTGCATACTTCGTAGATCTGGATAACCCATGTATCATGTGAAAGAATTCAATAGATTCGTTCTTGTATCTATTGTTGATATTCTGCTTTGATGAGCCAAATACAAAATGGATATACAGTTTGATCTGGAAAGATATTTCTCTATCTTTGATCTATTTGTGTTATTTTTCGTGCTTGTAAATTTCGAGGACGAAATTCTTTTAAGGGGGGAAATTTGTAACGACCCCGAATTTTATATAAATTTAAATTGATAATTGATTTAAATTTTTGGATTTAAATTTTATAGTTAATTGGAAATTTAAGCGAGTTTCCCCGAATATAGATAAATTTTGTATAAATCATTTAAAATTTAAAAGTATTGTGAATATTGTACATATATGTGAATATATATGTATACATGATATATGAGAAAATTTGAAATTAATATATATATATATATTGAATTCGAGTTTAAATCTAAAATAAATGGTTTAATAATAATTTGAGTTTATAAAAATATATTTATAGAATTCAAATAAGTGTTGATGTTGAACAAATATTTCAAATAAATTTATAGTCATATAAAATGTGAAATGAACATATTAAATATTCTAGAATTATATAAAAAATGAAAATATATATACGATATAAAAGTGATAAAATAAAGGAATGAAAAATAAATGAAATCTAACAACAAAGCTTTATTTATAAAGTGGCATTATAAGGACAAGTTAAAAAGGAAACAAACATATACATTCAAGTATATTCTAGTGTGAATAAATATACATACACTTGCAAAAGAAGATCTGTTCAAATTTGTACAAAGCTAATAAATGAAGCACCCACAATGTTCTTACCAGCCGAAGTCAACAAGTATGCAAGGTAATAATAAACAAAGTAAATTAATGAAACAAAGAAAAGCAAAAAGAAATACAACAACCTATACATGCTTTTTCTTTTATATACTATCTCCATATTGTACAGCCGAGATGGAGGAAATAGTTATAAGTACAAGCTAATAAATGCAAAGATATGTATATGTACAAGCTCATAAATGCAGCCCCAAACAAGTTACCTCAGCCTAATTAAACAATCCAACACCCTGTACAAAATAGTATACACCCTGTTAACTTCTCATCCCTATATATCAACCTCACTTTAGTTCATTTCCATTTTAGCTGAGGAAACTGAAGTTAACATCATCTTTAAACTAAAACAAAATTTCAATTTATACAATCATACAACTCAAACTAGAGAAGTGAATCAAAGATCAAAGAAGAAGCTTCAACTTGCAAAATTTTAAAAGCCTGTTCATCAAGCAAACTCTGTTTCTTCTGGGAAAAATAATGTGAGTAACATTTTGTTTTAAAACTTTAAAAAATATGATTTTGTGAGTAAACCATCTTATAATACTCCAGTATCATTCAATTTTTGCATAGTTATATAGTGTTTTGTGTATCTACTTTAAGAATAAAGCTCTGTATTTATACATATTTGTAATTGACCGTGCTGAGGAATTCATCTTCTCCTCTGTTTGGTTCACAGGATAGAAACAACCAAATAAAATCCAATTTCTTATCATCAAATCAGTACCAAGCTTTGGTTTTTAAAACGAATAGGTGAGTTTAGGTATAAATTCAAACCTAAAAATAGTTTCAAGAAAGAAATGTGTGTAGGGTGGAAAATTTAACATTTACAAAGCATATCTTAAAAATATGCAGATTTTGAATGTTAAAAATCATTGATTCGATTTTGTAACTTGAAACTACATTCGAAAATAGGTTTTGTAAAATAAAAATGGAAATTTTTAGTTAAGTATATCATGAACAGTCTGTAGTGGAACCAAAAACACATTTTAATCAATTTCTGGAAATCAAATAAATTTTGGATGTTGTAATTTCACTTAAGGCTAGTTTGGAACTCAATGATGTAAGGAAAAATGTAAAAAAAAATTGTATTGCACGAATTTCGTGGACGAGAGCAATTTAGGGTTTAAGTTCACAGTTTAAAATGGGTTGAACGCGTGAAGATTTCATCAACATGGAGGCATCGAGTTGCACGAGATCGAGCGGGATGGTAGTGCAAGAGGGTGACGTGCTGTGGCCGGAATAGAAGTGATTCCGGTGGTCTGAAACGTGGTGGCGAGACAGTTTGGTTGGGTGTGTTCGAGTGCAATGACGAGCGAAATGTTAATTTTCGATTTCGAATTTTTTCGTGTCAAAATGAAGTTCGATTTTGAGTTTGGAGGAGTTTCCCGACCGACCGAAGCTCGTGATGGCCACTAGAATGGAGGCGCGGGGATGTGCACGTGCACGGTGGCATATGTGTCAGTGGGGTCGCGTTTGGGTCGTCGCGAAATTTTGCACGAGAAATTGGGGGGTTTGCCTCGAGTCAACCCCAGGTGCGAGAGCAAGGTCGTATAACTGAAGTTATATTTTTAACTTAAGCTTAAATTTAATTTACTGGAAGAAAAAAAGAAGAAGAAGATTACGAGAGAGAGTGAGATGACTCGGAGCAAGTGGGTGGAGGACTCGAAGTAACACTCGAGTATCATAGGGATGGTTCTCGGGTTTCAACTACAGCATTTTATAATGAAGGTTAAGAAAATTGTTTAAACATTGTAAATTTAGAAGATGTTTAACAGTTAAGTTAAGACTTAATTCAAGTTTTAAATTATTTTAGTTAAAGCTTAACAATGTTCTTAAACCCTTAATTATTTTAAATAAACAATTAATTTAAGTTAAGTATAAAGTTAATTAACACTTAAGTTTGTAGTTAATAATAATTTGGTTTTCAAATTTAAAGAAGATTTTTAAATGTTAATTAAGACAAGCAAGTATTATTGTTAATTAATTAAAGGTAATAAATTAAGGGTTAATTTATTAAATTAATTAAATGGTGAATTAAATAATTAAAGGTTAATTATTTAATAATTAAAGGTTGATGAATTATAATTAAAGGTTAATTAATTTATTTTTAATGATTAATTAATAAATGATTAAAGAATAATTAATCAAAATGATTTGTAATTTATTGATATTGATTAACCAGGATTAATAATTCATAAGAAATTAATCTGATTTGAATTAATCAGACAATTAAATTGACCCTACTTATGGATGTTTGGATTCTATGGAATGTGAATTGTTGATATTCCCTGGTATATGATGCTTTGTGATACATCCTGATTTATGTTATGATCTGTTTCTCTGGGATGAATGTAATTAATTCCCTGTGATGTAATTTATTATCTGTGATATTTATATATCTATGATCTGTGAATGAGTGATAAGCACTATAGTTTATATCGCTTATCAGCTATATTTCGGTATTTTAATCTGTGATGATTGAATGATGTTGCACTATTGTGTTAAACCCTTGGACCACACTTTTACACACACAAATATGGATTTCACGTGGAAATCGGTTAAGTCACAGATGATTTAAATTTAATATTTTTGAAATTGAAAATTTAATTTCAATTGATTTTGGAAATGAATTTGGGTTAAATATTAAAAGCTTTTGAAAAGGTGTTTTCAAAGATAAAAGCTATTTTGAATAACTTGGTAAAATTTCCAATTTAAATGATTTAATTTGAATTTTAATTCAAAATAAGGAATTGAATTCCATGTTGAGATTTATGATTTGAAATTACGGCTAAAAATGTTATAAATGTGTTTATATGAAATTAAACCATTTTTAAAGTAAAATTTTGAGAATTTAGATTTAACCCAAGAACCTTAACTCGTATAAATGAATCAGATTTCCAAAATGAAAACTGGTTGTTTTAAAAGAATAAAAGCTTTCAGATAAGAAATGAAATTCCAATTTAGTTAAAGGAATTTCAAGTTTGAATTGAAAAATGGTATTTCCAAGTTATGAGTGAATTCTTTTTTAAAGCTATGAATATAATCTGTTTATTTTTAACAGATTTAAAATGGTGATTTGTTTAAACCATTCGAAATGAAATTGTTTTGAAAGCTATGAGTTAAATCTTTGATTTAAAGTTTTAACGAATTAATTAAATTAGTAATGGGAATTGTTTTGGAAAATCTGTGAATGAATCTTTGTGAAAACTGAGTGAACTTTGTGAATTAAATCTTTTATTTAAAAGAATAAAATGGTAATGTGTTTAAACCATTTGGAGGAAAGTTCTGGGTAATAAATTGTGACTTAATTGAAATCCCAATATCCATATGTTTCTTGTAAATATTGCGCTCACTATTCGGTTTAGCCGGGAGAGGACCTTTGTGTCACATAACCTATTCCGAATAAATGATACGTCGTATATGGATGGCATTTGAAGATCGGTGTTGAAGACCGGATGTTTGCGAAAACGATAGGATAACCTATCGATTGTCTCTGCACTGGGTAGCTCCTGGTATAGAGATCCCCTAAGTGATGGGAAATCTGATCGGGATTGTGAATACCCGGATTTGCAAGGGCTTCTTTGGAAGTGCCTTCGGTTCTGTTCGAACTCGGAACAAACTTGTATGGTTACATGTCTGACATTACATTTTGAGATATAAAGCAGATTTCTTTCAAATACATTTCTGTTGGTGGCGGAGAATTTATTCTCTTAGCTTAACACCCTTCTCTGAGACGTACGAGCTTAGAGGTTATGTAGTTGAAGGTTATCAGCGATATGTTCCCAATTTGGTAATGTGACATGCTGAGTGTTGCTATGTAATGATCATTGTTTGATCATTTGTGATATGATCATTTGTTTGATCATTTATCTTTGTGATCATTACTTTGATCATCTGTTGACCCAAAGCATGGCTTTGTGCCAAAGCGTAGCTTTGTGGACGAGACTTCATCGAACCTCACGACCCGGTATGGTCAAAACAGTAATCGTGGCAGCAAGGTTATTTGAGGGTAGCGCCCTCTGAGGGTATGTCCATTTTCTTCTGGATTATAAGTGGTATCATGGTATGGTGCCCAGATACTTACTTTGTGGTTGTTGCGAATCTATTACTTTGTGATTGCTTTGTGGTTGTTGGATTAGAGGTACCTTGGATAAAGGTCGCTAACGACCGGGAGGTGGCATACTCGTGTCAGTAGTTACCCAGCTAGGGGTAACCCGGCCTTGTGTAGCAGAGATCCGGTTAGGATCCGGGAACGTTGCTCCAGAGGCGTTCTATTTTATATGGGAAGTTCCTTTGCCCGACCATTCGTTGGAAATCCAAACAAAACAATACGAGCCCTGTACGGTTTTAGTTGTATTACCTGCCATGGAATGTGGCGGTAACCTGCTATTGAACATGGTAGCTATAGTAGGCATAAGTGCGAAATGTCTATGCTGGCTAAGATTTATATTCTACTTTCGAAATACTTTTTCAACTATGCACCAATAATAATATCAAAAATGATTTGTTTTGCGTAGTAAGCATCTTTGACTATCATAAGGAGAAATCTCCTCCAATTCTGCGTTTGCATTGTGTGTGTGGCGGGAGGCCTTATGGTAGTTTCATTTTCCAAAAGCATTGCGAATTGACTTTAAAATTCTTTTGCTATTTGTTTTTAAAGATGAACTGTTTTGTTGCTCACACCAGTCCCATGACTGATCCGGAGTTTATTGTTTCTTTCCTAAACTCTGGGTGCTCAAAATTTTCTACACGGGCAGTCTAGAGTTGGGTTTTTCAAATAGTCAGCTTCAGTAGATTATCTGGAGCTAGTTCAGTCTTTGGATATGGACTACACTTTCTTATCTTTGTGCGTCGTTATTGAGAGTTCAAGCTATTTCTGGATTGGCGTTTTGGAGATGGAGATTATCCGCTGCTGGTGTTATCTATTTTCTTTTCCGTTGCTATTTCTTGTATCATATCTCTGATGTATATTGATATTCATTGTATCACTCTGTTGTATCAGATATTGTATCAGATATTTTATATCAATGTATTATTCTTTTTCTTCCGCTGTGTTATTTACTTAACTGTGTTATAAGCTCCGGCGACTCGGATTTGAACGGTCGAATCTATGGCATTTGAGTACGATGTAAAGTATGGATGTCGATTTTCGAGCGTGAAAATCCGGTTCGTTACAGGTAGAAAATTAAAAGAGAAGGAGAGAAGGAGCGAATCAACCCTGTGGAAAACGGTAAATTTTATGATTATAAATCTATATTCCCCTTAATCCTAAATCCTAAATCTCTTATAAGATCTGTAATTCTAATAGTATGTATATATCCTATTATACATATTCTTTCAGATTAGAATAGGTAATCAAGTAAAATAAGGGATTCAGATTTGGATAGCTTAAATGGTGAGTGGGAAATTATATAATTTATTTATAACATTTAAATTTATCTCATTGAATTTTTATTTAATTATTATGTGTACATAAGATCTGATGGGTTGTAGGCTAAAAACAAATGTATAGGATTATCACCTACATATTCAATAAATAAGTAATTGAATTAGGAATAGTATATACAACCTAATATGGAAATTTGAATTCAAACCCAAAATATTTATTATTGTCAAATGTTTGTAGATTTGTAAAGTTTATTTCAGATTTATAATTGGGTTGTAAATTTGGTTGCCCTAGCTGACTTGGAAAGTAAATTTTTTTGTTTTAGTTTATTGGGAGTGGCATGTAATTTAATAGTATCTATTTTCATTGTGATATCCATAAAGTATCAAATTCCATAAATATATAAAAAGTGTATCGTTGAAATAATAAGGATTGTACCAAAAAAATAAAGAGATGCGTAAAGTATGGATATCTTCTCCATAATTTACACTATCTACTTCAATAAAAGTCATTAAAAGTGTCATTAAAATATATATTTCAATTCCATTAACATATATATCAGTGTATCAAATCATGATTCTCATTTGAATTTCGAAACTAATAATCAATATTTGTTATTTTACAATCTATTTTGATTCTATATCCATGGTTGAATTGAAACTTAACATATACAATTAAAGATTTCAAATAGCTAATTGGTAGTTATGATTCAAATGTTTTGAATTTATTGCATTAAAATCATCCATCATTCAAAATATTATTTTACCAAATATATACAAAAGTTGTAATTACAAGCATTTGAATTTTGGATTTGAATCAAACAAATGGTAATGAATGTAGTACCGAATTAAGGAAAGTTTCTTATAAATTATTTTCAAAATCAAAGTTAGATTTTATTGATATTAAATTTCAAATATAAAGTTTTGACTTTGTCAAAAAAACTTTGGTTGGAAACTCAATATATGCATGTATATAAATTTACTTATTTTAAATAGTCAAAGAGGCATTTGAGCTAGATCTATATCTATTAAATGGTAATAAAGAAAGGAGTAAATTAAGAGTTTGTGTCTTGATATCCTTATTTTAAAACCACATATGCTTTCAGTTGTATCTTAACATATATAATTAAATACATACATATTTAAATAATAATTCTAAGACAACAGATGTGTATATGGATGGCGAATGTGTTCGTTATGGATGTAAATCCCAACATCTATATACGTACACATTAACCATGCACACTTTGTTATATGTTGCACATGCACTATTTTTACAAATGAGTATATTATGACATACTCATATAAAATACAAAATGCCTAATAATCAAATTTACCGATAATCTAATCAAAAAATTAAATAAAACATCATTTTATTTAGAGCAATTAGGTCAGATCTAATAAATGAATTTAGACTTTTAGGCCCAACAATATCCAAAATGGCGATTATTTAAATCTACTCATTTAACCCACTGCATGTTGACCATGTTCCATCAATGGTATTAGAGCCAATAGCATATACGATCTAAATAATCATGCTATGGCTAACTAATTATGCTTACCAATTTAGTAGGATATCTAGAAAATTAGTGTCTAGGCTTGGATTTGGGTATCAAGCACCTACCCTCCCTTGCTATCAGCCTGGACCGAAAGGTGAAGTGAGCCCAAAGGTTGCCCCTAATAGAAAAGGCCTAATTTGAATTTGGGCCTTGGCTAATTTTCAAAATTGTTTAAAAAATTAAAACAAAAAACAATAAGTTAAAAGTTAAATTTAAAATAAGAAATATTGTAACGACCCAGAATTTTTGACATTTGAAATTCGAATATTTAATTGATTTTAAATATTAACAAGTGGAATTAATAAAGTCGAATAATTTAAAATTCGAATATCTAGATTTAATTGGATAATTAAATCGATAATTTAATAATTGAAATTCCAGAAATAATTAGAAATTGGGTTAAATGTGATTAAAAATGATTTATAAAGTTATATTAAATCATATTGGAGTTAGAATGATGTTATAGAACTTTTAAAATTAAATTAAAAATTAATTTGTGAAAATTGAATATTTTAATATTAAATCGACTAGTGAAATTAGCTATTTTTCGAACAGTCTCAGAATTGGACGAATCTAGTTCTATTGGATCCGTAATAGTTCGTTATTATCGGATTTCAATTTTCGTAACAATCGGAGTTGTCGTTTGACCGTGGCAGCTCGAAACGCACCGAAATTGTTTTAATATTAATTTGGCGAGTTAAAATAGTCATTTGTCAAACAGTCTCGGAATTCGACGAAACCAGTTTCATCGGATCCGTAATGTTGAACTATTGTAAGGTTTCAAATTTCGTGTCAATCGGATTTACCGTTTGTCCGGGGCAAGCTAAAAAGCATAGAAATTTGATTTACCGATTTAATTTTAAATCGATCGTTTATTGCCGTATCTCGCACAGATGATCGAATTAGCCTCCGAAACCTATTCCATTTTATCCGGAACGCGGGTTAAACCCCAGAAACACCGGTCACCGCGCGAGGTGTGGAGTTCGGGTTTTTGTGTGAATAGTGTTTTTTTGGTAGAATTTCTATAAAAGGAACCCTTGCCCTTCATTTCTCAAACTCTAATCTATTCTAGGCCAGCCGCCACTAACATTTTCGATGGCCAGAAACTCACGATTTTATTCCCTTATTATCTTCCAATCTATCAACTTTCACAAGAATTTGTCAACTGCAAAGTTGAAGATCATCACGAGATCTATATATCCAACGGTTATGATTGGATTTCATGTGGTGGATTGTCTGCAATTCGAATATGAAGACACGACAGTTTTCGCGTTTTTCGAGGGGAAATGTTGACCGAGTTCGAAGCTACTCTGGCCGATGGTGATATTCGAGGCGCTCGTCATTTTGGTGGGTCCTGATCGTGTTCAAGTTGGTCGTTGAGGATGCGTTTCGAAACCCTAGAGGCGGCCAAGATGGGTTTCTTCGAACGTGTTTTAACTGGGAGTAGCGAACGAGGAAGGAAGATCATGCGGTCTAGATTTGGTTTCAAAAATGGACGGTGAAGATGATTTCGAGGTTGGGAAATAAAATAATTTTGTAAATTATTATAATAAATTCGTATAATCTTTAAAATAGTGTAACTTTGTGATACAAGGTCTGTTTTCGACGAAACTTTTTGCGTTGGGTTTGTATGGACGAGCACTACGCAATGGAACTGGATTGGAGTTGATTGGAGTCAGTGAAAATTTTGAGTAAAATTAAACTCGCGTTTAATTTTATTCGAAATAAAATACTACAACTGTTATCGTAAACTCAAGGTGAGAACTTCCCACTCAATCGAACTATTTCGATTTAAATTTTAAATAGTTAGATTTAAAATTGCTTGATTGTATGTTTGAATGTTGATTGTTATCTATTGATTGTTAAAATAGACATTATGCGCCGTTATTAAGCGGAGGTTATTTATTAAAAACATATACCGCGATAATTTCACTGAAAAGTGAAATTGGTATTATATATGTACTTGGAGTTGATTTCCCACATTATATAGTGGATGAGACCCTATTGCGCCGCATAATAGCGGATAATATTTTATAAATCCCATATACCGCGATATTCCGTATTGGAACGGAATTGGTATTGTGCTAACATCTGTGGATGCAGGGAAACAGGTTGGAGGGATCCGACTGGATTCCTCACCGTATTGATTTATTTACATATATTGTTATATATTCTGTTGTCATATCGATATATGATGTTTGGATGCCGTGATTGATTATTTGGTGCTGTTGCATCATCGGATCCATTTTTGAAGTTTAAAAATAATGACTTTGATTTTAAAGGGATTTTTAAAGTGATTTTTGAGATTATACGTTTTATTAAAATTTTGAATTGATTCATCTTAAATAAATAAACGTTAAAATTTTAAAGTTATAAAAATTATGATTTTTGCGAAATATAACCAAAGTGTTATTTTTGAAATAAATAGTTGATTGATTTATAAAATGGTTTAAATTGGAATTTTTGAAAAATTATAAACGATTTATATAAAGATTTATAAAATTGATATTTATAAATTAAAATATTGGAATTATAAAATGAGTTTTTATAAGTGTTAAAAGGAAGTATAAATGGAATTCATAAGTGAATGAAATTAATAAATTTATAATGTGAAGTTATAAAATGAATAGATGTTGTAAAATAAAAGATTTATAAGTAATTTACTTATAAATTAGATTTTGGCACTTAAATGGGATATAAATAGAATTTGCTAATAAAATGATTTTTTTAAGTTGAAATTGTTATAAAATATAAATGTGATTTATAAACGTTGTTTATAAATCCGAAATCAATTATTTTGATAAGTGAATTATAGAAGTTAATTAAAGGAATTATATCCACGATTTTAGACAATGGATAATCTTTTCATAAATGTGTAGAAACATTGAATTGGGTAAATAAAGTATATTCACGATTTTAGACAATGAATATATTATTAAATAAAATGGATCTGTTTTGGGAAAGTGATATTGGAATAGAATGAAAACGATTTAAAGATGTTTTAAAATGTATTAACTATTGAAACCATAGATTTCAACATTCATTGTTGAAATAGACGTTTTTGAGAAATAAGGAAATGGTGGACTATAACACTGTTGTTATAGTAAATGATTTTCGAAAGGAAATGTTTTATATAGTATTGGGATTTATATATCTATCTAAATTTCGAATCCATATACTAGTGATTTTGGGTCGTCGTAACGATGTTTTACGCAACATTCGTTTTGATTCAAATAAATGTGTTCAAGAGAACGTTTTCCTTAAAAAAATGAAATATATACTTAATTGTGATTTAAGTATATTGGATATTTTCAAAATGTTGAAAACAAATGGATTTGTGAATTACTTATTATTAAATAAGTATGGAAATGTTTTTCCAATATGAAGTGAAATGTTTTTGAGATTTTATCTTTTAAAGTTAAAGTGAATAATTGAAATTTGTTTTCAAATGGTTGAAGTGTGAAATTATATATCTTGTAAAGATATTTTTGGAAGATAAATAATTTGGAAAATTATTTGGAATCGGATGATGCTGTGCAGACCTATTGATAGTTAAATAACCGACTATCAATAATTACCTTGAATGGGTATTTGTTGTGATTTGCTTGAATTTGAATGCTACACTTATTTATGAATAAGCGCTCACTATTCGGGTTAGCCGGGAAAGGACCTTTGGGTCGTATAACCCATTCCGAATATGTGATACGTCGTAATGGATTGCATTTGATGACCGGTGTTGAAGACCGGATATTTTTGAAAACGGAAGGATTACCGTCGAGTTACTCTACATCGGTTGATCTCCTATATAGAGGTTTTATCACCCTTAGTGACGGGAAGTCCGAAAGTGATTAGTGAATATCTGGATTGCGAGGACTTCTTTGGAAGTACCTTCGGTTATGTTCGAGCCCGGAACAGACTTGTATGGTAGTATGTCTAACGTTACAAATTGAGATATAAAGCTGATTTCTTTCAAATACATATCTGTTGGTGGCGGAGAATTTATTCTCTTAGCTTAACACCCTTCTCTGAGACGTACGAGCTCAGAGGTTATGTAGTTGATGGTTACTAGTGATATATTCCCAATTTGGTAACGTGGCATGCTGAGTGTTGCTGTGTAATGATCATTGTTTGATCATTTGTGATATGATCATTTGTTTGATCATTTATCTTTGTGATCATTACTTTGATCATTTGTTGACCCAAAGCACGGCTTTGTACTAAAGCGTAGCTTTGTGGACGAGACTTCGTCGGACCTCACACCCCGGAAATGGTCAAAACAGGAAGGATGTAGCAAGGTTATTAGGGGGTAGCGCCCCTTTAGTGTATGTCATTCCTTCTGGATAGAGGTGGTATCATGGTATGGAGCCCAGATACTTAACCTATGTTGTTGCTGCAAATTTATTACTTTGTGGTTGTTGGAATCGAGGATCCTCGGATATAGATCGGTTACGATCGGGGGATGACATATTTGTGTCAGTAGTTACCCAGTTAGGGGTAACCCGGCCTTGTGTTGGTAGAGATCCGGTTAGGTTCTCGGGTCGTCTTTCCATAGGCGTACCCATGTGGCAATGGGAAGTTCCTTGGCCTGACCATTTGTTGGAAATCCAAACTCCAATACGAACTTTGTACTCTATTAGTTGTAGAACCTGCCATTTACTTATGGTGGCGCCCCACTGTTTAGATGGTAGCTATAGTAGGCATAGTGCGAAATGCCTATGCTGGCTAAGATTTATATTATACTTTTGAAATGATTTTTCTACACTATGCACTAATAATAATATCAAAAGTGATTTGTTTTACGTAGTAAGCATCTTTGGCTATCATAAGGAGAAATCTCCTCCGATTCTGCGTTTGCATTATGTGTGTGGCGGGAGGCCTTATGGTAGTTTCATTTTCCAAAAGCATTGCGAATTGACTTTAAAATTTTCCTGTTGTTTGTTTTAAAGATAAATAATTGTTTTAGTTCTCACACCAGTCACCATGACTGACCTAGAGTTTATTGTTTCCTTCCTAAACTCTGGGTGCCCATCAATTTCCACACGGGCAGTCTAGAGTTAGGTTATCAGGTCATTCTGGATTCATGAGATACTATGGAGCTCAAGTGGCGAGCTAGATGGCGAGACGTATCACCTATACTATGTATTATTCCGCTGTGTATTCTGTATGAGGACAAGTTTATATAACTGTCCAGTGTTGTATTGTTGTTGTAAACTCTGATGATGATGTAATGTATAAAATGATATAGTTCTTTGATTTAAAGATTATTCATTTATCTATTATATGTTGTTCCGCTGCGAATGTGAGATTCTGATATTGTTTCTGTTTCTGTGTTTTCTATTGTTTCTTCTTTCTTTTTCTTCTGTTTTCTTCTACCTCTTTTTTATTCTCCATAACAATTCGGTTTTCCGGCATTCGATTGCTCGGCAGTTGATACAGTGGACGTATTAATGTCGATTTTCGAGCGACGAAATGTCGAATCGTTACAAATATAGTATAAATTTTCTATTGTATTTAAAATTGTTTTGAAATTAAAATAAGATTTTACATTTAAATGTTAAATTTAAAATAAGAATTACATTATAAATGTTATAGTGTGATTTTCAAAATTGGTTTAGAAAACTCTATATATTTTAAATGTTGTAATATAGTTTTCGAAAGTGCTTTGAAAATATAATAAACATATTTCAAAAAAATTAAAATATTAATAAGATTAATAAATTAAATTAATTGATTAATAATTAACTAATTAAAGTATATAAATTTATAATATATATATATAATGATAAATGTTAGAGGATCTTGAATTATTTAAGATGATGTTAGTATATATGTATGTACATAAGAAATTTTAAAAATTAAAATTTTTAATTGAATAATAAGTTAATTAAAAAATAATAAAATACATATATATATAAAGATATATGTGTATAACCATAAATGTTATGGTACACATATTCAATTAAAATGTTTAATTAAATAACATAAAATTAATAAAATTATAAATTAATTAAATAAGATTTAATTAATATAGTATACGTAAGACCAATATATAGAATATGCGAGAATATGATTTTTGTTTATGATAATAAACATATATATATATATATATATTCGATTAAATGTATATGATATTGTACTATTTTATTTTTCACATAATTAAATAAATATTTGTTGGATAAAATAAATAACATAGAATTCATATTCAAACAAATATTTTATTTTATTACAAATTTAAATAGTACAAACTTCAGCTCTCACTACATTTACACGAATTCAATCACAATTCAATTTCAATTACATTACAATTTCGATTACATCACAAATTTCAATTTACAATGTTGACCGCACTACATATCACTCAAACACTCGTATTTATCTTCAACTCTATTCCAGATTGAATCCAGCATCTGAATTATCTGCAAAATAAACACTGACGCGGTAAAATTGAAAAGGAAATATTTGGAGTGTAAAATAAAATGTGTGTTTTTGAAAATATCATCTGCCTCAGTTATTTGGGTTGTTCGTCATCATTTCTTTTGAATTCATCGTACATGAACAACTTGTGACATGTATAGTGTATCACTGTACATGCCACAAGGCCGTGCATACCAATATACACTTGATAAAATTGCAGGGACAGGTGAGCACAAGGTCAAACCCGAGCTATAGCTAGGTTCAACTCAGGTGCAATACGAAAAACAAAAATAGAATGGTCAAGTACAAGTTTCAATGACTGGAACAAGCTCGAACACACTTGAACTAGAGATGTATGCATATGAAATAAAGACTTAACACAAGTGAACTCAGTCCAACAAACAAGTTCATCCAGATTAGACCACTGTAAAATAAATCAGATTCAAATGTATGCAGTGAACACCAGAAGGAGCACACAAACTCAGTTACATATATGCAACCAAGCTGAAAATCAAATTGCATCGAAATCAGTTCAAGCATGAATGAAGACTGTAATATGTTCATGCAACTAGAGTCAATGAACCCAGACCACCATATGTACAAAGTATCAAGTGCAGACCACATAAAATAGAGACTCGAGCAGACATAGCAAATGAATGTACACAGGAAGTTCAGTACACATGAAGAACTGCTCTAGACAGCATGCACATACTCGAAGCAATGGAATCAAACACAGTCAGAGAATGCAAGTTACAATACAAACCAACATACAAGTGAATGCAACTCAGAGGGAAACAGCATGCATACATACATGTATGCACACATGTGTGTGTGTGTGTGTATGCAGTGCACAATAACTAAACATGTAGACCACTAGGGATGCAACACAACTCAGACCAAATCAAATAAGTAAAAAATAAACCAAAGACCAGAACCAAACAAGTGATCAAGTTGCAAATGCATTCATGGGTCAGCAAGCTTAAACAGGGTCACCAAAACACATATATACATACGTATATGTATGAAGACAACAGACCATCAAAACTGCATGAACACAGAGAGACAGGCATGGCCAAATAGGATGAACTCAACAAGCAAATGGGTCAGTGCAGCATGATCAACAACACATATACACACACATACATATGTATGTATTCACATATATGGTGATACAGTAAGTTCATACAGAACAAAACAATCATCAAAGAAAAAATCAGTGGTAATATATAAGTAAATACAAAAAATCAATGAAGCAGTCTACAGTTTTACAAAAATCAGGGTAGCAGTTTCAAATCAAGTCAAGTTTAGATGCCAAAGTCAAAGCCGGTAATAACAAGTTCGAATTAAACGATTCGAAGTCAATTTTCATCTCAAAATGTTATCACAATATCAAATGGCCGAGGTCAAAAGAGAAAAGAACGGAGCTAATTTCAAATTCACGAAGTATACGTATGATATGAACAAGTCAGAATACATCACAAGCATTCAAGCAGTGAATGGCCGAACAAAATTATTTGAAGAATTCAAATTGAAAATACGAACGATAATTTAGGGTTTCGATCCCTATATAAATTCCTATATCATCATTGGTAGAAAAAGCATCGAGTTCAAGCATATCAATGAGAGTAAATAAAGGAAATCACTTACCAGTATTATTCAATTCGAACTCGACAAATTGAAGCAGCCGAGTGAATTCAAAGTAAGGCGAACGATCGACAAAGCAGTCAACGCGAAAACAACCCTTCAATCGATCAACTGGAATCGACGACTTCAATTTCCAGAAACCCTAATTCCTTTTTGAAGAAGATCGGCCGAAGTCTTTTTGTACTCAGAGAAAATATTTCACGAAATAAAAGAAGAGGGGAGTCACCTTTTTGTTAATTACTTATTTGGGTCGGCTATTGATTTATGTTAATTGGGCTTAAATATAGGGTTTTGTTTCAAGTATTTATTTTCATTTTGTAATTTTCCTTTAAACTTTTGTAAAATTCTAGTCGTGTGACTAAGGACGAACTACGGTGGTGTAGTTCGAGAATTCGCAACCTACTGGCTGAGTTGTGGCAGGGTTTTGAGCGTAGAGTTAGGTTAGTCGATAGTGGGTGTCGCAAGTTTACATGTGTAAGCGTCTAACTACTTAATTTCTAGTAGAAACCTTGGGGGCAGCACGTAGGCAGAGTTTTGCCGAAGCTAGGTAAATCTGTGTTGTTCTATTTTTGTTTTTATTATTCTGCATTTATCTGTGCTGCAATTATTTTATATATTTCCTCATTAATTTTTATTATTATTAGTATCATCCTATTCACCCTCCTCTAGGGTGAAATCGATCCTACAAGTGATATCAGAGCTAGGAACAAAAACCAATTTTTTAAAAAAAAATTGATTTTTCAAAAACAAATCTTTGTTTTAAAATTTGATTTTTAAATGGCTTCTTTTAATAATGCTTTTGCCAAGGGACTGTCCATAGTTAGACCACCTATGTTTAATGGTGAATATGCTTACTGGAAAAATAGAATGAAATTTTTTCTGAAAACCATTAATGCTTGGAATATTGTTGAGACAGGATATAGGACACTAACTATAATGGTAGATAATCATAAAATTGAAAAACTTATGGATCAATGGACAGATCTAGAAAATAAATTAAAAAATGCCAATACTAAAGCTATGAATTCTATTATTTATTCATTAGATCAAATTGAATTTAATCGTGTCTCACATTATCTAACTGCACAGAAAATTTGGCACACACTTGAAGTGACTCACAAAGGAACATCTCAAGTCAAAGAATCTTGCCTTGCCAAGCTTAGTAGGGAATACGAGAACTTCACGATGGCCAAGAATGAGAATGTCAAAGAGATTTATGGATGACTTTCTAATCTCGTATACAAATCAAAAACTCTCGAAAAACCATACACATAATTGGAAATAGTCTGAAAATCCTCGGAGTTCTTCTATAACAACTCGCATATTTATCGATTTTATATTTAAATATTTTATTTAAATATTTTATCGTTAGTCGGATGTTAGTCCGAAAAGCTACTTTTTTTCATACGGTCAAATTAAGACTCGAGACCACTTCCATTGAGTTCAAAATGACGTTTGCGATCTTTTTGAGTGTAAACTTCGATATGTTTGGAGATAGTGAAATTTTCGTCACTTTTTGCTTTGAGCTTTGGTTTGGACTGCACTTGTTAACTCAGTCCCAACCCCATCTCCTCTTCATCACTTCATCAAACACTTCAAGCTTTATCAAAAATGGTGGAGGGAATGGGAAATTAAAATTCCAAGCTCAAGTTCATTAGCAAATTCAACATCTAACTCCTAATTCAAGTAGAAGATATTGGATTCAAGCTTTGGATTGCTTCTCCTTGCTTTCAAGCTTCATCTTCATCCATTTTAGTGAAAAAGTGAGATTTTTAATCTCATATCTTGCCTATAACTGTCATTGGATTGTTGGGAATGATTCCCCATCACTTTAGCATGTATGTTTGCATTTGGTTTGGATTGGATTGGTGAAAAACTCCAATTTCTAGCGTTCTTGGCAAATTCCTACGTTTAGGTCGCACTGCCTTCGTTAGGTCGCCAGGTCGTAGGCCGTTCGCATGGAAAAGTCGCCGCCTGCTTATAGCTCGTTCTGGCTTAGGTCGTATGGAAATAGATCGCTAGGTCGTAGGTCGTGGGTCGCCTAGGTCCTAGGTCGCTCGTTCCTGCTTCAGTCCCTAGGTCGCGGAAACACTTGGTCGTTAGGTCGTTTCCGACCTTACATCACTCAGAGGTCCTAGGTCGCGGCTACGTTAGGTCGTAGGCCGCTCGTTGTGCTTCAGTCGCTAGGTCGCTAGCTCGTAGGTCGCTCGACCGTTCCACCACTAGGTCGCTCGACCCAGTTGCATTTTTAATTCGCAACCATTAAGTCGCTCGACCTTGCCTAGGTCATTAGGTCGGTCGGTCGGTCCTATCCCTTAAGTCGCGTGACCGTGATAGGTCGCTCACCTTTAGGTCGCATGACCTATAGGTCGCTTGCTCCAGTTAGGTCGCTCGGCCACTTTGTTAAGTCGCCCACCTTTTTAAACTTAGGTCGAACCCCGTAGCGGGGGTGTTGCCACCAAACCCCCACCTAGGGGGTTGCCACCCCCCTGGACCCCCTCCGTAGGGGATCTTATCTGAAAAACATTTAACAAGACTTCCACTTTGATGTATTTTGAGCTGATTTCCTTGGATTTTATTCATGTCTTCGTATGTGAATTTCTGTGATTGATTGTTCTACAATCATTTTTGTGTTTTGTCACTTTAAAATTATGAAGGTTTCAATACTAGTAGTAAATATCAAAACTCTTTTATCAAAACATTTTCAACTCTATTTTTAATACCAAACTCGTTTATCAAACCGTTTTCCAATCTACTAGTATATACAAGCCTTTACTTCACTCGGATGAGAAATCTAATTAAACGGCTTAGTAAAACGAGTGGTATGAAATGCTTGTGTTCACTTCGTCGGTTAATTCTTGGACTTGTTCGATTGAACCTTTTTGTGACAATTTTCTAGTGAAGATCTACAGTTTGTTCGTAAATATTTAAGTTAAGCAAGTGGTTATGGGACATGAAGCTAAACTCATATATTTACTAGCTTGGTGTGATCGACACTTCCTTATGATCATGACGATCATTTTTGTGATTTAGACTAGCGATTGAGCGATGTCTCTTTGTCTGCGAGGGAGACTAGACCCCGCTTTTGTAATGTTTCACCATCACATATATGGGGTAGCACCCCATGGTCTTCGGGCCATTCGTGTGTCAAAGGCCTTCGGGTCATTCGTGTGTTCGAAAAATTAAATGGATAGCTTCCATGAGATAGCTTCTCGTCCGTGTGCTCGGACTTCCCTCTTTTTGTGATTTCTGGATTTCGTGTGTTGATTTCTGGGATTTGTTCTGGATTTCGTGTGTTGATTTCTGGATTTAGTGCTTCACCAATTTTCATGGTTTTCATTGATATGCTTTATCAATTTTGGTGTATTGGTGAATTCGTGTGTCATTACCTTTTTATGGGTTTGGATCTCAGAGAAGATTCTTGTGATATTGATTAATCTCTTGTTGATTATCATTTACATACTTATAGTAGTATGCTATTATGGTTATTATATGTTTATGCCATACCCCTTATTCTACATCATGTCATCTGATATTTATAGTTAGACTGATCTGTTTATTATTTGTAACATCCCGTATTTTTAAGCTATTGAATTTGAACATTTAATTCATTTTAAATGTTTAATGTGGATCCTTAATTGTTTTTGAAATGAATGGATTTGGGTTCAATCAATGAAAATGAGCTATAATTTTAATTTATAGCAATTCCGGTTGAATTTGATTAATGGAAAAATAATAATTAAATATTCGAAAATTGGGATAAAGGGTGAATTTGGGATAAATGATTATAAAATGGTGTTTAAATGTATTTTTAGGTTCGATTGGTTATAAATAATATTGTTGGAATTTTAGATGAATTTTAAAGTTGATAAATTATTATTTGGAATTTTATATTAATTTAAAAATGAATTTAATATTATTAAAATGCAATTTAAGCAGATTTGAGTCTGGGATGAGCCAGAATGATTTTTAATGTGATTATAAATTTTATATGATTTATTGTTAAGTTAAGAAAATTTTAAAAGTGAAATTTGAAGCGTTTTCGACGATTTTAGAAATCGCCCGAATTAATAGACGAGTTAAAATAGCCTTCCGGGGCGCAGTCTCGGAATTCGACGAAACCAGTTCCATTGGATCCAAAATAGTTAGTTATTATCGGATTTCAATTTTCGTAGCAATCGGAGTTGTCGTTTGACGGTGGCAGCTCGAAACGCATCGAAATCGATTTAACCAATTTAATTCTAAATTGATCGTTTTATTTCGTATCTCACGCATACGATTAAATTAGCTTACGAAACTTGTTCCATCGTGTCCGGAACGTGGAAAAACCCCCGGATAGCCTGTCGGAACGCGTAATTTGGAGTTCGTTTGCGTTTGTGGTTAACTTGAGAAATTTTATTAATTAAATAATATTAAATTATATATATATAAACGTTATTATCTCTAAACCCTAGTATCACGTTCAGCCGCCATCTTCTTATTCAATGGCCAGAAGGCTCTTACCTTCTCCTCCATTTTTCATCAAATCCGTGCGCTTATAGGAAATTCTTCCAACTGGAAGATCGAAGAGGGACTCGTGCTCATCAGATCCAACGGTGGATCTAGCATGTAGTCGTCGTTTGGAGCTGCTATTTCGCCGCGTTCTTGGGCCGTTCGAACACGTTTTCCTCGTCAGGTGATGACCGAGTTCGTCGTGGCCATGCCTGGTGGTAGGGCTCGCGAAGTCCTTTCAGGTGGTGATCGCCGATCATGCTGAAGCGAGTCGTGGTGGTTGCAATTTCGAACCCTAGTTCGAGAGTGATGGGTTCGGTTGTAGCTGTAGACGCGCGTGAAGGAGAAGATGAAGTGAACGTGCGGCCTAGATTTCAAACGTTGATAAACGGCTGTGATGGTATAAATTAAATAAAAGAAATTGTTTTTAAATTTCAATTCAAAACTTTGTAATATCATAACGAACTCATACGTACTCAGATTTTAACGAAATTGGAACCGTTGGAATCGCAGAGACGAGCACTACGCAGTGGTGCAGTTCCGGAGTCATTCTAGGCAAGTAGGAATTTGGGTTAAATCGAATGTCGTTCGGTTTAATTTAAATTTCAAACGCTCGCCGAAAATTCAAGGTGAGTTTTTCTCACTCACATCTGGATGCTAGACATTATAAATAGTTGATATTTAAATATCTATGTGAATGGTTGATTATATCTGTGATTATCAGTCTGGATTGATATTTATATTGTGATGTGCTAACATTTGTGATGCAGGGAGAAACAGGTTGGAGGGATCCAACTGGATTCCTCACAATGTAGCAATTATTTTATAATTGATAGTGATACTTGTTTATATGATGTGATTGATAAATCTGGAAATTTAGTTGTTCTGTGACATTGTGGTATAAATTGTAATCACAGAATTTAATTATAAATGGCTAAATTGTGTTTTTACGAAATAAAATGAATTGTTAAATTTAGAATTTCAAAGAATAAAATTTGAAATCGGATTTGAAAGGAAAAATGTAAATTGGGCCAAATTGGGATTTTGAATATAATGGGAAGTTTATGAAATGGGTAAATGGAAAGTATAGTTTTCTGGAGATTAAATTTATGAAATTATAAATTGTTTAAAATAACGATGTTTATTTTAATAATGGCTAATGTTATCCGAAAATTAAAAATATGTTAAATGGAGTTTCCGACTATAAATTAACAAGTTCAAATGAAAAATAGAATGTTTTGAAATGCCGTATTTCATTGGAATTTAATTAAGTGAATTGGAAATTTGGCTTCCATTGAAAATCCACCAAAATGTTTAAACTATATTTAAAAATGAATTTTCGGAAATGAAAAATTGTGATTTAACTTCGGAGGAAGTTATAGAAGTATGGAATTGGAAATTTATGTTGTAAAACATAATTGACTTGAAATAAATCAGTGGATTTATATGAAAGAGTACTTTGGAATGTTTAGAAACGGGAAAGTGTTTCCCTGGGAAAACCAAGTAAATGTTTATAAAAAGATTTTATTTAACTAAAGGTTAAGTTTTAAATCGTTTTAAAAAGTATTTTTAAGAAATCGTTATTTTTAAAGAAATAAATTAATAATTTTTAATACCGTAATAATTTGGGAGTATATTAGCAATTATTTTACAAATGGATTTATTTAAAAGTTGGTTTTAGCTTAAGTTGTTAAAATTAGCATTTTTCTTCTTATAACGCTATTTTGAATTTAGTTAAACTGAAACCCTTATCTTTAAATCAAAGTTTATGTGTTAATAACTAGTTTTCTTCACATATTTTAAATTTATATTTTGAGTAAATAAATAGAAGTAATTTTCATATTTTAAAGTATATTTCAGTATAAAGTATTTTTAACTATTTTAAATGCAAATTGTTTTATACTTGGTTATTCCCGATGGGAATAAAGGGTAAAGGATTTACCTTGTAAAGGAAGAGTTTTGGAAAATTGTTTTCAAACGAGTTTTGAAAATGTGAAAATCTATCTTTGAAAGATATTAGAAGCAAATAAATAATATGGAGATTATTTATTGTGTGATGGATGTGTATGGATGTTTGTGAACATTAATTGATAGTTAAATCACCGACTATCAATATTGGCCAAATGCGCGATCGTTTCGAAGAGACCGGGATCGAGTTTCCGTATACCGGGATTCTAGGTCTGGAGACTTGAAAACCACTTCGATCCGGTTTGTACGTTTCGCTAAAATGATTTCGGAGTCGAAGATGGAGCAGTGAAGTGCAAGGGCTAGTCGCTACTAATCCTGAGGATATTTCCAAAATGGATGTAGTAGGGGTAGTGCCTTCGGTTCCGTTCGAACCCGGGACGGACTTGTATGGACGAATGCTTTCGGGACATCGTCAGGTGGACGATGGGCATTCAAAGTGAAATGTTCTGTAAAGGTAACGTTAAGCCTCAAGCCTCATCAACCGGGAATGACTGAAAATCAGGGGTTATGCAGCAAGGCTTCGTGGGTAGCCCCCACTTGAGAGTAAGGTCATCCCTGTCTAGATGTCCCTTTTATTTCGGCTTAGTGGTGCGGTTGCTGATCACAACCGTGGGGTGATTTTACTTGGAATTATCCAGTAAGGGATGATTCCGGTCTTGTGTTGCAGGGGAGCGGGCGTACTCCTCGGTACTGTGATCTAGGCCACGTATTGTGACAGGTGGTACCCCAGTGCCTAGTCATTCGTTGGAAATCCATTCTCCCTACGAGCCTATACGGTTTTGATTGTGCCCAACTATTGTTGAAATGTGAGATGCAAGCATTTCAGCTAGATTCTATTTTACTTTCTATAGACACTATTATAATATCAGAGGATTTTAATATAAAAGTGTTTTAGCTATCGTAAGGTAAAAACCCGACATGTTTATTTGTGGCGTGGTCTTACGAGATGCTTTTGTTTTCAAAGGATTTTTGAAACTTTAATAATCAATTGGGTGTATTTATGATGCGCTGGTATTCCAGACTGACTCGGGTGTTATTTTATTATAATGCTCGGGTCAGACCGAGTATATTACAGGATAGGTTGCTATGGAGCAGAAGAGGAGCTGGAGTCGAGGCGTATTATTCGTACTTGTTTATATTCCGCTGCTATGATTGTTGTTAGTCATGTATCTCATTATGGTTGGTTGTATTGATATACTCTGATGATGATGTATTGTATATAAACAGATATAGTTTTGATTTGTGTAAAGTTCTGTTCTATATATTATATTTTATCCGCTGCGATTGTGAGATTCTGATTTGGTTGGTTCTTTCTTCTTCTATCTACTTTCTTATTCTTCTACAATCTGTCTTTCCGGCATTCGATCGTCGGCATATTATACTGTTGAGTATTTTGTGTCAATTTTCGAGGGTCGTGAAGGGCGGGTCGTCACACTTGGTATCAGAGCTTAGATTGGCGACAACCTAGGCTTTGGTGGGAAAATTCTCATGTTAAATAGAGTCTGAAGTACTCTATAATGAGTTGAGTGTATTAATAGCTATGAGAGCGTACTTGTTAGTGGATATAAAATTATTTTTGTACTGTGTTGACTTATCGGTTGAGTGTTTATGAATTCTGGTCGGTGCGGGAAGTACAACCGTATCGATAGGGGTTTCTAAACTCTTAAACAAGATAAACCGACATAGTATTATTTTTAAAGTGGGTAAATGAAATAATTTTACCCAAAATTGTATTTTGATATAAAAAGAAATAATTTTCTAAATTATTCTATGCATTGGATGCTTGTTTGGTTGTTCTTCTATAATTGAATAAGAAATTAAAATATGATCTAAAATTTGAAATGATATATATAAGAAAATAAGAAGTTAAAATATTAAAATGGTTTATAACCAAATGGAATTGACTGAATATGTTTTAAATAAGAAGAGTAAAAAATTAAAATTTGATTTAAACTAGAATTTTGACCCCGGAAATTTTGAAAGGGATTTCAAATGGAATTAAACAAAGTTTTAGGAGTTTGACTTTGTGGAAATGTTAGAAATGTTTTCAAAAGCATTTGTAAGAATGGAGTATATTTTGGAAAATATTTTTGAATGGAATTTGATTTGAGGTGAATTTTGGAAGTGGAAAGCATTGAACTCACTTCAGTCGCTGGAAAATAATCCTGATGATGCTGGCCACATCATTAGAATTCATTTTCGAGTTTCTAAAGTGATGGATTGCTACCAAAATAGTTGGTTATGACATTGTTTGGACTTGTTTGGGAAACAAGTGATTTTGGAATTTTCAAAGGAAAATTGTTTGGTAAAAGCAGTTTGTTTTGAAATTTGGTATTTGATTTGAATATCAAAAGAGAAATGTGTTGATTTTTATTTCGAATTGGTTTTGAAATAAATCCGGGTAAATTGAATTTTGGGAATTCTATTTTGTAATAAAAATGTGAAAGTTGAAATGATTCAACTATATAACTTATAAAGGAAAGTTGATTTAAAGAAGAATTGAGTATATATGGAATGTAAATTTACTTTGAATAAATGAAGGTGAATGGAATATATCTGGATTTAACTTATGATAAGTTAAATAAAATTAAGATTTTGAAATTGAATTAAATCTAAATGAATTGGAATTAAATGGAAATTGAGATAACGGTGAAATGTAAATGCTTATGATTGTGCAAATGAATTCATATTCTTAAGTTATAAAGTGTTATAATTTGAAGTTGTGATTAAATGGAAATGGACTTAAAAGAGCAATATAAACTCTTAATATAGAAGTGGAATTGAAGTTCATTAATGGAAATAGTTGGATGGTGAGGCAAATTCAAACTCAATCCTAAATGAAATGTAAAGTAAGATAAGGTAAAGTGAGATATAAAAGATGTGAATGAACTTAAATAGTAAATAAGTATTGAACTTAGTTATGGAAGAATAAATTGGATTGAAGTGAAATTCAAAATATCAGATGCATCATAAACAATATTGAATGAAATTCAATTCTTATTTAAGTAGTAAAGAAGTGGGTTAAATGAAATTTGACTAAATAAAATTTAGTTAAACTTGGAATAAATTTGGATAAGAATCTAATTGAAAGGGAATTTGGTTTAGTTGATACGATGTTGAATGAAGTAAATGCTTACTCAATTAAATCCAAAATGATTGTTTGGAAATAAATTCAGTGTAAGCTTAATTAAATGGAATTTGTATTGCAATAAATAGAATTTTGATAGTTTGGTCAAAATTTAGAAAGTAAGGAAAAAATCCAGTTGTTGAATGAAATTTAAGTTTGGTAATAAATGTTGGAAGTGAGAATGTATAATGGGATTAGATTATAATAGTGATGGTTTGAATTGTAAGTAAATTCAAATGAGAGAAATAATTTAAATGGTCTCTTTGTTGATAAAATAAATCTAAAATGGATTGGATAAATAAACGAAGAGCATTAAACTTTGTAAATGAATTGAAATTGGTTGAATGAGAATCAGATGGAAATAAAATTAAATAGATAATGGTAATATTGTGAGACTACTTAAGCAAATTGAAAGAAACAAATGATTGTGGATGAGCTTTATTAAGAAATTTGAATGGAATTTGTTGGATAATAAAATTGAATTGAAAGTGAAATGATATTCATTAATTATTGTGGTAAATTAAGAATGTATGAGTTAAAAATATAAGAGTTGTAAATAACTCAGGAATGAATGATATTAATATAAACTTGAATTTGGTTAATGGAAATAAAGATGTAAGGAAAATGTAATTTAACAATTACATTGGAAAGAGAAAATATTTGGTTTGTGAACCTTGTAATGGAATAAAATTTATATGAATCCAAGTTGAAATTAATTTTGAATGGTGATAAGCTTAAGTGGCAATTATTTTTGCTTGAATGACATGGAAATTCGCATGTATTTGCAATTGAGTGTTTAAAAGCAATTGGAATTGAATTGTGAATAAATTGATATGAATGGGAACCCAATTCAAAGAGTTTTGTATATAAATGCAAGTGAATTGATTTTGAATCAGTAGGAATGAATTGACCTCTTAATGAGTAATGTTTGCATATGAATGAAAATGGATCATAAAAGAAATGCAAATGTTTCAAGTTTAAAATAAAATTTGATTGCAAATCAAATTGGGAATGTAAGTTAAAGTAAAGAAATGTAAGTAAGACATATGTTAATCATATTGAAATAGAAATGAATTGGTTGTAATAAATATGAATGGTATATGGTAAACTTGAATGTAAATCATTCAAGTGAAATAAAATGAAGTTGGACTTGAATAAGACATTAAAAGATAATTGAAATCTTTGAAGTGTAAATAAAATATGGTAACATTGTTAAACTATGAAGTTTGAGTTTGTAAAGAGGATTTGAAATGTTGTCGAAATTTGTGAAATTGTTGATAAAGTATGATTAACATTGTTACATTATGAAATTGCTTGGTTTGGTTATGAAATGGTTATGTTTGGCTTGCATTTATATTGGAAATATTATTAAAATGCTCATATCTTTGAATTTGATGAGTTTGTTGAGTAAGTACAGGTGCGGGAGGCGTTCGAGAGAGTTGGAGCGCGAATATGCGTTATAGTAGCCGCTCGCTATTAAAAATTTGCTACAAGGTACGCCTACGCAAATATAATTGGGAAATGATATATATATTGTGATATATTTTGGTTTCCGGCCATGTGGGCCGATGTATATATTTTGTGTATCCTGCGATATCGCAGAAGCTCCTCCGTGCAAAGGAGACTCCGCCAAAATTTTCCAAAAATTTTGGGAGTTAGAAAATTTTTGGGGTTTTTGGGAAAATTTATTAATAAGTAAAGTTATTTTGAAAGCGAGAGTTAAAATAAAGGCTTTAGAGTAAATGTAGCAATTGAGTTTGGGATTGGGCTAAAGGATTTTGGAAAGTGAATATAAAGCTTTTAACTAAGCAAATTTGGAAATAAATGGGTTGGAGAGTATTTTCTACCTTAGCAAATTTCGAGGACGAAATTTTTATAAGGGGGGAGGAATGTAACATCCCGTATTTTTAAGCTATTGAATTTGAACATTTAATTCATTTTAAATGTTTAATGTGGATCCTTAATTGTTTTGAAATGAATGGATTTGGGTTCAATCAATGAAAATGAGCTATAATTTTAATTTATAGCAATTCCGGTTGAATTTGATTAATGGAAAAATAATAATTAAATATTCGAAAATTGGGATAAAGGGTGAATTTGGGATAAATGATTATAAAATGGTGTTTAAATGTATTTTTAGGTTCGATTGGTTATAAATAATATTGTTGGAATTTTAGATGAATTTTAAAGTTGATAAATTATTATTTGGAATTTTATATTAATTTAAAAATGAATTTAATATTATTAAAATGCAATTTAAGCAGATTTGAGTCTGGGATGAGCCAGAATGATTTTTAATGTGATTATAAATTTTATATGATTTATTGTTAAGTTAAGAAAATTTTAAAAGTGAAATTTGAAGCGTTTTCGACGATTTTAGAAATCGCCCGAATTAATAGACGAGTTAAAATAGCCTTCCGGGGCGCAGTCTCGGAATTCGACGAAACCAGTTCCATTGGATCCGAAATAGTTAGTTATTATCGGATTTCAATTTTCGTAGCAATCGGAGTTGTCGTTTGACGGTGGCAGCTCGAAACGCATCGAAATCGATTTAACCAATTTAATTCTAAATTGATCGTTTTATTTCGTATCTCACGCATACGATTAAATTAGCTTACGAAACTTGTTCCATCGTGTCCGGAACGTGGAAAAAACCCCGGATAGCCTGTCGGAACGCGTAATTTGGAGTTCGTTTGCGTTTGTGGTTAACTTGAGAAATTTTATTAATTAAATAATATTAAATTATATATATATATATAAACGTTATTATCTCTAAACCCTAGTATCACGTTCAGCCGCCATCTTCTTATTCAATGGTCGGAAGGCTCTTACCTTCTCCTCCATTTTTCATCAAATCCGTGCGCTTATAGGAAATTCTTCCAACTGGAAGATCGAAGAGGGACTCGTGCTCATCAGATCCAACGGTGGATCTAGCATGTAGTCGTCGTTTGGAGCTGCTATTTCGCCGCGTTCTTGGGCCGTTCGAACACGTTTTCCTCGTCAGGTGATGACCGAGTTCGTCGTGGCCATGCCTGGTGGTAGGGCTCGCGAAGTCCTTTCAGGTGGTGATCGCCGATCATGCTGAAGCGAGTCGTGGTGGTTGCAATTTCGAACCCTAGTTCGAGAGTGATGGGTTCGGTTGTAGCTGTAGACGCGCGTGAAGGAGAAGATGAAGTGAACGTGCGGCCTAGATTTCAAACGTTGATAAACGGCTGTGATGGTATAAATTAAATAAAAGAAATTGTTTTTAAATTTCAATTCAAAACTTTGTAATATCATAACGAACTCATACGTACTCAGATTTTAATGAAATTGGAACCGTTGGAATCGCAGAGACGAGCACTACGCAGTGGTGCAGTTCCGGAGTCATTCTAGGCAAGTAGGAATTTGGGTTAAATCGAATGTCGTTCGGTTTAATTTAAATTTCAAACGCTCGCCGAAAATTCAAGGTGAGTTTTTCTCACTCACATCTGGATGCTAGACATTATAAATAGTTGATATTTAAATATCTATGTGAATGGTTGATTATATCTGTGATTATCAGTCTGGATTGATATTTATATTGTGATGTGCTAACATTTGTGATGCAGGGAGAAACAGGTTGGAGGGATCCAACTGGATTCCTCACAATGTAGCAATTATTTTATAATTGATAGTGATACCTGTTTATATGATGTGATTGATAAATCTGGAAATTTAGTTGTTCTGTGACATTGTGGTATAAATTGTAATCACAGAATTTAATTATAAATGGCTAAATTGTGTTTTTACGAAATAAAATGAATTGTTAAATTTAGAATTTCAAAGAATAAAATTTGAAATCGGATTTGAAAGGAAAAATGTAAATTGGGCCAAATTGGGATTTTGAATATAATGGGAAGTTTATGAAATGGGTAAATGGAAAGTATAGTTTTCTGGAGATTAAATTTATGAAATTATAAATTGTTTAAAATAACGATGTTTATTTTAATAATGGCTAATGTTATCCGAAAATTAAAAATATGTTAAATGGAGTTTCCGACTATAAATTAACAAGTTCAAATGAAAAATAGAATGTTTTGAAATGCCGTATTTCATTGGAATTTAATTAAGTGAATTGGAAATTTGGCTTCCATTGAAAATCCACCAAAATGTTTAAACTATATTTAAAAATGAATTTTCGGAAATGAAAAATTGTGATTTAACTTCGGAGGAAGTTATAGAAGTATGGAATTGGAAATTTATGTTGTAAAACATAATTGACTTGAAATAAATCAGTGGATTTATATGAAAGAGTACTTTGGAATGTTTAGAAACGGGAAAGTGTTTCCCTGGGAAAACCAAGTAAATGTTTATAAAAAGATTTTATTTAACTAAAGGTTAAGTTTTAAATCGTTTTAAAAAGTATTTTTAAGAAATCGTTATTTTTAAAGAAATAAATTAATAATTTTTAATACCGTAATAATTTGGGAGTATATTAGCAATTATTTTACAAATGGATTTATTTAAAAGTTGGTTTTAGCTTAAGTTGTTAAAATTAGCATTTTTCTTCTTATAACGCTATTTTGAATTTAGTTAAACTGAAACCCTTATCTTTAAATCAAAGTTTATGTGTTAATAACTAGTTTTCTTCACATATTTTAAATTTATATTTTGAGTAAATAAATAGAAGTAATTTTCATATTTTAAAGTATATTTCAGTATAAAGTATTTTTAACTGTTTTAAATGCAAATTGTTTTATACTTGGTTATTCCCGATGGGAATAAAGGGTAAAGGATTTACCTTGTAAAGGAAGAGTTTTGGAAAATTGTTTTCAAACGAGTTTTGAAAATGTGAAAATATATCTTTGAAAGATATTAGAAGCAAATAAATAATATGGAGATTATTTATTGTGTGATGGATGTGTATGGATGTTTGTGAACATTAATTGATAGTTAAATCACCGACTATCAATATTGGCCAAATGCGCGATCGTTTCGAAGAGACCGGGATCGAGTTTCCGTATACCGGGATTCTAGGTCTGGAGACTCGAAAACCACTTCGATCCGGTTTGTACGTTTCGCTAAAACGATTTCGGAGTCGAAGATGGAGCAGTGAAGTGCAAGGGCTAGTCGCTACTAATCCTGAGGATATTTCCAAAATGGATGTAGTAGGGGTAGTGCCTTCGGTTCCGTTCGAACCCGGGATGGACTTGTATGGACGAATGCTTTCGGGACATCGTCAGGTGGACGATGGGCATTCAAAGTGAAATGTTCTGTAAAGGATACGTTAAGCCTCAAGCCTCATCAACCGGGAATGACTGAAAATCAGGGGTTATGCAGCAAGGCTTCGTGGGTAGCCCCCACTTGAGAGTAAGGTCATCCCTGTCTAGATGTCCCTTTTATTTCGGCTTAGTGGTGCGGTTGCTGATCACAACCGTGGGGTGATTTTACTTGGAATTATCCAGTAAGGGATGATTCCGGGCTTGTGTTGCAGGGGAGCGGGCGTACTCCTCGGTACTGTGATCTAGGCCACGTACTGTGACAGGTGGTACCCCAGTGCCTAGTCATTCGTTGGAAATCCATTCTCCCTACGAGCCTGTACGGTTTTGATTGTGCCCAACTATTGTTGAAATGTGAGATGCAAGCATTTCAGCTAGATTCTATTTTACTTTCTATAGACACTATTATAATATCAGAGGATTTTAATATAAAAGTGTTTTAGCTATCGTAAGGTAAAAACCCGACATGTTTATTTGTGGCGTGGTCTTACGAGATGCTTTTGTTTTCAAAGGATTTTTGAAACTTTAATAATCAATTGGGTGTATTTATGATGCGCTGGTATTCCAGACTGACTCGGGTGTTATTTTATTATAATGCTTGGGTCAGACCGAGTATATTACAGGATAGGTTGCTATGGAGCAGAAGAGGAGCTGGAGTCGAGGCATATTATTCGTACTTGTTTATATTCCGCTGCTATGATTGTTGTTAGTCATGTATCTCATTATGGTTGGTTGTATTGATATACTCTGATGATGATGTATTGTATATAAACAGATATAGTTTTGATTTGTGTAAAGTTCTGTTCTATATATTATATTTTATCCGCTGCGATTGTGAGATTCTGATTTGGTTGGTTCTTTCTTCTTCTATCTACTTTCTTATTCTTCTACAATCTGTCTTTCCGGCATTCGATCGTCGGCATATTATACTGTTGAGTATTTTGTGTCAATTTTCGAGGGTCGTGAAGGGCGGGTCGTCATACTATTTTCTTATAAATAATACTCGGGTCAGACCGAGATGTTACAGGTGCTTCTGCTTGACTTCTCTTTTGGGATTATTCTGACTTTTGGCTAACTACTTAGATTAGTAGTTTTTGGATGTACGCATTTGAGATATAGTCTCTATGTTGTGTACTTATTCTTTTGTATAGCACATGTTGCTATTCTTTTGTATTATAGTGGATCTTTCCGACCACTACTCTAATGTACACTTTTATGTGTTATATATATATTCATATCTTCTTCCGCCTTTGTGATATGGATATTTGTGACTGATTTATGTTATGATTATTTCTATGTTTGTTTCTGAAGATTATATATAGCCACCGTGTGATAGCTTTGAGTTTGTATCGGTATGTCGGATTTCCTCCTTAAAAGATATGCATTCTATTCTATCTGACATACCGGTGCTCGCACAAAGAAGTTACATGGATGGTCGCTCCTCCACAGCCTTATTCTCCGTGCTAATTGACAGCACTACATCGTAGTGTTCTTGGTTAGCGTGGGTATAGAGGTGGGGCGTCACACCTTCCATAAAATTTTGAAGCTAAAGTCACTGCTATTCAAGAATCAAAGGATTTGAAACAGATTAAAGTCGAAGAACTCATCGGAAATCTCACTACTTATGAGCTAGAAATGAAATTCAAGAAAGAACATGAAGGAGGTGATACTCGAAAGAAATCAATAGCTCTCAAAGGAACAACAGAAAGTGAAGATGATGGTGGTGCTGTAGAATTGGCACTGATAATAAAGAAATTCAAAGGTGGAATCACAAGTATGGAAATCCAGTTCTAGATCAACAACTGAAAAGCAGAATAGTCAAAGTTCTAGACAACCTAGAAGAGCAAGAGATCATTTGTCACAAGTGCAATAAACCCGGTCACATCAAGTACAATTGTCCTCGGAATCGACTAGGCCAAGGAAAGAAATCGAAAAGGAGAAGTTTTGCAGCCACTTGGAATAAAAGTGACAATGATAATAAAAGCACTAGCAGTGAGAGTGGAAAAGGATATCTGTATCTTCGAGGTGATACAACCGACAACGATGATGACGAGCCAAGCGAAGTATCGAAACTGACTCACTCATAATTACTTATATGTTTTCATGAAGTAAATGGCTGTTTTGAACGACTTAGGGTGAAGTACGCTAAACTTGAATCACAAAAGGATAGTTTAATAGAATTAAATTAAAGGCTTGATTAATTGGTTAAAAACTATCAAAACAAAAGCCTAAGTGTAATAAGTGTCCATCATTTGAAGAAGAAATAAAAAAATAGAAATTAAAATCAAATCGCTTGAAAATGAAATTCTGGTTTTGAAAGAAAGTGAAAACACCGGGAGAGAAAATTCTATTAAAAAGTTCACTCTATTATTGAATGAAAATGAATCTCTCAAAGCACAAGTCCAACAATTGTCTACAACTTTAGTAAAATTTTCCAAAGGAGAAAGATCGCTAAATATGTTATTAGGGAAACAAACTGTTAATACTATTAAACAAGGACTTGGGTACACTCAATTTGAAAGAGTTAGAAGTAAAATTAATCGTGTCAAATCCGAGTGCACAATTTGTAGAAAAATTGGACATAATCAAAACAATTGTTGGTTTAGACCCAAATACACTAAAATCATACCGATTTGGGTTCCAAACGGCACGAATATAAAATCCCTTAAAGTCAAACAAATCTGGGTGCCGAAAGGAACAAATATAGATTGTCTTAGGTCTACACAAACATATTTTTCAAAATCTTTTGCCACTAACAATCATGGACCTATAAAAACAAATAGGTCACAAAAATATTTCCTCGTGTAGGTGTGGTGGAAGGCTAAGGAACAACAACAGTGTTACCTGGATTCTAGCTGTTCCAAGCACACGACAGGCGACAAATCAAAGTTCCTTAGCCTAGTACAATGGTGGTAGAATCACAATGGGCCACAACGAAAAATTATCGGTAAAGGTAAATTAGGTAACGGTACATTTATCTTGAATGATATATTATATATTGAAAATCTGCACCATAATCTGATTTAAATTAGCCAGTTATGTGATAAAGAAATGAATGTTGATTGATTTTGATTTATGCAAAATCATTGGTCAATTATATTTTTATACCGAGAACACTATAAGTACCTCTTGAGTCTTTGAACTAGTTCATATAGATTTGTTTGGACTAATGATGGTGTCTTATTGGTTTATGATTATTCTAGATACACGTGGATATATTTGTTTCACACTTCATGGTTTGGTCTTTGGTATCCATCCGATAACTTTGAGGTAAAACGGAATTCAGATGCAGATTACACTGGTAGCCAAGTTGATAAAAAAATTACTAGTGGAAAGCGTTTTACGTTGAGACATCCATTAGTTGCATCACATTTCCAAATAAAATATCTGCATAATTTTCATTTTAATTTATTTTCAGTTGGTAGACATTTTTTTATAAAACCCCTTTCAAAAAATAGTTTTTGTTGACTTCGATTCAGATTAGACATTTTAGAAATTTGATTTTATATTTATTTTTGGATTTGATCTTAAATGAATACATTAACTAATCTGACTCCCTACTGATTATCGAAAAGATAAATAGTGATTGGAAAAATGATGAGTGTTGATATTAATCATATATTATGACTTGAGAAAGTATATTTAGTAAATTTCTTTAAAAATTTAAACAAGATTTCTAATAACTTTTGTTGGTAAAAATTCCATGACCATCTCTATTTCTATCATATTTCTAATGACCGTCGCTCATTAAAATCCAATATAGTATGTCAAAATATGGTATTTTAAATGAAAAATTATTCTTTTTATTTTATTTTATTTTTTAGCAATAAAAACGTCCAAAGTATTCACTCTCATTTAAGAGTCCTCACGGTTATGCATGGGTGAATTACTTGGAATATGTGACGACCGCCCATGACCCCTGCACCGAATCTAGAGATAGTGCGCTGTAAAGTGTGCCAGGCGACCATGGACGATTGTCAAGGTAAGATTTAAAACAAAAGAATCTATCGTATTACTCACAGCGCATGGACAAAATACAATAGAACATATGTATAGTGAAGCTTTACAGAACAAAATGACATCATATAAAACTCCATAATAGTTGAATACAAGCATCCATATAGTCAATACATCCAGCCTCACTACATATCTCTCAGAGAATACAAAACAGCGGAATATCCAGTACATATAATAAGAAGATAATATGCAACCCTCCAGCTCGTCTTCGATATCAGCATCGTGAGAGGAGAACAGCACCTGTCACCTGCTACCTAGTCTGCCCGTCCCAAAATGGACGAACAGCCCAAGGCAATAAGAATTAAAACATAAAGCCTTGAGTCAGACAACAGTCTTAGTGAGCAGTAAATTAACTAACAACATACCAAAAGAGCATAAAGGAAAAAGGAATAGGAATACAACCCTCCCACTCCAACCTCATTCTACAGTGATAGCCCCCAGACACACACTAAGCAGAAGCAAACATAGCAGAGCATACAATTTAAAGTAAAGCTACTATCACTCGAGTCAAGGGCGATGTTTTCCAAGTACCAAGGCCTAAATCAGATAAGCACCCAGAAAATACCGCTCTTGAGTCCGAGTGACGATACAACCAAACATCCATGACTCTGGCTATCACTGTTATCATTGCTTCGATATCACCGTTAATTGAATGACCGGCACATTCTTTCAGCCGTCCGTCAAGGGCTAATGGAAACCCCGGTTCTAGACATAACTCCCGCACGTCGTCGCAGCCCGTGCCTAGGACTATCGAATCTGCCCAGAGTACTCGACCATCAACAGTTGGCCGTTGGGACTATCGAATCTGCCCAAACGTACTCTTGCTTAGAGCATGCTAGAACCTTCAACAACGATGCTATCCAAGCCTCCTAGTCATCCTCCTCGACGACTATTCTCATATCCATTCATTATCTTCAACTCGAATCATATCACCGAGTTATCAACATGCTTGGAATGATCCCGTCTGGATTAGACCAAGTCTTCACCACATGATTGCCTCGCTTCATTACATCCTCGCAAAGCCTCATCTCATCATTACATCATCAAATCTATGCATAAGAGCTTCATCATCCCGCTACATATGCCACGAGCAGCTTTTCCATTTCAAGAGCCTTTCCCTTAGCTTTTGAATCATCTTCGATCTAAATCTAATCATCAATCATCTAGTTCATAACAATCAATCAAATCAAACATCAATCCAAGCAATCAAGTATTCAAAAATGATCTAAGTAGACAATTATAACAATAATGGCATTTTCGTAATTAAAGAGTTGAAAGTCCAATAAGCATGAAAACATGGATTATATCTCTACAAACTTGATGAATGAACTTGCATAGGTTAACATATGATAGAATGGATGTAACATCATCATGAACAATGGATCTATATGGATCTACACATAGGATGAAGAAAATGCATGGAAATCTCTATTTTAACACCAAAACGAGCCAACAATCCGATATACTCTTTTGGATCCGTGTGAGAGATAATCACCACTCACCAAATCACCTAAACAATCCAAAAGATATCAACTTCAGATCTGGACAGCGAAGAACTAAGCTAGATCCGACAAGATCTCACTTCAAACGATGAAATCTCTCTTGAGAAGATGAAGATCTTCAATCTAAGCTCTTGAATCTTCAATCTTGATCTTCGATTTGGATGGATGGAAGCACTAGATTAGAGTGGAGAAAAGAAGTGAAGAAGTGTAGAAGTCGAGCTCTCAAAATGGCAGCACTTCGTCGCTTCAAAATCCGGATCCCAAAAAGTGAGAACAACCCCTCCTATTTATAGCAGAAATTTCCTTAAGTCGCTTAACACGGCTATCTCCCTAGGTCGTTTCCGACCTAAGACTCTCCGACCTAAGCTTCTCCGACCTAACAGATAGATCTACGCGACCTAACACAAACTATCCTAGCGACCTAACAACTTAGCAATCTACGCGACCTAACAGATGTACGACTTAACTCCTTTGCGACCTAACACTTAGGAAACCCAGCGACCTAACAACCTAACGACCTAACTACCTAAGACTCAGTTGGGTTGCGACCTAACACAAGTCGACCTAAAACAACACACGACCTAACACTTAGCCTAACTCCTAAGGTCGCCAACTTGTTAACTCCTTAGGTCGCCAACTTGTTAACTCCTTAGGTCGCCAACACGGAACCACTAGGTCGCTAACTCAGAACCACTAGGTCGCTAACTCAGAACCACTAGGTCGCTAACTCGGCAACTACTAGGTCGCTAACTCGGCAACTACTAGGTCGCTAACTCGGCAACTACTAGGTCGCTAACTCGGCAACTACTAGGTCGCTAACTCGGCAACTACTAGGTCGCTAACTCGGCAACTACTAGGTCGCTAACTCGGCAACTACTAGGTCGCTAACTTTCCCAGCCGACCTAACACTTAACAAAACTTAGGTCGCTCACAACATTCTCTTAGGTCGTTGCCGACCTAACTCTACCCCAGAATACTTAGGTCGCCTACTACTCTTCCTTAGGTCGCCTAAACTTCTTAAGTCGGTCAGTCTTTAGGTCGTTAACTCGCCCTGCCGACCTAATTACTTAACTAAATCCTAGGTTGCACAATTTTATAGGTCGCTCCAACTAACCCACGACCTAACACTAACTCGCAAGTCCTTAACTCGGTCACGACTTAGCTCTTAGGTCGTCCACGACCTAGGACTTAGACAAATTTCCCCAAAAATCTGAAATGACTTAAAAATGCAAAAATTCCAGATTTGACGAACTTTTCGATTCGTGAAAAATACGGGTCGTTACATTCTCTCCCCCTTAGGAATTTCGCCCCCGAAATTCCAAGCAAACAAAGCAATCAAAGACTATTCTGTACGCCTACCATCCATAGCAATCAACAAACCATGCATCCAATTCTAACTTAGCGTACAGAATTCTAAAACTTAGAACAAGTTACAATATCGCGAGATGAGACGACACCTTAGGGCCATACCTTGAAGAGTTCAGGATGAGCTGCTTTCATCCTCTCTTCCACCTCCCACGTACAGTCGTTATCATCATCACTCCATTGTATCTCGAGCAACTTAACTACCTTCCTCCTAAGCTGTTTCGTGTCGGTTTCCACAACACGAAGTGGCTTACGAGGTCTTCTATCAACTGGATCAACTTCAAAGTCTTCATAGCTATCAGCAGAAACCACCGTACTCGAGTCGTGCACATACTTCCGTAGATACGATACGTGAAAAACATTGTGCACGCTCGACATTTTCTCTGGTAACTCCAATCTGTAAGCGAGCTTTCCAATTCGCTCGATAATCGGGAATGGTCCAACAAATCTCGGAGTCAATTTTCCTTTCTTCCCGAATCGAATAACATTCTTCAGTGGAGAAATCTTCACAAAAACCATATCTCCAACGTCGAATTCCAAATTCTTACGACGTTTATCGGCATAACTTTTCTGACGGTCTTGGGCTGCCTTCATCCGTTGCCGAATGATCTCTATGCAATCCGAAGTCTGTCGAATCATCTCTGGCCCAAGCATCAGCTTTTCTCCAGTTTCCAACCAACATGTCGGAGAGTTACACGGTCTTCCATACAATGCCTCATATGGTGCCATACCAATGCTTGACTGGTAATTGTTGTTGTACGCAAACTCCACCAAATGAAGGTGATCTTCCCATGATCCTCCGAAATCCAAAACACAAGCTCTGAGGAGATCTTCCAAAACTCGGTTGACTCTCTCAGTCTGACCATCTGTCTGAGGGTGATAAGCTGTACTCAAACACAACTCGGTTCCCAAGACTTCCTGGAAGCTCTTCCAAAATCCACTAGTGAACAATGGGTCTCGATCGCTCACTATACTCTTCGGAACACCATGGAATCGAACTATCCACTTAACATACAACTCAGCCAACTTTGATGCCGTTCTAGTCGATCGAACAGGAATGAATCGTGCACTCTTAGTCAGACGATCCACAATGACCCAAATTCCTTCATTTCCCGTTCTGGTTCTAGGCAATCCATCAATAAAATCCATCGACACTTGTTCCCACTTCCATGTAGGAACTTCTAAGGGCTGAAGCAATCCACTTGGCTTCTTCTGTTCGGCTTTAACCAACTGGCAATTCATACACTTGGAAATGAAATCTCCAACATCCTTCTTCATGCCTTCCCAGTAGTAGGTTCTCTTCATATCCCGATACATCTTGTTTCCTCCTGGATGAATTGTCAGCTTCGAGTGATGACTTTCCTTCAGAACTTCACTCCTCAATTCATCTATATCGGGAACAACTAGTCGTCCTTGCTTTCGAAGCCAACCTTCTCTATCGACCTCGAATCCTTTATCCTTTTCTGGATCCAATCCAGATTCCAATCCACGGATAATCTTGACAAGCTTATCATCTCGCTTTTGGCCCTCGCCAATCCTTTCCACAAGAGTGGGTCTTATTGATAAGTTTGCCAACATCTCAGGTTCCAATTCACATCTAGGCCTGAAGTCAAATCCAGCTAAATACTCGAGACTCTTCCATTCAGAAAACATGGCTCCCAATCCTGCATGTCTTCGACTTAACGCATCTGCCACTGCGTTACCTTTTCCCGGAGTATAAGCTATTCCAAAATCATATGATGCCAAAAATTCTAGCCAACGTTGCTGCCGAAGATTCAAATCCTTCTGGGAGAAAAGATACTTCAACGACTTATGATCTGTAAACAACTCGAATCGAACTCCCAACAGATAATGCCTCCACATCTTCAGAGCAAATACAATCGCCGCTAACTCCAAATCATGAGTTGGGTAATTCCTTTCATGCGGCTTCAGTTGTCGACTGGCATACGCAACAACTTTATCCTTCTGCATCAGCACTGCTCCAAGTCCAGTACCACACGCGTCGGTGTAAACCACCATCTCATCATTCCCACTTGGAATAGTCAAAACAGGAGCACTCGTCAATCTCTCTTTCAGGATTCCGAAAGCTTGCTCACACTTAGCATCCCAACTGAACACTTGGTTCTTTTTCGTCAATCCTGTTAACGGTGCAGCTATCTTGGAGAAGTCTTTGATAAACCGTCGATAATATCCTGCTAATCCAAGAAAACTTCTCACATCAGATGCATTCTTAGGTCTAACCCAATCCTGGATTGCTGCCACCTTAGCGGGATCAACCGCTATTCCATTTCCAGAAATCACATGGCCTAAGAACCTCACTTCACTCTTCCAGAAGTGACACTTCGAAAACTTAGCCTTCAGCTGATGTTTCCGTAAGATCTCCAAAACAATACGCAAGTGCGTCTTGTGCTCTTCCTCCGTTCTGGAATAAATCAGAATATCATCCACGAACACAAGTACGAACTTGTTCAACTGATCTCTGAACACTCTATTCATAAGATCCACAAAATATGCTGGCGCGTTAGTCAATCCAAACGGCATTACCAGCCACTCAAAGAAACCGGATGGTGTCCTAAAAGCAGTCTTCGGCACACTATCCTTAGCCACTCTCAACTGGTGAAATCCCGTTGCCAAATCCATTTGAGAAAACACCTTAGCCTCGTGAAGCTGATCAAACAAGTCATCTATTCTCGGCAATGGATACTTGTTCTTCTTAGTCACCTTATTCAGCTCACGATAATCCACACACAATCTCAACGATCCATCTGCCTTGGTTGCAAACACAACTGGTGCACCCCACTCGGACACACTACGCCGAATGAATCCTTTCTGCAAAAGATCATCAACTTGCACCCTCAACTCTTGCTGTTCCCTAGGCGCCATCCGCCTAAGAGGCATCACAACAGGTCTGGCTCCTTCAACTAGATCTATACGAAACTCGATCTCTCTATGCGGCGGCAACCCTTTGACTTCGTCAAAGACATCCTCGAATCCATTTGCGATTGGCACTAAAGACAGTCCATCCCGTGGAACAACTAGCGAATACATGAAGCTCATGAAGACGCCTTCCTCATGCTTACATCGTATCACAATCTTTCGCCCTTCCACATTCTCGACTGTCACCTCTAGCCTCTCACAATCAACCTTAGCCGCATACTTCCTAAGCCAGTCCATACCCAAAATAATTCCGAACCCCGCAAAGTTCAGAACAAAGCAATCACAAACAAAAGAGCAACCATGACTCGACACAACTAGACCACGGCATAACATACACAAACAAGACGAACCCCCAACTGGATTAGTCACAACCAATGGCCTATCAACAATATCCGGCTTCAAACCTAACCGGCCTACTAGTTCATTACAAACAAATGAATGCGACGCTCCAGTATCAAACAGAACTCTAACTGGAACACCACATAGGGAAAGAGTACCTTGAACAACCACACTCTTTCCCTTCTCTTCAGCAGTAGGAGCTTTCGAAGACGACGGAACAGCCCCCAAAGCATAGGCTTGCACAATCTGCCTGTCCTTCCTTGGTTCTGGACAATTCTTCCTGAAATGCCCCGGCTTGTCACAGTTGTGACACTTCATCGGTGCCTTCGGATTCTTACAATCCTTAGAGAAATGGCCCTTCTGCTGACAATTGTAGCAAGTTACCTCGCCTTTCGGCTTCTTCTGGCCATCCTTACCCTTCTGCTGCTGCTGCTTCCTCTTCTGGTTTCCACCCTGCTGTGGTTTAGATTCTCCCTTGGTAACAGCAACAACAGGTCCTTCCTTAGGAAACAGACTCTCATGCCTAAGAGCTTTCTCCACAAGCTTCTCAAATGAATCGTCCAAATGATCCACCAACTGTCTCCCAAGATAACTATCCAAGCCGGTCACAAACTTCTCATTCTTCTGATAAGCAGATTCAATATACGACCGGGCATACTTGGACAAAGCTTCGAACTCAGAAACATACTCAAGAACTGATCTTCCACCTTGCTTGAGCTCCACAAACCTCTTGAACAGAACAGACTTCTGAGCTGTAGAAATGAACTTAGCTTCAAATCTAGCTTGGAATTGCTCCCAAGTAATCTCTTCCTCCGCAGTATCGATGGTAATAGAGTTCCACCAATCAGAGGCTCTCCCTTGAAGCTGCCTTGATGCCAACTTCCTCTTAGTTGCATCATCAATTCCCAAATCACCAAAGATCCTTCTACAAGCATCTATCCACCTCTGGACCTCAATAGTTGATTCTGTTCCCAAGAAAACCTTCCCTCCAAGAGCAGTATAATCCTTGCACAGCTTAGCAAAATCCACTGGTTTCGGAGTTTGGACTTGAACTCCAACATCTACTGCCGCCCCCGGAACTGGTATCCTCCTCATGATCGAAGTCATCATAGCTTCGAACATGGCTGCATAATCAGCAGTCTCTTCAGTAGCACGGCCTTCCCTAGCAGCTGGTCTCCCTCTTCGACTCATTCTCAATATCTATAAAAAGGAATGATTAAAACATCTAGAGAAACAACTGCATAAAGGACTCAAACTCTTCTAAGCTACTATATTATATATAGTAATCATCCATCAAAATACAATTACGTCTCTCATACGTAGTTACGACAGCGAGCGTTGGGTAAAATCGATTAACCAATGCTCTGATACCAAATGTGACGACCGCCCATGACCCCTGCACCGAATCTAGAGATAGTGCGCTGTAAAGTGTGCCAGGCGACCATGGACGATTGTCAAGGTAAGATTTAAAACAAAAGAATCTATCGTATTACTCACAGCGCATGGACAAAATACAATAGAACATATGTATAGTGAAGCTTTACAGAACAAAATGACATCATATAAAACTCCATAATAGTTGAATACAAGCATCCATATAGTCAATACATCCAGCCTCACTACATATCTCTCAGAGAATACAAAACAGCGGAATATCCAGTACATATAATAAGAAGATAATATGCAACCCTCCAGCTCGTCTTCGATATCAGCATCGTGAGAGGAGAACAGCACCTGTCACCTGCTACCTAGTCTGCCCGTCCCAAAATGGACGAACAGCCCAAGGCAATAAGAATTAAAACATAAAGCCTTGAGTCAGACAACAGTCTTAGTGAGCAGTAAATTAACTAACAACATACCAAAAGAGCATAAAGGAAAAAGGAATAGGAATACAACCCTCCCACTCCAACCTCATTCTACAGTGATAGCCCCCAGACACACACTAAGCAGAAGCAAACATAGCAGAGCATACAATTTAAAGTAAAGCTACTATCACTCGAGTCAAGGGCGATGTTTTCCAAGTACCAAGGCCTAAATCAGATAAGCACCCAGAAAATACCGCTCTTGAGTCCGAGTGACGATACAACCAAACATCCATGACTCTGGCTATCACTGTTATCATTGCTTCGATATCACCGTTAATTGAATGACCGGCACATTCTTTCAGCCGTCCGTCAAGGGCTAATGGAAACCCCGGTTCTAGACATAACTCCCGCACGTCGTCGCAGCCCGTGCCTAGGACTATCGAATCTGCCCAGAGTACTCGACCATCAACAGTTGGCCGTTGGGACTATCGAATCTGCCCAAACGTACTCTTGCTTAGAGCATGCTAGAACCTTCAACAACGATGCTATCCAAGCCTCCTAGTCATCCTCCTCGACGACTATTCTCATATCCATTCATTATCTTCAACTCGAATCATATCACCGAGTTATCAACATGCTTGGAATGATCCCGTCTGGATTAGACCAAGTCTTCACCACATGATTGCCTCGCTTCATTACATCCTCGCAAAGCCTCATCTCATCATTACATCATCAAATCTATGCATAAGAGCTTCATCATCCCGCTACATATGCCACGAGCAGCTTTTCCATTTCAAGAGCCTTTCCCTTAGCTTTTGAATCATCTTCGATCTAAATCTAATCATCAATCATCTAGTTCATAACAATCAATCAAATCAAACATCAATCCAAGCAATCAAGTATTCAAAAATGATCTAAGTAGACAATTATAACAATAATGGCATTTTCGTAATTAAAGAGTTGAAAGTCCAATAAGCATGAAAACATGGATTATATCTCTACAAACTTGATGAATGAACTTGCATAGGTTAACATATGATAGAATGGATGTAACATCATCATGAACAATGGATCTATATGGATCTACACATAGGATGAAGAAAATGCATGGAAATCTCTATTTTAACACCAAAACGAGCCAACAATCCGATATACTCTTTTGGATCCGTGTGAGAGATAATCACCACTCACCAAATCACCTAAACAATCCAAAAGATATCAACTTCAGATCTGGACAGCGAAGAACTAAGCTAGATCCGACAAGATCTCACTTCAAACGATGAAATCTCTCTTGAGAAGATGAAGATCTTCAATCTAAGCTCTTGAATCTTCAATCTTGATCTTCGATTTGGATGGATGGAAGCACTAGATTAGAGTGGAGAAAAGAAGTGAAGAAGTGTAGAAGTCGAGCTCTCAAAATGGCAGCACTTCGTCGCTTCAAAATCCGGATCCCAAAAAGTGAGAACAACCCCTCCTATTTATAGCAGAAATTTCCTTAAGTCGCTTAACACGGCTATCTCCCTAGGTCGTTTCCGACCTAAGACTCTCCGACCTAAGCTTCTCCGACCTAACAGATAGATCTACGCGACCTAACACAAACTATCCTAGCGACCTAACAACTTAGCAATCTACGCGACCTAACAGATGTACGACTTAACTCCTTTGCGACCTAACACTTAGGAAACCCAGCGACCTAACAACCTAACGACCTAACTACCTAAGACTCAGTTGGGTTGCGACCTAACACAAGTCGACCTAAAACAACACACGACCTAACACTTAGCCTAACTCCTAAGGTCGCCAACTTGTTAACTCCTTAGGTCGCCAACTTGTTAACTCCTTAGGTCGCCAACACGGAACCACTAGGTCGCTAACTCAGAACCACTAGGTCGCTAACTCAGAACCACTAGGTCGCTAACTCGGCAACTACTAGGTCGCTAACTCGGCAACTACTAGGTCGCTAACTCGGCAACTACTAGGTTGCTAACTCGGCAACTACTAGGTCGCTAACTCGGCAACTACTAGGTCGCTAACTCGGCAACTACTAGGTCGCTAACTCGGCAACTACTAGGTCGCTAACTTTCCCAGCCGACCTAACACTTAACAAAACTTAGGTCGCTCACAACATTCTCTTAGGTCGTTGCCGACCTAACTCTACCCCAGAATACTTAGGTCGCCTACTACTCTTCCTTAGGTCGCCTAAACTTCTTAAGTCGGTCAGTCTTTAGGTCGTTAACTCGCCCTGCCGACCTAATTACTTAACTAAATCCTAGGTTGCACAATTTTATAGGTCGCTCCAACTAACCCACGACCTAACACTAACTCGCAAGTCCTTAACTCGGTCACGACTTAGCTCTTAGGTCGTCCACGACCTAGGACTTAGACAAATTTCCCCAAAAATCTGAAATGACTTAAAAATGCAAAAATTCCAGATTTGACGAACTTTTCGATCCGTGAAAAATACGGGTCGTTACAGAATATTTGTTTATGTGCTCTCATGCTCATTTAAAAGTCCTCACGGTTATGCATGTATGGAACACATATCAAAATTGATTATTAAATAGACAAGTTGATTCTAATCCCATTTAAAAGTCCTCACGGTTATGTGTGATTAGAAGTGTGATGACCCAGAATTTTAGGCAATATGAATTTAATAATCTGTATAAATAATTAAATTGATTTGATAATCTTTATTAAAAATGTTTAAATTGGTTTAATAATCTTCTTTAATAAATATTCATTTGTTTCAAACAATATTAATAATATGTTGTTTTTATATAGATATAAATAGATTTTAAAGAAATTGAATGGTTATTTTCAAATTGAATGTGTAGTTATATATGTATATATATAAGTTGATTTTAAATTGATTTTTCTTTGATTTGAATTTGAATTTGAATTTGGATTTAATTTTGAAATTCAAAAGATAGATATTTTGAAATATTTGGTTTTAAAAATATTTGTTTAAGCTTTTATTTATATATGATTGGTTTTATTTTATTTTCTTTTAAGGTAATTCATATATGTATTTATATAAGTATTTATAAAAGCTTTTTATTAATAGTTAAAGTAAATATTAATTACTTAAATGACATGTGTAAATCATAAAGGCTTGTTTTAACAAGTGTTAACTAATAAAACAATGTAATGACAAATGTAGAGTTTTTAAAACAAGTGTCAATCTTTTAATTTCAATTTTCTTTTATTTTTAATAAATTATTTTCAGCCTATATAAACATTGTTTCTTTATCTTCATTTCTTTTCTAATCTTCAATTCAAAAGCTAATAAACTCAATCCAATTCTCTAAACAAAAATCTGATAATCAGTAATCAAACTCCTCAAAACAGAAATCAAATTCAACAACCTGTAATTCAGTTTCAAATCATAAGCCTGTAAATCAAATTCTTCAAACCAGAGACAAAAGCTAGTGCATTTTCTTCAATCTGAAATCAAAAGCCTGAACTTCTTCAAATCTGAGATAAATCAAGACAAGCAAATCTGGAATCAAAAGAAAAATCAAAAGCATTTCAGTTTGATAAGGATCATAACAATTCAAGTTTTCAAATCAAAGAAGCAATTCAAGTTCTTTTTCAAATTCCAAATTTTAGCTTAAAGCCTGTACACTGCTCTCTGTTTCATGCATGCCTGGTGAGTAACATTCTTTCTAAAACTTAAGTATATGGAAATCTGGTTGCATGTGGATTTCTGGAAATAAAATGTGTATTGTGTGGATGTATATGATTGAATTTTCTGTGTGTATATATGGATGTATAGATGCATGCTTGCTGTTGTACCTATTCTTGCATGTTCTTACTTTTAGAAGCTAAAATTATGATCAAAATTCAATTCCTCTTGATATAATCTCTGTTAGGACTTAGGATTCAAACAACATTTGATTGTTTAATCATGAATTAAAGTATAAACTTTATTTAAATGAATTAAAATTGGAATTTGCTCTGGCAAAACAAAGTAGAACAAGAAAGCTTGAGTTTTGTTAAAATTCAAACTTCTTAATTCATTGATTCAGGCATATGATCTGAATCCTTGTTTAAAAACATGATTTTTAAGATTTGAATCACAATTTTTAGAGGTGTATAGAACGAACAGTTTGAGTTTGATCAGAATTTAAATTCTTGGTGATTTCTGATGATCTCAGTGATCTGGGAAGTTGCGATCATCACTGGTGGTAGTGGAGTGATAGGGGAGTTTGGGAAAAATGGCAGGAAGATGATCAAGGAAGGGTGGTGGCGGCGGTGTTCGTTTTAAGTTTGTAACCCTAGTTTTGGTAAGGTCGGGAAATTTGTTCATCACGGCATCTAGGGTGGATCGAGTTCCACCGAACTCTGGGGATTGGAAGCTTGGAGGATGGCGAAGGCGCTGCTGGAAGGTCAGATGCTCCAGTGGTCGGAGGAGCGAGCACGAGGTGTTTTTCTGGTTTCACTTTTGGTTCCAGGTTTGGTGGTGAGCTACTCGATTTCGATTTCGAGTGTTGATCGAAGGGTTTGGGTTTTGGATCGTCTAGGGGTGTGATCGCCGACCTTGGGAAGGTTGCGAAGTTGGTCGGAGTTGGTCGGAGCCACCGTGCATGTGCACGGTGCATTTTTGGTTCAGGGTAAGGCCTGGAATTGAGGAGAGGAGGAACTCGAGTTTTTCTCGGGTAGTTCGCGTGAGTTGGTCGAAGCAGTGAGGGTTTGGACTCGAAGCATTTTAGGGGTTGGCTCGGGTCAATTGGGTTTGTTATAGGTTTTTAAAAACCTGTCTGTTTTTAAATTTAAAGATTTAAAAGTAAAATGTTTCAAAGCCTTTTGTTAATAATAATTAAAGTAGTTATAAAGGTTAATACTTTATTTTAGAGATTATTTAAGGTTTAATGATTTAGGATAAATTAAATTAATAAGATAATTAAAGAGTAATTTATTAATTTAATAAATTAATGATTTAGTGTTAAATAAATAAGTAATTAAGGGTTGTAAGTTGATTTATTTAAAGGTTAATTAATTTGAAATCAAGGATCATTAATTAGATGAGATTAGATAAGATTAGATTATTAATAGAAATTAATTAATCAAGTAATTAAAGATTAATTAAGTTACAATTAAGAATTTATTAATTAAATACTTAGAGATTAATTAATTGGTAATTAAGATTAATTAATTTGAAATTAATAATGATTAATCTAAGTTTAAATTCTTAAGAAAAGAAATTAAGAATTGATAATAGTTAATGAAGGTCATTAACTTAAGATTATTTAATAATTAATTAATGTGATTTATTTTAATAATTAATTAGATAATTAATTAAAGATAATCATTTGTGAAAATGTTTAAGTGTAATTACTTGATGAAAGTAATTAAGGAATTAATTACTTAATGTAATTAATTGAGATTAATTTGATTAGTTTAAATTAATTAATTAAGTTTAATTAATTTAAGATAATCACTTGGTGATTTGATAAGTATAATTACTTAAATGTAATTAATGAAGTGTAATTACTTAGGGAAGTAATTAAAGGTAATTACTGGATGTAATTAATTAAAGGAGATTTATTAATGGAAGTAATTTGAGTTTAATTACTTTTTGTAATTAATCAAGGGATTAATTAAATATAATAAATTAAGGAGTAATTAATTAATTAATGAAGTAATTAAGGGAAGTTAATTACTAGATGAGATTAATCAAAGGTGATTAATAAATGTGGTTTAATTAAAGATTAATTACTTAATGTAATTAATTTAAATAGGATAATTAATTAAGAGTAATTAGGGATCATTAATTAATATAATTAATGATGTAATTAAGAGTTGATTAATTAAAACTAATTAATCAATAATAAGTGATTAAAGAGTAATTAATAAATGTAATTAATTAAGGATTAATGTAATTAATTATAGTTAATTAATTAATGAAGTAATTATAGGTTAATTACTATAAATAAATGGTTAAGGATAATTAATTGGAGTAAAAGGATAAATTACTTGAATGCAATTAAAGGATAATTAATCAAGGATGATTAATTAAAATGGATAATTAGAGGATAATTAATTAATTTGTAATTAATTAATGGTTATAAACAGGATTTATAGAATGAAGTAATTAATTTAATTTATTTTAAATTAATTAGAGATGAAGTAATTAATTTAATTCATTTTAAATTAATTATAGAATGATGATTAATAAATCATTGCTTATGGATGTTGTTTGATATTGGATGCTTTGCATGGTTTAAGATCTCAGATATGAGATAAGTAATGCTATTTGATATGGATGCTTTGGTTGAAGTATGATGATAATGTGAATTATCTGTTTGTGATGATAATATGAATTATCTATCGTGATATTGTGAATTATCTATCTGTGTGTATATAGATAATTGAATTGAATTGTTTTAACTTTAAAACAACTTGGCCTTAAAAGATACGTTTGGATTTCGGTGAGACCGGGATCGGGTTTCCAAATTTGGATATCCGAAAACCACATCGATCCAAGTTAAACGATAGGTCGTGTCATCTCAAAGTGAAGATCGAGATGGAGATTTAAAGTGCAAGGGTTATGGTCGTTAACTCTGAGGGTGATTCCAAAATGAGTGTAACGAGATAATGCCTTCGGTTTCGTTCGAACCCGGAACGAATTTGTATGGATTGAATGCTTTCAGAACATCGTCAGGTGGACGATGAGCATTCTAAGATAGATGTGTTCTATTAAAAGGTAATCGTAGCCTCAAGCCTCATCAACCGGGAATGGCTAAAACAGGGGAGGTGCAACAAGGTTAAGTGGGTCGCACTCAAGTAGGACAAGATTTTCCCCCGTCTAGAGGTTCCTTTTTATTCGGCTTAGTGGGCAGTTGGCGACGACCATCTGCGGGGTTGTCTTGTTCGGGACTATCCAGTAAGGGATGGCTCCGGCCTTGTGCTGCAGGGGATCAGGAGGGATCCTCGGTACGGTGATCTAGGCCCCGTACTGTGATGGACGGTACCCCAGTAGCCCTGCCATTATATGGAATCCAAACTCCAATAAGTGATCTCGGACTTGATTGTATACCTATGTATGCTGGAATTTAATGAATGTAACAATTTCGGCTATGTGATTATTTATTTGAAAACCCTAGACCCTATTATAATATAACCAGATTTCCTATCAAATGTTTGGTTATCGTAAGGTAAAAACTTTTCTGTGTTTATGTGCGGGAAGTCTTACGAGATTCCTTTTGTTTTCAAAGGTTTTTCAAAGTTAAGCAACTTTAACCTGTTACTCACACCAGACCCATGTCTGACCCGGAGTTTATTTTATGTTTTCTTAAACTCTTGGGTACTCAAATTTTTATGAGTAGTCAAGGGATTCAGGTTAGCTTTGACGAATTCTGGAGGAGTATGGAGCAGGAGGCTTCAGCGTATAGATATGTTATGGTTCCGCTGTGCTAGTGTATCTGTATCTCTGTGTTGTATTTGAGTTGTAATAACTAGACAGATGTTTATAACTGTCTAGTATGTGATGTATAAGCTATGTAACTCTGATAGATGTTGTATACTATGTAATAGCTTATGTGATTAATATAATTTATTCGTTCCGCTGTGAGATTCTGATTGTTGTTAGTTCTTTCTTCTCTATCTTTTCTCCTTTCTATCCTCTTCTTCTTATTAATGATGCGTTATTCTGTGGAATGAATGGCGGGTCGTTACAGTTGGTATCAGAGCATAGGTTAAGATAATACCTAGGCTGTGGAGTGGTGTCTATCTTGAGAGCGCGTATTTGTAATTTTTATAACTATAACTATATATATATATCTATTCTACCTATTTGTTGGGTTACCTGTTCGGGTTTTCCAATATAAGTTATAAAGGTAGATGTTATCCCGCCTTTTGGCAAGGCCGTGATACCAAAAAATTGATCGAAGACCAGAAATAGCTCATCTCGGAGATTGGTTATACATTGCTTCGCTATGGATATCGATGAATTTTTTCAAAGCCCGGACCAGGCTACAATTGATAGGACACGGCGAGCTAAGTCATGTGAGCCAGCATTCCAAATTTCAGGTTAATCGGATTTCGTATGAATGAAATATGATCGATACAAGTTAGATAAAATACGCTGTTTGTATCCATCAAAAACCCGTTCGAATCGATCAGATTCGTACCCATCATATTTGCGTAGATCAAATCCATCAGGTGTTCTCGTGTCCGCATGTTCGAATCGATGACGTTCGACTCGATCAATCCACGCCGCTTCGCATCCATCGGTGCACCTTACTTCGAGTCGGTCGGTTTCGTACCCATTAGCCTTAGTTCGTATCGAATCCATAACAGAAAGGAGGCTTGATCGAATCCATCGGGAAGCCTTGAATTCGTATCCATTAGATGCTGTCTCCAAATAGCATCGATGGATTCGGGCAACGTCTCTGATACGAGTAAGGCGAAGTTTAAGGGGAGACGCGGTCGACTCGGAGTAAAAGGTGGATCTACCCGAAGGATGCACGCCATGCCACTGCAAAACCACGTGCTTTATCGATGTGAAGGTCATCGATACGAAACCATGGATTCAAACAAGGCGACGCACACAGAACCTTGATCTCGTATCGATCATATCTCACAAATCCCTGATCCAAATTCCACGAAATTTTCACAGTAGCTTCCATACAAGGTAAAGAACCCCCCTGCTGAGTTTCAGCTCGATTGGAGCGTTTTTTGATCGATACGAAGTTGTTTCGAATCGATCACAGATTGAGTCGAAACTTGGTGGGACCGGGCGCGTGGGCCCCCTCACGTGCCAGAAGAAGTCTCCCGAAGTTTGAGCACGATCCCTGCCTCCTACGCCTATAAATAGCCCCCTGAAGCCTACAGAAGGGGGGTCTTTTGGCCATTCAGCATCCAGACTCTGCCGGATTCAATCCTGCACTTCATCACCACTGTTGTATTCACATTTCAAAGCATTAATCCACTGCAACCTGTTGTAATCAGTTGTAATCATCAAGTGAATATCAATAAAGTCATCAGCTTCAGAGTGGACGTAGGCAAGATCGCCGAACCACTATAAATCCTGTGTCATTTACTGTTTTTATTCAGTTTCCTGAGTGATTTGCATACTTATTTCTCTACATATTTGATATCTGTGATTTGTGATTGCGAACTGGTGCTTTCAACGACAATTGGGTGTTTGTGACCAATTTTGGCGCAAACATTTTGGTGCTTTCACTGAGAACTGCTAGCTCAGGGATTCTACCGCTTGGAAGTTGAATTCGAAGGTTTAAAAGTTCAGATTTGAAAAGCTATGACGAGACAATCGAGCAGAAGGCCAAGGCCAGAGCGAAGTCAGCACGAAGGGAGTCAAGAGGCTTCCTCAGGAGAAAACCAAGCTTCAGTCTTCATCACCAAGGATGATATGGAGGCAATGATGAGAAAACAAGAGGAAATGATTCAAAATTTGTTTCAACGGATTGGGCAACTTGGAGCGCAGAATCAAGGAGCAACCAGAGTTCAAAACGGAGCAGGACCATCTGGCGCAGTGCCAGAAGTGGGGGGCACACACTTAGAGCATGTCGATCCAATCCCGGGGAGAGAGAGAGGAGCATCCGAGCAACCTGGTGTCAATAGAGGAATGAACGCTCAGCCAGGGGGGCGGACTCATGAAAGCTCACACGGACTCGGGGGGCAGATTGAAGGCAGTGAACGAGGACTACGGCATGAAGACAATGATAGATTGGCAGAGATGGTCCGACGAGCCATGAGAGGTGGTTTAGTAAATCACTACAAGAAATTTTATTTTTTGTAGCGTTCAAAAAACACTACAAAAACTTTTGGTGGCGTTTTGATAATCGTTACGAGAAAACATGCCACTAAAAATCCATGATTTTTTGTTGCATTTATTTTAACGCCACTATAAATGCATTTTTGGCAGCGTTTTTCAAACGCCACCCTAAATCTTTTTGTAGCGTTTAAAAAACGTCACCAAAAGATTTTTTGACGCTACTAATAGAATTTCCAACTTTACCCCTGTTTTACGGTTGCATTTACTCAACGCCACTATATATATTTCGGTAGCGCTTTTGAAACGCTACTAAAAGTTGTTTATTATTTTACACCACTTTTTCATGCTATTATTTCCTGTTAATTGTCTATTTTGGTTCTATTATATCAATCAACAATCACTCACATAATCATCATATTCAAATAAGTTAAAAAACACATTAACCATATAATCAAATAAAATATCCATAACCATTCCAATACAATAGTTTTTCGACAAAATGACCTAACTCACGTACAATAACCATTTGTATACAAATTTACACATCGGTTACTAATAAATGTTATATCTAACTAGTGCTAATAAAACGTTTGATTACCCATAATTCTTTGTTGCATACACAAGTGAAAGCTAGCATCATCAAGTCCAAATTTGCTCTCTTCAAAAGTCAGATGCCTACACAAGTGAAAGCACAACAGATAGTCAAACAATTACGTTAACTTGTAGGACTTCAAATATGAGATCAAACATCTACAACATTATACAAGTATATCATACTATAAATGATGTCATATAAATTATCAAAGTAATAAAAAAAATGAAATAAAGTCACCGGTATTGGTATTAAGTTGGTGCTTGAGTGTGCTGTATCATCGAACCACTATAACGTACGATTGAGAAAGGGTCGATGTCTGATTTGTGGTTAGTAAGTAAAGCAAATGATTGCATCATTTGAAGCATTGAATATAATAAACCAGATTTGAAATTCCAGATGAAAATGTGGTATAAAACAATGACATCTAACATGTTAGAGGAAACAAACGCATGTGTGTTATTATGTAACGAAGAGAATATAAAAGCTGATTATTAAAACGAATAAGGTAAGCTAAAGAAATACATATATTAAGGTAAAATGAATTGTTAAAAAAGGGAGTATCTAAGTTGGAGATGCTTGAGGCTGCTCAATACTGCTCCCCTGGTTCATTGCACCTGCTAAATTATTCTTTCGTTGTGATGTGTTTTTATCGAAATTTACAATTTGTGCACCCTGATCTTTGGAACCAACCAACATCTCTTTTGTTTAAATTGAAAAAAAGAAGAAGAAAAAAATCATATGATACGAAGCAGCACAAATGTGCAACTTTATATAAAATTACAACTAATTTCAATCTTATATGAACTTTCACATGAAGACATATGCACGTAATAACAAAACAAAAACAATACTCACAATATCTAATGCCATCTGTACACGGCTTCTCCAGCCTAATTTTGTCGTGTTTCTTTGAAGCAATCTAAACAAACTTCCACTAAATAGAATGATAAAGTTAGAACAAAACTACAGATAGTACCCGATTGAACCACAAAAACTAAACTATATTGAATGCTAACTGTAATTGCCATACATGTATAGATGCACAAATTATATGATTGGAGTTTGAGAATATTTGTGTACATGTATAATAAATATTGATGTAATGTAAAATGTTATACCAAACGAAACATTTTAGAGCTAAAGTAGTCACCGGTGCATGTTATGCTTCTCATTTTACAGTGGTACAAAATTTCTTAGTTGGATTATATACTCAAAATGTATGGGCAAAATGTTTTTTGAAAGAAAAATGATCTTCATGCTCAGTATGAAATAGCAGCACCATGAACAACATTTTTTACACATTATTCATAAAAAAACATGCTCAAATGGGAGAAATTTTCCAGCTTCCAGCTAATAGTACGTGCATAACATGATTACATAGAAACGTTCATTAAGTTGGATCACTGTTGTACTATGGTAAAATAGATTTTAGCATATTTAGCAACTAAACTATTTTACAGTCACAAAGCACGCTGGTACAGTAACAGCGGGAATACCGATATGAGGCTGAATGTTGTATACATGTTTGAATACTGTTCTTTATAACCAGTATTTAAATCACTTGAAAATCAAAGTTTACGGGCTTGGATTCAAATATAGGTTGCTTCGATTGATGGTGGAAATTTAGTTATATATCAAAGATAAAAAAATATATAAAGCAAGATATTAATCTACAGAAGCCCATGTTGCTTTTAACCAAAGTCAAATGAACATGAAGACCACTAGTTGTATACAACTATACATGTTCTGGAATATTATCAAATATGAAGATTTGTAGACAAAAAAAATATCAGAGGCAATGCCAAAAGCATCTTCCAGTAGGTTATCTAAGCTCATGATTCCAAAATACATAAATCTAATTCATGAGTATCTATGTTAAAATACGTATTGCTGTCAACACCAATATTATCATGACCAATGAGGATCAAATGAAAATAGATTATCAGTTTGAAATCAAATACCTTTAATGCTGCCCCCGTGGGCATTCCACTAGCAACGTGCTTTTGGTCTGACACCGTAATGCTTGTATCATTACAAACAACAGCTATCTTTGCAATCATTTGAAGGTTTGCATCCATTTCTCCACTCGGAAAGTCATGGATTTTTCCATCACAAGGATCATAAGTAGTCCCATCAACCTTAATATCCTCAAACTATCTGTCCATCTCCCAGTAGCCAGTAGTCTAATAGCTGACATCTGATTAGTAGTCAAAGTCCCTGTCTTATCGGAACAAATCACGGTAGTGCATCCCAAAGTCATGGTTTATATTATTTGTTATTCAGAAATGAGAACATGCAAAAGCCTGAAAACCAACATAAAAACATGCAGAAGCCTATCAGTAAATTGTTTACTACACCTTATTTCAATCTTTTCCACTTGATGTTGAATTAAATATGCTTTCATATGTACAGATTTTTTTTTACTTGATTTAGCTAATATAGTTCCTCCCCTGTATAAGTGCTTCCACAAATGGCAGGTATGAAGGTAAGAGTGGTAAAACTTATAAAAATATAAATTTGTTTATACATAACTACTAAATTAGTTAATTAAAAGTTGAAATGAAGCATTGCCATAAAGTCATCATTGCAATTCAAGATTTGGAAAATACAAAGTGGAAATTGTTATAGTAAATGAAGGAAAGTATACAATTTAACAACAGGTCATCGAGATTTAAACAAAAAAGTATAAATTAATGATTGTAATTTGATATGGTATTAAGTATAGGCTGAATGTAAAACAAGTAGATTAAAATGTAGGTAATTCATACTTGATCATAGAAAGTGATATACCATGTTAACAATCGTCAAAACCTATAAATAAACAGGTGAAATCTTTTAGATGGTGATCGGTAGATGTAAACAACACATGTATTAATTCCAGTATCGATATTTCATTATATACTGATCACCAATTTCTGATCAGTGCCACTTTAATTTTGACGCCTATGTAGGTTAGAATTTATTTTTCGTTTTACACTTTACATAATTAATGGGCCTACTGCAATGTTGTTGGAATCTTATAGTGCATAGACAGTAAATGAACCTATTGCGGTTAAGAAGTCCAAATGATCCATAGCAGAACTGTTGAGTTTCAATTGAAGTAAAGAAGACGAGGCTTAAACATACAAGTCGTCACCGTCAATAAGGTAAGGACATTCAACACCCACGTGATCGAAATCACAAAAAGGACAAGGGAGGAGCATACGAACTCCTTCGTAAAGTACATAATACTTTTCTTTGTCAGGGCAGCTCATATAGTTGTGATCGAAAAAACATTTATGTATTCTGCAGTATTCTCACCTTTTTGCTTTGACGATTTCGCTGGAAATGCCATCATCTCTGACTGCCTTCGCTTTTTCTACTTTATCTCCTGTGCCAACGTATAATGCATGCAAACATGGTCACAGATGATAAGTTGAATAATTCATTAAACAATATATCATCTTACTACATGAAAGATAAAAAGTTGTAAATGAAAGGTAGGTGGATATCATACCAGGAGCATGGATCAGCTTAGGGTCTGCTGGAGGCTTCTCATGGGTGGTAAGCTTAGGCTGCTTCTCTGCTTCGATCATATCATTCCCCCCCTTGGATCCTCGTTCAGCAGGAGTTACATTCCCGGCCGTCTTTGACATCTAACAATTCAATAAATATGCACATATATCATTAGTGCTAAAAGTAATTAAAATGAAAATGCATACAATTATATAATGGTAAGAATCGTAAGATAACATCTGGAAGTTACCCAACTCCAACAATGGCACTTAACAAACTGTATGAAATTACTTATATATTTGTTCATACAAAGAGTTAACAGTACCCAACTACACATAAGCCAGATTGGAGTCACCAATTCGCCGTCGTAATCGAGTCGCCATCGTCGGTCAAAGTCTGGAGTCGCGAGCCGCCCGCGTCGTATGCTATGCTGGCGGCCTGGCGCTATTGGTCTTCGCCTCTTCCTTAGTCGCAAAGCCTAATCGATCGCAGGACGATTGGGGTGAACGGAGGGATGAGAGTAGTCATTTCCTGGTCGAAGAGGAAAGGAAATGATGTTGCTTTTAGGTTTGGGGATTTTGGGGCTTAGCAATTTAGGGATAGTTTGAGGGGAGAATGAAGTAAATTCAGATGCAAAGTGATCGATGAAAAAGGAAAGCGGGTAGATGAAAAAGTAAATAAAAAATTTTAGTCAAATATTTTTTACTTTACCCGCGGGTGCAAAGCGGGAACGTGAAATCTTTTTAGCCGCATTTATATTTTTTAGGGAAATACTTTTTGGTTGCATTTAGAAAGAAACGCCATCAATTTTTGCAACTATAAATGGTTTATTTTGTAGTGAATAGAGATCTTGAAGATGTGAATAAGAGTCCTTTTTCTCCTGCGATTAGGCTGGCTAGGAACCCACCAGAATTCAAACTGCCAACAGTGGAAAGGCATGATGGGACGGACCCTGCGGTGCATCTAACAAGGTATATAAGGCACATGGAAGTGTTGGGGCATCACAGGAAGTCATGGCCCGGTGCTTTCCATTGTATTTGACAGACATAGCAACTTTATGGTTCAGACAGTTAGAGAGCGGCTCCATTGGGACATGGACCGATTTGATTGAGAAATTTATGAGGCAATTCAGGGTTCACATTTCAAGACCCAAGAATGTGATGAGTTTGGCAACGCTAAAGCAGAAAGCTGGGGAGTCTTTGAGGAATTTCCTGATGCGATTCAATGCGGTAGCGGCATCGGTGGATCGACCAGATCCATCCATGGTTATGATGGAAGCTGTGTCCGGAATAGCTGACGGCACAGAATTCAAAAATTCATTAACTAAGGATCCGCCTATGGACCTAGGAGAATTCTATCATGAGGCAGAAAAGTTTTTGCGATTGGAAGACGCTAATGCTGAAAGAGAAGAAGGAGAGGGAATAAAAGTTTATGCACTTAAAGACAAAAAGCCTCTTGAAACGGATTCAGGAAAGGATAAAGGAAAATGAAAGGCTGAGGATAGTGGTGACGGGCCAAAGCGACTGCGGAGAGAGCCACGATTCACCACCTATTCAGAGCTGAATGAGAGTTTGGAGTGAATCTACTGAGATACACGAGAGCAAGTTCCCTACCGTAGGCCAATACGAAGGGACCCCACTGTTGACGAGAGGAAATCAGATAGATATTGCTTATTCCATGAACTGAACGGTCATAACACTAACGACTGTAGACATCTGAAGGATGAGGTGGAAGGGCACATCAGGAACGGTATGCTACTTCAGTATGTGAGGAGGCGAGCTCCAGCGGTGGAGCCAGAGCGACCACCGTCTACATTATCTAGGGGTGACCCTGAGCCGAGACACCATATGGTTATCAATTAATTGAAATAACATTGAACAAGTCGTAAACCTCTCACCAACACGGGTAAGTCATTTACATATGTGCGAGATCATGAGCGGTCCATAGGCATGCTCTGAATGACTATTAACCCTATCATTGTGGGAGTTTACACTTTGACATCCTTGCTTTGCTTTTGTTTCATCTTGATTTGAACAATTGAACTTGATTTTGTTTAACATTTCCGCTAAAGACTTATTTTCAATAAAAGAATGCTAACTGTGATTCCATAACGGCTAAACTACTTAAACATGTATGGGATCGCGAACGGTCCCTAGGCATGCTCTGAGATAGTGATGAACCACCCTGACAAACGATCCAGGAACCCACTCGAACGTGAACCTGGTATCGATGATACTAAGTCCCCCCCCGGCACCCCGACCACGAACGGTCACAATTCGCCCCGAACGGCACCCGACCTCGAACGGTCACCATTCACCTCGAACGGCACCCGATCGCGAACGATCACAATTCGCCCCGAACGGCACCCGATCGCGAACGATCACAGTTCGCCTCGAACGGCACCTGACCTCGAATGGTCACCATTCGCCTCGAACGGCACCCGATCGCGAACGATCACAACTCGCCTTCAACGGCATTCGACCGCGAACGGTCTCGATTCACCTCAAATGGCATACGATCCCGAACGATCGTCATTTGAGGTCATATGAAGCTTTCGAGTTCTTTACTGGTCGTTGACAGGATATAAACATCCAGCGTACGGCATCACAAAACACACCTTCCTATAGCAAGGCATGTTTTGGGAGGCAAATGTTATCCCGCCTTTTGGCAAGGCCGTGATACCAAAAAATTGATCGAAGACCAGAAATAGCTCATCTCGGAGATTGGTTATACATTGCTTCGCTATGGATATCGATGAATTTTGTCAAAGCCCAGACCAGGCTACAATTGATAGGACACGGCGATCTAAGTCATGTGATCCAGCATTCCAAATTTCAGGTTAATCGGATTTCGTATGAATGAGATATGATCGATACAAGTTAGATAAAATACGATGTTCGTATCCATCAAAAACCCGTTCGAATCGATCAGATTCGTACCCATCATATTTGCGTAGATCGAATCCATCAGGTGTTCTCATGTCCGCATGTTCGAATCGATGACGTTCAACTCGATCAATCCATGCCGCTTCGCATCCATCGGTGCACCTTACTTCGAGTCGGTCGGTTTCGTACCCATAAGCCTTAGTTCGTATCGAATCCATAACAGAAAGGAGGCTTGATCGAATCCATCGGGAAGCCTTGATTTCGTATCCATTAGATGCTGTCTCCAACTGGCATCGATGGATTCGGGCAACATCTCTGATACGAGTAAGGCGAAGTTTAAGGCGAGACGCGGTCGACTCGGAGTAAAAGGTGGATCTACCCGAAGGATGCGCGCCACGCCACTGCAAAACCACGTGCTTTATCGATGCGAAGGTCATCGATACGAAACCATGGATTCGAATAAGGCAGCGCACACGGAACCCTGATCTCGTATCGATCATATCTCACAAATCCCTGATCCAAATGCCATGAAATTTTCACAGTAGCTTTCATACAAGGTAAAGAACACCCCTGCCGAGTTTCAGCTCGATTGGAGCGTTTTTTGATCGATACGAAGTTATTTCGAATCGATCACAGATTGAGTCGAAACTTGGTGGGACCGGGCGCGTGGGCCCCCTCACGTGCCAGAAGAAGTCTCCCGAAGTTTGAGCACGATCCCTGCCTCCTACGCCTATAAATAGCCCCCTGAAGCCTACAGAAGGGGGGTCTTTTGGCCATTCAGCATCCAGACTCTGCCGGATTCAATCCTACACTTCATCACCACTGTTGTATTCAAATTTCAAAGCATTAATCCACTGCAACCTGTTGTAATCAGTTATAATCATCAAGTGAATATTAATAAAGTCATCGGCTTTAGAGTGGACGTAGGCAAGATCGCCGAACCACTATAAATCCTGTGTCATTTACTGTTTTTATTGAGTTTCCTGAATGATTTGCATACTTATTTCTCTACATATTTGATATCTGTGATTTATGATTGCGAACTGGTGCTTTCAACGACAATTGGGTGTTTGTGACCAATTTTGGCGCAAACAGTAGATAGGGTAGTGGTGTGTGTAACACGACTACCAATGGTTGGAGTTTGAATGTTGAGGTTGGAAGTGTATCTGTCGAGACTGCAAACCTAATACCGTCTCGAGTAAGCTTTGCAGTGATGTAAGGATTTCATCAATCTCTGAAGGAAACTTGTTAAGGTTCAGAGTCCATCTTTGAAGTGCAAGTTTGGATGAGTAGAGTTTGGATCTGTCGGTTGAGCAGAAGCAAGTGATGGTATCTTGGCAACTTCAGGAAGTGTGTCGGCATCGGTGATGAGGCTGAGTTCAACAGGGTGCTGTGTTTGGTTTTGAAATTCGAGGAGCTTATGGATATGGAAGTCTTTAGCATCTGTGTCAGCAGTGCAACCCAGAATGTTCTGTGTGCCAGCAGGAAGATCTTTTGGCTTAGCATTTTCCTAGAGGTGGAGTTCAGAAGCAGCAGAGTGGATCCATTTCTTCGATGGATTGGTTAGTCAAGCATGAGCTGAACAGTTTTCTTTGGAATTAGGCTGGATTGATCGCAAAAGTGACTTGCGATAGTTGAGTGTTCTCTTGAGTTTTTGGAGAAGTTTCCGGATGTCTTCAGGGAAGTCAGAGGTATGTCCACATTTGGAGATTGAGTTTTTGTATCGACTAGGATTCCAGGAGTTATATATTTATGGATTTGTTGGACCATATTTCTGGGATGTGTTGTCTAGTCTGTGCTCGATGTCATCATCAGCATTTTCATTTGCTCCAGATCAAAGTTGTGCAGCGGAAGCAAGATTAGTAAGTGCTCCTGTTTATCTTTTCCGGATAGGAGGAGTTTGTGGTCTACTGATGTTTGTGAGTAGAGTTGATGTTCTTGGTCTTGGTTGATCTTGAGGAGATCATTGTGTTGGGTTGTTTTTGGTCTAGTTTGTTTTTAGAGGCATCAGCGAAGGTTGAGCTGATCAGGAAGGATGTAGGCAGCCTAGGATCATCTGAAGAATTTTGTGGATAAGAGACGGAGGAATTTGGATTCCGAAGTCGGAGATTTGATTTTGGATAAGTGTTTGGTCTTCAGGATTGAATTGCCAGTTTGGATAACGGGGATTCGTTGTGTTTCACGTATCTCTGAGGGAGTACGTGTATGATCCATCTCTGGTTTTAGAACCAGCAGTTCAGGGAGGTTTGGTTGTTGAGTCAGACTCGTCTGTAGTCTGATATCCTGTTTAGGTTTGTAGATCTAGAAGAGTAGGAGCTCTTTAGCTAGTAGTATTTGATTGTTTGGCTCCATTAGAGCGAGTATTCCAGTGTTTATACCTGGAAAACTCTAGATAGTGTTAGGAAGATCTAGCCTGATTTTGTCTGGATAGTTAGACTTGTTTGATTGAGTGAATTGTTTGCTATGGTTGTTAGCATATGATTGATAATATATGCTTGTAGTTTAAAATTAAAATCTTTAATGGGTTATTAAATTATCTTTGCTTTTAAATTTCGGGGACGAAATTCTTTTAAGGGGGGAGGAATGTGATGACCCAGAATTTTAGGCAATATCAATTTAATAATCTGTATAAATAATTAAATTGATTTAATAATCTTTATTAAAAATGTTTAAATTGGTTTAATAATCTTCTTTAATAAATATTCATTTGTTTCAAACAATATTAATAATATGTTATTTTTATATAGAAATAAATAGATTTTAAAGAAATTGAATGGTTATTTTCAAATTGAATGTGTAGTTATATATGTATATATAAGTTGATTTTAAATTGATTTTTCTTTGATTTGAATTTGAATTTGGATTTAATTTTGAAATTCAAAAGATAGATATTTTGAAATATTTGGTTTTAAAAATATTTGTTTAAGCTTTTATTTATATATAATTGGTTTTATTTTATTTTCATTTAAAGTAATTCATATATGTATTTAGATAAGTATTTATAAAAGCTTTTTATTAATAGTTAAAGTAAATATTAATTACTTAAATGACATGTGTAAATCTATAAAGGCTTGTTTTAACAAGTGTTAAATAATAAAACAATGTAATGACAAATGTAGAGTTTTTAAAACAAGTGTCAATCTTTTAATTTCAATTTTCTTTTATTTTTAATAAATTATTTTCAGCCTATATAAACATTGTTTCTTTATCTTCATTTCTTTTCTAATCTTCAATTCAAAAGCTAATAAACTCAAACCAATTATCTAAACAAAAATCTGATAATAAGTAATCAAACTCCTCAAACCAGAAATCAAATTCAATAACCTGTAATTTATTTTCAAATCATAAGCCTATAAATCAAATTCTTCAAACCAAAGACAAAAGCCAGTGCATTTTCTTCAATCTGAAATCAAAAGCCTAAACTTCTTCAAATCTGAGATAAATCAAGATAAGCAAATCTGGAATCAAAAGAAAAATAAAAGCATTTCAGTTTGATAAGGATCATAACAATTCAAGTTTTCAAATCAAAGAAGCAATTCAAGTTCTTTTTCAAATTCAATATTTTAGCTTAAAGCCTGTACACTGCTCTCTATTTCATGCATGCCTGGTGAGTAACATTCTTTCTAAAACTTAAGTATATGGATATCTGGTTGCATGTGGATTTCTGGAAATAAAATGTGTATTGTGTGGATGTATATGATTGAATTTTCTGTGTATATATATGGATGTATAGATGCATGCTTGCTGTTGTACCTATTCTTGCCTGTTCTTACTTTTAGAAGCTAAAATTATGATCAAAATTCAATTCCTCTTGATATAATCTTTATTAGGACTTAGGATTCAAACAACATTTGATTATTTAATCATGAATTAAAGTTTAAACTTTATTTAAATGAATTAAAATTGTAATTTGCTCTGGAAAAACAAAGTAGAACAGGAAAGCTTGAGTTTTGTTAAAACTCAAACTTCTTAATTCATTGATTCAGGAATATGATCTGAATCCTTGTTTAAAAACATGATTTTTAATATTTGAATCACAATTTTTAGAGGTGTATAGAACGAGCAGTTTGAGTTTGATCAAAATTTAAATTCTGGGTGATTTCTGATGATCTTAGTGATCTGGGAAGTTGCGATCATCACTGGTGGTAGTGGAGTGATAGGGGAGTTTGGGAAAAATGCCAAGAAGATGATCAAGGCACGGTGGTGGCGGCGGTGTTCGTTTTAAGTTTGTAACCCTAGTTTTGGTAAGGTCAGGAAATTTGTTCATCACGGCATCTAGGGTGGATCGAGTTCCACCGAACTATAGGGATTGGAAGCTTGGAGGATGACGATGGCGCTACTGGAAGGTCAGATGCTCCAGTGGTCGGAGGAGCGAGCACGAGGGGTTTTTCTGGTTTCACTTTTGGTTCCAGGTTTGGTGCTGAGCTACTCGATTTCGATTTCGAGTGTTGATCGAAGGGTTTGGGTTTTAAATCGTCTAGGGGTGTAATCGCCGACCTTGAGAAGGTTGCGAAGTTGGCTGGAGTTGGTCAGAGCCACCGTGCATGTGCACGGTGCATTTTTGGTTCAAGGTAAGGCTTGGAATTGAGGAGAGGAGGAACTCGAGTTTTTCTCGGGTAGTTCGCGTGAGTTGGTTGAAGCAGTGAGGGTTTTGACTCGAAGCATTTTAGGGGTTGGCTTGGGTCAATTGGGTTTGTTACAGGTTTTTAAAAACCTGTCTGTTTTTAAATTTAAAGATTTAAAAGTAAAATGTTTCAAAGCCTTTTGTTAATAATAATTAAAGTAGTTATAAAGGTTAATACTTTATTTTAGAGATTAATTAAGGTTTAATGATTTAGGATAAATTAAATTAATAAGATAATTAAAGGGTAATTTATTAATTTAATAAATTAATGATTTAGTGTTAAATAAATAAGTAATTAAGGGTTGTAAGTTGATTTATTTAAAGGTTAATTAATTTGAAATCAAGGATCATTAATTAGATGAGATTAGATAAGATTAGATTATTAATTAATGGTTAGAAATTAATTAATCAAGTAATTAAAGATTAATTAAGTTACAATTAAGAATTTATTAATTAAATAATTAGAGATTAATTAATTGGTAATTAAGATTAATTAATTTGAAATTAATAATGATTAATCTAAGTTTAAATTCTTAAGAAAAGAAATTAAGAATTGATGATAGTTAATGAAGGTCATTAACTTAAGATTATTTATAATTAATTAATGTGATTTATTTTAATAATTAATTAGATTAATTAATTAAAGATAAATCATTTGTGAAAATGTTTAAGTGTAATTACTTGATGAAAGTAATTAAGGAATTAATTACTTAATGTAATTAATTGAGATAAATTTGATTAGTTTAAATTAATTAATTAAGTTTAATTAATTTAAGTTAATCACTTGGTGATTTGATAAGTATAATTACTTAAATGTAATTAATGAAGTGTAATTACTTAGGGAAGTAATTAAAGGTAATTACTGGATGTAATTAATTAAAGGAGATTTATTAATGGAAGTAATTTGAGTTTAATTACTTTTTGTAATTAATCAAGGGATTAATTAAATATAATAAATTAAGGAGTAATTAATTAATTAATGAAGTAATTAAGGGAAGTTAATTACTAGATGAGATTAATCAAAGGTGATTAATAAATGTGGTTTAATTAAAGATTAATTACTTAATGTAATTAATTTAAATAGGATAATTAATTAAGAGTAATTAGGGATCATTAATTAATATAATTAATGATGTAATTAAGGGTTGATTAATTAAAACTAATTAATCAATAATAAGTGATAAAAGAGTAATTAATTAATGTAATTAATTAAGGATTAATGTAATTAATTATAGTTAATTAATTAATGAAGTAATTAAAGGTTAATTACTATAATTGGTTAAGGATAATTAATTGGTGTAATTAATTAAGATGGATAATTAGAGGATAATTAATTAATTTGTAATTAATTAATGGTTATAAACAAGATTTATAGAATGAAGTAATTAATTTAATTTATTTTAAATTAATTAGAGATGAAGTAATTAATTTAATTCATTTTAAATTAATTATAGAATGATGATTAATAAATCATTGCTTATGGATGCTGTTTGATATTGGATGCTTTGCATGGTTTGAGATCTCAGATATGAGATAAGTAATGCTATTTGATATGGATGCTTTGGTTGAAGTATGATGATAATGTGAATTATCTGTTTGTGATGATAATATGAATTATCTATCGTGATATTGTGAATTATCTATCTGTGTGTATATAGATAATTGAATTGAATTGTTTTAACTTTAAAACAACTTGGCCTTAAAAGATACGTTTGGATTTCGGTGAGACCGGGATCGGGTTTCCAAATTTGGATATCCGAAAACCACATCGATCCAAGTTAAACGATAGGTCGTGACATCTCAAAGTGAAGATCGAGATAGAGGTTTAAAGTGCAAGGGTTATGGTCGTTAACTTTGAGGGTGATTCCAAAATGAGTGTAACGAGATAATGCCTTTGGTTTCGTTCGAACCCGGAACGAACTTGTATGGATTGAATGCTTTCAGAACATCGTCAGGTGGACGATGAGCATTCTAAGATAGATGTGTTCTATTAAAAGGTAATTGTAGCCTCAAGCCTCATCAACCGGGAATGGCTAAAACAGGGGAGGTGCAGCAAGGTTAAGTGGGTCGCGCTCAAGTAGGACAAGATTTTCCCCTCTCTAGAGGTTCCTTTTTATTCGGCTTAGTGGGCAGTTGGCGACGGCCATCTGCGGGGTTGTCTTGTTCGTGACTATCCAGTAAGGGATGGTTCCGTCCTTGTGTTGCAGGGGATCGGGAGGGATCCTCGGTACGGTGATCTAGGCCTCGTACTGTGATGGGCGGTACCCTAGTAGCCCTACCATTGTATGGAATCCAAACTCTAATAAGTGATCTCGGACTTGATTGTATACCTATGTATGCTGGACTTTAATGAATGTAACATTTTTGGCTATGTGAATATTTATTTGAAAACCCTAGACCCTATTATAATATAACCAGATTTCCTATCAAATGTTTGGTTATCGTAAGGTAAAAACTTTTCCGTGTTTATGTGCGGGAAGTCTTACGAGATACCTTTTGTGTTCAAAGGTTTTTCAAAGTTAAGCAACTTTAACCTGTTACTCACACCAGACCCATGTCTGACCCGGAGTTTATTTTCTGTTTTCTTAAACTCTTGGGTACTCAAATTTTTATGAGTAGTCAAGGGATTCAGGTTAGCTTTGACGAATTATGGAGGAGTATGGAGCAGGAGGCTTCAGCGTATAGATATGTTATGGTTCCGCTGTGCTAGTGTATTTGTATCTCTATGTTGTATTTGAGTTGTAATAACTAGACAGATGTTTATAACTGTCTAGTATGTGATGTATAAGATGTGTAACTCTGATAGACGTTGTATACTATGTAATAGCTTATGTGATTAATATAATTTATTCGTTCCGCTAAGAGATTCTGATTATTGTTAGTTCGTTCTTCTCTATCTTTTCTCTTTTCTATCCCTTTCTTCTTATTACTGATGCGTCATTCTGTGGAATGAATGGCGGGTCGTTACAAGAAGATGCTTGAAATTTATTTATTTTATAAAAATTAAGAATACTACTAATCTCATTTAAAACTCCTAACAGTTATGCATGGTTAGTAGATATTCAAATTCCTGATGTAAATATACCACAAATAGACATAACTATATGGTTTTATATGCCGACATCACCCCTATCACTCTAAAGTGGAATATGCGCCTAACAGAGCATTTATGATTTTTGTTTGATTTTTTTTTTTTGAAATTCAATATTTATACTCGATTGGGTATTAATGTTGTATTAATTTCTATCACTTTATCTCTATTTTTCTAACACTATTACTCTTTTGCTGATAACAAAAGGGGGAGAGAAAAGTTAAGATTTTGATTTTGGAAAATAAATTCAAATCTCTTATTTTGCATATTTTCATCTATTTGCATAACATATTCTCATATAGGTTCTCATATAGGCTCATTGCAATTGTTTTTTATTTGCATATTTTTCATGCATATGTGAAGGGGGGCCTTGGTTGTAGGGGGAGCATTCAAATAGGAGGAGCAAATAGATTTCATCAATGACCAAATACAGTTAATAAATTCTAAATCTCAATATATGTTTGTTATCATCAAAAGAGGGAGATTGTAGAATATGCGAGTATATGATTTTTTTTTAAGATAATAAACATATATATATATATATATATTCGTTTAAATGTATGTACTATTTTATTTTTCGCATAATTAAATAAATATTTGTTGGATAAAATAAGTAACATAGAATTAATATTCAAACAAATATTTTATTTTATTACAAATTTAAATAGTACAAACTTCAGCTCTCACTACGTTTACACAAATTCAATTACAATTCAATTTCACTTACATTACAACTTCGATTACATCACAAATTTCAATTTACAATGTCGACCTCACTACATATCACTCAAATACTCATATTTATCTGTAACTCTATTCCACATTGAATCCAGCATCTGAATTATCTGCAAAATAAACACTGACGTGGTAAAATTGAAAAAGAAATATTTTTGCAGTATAAAATAAAATGTGTGTTTTTGAAAATATCATTTGCCTCAGTTATTTGGGTTGTTCGTCATTATTTCTTTTGAATTCATCATACACGAACAACTTGTGACATGCACACTGTATCACTGTACATGCCACAAGGCCGTGCACACCAATATACACTTGATAAAATTGCAGGGACAGGTGAGCATAAGGTCAAACCCGAGCCAAAGCTGGGTTCAACTAAGGTGCAATACGAAAAACAAAAATAGAATGGTCAAGTACAAGTTTCAATGACTGGAACAAGCTCGAACACACTTGAACCAGAGGTGTATGCATATGAAATGAAGACTCAACACAAGTGAACCTTGCCCAACAAACAAGTTCATCCAGATCAGACCACTCTAAAATAAATCAGATTCAAATGTATGCAGTAAACACCAGAAGGAGCATACAAACTCAGTTACATATATGCAACCGAGCTGAAAATCAAATTGCATCAAAATCAGTTCAGGCATGAATGAAGACTGCAATATGTTCATGCAACTAGAGTCAATGAACCAGACCACCATATGTACAAAGTATCAAGTGCAGACCACATAAAAGAGAGACTCAAGCGAACATAGCAAATGGATGTACACATGAAGTTCAGTACACATGAAGAACTTCTCTAGACAGCATGCATAAACTCGAAGCAGTGGAATCAAACATAGTCAGAGAATGCAAGTTACAATACAAACCAACGTACAAGTGAATGCAACTCAGAGGGAAACAACATGCATGCATACATGTATGCACACATGTATACATACATACTTACATACATACATACATACATATACATATACATATATATATATATATCTGTGCGTGTGTGTAGTGCACAACAACTAAACATGAAGCCACCAGGGATGCAACACAACTCATACCAAATCAGGTAAGTAAAAAATAAACCAAAGACCAGAACCAAACAAGTGATCAAGTTGCAAATGCATTCATGGGTTAGCAAGCTTAAACAGGGTCACCAAAACACATATATACATACATATATGTATGAAGACAACAGACCATCAAAATTGAATGAACACAGAGACAGGCATGGCCAAATAGGAAGAACTCAACAAGCAAATGGGTCAGTGCAGCATGATCAACAACACATATACATACACATACATATGTATATATGTACTTATATGGTGATACAGCAAGTTCATACACAATAAAACAATCATCATGGAAAAAATCAGTGGTAATATACAAGTAAATACAAAAAATCAATGAAGTAATTTACAGTTTTACAAAAATCAGGGTAGCGATTTCCAATCAAGTCAAGTTTAAATGCCAAAGTCAAAGCCAGGTAATAACAAGTTCGAATTGAACGAGTCGAAGTCAATTTTCATCTCAAAATATTATCACAATATCAAATGGCCGAAGTCAAAAGAGAAAAGAACGGAGTTAATTTCAAATTCACGAAATATACGTATGATATGAACAAGTCAGAATACATCACAAGCATTCAAGCAGAAACGAATGGACGAACAAAATTATTTGAAGGATTCAAATTGAAAATACGAACGATAATTTAGGGTTTCGATCCCTATATAAATTCCCATATCATCATCGGTAGAAAAAGCATCGAGTTCAAGCATATCAATGAGAGTAAATAAAGGAAATCACTTACCAGTATTATTCAATTCGAACTCGACAAATTGAAGCAGCCGAGTGAATTCAAAGCAAGGCGATCGATCGACAAAGCAGTCAACGCGAAAACAACCCTTCAATCGATCAACTAGAATCGGCGACTTCAATTTCTAGAAACCTTAATTCCTTTTTGAAGAAGATCGGCCGAAGTCTTTTTGTACTCAGAGAAAATATTTCACGAAATAAAAGAAAAGGGGAGTCACCTTTTTGTTAATTACTTATTTGGGCCGGCTATTGATTTATGTTAATTGGGCTTAAATATAGGATTTTGTTTTAAGTGTTTATTTTCATTTTGTAATTTTCCTTTAAACCTTTCTAAAATTTTAGTTGTGTGACTAGGGACGAACTACGGTGGTGTAGTTCAAGAATTCGCAACTCTGTGGCTGAGTTGTGGCAGGGTTTTGAGCGTAGAGTTAGGTTAGTCGATAGCGGGTGTCGTAAGTTTATGTGTGTAAGCGTCTGACTATTTAATTTCTAGTAGAAACCTTGGGGGCAGCATGTAGGCAGGGTTTTGCCGAAGCTGAGTAAATCTATGTTGTTCTATTTCTGCTTTTATTACTCTGCAATTATCTATGCTGCAATTATTTTATATATTTCCGCATTAATTTTTATTATTATTAGTATCACCCTATTCACCCTCCCTCTCCTCTAGGGTGAAATCGATCCTACACAATATATAAGTTAATTAATTATTAAAATTATATATTAATCAAACTTATATAACTGTATAATTAAAGTTGGAACTGGAAAGAAATCCAAATTAGATTTAAGGAATAAATACATATGTATAGTACATATACCGTGATTTCTGATGTATCCGACACTTAAACCATACAAGTATTCCATAAAAAATACATTATTCTATAAGTTGATATCACTCGATTAAATATATTAAAGATTATGAATCTTTAAAATAAAGCTGTCCTCTACCACTTATATATTAATAGATTACTTGCATACTCCATAGTTATTGAGCTTTCCTCAAACTAGGGATGTTATATGTAGTACTATTAATATATTAAATAGACGAGATAAGATAAACTGCATATATTTGTTGAGCTTTCCTCAAGGTATGTGCACTACACTTAGGGCCGTCAAAAAATGGTGGGTATAATTGAATAATCTTCTTTACTTGATGAGCTTTCATTGAGATAAAGATGAAATAAGGACAAGAAACCATTGGTTCAGATTTGTATATGGTATAGCTGATAAGGAGTTATACATTGTATGTGGGTCTATTATTTGTTAGGCTTTCCTCAAGGTAAAAATCTCAAGGTATACAAGTCCTAACACCCACTAGAGAAATTGAAAGGTTTCTATGTTTTCTCTTAAGATTTTGAGAAACATAAAAGTTTAGTTGGAGCTTTATTAGAAAAATGAAACGGTAACGTTTAACATTTCTAATATTGTACGAACATTTGCTATATAAAGTTAAAATAATATACATTAATAAATTTGTGCAACTAATAAAATTTGATAAAATGTTTATCAGTAAAATATACAATTGAGTTGAATTAAGATTGACATAGAAATATAAAATATACTGAAAAATATTTTTTTTGGCATGTTGTCATTCAAAGACCCATGCATGAGCCTTATTATACAAATATTAAATACGTTTGTATCCTTGTCACTTGAAAGTTTATTTGCCCAAGACTATGCATTGTGTTTTGAGTTTTGAGCTCTTAAGCAATACAAGAAAATGGATATTTGATCCATGTTCAATCACATGCGAAAGTTGTATGGTAAAAAGTCGTTGTTCGTAATGTACAAAACTTCGATGAAATTAGCTCATTCGAAATAAGCAAATAAATCATAGTGTGATATCATGTATTCAATATGATTGACTATAGTAAGGATTTCCTTTGAATGGTTCGACCATTTTGAAAAGAAAAGTAAATGTATGAGAGTGGGCGTAACATTGGCACGGTTGGAATGAAGAGAGTGATTGATTACCTCAACTTCATTAAGAGACATCAGAAACGATAATTATATAAAATACTAAGAGATACATAATATGGAAAGAAAATTATGATTTCAATTCCAAAAATGTATCTTCAAATAGAAAATTATTTTCTATGAGATTTATTTCTTTAAGTTAAAGATATTTAATCTAAAGCTGTGACCGTAAACAAATTACAGTGAATGGAATAAAATCTCATAACAAGTAGTTGAATGGAGCTTTGTGTTTGAAACAAAAATGGCATAACCACCGAATAGATTGAGTAGAGAATATAAAAGTGAAGAAAATAAATGAAAAGGAAGTAAGAAAGAACAGATAGAGTTTATAGTGGTTCGGCATACTCCGGCTTACGTCCACTTAATGGCTTTATTGCTTATCATGTTAATTACAAGCAGAAGTTCTTACGGGTTGGTATAACTCCCATTATGGGTTAGTACAACTTCGATTGAGGTTATAAGAAATTAGTGTAAGAAGAGTAAGAGACTAAAGAACCTGAAAAATGAGCCCTACCCCTCTATTTATAGAAGTAGAGAGCCTAAAATCTCTCATAAAAGATTTCTAGGCCATTCTCCTTACTATAGATTAGTTCTCCATGAAAATAGATTGCCACCTCATCAGCTTGGATGGGTCGGTACAACTTCAAGTGTAGGGGTCGGTACCAACCCATAATATTGCCAAATTAGCTACCTTCAAATCTTTGCTTTGGCTCGTCTTGTGGTTAGGTTCGTGATTCCATAGTTATTTTCATTAATAATAGCTTACTTTGGAGTCCAAATGATGGAGTTGCAGTTGAATGAAGTTGCTATTCAAGAGTTCATGGAGATCGATAGGGAATTGCATCGAATTGACAAAACAGCACTGGAAATATGTTTCTAACATCAAATAGGGCTAGTAGGTATTAGATGAACTGCAATGGTGGAGTATTTAGGGGTTGGTACCAATCCATAGGGTGGGGTCACTACCGCCCAACCCTTTGGGATTCTGGGTCCTTTGATTTTTGTAGTGGAGTCGTGTTTGTATTGTGATTTTGGTTGTGCTTGAGTTTTGGGTTTTGTCGTCACTTCTCGGGTGTCTTGACTTGATAACTTTGAAATTTGACTCGTCAAGTTTGTTTGTATACTGCCTGGTCGAAAGGTGGGATAAAACTTTCCCCCCAACGCACGCCTTATGAATGGTAGGTGTACTTTGCTCGAGAACAAATGTGATGTCAATCATTGACAATTGAGCTCTCTGGCCATTTCATTCTTGGTGAATCATCTAGTTCCTATAGATTTTCTTACAAATCAAAGGTCCTTACAACATGTCAAAGCCTAAGAAAGTGTTATATATACGTTATCATCATTCCGATTTCATTCAGAGTTATTTCATCACATATAAAAATCTTCCTATATTCACCCGAGATTTACATCATTATCATTCTAATTATAAGGCGTTTTAATCCTTTCCTCAAAATCAAATTTGTTTTTATTCTTTGGTTCGATCTTTCCAGATCAATTTACATTCATTTTAATGCGTGATCTCTTTGGATCATAATCAAATCATGATTGTTCAGGGTTGACAGTTAAATCCACGATCCCTCTGGATCGCTAATTAAGGTTATGGTTGTTCGTGGTCGGTAATCAAATAAGTGGTTGTTCGGGGCCGGTAATCAAATCCATGGTCATTCGAGGTTGGTAATAAAGTTTGTGGTCGTTTGAGGCCAATAGTCAAATCTATGGACGTTCGGGGCCAATAATCAAATCCATCGCCATTCGGGGCCGATAATCAAATCTGTGGTCTTTCGGGGTCGATAATCAAATATGTAGTCGTTCGGGGCTTATAATCAAATTTGGGACCGTTAATAAAATCCATGGTCTCTCCAGACCCTTGCCAAACCTAATTCGCTTGCTCTCCGGTAAGGGAACTCGACGACAAGCAAGCCCATCCTTTCACTCTCCGATGAGGGGACTTGCTTCTTGCAGTCCAGTCCCATCTTTTCGGATGGGACTTAAAGCGATTAGTATTAGTTATCACGTTCAAGTGGTTTTTAACAATCAAGGATTTATTTAATGGAATCGAATTCAAATACTAAGAAACATAAAATCAAACATTACGATATTTGCCTCTCCGGGCATTACAGCCTAGCACCCCGCTCGGAACGTGCCTAGAGATCATTTGAGATCCCATACACAGCTAAGTGGCTAGACTGTATTATTTCATGGTTTATTGAAAAAGGGAAATAGAGTGTGAGAACCAAACCTGATTCCTTGCCATCCTAATCAAGTGATGACAATCCTTGACCTTGATCTAGGTCCATTCCCATTCACTGCGGTTGATGGCTGCGCTTATTTCACCATCGTAGCTCGGCTTCTTACATATTGTTGTAATCGGTTATCTTTGACCTGTTCCTCGATCCCATGCCATAGGTGCCTACAATTATTTGTGTTATACCCATCCAGCTCATGGAATAGGCAGTATTTTCCAAATGCCCTTTCACGCTTCGTAGGTTCTCTACTTGCCTACTTCCGATAAGGGATCTGTCTCCTAGTATCTAGATAATTCCACTCCAGGGTCTCATTTAAACTTGTGTAAGAAGAGAATTCTGGTTCCCTTCTTTACCGCTTTGATCCTTCAAAGTCATCATCCATCTTCCTTTTTTCTTTCTCCCTGCTAGAACCTGCTCTGAGTGATCCTCCTCCAACCAAAGCATGAACTTCTTCCTTATCAGCTTTAGCATCCGCCTGGTGAAGAAACCTTTAAGCCTTATGATAAAATTCTATGAGATCCCTTGGAGGTTCCCCTTCCAAAGCCACCTTGAAATCTTCCTTAGCAGCTATCTCTGAAACTACCTCCATCAAGACCATTAAAGGGTTTGCCTTATCAACTGCAGTTATCGTCGCATTGAATCTTGTTAGAAAACTCCTGAAGGCCACTCCGGCCCTTTACTTCATGCTTGCTAATGTCATTACATTCTTGGGTTGTGAGATATAGACCCGGAACTGCTTCACAAATCTATTCACCAACTCGGCCCATGTGCTAATGGAACCGTTCTCCAGCTGTCTAAATCATAACGCTACCAAACCTGTCAAGTATAAAGGGAAATACTGTTCTATAACCTCTTCAGATGCACCCAAAATCTCTACGTGCTGGATGTACCTCATCAAATGAACCATTGGATCCATCATTCTATCATACATTTCCAACGTAGGTAACTTGAAATGAGGCAGATTCCTAGCATGCCGAATAATCGAAGTGAATGGACTCCTACTCACATCTTTCAAGCTCTAATTACGCAATCCCCCAAATAGCCCATCTCACCTTCTTGGCTAGTCTGTCATTGTCATTTAAATGAAATCCTAAGTTTGCATTCCCAGCCTACCCCGCAACTCTATGAGGGAATTCTGGTACGTACTCCTATGGACGAGCTACTGCATTTTGATTCCAGTTTATGAACTCTGCATCATCTCCAGGACGCACATCATTTCTTTCTAGAAGAGGACTACCCATGCCCCCGAGCCCTTGTAGGTTGGTACCAACCCATGCTTGTGGGTCGGTGCTGAACCATATATTTTGCTCGAGATTTGTCTTGAGTTATTCTGCTCCACTTTCAGTTATCTGCACTCCAGCTTTTGGTCTTTGATTCTAATTTGCAACAACTTCGGCTATTCCCATTTGTCATGTTCTCCTGAAGAAGTTCTCTTTCATCTCTTCCTTGCATTCTACCATCCTTTTCTGTAGTTCATTCATTATAGTTTCCATCTCATCCCTAGTTATCTAGATTGGTGGGGGGTTAGCTTCTGAGGACGCATCTTGGCTTTCCCTAGTTGATTTCCTTCAACAACTATCCTTCTAGTTGATTGCCTAGTTATTCTGATCCTTTTCAAACCTTAAATCAGCAAGTTCAAGTGTTTCTCAGTGAAAGCACCAAAATGTTTGAACAAAAGTAGCACAAAAACCCAATAGATTGAGTATAGAATATAAAAGCAAAGAAAATGAATGAAAAACGAGTAAGAAAGAACATGGAGAGGTTATAGTGGTCCGACATGCTCCAGCCTACGTCCACTTAATGGTTTTTATTGCTTATCTTGCTGATTACATACATAAGTTCTTATGGATCGGCACAACTCTCATTATGGGTCGGTACAACTCCAATATAGATTATAAGAAACTAGAGTAAGAAGAGTAAGAGTCAAAACATCCTAAAAAATGAGCCTTACCCATCTATTTATAGAGGTAGGGAGCCTAAAATCTTGCACGAAAGATCTCCAGGCCATCCTCCTTACTATAGACAAGTTCTCCATGAAAATAGGTTGCCACCTCATCAGCTTGGATAGGGCGGTACAACTCCAAGGGTAAGGGTCAGTAGCGACCCATAATATTGCCAAATTAGTTGCCTTCAACTCTTCACTTCGACTAGTCTTGTGGTTAGCTTCATGATTCTATAGTTGTTTGCATCAATAATAGCTTGTTTTAAAGTCCAAATGACAGAGTTGTAGATGAATGAAGTTGCTAATTCAAGAGTTCATGGAGATCGATAGGGAATTGCATTGAATCGACAAAACAACGCTGGAAATAGGTTTCTAACATCAAATAGGGCTAGTAGGCAGAAGATAAACACCAATGGTGGAGTATTTAGGTGTTGGTACCAACATAACACTTTAGTATTTTTGGTCCTTGGATTTTTTTGTGGTGGAGTTTGTGTTGTGATTTTTGTTGTGCTTGAGTTTTGGGTTTTATGGTCACTTCTACTAGCGTCTTGCCTTGATAACTTTGAAATTTGTCTCGTCGAGTTTGTTCGCATACTGTCTGGTCGAAAGGAAGGATAACACTTTGTATTTCGTACACTATTATAGTAATGGTGGATATTATGGGAGCATACCATTTAACACTTGTTATTGGTCGCATCAAGTCATAAAAGATTGTCTTCGTAAGTATACCAAGTATTATTTATGAAATAATAACCATTTTTCAATATTGATTGAAAATATATATAGTCTTATTTTAATATGAATATTATGAATATCTATCTTGAAATAAATCTACGATAATAGTATTTATATAAAAATGCATTAGAAAATACAGAAGTATCTAAAATTGTTTGATTATTTTGGAATTATGGACTAAGCCATATCTTTGAGGAATGATTCTAATCATATGATTATGAATCATATGGTACTGATGAATTATATCTCAAAATAATAAAGGTAAACCATGAATCCAGTGGGAGCGATATAAGAGTTAGTAAACTCTTCGGATTGATATATTTAGATGTATCCAATCATTGGTCTAATAATACCAAAATCATTCCACATACTTTGATAAATTCATGGATGAATTATCAAATAAATAAAGCATGTAATTTGATACATAAGTAGTATATCTATGATAAGTTTATAGACTTTAATACGAAAGTAGAAAACATAACATGCAACGTTAATAAAAAGAAACTGATTTGATCGAATATAGGATTATATTGGAAAGAGTTCCAAATGTACCTAAAATGAATAAAGATTCATCTCAAAAGTCACTCCTCCCTGTGATACATAATAATGTATCGATAAGGAGTAGTTGGATTTTGTTGGGCGAAGTACAATTGATGATGAGTGAAGTTAGCTTCTTTTCGTGAGGTCGTGAACTTAAGAGTAGTACATAAGGTTAAAATTAATTTTGTCCAAAGAATAATTTACAAAATCATGTAAGATAAGGGTTTGTATGAAACCCCAACATACCTTAGGCTAATGAGTTGGCAAGTTATGCGAGTCGAAAGACTACATGTTATAAATGTATGTGAGGGATCTTGTATGAATCACCCTAAAAGGAGTTTGACTATGATCGTCATTGGATGATGAATTCATGTTTTTAACATAAGTATTATAAACTAAAAACAAAACAATTTTATTTAAGGTAATTCATAAAGTGTTTATGGATGCTTATTCCGTTGTATTAAGAAATATTTGTTGTTTCAAGAAATACCAACTTCGAAGCGAAGGAATTTTTTAAAATTATTGGTAATAAAATGGATTTGGCTACAATCTAAAGATGAAACCGATTGCGTGGGATGAAATGAAATTATCCTAACCTAAACGAATGCAAATAGTTAGAGTATCTAATAAGTATTATTGCACATTGGAAAGAAACTATGAGTTTCTTATCAAAGTCGAAAATAGATAATTCTCTATTGTTAGCTAAACCATTAAGGGTATTGACTCTGCCATATGGTATGATACACAAATTCAAAGGATTCCAAGTACACTATCAACATATGATTTTGACGGATGTATCCAAAGGGATATGCTCCATTGGGCACAAATGTGTCTTTAAGAGAAAGATTAATGTGGTTGGAATACAATAAGCAACATTGATAAGAATAATACCGTAAATTTGAATTGTTGAAATAGTGTAACAAATTCGTCATTCGATGTGCACAATTTAATTTATATTTTACTCACAAAATTATCGCTGGTATGACTTTATATTTTGTTACATATATGTTGAAACATACAATTCTAAATAATGATCTAGAATAAACTGTTTGCATGCAACAGCTAAGGTATCCTGAAGTCTATGGGAGCGATATTATGTTTTTAGGTTTTCGGATATGATTAAAGAATTGATATGAAAGTATCATTCAGTAAGCATCAAAATTGAACAAGTATTTTGATAGAAATATCAAATAGTTTTATTTTTAGTCAAAATGCAAAGGAACTTGTGTCAATAAGGAAGAACATTAAAAGTACATATACATACTTCTCAATTATAAGTAACAACATATTGCTAATTGTTAACGACGTACTTATGTTAAAATTAGTTCTGGTTTGGTTGTTTAATACTTGATATAGGATTCATAAATTATATCTTTTATAATATGTATAAAGGGTGTTAGGAATGTCTCAAACGATATACAACGACATCTTATTAAAATGTTAATATGGAATCTATAGGATGGATTCCTTATGCACTAGCAATAGGAATCATTATAGATGTTGCATTGTCTGCCATATTGTGATTGCTTATGTATTTGATGCATGAACCAAATAACAAATCCAAGAGATCGATAAACGATAATTTAGAATGTTCTTGAGTATTTCAAAATACGAGGGAATTATTTACAAAAACAATGGGCTCCTTATAAAAGAGTCTTTATACCCAAACTTCATAAGTACTATCAAGTATAATGTGTCAACATAAATTCATGTTCAAACCTTAATTAAGAAGCTTTATGTTGAAATTGCTCCAAACAAAACATTATGGACAATTCAACGAAAAGGCTAAGTATACCGCCTTGAATAGTGCCATAATAAAAGCAATGTATAAATATAAATGCACAAATTTATAACTGAGCTAAGGGTGATTCCAAATGTTGAGAACCCATGACATTGTTAAATGATAACTATGTCACAATACAGTTCGTAAATGAACTTAGAGCTCACTAGAAGTCAACGGACATACTCAGAATAGTTCCTCATGATAATGGCAATTTATCAACGTCAAAGAGAGTTGATTGACAAAGTAAGTAATTAAAATAAAGTAGCATACCCATTCATTAATAGACTGACCCAATTAGTATTTGAGAAAAATCAATCGACGAAGTTGGAATAAGATTCCACAATTGACCTCAAGAGCAAGTGTAAGACCCATAATCTTAAATAGCGTTATTCAGGAGATACGATTAGATAAATTAAATAGAATGATGTAGAGACTAGAGTGATAAGGGAATTGAGAATTGAAAACTAATTAAGGTCATGCCTTAACTAAACTAATTAATGAGAAAGAGTTATGACTTAAAAATCTAAGAAAATAAGGCAAGGGAAATATGGGAATAGCCGAACCCTCATAACCCCTAAAAACCCCTACCAAGTTCTCATTCTTATTTACTTTCTTACAAAACAAAAACATAAATAAAAGAAAAAATAAGGTCGGCCATAACACTAGGAGAAAAGGAGCTCAAAAATCAATTAGAGGCTAAGATTCAAGCTAGGAAGATTAAAGTGTAGAATAAATCTCAAGTTCCTTATTCAAAAAAGGTGAATAACTATATAAACCATCTCATATAAGTCATCTTGAATGTTTTAATTCGTGTTTGAGGTTTAAAACCGTATGATTGGATGAATGATGATATGTTTTGGTTTAAATGACATGTCATAATTTAAATAAGGATTTTGTGGAATGATGTAGTTCAGTTTTAAGGAAAAAATCATGCAAAATAATTTCCTAATGCCATGATTTTTAGAAATGTTATGTAAAACATTATTTTGGAATTGGGTTTAAATTTTCATAATATTCCAAACTGTGGATAATTTATTATGAATTTTTGAGTGAAAGAAATTATATTTTGGGATTTAATTAATTTTAGGAATTAATTAATTATTTTCGGGCTAAAAGTTTTATATGATAAAGATATTGTCATTTTGGAATTTTTATGAGTTGGATTGTGCTCAAGAGATTAGGATGAGTTTTGGATTTAATTAGAAAGATTAGTATTTAATGATTAATTAAATACAAGGGGTTAATTAATAATTTTAATTAAGTATTGGAGCATTGGAGGATTACATGCAGCAGCAAATTCTAAAAAGAATTTTTTAAAGGTTTTGTTATCCAATAGAAATTTACAACGTAAGCGGTTAAGTAAAAAGAAATTACATTACTTAGTTAAAAATCAGTTTTTATTATAATTACAGCAACGCCACTTGGCTTCAAAAGCATTGATGCCTTTGAAAGCATTTTGCTTTCGAAAGCATTGATTTTGATTCCCTTAGAACACTAAGGGGATAGGGGTGTCGCTGTAGTTAACATATACTAAAATGAAGGCGGAAGGGTCCTTCTGCACCAATCAATAGTGTTGAAGGGGTCCCTCCGCATACATACACTTTAAAAAGTGTGCATTGCCGCATTAATTGATCCAACGTCATGGTAAGGACCTTTCGCTCTAGTAGATAGTGTCGAAGGGGTTCCTTCTACTTTTATATGCTTTGCAATTATGTTAACTAATGAAGATGGAAGGGGTGTGCCGCACCAATCAATGGTGTCGACTGCATACCTTCTGCTCCTTTATACTTGAGTAAGTCCAACCATTACGGAGGGTACCTTCCACACTAGTTGATAGTGTCGAAACGGTCGTTCTGCATGCATGTTTAACTACCGAGGTGGAAGATTTATGCCACACCTAATCAATGTTGTCGACAGGGACCTTCCACATGGTTTCAAAGAAGTAGTGGAAGAGGCCTTTCACATTGCTTAAGCAATGATTTCGAAAGGTCCTGCCGCTAGATTAAAGTGGCAAAAGGGGCATAGCTGCTTGTTTCGAACCCATTAGTTAAATGGAAGGGGATGGAGGGCTTGGTTGCTCTATGATGCTGAAAGGGAGAGTGACGGAGCGTAACTCATGATGCTATAATGATCCGAAGGATATAGTCGAAAGCCATAGTTTTCAAATTAAAGAACCCAATCTCATTTTTAAAGTAAACGCATAGCAATGTAAAAGAGTTTTGAAATGGCATTTAACTTTGAAATTTTATAGGAAGCTTTCCTTGCTAAAGATAGTGGGTTAAGGGTATTAACCATATTTCATTAGAAAATGATTACAAGGAATTAAACTATGGATGTTTATGATGCCATGTTATTTGATCAGTTATCATGTATGCTTGTGTAATCGTATTCACTTCATTATTAACCCATAACCACATTTTGGGGTGTTAAGGGCAGAATAATAGGCTAGGTTGACCCAGTAGTGAATATACATTGAATCAACTCCTGTGTAAGTAGAATTGCATCTAGGAGGTTAGAGAGACCAGAATATAGGATGCCCAGGACCGATCAAAAGATTATTGGTTTAGACAGGTTCTTAGTAAGCCCATAAAATTTTTGTTATGGAAATTATTATTGGCAGGGGCCAATAGATTCTTGGTGATCCTATGAAAACTATGCCAAAACAGGTTGTTAATGGAGATCAATAGGTTCACAGTTAGCCTATAAAAACTATGACATGATATATGTTATTGGAGAATCTAATAGGTTCATACTGACCCCATGAAAACTATGATTGGATGATGTTATTGGTAGACACTAATAATTTCTTACTAATCCCATGAAAACTATGAAATCAGACAGATAGTTCATAAGCTTGGAACAAGTTATTAGTTAGCCTATGAAAACTATAGGTTATAGTGACCCTAGAAATTATAACTTGAGATAGATAGTTAGATGAATGGGGATGGGAAATCCGGGATATACAATATAACTGCATATCATCATATTATGTTATGTTTTAACCATTGTAGATTTAGATGCACCATATCTAGTTAATTAGTTTTGGTTAAGGTACTAGCGAGGGAAAACCCATTCTGCTCAACGTCTTGGTCTTATTAGATATCTATTTGGTTCGAGATGATATATTATTATTCACTCCAGACTCATTGTCTGACTCGAAGTTTATGTTTTACACTTAAACTCTCGGGTGCTCAATTGATTTTGAGTAGTTTGAGAGTTAACGGTTTTAGGTTCTCCTTTAGACGGATAAGCTTCAAGAGACATGCGGGTGGCAAGCTAGCTTTTAGGAGTTCTTTCTGTTTGATTCCGCTGTGTAATTGGATGTAATGGAAAAATTATTTAGTGCTTATATTTAGGCTTTGATCAACCAAGGGGACATCTTCATATGTCACTGTTGGCGTAATTTGTAATAATTATATTTCTTTGAACGTTGTTTACGAATTGGGATTATGTAATGAATCTGAAATTCGATTTGAAATGGAATGAGAAACCTATTTTAAAACTGAGTTTAAATTTTTTCGTATCCATGTGTTTCTGGTATATCAATGTATCTAACATTCCACATTTAGTCACCGAAATATAATAACTATAGATTACTGCAGCATCTGTAGCGGTTAGATTTGGGTCTCCAAACGAGGGATGTTACAAGTTGGTATCAAAGCATAGGTTTATATAAATTTAAAAGAAATTTGAACCTAAAAGATTTTCAAAACATAATCCAATGAATCAGAAAATGAGGCTGGGGTTTGGATTAACGCCTATGTAACATACTTGCATTTGTTATATATATATATATATGTACGTATTCCACATTTCTCTTAGACCGTTATTTTGTATCTAACAAAGGCTCGTATGCAGATATCCAATAAAGGAAGATATGGAGGCAGGAAATGGAAGAGGATATCAAGGTGGAGAAAGCTGTTGGAATCTCAATTTTACATCATTTTGATTGTGACAAACTATATAAATAAATATTTGTGTGTACTAATCAATTATGCAGGAGATTCGTTACAGATTCGCATTCAGAGTATTTTGAAGCTGATAGTCCTTTGTCTAGAGTCTTTATATTATTTAGAAATATGTTAAAATCTCTCCTGAAATGATATATATATACACACACACACACACACACATGCACTACCCTGCACAATAGGCTGAAACAGCCGGCTAAATGAGATCATTCAGCCATTTGAATGCTGAAACTATTCTATAGTTTCACAATATTCAACCGGCTGAATGACTTTATTCAGACGGCTGAATTAGGCCAAAAATAGCCTATTTCTTTGCTGTTTTCGATTTTTAAATTTCAGAAGGCTGAATAAATCCATTCAGCCGGCTGAATATTCTCAACGGCTATTTTTCATGAAAAGACACTTCTCTTCATCGAAGAGAAACATCTTCAAACCAACAGTTGCACCTGTTTCTTTTCATTGTTACCTTTCAACAATGGATGCAACTTTTTATTCTCTATAAATAGATTTCAGAATTCAAAAAACAAAATAACAATTGATTTTAATATTCTTGAATTCTTATCTCTTATTATCTATTTTCAAACCGCACTCAAACTACTTACATTCTCTGATTGTTGATCACTCTATCTTCCACAATTCTCAAGCGCATTACACTACATATCATAAAGGAGAAGATTATAGGAAGATTGTACTTAATTGACTTATCAGTGCTATTCAAAGAGCACACTACAGTTAGATACTTTTGTTATTTGTAAAGAAGTCCTGTTTGGTTGTTCAAGTGGTAGAAGTCATATTCGGTTGCTTAGGCGGTAGAAGTCATGTTCGGTTGCTCAGGCGGTGTAAACCTATTCCTCCGGGTTAAGTGAGGGTTGCTAGTTTAAATCCAGAAGGAGTTTGGGACTGGACGTAGAACGGGAGTTCGAACCAGTATAAAAATCTTTGGTGTCATTTACTTTACTGCTTTTACTATTTACTTACTTATTCCGCACAAGTAGTTTATCCATATTACACGATCCTATAGCACAGTCACTTTCATTTGGTACCAGAGCAAGGCCTTCATATATCCTTAACATAGTTATCTGATATTATTTTAATATGGAAAACAACACCAGCACTATTTCTAACACTTCCTTTACAGAAGGACAATCTACTACATGACCACCTCTATTTAATGGAATGAACTATAACTATTGGGCTACTAGAATGAGAATCTATATACAAGCAAGTAGTTATGATATCTGGAACATTATGCAATCTGAATATATTATTCCTACTACTGAATATTCAGCATGGTCTAACAAGAAAAATTAGATGCTACTGCAAATGCTAAAGCTATGAACATGTTATATAGTGCATTAGATAAAAATGAGTTTAATAGAATAAGCATGTGTAAAACTACTCATGAAATTTGGCATACACTTAAAGTTATACATGAAGGAACTAACAAAGTCAAACAAAGTAAAATTTCTATGCTCAAAAATCAGTTCCAGAATTTTAAAATGAAGCAAGATGGGACTATCAATGAAATGTACTCTAGATTTCAAGATATATATCATTTTTTGATAGCATTAGGAGAAACTTACACAGATTTCGATATTGTTTCATAAATCCTCAACTCACTAACGGATGAATGGGAACGAAAAGTCTTAGCAATCGAAGAAGCTAACGACATTTCGACCATAAAACCAGAAGAGTTGATTGGAAATATAATGTCTTATGAAGTTAATCTCCAGGCAAAACGAGTACAGGCTCAAGATAAGAAAAATATAGCATTCCAGGCAGAAAAAGATGAATCAGATTCAGATGAAGAAGATATGGCGTTCATTGCTAAAAATTTCAATTTTTTTTGATATTTAGGAAGAGCAACAAATTTAGAAACAACAAGAATAATTCCAGCAATAATAACAACACCAACAAACCATTATCATCTGCTCTAGAATGTTATGAATGTCACAAGAAAGGTCACATCAACAAAGACTGTCCTGAGAAAAAGAAAGACAAGTATAAGTACAAGAAAGACAGATTCAAGAAGAAAGTTTTCTCTGTCACATGGGACGATAGAGTATCATCTTCATCATCAGAAAGTGACTCTTACAGTGATTCAGAACAAGCCAATATTTTCTTTATGGCCACAAAAGACGAGGTAAGTGGTCTAACTTCTAATGACCTTTTGGAAATAAATTCAGAATTACTTGACAAACTAAAGAGCAAAAATAGAAAGTACAAATAAACTCTTGAAAAATCGAATAGAATTGAAATCGAAGTAGAAATGCTAAGAGATGAAAAGAATTTTAGAAGAAGAACTTCAAGTTATTCAAGAATCTTGTTCTAATATGACATATCAACTTTCTCTGCTAAGTCAAGAGATAGAAACTCAAAAAGAAAAGAATGATGCTTTATTAATTGAAAATCATGACCATAAATCAAATATCAAGATTTTAGAGTTAGATAACTCTAGCTTTAAAACAAAGTTAAAAGACATTACTAAAAATGTTTCTAATTTTAATAAAGGTAGAGAAAATCTTTCCAAAATTATAGAAAATTCTCAAACTGTTCCAAATAAAAGAGGACTAGGATATAAACAATCCTCTAAAATTATTTCAAAGAAAAAGAATTCTTCATATAAAAGGAATAATAAAGTAGAAAAATTTAGTTCTAAAATTTCAAATTTTACTACATCAATTAAAATTTGGATTCCTAAAACAAATAATTCTTCAATTAGAAACAAGTATATAAAATCTTTTATAAAAACTATTCATAGAAACAAAGATTTTGTTTTCAAAAGGAATTCTGAACCCTCTTGGGTTTGGCTTCCTAAATCCTAACTCTTAGGACCCAAAATAAAATGGTGGGTACCAATGTTAATTCTATATTTTGTAGGAACCATCCAAAAAGAGAGGAAAATGGATACAAGACAGTGGTTGCTCAAAACACATGACAAGAAATAAAGGGATGCTAACAAACATTATTTACTCAAATGGAGGTTCTGTCACATTTGGAGATAATTCCAAAGGATATGTCATCAGCAAAGGCGATGTGAGCAATAACGGTATATCTAATTCACCTCTTATTACAGATGTCTTATTAGTTAAAAATTTGAAGCATAATTTACTTAGTATCAGCCAATTATGTGACAAAGGATTCAATATTTCCTTTTCTGAAAATAAGTGTAGCATTTTTGATCAAAATAAAAATCTTATTTTTGAAGGTTTTAGAGATAAAAATATTTATGTTTTAAATATGAATATAAATCTTAATGCAAATATATGTTTAATAGCCAAAGAAAATGATCCTTGGTTATGGCACAAAAGATTTTGTCATATTAATTTCAAAACTATAAATAAATTATCTAAAAATAATTTAGTAAAAGGTTTACCAAAAATGAACTTTAAAGTAAACAATGTATGTGATGCTTGTCAATTAGGAAAATTGTCAAAATCATCCTTTAAATCAAAGAAAAATATTTCTACTTTACAACCACTAGAACTATTACATTTAGATCTCTTTGGTCCAACACAAATTTAATCTATAAATCATAGTAAATATGTGTTTGTTATAGTAGATGATTTCTCAAGATATACTTGGACTATTTTCTTAAAAAATAAAAGTGATACTTTTGAAAATTTCAAGAATTTTTTATCGGAATTAAATTTTTTTGAAAATGAGGTTTGTCTCCCGCTAATGGCGTCTTCCTCCTCTTCTCTTCCCTCGTCTTCTTTCTCGTTGGATTCTGCTTCGTTTCCTCCTCTTGTTTCTTCCTCTTCTTCAACTCTATCTTCTCAATCTGCTTTCGTCCCACCGATTTCATATTCTTCTGCTCAATCTGTTTCCTCATATCTTCCTCTTTCTTCTGTCTCCCATCAGCTTGCTTCTGAGGCGTCTTGTATCAAGAATGTCTCGTCTCCTTTGAATGCTAATTGGTCTTCTCTTTTCAAATCTCTCCCTCGTAATGCTGGTTCATACAAGCCGATTCATTTTGATATCCCTAGGGATAAGTCTCCCAATGTTTTACCAGATCTGGTCAAGGAGGAAGGTTTGAAGTACTGGAATAATCATTTGGTTGGATTCTTTTTGGATGGTACGCTTTCTTTTTTAACAGTGGTTAATTTCTTGAAAAGGTCATGGAAGCTTAAGGGTGAAGTTGACTTTAAATCCGATGGGTATAATTTCTATTTTAATTTTTCTAATCAAGAGGATAAAGATCAAGTTCTTAATTCTGATCCAATTTTTATAAGGGGTAGAATGTTCATAATTACAAAATGGGATCCTTCTATTGGTATCTCTCAAGCGCAAATCAAAAGAGTACCTGTGTGGATTCATTTTCATAGAATTCCTCTTATTCTATGGACGCTTGTAGGGATCAATTGGTTAGCTTGTCATGTTGGTAGACTAATTTGTTTTGATAGTAGTACTGAGAAACTGCAAAGATTTAAGTATGCTAAGGCTTTAGTGGAGATTTCACCTGATTTTGATTTGCCGCAATCTATTGCCATTCCTGAGTTGGGAGATAATTGTCTAGTTGTCAAATTGTCATATGATTGGAGGCCAAAAATTTGTACACATTGTAAAATATTTCGTCATGATACTGTTAGATGTGAGTCAGTAAACAAGACTAAAGATAATGATGTTAAGAAGGTGGTTAATTCAGTTGAGAATGGTGATAAGAACCAAAGTGATCATGGATTTACTAATAATAACATAACAGCTCAAAGCTGGAAAAATGTTGAGAGGAGGAATAAGGGAGTATGGAAGAAAAAGGAGACAGTGGCTAAAGAAAAGGTTCAATTAAGTGTTGATCCTAAAATAAGCATGGAAATTGGAAAAGGAAAGAGCAGTGAAGGAATTAATGCAAATAGTTCTTCTTCTTATTCTACTGTAACCTTAAATGCCTTCTCAGTTTTATCAAATTCCTCTCTTGATTCAACTAATGATAATCCTGATATAATTTTGGAAAGTATACAGGGTAATAGTTGTGATGCAACAACCTCTTCTTCATATTTATCTTTTGGAAAGTATACATGGTAATAGTTGTGATGCAACAACCTCTTCTTCATCTTTCTCCTTTGATACTTTATCTAACTCTTCAATTGACTCTGCTAAAGTTTTGACATCTGCTAAAGTTTTGTCATCTGTTTCTTCCAGTATATCTACTTTTGTTCCTTCTTCATGCAGTTCTCAATTTAGCTTTCAGTCTCCATCTATGTTTGCTTCTAACACTTCATCACCTTATCTGCATTTATCTCCACCTGATCATATTATTCTTCCCCCTTCTTTTAAATCAGGTGAATGTCTGGAAGTCATGATGAGTAAAGGTAATACTAGGACTCACTCCAATTCTGGCGATTTGAATAAAGGAAAAGATTTTAAGGCTCAGGAAGTTCTTCCTTTATCTTCATCAAAAAGTAATTCTCATTCAAGACATATAAGGAAAAATCCATCAACTTTGCTTCCTCCTCTCCCCTTGAAATGAATAATATTGCCTTTTGGAATATAAGGGGTGCTAACTTGCCCTCTAAACAAGTTGAGATTAGAAATTTTATCAAGGTAAATGATATTCATTTGATGTGTGTTTCTGAAACAAAGTTAGATATTCAGTCTACTCTCAAGGCTGTTAACTTGATATCACCTTCTTGGTTACATGATCATAATTTTGTTGAATCTAATTATGGCAGACTCCTAACATTATGGAATCCTTCAATCTTCAAACTCTCTAAGATTATTGCCACTGATCAATTCATTCATTATAATTGTGTTCATTTGCCCTCTAATTTGAATTTTCTCTTCACTTCAGTTTATGCTCAAAATTCTTTATCATTGAGACAGCTTTTTTTTGGATCAACTTCCTTCTCTAAACTCTTCTTCTGATCCTTGGTTGATTGGTGGTGATTTTAATTGTATGCTTGCTGGTAATCAAAAATATGGTGGTTGTCCCTTGTCTCTTAAGGATATTGCGCCTTTAAATAGTGCCAGCAGTCAATCTAGTCTAATCCCGGTCAAATCTTTTGGTTCAGTTTTCACTTGGTCAAATAGTAATAGGAGTGGAAATCCAACTCTTTGTAAATTGGATCATATTTTTGTAAATATCCCTTTCCTTCAAGTCTGGCCCAAATCATTTTATGATACTCTTCAGCCTTCTTTATCTGATCATTGTCCCTTAATTTTTCATTGGGGAGTTGATGACAATAGTGGAGATAAACATTCTTTTTAATTTTTTAATATTTGGACTAAGCATGTGGATTATCCAATTATTCTTAAACAGGTTTGGAATATGCAATTTGGCAGGAATCCTTTAGCTAATGTTTCACTCAAGATGAAGGCTCTCAAATTTCACTTAAAGGTTTGGTCTGCAGCTAATTTTGGTAAAGACTCTAAACTTTCTACTCATATTAGGAATGAGCTCATTAAGGTTCAGGAAGATCTGAGTGCTAAACCATATGATATTCTTTTACAACATGCTGAATTGGAACTAAGAAAGTAACTTGAACAAGTTATAGATAGGGAATTGTTATCCCTTAAACAGAAAGTTCACTTGAGAATGGAGAAGGAAGCTGATAGAAATACTAAGTACTTTCATAATTTTCTAAAAGTTAAGAGAGCTAGAGAAAGCATATTTCAGATTAATGATATGAATGGTAATCTGGTTAAATCTTCTGATGGTATTAATGATGTTTTTGTTCGGTATTTTTCCTCCATTTTAGCACCTTCCAACCCTTTTGAACCTGATATACAACCTCTATTTGACATAACCCTTCCAACCTTATCCTTTTCACAATCTGCTTCTTTGATATGTGCCATTTCTGATGATGAGATTAGATCTACAGTTTTTAGCTTGGATTCTAATAGTTGTGAAGGTCCAGATTGCTATAATGCTCATTTTTTACAGCAAATTTGGAATATAGTTGGTGCTGATATTGTCAAAGCTATTCAATTTTTTTTCCTCAATAATAAACTTTCTGCTGGTCTCTCTGCTACTGCCATTGCCTTAATTCCTAAGAATGATAACCCTACTTCAGTTGCTGATTTTAGGCCAATATCTTGTTGTAACATCATTTATAAAATCATTTCAAAAGTGTTGGCTAATAGATTGCAGTTAGTTCTCCCATCCATTATATCCAATAATCAGGCTGCTTATATTAGTGGAAGATCCATTAGTGATAACATACTCTTAACTCAAGAACTATTGTTAGGGTATGAAAGGAAAAATATATCTCCTAGATGTATGTTAAAGTTGGACATTAAGAAGGCTTTTGATTCTATTGCTTGGAGCTCTATCATAGCTATTATGTCTAGGATGAACTTTCCTAAACCATTTTTAGCTTGGATTTTCACTTGTATTTCATCACCAATGTACTCAATTTCGAGAGAGGGTGGTCTGTATGGGTATTTTAAAGGTGCACAGGGTGTTAGGCAGGGTGATCCTATTTCTGCCTATTTGTTCATTATTGTCATGGAATTGCTCAATTCAATTTTGATGGATCTAGCTTTAAGGAAAGTACTTGATATTCATCCTAAATGTAAACAGCCTCTCATTACTCATCTTATTTTTGCTGATGATCTCATCATTTTCACAAAGCCTACTCATAGTAATATTCAGTGTATTATGTCTTCTCTGCAATTCTTTTATTCCATTACTGGCCTTCAATTAATCTCTCAAAATATAATATACTTGTTGCTGGTTTGCCTATTCCTAAGAAGATTGATATTATTAAATGCTCAGGGCTTCAGGAATTACCTAAAAATTCATATTATTTGGGTTTACCTCTCATAAGCTCTAGAATTACCAAGCAGAATTGTTTGCCACTTTTTGAAAAAATAATTGCAAGGTTGCAGCTATGGCCTTGCAATAAATTGTCACAAGCTGGTAGGCTCACTGTTATTCAATCAATTGATGTGGCTATGACTACATATTGGACAAGACACTACATTCTTCCAATCAAGCTGATTAATATGATTTCAAGTGCTCTAAATAAATTTCTTTGGCATGGTGACCCTTTCTCAAAAAAGCTCATACCCATATCTTTCTTCAAACTGTTTGATGCTAAAAAGTATAGTGGTCTTGGTATCACTAATATTTTCCAGTGGAATAAAGCTGCTATTTCTGTTTACTTCAATAAATTTTTTGCATCTGATCAAAACTTATGGTCTCAATGGATTAATCAAAATATTATTGGCAAGAGGAATTTTTGGATTATGAGAATACCCCAAAATTGTAGTTGGATTTGGAGATGTATACTTAAGCTAAGGGAAACTTTCTTACCATTCATACAATGTAATTATGCATTGATTAAAGGATTATCTTTTTGGCATTCTCCTTGGGCTAAACCGGGTCTGATTTTAAGTTATTTAGTGGATTATAATTTGAGAAGAAACTCTGGAATTTCAGATGAAGCTATAGTTGATGAATTTATACATGATGGTAGTATTGTATTACCTTACTCCAGCTCCTTTCAGTTAACAAATTTGTGGAATGTTATTACCAATAATCCAATTATCAGTAGTGATAATGCTCTAATCTGGTCAAGTAAAGGTAAAATCCATTCTATCAGGCTTGTATATAATTATCTTTGTAAGAGTGATTCTGTTTTTCCTTGGCATTCAAGAATTTGGAAAACTGGTTGTTCAGCAAAGGAAAATCTGTTGTTGCGGAAGGTAATGGCAAATGCTTTGAATACTAAGGACAGGCTTTGTAGAATGGGTATTCTTTCAGAAGATTTATGTGTACTTTGCAAAGCAGAATCTGGAACTAATACTCATTTATTTTTTGAATGTCCTTTTGTTTATCAAATATGGTACATGCTCTTATCTAATGGTAGGTTTTATAAGCCTTCTACTGTTAGTTCTATTGAATGGTTTAATGTATTCAAAGCAACTAGATGGAAGACACGTACTACCAGGCTTTTGCTCAAGCTTCTTAAGAAAATGATTTATGCTGTGTGGACTAAAAGGAATAATAGAATATTTGGTATTGGAGGCAAGAACTCATCTCAGCTTTACTCTATGATTCATGGCAGTATTTTGAGGGATTTAAGAATTGATAATATTTGAAGACTGATGGATTGTGAGGGAAGCAAGTACCTTGCTGCTAATTGAGTTGGATCAGTGATTTCTGTGGTGTTCATGTTCTGTAGATAGCATGATTTGATGCTTACTAGCTGCTGGCAATGATTTTGTTCTGGCAATGAAGTTTGGTTTCATTACTGAATATTACTTGCTGCATGAAATGATCAATGTACTCTATACTCTGGCATTTAGTTTTGTTTTGACTCATGGTCAGTTGAGTTTTGTTCATAATTGTTGTAACTAAGTTTGCGTGTTTGGTTTGTATTATGGTCACTGTGTTTGGTTTGCAATGTTCTGTATTTTGTCATGATAATGGGATTGTGTGAGTTGTAATTTCTTGTAATGGAACATTAGTCAATAAAACGAGCTTTTGCTCTTGCTGTTAAAAAAAAGAATTTTGCAAAGAGAATTTAAAATCTCAAAAGTTTAAAAATTCAGAATATTAGAAGTGATCATGGAGGTGAATTTGAAAATGAAGCATTTGAACATTTTTGTAATAAAAAGGCAATTTACCATAACTTTTCTTTTCCTAGAACACCACATCAAAATGGAGTTGTAGAAAGGAAAAATAGAACATTACAAGAATGTGCAAGAACTTTATTAAATGGAAACACGTTACCAAAACATTTCTGTGCAGAAGATGTAGCAACTGCTTGCTATGTTCTAAATCGTATTTCCATCCGACCTTTAACAAAACACACTCCATATGAACTTTTTCATAAAAGAAAACCAAACATTTCATAATTTAAAACTTTTGGTTCAAAGTGTTTTATCTTAAACACAAAAGATTAGCTTGGAAAATTCGATCCAAAATCCGATGAAGGAATCTTCGTAGGATATTCAGAACGAAGCAAAGCTTATCAAATTTTCAATAAAAGAACAAAAAAAATCAAAGAAACACTTCATGTTTCAATCGACGAAAATTTCAAATTTAATAATAATTTTAAGGATGATGAAGATATACGTAAGACGATCACAAATACGGTTACTCAAAATAATTTTAAAGAAGATGAAAACATTATTTATAACTTTGAAGAAAATGAAAACATTGTTCATAATGAAAATGAATTAAGATCTCCTCCTAGGATTTTACGAGATCACCCAGTAGAAAATGTCATAGGAGAAATTGATTCACATGTTAGAACTAGAAATCAACTTAATCAAATGGGCCATGTAGCTTTTCTTTCTAAAATCGAACCTAAAAATGCAAAAGAAGCATCTACTGATGACTATTGGATTATAGCTATGCAAGAAGAACTAAACCAGGTCGAACGAAACGAGGTTTGGGAACTAGTTCCTAGACCAAGTGATCAAATAGTCGTTTGTACTAAATGGATTTTCAAAAATAAAGCAGATGAACAAGGTAATATAACTAGGAATAAAGCTAGATTAGTTGCACAAGGATATAATCAAGAAGAAGGAATTGACTATGAAGAAATATTTGCTCCAGTTGCACAACTTGAAGCAATACGTATTTTACTGGCCTTTGCATGTTTTCATAATTTCAAACTTTATCAAATGGATGTTAAAAGTGCTTTCTTAAATGGTTATATAAAAGAAAATGTTTTTGTTGAACAACCTCCATTATTCACACATGAAAAATTTCCAAACCACGTCTATAAACTTAAGAAAGCCTTATACGGTCTAAAACAAGCACCCCATGCTTGGTATGAATGTCTTAAGAGCTATCTAATATATTCTAGTTTCGAAATTAGGAAGGTTGATCAAACTCTTTTTATTAAAATAACTAAAAAGGATATTTTAAATATTCAAATTTATGTAGATGATATTATTTTTGGATCTACAAATGAAAAATTATGTCAGGAATTTTCAAAAATAATGACCAAAGAATTTGAAATGTCGCATATGGGAGAATTATCTTATTTTCTTGGTTTACAGATTAAACAAATAGAAAATGGAATTTTTATTAATCAAGAAAAATATTGTAATAATCTAATTAACCGCTTTAATATGGAAAATACTTCTGCTAAATCAACTCCAATGAGTACAACAGTTAATCTCGATAGAGATGAAGATGGCAAAAGTGTTGACCAAAAACTATATCGAAGTATAATTGGATCATTACTTTATCTAACTGCTAATGGACCTGACATAATGATAAGTGTTCGTTTATGTGCACGATTCCAAGCAAATCCTAAAGAATCACATATGCGAGCAGTAAAATGCATATTGCGTTATCTTAGCAAAACCAAAGATTTTGGACTTTTCTATACGAAAGAATGTCCTTTCGAGTTAGTTTCATATAGTCATGCTGACTTTGGAGGATGTCGAACGGATCGAAAAAGTACTAGTGGGACTTGTCACTTCATTGACAATCCTTAGTCTCTTGGTTTAGTAAGAAACAAAATTGTGTTTCACTCTCAACTTGTGAGGCAGAATATATTTCTGCTGCCTTAGCTTGTACTCAAGTCATTTATATGCAACAAACACTTCAAGATTTTGGTGTTAATTTATCTAAATCAACATTTTTTTGTGATAATACTAGTGCTATAAACTTATCCAAAAATCCTGTCAATCACTCATGAACAAAACATATTGACATACGCCATCATTTTCTTCGTGATAATATTAGAAAGGATTTAGTAAGACTGGAATTTGTATCCTCTGAAAATCAATTGGCAGACATATTTATAAAACTTTTAAATGAAAATATCTTTATAAAATTAAGAAGAGAATTAGGAATTGTTTCCATTAAGGATTTATAAAAAAATTTTAAAAAAAAATTTATATTAACAATAATAATAAAAAAAATTCAAGACTCGAACTCGGGATCTCTTACTTGAAAATCTGGTGCTTTACCACTACACTACTCTTTTCTTCACATCTATTTTTGGTTTGCATTCTATTTTTATTGTTTATTTTTTACCTTACAATTTTTTCAACCAATTTTTTCTCTTGTTCTTAAAATCCTAACCATCAATGTTCTTTCTATTTATATGAAAGTTTACATATAAATAACTCTAATCCTTTTCTCTTTTTTGCATTCAATTAAAATAAAAACAGTTTCAACTCTCCTACTCAAAAATGTCTTCCCAGCATAATTCCGAATCCTCTGCTCTATCCTTTTCTTCTCTTAGTTCGGGATCGGTGAATTTACCTACTCCAATACCGATTTATAAACCAGTACCAATTGTTCCTCCGTCTACTCACACAGGTTATACTCCACCTGGTAAAAGAACAAGAAGGTCTCTATTTTTTGGTTCACCGTCTACCAAAGAAAAAATAGATGACATTCATCATTACCAAAGGGAATCGCTAGAATTACAACGCGAACTTTATTATGAACAAAAAGTTAACGCCAAGCGTTTAAGCTTTTTAGAACAAGTCGCATTGAAATTATGTGGATCTTCATCCAAAGGCATGGTTCATCAACCGTCTCCTGTTTGTTCTACATTCCGACGTAATACTTGGGAACTATCGCCACAGCATCCACCAATATCTCCGAATTCATGGGAACGCGGCAATAGATGGTCACCACTCAGGCTATATCAAGAGAACACAAAAATAGAACCGGATGAATATCACACTCCAAGCTCGTCTTCCAAATCTATTTAAAAGTTTTCTTGTTATTTTTGTAATCTTGTTTGTTTATTTAAAAATATTTACTTTGTGCTTATAATATATCTTGTTATAAAGGCTACATTAAGTTGTCTCAGAATTCAGCCGGCTGTCTATAATAAAACAGACGGCTGAATATTATCTAGAGAATATTCTTTTCCCAAATTCAGGCGGCTGAATATTTTAAAACAGACGTCTGAATTAGTTCAAAAATGAACTATTTTCTTGCGGGAAGTAATTCAGACGGCTGTTTATAGTTATTCAGCCGGCTAAATTCTTTTTGAGGCATTTTTTTAACTAGGTCCTACAAATTTTTCTTCCAACATTCCCCTTGCTTTTCACTTACCTATAAATTCATCTTTTTACCTTTTACCCATTCACTTCAGAACCCTAGCACAACTTTCTCATGTTTTCACCTTTTACTCCTCTTTTTACTCTCTAATGGCTCCTAGATCAAAACGAACAAGGGAATCCACCGCTGGTTCTTCCGAAGATCAGATTTGTCAAAGGCTCTGGAATGATGTTGTAGTCTCCCATTTCAATTCCATGAAAAATTCCAATATCTTTTAAGGAGCTTTCATGAAGTTCCATGATTTCGCTGCTTACCGGATTAGAGAATTGGCCGAGCAATTCCACTTCGATAATCTTATAGGGTATGCGCCCAATAATGTTAAAATTAATCAACTTTTGATCAAACTCTTTCTTCCAAATCTGAATCTAGACCACCATAATCCTCAAAATCGACAAGATTGTGTTTGGTCTATAGTGTGTGGCACTAAAATTTTCTTGCCTTTACAAAGATTAGGAAATATTTTAAATTGTCCATTTCAAGGTGTTGATTTAGATGATATTGAAGTTGATATGGATCATAGAGACGAAGTTTCACATCGTTTCTTGTCCGATTACCTAACTAATTTAAGTGCATTAAAATCTAGCACCTTAAGGCCACAAGCACGTCTTCTTCACCGTGCCTTTATTCGCTCTCTACAACCTCAAACGGGAAGTTATGAAAAAGTCTATAAAAGAGATTTTCAAGCCCTCTATTCAATCTACTCCAACCAACAAGTAAATTGGGGCAAAATCATTTTAGATGAATTTCAAGACATCACAATCTGAAGAAAATATAAGACCATTCATTATGGTGCTTATATTATGTGTATCCTTCTCAACTTCGGAATTCTAATGCCCGACTCTGAGTTTTCAAGCATTAGTGAGTTAGTCGCAAAAACTTTAGGATTGATGGGTCTTCCTCACCGGCCTCCTCCACAACAAATCATTTCTTTTCAACAATGGTCTCACAATGTTCAACAAGGTATTCCTCAACCTCGTGGCACTAGTATTGCCTCTTCTTCGCGTACTCAACATGAAGAAGAAGAAGAGGACGATGATCCATTCAAGTTGTTAGCTCGGAAACCTCCTCCAGACAAGCTATCATTACTCTCTCCCGAAATCAATCCAAACTTCATCGGGACATTAAGACTCTTGAAAAGAAGACGGAAAAGAAATTCAACTCCATAAAAGGTTTTCTTAATAAAATATGGGATGAAATTTCTTGCTCTGGTTCTACATGCACCGAAGTTCACAACCCATCTCCATTTCAATGGTCATATTCGAGTTCGGATTCCGATGATGATGAGCCTTCTCTCTCTACCCAGTTTTAATTATTTTCAGATTTCTACTTTTTGTATCAAACTTCTATGATGCTCTATCTAGTTATTTATATAATGTTGTAATGAATATTGTTATTCTTCTTTGGTAATGACATCTCGAGTATGAGTTAGTTATATAATATAATCTTTGTTTAACAAATGATTCTGTTCATATAGTTTCTTTCTTTTTGTCGATGACAAAGAGGGAGAAAAGTTAGTTAAATATTTGTGCATATTGACAAGGGGAGTAGCAATGCTAATGTAAGTTTTTTTTAATGTAAATATATTATTTATACATATATAGTTGTCATCATCAAAAAGGAGGAGAATGTTGGAATCTCAATTTTACATCGTTTTGATTGTGACAAACTATATAAATAATTATTTGTGTGTACTAATCAATTATGTAGGAGATTCGTTACAGATTCACATTCAGAGTATTTTGAAGCTAATAATCCTTTGTCTAGAGTCTTTATATTATTTAGAAATATGTTAAAATCTCTCCTGAAATGATATATATATATATATAAACATATACACACATGCACTACCCTGCACAATAGGCTGAAACAGCCGGCTGAATGAGATCATTCAACCATCTGAATGCTGAAACTATTCTATAGTTTCACAATATTCAACCGGCTGAATGACTTTATTCAGACGGCTGAATTAGGCCAAAAATAGCCTATTTCTTTGCTGTTTTCGATTTTTAAATTCCAGAATGCTGAATAAATCCATTCAGCCGGCTGAATATTCTCAACGGCTATTTTTTGTGAAAAGACACTTCTCTTCATCGAAGAGAAACATCTTCAAACCAACAGTTGCACCTATTTCTTTTCATTGTTACCTTTCAACAATGGTTGCAACTTTTTAATCTCTATAAATAGATTTCAGAATTCAACAAACAAAATAACAATTGTTTTTAATATTCTTGAATTCTTATCTCTTATTATCTATTTTCAAACCGCACTCAAACTGCTTACATTCTCTGATCGTTGATCACTCTATCTTCCATAATTCTCAAGCACATTACACTACATATCATAAAGGAGAAGATTATAAGAAGATTGTACTTAATTGACTTATCAGTGCTATTCAAAGAGCACACTACAGTTAGATACTTTTGTTATTTGAAAAAAGTCCTGTTCGGTTGCTTAGGCGGTAGAAGTCCTATTCGGTTGCTTAGGCGGTAGAAGTCCTATTCAGTTGCTTAGGCCGTGTAAACCTATTCCTCCGGGTTAAGTGAGGGTTGCTAGTTCAAATCCAGAAGGAGTCTGGGACTGGACGTAGAATGGGAGTTTGAACCAGTATAAAAATCTCTGGTGTCATTTACTTTACTGCTTTTACTATTTACTTACTTATTCCGCACAAGTAGTTTATCCATATTACACGATCCTATACCACAGTCACTTTCAAAAGCATCACAACTAACGGAAATGCTCGACCCAATACTAGGAGGAATCCTGGTCGACAGGAAAATGCTAATCCAAACGCAAATGCCAATGTAGGTGCTGGAATCCCGCCAGTAGATATTGGGATGATGTATTAGTTCTTCGTCAATCTGATGCAAGCTGGAGCAGCTACAGGAGTAGCTGGGGAAATGATGTGAATGCTGGGGGAGAAAATCCTGTGGCCGTAGTTGGCAATAACTATGCCCAGTTGAGCAGTGATTACACTAGTCTTGGTGGGAAGCCATTATTGGGACTAAAGAATGTTGTTGAAGTAGAAAACTGGTTATTGCACTGTGAAAGAATTTTTGCTGACTTAGGATTAGATGATGAGCAGAAGAGGAGACTTGCTTCTAGATAGTTGCAGGGAATGGTACTTTATTAGTGGAATGGTATTACTATGGGAGTTCCCGAGAAAGAGTTAGCTTGGGTAGAGGTTCGAAGGAGATTCAAAGAGAGGTTCTTGTCTGAAGTTGCCAAGTCAATATTGCTGAGAAAGTTCATGGACTTAGTGCAAGGTGAGATTTCAGTGATTGAGTATGTTACGAAGTTTGATGAGTTGTCCAGATACGGATATGCTACCATTGACACCGTCATCAAAAGAAATGAGAAGTTTATTAGAGGGTTGAAGCCTGAGATTGCTAGGGCAACTATGCCACATCTCCATGATACAAGTACAGTTGTAGTGGAGATGGCAATCAGGAATGAAGAGATGCTATCTATTTTTGGAAAGAGAAGCAAGTTGAAAACCCAGAATGCTCGGAGCAAGAAGAGGAAATTCTTTAAGAAGAAAGGAGCTTAGAAAGGAGGAGCCGCCAAAAAAGGGAAGGCCGATGTAGCTTGCTACAAGTGCAACAAAAAAGGTCATTTTGCTCCTGAATGTCGAACTGGAAAAGGGAAGTAGGTTGCATATAAGAAAGGAGTGAAGTGCTTCAACTGTGACTAGATCGGGCATTACAAGAATCAGTGTCCAAAACCGGTTAGTGCAGACAAGGGAAAAGTTTTTGTCTTGGAACCATCATCTTCTAGACCAACCGCTGTTGAGAGGGGAAAGACTGTGATGGAAGGTATGCTTTTGATTCATTGTATACCAGTTAGGGTACTATTTGACACCGATGCATCACATTCATTTATATATCAGTGTTTGGTAGATAAATATGTTTAGAACCCTCATACCTTGTTACTTCCTTACGGGTTGCAAATTCGATAGGAGGGTATGCAACTCTGGGGATGAGATGTGACCAGTTAGAACTTGATTTGTTAGGTCATAAGTTTGCATGCAGTCTGTATGTTTTTTATTTCTGGGGTTTCGAGATCATATTGGGTATGGATTGGTTAGATAGATATGATGCTAGGATATTTTTCCAGGATAGGGAAATATCTCTAAGACACCCTAATAGTCATAATCGAATTATATACTCAGTGAAGAATTCGGATCTAACTACTTATGCATTATTGGGGGCTATGGAAGTAGAAGAAGAGTTGAATCAGGTATTGGTAGCAAAAGAGTTTGTAGATGTTTTTGAGCTAGTCACAGGACTACCACCGAAGCGAGCCATTGAGTTTTGGATTGATCTTATGCCAGGAGAAGAACCAGTAAGTAGACAACCTAGTAGGATGACACCCACCGAGATGAAGAAATTGAAGGTGCAGCTAGTGAATTTAGAAGGAAAGTGTAACGACCCAGTTTTTCAGTTGTTCAAACTTAGAATATTTAATTGAAATTGAATATTGAAAAGTGAATTTTAAAAATTAAATCAGTTAAATAATTGAATCTGGAATTTAATTTGAATAAAAATGATTTATAAAGTTGATTTAAATTCTATTTAAATTAGAATGGAGTCAATAAACTTTTAAAATTGAATTAAAAGTGATTTGGAAGAAATAGGAAATTTTAATATTAAATTAACGTATAAAAATAGTTATTTTTGACACTGTCTCGGATTTCGACGAAACTAGTTTCATTGGATCCATAATAGAGAGTTATTATAGGATTCCAAATTTCGTGTCAATCGAAATTACGGTTTGGTCGTGCAAAGCTGAAACGCATAGAAATTTATTAAAGGAAATTTAATTAAAATAATTAGATTCGAAAACCTATCTTCAAAATACGATGGAATTGGCTCCCAATATATATTTCATTGTGTTCGGAATAGGGGTAAAACATTATAAACGCCAGGCGGCACGCTTCGTTTGGAGTTCGAAAATATTTCGCATGAATAGTGTTTTAAAACATTGGCTATATAAGGACCTTCATTCCCAAACACTAACCCTAATAAACTACAGCCGCCACCCATGTTTCTACGGCCAGAAATCACGCAACTTTCTCCTCGATTTCAACTCAATCCATCCACTTATATCGAAAACTTCCTAAATGAAAATTGTAGAGCATGTCAAGCTCTACATATCCAACGGCTATGATCGTCTAATTCGTCGTGTGGAGGCCAAAATCGAGCCACAAAGGGCTTCCGTTCATGTTTTTCGAGGCCTGGGCGGAGCTAGGGGGTGTGGTATGAGGCTGTGGGTGGAGCTCGTGTAGGCTCTCCATTGGTGGTGGTTGATTTTCCTCTCGATGGATGATGGAGACACGATTGTCGAAGGAAGGAAATCTTGAATAGGTTTATTGCGTGCATGATTAGCCTGGAGGTAAACGATGATGAAGGAGAAAACGAAGGGTGTAAGAGATAATAAGCATAATAGAATGAGCAGCCAGCATATACATATTCTCATCATGAAGCGGTGCAGATATTATATCTTCTGGGCCTTATGTTCAGCCCACTTCAATATATATTTCTGTTAAATTTTATACCGTGTATCATTGTGTATATATAAGTGAGAAAACTAATGTATAATATTTATTCATTCATTCTCAATAATATAAGAGCAAATCATTTTATCTTTGTTCAACATTTCTCACATCGTACCAGAGCATCTAAAATCAACCTAACGGTTGTTATCAATCAAAGGTGCCTCGCCTAACCACTACTAGAAAATACCTCATCACCTAACTGTGGCTGCACCAGTGCTCCTCTCAGATCAGTGTTATCATCGAGGAAGCTTTTCATCATTTCCTTAACAGTTAATTTAATCCCTTACCCATTGTTTTTTACAGTTCTTGATCAAGAACTATAAGCTGTGTTCAAGAACTGTAAACTTTTCTGGTTTCTGATTCCTATTTTAGCAACAGTGCCTCACCTAGAGGTCTTCTTCAGAGACTGTCTCATCACCAGAGTCCTCAGACTGCACCATTTTTTGATATCAGAACATCAAAATTCTTCATCCGATCATCTATTTTTGTGTCCAAAATCATCAACATGGCAGAAGACAATGTTAATGCTGTTCAGGACTCCCTCAATACTTCAAGAATTGCCACTTCTCATCATTCCGACTCTCAAGATCTGCTGAAATCAATAATCAAACTATAGAGTCAGTTAGTGACAACTATCCTTGATGAATCAAACTATATGTTATGGAAATTTCAAACTAAAACAGCCATAAGGGGATATGACATTGAGGAGTATGTGTTTGGAACACTAATTACTCCAGCAAAATATGCCACTGACAGTGAAGGAAAGCTTGTAATCAACAAAGATTACTTTAACTATCAAAAGCAAGATAGACTCATCAGTTCTTGGCTATTATCTTTTATTGGTCCTGCCATTCTACCTCAACTTATAGGTTGTAAAACATCTCATGAAATATGGCATTCAATAGAGCACACATTCAACACTAAGTCTGCAGCAAGAGTTCTCTATTATAAAAGACAACTGCGGAACTTGAGAAAAGATGGGTTAAATATAAGAGAGTATCTGACCAAGATCAAAAATCTGTGTAATCAACTAGCTGCAGCAGGTCATAAAATGTCTGATGTAGAACAAGTATTATCTATCTTAAGTGGTCTAGGTGATGAGTATGAAGCAGTTGTGGCAATAATTTCATCTCAAGAAAAAACACCATCTATTGAGTATGTTAGTTCTATTCTGCTGTCTCATGAAGGAAGAATAGAGCATAAGAAATCTGCTCAAGAATTTTCTATTAACTACACTTCAAAAATCAAGAAAAGACATACAACAACAAAAATCAATGAGGTGGTTCATCCAGAAGATCAAGAGGCAGAGGTGGTAGATTTCACAACAAAAATAATAATAGACTGAGATGCCAAATATGTGAAAAGTTTGGACACAGTGCTAACAAATGCTACTTTAGATTTGATGCAACTATGTACCATCTCAGCAGGGAAACAACAATTAAAGGAATTATCAAAGTGCAAATATGATTAACATTCAACATGACTCAATTAGTCAGAAAGAAAATACTGTCAACATGGATGATTCACAAGATCAAAGCTGGTTTTCTGACTCTGGGGCAACTAATCATGTAACAAACAATCTTGGGAATCTGAATCTTGGAAACGAAGAGTACAAAGGTATGCAATGAATTCACATGGGAAATGGTAAGCCCATAAGTATTACTAACACTGGCAGTGCATGTATTAAAGGTGCAAGAAAATTATATCTCAACAACCTCTTAAGAGTGCCTTTAATTACAAAAAAACTTGCTTAGTGTGTCTCTTGCTAAAGATAATCAGTATATTTTGAATTCTTTCCTACTTACCGTCTAGTCAAAGACGTTAAGTCTAATGAAATTCTTTTGCAGGTTAAAGAGTGTAGAGGACTGTACAAATTTAGTGTTGATAATTCTGGAAATCAACAATGTAGAGATAAATGGTGTTGCAGTTCTGAAATAACTCAAGCAAGTAATTGTAAGGCTTTTGATATATGGCATTGCAGACTAGGGCATGCCAATGCAAACATTGTAAAGAAAGTGTTGAAAAATAATAATATTTTTCTTTTTCTAACATTTCTACGCTGTACACCTTGTCAAATGGGCAACAATCACAAACTTGCTTTCTCTGATTCTAAGACTGTTTACACTAAACCATCAGAGTTTATTGCCACTGACTTATAGGGCCCTACACCTATCACCACAGACTATGTTTTTAAATATTACATTTCCTTTATAGATGCTTTCTCTAGACATGTATAGATATATTTCTTGAAATCTAAATCTGAAACTTACAATGGTGTAGTTCAATTCATCAATTTAGTTGAGAATCAAACTAACTGTCAGGTTAAAAAATTTCAAACTGAAGGTGGAACTGAATTCTATCCTTTAAAGTAGTATTTTCAGAAAAAGGAATCTACCATATAGTTACTTGTCCTTATACTTTTGAACAAAATGGCTGAATAGAAAGAAAACAGACATATTGTTGAAACTGGTTTAATACTTCTTGCCCAGGCCTCTTTACCACAAAAATTCTAGCCTGATGCATTTGCTACTAGTGTATATCTAATAAATAGACTGCCACAAAAACTTTGCAGTATAAAAGTCCGATAGAAGTGCTTTCTGGTGTTAAACCAAATTATCATGACCTTAAAGTGTTTGGATGTCTATGTTTTCCTTGTTTAAGACCATACAATTCACATAAGCTGAATTTCAGGTCCTCCCCATGTACCTTTTTAGGTTATGCTACTAATATGAAGGGTTACAAGTGTATAGATAGCAATGGAAAGGTGTTTGTGTCTAGGCTTGTTGTATTTAATGAACAAACATTTCCATTCAGTCAAACACACATGAAAAGCTCTCATAAAATATACAATGCAAAAACTTTTATACCTTCATTACCTGACTTGATTGAGCAAGTTGCAACTGAAAGTAATCAAAATCTGCCATACCATCAACAAGTCTCATCCAACTCAAGAGCAGATGACAATCATAGAAGCAGTTCTGAAGGCCTACATCGGAGTAGCAGTCACACTAGCAGGCATTCTGATCATTGTCAACCAATAGGCAATTCTGAATCACCGATTGATCAACAAGATCCTCCAAGTCACAACACTGATCAACAAAGTGCTACAGAAGCTATTCAACAAATAATTCCTGAAAGCACTAGTCATCACTTGATCACAAGAGAAAAGAAGGGAATATTCAAGCCAAAAATGTACAATGCAATAATTGAAAATGAAGAGCCATGTACTTATCATCAAGCAGTTCAATGTGAAAAATAAACTGCCATGAATGAAGAGTTTGAAGCATTACAAAGAAACATAACTTAGGATCTTGTTACATTTCCAAGCGACAAAAATATTATTGGATGCAAATGGACATATAGATTAAAGAAAAATCCCGATGGTTCAATTTCAAAGTACATGGCAAGATTGGTGGCAAAAGGATATTCACAACAGAATGGTTTTTACTTTAATGAAACATTCTCACCTATTGTGAAACCCACATCAATCAGAATAATATTTACAATTGCCTTGCATAGAAATTAGACCATAAAACAACTTGTTGTAAATAATTCCTTTTTGAATGGTGAATTGCAAGAAGAAGTATACATGGAGCAACCAATTGGATTAAAAAAGGAAGGAAGAGAAAAACTTGTGTGCAAACTAAATAAAGCTATATATGGTTTGAAGCAAGCACCAAGGGTTTGGTTTGACAAGCTGAAGTCAACCTTGGCTAGACTGGGATATAATCTCACAAAATCAGACAACTCCTTATTTACTAAATTTTATAACAGTGAAGTTACATATACTCTAATATATATTGATGATTTTTTCATTACACTAAACAGTGAACAAGAAATCAATAACATCACAAATCAGTTGAATAAAGAATTCTCCATTAAAGATCTTGGCAATGTAAATTACTTCTTGGGAATTGAAGTCAACAAAATTTCAGCTACAAAAATTCAACGGAGCCAAAAGAAATACATCACAGAAATTCTTATGAAAGCCAATATGGAAAATGCCAAAGCCCTACCAACTCCTATGATGAGCAATTTACATTTATCAAAGAATAAAAGAGATCCTATATCAAATGTCAAACAACATAGAAGTGTGGTAGGAGCTCTACAATATGCTACCATTACTAGGCCAGAAATTTCCTATAGTGTCAACAAGGCCAGTCAATTCATGCAAAATCCTTTAGATGAGCATTGGAAGCTGTTAAAAGAATTTTGAGATATCTAAATGGCACTATGGATCACGGTTTAACTTTACAATCAAGCAATGCAATTAATTTCACAGCATATGCAGATGCAGACTAGGCAACAGATATTGATGACAAAAAGTCTACTATAGGCTATTGCATATTTTTGGGTGATAATCCAGTACCCTGGTGTTCAAAAAAAGCAACTATATCTAGATCCAGCACTGAAGCTGAATACAGAAGTGTAGCAAGTGCTATAGTAGAAATCATGTGGATAGAATCATTACTACATGAATTAAAGATCAAAACTCACAATAAATCTACGGCCTAGTGTGACAACATAAGCACAATATCACTCAATAACAATCCAGTATTGCGCTCAAGAACAAAACATATGGAATTAGACTTTTATTTTGTCAGAGAATAAGTTATAAAAGGCAATCTCAATGTTAATCATGTACATGCAACTTACCAAACGGTAAACATACTCACAAAACCCTTGTCAAAGAAGAATTTCCTTCAACTAAAGTGGGATCTAAAAGTAGAAGACTTTGGAATCAAGTATAGTGAGAAGGCTGCAGATCTAAACTTCATGACCTCCTCAAAAGTTTCAGATCCACTTCAAAGAAGCTCGGATCCATATCCAAAAGCCTTAAATTTGCATCTGAGACAAATGAGCTTGCCTCATTGAAAGTTAGAATCAAAAGCACAGATGTCTTCATAGATTCGACTCCTTAAATCATGTCGAGGAGTGGTCTCAATAACAAAACCTGATTTTTAACCAGATTTTGTAGCTTTGTGACATATTTTAACAACTATGCCTCTATTCGCATCGAAAACTCTCTAGTTGAGGCTTGATTAACACTTCAAAACTATGTTGGAAGCAGAATTTTGAAGTTTTTTGAAGAAATTGAAGAACTGATGTGTCGGCTGCATGTTTGAAGAAGATTGCAGCAAACCCTAGCCGTAGTAGGTTTTGAGGGGGGTGTTAGAGATAATAAGCATAACAGAATGAGCAGCCATCATATACACACTCTCATCATGAAGCGGTGTGGATATTATATCTTCTGGGCCTTATGTTCAGCCCACTTCAATATATATATTTCTATTACATTTTATACTGTGTATCATTGTATATATAAGTGAGCAAACTGATGTACAATATTTATTCATTCATTCTCAACAATAAAGAGCAAATCATTTTATCTCTGTTTAGTATTTCTCACAAAGGATGGCCAGATGTTGATGCAAGAAGATGAATGGCCCTGATTATCTCAGGTTAAATAAAAAAAATTGTAAATTGAATTAAATATATATTTGATTATTTAAAAATGTATAACTATTTCATACGAGGTCCATTTCGCACGAAAAGAATTGTGTTGGATTCGTATTGTTGAGCACTACATTTTGGAGCTGATTTGAACGGATTTGGAGCTACTGAAAATTTTGGTTAAAATTAAACGCTCGTTTAATTTTAATCGAAATAAATCGCTATCGCGAAGACTGCAACCAAAGTGAGTAAAACTCACTCTTTCTGACCCGCTTATATTTTTATATAAGTGGGAATATGTTTATTATGTTGTTTTGATGACTGTTTGGATGTATATTATATATATATATATATTGGTTGGTTGGATATATTCCCGCATATTTTAGTGGATGAGACCCTATACGTTCCCATGTATGAGCGTATGCCAATTTGTATGCACGTCTGCCTCGAAGCAGACATTGTATAGATTTTCTTATATGTATATTTGTTGCAGGTTACAGGTTGGAGGGATCCAACTGGATTCCTCACCAGTGTTGGTTTTTATTTACAGATATGGTTATATATGTTGTTATCATGTGATATATGATGTTTGGATGCCATGATTGATATGATTGTTGTGTATTCCCTTATTTAGTACTTTTGTAGCAATGGTCATATTTCTCAAATTTAAATTACTAAAATGATGGTTTTAAATTAAAAAGGATGTTTAAGTGATTTTTGAAGTTATAAGTTTTATTAATGATTTGTAAATTATTAAAAGAAGAAGTTTATTTAAATGGAAATAAAATATGATTTTTGAAATATAGAGTTAACTATTTTGTAAAATAAGTTAACTTGAGAATTTTGAACTTATTATAAATGGTTTATATATAAGATTTATAAAAAAATTTAAATAAAAGTAATAGGATTATAAACGACTTTTATAAGTGTTAAAATGAAGTTATAAATGAAACCTTATAAGTAAATGAGATTTATAAAGTAAGGAAGTTATAAAAGGAATTTTACTAATAAAGAGATATAATGAAATAAATTTTATAAACGGTGTTTTATAAATATTAGAAATGGAATTGTAATCATATTTGTATATGGATTTGTAATTAAAATTTAGAAATGAATTTATAATGGACTTTATAAATAATGAGATTGCAAAAGAATGAATGTGTAAATAAAGAAATTTATAAGTAAATAAGCTTATAATGGGATTTTGATATATAAATAAGATAAACGGGAAATAGGTTAATAAGGAATTCTATAAATGGAAGTTTTTATAAAATAGAAATGTGATTTATAAACATGGTTTTACAAATGCGAAACCAATTTAATTTGATAAGCTAAATATGGATTTTTATAAAAGGAATTATATCCACGTTTTTAAATAGAATAATTCTTTAAATGAATCTTTTGGAAAGTGATATTTTAGATGGAGTTTAAATGGTTTGAAAATAAAATGATTTGTAAATTTACTTGTTTTTAAAATAAGTATATGAAAATGTTTTCCAAATATCCAATAAGTGAAATGGTTTTGAATATTATCTTTTTTAAGATATTTTGAAGTGAATAATTGGAAAGTGATTTGATTTATAAACGATTAATAAATCAGGCACAATGACTACGTATGTGCTAGATTTTGTTTGTTGCTTTGATAGTCAAATAACCGACTATCAAATTTGGCCATTTTAGTTTCTCAACTTGATGTAGAAACTAATTAGTCGTACACTTAGTACGTAATCGATTATGTAGGCTTGATTATCGTGTGTGTTGAGAATGTTGATTCGTGATAGTCCGGAGTGATAACTCCAATCTACTGAGCTTCCTTCTTGGCCGAGATAACAAGTTGAAAGTTGAGACGTGATAAGTTTATGAGACTTTGTTTCTGTATGAGATTGAGAAACGCTTTTGCGTTGTTGGTGCGAAGAGACTAGGATCAGATTTATCTGAAAACCACTTCAGACCAACATATATACGACGATTGTGCAGGTTGGTCGATGATATTGATATTTAGGATTTTCATAGTGAAGGACTGCTTGTTGATCATTTGGGGTTAAAATCCCAATATACATATAGTAGCAGTAGTCTCTTCGTTATGAAATATCTATTGCAAGGGTTGTCGTTACTAATCCTATAGGATGTGGTAGGAGAGTACCTTCGGTTTGTCCTGTTCCTGGACAACTTGTATGGATGAGAGTATGACATTGCATTTCTAAGATTACGTACAATGGTTTTTACAAACGTACATCATGTGGTGGCGGAGAAGGCAACTTCTCTTAGCTTAACACACTCCTTGAGACATACGAGCTTAAGGGTTCTATTTTTGTGGAAGGCAATTAGTAGTCCATAGGAATGGCAATGTGGCATTCAAAGATGATGATGATGTGATATGTGAAAGGTAATCGATACCTCTTTTGGCCTCACTCCCCGGAAAATGACTGAAACTGGCATAGAAGCAGCAAGGCTAAGTGGGTCACTCTCATCAGGAGATGTCATCACTCTTCTGGATATATCTTTACACGCTATTGAAAGTGATTGTGCTATAGGATCGGGTAATATGAATAAACTAATTGTGCGGAATAATAATCAAGTAAGTAAATAATTAAAGCAGTAAAGTACATGACACCAGAGATTTTTATACTAGTTCGAACTCCCGTTCTACGTCCAGTCCTAGACTCCTTTTGGAATTAAACTAGCTACCCTCACTTAACCCGGAGGAATAGGTTTACACCGCCTTAGCAATTGAATAGGACTTCTACCGCATAAGCAACCGAATAGGACGTCTACCGCCTGAGCAACTGAACAGGACTTCATTACAAATAACAAAAGTATCTGACTGTAGTATGCTCTTTAAATAGCACTGATAAGTCAATTAATCACAATCTTCCTATAATCTTCTCCTTTTTGATATATAATGTAATGTGCTTGAGGTATGTGGAAGATGAAGTGATCAACGATCGAAGTTTGTATGCAGTTAGAGTGCAAATTGAAAATAGATTGAGAGATAAGAATTCAAGAAAATTAAGTTGATTGTTTGTTGAATTCTGAAATCTATTTATAGAGATTAAAAAGTTGCAAACATTGATGAAAGATAACGTTGAAAAGAAACAGGCGCAACTGTTGATTTGAAGATATTTCTCTTCGATGAAGAGAAGTATCTTTTCATAAAAATAGCTGTTGAAAATATTCAGCCGACTGAAAATATTTATTCATCTTTCTGAATTTGATAAAATCGAAAACAGTAAAGAAATAGGCAAATTTTGGCCTAATTCAGCCGGCTGAATGAAACCATTCAGCCGGCTGAAACTGCATAAAAATTTATGCTTTGTTTCAGCATTCAGAATACTCTGAATGCGAATCTGTAACGAATCTCATGCATAATTGATTAGTGCACACAAATATTTATTTATATAGTTTGTCACAATCAAAACGATGTAAAATTGAGATTCCAACAACTATGACATCGTGTATCTGATTATTGTTGATGTATGCTTGTGGCCATGGATATAGATCAGTAACGACCGAAGTGATGACATATTCGGTACTATCCAAGAAGGGGTAGGCCGGTCTTGTGTTGGTTTAGGCGGGTAGTATCTGCTCCCTAGGTACATCCCTTTAGAGGTGTACCGAGTTTGATTCTGAAAGGTAGTCCCTTCACCTAGTCATTTGTATGGAAATCCAAAATCCAATACGTGCCTGCCATTTTCTATTATAGAAAGCCTTGTATTACAAGGTATATGATGGAATTTACTAATGTAACATTTTAGCTATTTTAATATTATTTGTATAATAGACACTATTATAATATAAGAGAATTTGATATGAAATATTTTGGTTCTCATAAGGTAAAAACCTTGTCAGTATTTATTTGCAATGTGGTCTTACGAGATACCCTTTTGTTTTGATAAAGAAAAGTTTTGGTAATCTTTAAACCTTAAAATTCAGCTGAGGTGTGTTTTTCTCATGCTGGCTTACTAGACTGATCCGGACGTTCTTCCCTTTCAATGCTCGGGTCAGACCGAGTTTATTTACAGGTTAAGATTTGGTGCTTTTGGAGCTTTAGCAGGTGAGCTGGAGATCTTCATGTCGCATACATGTATCTATTTATTTTTCCGCTGCTTTGCATTGTTGTTGTTGTTGTTGTAAATTATCAGCATTTGTGAATACAGGTTATTATAACTATCCAAGCTGATGATTACTTATTGTGTACGCTAATACTGATTTATGTATGTTACAGTTTCTCTTTGTAAAGATTATTGATCTATATTATATGCTATTCCGCTGTGATCTGAGATTCTGTATTGTTTTGGTTCTGCTTCTCTCTCCTCTTCTTCTATTCTCTTCTTTTTTCTTCTCTCTTTCTTCTCAACCTCTCTTTCCTTTCTCATGATCATCTGCAAAATAGTGCGCTCTGGATCGAACATGCATGGTTTGGTGTCGGATTTAGAGTGTGCAGGGTGAGGTTGTCACAGCTGGTATCAGAGCTTAGCTTTAGTATACTCTTAGGCTTTGATGTGTACTCAGTATAGTTAGGGTCAGTAGCACCCTAGATTGAGTTTGAGTGTATTATATATATGAGCGCGTATTTGTTAGTGATATAAAAAATGTTTTATATTGTGTTGATGTATTTGTTGAGTGGCTTATGAATTCTGGTCGGTGTGTGCGGCGCTACATTATTGATAGGGGTTTTTGAATACTTGAACATGGCATGTCGACATAGTATGGTTTTTAAATTGGGTAAATGAAATAATTTTACCTCAATCATATTTTATATATAAAGGATCAATCTTTCAGAAATTATTATAGTATATATAAATTTATTGCTTGGTTGTTTGAAAATGCAAATATATATAAGGTAATAAAAGCTGTGGGAATAATCTTATTAAATACAACAATTGTAAAAGAATAAATTATATAAGCAAGTGAATTATAAAGTATAAAATTATAATTAATATGATTTACAATTGTGAAATAATCTTATATATAAGAAATGAAACTACATGAGCATATTTATAAATATGAGTTATAAATAAATATGGATTTAAACTAAGAATTTGAGAATTTGAATCCCGTTGATTTTGACAGTTTTTTTTCAAAGTTTGAAGAGGTTATATTATTATAAATCTAAATAAGATAAATAAATTTGGAATGAATCTTCTATAAGTGAAGTAAAATAGTGAGATTATATAAGTATAAATTTATAAATATGATTTATAAATAAATGGATTTCAAAAGAATTTAAAGCACTGAATTCATTACAGTTGCTGGAAAATAATAAGGGTGATGACTATAGCATCATCCGTACCATTTTTGAGTTTTTGTGTGATTGATTTGCTACCAATAGTAAATTAAAAATTTAAGTTTTGTTGTGATAAACAAATTTGAATTTAAAATCCAAGTCTGAAATTGATAAATATAAGTGAAATGAGTTTGGACTTATAATATGAAATAAAAATTTAACTTTAGTAAAGTTAAATAAATTTGAGTTAGTGTAATAAAATATATGATTTGGAATTTAACTAAAGGAAAGTTAATTAAAACTGAATTGGATTTAAATCTGAATTTGATAAGTTATTGAAAAGAATATACACTTAAGATTGTAAAGTGATTATATAACCATGAATTTTATTTATAGAAGGTGAATAATCTTAAGTATTTGTTCATGAAAACTTAAGTAAATAAGTATATAACTTATAATTTGAGAGATAGTAAGTAAAGAAAATTTCTATTTGATAAATATGAAGGTTAAGAAATGAAATCTGAATTGGATTTATAAGTTGAAATTTAAGTTAAGTAGAATTCTAATGAAATGAAACATAACATAAGTAAAGTTAAATGAAATGTGAAAAATACAATGAACAAGTGAAGTAAAGTTGAATAATAAGAAGCTAATGGAATATGAACTTGAGTTATAAAATGTAATTCAACTTTAGATGTAAATGAATAAATGTGTAACGACCCGCTATTTCGAAACATTCAAATCGACAATCATCCACACATGGTCAAACTTGAATTGCTCAAAACAACATAATATTAATTTATATTTGGCAAAACTTAGCATATAAGGTAAATAAATCAATCACAGTATCACAGGCATAGAGTAATATAACAATAAGCAGCAGAATAGATAAATAGTAGTTCATTAAGCTACTACAGAATGTCAGAGTCTAAAACAAAATACAACAAAAATCTAAATACAAAGAAATCTCTAATACATAAGCAAATGACAAGTTTGAACATAAATATCTTGAAGTAACAAGAATAACTAAAAGCTGAATAGACAAAAGATGGATCTCCAAGCAAAGCTTCAAGCTCCAAAGATGAGTTTCTAATGCTGTGACACTAAGTCTGACCCGAGCATAAAGCAAAACACAAAACACTCGAGCCTGGATTAACATTCTTATGCAAGTAAATCAACTCAAGTGAAATGCAAATACCTTAAAGGATGTTTGGGGTTCCATCCTTTAAGGATCCGTGGAACTATCTACATACATAGTACAATACGCTACATAGATAATGTCTACAGTAAAGTAAAATATTAAAATAGCATTAAAGCGATACCCATATCCCCCTTAACACATTTTTATATAAATGTCGTATTTTATACAGTACCGTAATTCCTCCGCAAACTGGAGGGCTATCAAAGGGCACTCCATAGTGTACGTCACAAATCAAATTCGTAGTGGGCGCGATAAGGCATATGACAAGGCACACGAGGTAATGCAAGGGTAGGATTCTACCATTTGCACTCCCGGACTGGTGGTAATGCATAGCACACTACACCAAAACAGTCATTTGGCAACACTTTTTTTTTCCATTTGGCGACACTTATATGGGTTGCATTTTAGTCTCGCTAATAAGTGTCGCTATCCAATATAAGTATTACTGAAAATAAAAATTTACACTTTTAAATACGGCGACACTTATTTTCGTTGTAAGCCTTGGTTTAATTGGAGTTAATTGAAATATACTAGGGCAAAATTGTAATTGAATTACATATCACGCTTAACCCTAAACACGCTTATCCCTGGCCGCATTTTCCCCAAATCGTTTCCCTCTCTGACGTTCATTCTCCAACCGCCCCTCCTTCATCATCAACCCTAACGATGTTAATCAAAACTTCCACCATATCTATCTTCTGGAAATCGAGAATGGAAACCGAAAGACGTTCTGTGATAATTGGTCGGTTTTGTCAGTCCCAATCAATATGGATAAGCAAGCAATCATTATTTTATTAAGATGCAATTATACTAGATCTCGGGCATTACTATGGAATGATTTTGGTATGGATTTTTGACAAGATCTTAGAGCTTAGGTTATTTAATGCTGCAGACGAATAAGATAACGACTTCAATGCAATGTTCGAAGGTAAACCGCGAATCATGGTTTTATCATCTCCACCATACATAGTGATTTGGAATTGAATAATGCTAGGTTAAGGAAGCAAAGGGATAAACAAATTTGTGTTTGGCAGTTTTCTCACATTGACGAAATATCTAGAGGAAAGCGATTGGGCCCCTGGTTTCTCCCAATACAAACTCGAATTCTGGAATCGATGTGAGGCGATGACAGAAATGGGTACAGAAAAGAGAAAGGAGTACTTTCATTGCAGGTAACGATTGAAATAGAAATAGTTAGTTGAATCATAGACCTGATATGAGTAGGAGCCTCCATTTGTTGAAAAATCATCTTGTTTCACTCCATTCATATGTTTCATATAATTGTCGAAATTACTATATCCATAAATTTGTCGTAAGATTTGTTATTACTTATGCAGAATGCTAAATCAAATACTTCGTTTATGCCATTCTTGCCCATAGTTGGAAGTTGCAATTTGTGTTTGAAAATTTCCCATAAATTATTAGAATATGGACACAGACAAAATAAGTGAGTATTTTTTTCCTGTTCCTATTTGCAAAGCACACATAACGTATCAATAGGATTATTCCACCTCTAGATTCTATCTTTAGTCTGTAGTTTGTTAGATTTTGCTAGAAGAGCACACATGACATTTTAAAACTAGTCTAAAAATGAAAACTTTTAATATCAGCGACTTATTCCTTTACTTGCTTTAATTCCTAATACTCATGTCATTGAAGCTTTTAATTTGGCTGAAGATATTCTAAGTAAAGGTGTATGTGGTATCTCTAATATAATCACGTTGAGAGCTTTTAGAAAAATATTTACTTTGACCGTATAGATTTAAGATGTAGTTTTTAAAGGGTAGAAGTTCCAAAATGGATCAATTTTTGAAGATGATTGATTTATTGATTTACATTCAAATAATATTTTCATCTAATTGCTTATTGATTTACATGTTTTTTAAAGCATAACTTTTATCTTGTTCACATTCAAATAATATTTTCTCAAACTATTTAATGTACACTAACTACAGTTATTGGATTGGGTGACAAGTTAATCAAAGAAACAATAAATTTTGTGGTGTCATCCAATTTGTCTTGCATTAACATCGAATTGGGTGGATTACTTGCATTTAATTACCAGCTCACGGTTCCAGACTGGTTCGATGGTTGGATGTTTGAATCCACGTGCCATTTGTGCTGCAGCTTCCATAAAGTGAACAAGCCCTGTTGCGTCCGAAAACCACCACAAACCAGGTGAGTTACCTGAATCAATAGCAAAGGACAACCAAAGATATCACCAGAACCTTCAATGTTGAACAATAAATCATCTAGACATGCGAAAGGTGGTTGAAGTCATCTTTATATATCTTTGCTGTTTGTCCTAATATATCTAAGAAACGCAAATGGGTGTGTAACAAACTAACAAACAGCAAGAGTTCGACTACGACCTGACTTCTCCATGCGCAAACAACTTGTCCAGGACAGGTGGGAAGATCCAGATCTTTCAGATGACAGTTGCAATAAAAGTTTGTTGTACCTGTTGGAATCTGCTCCACCTTCTATTTGAAAGAAAAGCAGGGGAAAAGTTAAGGAACAAAGAGACTGAAATTCAAATATCTATGAAGGCTAGCAAATCATCAAAGTTATTGATGTCGGATTATCAATTTAGTCAGTTTAAGGTATCGCTACTTTTAAAAGACAGACCAACCGTTTGTTAAGGTTTATCTCTTCTTCTTTCTAAACTGTTTATTCATAATATTATGTTTATATGAAGTTGTTTTATGGGTAGTATATTTCAGTAGAATTTTGAACTTATTATAAATGGTTTATATATAAGATTTATAAAAAATTTTAAATAAAAGTAATAGGATTATAAACGACTTTTATAAGTGTTAAAATGAAGTTATAAATGAAACCTTATAAGTAAATGAGATTTATAAAGTAAGGAAGTTATAAAAGGAATTTTACTAATAAAGAGATATAATGAAATAAATTTTATAAACGGTGTTTTATAAATATTAGAAATGGAATTGTAATCTTATTTGTATATGGATTTGTAATTAAAATTTAGAAATGAATTTATAATGGACTTTATAAATAATGAGATTGCAAAAGAATGAATGTGTAAATAAAGAAATTTATAAGTAAATAAGCTTATAATGGGATTTTGATATACAAATAAGATAAACGGGAAATAGGTTAATAAGGAATTCTATAAATGGAAGTTTTTATAAAATAGAAATGTGATTTATAAACATGGTTTTACAAATGCGAAACCAATTTAATTTGATAAGCTAAATATGGATTTTTATAAAAGGAATTATATCCACGTTTTTAAATAGAATAATTCTTTAAATGAATCTTTTGGAAAGTGATATTTTAGATGGAGTTTAAATGGTTTGAAAATAAAATGATTTGTAAATTTACTTGTTTTTAAAATAAGTATATGAAAATGTTTTCCAAATATCCAATAAGTGAAATGGTTTTGAATATTATCTTTTTTAAGATATTTTGAAGTGAATAATTGGAAAGTGATTTGATTTATAAACGATTACTAAATCAGGCACAGTGACTACGTATGTGCTAGATTTTGTTTGTTGCTTTGATAGTCAAATAACCGACTATCAAATTTGGCCATTTTAGTTTCTCAATTTGATGTAGAAACTAATTAGTCGTACACTTAGTACGTAATCGATTATGTAGGCTTGATTATCGTGTGTGTTGAGAATGTTGATTCGTGATAGTCCGGAGTGATAACTCCAATCTACTGAGCTTCCTTCTTGGCCGAGATAACAAGTTGAAAGTTGAGACGTGATAAGTTTATGAGACTTGGTTTCTGTATGAGGTTGAGAAACGCTTTTGCGTTGTTGGTGCGAAGAGACTAGGATCAGATTTATCTGAAAACCACTTCGGACCAATATATATACGACGATTGTGCAGGTTGGTCGATGATATTGATATTTAGGATTTTCATAGTGAAGGACTGCTTGTTGATCATTTGGGGTTAAAATCCCAATATACATATAGTAGCAGTAGTCTCTTCGTTATGAAATATCTATTGCAAGGGCTGTCGCTACTAATCCTATAGGATGTGGTAGGAGAGTACCTTCGGTTTGTCCTGTTCCTGGACAACTTGTATGGATGAGTGTATGACATTGCATTTCTAAGATTACGTACATTGGTTTTTACAAACGTACATCATGTGGTGGCGGAGAAGGCAACTTCTCTTAGCTTAACACACTCCTTGAGACATACGAGCTTAAGGGTTCTATTTTTGTGGAAGGCAATTAGTAGTCCATGGGAATGGCAATGTGGCATTCAAAGATGATGATGATGTGATATGTGAAAGGTAATCGATACCTCTTTTGGCCTCACTCCCCGGAAAATGACTGAAACTGGCATAGAAGCAGCAAGGCTAAGTGGGTCACTCTCATCAAGAGATGTCATCACTCTTCTGGATATATCTTTACATGCTATTGAAAGTGATTGTGCTATAGGATCGGGTAATATGAATAAACTAATTGTGCGGAATAATAATCAAGTAAGTAAATAATTAAAGCAGTAAAGTAGACACCAGAGATTTTTATACTAGTTCGAACTCTCGTTCTACGTCCAGTCCTAGACTCCTTTTGGAATTAAACTAGCTACCCTCACTTAACTCGGAGGAATAGGTTTACACTGCCTGAGCAATTGAATAGGACTTCTACCGCCTAAGCAACCGAATAGGACTTCTACCGCCTGAGCAACTGAACAGGACTTCTTTACAAATAACAAAAGTATCTGACTGTAGTATGCTCTTTAAATAGCACTGATAAGTTAATTAAGTACAATCTTCCTATAATCATCTTCTTTTTGATATATAATGTAATGTGCTTGAGGTATGTGGAAGATGAAGTGATCAACGATCGAAGTTTGTATGCAGTTAGAGTGCAAATTGAAAATAGATTGAGAGATAAGAATTCAAGAAAATTAAGTTGATTGTTTGTTGAATTCTGAAATCTATTTATAGAGATTAAAAAGTTGCAAACATTGATGAAAGATAACGTTGAAAAGAAACAGGCGCAACTGTTGATTTGAAGATATTTCTCTTCGATGAAGAGAAGTGTCTTTTCATAAAAATAGCTGTTGAAAATATTCAGCCGACTGAAAATATTTATTCATCCTTCTGAATTTGATAAAATCGAAAACAGTAAAGAAATAGGCAAATTTTGGCCTAATTCAGCCGGCTGAATGAAACCATTCAGCCGGCTGAAACTGCATAAAAATTTATGCTTTGTTTCAGCATTCAGAATACTCTGAATGCGAATCTGTAACGAATCTCATGCATAATTGATTAGTGCACACAAATATTTATTTATATAGTTTGTCACAATCAAAACGATGTAAAATTGAGATTCCAACAGCTATGACATCGTGTATCTGATTATTGTTGATGTATGCTTGTGGCCATGGATATAGATCAGTAACGACCGAAGTGATGACATATTCGGACTATCCAAGAAGGGGTAGTTCAGTCTTGTGTTGGTTTAGGCGGGTAGTATCTGTTCCCTAGGTACATCCCTTTAGAGGTGTACCGAGTTTGATTCTGAAAGGTAGTCCCTTCACCTAGTCATTTGTATGGAAATCCAAAATCCAATACGTGCCTGCCATTTTCTATTGTAGAAAGCCTTGTATTACAAGGTATATGATGGAATTTAATAATGTAACATTTTAGCTATTTTAATATTATTTGTATAATAGACACTATTATAATATAAGAGAATTTGATATGAAATATTTTGGTTCTCATAAGGTAAAAACCTTGTCAGTATTTATTTGCGATGTGGTCTTACGAGATACCCTTTTGTTTTGATAAAGAAAAGTTTTGGTAATCTTTAAACCTTAAAATTCAGCTAAGGTGTGTTTTTCTCATGCTGGTTTACTAGACTGATCCGGACGTTCTTCCCTTTCAATGCTCGAGTCAGACCGAGTATATTTACAGGTTAAGATTTGGTGCTTTTGGAGCTTTAGCAGGTGAGTTGAAGATCTTCATGTCGCATACATGTATCTATTTATTTTTCCGCTGCTTTGCATTGTTGTTGTTGTAAATTATCAGCATTTGTGAAGACAGGTTATTATAACTATCCAAGCTGATGATTACTTATTGTGTACGCTAATACTGATTTATGAATGTTACAGTTTCTCTTTGTAAAGATTATTGATCTATATTATATGCTATTCCGCTGTGATCTGAGATTCTGTATTGTTTTGGTTCTGCTTCTCTCTCCTCTTCTTCTCTTCTCTTCTTTTTTCTTCTCTCTTTCTTCTCAACCTCTCTTTCCTTTCTCATGATCATCTGCAAAATAGTGCGCTCTGGATCGAACACGCGTGGTTTGGTGTCGGATTTAGAGTGTGCAGGGTGCGGTTGTCACAGCTGGTATCAGAGCTTAGCTTTAGTATACTCTTAGGCTTTGATGTGTACTCAGTATAGTTAGGGTCAGTAGCACCCTAGATTGAGTTTGAGTGTATTATATATATGAGCGCGTATTTGTTAGTGATATAAAAAATGTTTTATATTGTGTTGATGTATTTGTTGAGTGGCTTATGAATTCTGGTCGGTGTGTGCGGCGCTACATTATTGATAGGGGTTTTTGAATACTTGAACATGGCATGTCGACATAGTATTGTTTTTAAATTGGGTAAATGAAATAATTTTACCTCAATCATATTTTATATATAAAGGATCAATCTTTCAGAAATTATTATAGTATATATAAATTTATTGCTTGGTTGTTTGAAAATGCAAATATATATAAGTTAATAAAAGCTGTGGGAATAATCTTATTAAATACAACAATTGTAAAAGAATAAATTATATAAGCAAGTGAATTATAAAGTATAAAATTATAATTAATATGATTTATAATTGTGAAATAATCTTATATATAAGTAATGAAACTACATGAGCATATTTATAAATATGAGTTATAAATAAATATGGATTTAAACTAAGAATTTGAGAATTTGAATCCCGTTGATTTTGACAGTTTTTTTTCAAAGTTTGAAGAGGTTATATATTATAAATCTAAATAAGATAAATAAATTTGGAATGAATCTTCTATAAGTGAAGTAAAATAGTGAGATTATATAAGTATAAATTTATAAATATGATTTATAAATAAATGGATTTCAAAAGAATTTAAAGCACTGAATTCATTACAGTTGCTGGAAAATAATAAGGGTGATGACTATAGCATCATCCGTACCATTTTTGAGTTTTTTTGTGATTGATTTGCTACCAATAGTAAATTAAAAATTTAAGTTTTGTTGTGATAAACAAATTTGAATTTAAAATCCAAGTCTGAAATTGATAAATATAAGTGAAATGAGTTTGGACTTATAATATGAAATAAAAATTTAACTTTAGTAAAGTTAAATAAATTTGAGTTAGTGTAATAAAATATATGATTTGGAATTTAACTAAAGGAAAGTTAAATAAAACTGAATTGGATTTAAATCTGAATTAGATAAGTTATTGAAAAGAATATACACTTAAGATTGTAAAGTGATTATATAACCATGAATTTTATTTATAGAAGGTGAATAATCTTAAGTATTTGTTCATGAAAACTTAAGTAAATAAGTATATAACTTATAATTTGAGAGATAGTAAGTAAAGAAAATTTCTATTTGATAAATATGAAGGTTAAGAAATGAAATCTGAATTGGATTTATAAGTTGAAATTTAAGTTAAGTAGAATTCTAATGAAATGAAACATAACATAAGTAAAGTTAAATGAAATGTGAAAAATACAATGAACAAGTGAAGTAAAGTTGAATAATAAGAAGCTAATGGAATAAGAACTTGAGTTATAAAATGTAATTCAACTTTAGATGTAAATGAATAAATGTGTAACGACCCGCTATTTCAAAACATTCAAATCGACAATCATCCACACATGGTCAGACTTGAATTGATCAAAACAACATAATATTAATTTATATTTGGCAAAACTTAGCATATAAGGTAAATAAATCAATCACAGTATCACAGGCATAGAGTAATATAACAATAAGCAGCGGAATAGATAAATTGTAGTTCATGAAGCTACTACAGAATGTCAGAGTCTAAAACAAAATACAACAAAAATCTAAATACAAAGAAATCTCTAATACATAAGCAAATGACAAGTTTGAACATAAATACCTTGAAATAACAAGAATAACTAAAAGCTGAATAGACAAAAAATGGATCTCCAAGCAAAGCTTCAAGCTCCAAAGATGAGTTTCTAATGTTGTGACACTAAGTCTGACCCGAGCATAAAGCAAAACACAAAACACTCGAGCCTGGATTAACATTCTTATGCAAGTAAATCAACTCAAGTGAAATGCAAATACCTTAAAGGATGTTTGGGGTTCCATCCTTTAAGGATCCGTGGAACTATCTACATACATAGTACAATACGCTACATAGATAATGTCTACAGTAAAGTAAAATATTAAAATAGCATTAAAGCGATACCCATATCCCCCTTAACACATTTTTATATAAATGTCGTATTTTATACAGTACCGTAATTCCTCCGCAAACTGGAGGGCTATCAAAGGGCACTCCATAGTGTACGTCACAAATCAAATTCGTAGTGGGCGCGATAAGGCATATGACAAGGCACACGAGGTAATGCAAGGGTAGGATTCTACCATTTGCACTCCCGGACTGGTGGTAATGCATAGCGCAGCTACTATCGCCCACCTAGGAACACACTCCCATAATCAAATCGAGAGGTGGCCACTAAATCAATCACAGAGTAATAAATATGGTATCGAAGAAATGTGCCTGATCGGAGGAGTGACCTCACTTGGCCTGGTATAGCTCATGTTTTAGTCATATCAAGCTGACTCGAGGGGGTCAGGGCTGCGTACATACCTCGTACAGAATCGTTCACCAACCATCCTACTTCATTCTGGATTCTCCACCACATGCACAGTTGTTAAGTGGTTTTCGGTATTTGCAGAGAGTATGACAATATCTTATCCCGGTCACTTTAACAGCCAAACGCTTATTCACATCGTGGTCATTTTCATTTCTAACAGTTCATACTTCATATCAAAATACAATATTCATTTCAAAATCATACTGCTTTTGAAATCATTATTCACTTTAAATCATAACGGTTCCAACTTAAACAGTTTGAATATTGAAAGTAGTTTATATATTGGAATGGTTATACATTAAAAATAGTTTATATAAAGAAAATAGGTTATAGATTAAAATAGTTTATATATTAAAAGTAGTTTATATATTAAAAAGAGCTTAATTGGAAAATAGTTTCAAATTAGAATTATTTCTTTCAATTTCACAAATCAACTTTAGTTCCAAAATTCCATTTTAAATCAATCTTTGTTCAAAAATTTCAATTAAAAAGGTCAAAGGTTTAATTCAAATTCTCATTAAAACCATTTTAATTTATATCGATTTCAAATCCAGGTTTGAACTACAAATTTAAACCACTTCCAATTCAATAGGTTTTAAAGTTTAAATATTCAAACATTTACAATAACTCAATTCGATAAATTTCATTTATGTTTCAAAATTCAACTTTAATTTTATTTAAATTTGAAAATATTCACTTAATCATTTTTAATAACATTTAAATAAAATCTCAAATTACAAATTTAAATCAATATTAAATATTCAATTTCAATTTTATTTATATTTGAAAATATTCATTTAATCACCTTTAATCAAAATCCAGTTATGAAGTTATAAAAATCATACCTTTGAAATCTCAAAATTAATATGTTTCAAATCAATTTTTATTTAAATACAATTCTTAAACAAATAAAATTTCAAATCAATTTCAATTTATCTTTCTAACCTTAATTTATTAAAGTTATTACAAAATCTATTTTTTTGAATAATAACATAAATACAAATAAATATTTAAACATATTATATATATATAAGTTATTACAAAAATCTATTTAAAATATTAACAAAAATCTATATAAATATTTTAAACATATTTCATTTATATATTAGTTAAATTAAATTTTATTATACTAAATTTTATTATTAAATCTATTTTAAATCTAATTTATATATTTTAAAAATTATAAAGTTATAAGTAAAATTTTATAATTTACATTTTCAAAACTTAACTTTATAATTTTAAATTTCCAAACATATAATTTTAAAAATCTAAAATTTACACACATACTAAAATAAACCTTTATATATTATATTTCTAAATCAATATTTAATTTAAAACACATATTAAAATAAAATCTTTATATTATATTTAAAAATCAAAACACATATATTTTTCTTTTCTCAAAATTTTGAAAATCATTTAAAAATAGACCAACGATGTCTGTATATAATTTTTCTATCCTATGGTCAAGTGATACAGATATTTATCATTTCAATCCGTAATAAATTAAATTTACGGGTATATATCATTTCAATCCGCAATCCCAAAATTTTACAAATCAATAAAATCGCTTGGCTTTATCATTTCAACCCATAATGATTTTCCCTAATCTATAAGATCGTTCGGGTATATATCATTTCAACCCATAAGGATTTTCCTAACTAACAGAGAACTTGCAATGTGAGAACAATAAAATAATAAAATAAAATGGCATAATATATCGATGACAAGCATATATAATAATTAACAATTTAATATATATACAACATGTATGGTTATCATATGTCAATTATCATAGGTTAACAAATTTAAATAATAACATATCATTTAACGATTTAATTACTAAACAATTCAAATCAACAACATATTCAATTGTCAATTCATGTGAAATAAATTTACTAAACATAAGAATGTCAATCGTGAGTGATCGCTCACCTTACGAGGCTAGAGAAAATAGGACACACGCATGGATATGGGACACCGATATAAGAGATACTGCTACGATACGGACAGCGATGAACAGAGAAAAATGAACTTGAATCGATGGATAAAAATATAAATATATAAACTTATATATATATATCATCTTTTTTTTATTATAAGAAAAGGAGGAAAAGACTAGGGTTTGCGGAGCTTGGTTGCTCGGCCAAGCGGCTGTGGGCGAAGAGGCTGATGAGTGCTGCGAGGTTGGAAGGTGGTCAGAAGGCTATTGCTCGGGTAGAGCAAGTCTGATAGGGTCGGGTTTTAGACCAGTGGTGTGATATCCCGGAATTTTAGGCAATATCAATTTAATAATCTGTATTAAAAATTAAATTGATTTGATAATTATTGTTAAATAAGAGTTGGATTGATTTAATAATCCAGATTTAATAAATATTTAATTTGTAGATTTCATCTTTTAAAAACTAATTAAATTGTTTTCTATTTATAATGTATATATAATTGTATATGTTGTTAATAGAAAAGCTTTGGATTAAATTTAACAAATAAAACATAATTTTCAATTTCTAATATATTTTGGTAATTTGGGAATTATAATTAAATTTAAAATAAAGATTTTCAAAGATTAATCAAATAATTAACTATATAGTTTTAAAATACTTAAGGAAAATGTATAATGGTTTAAATTATGTTATAACTTAAGTTTAAATAATAAATAAGATTTACAAAAGGATTTGTTTTATTTCTTTTTAAATATAGCTTGATAAAGAGATAATTTCTTTTATAAATTAGTTAAAATTGACAAATGTGTTATTTCCAATAATATTAACATTCTATTGTTTTTACAAATGGATTTTTAATATAAATAGAATTGTTATTTCAAATTGAATTTTGTATATATAACTTGATTTTAAAATTTGATTTTAAAATTTGATTTGAATTTGAATTTAAAGTTTTGAAATTCAAAAAGATAGATATTTAAATTGTTTTGGATTTTAAAATATTGGTATAAACTTTTATTTATAAATATAATTGGGTTATTTATTTTATAATTTATCTACATATAAATAAGTACATATTAACTAATTAATTAAGCCTAAGGTTATACTAATCTTATATTAACATTTAATCACAAATCATAATTACTTTAAGTGACATGTGTTAATTTATAAGCATGCCAATATGACAAATGTCAAGTTTTTAATTTTAATTTCTTTTATTTTTATTAAACCATTTTTCAGCCTATTTATAAACCTATGCTCCTCATCTTCATTTTTTTTATTCTTCTATCCTCTCAAATTCAAAAACTAAGAAACCTTCACCCTGTAAAATTTCCCAGAATTAAAATCTGAAATCAACATTCACAAACCAGATTTCGGTAATTCATTTTTCAACTTCAAAAGCAATCCCTATAACCATTATTAAGATCAAAATCAAAGCTTGTAGACTATTTTCTTCAAACCTGAGAATAACAATGTCTGCAAGCATTTTCTTCAACTTAAATCAAAACAGTCTCATCTCTTCATCAAGTCTCAATAACAAGAATTCAAGTTTTCAAATCAAAGCCTGCATTCATCTTCAACCTGAGATGAACCAGCCTGCATGCAACTGCAGTTTTAAATCAAGCCTGTTTCTTTTCAAACCTGGAAATTAAAGAAGTCTACATCTTTTTCAAACAAGCATGCATGCGGTTTTCAAAGGCAAAAGCATATCAAGTTTAAAAGTATCATAAGCTTGTCAAAATGGTGCTTTGTTCTCTGCTTTATTTTCTGGTGAGTAACAACTTTTATCTTAACTAACTTAAGTAAACATAGTTGTTTGATTTTCTTGTGATAATCATGTTTGGAATGTTGGATTCTCTGTAATATGTATGGTTTTAAATGCATGTTTGGTTTGATATGTTATTGCCTGTGCTTCTCTGTTTTGTTTTCCTGTGAATAACATTTTGTATACATGGTTGATATATTTGTAATTCCCCTGTTCACAGTTTCAAGCTCTAGTCTTGATTCAAAATTTATTCTCTCCTTGTCTAATCTCTATTAGAACTTAGGCTTTGAACAAGATTTATTTGTTTCATTTTTAAACTAAAGTTTAAGGGTGATGTAGTTTAAAATGAATATGAAATTTCTCTGGAAAACCAAAAACAACAGAGACATGTTTTATAAAGTGAAAATTTGAACTCTGTAATTTATAAATTCAAATGTATAAATTGAAAACATAGATGATAATATGATTTTTAGCATGAATATCATAGTTTTTAGTCTAGTATAATAAGAGCAGTTCTGGTTTATGTTAGAGAGGAAGTTCTGGTGATTTTGATTATCTCAGTAAAATTGGAAGTTCGAAATCTTTAGTAATGGTAGTGGAATGATCATGGATGATAGGAAAATTGTCAGGAGAATTTTTAAGGAAGTAAGGCAGAAATGATTTAGGTTTGAAATTTTTAACCCTAGTTTTACTGCGGCTAGAAGAAGTGATCAATTCGACAAATTTAATTGATCGAGTGACTTGGGGTTTTGGTTTATAGAGGAGGATGGGTTGTCGAAGTCGTCGCTGGAGTTTCAAAGGTGATGGTGGCCGGAGATGGGAGAAATCGCCGTTGACAGGTTTTGGTGGGAGTTCGATGGTTCTGTTCCAGGTTTTGATTTTTAGGCTCGATTTTGATTTCGTGAATGAGTCGAAGATTGGATGATCGTAGTTTGGTTTATGGTCGATCGTCGTCATGTGGGGATGCTCGGCGATGGTCGGAGTTGACGCTGGTGGATGTGCATGTGCACGAGATCGTGGATGTGTCTGATGAAGTCTGGGTGTTTACAGAGGAATGGCTCGAGTTTTTCTCGAGATTTTTCGAGTGATGTTCGAGGATTTTGGCTGTGCGACTCGAAGCTAATTTGAGTGGCTCGGGTAATTATGTGTTGCCAGGTTTTTAAAAGCCTGTATGTTTTAAAATTTAAACTGGATTTAAATTTGTAAAGAAATTTTTAATCAGAAATTTTAAATCTAAAGTTAAATCTGAAATCTAGTTTAAATCTGAATCTCAGATTTAAAATAAAAGTAGTTTTTAAATTAAATTGTTTAAATAACTTTATTGTTTAAAATGTATATTAAATGGTAGAATTTAAAGGTAAATTTGATTCAAATTCTTTAGTTATTTATAAGATGAATAATTCCTTTAACTTGTAAAATAAAAGAGATTAATAAATGTTGTTTAAACATGGTTAAAGATAATTTGTTTCATTTTAAATCTTTAAACTTAAAATGAAATTTTGAAGATAAAATTTAAGTAAATCAATTTAAATTACTTTGTAAATGATAACTTGTTTATCAAAAAAAAAAAATAATAAGTTTATCTTAAAATAATTAAAGACTTGTGTTTATTTTATTAGGAAATTAATGGATAATTAATTTATTTGATTAATTAATCATTTGGATTAATTTAATAGGTAATTAAAGGTTTGAACTAATTTATTAATGATTAAGATTAATTTATTTGAAATGATTAATTTGTAATTAAGGATTATAAATTAGAGTATTAATTAATGATTAAGAATTAATTAATAAAGTAATTAAATATTAATTAAGTTATGGTTAATACTTAATTAATTAAGTAATTAGAAATTAATAAATTGGTTATTTAGTTTATTAATTTAGAATTAATAATATTAATATAAGTTAATTACTTAAGGAAAGTAATTAAATAATTGTTAATGAAACTCATTAACTATGGATTATTAAATAATTAATTAATGTGATTAATTATTTAAAGATAATCAATTATAGAATTTGTTTTAAATGGAATTACTTAATGGAAGTAATTAAGAATTAATTACTTATTGTAATTAATTGAAGTTAATTTGATTTGTTAAGTTAATTAATTAAGTTTAATTAATTTAGAATAATCAAGAGATGATTTGATAATAATTACTTAATGTAATTATTAAGGTAAGATTATTTAGGGGAGTAAATAATAAGATAATTACTGGAAGTAATTAGTTGAATAATGATTTTATTAATAGAAGTAATTTGAGTTAATTACTTTGAATAATTAATCAAGGGATTAATTAATAAATTAATTAAGGAGTAATTAATTTAGTTAATGAAAGTAATTAAGAGTAGTTAATTACTAAAGGAGATTAATCAAGAGTGATTAATAAATGTGTTTTAATTAAAGTTTAATTACTTAATGTAATTAATTTAATTTAAGTAATTAATAATTAATTTGTAATTAAGGATCATTAATTAATATAATTAATGATGTAATTAAGATTGATTAATTAAGTAATAATTAATAAATGAAGTGATTAATCAATGTAATTAATTAAGGATTAATGTAATTAATTATAGTTGATTAACTTAATTAATTTTAGTTAATTAATTAATGATGTAATTAAAGGTTAATTACTATAATGGTTAAGGATAATTAATTTGAGTAATTAATTAAAGGATAAATTACCTAAAGGGTAATTAGAGGATAATTAATTGATTGTAATTAATTTATGGTTAAGTAAGCAGGATTTATAAAATGAAGTAATTAATTTAATTTACTTTAAATTAATTAGAGATGAGATAAATCATTACTTATGGATGGATAAATAATATGGAATGCTTTGCATTGTTTGATCTCTGATGAGATATATGCTGTGTGATATGGATGTTTAGTTGAATTGTGATGATAATGTGGATTATCTGATAATGTTGATTATCTATTGTGAATTATCTTTCTATGTGTATAAAGATAATGAATTGAATTGTTTTAACCTTTAAAACAACTTGGCCTTAAAAGATACGTTTTGGATTTCGATGAGACCGGGATCGGGTTTCCGTATACCGGATTTCCAGGTCTGGAGACCCGAATACCACATCGATCCAAATTAACGATAGGTCGTGAATCAAGTGAAGATGAAGATTCAGAGTGCAAGGGTTATTGTCGTTAACTCTGAGGGTGATTCCAAAACGAGTGTAACGAGATAATGCCTTCGGTTTCGTTCGAACCCGGAACGAACTTGTATGGATTGAATGCTTTCAGAACATCGTCAGGTGGACGATGAGCATTCTAAGTGATGTGTTCTTTTCTAAGGTAATCGTGACCTCAAGCCTCACAAACCGGGAATGGCTAAAACAGGGGAGGTGCAGCAAGGTTAGTGGGTAGCACCCAAGTAGGACAAGGTTACCTCTGTCTAGATGTCCCTTTCTATTTTCGACTTAGTGGTGCGGTTGCTGATCCCAACCGTGAGGTATCTTGTGCGGGAATTATCCAGTAAGGGATGTTCCGACCTTGTGTTGCAGGGGATTGGGAGTGATCCTCGGTACGGTGATCTAGGCCACGTACTGTGACGGGCGGTACCCCGGTAGCCCTGCCATTGTATGGAATCCAAAATCCAATAAGTGCCAACGGACTTGATTGTATAACCCACTTTGTGGCTAGTATGCTGGAATTTAATAATGTAACAATTTCAGCTATTTCATATTTATTTGAAAACCCTAGACCCTATTATAATACAATCGAATTTCCTATCAAATGTTTTGGTTAGCGTAAGGTAAAAACTTACCCATGTTTATTTGTGGGGAGTCTTACGTGATACCTTTTCTTTCAAAAGGTTTTGAAGTTAAGCAAGTTTAACCTGTTACTCACACCAGACCCATGTCTGACCCAAGTGTTTATTTCTGTTTTATATAAACTCTTGGGTACTCAAATTTTTACGAGTAGCCAAGGGATTCAGGTTTAGCTTTGACGAATATTTTGGAGGAGCAATGGAGCAGGAGGCTTCGGCGTTCGTAGATATAGTATTCCGCTGTGTTGATATCTGTGATAGTGTCTTGTCTTGTATTTGAGTTGTAATGTCTAGACAGATGTTTATAACTGTCTAGTATATGCTGTGTAACTCTGTAAATTGTTGTATACTATGTAATAGTTTACGTTATTAATATAATTTATTCGTTCCGCTGTGAGATCGTTGTTGTTGTTTCTTTCTTTCTTCTCTTCTTTTCTATTTCTACCCCTTTCTTTCTTCATAATGATCCGACTTTCTGTGGAGAAAAAGTCGGGTTATTACAAGTGGAAGGCGAAGAGGTTGAAGGTGGCGCTTGGGCTGCGTTGCGAGGGTAGGTTCGGCCTACAAGGGGTAATGGTTGTTGTGTTCGTTCTGTTTGGTGGCAGCTGCTCGGTGGAGGTTTGCTTGGTGGCGAGGTCTAGTGGGGAAAGGAGGTACGGGCTCAGGTGGGTTCAATGCACGTTTGGTAGGCGGTGGACGTGGAAGGTTCAGACGGCCAGTCTGGTGGAGGGTCTGAAGCAAGGCTGTTGGCTTTCTTGATGGGAAGGCAGAGGGGAAAATGGAAGGCCGAGAGTCGGGTGAGGGAACAGGCGATTACATGGAAGGAAAGGTGGAGGAGAAAGGTTTGGTCGTGGAGAGTTTGGTCGGCTGCACTGGAGGAAAGGAGTTGCGGTGGATGGTGAGTTTCGGAGGAGATGCAACTGGGAGAGGACGAGCGGTTTCCAGATACAAATATATAGCCAGTTTTCTTTTTTTTATTACTATCAAACGAAGAAGGCAGAACCAAAATAAAAAAGGGAAGAGGAAAAGAGTACGAACCATCACATGTTATATTGAATATATTTCAACATTGGAATGGTAAAAGTCAAGCACGTGAATTCAGGGAATATTAAAAGCAAATGGCCATCTATTTGTTTTCAACTAGTGGATAACCGAATAGACATAGGGAAACTCAAAAGGTTCAAAACGGGTACCTATACGGCTAATCGTTTTGCATATTTCATCGCGTACCGGATGCTGAAATACACAAATGAATATACTGTGAAGATTAGCATAACGAGACGAACAGAATGGTACACAGATATATGCGATACGACTATCCTATCAAAACTCGATTTTCGCTGCCAAACTGCTGCTAAAACGCCGAAAATAATATAAACGGAGCTAGAGCAGTTCAAATTGGCGAAACGAAATATGACGTCTCACTCAGAAAATGGTTTATATTTTTATTATGTAAAAATATTCAGATTTTAAAAATATTTTATTTCCATCAATTTAAGTAATTTTAAATTTTAAATTAAAATTTCATAGCCAAACAAAGTTACATATTTTCTAATGAAAATCTAACACTTGCAACGTTTAAGTAGACGTATACCAAATATCAAATTTCCATTGCAATTTTTTTTGTTTATTTTCATAAAATTTTTAGTTAATTACGTTATTTAAATCGTTAAAATTTTCGGGTCATTACAAAATGGATTGAATTAGACTAATGAAATAAATTAGTAAATTTAATATGTTTGGAAATATTGTTATTAAAATTTAATATAACTGAAGTTGTGAATTAATAATAGCATTGGAAGGGTTGTATAAAATGTTGAATTAAACTTAAGTAGAAATTGAATTAAATGAAATGAAATGTGATTTAACATAATCTGAATCTAAATTGAGTATTAGCAACGAATGTAAATATTGAATATCAACCCATCAGAATTAAATGTGTTAATCCAAATTGAATGTAAAGGAAACAAATATGAATTTTTGAGTGTAAATTAAATTAATTTGGGTTATGTTGGATATGCATTGGTTGTTAGTTGGATGTTAGTTGATTGAATAGAAATTCATTAAATATTAATTAAATTGAACTAATGAAATTGAAAACTAAATAATTGAATTCAAATTGGAAGTAAAGTGAATCTAAATAGAATTAATTTTGATTTGAATTGAATGTGAACTAACTTGGATGTAAATAAGTGAATGTTAATAAATTGAAAGTAAATGTATGTTAACAAATGAATGTTATTAATTGAATTGGAATGAATGTAAATTAGTTGAATGTAAACTAATTGAATATGAACAAATTGAATGTTAGTAAAGTGAATGTAAGTAAATTCAATGAAAACTAAATGGTAAGTGAATGAATTTAATGGATGTTAGTTGTTTGATGATTTCTTATGTTAGTGTTTCATTTGCATATGATTATTGTACTAGCTATATTGTATATTGATATTTGCTATATACATGTTTCTCATTGGTTGTTGAGTGTATAGTAGGTGCGGACGGTGTTGCTTCACATTTGGAGCTCGCTACTAAATATATATAAGGTACATATCTCAGGTTACATATCGTACTTTTATATTTTTCCCTACGGGATGCCTCATCCTCGAAGATGAGATGTATATTTGTGATATATATATATATATATATATTGTGATTTTACTATGATCGAACTGCGCAAAGGAGGTTTTGGCGAAATTTTCTGACAATTTAAGGCGTTCGAAATTTTTTGAGATTTTGGAAAATTTTTGATAACTAAAAGTTAAGTTTTAAGTTATAAATTGAAATTATATTAGTTGATTTTTTGAATGGTATTAGTTAATAACTATGAATGAATCTGAACATTAGAAATTTTTTATAAAGAGTTGCAACTAATTTGATTTTGGAAAAGTTAAACACTTAAAAGAAATTAGTAATCTATTTCAACTAATTGGTTTTGAAAGTTAATGGAGTTGTAGCATCTTTCTTACTTTGTAATTTCAGGGACGAAGTTCTGTTAAGAAGGAAAGTATGTAACGACCCAGTTTTTCAGTCGTTCGAACTTAGAATATTTAATTGAATTTGAATATTTAAAAGCGAATTTTACAAGTTAAATCAGTTAAATAATTGAATCTGGAATTTAATTTGAATAAAATGATTTATAAAGTTGATTTAAATTCTATTTAAATTAGAATGGAGTTAGTAAACTTTTAAAATTGAATTAAAAGTGATTTGGCAGAAATTGGAAATTTTAATACTTAATTAACGTGTAAAAATAGTCATTTTTGACACTGTCTCGGATTTCGATGAAACTAGATTCATTGGATCTGTAATAGTGAGTTATTATAGGATTCCAAATTTCATGTCAATCAGACTTACGGTTTAGTCATGCGAAGCTGAAATGCATAAAAATTTACTAAGGGAAATTTAATTAAAATAATTAGATTCGAAAACCTATCTTCCAAATACGATGGAATTGGCTTCAGATATATAATTGATTGTATTCAGAATAGGGGTAAAACATTATAAACGCCAGGCGGCACGCTTCGTTTGGAGTTCGGAAATATTTCGCGTGAATAGTGTTTTAAAACATTAGTTATATAAGAACCTTCATTCCCAAACCCTAACCCTAATAAATACAGCCCACGTCAACATTTCTACGGCCAAAAATCATGCAAATTTCTCCTTGATTTCCACTCAATCCATCCACTTATATCGAAAACTTCCTAAATGAAAATTGTAGATCATGTCAAGCTCTACATATCCAACAGCTATAATCATCTAATTCGTCACGTGGAGGCCAAAATCTAGCCACAAAGAGCTGCCGTTCGTGCGCATTTTTCGAGGCCTAGGTGGAGCCAAGGGGTGGGTCTGAGGCTGTGGGTGGAGCTCATGTAGGCTCTCCGTTTGGTGGTGGTTGATCGTCCTCTTGATGGACGATGGACGCGCGATTGTCGATGGAAGGAAATCTTGAAGGGGTGTATTGCGTGAGTGATTAGCTTAGAGGTAAATGATGATGAAGTAGAAAAAGAAGGACGGCCATATGTTGATGCAAGAAAATGAACGACCCTGATTATCTCAGGTTAAATAAAAAAATTGTAAATTGAATTAAATATATATTCGACTGTTTAAAAATGTATAACTATTTCATACGAGGTCTGTTTCGCACGAAACAAATTGCAATTGATTCATATTGTCGAGCACTGCATTTTAGAGCAGGTTTGGATGGATTTGGAGCTAGTGAAAATTTTGGTTAAAATTAAACGCTCGTTTAATTTTAATTGAAATAAATCGCTATCGCGATGACCACAACCAAAGTGAGTAAAACTCACTCTTTCTGACCCGCTTATATTTTTATATAAGTAGGAATATTTTTATTATGTTGTTTTGATGACTGTTTGGATATACATTATATGTACATATATGTATGTATATATATTGGTTGGTTGGATATATTCCCATATATTTTAGCAGATGAGACCCTATACGTTTCCATGTATGAGCGGATGACCCATTGTACGCGCGTCTGCCTCATAGCGGACATTGTACATATTTTCTCATATGTATATTTGTTGCAGGCTATAGGTTGGAGGGATCCAACTGGATTTCTCACAAGTACGTTGATTTTTATTTATAGATATGGTAATATATGTTGTTATCATGTGATATATGATGTTTGGATGCCATGATTTATATGATTGTTGTGAATCCCCTTATTTAGTACTTTTGTAGCCTTGGGCCTATTTCTGGATAAAATGATGATTTCAAATTAAAAAGGATGTTTAAGTGATTTTTGAAGCGATATAAGTTTTAATAATGATTTGTAAATTATTAAAAGAAGAAGTTTATTTAAATGGAAACAAAATATGATTTTTGAAATATGAAGTTAACTATTTTGCAAAATAAGTTAAGTTAAGAGTTTTGAACTTATTATAAATGGTTTATAAATAAGATTTATAAAATTGATATTTTATAAATAAAAGTAATGGGATTATAAACGAGTTTTATAAGTGTTAAAATGAAGTTATGAATGAAACCTTATAAGTAAATGAGATTCATAAAGTAAGGAAGTTATAAAAGGAATGTTATTAATAAAGAATTTAATGAAATAAATTTTATAAATCATGTTTTAGAAATATTAGAAATGGAATTGTAATCAAATTTGTAATTAAAATTTAGAAATGAATTTATAATGGACTTTATAAATAATGAGATTGCAAAAGAATGAATGTGTAAATAAAGAAATTTATAAGTAAATAAGCTTATAATGGGATTTTGATATATAAATAAGATAAACGGGAAATTGGTTAATAAAGGAATTTTATAAATGGAAGTTTTTATAAAACAGAAATGTGCTTTATAAACATGGTTTTACAAATGTGGAATCAATTTAATTTGATAAGCTAAATATGGATTTTTATAAAAGGAATTATATCCACGTTTTTAAAGAGAATAATTCTTTAAATGAATCTTTTGGAAAGTGATGTTTTGAAATGGAGTTTAAAAATAAAATGATTTGTAAATTTACTTATTATTAAAATAAGTATATGAAAATGTTTTCCAAATATCCTATAAGTGAAATGGTTTTGAATATTATATTTTTAAAGATATTTTGAAGTGAATAATTGGAAAGTGATTTAATTTGTAAATGATTAATAAATCAGGCACAATGACTACTTATGTGCTAGATTTTATTTGTTGCTTTGATAGTCAAATAATCAAATTTGGCCATTTTAGTTTCTCAACTTGATGTAGAAACTAATTAGTCGTACACTTAGTACGTAACCGATTGTGTAGGCTTGATTATCTTATATGTTGAGAATGTTGATTCGTGTAGTGTGGAGTGACTACTCTAATCTACTGAGCTTCCTTCTTTGCCGAAGAATAGCAAGTTGAAAGTTGGAGCGTGATAAGTCTATAAGACTTGGATTTTGTATGAGGTTGAGAAACGCTTTTACGTTGTTGGTGCGAAGAGACCGAGATCAGATTTATCTGAAAACCACTTCGGACCAACATATATACGACGATTGTGCAGGTTGGTCGATGATATTGATATTTAGGATTTTCATAGTGAAGGACTTCTTGTTGATCATTTGGGGTTAAAATCCTAATATACATATAATAGAGGTAGTTTCTTCGTTATGAAATATCCATTGCAAGGGCTGTCGCTACTAATCCTGTAGGATGTGGTAGGAGAGTACCCTCTGTTTGTCATGTTCCTGGACAACTTGTATGGATGAGTGTCTAGCATTGCATTTCTAAGATTACGTACATTGGTTTTTACAAATGTACATCATGTGGTGGCGGAGAAGCCAACTTCTCTTAGCTTAACACCCTCCTTGAGACATACGAGCTTAAGGGTTGTATTTTTGTGGAAGGCAATTAGTTGTCAGCGGGAATGGCAACGTGGCATTCAAAGATGATGATGATGTGATATGTGAAAGGTAATTGTTACCTCTTTTGGCATCACTCCCTAGAAAATGACTGAAACGGGGATAGAAGCAGCAAGGCTAATTGGGTCGCTTCCATCAGGAGATGTCGTTACTCTTCTAGATATATCTTTACACGCTATGACGTCGTGTATCTGATTATTGTTGATGTATGCTTGTGGCCATGGATTTAGGTCAGTAACGACCGGAGTGATGACATATTCAGTACTATCTAGGAAGGGGTAGGCCAGTCTTGTGTTGGTTTAGACGGGAAGTATATACTCCCTAGGTACATCCCTCTAGAGGTGTACCGAGTTTGGTTCAGAAAGGTAGTCCCTTCACCTAGTCATTTATATGGAAATCCAAAATCCAATACGTGCCTGCCATTTTCTATTGTAGAAATCCTTGTATTATAAGGTGTATGCTGTAATTTAATAATGTAACAATTTCAGCTGATCGTCTTCTTGTTCAACTTATGATAGTCAATACACATCCTTAATGACCTATTCGGTTTCTTCACGAACACCGTAGCCGCTCCTCAAGGCGAACTGCTTGGTGTAATGAAATTCTTTCTATGACGACCCGCACCCGGCACACTCTGAATCCAACACCAAACCACGCATGTCTGACCCAGAGCGCACCAAGTTGCAGATGATCATGAGAAAGAAAAGAAAGGGCGAGAAGAAAGAGAGAAGAAAGAAAAAGAGAAGAGAATAAGAAGAAGAGAGGGAAGTAGAACCAAAACAATACAGAATCTCACATCGCAGTGGAATAACATATAATATAAATCAATAATCTTTACAAAGAGAAACTTTAATAAACATATATCAATATCAAAGTGCACAATAAGTAATCATCAGCTTGGACAGTTATAATAACTTGTCCTCACAAATGCTGATAATTTACAACAACAATAATGCAAAGCAGCGGAAAAATAAATAGATACGTGTATACGACATGAAGATCTCTAGCTCGCCTATTGAAGCTCCAAAAGCACCAAATCTGAATCTGTAAATATACTTGGTCTGACCCAAGCATTAAAAGGGAAGAACGCCCAGATGAGTCTGGTAAACCAGCGTGAAAAAAACATACCTCAACTGAATTTTAAGGTTTTCAGATTATCAAAACAAAAGGGTATCTCGTAAGTCCATGTCGCAAATAAATACCGACAAGGTTTTTACCTTACGGTAACCAAAACATTTCACATCAAATTCTCTTATACTATAACAGTGTCTATATACAAATAATATTAAAAGTTATCCTTTGCCGAGAGTCGATGATTTATTTGATCAGTTGAGTGGAGCCAGAGTATTTTCCCAATTGTATTTGGCGACAGGTTTCCATTAGATAAGAGTGGCAGAGGACACTATTCCGTTGACCGCATTTTGGACTAGGTATATTTCGTATGAGTGGTTAGCGATGTCATTCGAGTTAACGAATGCGCCGGCTTTCTCCGTGGATTTGATGAACTATTCCCGAGATCACTTGGATAGGTTCATTTTGGTATTCATAAATGACATCTTAATATTCTCTAAGGACGAAAGAGAGCATGAAGTTCATCTTAGAGTTGTGCTTGAGACGCTGAGGCAGCATCAACTGAAAGCGAAAATTTCAAAGTGTTATTTTTGGAAGAAAGAAGTTAAGTTTCTCGGTCATGTGGTTTCAAAGAAGGGTTTGTCATTTGATCCGAATAAGATCGAAGCTGTTAACAATTGGAAGAGACCAAAGATAGTGACTGAAATCAAAAGTTTTCTCGGGCTTACTGGTTACTATCGGGAGTTTATTAAGGATTTCTTGCAGATAGCAGCGCCTTTGACTAAGCTGACCAGGAAGCACGTGAAGTTTATCTGGTCTGACAAATGTGAGGAAGCATTCCATAAGCTAAAGCACTTGTTGACCAATGTGCATGTGTTAGTAGTTCCAGATAGGAATTAGGGATTAGTGGTGTATACAAATGCATGTGGAACCAGATTAGGAGCTGTATTGATGCAGAAAGGTAAAGTTTTTGCCTACGCTTCACGACAGCTTAGACCGCATGAACTGAGATATCCTACTTATGATCTAGAGTTGGCTGCAGTGATCTTCGCATTGAAAGTATGGAGAGATTGTCTCTTAGGGGAGAGATTTGAGTTATATACAGATCATAAGTCTTTATAATACTTATTCTCTCAAAAGGAGTTGAATATGGGACAGCAGAGGTGGTTGGAGTTTACAACAGCTTGTGATTTTGGTATAAAGTATACACCTTGGAAAGGAAATACAGTAGCGGATACTCTTAGTAGAAAACATCATAATATGGTGTTAGCTATGTTAGCAGAGTGGAAGGACCTAAAGGCTTTGACTACTTGTAGTGTGCAGTTAAGATCAATTGCTAGTTCTAGTCAGAACACTGCCGTGTTATCCTGCTTGGAATTTCGACCGAGATTGATCGAAAGGATTGCATCTAAGCATAAGGATGACCCAGTGTTAGCTGAGAAGATTAGAAGACTAGAGGCCGGAACTATGATTAATGACCTAAAGGATTTTAGTCTTGACCAGAGAGGATGGTTGAGAAAGAAGGGACGATTGTGTGCCCCAAGTGTAGAAATCCTAAGGAAGGAGATCCTTAGAGAATGTCATCGATCAAAATTTACGATTCATCCTAGGGGACCAAGACGCATTAGGATATGAAGAGGAGTTTCTATTAGGAAGGTATGAAGAGGGATGTTAGCTTGTGGGTAAAGAAGTGTGTGAACTATCAACAAGTAAAGACCGAACATCCAAAGCTGAGTGGGTTGCTTCAACCTTTGGAGATACCGGTTTGAAAATGGGGTTTGATATCCATGGATTTATAGACGAGTTGCCAAGGTTGAATTGAGGAAATGAAAGTATATGAGTCAAAGTGGCCAGGTTATCCAAGAGTGCCCATTTCATTCGAGTTAAGTCAACCAAGATGACATCGGTTTTTGCAAAATTGTTTATGAGGAACATAGTTAGACTACATGGGATTCCTAATAGTATAGTCAGTGACCGAGATACTTTGTTTACTAGCGATTTCTAGAAGAGTCTATAGGACGTGTTAGGTACCATGCTCAAACAGTACTGCTTATCACCCTCATATAGATGGGCAAACAGAGAGAGTCAACAAGGTACTCGATGATTTGTTGAGACCTTGTGTGCTAGATTTCAGTGGATCATGGGAAGATCACCTACACTTAGTTGAGTTTTCCTATCATAACAGTTATCAGACTAGTATAGGAATGGCGCCTTTCGAACCTTTGTATGGAAGGCCATGCAAGCCACCAGTATGTTGGTTGGAAACCGAAGATGGATTAGTCTTAGGTCCAGGCCTGGTAAGAGAGGCCACAGAGAAGATTGAATTAATCTGAGGTAGGATGAAGGAAGCTTGGTCTAGACAAAATAGTTATGCAGAAAAGAGCCGTAAGGATCTAGAGTTCTCAGTAGGAGATAGGGTTTTCATTAAAGTGTCACCGATGAAGGGTGTGGTACGGTTCGGCAATCGAGGAAACTGGCACTAAAATATGTTGGACCGTTCCCAGTTATCGAGAGTATCAAAAAGCTTGCATACATAGTAGAGTTGCCGAGCAGTTTGGTAGGTGTCCATAACGTGTTTCATGTATCTCATCTTCTTAAGTATGTGCATGATCCAGAGACTACTATCCCTCTGACTGCATTGGAAGACTTAATAGTAGAACTGGATCTGACTTTTGTTATGCAACTAGTTTGGATTGTAATGAGAGATGAGAAGAGGAACAAGATAGTCAAGTTGGTGAAAGTTCAGTGGAGCGACAACGAGAAGGACTGTACTTGGGAGACAAAAGATAAGATTAGAGATACTTATCCTGATCTATTAAAGGGTATATTCTATATCTATTATATATATAGACTATTTGCTAGTAAGGTACGCTAGTATGGTGGTTAGGAGATGTTACAGATGATTGCTATACTTAGTAATCCTTGTTGAATTTTAAGGATGAAATTCATTAAGGAAGGGTGCCTATAACACCCCTAATTTTAAATAGCATTATTCAGGAGATTTAATTAGATAAATTAAATAGAATAATATAAAGACTAGAGTGATAAGGGAATTGAGAACTGAAAACTAATTAAGGTCGTGCCTTAACTAAATTAATTAATGATAAAGAGTTATGACTTAAAAACCTAAGAAAATAAGGCAAGGGCAATATGGGAATAACCGAACACTCATAACCCCTAAAACACCCTACAAGTTCTCATTCTCATTTAAATTCTTACAAAACAAAAACAAAAACAAAAAAAATGAAAAACAAGGCCGGCCATAACCCTAGGAGAAGAGGAGCTAAAAAATCAATTAGAGGCTAAGATTCAAGCTAGGAAGATTAAAGTTTAGAACAAATCTCAAGTTCCTTATCCAAACAGGGTGAATAATGATCTAAACCATCTCATATAAGTAATCTAATATGTTTTGATTTGGATTTGGGGTTTAAAACCGTATGATTGGATGAATGATGGTATGTTTGGATTTAAATTCCATGTTCATAATTTAAACAAGGATTTTGTGGAGTACTGTAGTTCGGTTTTAAGGATAAAACCATTATGATTTCCAAATGCCATGATTTTGGAATATGTTATGTAAAACATTATTTTGGAGATGGGTTTAAATTTTCATGATATTCCAAGCTATGGATAATTTACTATGAATTTTTTAGTGAAAGAAATGATATTTCGGGTTTTAATTAATTTAAGGAATTATTTATTTATTTTTGGCTGAAAATTTTATATGATAAAGATATTATCATTTTGGAATTTTTGTGAATTTCTGAGAATTTTCTGAAGAGATTTGGGTGAGGTTTGGATTTAAGTAGAAAGATTAATATTTAATGATTAATTATATACAAGGGGTTAGCTAATAATTTTAATTAAGTATTGGAGCATTAGGGGATTACATGCGGCAGTAAATTCTGAAAAGAATTTTATAAAGGTTTTATTATCCAATAAAAAATTTAAAACATAAGGGGTTAGGTAAAAATAACTTGCTTTACTTAGTTAAAAATTAGTTTTTATGATAATTACAATAAAGCCACTTGCCTTCGAAATCATTGATGCCTTCGAGAGCATTGATGGTTTCGAAAGCAATGATTCTGCTTCCCTTAGAACATTAAAGGCATAGGGGTGTCAATGTAGTTAACATATACTAGAATGAAGGTGGAAGGGTCCTTCTGCACCAATCAATAGTGTCAAAGGTGTCCCTCCGCATATATACACTTTAATAAGTGTGCACTACCCATTAATTGATCCAACCATCATGAAATGGACCTTTCGCTCTAGTAGATATTGTCGACTGGTTCCTTCCACTCTTATATGCTCTGCAAGTATGTTAATCAATAAAGATGGAAGGGGTGTACCGCACCAATCAATGGTGTGACAGCGTACCTTCTGCACCTTTATATTTGAGTGAGTACAACCATTACGGAGGGTACCTTCCATATAACAACCCGAAAAATTAGAGTAATAATAATTGATTAACAAGTTAATTGAATAATAAAATAGGGTTGAGAAATTGTCAGAATTGAGCCATGGTAGTTGCACCATTGGGTCCGTGGTAATTTTCTAAATAATTTTCATATATAACTTGTCGAAATCCGAGCTAGTATGAAGAAGTTTTGAGAGAAATAAGAAATCAGAATATATAATTAAAAGAAAAAAAGAGGGTATAGGTCGACCCTTGCTAGGGTCAGGTCGACCTGCATTTCTTCCTGGACAATTTTTCATCCAGGTACGAGTCGAAGACTATAAATCCTATTATTTGAAATTCTGTGCGTCCATAGCTGCATCTGATGGTTCCTAGTGAGCCTATGACATGGATGCACCAGATTAAATCTTCAAATCCGACGGCTTGAGATTCCAAAGCCATACTATAAATAGAACACTAGACCTAGCTATTTTTCTCATTCAGATTTTCTCCCAACTGGTTCATTGCCTGAGGCTGAACCCTAAATAGAAAAATTTTCTATAGAGGAAATATTTTTAATAAAAATATTTTACGCCATAGAAGTGGATTCAGGAAGGCCAAGGATTAGAGCTAAGGACCACATGTGAGTGTTTTGTAATTATTATAGATTTGTAAGCAATTTAAAATAATAGGGTTCTCAATAGTTGTAGTTTTTCTACAATTTTGAGACAGTTTTTATGTAAGTTTATTTACAGTCGGTTTTTAAGTAAATTTCAGAAGTTCTTTTCAGTTTATTTTTATTTAGCTATTTTATTCAGTTATTTACAGTTATTTGCTGGTATTTACAGGTATTAACATTTATTTTAAGTTAGAATTTAGCTTGTAAATGTTAGTTTCTTTTTATAGAAATTTAATCCTTTTTGACGCGAATAAACTATTAAAAAGAGAAGAATTCGCAAATATGGATTAAAATAGAAAAACGCTAAATTTACAGAAATCAGATGAAAAATGAGAAAAACTGAAATAAAATAGAGATAGACTGAAATAGGAAAATTTGAGATATTTGCAAGCATAATTATAACAAGTGGTTATAACTAAAAAGAGAAAATGGAAGAGTAACAGTTGCAAGAACAATTATAACACGTAGGTTATAATTAGAAAGAAAGAAATAACAAAAGGGGCTTATTTTAAAACTTAGATCTTGGATTAAGTTAATAAGAAAATATAGCAGTAGTGGCCCATACCGGTAGCATTCCCTTTCAGGTCTAGGACTAATGGTCACACACGTAGGTGAAGCTGGGCATGCTTATGCTGATTAAGGTAAATAATGGCCAATAGATAGAGGCTCAAATTTGGGGATTTGGGAAGGGGCGCAAAGTTAAAAGATTTGTTTGTTAGGACCAGTATCGGCAGCATTCCCTTTCAGGTCGAGGACTGAAGGTTTCACATGTGGGTGAGGGTCGGCACGCTTAAGCTGATTAGGGTAAATAAAGGGTCAAATAGGGGGCGACAGTTAGTGTGTACCCGCGATGACCGAGCGTGCGACATCGATTAGAGTAAATAATTCGCAACTGCGTTCTAACCGCTAAGAGGTGTCTTTTGTTGTGGGACCAACAGGATTGGCTCATAATGGCACAACAGAGATAGAAAAAGCCGATCAATGGGTAGAATTAGGATTTAGCCTAATCAAGATTAGCAGTTGAGATAGGATTAGGGTTTCAGCCTGATCACAGTAATTTAAGACATGTGCAAACAATCAAAGAAAAATATCAAAGTAAACAATCAAAGCAAATAGTCAAACAGAATCAGAAACAGTATTTTATGTAAGTTTTATCTTTTCTGTATTTTCCTTTAATGCTAGAACTATTGCTTAGTCTATTATCTTTATCTTGCTTAGAAATGCTTGTAATTACTTTCACTCACCAGACTTATTGTTTAACCCACTCCTCTATCTTTCCTTTTCCCTCCATAGGCCAGTAGAGTTGAGGATAGATGATTCGGATTGCTTGGAGATTCATTTCCGAGGTTTTCTTATTTCAGATGTATTCTCCTGCTTTTCATCTTTTTCATTTGGCTTATGGCACTTGTGAAAGGGATTATTATTGTTGCTTTTACTCTGATTATGTGAAGACCGAGATGTATTTTTATAAGACATGAGAGATTTTGAGTTCTTGAGACATGTTATGTTTTTATGACTTATTTTGAGATGAAGTTTAATTTTGAATGATAAGCTATTATTTAAATGTTTTCCGCTGCTTTTATTTATTTGTCTTGTGAGTCTTAGTCTTTGTGATGCTTTAGCTATACCTATAATGCACCACATCCTTTGGTGTGTCCTTTTTGGGAATACTAAGGGGTGTGGGGTGTTTCATTCCGCACTAGTTGATAGTGTCGAAAGGGTCCTTCTGCATGCATGTTTAACTACAGAGGTGGAAAGGTTGTGCCGCACCCAATCAATGGTGTCGACGGGGACCTTCCGCATGGTTTCAAAGAAGAAGTAGCGGCCTTCTGCATTGCTTAAGCAATGATTTTGAAAGGTTATGCCGCTAGAGGAAAGGGGCATAGCCACTTATTTCAAACCCAATAGTTAAATGGAAGAGGATGGAGGGCTTGGTTGCTCTATGATGTTGTAACGACCCGTATTTTTTAACTATTTTAAATCATGAAATTTGATGTAATTATTGAATAAAAATGATTAAAAAATAAAATTTTGATGATTTATTAATATAAGTTATTGAATATGAACTTGAATAAATTTTGAAATAAACTAATTTCGAAGATTTGGCGATCACGAGAATTGAAATGAAATTATATATATTAACTGGGTTCATAATCAACAACTGAAGTTGAATAATAATTATGAATTATTTAGATAGAAATAAAATGATGCTGATTACTAAAATTTATTTGAACTTAATGATTTATTTATACTGATTTATAGGATAATTAAATTGTTTAAATTTAATATTAGAAATTATTTGAATAATTGAATTCTGAATTAAATATGAATGACATGATTTCAAAAGTTGATTTAGATGTTATATAAACATGGATGAAGTTTGTCAACACTTAAAAATTGAATTTAAGTGATTAATTTAAAATTTGAAAAGTTTATATTTTAATTGACGAGTAAAAAAATAGCCTTCTGGGGCACACTCTCGGATTTCGACGAAACCAGTTCCATTGGATCCGTAATAGTGTATTATTATCGGATTTCAAATTTTGTAGCGTTTGGAGTTATCGTTTGGTCATACGGGATAGAAACGCGTTGAATTTAATATCGAAAATTCAATATAATAATTGGGTCCAAAAAACTATCTTCTCCATACGATCGAATTGGGACTCGAAACTTATTCCATTGCGTCGGGATAGGGGTAAAACATTACGGGTGACTGGCATCACGCCTCGATAGGGGTTCAAAATTTTAAGTTACTTAAATCGAGATATTTTGAATTTAAAGTAATTTATATATTGACTTGACCATTCCATCACATCAGCCAACATTCTTTCTCTTCAGCCACCCTATTTCTAAAAAGAAGCCACCCTACCCTACTCTATTCCATGTTTCTTGCTTATAAAATGTGTCCCTCTCCTTCTTTTAATTCTCAAACAGAAAAAAAAAGTTACGTTCTTCTTCCTGTATAAACCACGCCTCATCCAACGGCCCATCCTCAAAGGCACCAATCTAAGGTGTTTCAGACCCAAGCTCTAACTGGAGAAATGTCGGTGTTGATGAATGGAGCTTCTCCAATGGTGGAGATGAATGCTGGTGGTGTATGGAGGTAGAAAAGTTGAGATGAATGGTGGAATCGTTTTTGGCTGATTTTGGTTATTCTGTTCATCGAGAGGTTGAGGCATGTGAAGGGAAGTTGTAGCTCGTGGCAAGGGGGAGGCACGGCCAGAGTCTAGTGGGTTGGCATCGCGTGGTGGTGGCATAGTTTCGAGTTGAATGGAAATTTGGTTTTCGACTTTCCTTCATGTGGAGGCAAATAGAGGGGACGAGGGCTGTGGCAGTGAGAAGCTTTTGGCAAGGCGCGACGTCGACGTCAGTGTGGTGGTCGCTGCTGTGCTATGGAAGCAACGGGGGCGATTTGAAATGTTAGCCTTGGTTCGTCGAGATTTGAGAGAGGGAGTGGTTAGCGGAAGATTATATTTTGAACGAGGTAATTATTTATAAGCTGTAATCAGTAAAACTAATAATAATAATAATCATGAACCCTTATAAATTCTGTAACTTACTCGTTTTTGATCTGGTTCGAACGAGACTAGTTGCCTTGGTTCATATCAAATTTAAATGGAAACGGAACGTTTCAGCGGCAACAAAAATAAAAGTTGAGTGTTTTATAATGCTCACAACGTACTAAAATATTGTTATGCTAGTTAAATTGAAATGATGAAGTGATATAAATTTATTGATTGTTGTTTGAAAATTTTAATTGACATTTAAATTGATATCTAATTTAATTGACAGAAATTTAAATTGACAGTTAAATAGAATTTGAATTAAATTGTTTAGTAAAATTCCCGATTATTGATAAGTGGGTAATTGTTGTGATTTACAGACTATTTGGATGATTGATTGTAATGGATGCCAATTGATTGTATTTGGATGACTGGATGTTTATTTATTATATATATATATATATATCCTTTTGTCACCCGGTAAATTATTTACAGTATATAAAACTGTAAATTGAATTATTTCAAATAAATTAAGAAATAGGTTGAAATGATATATACCTATGACACTGTGATTTGGGTTGAAATGATATATATCCATCCCTGAAATTAAATTGTAATAATCGATCACTTGGCCATAGGATAGAAAATTATATACGGACACCGGATTGGTTAAATTAAATGATTTAAAATTTTTGATTTGAAATTTATTTAAATAATTTGATTTTAAGAAATTAAAAATCGTATTTATGGAAATCGAGTTATTTTGAAATTGAATTATATTTGAGGATTTAGATTTCAAATTGGGTATTGAAAGTAAATTTGATTAAGTGTTTTGAATCGATGTTTTGAAAATCGAACTCGGAATTGATAAAAATCGGGATGGAAATTTAAAAGTGATTTGAATTGGAAAATTTGGAAATTGAATCAGTTTGACTTTCTATTTTCAAATAAATTATTTTGATAAACTATTTAAATCTATCTTTTTAAATATTCAAATCATTTTGGACTTTCCAAACAATTTTGCTATATAAACCATTTTAATACTTAAACTATTTTAACCATTTAAACTATTTTTAACCATTTTAACCACTTAAACTAGTTTAAAATTATTCAAACTATTTTTATAAAAAAAATCAAACCGATCAACGGTGGAATGTTTAGTTTTAAATCATGGATTTAAGTGCGAATTGGGTTAAAGTGAAGTTATAACCTAAATTGAAATTCGAAACGATTTTGGAAGCGAAATCGAAATGTTGAGGCGAAAATGACTTTTGAAGTGAAATGATATATTTTGAGTAAATATGATGATTTCGAAATGGATTTGATTTTGAAGCGAATATGATATTTTGATATCAAGTATGAATTGTTTTCGAAACATGAAAGTACCAATCGGTGTGTAAAACAACGTTTGGTTGTTAAAGAGACCGGGGCCAGATATGGGCATACTCTCTGTCGATACCGGAACCACTTTGATAATTGTGTACGTGGAGTGATGATCCAGAATAAAGTGGTTGGATTTGGCGTCATTTGCAGGATTTGAAGAAAGAGAAGGATGATGGATTTGCCTGGCACTTGTGCCAATTTTAAATGACTAAACCAGGAGCCATATCGGCCAAGTGGGTTAGGTAACCCAAGCTGACACACTTCTTCATATTACCATCATTTACATTGTGATTGATTGGTGCGCACCCCCCGATTTTATGGAAGTGTTGGACGCGGTAGGCGATCATGGTATGATGTGTTACCACCAGCCAGGAAGGGTAAACTGGTAGTATACTGCCTTGGGCATTGCCTCACGTGCCTCGTCATACTTTATCCCTATACGAGACCTATACGATTTTGTTTTAGTGTTGTCGTATCACGACGCATCCCTGACTACCATCATTCTACTGGTGGTGTCAAATGCAAACTGTACGACAATGCTTAAAAATGCGTTAAGGGGGATTAATGTAAAGCCCTCACGCTAAGAAAAATATTTATTATATTGACTAGACATTATATATGTAACGTATTCTACTACATATAAATATTTTGACGGGTCCTTAAGAGTTTGAAAATCCTGTAACATCTCTTGAGTTATTGCATGCACGTTATACATTAGATAGGAGATGTGAAATCCCGTAAAGATCTCTGACGCCGTTGCATTTATGTTATATGCGGTATCGATTTGACTTACATTAGGATATTTTAGTCCCGACTTGAGTGTTTTGTCTTTTCATTACGCTCGGGTCAGCCCAGAGTTTTCAGCTTATTGAAGATTTATTCTGGTTGACGAAGATAAAGGTTTGGTATATTACTACTATCAGTATTCCCAGCATCATGTTGTTCTGCTGCATTATATTTGTTTCTATTGTATATATATAACTGTGATAAATGTTGTATAAATTATAATCAAATGTATAGTAAATAGCTTCATGAACTGTTTATTTGATTATTATATTTTATCGTTCCGCTGCGAGGTTCTATGTTTGTTTTCTTCTTCTTTTCTTATTTTTCTTAATTAACCCCATTGATTATCTATGTTACGGATTGTTTAAGTCGGACATGTGTGGATTATTGTCGTTTTAAACCCTCCAAAGTGTGGGTCGTCATAGCTGGTATCAGAGCTTTGGTTTAGCAATAACCTTAGCTTTGTGGGGTTTAACTCATTAGAGATAGGGTCAATAGTACCCTAAAATGAGTTTGAGTGTATATATGAGCGCATATTTGTTAGTGAATATAAAAATTGTCTTAAATTTTGTTGGTTGATTTGTTGAGTGGCTTATGGATTCTGGTCAATCGAGTAATTAACGTCATTGATAGGGATCTCTAAACACTTGAACAGGACAATTCGACATAGTATTGTTTTGTAATTGGGTAAATGAAATAATTTACCCTGATTATATTTTATATATAAAGGAATAATTTCAGAAATTATTATGGAATATATAGTGTGTTTGGTTGTTAGGAATGATAATATTGATTATTATCATTAATTGGTTGTTGTGCCTTAATAAAAGATGATTATTATAAGATAAACAATGATAAAACATTTGTGAAATGTTTGAAGAAAGTAAAATTTTGTGAGTATAATTTAAAAATGTGACTTATAAATTAAAATGGGTTTAAATTGAGAAGTTTTGAATCTAAGACTAGTAAATTTTGAAAATGGTTTTCAAAGTCTTGGAAAAATATAGTAATATCAGTTGAAGAATATTTATGAAAATATTTTTTAAAGAGGATTTTTAAAAGGAATGAATTCAGTACTTCCCTCTTCTGTCGCTGGAAAATAATTTCGGTGATGACTGCGCAGCATCATCGACGTTCATTTTCGAGTCTCAGAGTGAGGGAGACTTCTGAGAAGCTTTGCTACAAAATTGTTTTGATAAACGAATTTTGGTTTAAACTCTTAAAGTAAGATTGATATGTAAAATGTATATATATATATATATAATTTCAAATTGATTTGAAATAAACCCGGTATTTAAATTTCTGAAGTTTCAATTAATTAATGATTCTCAATTGTTAAATTGAAAAGTAAATCTTAATAATTGAACTTTTAAAGTTAAATATGTAAATTAAAACTAAGTGTTTAAGTAAATATGAAAAGTTAAGTTATAACTCCTAAATTGAAAGATAATGGAAATTTAAAACTTGTGTAAATTATTGAACATTGTTGTTAATTAAAATGGATAAGGTAAATTTATATAATATTTAATTATATTCATTAAACATGTATAAAACTTACCAAAAATCAAAAAGTTAAAATGTTGATATGAATATGTTATGGGATATTATACAAGCAAACAGAACTTAAAAGTAATTAAAATGTACATAAATGGAAATTTAGTTGTAATAATAAATGTTAAATACTTAATTAGTAGAGTATGAAATGATTAATGACTAAATGGAATAAGTAAGTGGAACTTAAGAAAGTAGACAAATGAATTAAATAATATCCTTGTAAATTGGTTATAGAATTAAATATAAATTTGCAAATAAATTGTGAATTTGAATTTGTAACTTTTGAGATAATTATAAATTTAGATAAAGTCATATATAAAAAGTCGGACTTTTATAGAATGATTATAAACTAAAGTGATGATTAATAAAATGTTTCACAAATAAATTTGTTATTAAATGAAATTGTGAAAATAGATGTGAATAAATATGAAGCAAACCGATTAAAGGTTAATAAAATGAAGTGTATACATTAAATATTGGCATTTGAAAATTCGTATCGTTATGAGTTAATTGGATGAATACTAATAATTGAATGGTTTTTGTGGTTTAAATCTTCGTTGTAACTGATTTTTGTTTGTCGTATATTAATACTTATGTTATGGTTTGGGTTTAAAATTCAAGTTATATGCTTCTATAAAACTCATACATGTTCCATATCTTATATAAATGATTAATATTCTAAATTGAGTTGAGATAGGTGCATACAAAGACCGTTTGGATGTATACACGGATTATATTTTGCTTTTGCTTGCTTAATACGAGCGAACTCGGTCATATTATTAATAATAAGGTACACATCTCGGATTACATACCGTGTTTTTATATTTTTCCCTATGGGATGCCTCATCATTGAGATGGATGTATATTTGATATATTTGGTATATATTGGGTTATATATTGAATTGTAAAAAATTTCCGATCGAGCCGCGCAAAGGAGACTCTACCGAATTTTTCGTAAATCCGGATGTTAAAAAAATTTTGAAGTTTTAAATTTTGTTATAACTTATTTTGATAGCTAACTTGTAAATGTCGTAAGCCGATTAGAGTAGCGTAGTAGAAATGTAGTAATGTTTTTATAAATGAGATTTTATTGTTTTATAAGTTGATTATTTTGAATAAAATATATCAAGCCTTTTCGGGGACGAAAAGTTCTGAGTAGAGGAGATTGTAATGACCCGTATTTTTGAACTATTTTAAATTATGGAATTTGATATAATTATTAGATAAAACTGGATAAAAAATAAAAATTTGATGATTTATTAATGTATGTTATTGAATATGAACTTGAATAAATTTTGAAATAAACTAATTTCGAAGATTTGGCGATAACGAGTATTGAAATGAAATTATATATATTAACTGGGTTCATAATCAACAACTGAAGTTAAATAATAATTGTGAATTAGTTAGATAGCAATAAAATGATGTTGATAACTAAAATTTATTTGAACTTAATGATTTATTTATATTGATATATAGGATAATTAAATTATTTAAATTTAATATTAAAAATTATTTGAATAATTGAATTTTGATTAAATATGAATGACATGATTTAAAAAGTTGATTTAGATGTTATTTAAACATGGATGAAGTTTGTCAACACATAAAAATTGAATTTAACTAATTGATTTATATTTGAAAATTTTGTATTTTAATTGATGAGTAAAAAAAATAGCCTTCCAGGTCACAGTCTCGGATTTCGACGAAAACAGTTCCATTGGATCCGTAATAGTGTATTATTATCGAATTTCAAATTTCATAGCGTTTGGAGTTATCGTTTGGTCATACGGGATGGAAACGCGTTGAATTTAATATCGAAAATTTATAATAATTAGGTCCAAAAAGCTATCTTCTCCATACGATCGAATTGGGACTCGAAACTTGTTCCATTGCATTTGGGATAGGAGTATAACATTACGAATGACTGGCGGCACGCCTCGATAGGGGTTCGAAATTTTAAGTTACTAAAATCGAGATATTTTGAATTTAAAATAATTTATATATTGACTTGACCATTCCATCACATCAGCCAACAATCTTTCTCTTCAGCCACTCTATTTCCAAATGCAAGCCACCCTACCTTACTATATTCCACATTTCTTGCTCATAAAATGTGTCCCTCTCCTTCTTTCAATTCTCAAACAGAAAAAAATGTTACGTTCTTCATCCTGTATAAACCACGCCTCATCCAACGACCCATCCTCAAAGGCGCCAATCTAAGGCGTTTCAGACCCAAGCTCTAACTGGAGAAATGTCGGCATTAATGAATGGAGCTTCTCCAATCGTGGAGATGAATGCTGGTGGTGTGTGGAGGCATAAAAGTTAAGATGAACGGTGGAATCGTTTTTGGCTGATTTTGGTGAATCTGTTCATCGAGGGTTCGAGGCATGTAAAGGGAAGTTGTAGCTCATGGCAAGAGTGAGGCGCAGCCGGAGTCTGGTGGGTTGGCGTCGTGTGGTGGTGTTATAGTTTTGAGTTGAACGAAAATTTGGTTTTCGACTTTTGTAACAACCCAAAGTTTTATAACAATTAAGTATCGTCCAACGACGATTATATTGGTTATTAATTTCTGTTGGGATTTTATCGGTTGGAATTTTTGAAGAAAGTTGGTTGTTAACAACTATTTGAAGTTTTTAAATTGGGTGGTGATTCTTTTTTTTATTTGGTAAAGGGTCGTGGGTTGTAAAATTTGTTTGGCCCATTTGATAGATGAAGTGAAGTTACCCAAGACCGTTTCCCCTTTTATTGGTATTCATTCGTAACCCGATCCCCTCTTTCATTTTTTCATTCGAACCCTAAAAATTTACAAATGAGAATAAAAATGGTGGCAACTCTTTTCCTTTCTTCATTCGGTCCTCCTTGCGCATCAAAAGAAATAGCGGCTGGGTTTCGATTTCGATGTCGCTCGATTCTTAGTGGCCTCGGCTTCGACTCTGACTGTCGATCGTTTATGCTCGTCAAATCAAGGTGAGTAAATTGATTTACTCACATCTAATTCATGCTTAGTTTGATGCTCAGTAGTTTAATTTGGTTTTGTTGTTGATGATTTCTTTGATGTTCGTTCGTATATATGTATATGCTTGAATTTGTCTTCGGGCTTTCGATTATTTTTACGAGAATGAGTTATCTGACTTCTTAAATTCGTATACTTTCGTCATTTGATTTTTTAGCCATTCGGCTATGATGGAGGTTGATGTTTTCTGGCTTTGGTTTTAAATCTGCAAACTTTAGTTTGTGAAAATAATTTAGACGAGAATTCAATTCTGTCTTTGCATTTGCTTTAAGTACCTGACTTCGACCTCCATGGTGGAACGTGTTTCTGACTTGTTCCAAATTGTGTATGCTGGACTACTTGATTTCATGACATTGATTTTGAACTGCAAATGTTAAAGTAATGACAGTTCTTGTGAAGTTGTGGAATTTGTTACTCTGGCTTGCTCTTTTAACTTGACATAATTGCCTATGAGTTAAAGCACTTGTGCTTATTTACTGAGTTCATACTGATTTCATACAGATTTTATGTTGCGTGAACCTGGCATTACTTGTATGGGTTGAGCCTTGCATAGTGGTCTTGTCTTTGTTGTATAAGCATACTGCTGATCATTTTGAAGTCCGGTCTAGTGTACAATAGTTGTTCCTGTGTCCTTTGTGATTTGCTTTGGACTTGCAGTTTGAGTTGTAGACTTCATGTTGCCTTGATTTAGATTCTTGCAATTATGCAACTGTGTTCACTGTAATATGTTTTCAACTGTGCCTTAGCCTTTGAGGCATATCATGTTTTAATTATAGTTGTACCTATTATTTGTTGGCTTGTAGCTCCCTGTTACATAGTCCAGTTTGCTTGACTTCTTATCTTCACTATTTCTGTTGCATTGCTTCTGGACTTGATTCTTTTGTGACTCTGGTCACTGTCATTGCTTCAAGCTCTTATATATGTATATATGTAGTTTGAAGCAGTAGCCTTTTTGGGTTGTATTCACTGGTCTCTCTGGTACACTTTGTTGTACCTGTTTGTAACTATATTTTCAATGGGGTATTCGACCTACTCGTGTATTGATCATCACTTTGCACTTTGGTTTGATTTATGACTTTGTTTCTTCGACCTGTCTTGGTCCTTGAACATTTCTGAGTATTCCTTTTTAGAGTGGCATTGGTTTTGGGCACAGTTGCCTTGTGCCTCTGTTGTGCACTTCATATTGCACTGTTTCATTAGTAATGTACCATATATTCACTATATTCATGAACTTGTTTCATTAGTGATGTTCTGTACATTCACTATTCTCACTTGTTGTCGTTATTTGCATATGGCTGCTACTTTGTTCTCTGGTTCTGGCTCCTGTAGTCTTGACTTTGAGTATTTATGTGTACGAGCACTTCTAACCGGTACATGTGCTATGTGCATTTAAGTTGTACTTCTTTTATTGTCGGGTCTGACCTTGTGTTCACTCGTGACTTTCACTGAGCTCTTGTACATCTCATGCGATAGTGGCGAGGCAGTACACGCGTGCGTGTACTGCAGCCCTAACAGGGTTGACAGATTTAATGGATATTTCGATTGTTGGATTGTTTGGTTTTGTGTTCAATTCAATAATTGAGAATTTTATTTGATTCCTTTTGATTGATCATTTTGTTGTGTCTAATTATCTATTTGATAATTAGATTCTGAGTTTTTAATTATTCTTTAATAATTGGATTTTATTGTTAATTGCCAATTAGGCAATTCTGATGTTTTCTAAACTATCTTCATTGATATTCTTTTCACTTATCTTTGTTGATGATTTAAATCTGCTGATATGTTGTTTAACACTGTTTAGTGTTATATCTACCGTTATCCGATTCTCTTATTGAAGAGTTGGATATACGTGAATTCTTTGACTGTCGTCTAATTGATATTTGATTATTATTGTTTCTATGCATTAATAACTGAGTTTGAATTAGACTGACCCGTGTATTATTTTCTTTTGAATTTAATACTCGGGTCAGACCCGAGTTATTTCAGGTTGTAGATTTCCTGCTTTGAGTTGCTGTTTGAGCTATGAAGACTTTTCACATCTTTTGAAGTGGTCTGTGTCTTTTTGTAGCATTCAGTTTACAGATTTAGGTTGATACGTATTCATGTATATTAGTCGATAATATACGTGTATATATAACTTCCAGAGTCGACAGTTGTAATTGTATCATATGTATTGTGTCAACTGTATTGTAACTGACATCAGTTATATATATGAGACTTTTTGTTTAATCTGTGTTCCGAATTTATATTATCTGTGTTATTATTATATTCATTGTCCTAAACTATTATGAACCGCCGTAGTTCGTTTTGTACTAGAATTGGGTATGTCGATGGGAGTAAATAAATAAGAGATGAAAAATAAAAAGTATATACCACTCCTATCGAGGTAACCAATATTAGTATAAGGTCAACTACGGATGGTCGCTCCTATACATCCTTATTCTTCGTAATAATAGACAGTATTTCTTTTAATACTCTTTGTTATTATGAGCATAGAGGTGGGGCGTTATAGTTGGTATCAGAGCTTGGGGTTTATGGACATAATATAAAACATAACTTGGATGGAACATGTGTTACAACTATTGGTCGATGTTTTATTTGTGCTTTGAGTCAAAACTAAAGTTTTGAAATTTTGATGAAATTTTTAAATATCTTTATTAAAAAAAACAATAGTGAAACTGTGTTTTGTTGGTTGACTGATTTGTGACTGTTTATCAGAGTGCGCAGCGGAAACAGTGAAACTGTCGTCGCTGAGTACAACTGAAAATCTTTTGATTTAAAAATCAAAGTATGAAATTGAATTTCATTTGCTGTTTACATAGCTGTGTTTATTTTGTTTCTTTGGGAATTTTGAATCCGAATTGAGGATTCGAAATGATTGCAGTATGTGATTCTTGTTGAGATTTTTGCTGATTATCTTTTATGCTAGTCATATATTGATAAGATTTAGTTGTTTTGAATTATCTTCATTGAAGATACATTCGAATGATTTCTTTGTTCATTTTGTAGTACGTGCAAATTTGAATTGCACGTTACTGCATTAATTTCACGTTGAACCGATGCTTGGTTATGAAACGTATTTTGTTGCCGTTATTTTTATAACGGGATTTTTACACCAATGCTAAATTTTTGAAGCACGGTGTTTTGTGGCAATTTTGATGAATGAAAATTCACTGGTATTACATTTTAATGTAAATTATTTTGATGAGATTTTGTTGTTTGAAAATTACTGTCGATTTGACTTCAGTAACCGTCAAATTTTAAAGTGGATTTTCAAGCGGTTATTCCGAAATGCTGATTTTGAGCTACGACTTTACAGTGTTTTGAGAAGTGCAATTTCCTTTTTTAAATTGCTACTGATGTTGCTGCTTTAATCACGTGATTGGAAAATCGTTTTAAAATGCAAATTGTTTTATAATTTTTTAACGGTTTACGCTTTCAAAAGAATGAGGAAGCGACTTAAACGATTCAGCAAAATCGAGGATTATGACCCCTTTCTTTTACTGTTTCGCTTAACTCCGGACTTGTCCAGTTGAGAATGTGAATTGTTATTTTTACAAAATAAATAAAATTGTTTTTAGAAATTTTACAGTTTGCGCTTTCAAAAGAATGAGGAAGCGATTTAAACGTTTCAGCAAAATCGAGGACTATGACCCTTTTCTTTTACTGATTCGCTTAATTCCGAACTTGTCCGTTTGATAATGTAAAGTGTATTTTTACAAAATACACAATTTTGCACTTTCAAGGAAACGATGAAGAGATTTAAACGATTTAGCAAAAGTGCGGAGTATGGAACCACACTTTTACTATTTCGGTTAATTCCGGACTCGTTAATTGAAATATTTGATGTTTTGATGATTTTGATGAATTTGCACTTTCAAGGAAACGATAAAGAGAATTAAACGATTTAGTAAAACTCGTGGTTATGGGACATGTGCGTTTGCTATTTCGGTTAATTCCGGACTCGTTAATTGAAATATTTGATGATTTCGTGTGCTTTCGAGCCACTATGATGGACCTTTGGGTCATATGAGGACCTTCGGGTCAAATACCAGTACTAGACCTTCGGGTCACTCTACGGACCTTCTAGTTAATCTGATGGGCTCCAAAATTATGTTGAGTACTTGGTAGGCTTCGGCCATTTGTTGATGCATGTGCGGCGAATTAAAAACTCGCCATCTGATGGGATCGATCCAAGCTTTTATGTTGATTTTCTAGTCTTCTTAATTGATTTCTAGATATTTGTTGTTTCCAATTATCTACAGGTAATTGGATATTTGTTGATATGAGTTCTGATTATCGTTTTTGATAATCGGATATTTGTTGTTTCTAATTATCGCCTGTGATAATTAGATATTTGTTGATATGAGTTCTGATTATCGTTTTTGATAATCGGATATTTGTTGTTTCTAATTATCGCCTGTGATAATTAGATATTTGTTGATATGAGTTCTGATTATCGTTTTTGATAATCGGATATTTGTTGTTTCTAATTATCGCTTGTGATAATTAGATATTTGTTGATATGAGTTCTGATTATCATTTTTGATAATCGGATATTTGTTGTCTCTAATTATCGTTTGGATAATTAGACATTCGTTGATTTGAGGTTTAATTATCATTTTTGATAATCGAATATTTGTTGATTTGAAATTTGATTATCGTCCTTGATAATCGAATATTTGTTGATTTGAAATTTGATTATCGTCTTTGATAATTAAATATTTGTTGATTTGAGATTTAATTATCGCTTTTGATAATTAAATATTTGATGATTTGAGATTTAATTATCGCTTTTGATAATTAAATATTTGTTGATTGGAGATTTAATTATCGCTTTTGATAATTAAATATTTGATGATTTGAGATTTAATTATCGCTTTTGATAATTAAATATTTGCTGATTTGAGATTTAATTATCGCTTTTGATAATTAAATATTTGATGATTTGAGATTTAATCATCGCTTTTGATAATTAAATATTTGCTAATTTGGGATTTAATTATCGCTTTTGATAATTAAATATTTGTTGATTTGAGATTTAATTATCGCTTTTGATAATTAAATATTTGCTGATTTGAGATTTAATTATCGCTTTTGATAATTAAATATTTGCTGATTTGAGATTTAATTATCTCTTTTGATAATTAAATATTTGCTGATTTGAGATTTAATCATCGCTTTTGATAATTAAATATTTGCTGATTTGAGATTTAATCATCGCTTTTGATAATTAAATATTTGCTGATTTGAGATTTAATCATCGCTTTTGATAATTAAATATTTGCTGATTTGAGATTTAATCATCGCTTTTGATAATTAAATATTTGCTGATTTGAGATTTAATCATCGCTTTTGATAATTAAATATTTGCTGATTTGAGATTTGATCATCGCTTTTGATAATTAAATATTTGCTGATTTGAAATTTGATCATCGTTTTTGATAATTAAATATTTGCTGATTTGAAATTTGATCATCGTTTTTGATAATTGAATATTTGTTGGTTTGAAATTCGATTATCGTTTTTGATAATTCAATATTTGTTGGTTTGAAATTCGATTATCGTTTTTGATAATTGAATATTTGTTGATTTGAAATTCGATTACCGTTCTTGATAATTGAATAATTGTTGATTTGAGGTTTGATTATCGTTTTTGATAATCGAATATTTGTTGATTTGAGATTTGATTTTCGTCTTTGATAACCGACTATTGGTTGATTGCTAATTTCGCTGATTATGAGATTTTCTAGTCTCCAATTGATTCTAGAGTATGCTGATTTTATTGAATTGCTATTTTCTATCTATCTCTGTTGATAGTTAGAGTTTGCTGATTATGAAGTTCTTGTTTCCTAGTTATTTGTTGGATAAATAGATATTTGCAGTTTTGCAATTTGTGATTTGTGTTTTCTAATTATCTTTGCTGATAATTAGATTTTGCTATTTTCTAATTTTCGTATCGATAATTAGATATTGCTGTGTTGTGATTTCTAAATTTAAATTATCTAGTTGATAATTAAATATCACTGATAATTCTAGTTATTCAGTTTGATTGTTTCTGATTATCTATTCGATAATTAGATTTTGTTGAGAATTTGTGAATCTCTTGTATGCAATTGAAAGATTTCTTTGGTATTGGGTTCTCTATCTTTATTTTTCTAACTTAACCAGTTTATGTTAGAAGAATAATAATTGTTGACGACCTTAATTATGAAAATTGCGGGGACGCAATTTCTATAAGGAGGGGAGTCTGTAACAACCCAAAGTTTTATAACAATTAAGTATCGTCCAACGACGATTATATTGGTTATTAATTTCTGTTGGGATTTTATCGGTTGGAATTTTTGAAGAAAGTTGGTTGTTAACAACTATTTGAAGTTTTTAAATTGGGTGGTGATTCTTTTTTCTATTTGGTAAAGGGTCGTGGGTTGTAAAATTTGTTTGGCCCATTTGATAGATGAAGTGAAGTTACCCAATACCGTTTCCCCTTTTATTGGTATTCATTTGTAACCGATCCCCTCTTTCATTTTTTCATTCGAACCCTAAAAATTTACAAACGAGAATAAAAATGGTGGCAGCTCTTTTCCTTTCTTTATTCGGTCCTCCTTGCGCATCAAAAGAAATAGCGGCTGGGTTTCGATGTCGCTCGATTCTTAGTGGCCTCGGCTTCGACTCTGGCTGTCGATCGTTTATGCTCGTCAAATCAAGGTGAGTAAATTGATTTACTCGCATCTAATTCGTGCTTAGTTTGATGCTCGGTAGTTTAATTTGGTTTTGTTGTTGATGATTTCTTTGATGTTCGTTCGTATATATGTATATGCTTGAATTTGTCTTCGGGCTTTCGATTATTTTTACGAGAATGAGTTATCTGACTTCTTAAATTCGTATACTTTCGTCATTTGATTTTTTGGCCATTCGGCTATGATGGAGGTTGATGTTTTCTGGCTTTGGTTTTAAATCTGCAAACTTTAGTTTGTGAAAATAATTTAGACGAGAATTCAATTCTGTCTTTGCATTTGCTTTAAGTACCTGACTTCGACCTCCATGGTGGAACGTGTTTCTGACTTGTTCCAAATTGTGTATGCTGGACTACTTGATTTCATGACATTGATTTTGAACTGCAAATGTTAAAGTAATGATAGTTCTTGTGAAGTTGTGGAATTTGTTACTCTGGCTTGCTCTTTTAACTTGACATAATTGCCTATGAGTTAAAGCACTTGTGCTTATTTACTGAGTTTATACTGATTTCATACTGATTTTATGTTGCGTGAACCTGGCATTACTTGTATGGGTTGAGCCTTGGATAGTGGTCTTGTCTTTGTTGTATAAGCATACTGCTGATCATTTTGAAGTCCGGTCTAGTGTACAATAGTTGTTCCTATGTCCTTTGTGATTTGCTTTGGACTTGCAGTTTGAGTTGCAGACTTCATGTTGCCTTGATTTAGATTCTTGCAATTATGCAACTGTGTTCACTGTAATATGTTTTCAACTGTGCCTTAGCCTTTGAGGCATATCATGTTTTAATTATAGTTGTACCTATTATTTGTTGGCTTGTAGCTCCCTGTTACATAGTCCAGTTTGCTTGACTTCTTATCTTCACTATTTCTATTGCATTGCTTCTGGACTTGATTCTTTTGTGACTCTGGTCACTGTCATTGCTTCGAGCTCTTATATATGTATATATGTAGTTTGAAGCAGTAGCCTTTTTGGGTTGTATTCACTGGTCTCTCTGGTACACTTTGTTGTACCTGTTTGTAACTATATTTTCAATGGGGTATTCGACCTACTCATGTACTGATCATCACTTTGCATTTTGGTTTGATTTATGACTTTGTTGCTTCGACCTGTCTTGGTCCTTTAACATTTCTGAGTATTCCTTTTTAGAGTGGCATTGATTTTGGGCACAGTTGCCTTGTGCCTCTGTTGTGCACTTCATATTGCACTGTTTCATTAGTAATGTACCATATATTCACTATATTCATGAACTTGTTTCATTAGTGATGTTCTGTACATTCACTATTCTCACTTGTTGTCGTTATTTGCATATGGCTGCTACTTTGTTCTCTGGTTCTGGCTCCTGTAGTCTTGACTTTGAGTATTTATGTGTACGAGCACTTGTAACCGGTACATGTGCTATGTGCATTTAAGTTGTACTTCTTTTATTGTCGGGTCTGACCTTGTGTTCACTCGTGACTTTCACTGAGCTCTTGTACATCTCATGCGATAGTGGCGAGGCAGTACACGCGTGCGTGTACTGCAGCCCTAACAGGGTTGACAGATTTAATGGATATTTCGATTGTTGGATTGTTTGGTTTTGTGTTCAATTCAATAATTGAGAATTTTATTTGATTCCTTTTGATTGATCATTTTGTTGTGTCTAATTATCTATTTGATAATTAGATTTTGAGTTTCTGATTATTCTTTAATAATTGGATTTTATTGTTAATTGCCAATTAGGCAATTCTGATGTTTTCTAAACTATCTTCATTGATATTCTTTTCACTTATCTTTGTTGATGATTTAAATCTGCTGATATGTTGTTTAACACTGTTTAGTGTTATATCTACCGTTATCTGATTCTCTTATTAAAGAGTTGGATATACGTGAATTCTTTGACTGTCGTCTAATTGATATTTGATTATTATTGTTTCTATGCATTAATAACTGAGTTTGAATTAGACTGACCCGTGTATTATTTTCTTTTGAATTTAATACTCGGGTCAGACCCGAGTTATTTCAGGTTGTAGATTTCCTGCTTTGAGTTACTGTTTGAGCTATGAAGACTTTTCACATCTTTTGAAGTGGTCTGTGTCTTTTTGTAGCAGTCAGTTTACAAATTTAGGTTGATACGTATTCATGTATATTAGTCGATAATGTACGTGTATATATAACTTCCAGAGTCGACAGTTGTAGTTGTATCATATGTATTGTGTCAACTGTATTGTAACTGACATCGGTTATATATATGAGACTTTTTGTTTAATCTGTGTTCCGCATTTATATTATCTGTGTTATTATTATATTCATTGTCCTAAACTATTATGAATCGTCGTAGTTCGTTTTGTATTAGAATTGGGTATGTCGATGGGAGTAAATAAATAAGAGATGAAAAATAAAAAGTATATACCACTCCTATCGAGGTAACCAATATTAGTATAAGGTCAACTACGGATGGTCGCTCCTATCCAGCCTTATTCTTCGTAATAATAGACAGTATTTCTTTTAATACTCTTTGTTATTATGAGCATAGAGGTGGGGCGTTACAACTTTCCTCGATGTGGAGGCAACCAGAGGGGACGAGGGTTGTGGTAGTGAGGAGCTTTTGGCAAGGCGCGATGTCGACGTCAGTGTGGTGGTCGCTGGTGGGCTATGGAGGCAACGGAGGCAATTTGAAATGTAAGCCTGGGTTCATTCTTGGTCGAGATTTGAGAGGGGGAGTGGTTAGCGGCAGAGTATTTTGAACGAGGGTAATTATTTATAAGCTGTAATTAGTAAAACTAATAATAATAATAATAATCATGAAACCTTATATATTATGTAACTTGCTCGTTTTAGATCCGATTCGAACGAGACTAGTTGCACTGGCTTCATATCGACGAATACGACGCATAGGAATTAGATTGACTGAATTTGGAGCTACTGAAATTTCGAGTTAAATTCGAACGATGTTCGAATTTAAATGGAAACGGAATGTTTCACCGACAACAAAAATAAAAGGTGAGTGTTTTATAACGCTCACAACATACTAAAATATTGTTATGCTAGTTAAATTGAAATCATGAAGTGATATAAATTTATTGATTGTTGTTTGATAATTTTAATTGACATTTAAATTGACATCTAATTTAACTGGTAGAAAATTAAATTGACGGTTAAATAGAAATTGAATTAAATTGTTTAATAAAATCCCGATTATTGATAACTGGGTAATTATTGTGATTTACAGACTGTTTGGATGATTGTTTGTGATGGATGTCGATTGATTAATATTTGGATGATTGGATGTTTGTTTATTTTAATATATCCTGTTATCACCTGGTAAATTATTTATAGTATATAAAACTGTAAATTGAATTATTTCGAATACATTAAGAAGTAGGTTGAAATGATATATACCTATAACACTGTGATTTGGGTTGAAATGATAATATCCATCCCTGAAATTAAATTTTAATAACTGATCACTTGGCTATAGGATAGAAAATTATATACAAACACTAGATTGGTTAAATTAAATGATTTTAAATTTTTTGATTTGAAATTTATTTAAATGATTTGATTTTAAGAAAATGAAAAATCAAATTTATGGAAATCGAGCTATTTCGAAATTGAGCTCGGAATTGAATTATATTCGTGGATTTTGATTTCAAATTGGGTATTGAAAGTAAATTTGATTTAAGTGTTTTGAATCGATGTTTTGAAAATCGAACTTGGAATATATAAAAATCGAGATGGAAATATAAAAGTGATTTGAACTGGAAAATTTGGAAATTGAATTAGTTTGACTTTGAAACTATTTTCAAATAAATTATTTTGATAAACTATTTAAATCTATCTTTTTAAATATTCAAATCATTTTGGACTTTTCAAACTATTTTGCTATATAAACCATTTTAATATTTAATCAATTTTATATTAAACTATTTTGACCATTTAAACTATTTTTAACTACTTTAACCACTTAAACTATTTTTAACTATTTTAATTATTTAAACTATTTTAAAACTATTCCAACTATTTTTTTCCAAAAATTCAAACTGGTCAAGGGTGGAATTTTTATTTTTAAATCATGGATTTAAGTGCAAATTGGGTCAAAGTAAAGTTATAACCTAAATTGAAATTCGAAATGATTTTAGAAGTGAAATCAAAATATTAAGGCGAAAATGACTTTCGAAGTGAAATGATATATTTTGAGTAAATATGATGATTTCGAAATGGATTTGATTTTAAAGCGAATATGATATTTTGATATCAAGTATGAATTGTTTTCGAAATGTAAAATTACCAACCGGTGTGTAAAACGACGTTTGGTTGTTAAAGAGACCGAGGCCAGATATGAGCATACTCCTTGTCGATACCGGAACCACTTTGACAACTGTGTACATGGAGTGATAATCCAGAACGAAGTGGTTAGATTTGGCATCATTTGCTGGATTTGAAGAAAGAGAACGATGATGGATTTGCCTAGCACTTGTGCCAATTTTAAATGACTAAAACAGGAGCCGTACCGGCCAGGTGGGTTAGCTACCCCGAGCGGATGCACTTCTTCATTTTACCATCAGTCACATTGTGATTGATTGGTGCGCACCCTTCGATTTTATGGGAGTGTTGGACGCGATGTGTGATCATGGCTATGATGCATTACCACCAACCGAGAAGGGAAAACTGGTAGTATCCTACCTTGGGCATTGCCTCATGTGCCTTGTCATACTTTTATCCCTATACGAGACCCATACGATTTTGGTTTAGTGTTGTCGTATCACGGCGCATCCCTGACTACCGACATTCTACTGGTGGTGTCAAATGCAAACCGTACGACAATGCTTAAAACGCATTAAGGGGGATCAATGTAAAGCCTTAACGCTAAGAAAAAAATTTATTTTATTAACTAGACATTATATATGTAGCGTATTCTACTACATATAAATATTTTGACGGATCCTTAAGAGATGGAAAATCCCATAACATCTCTTGAGTTATTGCACGCACGTTATACACTAGATAGGAGATGTGAAATCCCGTGAACATCTCTGACGCCGTTACACTCATGTTATATGCGATATCGATTTGACTTACATAAGGATATTTTAGTCTTGACTCTAGTGTTTTATCATTTCATTATTCTCGGGTCAGCCCTGAGTTTTCATCTTATTGAAGATTTATTCTGGAGGACGGAGACGAAGATTTGGTATATTATTACTCTTAGTATTCCCACCATCATGTTGTTCCGCTGCATTATATTTTTTTCTATTGTATATATATAACTTTGATAAATGTTGTATAAATTATAATCAAATGTATAGTAAACAGCTTAATGAACTGTTTATTTGGTTATTATATTTTATCGTTCCGCTGCAAGATTCTGTGTTTGTTTTCTTCTTCTTTTCTTATTTTTCTTAATTAACCCCATTGATTATCTATGTTTCGGATTGTTTAAGTCGGACATGTGTTGATTATTGTCAATTTAAACCCTCCGAAATATGGGTCGTCATAGATGTCGAAAGGGAGAGTGACGGAGTGTAACTCATGATGTCTCAATGATCCGAAGGATATAGTCGAAAGCCTTTGTTTTCAAATTAGAAAACCCAATCTCATTTTTAAAGTAAATATATAGCAATGTAAAAGAGTTTTGAAATGGCATTTAACTTTGAAAATTTATAAGAAGCTTTCCTTTCTAAAGATAGTGGGTTAAGGGTATTAACCATATTTCATTAGAAAATAATTACAAGGAAGTAAACCATGGATGTTTATATTGTTGTGTTATTTGATCAGTTATCATGTATGCTTATGTAATCATATTCACTTCATTATTAACCCATAACTGCATTTTGGGGTGTTAAGGGCTGAATAACCAGCTAGGTTGACCCAATAGTGGATATATATATTGAATTAACTTTTGTGTGGGTATAATTGCATCCAGGAGGTCAGACAGACCAGAATATAGGATGCCCGAGACTGATCAAAAGATTATTGGTTTAGCCAAGTGCTTAGTAAGCCCGTAAAAACCATGTTATGGAAATTGTTATTGGGCAAGGCCAATAGGTTCTTAGTGATCCCATGAAAACTATATTCGAGATAGTTTGTTGATAGAGATCAATAGGTTCATAGTCAGCCCATGAAAACTATGATATGAGAGATGTTATTGGGGAATCCAATAGGTTCATCGTGGTCCCATAAAAACTATGATTGGATAATGTTATTGGTAGACACCAATGGGTTCTTAGTAATCCTGTGAAAACTATAAAATCAGATAGATAGTTTGTAAGCTTAGAATAGGTTGTTAGTTAGCCCGTGAAAACTAATAGGTTAATAATGACCCTAGAAACTATAACTTGAGATAGATAGTCAGATGAATGGGGATGAGAAATCTAGGATATATAGTATAATTGCATATCATCATATTATGTTATGTTTTAACCATTGTGGATGTAGGTGCACAGTATATGGTTAATTAGTTTCTGGTTAAAATACTGGTGAGAGGAAAACCCATTCCGCTCAACTTTATGGTCTCACTAGATATCTATTTAGTTCGGGATGGTATATTATTATTCACACCAGACTTTTTTTCTGACTCAAAGTTTATGTTTTCCCCTTAAACTCTCAATTGCTCAATTGATTTTGAGTGCTTTGAGTAAATATTTTAAGGTTCTCCTTTAGACGAATAAGCTTCCAGAGACGTGCGGGAGGCAAGCTAGCTATTAGGAGTTCTTTTTTTTTTATTCTGCTGTGTAATTAGAAGTAATGACAAAATTATTTAGTGCCTATATTTAGACTCTAATCAACCAAGGGGGCATCCTCATATGTTTCTCTTGGTGCAATTTGTAACAATTATATTTCTCTGAATGTGGTTTAAGAATTAGGATTATGTAATGAATCTGAAATGCGATTTGAATTGGAATGAGAAATCTGTTTTAAAATTGAGTTTAAAATTTTTCATATCCATTTATTTCTAGTATATCAAGATATCTAACATTACCGCCATTGGTCATCAAAAAATAATAACTATAGATGACTGCAACATTTGTAGCGATTAGTTTTGGGCCTCTAAATGAGGGATGTTACAGCAAGTGGGAGATTGATAGAGTTAAGGTTATACCTTAGGGGAAATTATGTAATTTGTTACATATATCTAACTCGATGATCAATATTGTTCAAAATAAAAGGTGTTTTCTTTCTATTATATATTTGTTATAGTGATATAAATAAATTAAGTAATTATTTTAAAATATATAGATAGAAAATCGTTAAATGATATGTTATGTGATAATAATTACAATGTGTTGTAATCATGAGAATTTTATCACATTGAAAATAACATATAGTTTTAAACATTCGTAATTAAGAAATTTCGAGAAAGGATATCAATTCATCCATTGATACTAGAGAAAGTAACGCTCTTCAAATGTTGGATGGTGTATTTCTCGTGATTTTTGGGCGGCACTAGGGGTTACGTACTAATAGTTATTCAAATACTATGGAATGACTCACTCGAGAGCTTTATGTTGGTTAATATAACTAAGGTAGAATAGACTATCTCGAAACAACGATGTTTCATGTATCCCTCGACTTGAGAATACTATAGAACTTCAATATGGGAACTCCACTTTGATTATAGTTAAATCATGGCATGAAATCCATCAAACAACTATAGTTGGGATTGAGTTGAAGCATTGGAAGTGAAACACTATTTAATAGAGGATTCCTCTCCTTAGTTATATGAGATTATTATCAGGATCAACTGTATTCAACTCAAAGTCAAAATCTCTAACTAGAGTAGTGCGATTAATAATAAATATTATTATTAAATCAAGGACTTTGTTTATGGACAACCAAGTTGAATGTGGACGAAATTGGAATTTTGATCAAAACCAAATTCCATAAGTTCTAATGTGATATAGTGTTGACGAAGAGAATTTGTAGAAATAATTATTACTAAAAGCTACCAGTTTAGAAAATGTAAAATTTGATTTTACCGGAAAGGTCTGTAAGCTATAAATTTGGCCAAACTATCGCACCACTAGCTAAGGTGACGTATAAATGTTAATATTTGAATTGTTCAACAATTGCTGACTGAGTTCACACCTCTAAGATACACAGCCATATTTGTGAATTTTCCTAAAAACACATGATTTATTAATTTATAAAATGTTGTAAATTAATTAATATTTGAAAAATATTAGTTACTATTTAATTTATTTGATGTTTGTGAGTTATTTGGAATTATTTGAATGCATATATAAAAAATAATTTTTTTCATGCATTACATATTATATCCGTGTAATTTTAAATAAGTTTAAATAAAAAGTAATTTCATGAAGGGGTTTATGGAAATTTTGTTCCAATTGGTGGTAAGTAATTTTAGCCATACCATGTGAATAGACAGGATTGAGAGAGAGAAAATAAAGGGTATTGATTAGGGAGCATTTAATTAAAAGAATGAGAAATGTTTCATTCTTTCAATTAAAACCAAATCCAGTAATTCATTTCCTACCCATATTTATTTGTATTCCTTATTCTCTTCTCTCCTCCTAACTTTCCATGGCTGAAAATCAAATCAATATTCCTAAAATTTTATCAACTCCAATACCAAATGCAAACATCAAATAAAGAATAAAATAAACGATGCATCCTTCTCTTGCAAAGCAGGGTGGTGATCTACTTGAGTTCTAAAGAGAAATCTCAAATCAAGATGTTACAGTGGGCAAGACTTTTTCAAATTATATGTAGGATGATTTACCATTCAAGCTATGATCAATGAAAACATCTCCAAGGTATATCTCTTATTTATATTTTAATTCACATATATTGTTTGTTAGATAATTTATAGTTAGATTCCATATTCATATATATTGCCTCAACCATTTATATGTGATTAAATTGATGTGTTTTACGCATTTGGTAGTACTGAATTATAGATCTATGATTTAAAAAAATTATATTTGGACCCATGTATGTAAATGTATATGTATATGATTTTTCATTTTAAAGATCATTAAGATATATATTTCAAATCATCGTGGATGGCCTACTATAAAGCCAGCTAGCCTTGTTGAAAAAAAATCAATATCTCAAATTGTAACGACCCGATATTCTAAACCATTCGCATCCATTATAAGTGTATAGGTAGACACTCATGCCGAAGTTGAATTTCTCAAAATACCGCGTTGTAAATAAAATTTGGCAAATCTCAGAATATACAGTAAATAAATAAAATCACAGATCACAGACACAGAGTAAAATAATGCAGCGGAAGTAAAAGTAATAGTAGTTCATGAAGCTACTATATAAATATAACAAAGTTACATAAGATACAACAGAAGAAATAGAGTACAACAGAAGTCTAAATACAATAACCAAGTACAAGCTGAGTAGAACAACAGAACTGAAATAGATAGGACAAGACAAGCAGATAATCTCCAGCGATTCAAATCTCCAGAAAGTGGAATCCAAATCTATGAATACTCAGGCTGACCCGAGCATAAATAAAAATACAAACACTCGAGTCGGGACAATATATACTTATATAATGTAAACCAACTCAAGTGAACTGTAATAAGGTACAAGTAACTTAAAGAATGCTTGGGATCGCCCATTCTTTAAGGATCCGTTAAACTATTTACTATGTAGTAATATTCGCAAATACAGTAGTGTCTAATCAGTAAAGTATAATCATATAGAAAATATCGTTAAGGGGATGGAGAACCTTAACGCGGTCGGATCTTAAAATCATAATCGTAGTAAAGCTCGATATGGTAGGTGACACGGCACACAAGGCAATGCCAGGGTAGATATACCAATTACGCACACGGACTGATGGATACGCATAGCAGCCACTACCGTTCCACCTCGAACAACACTCCAAAATCAAGGGTGGCCACCAAAAATAACAAAGTAATAGAATGGTATCGAAGAAGTGTGTCCGATACGAGGTGCTACCTCACTGGCCCGAGATCGCTCCTGTTTTAGTCACCTTATGCCAACTCATGGGAGTTGGGTCCACGTATATACCTTAGGATCGTCGCCACCATCCTACTTCATTCTGGAAACTCCACCGCGTACATGGTTGTCAAAGTGGTTTTCGGTATCGACAGAGAGTATGTCCATATCCGATCCCGGTCTCTTTAACAACCAATCGTTATTATAACCCGTGGTTATAACTTTTAAAACAATACTTTACTTCAAAATAAAATATCATTTCAAAACCATATATTTATCAAAATAAAGATTAAATCAATTCCAAACCATTTCCATATATTTAAAATTTCATATCATTTCAAAACTTCATTTCAAATCATTTCAATATATCAAAATATCATATCTTTCCAAAACTTCATTTCAAATCATTTTAATATCAAATATCATATCCTTACAAAACTTCATTTCAAATCATTTTAATATAATAAAATATCATATCCTTACAAAACTTCATTTCAAATCATTTTAATATAATAAAATATCCTATCAGTTCAAAACCAAAAATTCAACTTTAAATACCCTTTAAATTCAAAGATATCGTTCATTTACTATCATTTCAAATCACCTTTAAATAGTTTATATTCCAATCAAAATAATTCATTTAAACGTTTTAAAAGTGTAATTATTATATTTTCAAATCAAGTATTCAATTTTCAAAGTTTCAAACCATTCTGAGTTCGTTTACTAAGTCAAAAACCATGATTATTAAAATTTCAGCCTTTCGCAGCATTTAGAAAAAGCTGTTATACTTGAAAACATTTTTATTCAGCAAAGACAACATTTAAAACTGCAGTTAAAACTCAATTTTTAGTTAAATTATAGTTCAAAACAGAAAAGACAGCATTTCAGAAGTGCCACGGTAACTCAGATTTCAAAACAAAGGTTTTATTTGATTTCAGCAAAGACTGCAGACCACTATAGCATTTCCAGATAATGCTATAATAGACCTGAGTTCAATATTAGGCTATAAATTCAATTACAGCAACTACAGCATTTCAGAAATGCTGTAATAGCTCTTTTTACACAATTTTAGTTCAATTCAGAAACTATAGCATTTCTGAATGCTATTAAAAGTTAATTCTAGATTTTAGTGTATTTCCAGCAACTAAATAACTTCAATTTAAAACACATAAACATTTTAAAAATCATATTTTAACATTTAAAATGTTCATTTACATATCATTTAACATATATCTTTTTCACAATAAATTTCTTATAATTAAATCCAATTTTCAACAATTTACTTAATAAATTTAAGTGTAAAAGTTTCCAATTCTTCACATTTCAACAAATAACTTAACACTTCAAATTTAAATTACCATTTCACAAATTTAACTAAATTTCCAATTTTATTTAATTAACTTAAACCTTTAATTAAAACCAAATTTCACATTTCCAAGTCAAGTTATATTTTAAAAGATCACTTTTAAACATTCATTTATTTAACCACTTAAACTCATAGAAAAATCAATAATACTTTAATAAATCGCTTAAATTCAAATTTAATCAAATTATCATATTTTACCATTTTCCAAATATAATTAAATTTCCATTTTATTCATATAACTTAAATATCATTTTTAACCAAAATTCCAAATTCCAAACTTAAGTTATATTTCAATAATCCAATTTAACCATTCATTAATTACATTTTAACTCATAGAAAAATCATAATTTTTTATTCTAAAACATTTCAAAATCTATTTAAATCAAATTTCATAAATTTATTTTTAAAAATACTTAAAATCATCCAAAACACTTTATAAAATAACCACGGGCCTGTATATAGTTTTCTAACCTAGGTCAAGTGATACGGATATGTATCATTTCAACCCGTAGTTTAAAAAAAGAAAAATCCGGGTTATATCATTTCAAACCCGCAATCCCAAGTTAAATGAATGAATTTGAAAACCGCTCAGGCCTATCATTTCAGCCAACGATATTCCCTTATTCTAAAGTTCGTTTGGGTATGCATCATTTCAACCCATAGTGATTCTAGTCTACAGGGAACTTGCAGTGTGATAAACAAATATATATGAACAGAATACATTATATAATAGTAACGGATGATATAACAGGTGTATAAACATCATATGATCATAACATAGTCAAGTATAACATGATAATATATTTCTACAGATTCACAGGGTGTCAATTTACTAGTTATATAGGTACATATTGTCTGGTGAGAATAACTCACCTGTTAAAGCTGGAGATTAGCGATCAAAACACACAGAATAGATTCCAGAAAGCACAACAAGCACGATATAGCATGACTTTTGATTTAAATGAACGGAGAGCCTTGATATTTATCTTGTAAACAATAACCAAACAAGACAATATACACATAAATATTCAACGAAAACAATGTTGAAACAACGAAGATAAGAAGCAACAACGGAATAGATTACTTGACTGTGCTTTAACCATTCAAAAGCTCGAACAAGGGGTTCATTTTCTCAGCCATGATGATGATGAGTGTGGGAGAGACAAGGTTAACTTCCTCGAATACATAAGACAAAACAATACAAACAATATAAGTTTTCAAATGCACAATACGATAGAATAATATAGAATCAACTGCACGAATCAAAGTAGAATTGCTTCGCACTTGCTTCCAACAACCTTCAGGTTCAGCCATATGGTGTACTACAGGTCTAAGGCAAGATTTTGATCAGGTTTTGGTTTCCTAAGGGTCGGCCAAACATGTTTAGAGGATAGCAAAAGGTGAGTATGCATGAAACAACACAACAAGGCAAAACAATGTCACTTTAACATGGATTCAAGGCAATTCAAGGCTCGACCAAGGCTCATGGGGCACGGCCAGAGGAGTGGGCTCCAAGGTGATCATGTGGCAGAGGGTCCAGGTGGTGCTGGAGGTGGTGTTGGTGGCGGCCATGGGTGGTGGAAGGTGATGGTACCAAAACTAGGTCAGCTTGAGTGCATAGGTGATGAATAGTGCTAGTTTAGATGGATTTTTGTGATGATCTTCATCATGGCTTGGCTTGGCCTGAGGAGGAGAGGTGTTAGGCTGTGTGATGGTCAGAGAGAAGTGGTGGTGGTGGTCAGCCACAGCTTGGAGGAAGGGGAATACAGCTATGAAGGTGGAGAGCATGTGCAAATTCAAGTAGAAAATCATAAAAAGACAAGAAGAAGATAGAATTGTTTATCTAAGCTTCACAAGGAGAATAGCCGTGGTTTTTTTGTGAGAGGAGGAGAAATGAATTTCGTGAAAGTGAAAAAAAAATGCAGCTGAAATGAGTAGATTACACGCCCAAAACAATTAAGAGAAGAGTTGGGAAAATGAAAGGTCGGGAGATGGAAAGCCTTAGGAGTTTCAAGAGTTTAAAACTTTTCAAATTTCCTCTATTTCTTTTTAATAAGTTTAAATATCTGGAAATACATATAATTTCAGTTAAAATTCGAAAATGTAACCAAAAAAAAATATAAATAAATAAATATTAATTATAAATAATTAAATCAAGAAAATAGCAAAAATTGTCAACTAGGCTAGAAAAATTGAAAATAAATGGTATAAACTTTAGAAAATTCATATGAACTTGTAATATATTTTTAAACATAAATAATAACATAAAATAAAAATAAATTCACAAAATAAATATATAAAATTTAATTTAAATATAATTTTTAATGAAGAAAATAGCAGAAAATAAGAAAACAGCCTTTAAACATGAAAAATAAATAAATTAAATTTTGGAAAAATTCTATTATCATTTTAAAAATATAAAAAGAAAAAATATACATAAAAAACATATTAACACATATTAAAACAAAATATAAGAAAGAAAGAGTAATTTATACAATTTAAAATAGACAAAATTGTTAAATAAACAGTTTATACTCAAAATTGAAATGTACATAACTTTTACATTTTAACTCCGTTTTCAACGAAAAGAAAAGCAATATTCATGTTATTAAATCTATTTTCATAATGAAAGATAAAATTTATAATTTCAAACTTTTAAATTTTTAAGTTTAAAAGTCAAAGTTTGACTATTTGACCAAAATTCACATTTTCTGGAAATATTAAATTTAGTCATATTTGGAATTCAAATCCACATACAAAATCAAAGTTTTTATATTTACAATAACAAAATTTATTCTTTTCATAAATAAAGCTTTTAAATCTGGAAAAATCACTTTAAAAATAATTGTAAAATACAGGGTTGTTACACTCTCCTCCACTCAAAACTTTTCGTCCCCGAAAAGGAACGAGGTACGGGAAAGCACAGAAAAAGATATAATGAATAGAATTAAGACAAGATGATAAGAAAATTGGAATTACACCTGATAACTATTGTTACAGGTAAGTTTAACAAGATGGAGGTGATCAAATCAAGAATATAAGCACGAAAAAGATCCTTTAGAGTCTGAATCTCCCTTTTCACTTGACCGACGGTCTATGAATGGAAAAATAGTGTTCAGATCCAGATGAGTAACAAAGATTATCAAAGATTACAGAAAGATTTCTAAATAGACTGGTATAAGCAATAGACTTTCCATTCTGTAACAAGATAAGAGAAATAAGGACAACCAAAAGATAGTTTGAAAAACAAAATAAGATAATAGATTTGTAACCATAATGTTTTGAAATCATAACAATTTAGAGATGTTTATCATTTGGAAATCATACTACTAAATCATAACACTTTGGAAATGTTATTCTTTAAAAAAAACATAATACTTAGAAAATCATAACACCTTTTAAAATAATCTTTATTTAAACCATTTTAATTCAAGGTCAAATAATATTCATTTTAAAGTTGTACCATTTCTAAGTTCATTCAATTATAAAAACTTCCAAAACATTGTATTTTCAAAATAGTAGCACTTATAAAATGCTACAGTAGGTATATTAGTATTTCAAATCAGTTCAATTTCAGAAATATTCATTTGGATATCATTTAACTTATTACTTATTAAAACAAACTTTTATGAATGGAATATTCAAATCAAACTATACTTCATTTATTAAGTTAAAAGTTCACTATTTTAGTTAGCTCTTAATTTAACACATAACCTAACATTTATTTAAAATATCCATTTCACAAATAGATATTCCTTTAATAAGTTACACTTAAAATTCCATTTGAAAACCAAATTCTCAATTATCAATTTTTAGTGATGTTAAAATACATTTTAACTATTTAAATCATAATTATTCATTTTTCAAGACATATCAATTTCATAAATAAAATATTTATCATAGCAAATATAACAATCAAATTTCTTTACACATTTATTCGTTTAGACATCAATTAAACTATGAATTCAAGTTAAATAAACTTTATTACCAAAAGTCCAATTCAAATGTATTTTATTTTATCTATTCAAAGATACATTATTTATTATACAACATATTCATTTCAGGAAATAACCTTTATTAAAATTCCTAGGTTAGACTTAAGGTTCCATATTAAATCAAATTTGATTATTAAGTTTTTTAAAAAAATCTCTTTAAATTCCTTTTTCACTATTTACCTCTGTTAATCTTTTATAACTAAAATTTAAGTGTATAACATTTATTATAACCACTCAAATTTTATTTAAAAAAATCCTTTCTATATTGTATATTATCCAATTTCATATTCAACTTCTGTGTAATTTAGGTAAGTTATATTGGAATGAAATTGTGTGTTATACAAATAAAACTTTCTGATTCAATTTTCTCAAGTTTGAATCCTTTATCCAAATTTTTTTTTATTTTTTCTTTTTATAATTGAAATTATTCTTTAAGAAAAAATGTAAAAATTAATTTCCGATTTCCTTCAAACCAGTTAGAGATAAATAAATATATGTACATAATATGTCAAATCAAATTTAAATCATATATCTATATATTTTATAAATCAAGTCATATTTTTAGAAATTAATATTAATTAAATTCCCCAAAACAAAGCTGTAGCAAGACTACAGAACAGTCTCTTCACTTCGAAACTCAAAAATGAACGTCGATGATGCTGTAGTCATCACCGAAATTATTTTCCAGCGACAAAGAGAAGAGCACTAAATTTTTTAAACTTTAAAATCCTTTAGAAACAAATTTCTACTTGGAAATACTTTAAATAATATATCCTTTTAAAACTTTAAACACGAGGTTTGAATCCATCGGAAATTAAATTCTTAAATTTCTTGTTTTAAATTCATTTCAGTTCCCAAATAAATTTATAAACAACTATTTATAAATTAATTTATAGAACAATAAATGATAAATCAAGTATTATCATTTCAAATTATCAATTTAAATCAATTTATTAAGTTCCATAAATTTACCTATATATCAAAATTTATTTCATTAACCAATTATTTTTTTTATATAATATTGTGTCAGTTTGTTCTGTCAAAGTGTTTTAGAAATCCTATCGATAGCGTTGATCAGACGAATCGATCGGAAACCCAAATCAACATCAACAACTCAAACAACACAATATAAAACAAAATATTAATTACAGATTTACAAATACAATTCAAAATGTTTTGAAGGTAGGTTGGAAACAAAAGACAAGATGGTTAAATAACAAAGTAGGGAGATGGGTAAGCTTAGATAACCGCGGCCAACCTTAACCGGGTTAACCGTGAGTTAAAGAATAAGATCGATGTGGATTTTCCTGGGACAAATCTATGTTCGATCTCAAGAGATAGAGTTTGGAAAAATAAAAGATATTAGCATCTAAACCAAGGATAAATATAAATCTCTGGTGAATCGATGCTGATTGTAAAGGATTTTCACCCTTTTACAAGAAAATTAGAATATTGGCGAGACCGCCAATTCACTATAAAGATCATTCGAAGTGGAGTTATGGGATACTCCAGAATCAAAAGAAGATGAATAGTGAGGGACACGAATGAATTTTGGAACCGCAGGGAACGTTCCAAAAATTCAAAGGAAATCAGATCAAGAGGAAAAGGTTCAAACTCGAACGAAAGTGATTTTGTAAATATAAATCTACTCCATATGCTGAGTTTTGCCTCAAAGCCAAAGCTCTGATACCAACTGTAACGACCCGATATTCTCAACCATTCGCATCCATTATAAGTGTATAGGTAGACACTCATGCCGCGTTGTAAATAAAATTTGGCAAATCTCAGAATATACAGTAAATAAATAAAATCACAGATCACAGACACAGAGTAAAATAATGCAGCGGAAGTAAAAGAAATAGTAGTTCATGAAGCTACTATATAAATATAACAAAGTTACATAAGATACAACAGAAGAAATAGAGTACAACAGAAGTCTAAATACAATAACCAAGTACAAGCTGAGTAGAACAACAGAACTGAAATAGATAGGACAAGACAAGCAGATAATCTCCAGCGATTCAAATCTCCAGAAAGTGGAATCCAAATCTATGAATACTCAGGCTGACCCGAGCGTAAATAAAAATACAAACACTCGAGTCAGGACAATATATACTTATATAATGTAAACCAACTCAAGTGAACTGTAATAAGGTACAAGTACCTTAAAGAATGCTTGGGATCGCCCATTCTTTAAGGATCCGTTAAACTATTTACTATGTAGTAATATTCGCAAATACAGTAGTGTCTAATCAGTAAAGTATAATCATATAGAAAATAGCATTAAGGGGATGGAGAACCTTAACGCGGTCGGATCTTAAAATCATAATCGTAGTAAAGCTCGATATGGTAGGTGACACGGCACACAAGGCAATGCCAGGGTAGATATACTAATTATGCACACGGACTGATGGATACGCATAGCAGCCACTACCGTTCCACCTCGAACAACACTCCCAAATCAAGGGTGGCCACCAAAAATCACAAAGTAATAGAATGGTATCGAAGAAGTGTGTCCGATACGAGGTGCTACCTCACTGGCCCGAGATCGCTCCTGTTTTAGTCACCTTATGCCAACTCACGGGAGTTGGGTCCACGTATATACCTTAGGATCGTCGCCACCATCCTACTTCATTCTGGAAACTCCACCGCGTACACGGTTGTCAAAGTGGTTTTCGGTATCGATAGAGAGTATGTCCATATCTGATCCCGGTCTCTTTAACAACCAATCGTTATTATAACCCGTGGTTATAAATTTTAAAACAATACTTTACTTCAAAATAAAATAACATTTCAAAACCATATATTTATCAAAATAAAGATTAAATCAATTCCAAACCATTTCCATATATTTAAAATATCATATCATTTCAAAACTTCATTTCAAATCATTTCAATATATCAAAATATCATATCTTTCCAAAACTTCATTTCAAATCATTTTAATATCAAATATCATATCCTTACAAAACTTCATTTCAAATCATTTTAATATAATAAAATATCATATCCTTACAAAACTTCATTTCAAATCATTTTAATATAATAAAATATCCTATCAGTTCAAAACCAAAAATTCAACTTTAAATACCCTTTAAATTCAAAGATATCGTTCATTTACTAACATTTCAAATCACCTTTAAATAGTTTATATTCCAATCAAAATAATTCATTTAAACGTTTTAAAAGTGTAATTATTATATTTTCAAATCAAGTATTCAATTTTCAAAGTTTCAAACCATTCTGAGTTCGTTTACTAAGTCAAAAACCATAATTACTAAAATTTCAGCCTTTCGCAGCATTTAGAAAAAGCTGTTATAAGTTATACTTGAAAACATTTTTATTCAGCAAAGACAGCATTTAAAACTGTTGTTAAAACTCAGTTTTTAGTTAAATTATAGTTCAAAACAGAAAAGACAGCATTTCAGAAGTGCCGCGGTAACTCAGATTTCAAAACAAAGGTTTTATTTGATTTCAGCAAAAACTGCAGACCACTATAGCATTTCCAGAGAATGCTATAATAGACCTGAGTTCAATATTAGGCTATAAGTTCAATTACAGCAACTACAGCATTTCAGAAATGCTGTAATAGCTCTTTTTACACAATTTTAGTTCAATTCAGAAACTATAGCATTTCTGAATGCTATTAAAAGTTAATTCCAGATTTTAGTGTATTTCCAGCAACTAAATAACTTCAATTTAAAACACATAAACATTTTAAAACTCATATTTTAACATTTAAAATGTTCATTTACATATCATTTAACATATATCTTTTTCACAATAATTTTTTTATAATTAAATCCAATTTTCAACAATTTACTTAATAAATTTAAGCGTAAAAGTTTCCAATTCTTCACATTTCAACAAATAACTTAACACTTCAAATTTAAATTACCATTTCACAAATTTAACTAAATTTCCAATTTTATTTAATTAACTTAAACCTTTAATTAAAACCAAATTTCACATTTCCAAGTCAAGTTATATTTTAAAAGATCACTTTTAAACATTCATTTATTTAACCACTTAAACTCATAGAAAAATCAATAATACTTTAATAAATCGCTTAAATTCAAATTTAATCAAATTATCATATTTTACCATTTTCCAAATATAATTAAATTTCCATTTTATTCATATAACTTAAATATCATTTTTAACCAAAATTCCAAATTCCAAACTTAAGTTATATTTCAATAATCCAATTTAACCATTCATTAATTACATTTTAACTCATAGAAAAATCATAATTTCTTTATTCTAAAACATTTCAAAATCTATTTAAATCAAATTTCATAAATTTATTTTTAAAAATACTTAAAATCGTCCAAAACACTTTATAAAATAACCACGTGCCTGTATATAGTTTTCTAACCTAGGTCAAGTGATACGGATATGTATCATTTCAACCCGTAGTTTAAAAAAAGAAAAATCCGGGTTATATCATTTCAAACCCGCAATCCCAAGTTAAATGAATGAATTTGAAAACCGCTCACGCCTATCATTTCAGCCCATAACGATATTCCCTTATTCTAAAGTTCGTTCGGGTATGTATCATTTCAACCCATAGTGATTCTAGTCTACAGGGAACTTGCAGTGTGATAAACAAATATAAATGAATAGAATACATTATATAATAGTAACGGATGATATAACAGGTGTATAAACATCATATGATCATAACATAGTCAAGTTTAACATGATAATATATTTCTACAGATTCACAGGGTGTCAATTTACTAGTTATATAGGTACATATTGTCTGGTGAGAATAACTCACCTGTTAAAGCTGGAGATTAGCGATCAAAACACACAGAATAGATTCCAGAAAGCACAACAAGCATGATATAGCATGACTTTTGATTTGAATGAATGGAGAGCCTTGATATTTATCTTGTAAACAATAACCAAACAAGACAATATACACATAAATATTCAACGCAAACAATGTTGAAACAATGAAGATAAGAAGCAACAACGGAATAGATTACTTGACTGTGCTTTAACCATTCAAAAGCTCGAACATAGGGTTCATTTTCTCAGCCATGATGATGATGAGTGTGGGAGAGACAACGTTAACTTCCTCGAATACATAAGACAAAACAATACAAACAATATAAGTTTTCAAATGCACAATACGATAGAATAATATAGAATCAACTGCACGAATCAAAGTAGAATTGCTTTGCACTTGCTTACAACAACCTTCAGGTTCAGCCATATGGTGTACTACAGGTCTAAGGCAAGATTTGGATCAGGTTTTGGTTGCCTAAGGGCCGGCCAAACATGTTTAGAGGATAGCAAAAGGTGAGTATGCATGAAACAACACAACAAGGCAAAACAATGTCACTTTAACATGGATTCAAGGCAATTCAAGGCTCGGCCAAGGCTCATGGGGCACGGCCAGAGGAGTGGGCTCCAAGGTGATCATGTGGCAGAGGGTCCAGGTGGTGCTGGAGGTGGTGTTGGTGGCGGCCATGGGTGGTGGAAGGTGATGGTACCAAAACTAGGTCAGCTTGAGTGCATAGGTGATGAATAGTGCTAGTTTAGATGGATTTTTGTGATGATCTTCATCATGGCTTGGCTTGGCCTGAGGAGGAGAGGTGTTAGGCTGTGTGATGGTCAGAGAGAAGTGGTGGTGGTGGTCAGCCACGGCTTGGAGGAAGGGGAATACAGCTATGAAGGTGGAGAGCATGTGAAAATTCAAGTAGAAAATCATAAAAAGACAAGAAGAAGATAGAATTGTTTACCTAAGCTTTACAAGGAGAATAGCCGTGATTTTTTTGTGAGAGGAGGAGAAATGAATTTCGTGAAAGTGAAAAAAAATGCAGCTGAAATGAGTAGGTTACACGCCCAAAACAATTAAGAGAAGAGTTGGGAAAATGAAAGGTCGGGAGATGGAAAGCCTTAGGAGTTTCAAGAGTTTAAAACTTTTCAAATTTTCTCTATTTCTTTTTAATAAGTTTAAATATCTGGAAATACACATAATTTCAGTTAAAATTCGAAAATGTAACCAAAAAAAATATAAATAAATAAATATTAATTATAAATAATTAAATCAAGAAAATAGCAAAAATTGTCAACTAGGCTAGAAAAATTGAAAATAAATGGTATAAACTTTAGAAAATTCATATGAGCTTGTAATATATTTTTAAACATAAATAATAACATAAAATAAAAATACATTCACAAAATAAATATATAAAATTTAATTTAAATATAATTTTTAATGAAGAAAATAGCAGAAAATAAGAAAATAGCCTTTAAACATGAAAAATAAATACAGTAAATTTTGGAAAAATTCTATTATCATTTTAAAAATATAAAAAGACAAAATATACATAAAAAAACATATTAACACATATTAAAACAAAATATAAGAAAGAAAGAGTAATTTATACAATTTAAAATAGACAAAATTGTTAAATAAACAGTTTATACTCAAAATTGAAATGTACATAACTTTTACATTTTAACTCCGTTTTCAACGAAACGAAAAGCAATATTCATGTTATTAAATCTATTTTCATAATAAAAGATAAAATTTATAATTTCAAACTTTTAAATTTTTAAGTTTAAAAGTCAAAGTTTGACTATTTGACTAAAATTCACATTTTCTGGAAATATTAAATTTAGTCATATTTGGAATTCAAATCCACATACAAAATCAAAGTTTTTCTATTTACAATAAAAAAATTTATTCTTTTCATAAATAAAGCTTTTAAATCTGGAAAAATCACTTTAAAATTAATTGTAAAATACAGGGTTGTTACACAAATCATTGTTTAATTTGAATTTCAAACTAAAATCAATATGTTATTTTACAAAATATTTTGATTCCATATATATAGTTGAATTGAAAGTTAACATATACAATTATAGATTTCAAATGGCCTAATAAATGGTAGTTATGATTTAAATGTTTTGAATTTATTATATTAAAATCATTCATCATTTAAAATGTTATTTTATGAAACATACAAAATTGTAATTACAAGCATATGAATTAAGGATTTGGATCTACTAAATGGTAATGAATGTAGTAGTGAATTAAGAAAAGTTGTCTAATAGATTATTTTCAATATCAAATTTAGATTTTATTGATATTGAATTTCAAATATAAAGTTTTGACTTTCCCAAAAAAAACTTTGGTCGGAAACTTAATATATACATGTATATAAATTTACTTATTTTAAATATTTAAAGAGGTATTTGAATCGCTAGATCTAGATCTAGCAAATTCTAATAAAGAAATGAGTAAATTAAGTAGTGTTTGTTTCCTGATCTCCTTCCTTTAAAGCCATATATTATTTCAATTTGTATCTTATCATATATAATTAAATGCATACGTATTTAAATAACAATTTTGAGACAACAGATGCGTATATAGATGGCGAAAATGTCCGTTATTTATGTAAACCCAACATCTATGTGCTTAACATTAAATATGCACACTTTATTATATGTTTCACATGCATTATACTTACACATGAGTATATTATGATATACTCATATATATACAAAATACCTAATAATTAAATTCACCGATTGTCTAATTAGAAAATTAAATAAAAATTTAAAGTAATTAGATCAGATCTAATAAATGAACTTAGACTTTATAGGCCTAATAATATCCAACATGGAATTTTTTTTGAAATTTACTTATTTAACCCACTGCATGCTAGCCCAGTTCCATCAAAGTAACTATATTGTACTTTGATTATAGTCTAACACATGAAATCATGATCATGTTACGACCATAGTTGGGTACATGTTGCACTGCTTAAAGTGAAACACTATTTAGGAGTGTATCTATCTCCTTCGTTGTAAACCGTTAGTATCATTATAATTAGTAGTCAACTTAAAATCAAAACTCTAGCCAAAGTAATAAATGTATCGATAAATGTTATCGGGTTGAACCAAGAACTTTAAAGTGGTTTATGCAATTAATTAAAAAAATATTATTAGAGTTTTTGACTATTAACCAAACTATAGATATCTCATCTGACTCTTATATATTTATATTCCCCTAGGTCAGTTTACTACATATATTCATTATATTTATAACGATCATATTATTAATGCAAATATTTAATATTAAACAAAAAATTAATTAAAGTAAACTAAAATAATATGTACATTATATTCATATATTTAAAACATAATATACAAAATTAACACATATGAAGTTTTAATACAAAAATTAATTATAAAATTAAAACGCCAAGTTCTTTTATTGATGGTCACTGAATACGACTTAGTGTAAACAAATTGTTCTCATGTAAATACATAATAAGATTTAAGGCAAACTAATGAAAAGAATTTTTGAAATTTCCACCTTTTACCCCGTTGATAATGCACTTTATCCAATAATGGCATCAAAGCCCACATTATGTTCACATGAATAATGTAACATCCCGGCTTTTTGTATGCTTTAAGCAGACACAGGTGCTAACTCAAACCATACAGAAGGGCGGATTATTATTGGGGTGAATAAGAAAGGCAGGGAAAGAAAAACAAAACAGAATCTCGCAGCGGAATGACAAAATATAATAATCAAATAACAGTTCATGAAGCTGTATACAAAACATTTGATTATACTTATACAATACAAAATATGAGTTACACGTATCAGAGATAAATAAATAATGCAGCGGAATAGTATGAATGCAGTGGAATAAATATAGTAAATAATAGTAGCACAAATCTTCGTCTTCGTCTTCTAGAAATGTAACGACCCGGAATTTTGGTCGTTAGATTTTGAACATTTAATTCAGTTTAAATGTTGAATGTGGATTATAATTTGATTCGAATTAAGAAATTTGGTTAAATCATTAAGATTAGTTAAAATATCAAATATGGCATTTCAATTGGATTTGAATAATAATAATTAAATATTTGAAACTGAGATAATTTGTGAATCTGGATGTAAATGGTTATGAAAATGGTTTCTAAGATTTATTTTGAGTCTAGTTTGATTTTAATTTTTATGTTGGACTTTTGGATGGAATCAAAAGTTGATAAGTTAAATTTGGAATTTAATATTAATTTAATAATGGAATTTAATATTATAATAATGTAAATAATCAGATTTTGATTCGGGATGAATCAGAATGATGTCTAATGTGAATGTAAGTTCTATATGATTTATAATTAAGTTAGTAAAATTTTAAAAGTGAAATTTTAAATGATTTCGACGATTTTGAAAATCGCTCGATTTATTCGACTAGTTAAAATAGCCTTTCGGGGCACAGTCTCAGAATTTGACAAAACCAGTTCCATTGGATCCGTAATAGTGTATTATTATCGGATTTCAATTTTCGTAGCGTTTGGAGTTACGGTTTGCTCGTACGGGTGAGAAACGCGTTGAAATTTAAATCGAAAATTTAATATTTCAGATCGATTTAAAAAGCTATCTTCCACATATGATTGAATTAGCTTCCGAAACACGTTCCATTGTGTTCGGAATGCGGGTAAAACATTATAATCGCCTGTCGACATGCGTCGTTTGGAGATCGTTTGAAAAAGTTGTTTTAAAATGGATTTAATATTAAAATAATATTAATGAACGTATATATATACGTTTTTTCAGAGAAACCCTAGCTATTCTCGGCCGCCGTTTAAAACATTTCATGGCCGAAAAACAACCTCGTTTCTCCCTCGATTTCTCCTAATCCACCAACATCTAGCAGAAATCACCAACTGGACAATTGTAGATCTCAGTGAGATCACATCCAACGGTGGATCTAAGTCATCGTCGCCATTTGAAGCAGGATTTATAAGAAGAATTCTTTGGTTTATTCTGAAATGGAAGTGTATTTCCCTGAAAAGCCAAGTACGTTCAAAGCAGATTTTTAAGTAAAAGTTTAAAGGTTTTAATTTTTTTTAAAAGGAACGTTTTAAGAAACTATCTAAGTTGTAAAGGTTTTTAAGAGGGTAATTATTTATTAAATTAGTATAGTGGTATAAATTTTAAAAGGGTAAATTGGTATTATGTTTTAAAGGAAAATTATTAATCTTTATAGTTTATAAAATAGTTTTATTTTAAAGATAGTTTGGTAAAAGTTTTTTTTGAAAACTTGTATACGATTTCATAACTCTTATTTTAAATTTAGTATGACTTAACTTTTAACTTAAATAAAAATAGTTTATATTTTATAAAGACGTTTTATTTGAAATATTTTTAAAAGTATATATTTAAATGAAGTATTTAAGTAGTTTTAATTTAAATGTTTTAAGGTATATTTAAGAATAAAGTGATTTAAATTATTATAAATCTAAAGTATTTGGACTTGGATTTTTTCAGTGGAAATAGAAAATATTTGGAAAATTTATTCCGTAAAGGAAGATGGTTTGAAAAACTGTTTCAAGGGTGGAATTGGGAATATATCTTGTGAAGATATTTTGAGATTAATAAATAATTTAGGTAATTATTTATTGTTTGAGGGGTGTTTGTGAATGTTATTTGATAGTTAAATAACCGGCTATCAATATTGGCCAATGCGCTGATCGTTTCGAAGAGACCGGGATCGGGATTAATTTCTCGAAAACCACTTCGATCCGGTTTGTACGTTTTCATGGAAAAACGAGTTTAAAATCGAAGATGGAGCAATGAAGTGCAAGGGCTAGTCGCTACTAATCCTGAGGGTGATTCCAAAATGGATGTAGTCGGAGTAGTGCCTTCGGTTCCGTTCGAACCCGGGACGGACTTGTATGGATGAATGCTTCCAGAACATCGTCAGGTGGACGATGAGCATTCTAAGTTATATGTTCTAAAAAGGTAACGCTTAGCCTCAAGCCTCATCAACCGGGAATGACTGAAAATCATGGGTTATGCAGCAAGGCTATGTGGGTAGCGCCCATTAGGGTGAGGTCATCCCTGTCTAGATGTCCCTTTTTATTCAGCTTAGTGGTGCGGTTGCTGATCCCAACCGCGGGGTGATCTTACTCGGAATTATCCAGTAAGGGGTAGTTCCGATCTTGTGTTGCAGGGGGTCGGGCGTGGTCCTCAGTACGCTGATATAGACCAGGTACTGTGACAGGTGGTGCCCCTGTGCCTAGTCATTAGTTGGAAATACATTTTCCCTATGCGCCTGTACGGTTTTGATTGTGCCCAACTATTACTGAAACGTGAGATGCAAGCATTTCAGCTAGATTCTATTTTACTTTCTATAGACACTATTATAATATCTGTGACATCCCGGATTTTGGCAGTATTATTTTAAATAAATATTTAATTAAATTAATTTAAAATACAACTTATTATTTTAAAAACAAATATATATATACGTATATATGCATTTGGGAGAAGCTATGGGTTGGAATTAACAATAAAGAGTTTCAAAATATTTTAATCATGAAATCTATCTCATTTAACTTTATTAATATACGATTTAAAAATATATATATGATATAATCTAGACAATAATAGTTCAAGTAAAATAAGCTTATCAATATTAAATCTAAACATGAAACAAGTATATTGTTTGGAAATAAATATAAATTTAATTTAAATATTGATGGTTAAAATATAAGATAGAAATAAAAATAAAAGAAAACAAGGATTAAGTAATTTTGGTATACATACAACATAAACTGGAAATTTGAAAGCACAAATGTATAAAGTTAAAATAAGGCAAGTGTATAAACTAAAACCTGAAAACTATAAAACAAAAATATCTTCATTCACAAGACTAAATCTGAAGAGCTGAACCGGACAAAACATGTATATGAATTATTCCAGCTAAAACAAACATCTCTAAAACAAGATATCTTCATTTACAAGCCAAATGCATACCTGCTAAGTGTACGTCTTCGTATTAAATATCAATATACACAGTAAAAACATAGTTATAATATGTAAACACATTTGGAAACAAGGCATTTATTGCCATCAGCTCAGCCAACATTTTCTCCATTCAAGATATTTAGCAATCTGTACTTTTCAGTAATAAAATCTGAGCAACCAAAACAAAAGAAGGAAACAACTTAACTAGATAATACCTTTCTTGAACATCTTGTTTTCCCTTTTATATATATATGTGTCCATCTTTCTGTCTTAGGTTCGTTCAGTGACACATAAAAAGAAAAAAAATGTAGTATCTGAATTAATATCATTCAATTCAAACAAACTTCATTAAAAAAAAAAAAAAAAAAAAAGAAATCAACTTAACATCTCAGCTATGAATCATTGCAAACCAGAGAGATCAAGAAAATTTCCAGCTTGAAATTTCTCAGGCCTGTCTCAACATAAAAGCAAGTTCTGTTTTTTTTTTCTGGAATCAGGTGAGTGAACACAAATTTTTAGAAGACTTAAGTTTAATTAAAACCTGAGTGTATGATTCATGGATGATATTGTGGTTGCATATGTAATATATATATAGCTCTGAGTTATATATATATGAGTGTTCTGTGTAAATTTATGTCACCTGGACTTCTCTGTTTGTAGTTACAGAGTTAAATATTTTAAATCAAAATTAAAAATATTATCGTTTAACCTTTGTTAGGTATAAAGTATCAAACAAAGCAAGTTGTTTAAAACTTAAATTATGGCCTAGAAGTTGTTTTAAGTTGGACAGTGAAGTATTGACCCTGTAAATTCAGTTTACAGTGAAAAGATGATCATAGGATAAACACAAAGATCAAAGAACATCGATTCAATTTCCTAACTTGAATTCCCTTTTAAAAATAGGATTTTTAAATCTTAAATGGAATTTTTTAGTTAGGTATGTTTCGAGTAATTTATAGATGAACCGGAATTGCTTTTTAATCAAATTCCAGCGATCAAGGAAATATTGGATGTTGACGTTTTGCACGAGGTAAGTTTGGTAATCGATGGTATCAGGAAAATTGTACAATAAATTTTCTATTGTAAAAGATGATGGAACGAGGCCAGATTAGGGCTTAGCACTCGGTTTGGAGGTGGTTGGATACGGGGTGATTTCGTCACCGCGGATTGATCGAGCTGCACGAAATTGTAGAGGAGGGTAGAATGGGGTATCAGCGAGGTGAAGCCGGAGTTATGCCGCCTCTGATGGCCGGCGAGTGTGGGACGAGGCGTTTTTGCTTTGTGAGTCGAGTTACAGTTTCAATCGATAGGCCAGATTTTGATTTTGAGTTTGGGAAATCGAGTCGAGTTTCGTTTTCGAGTGTGGTGATGTTTGGTGACTCGCTGGAGGTGACGCGGTTCGCCGGAGCGCCGGCGAAGTGTTGTGCACGTGCACGACTTTGTGATGGTGTCAGGAAATGGATGATGGGCAGTTCGAGTTGTTACTCGAGAAGGATGAGGAGTGGCTTCGGGTGAGAAACTGAGTGCGTGAGTGGTTCCAGTTGTGAAGATTTGAACTTAATCATAACTGAAGAGAGAGGAAAAAGGGGGGGGGGGTGGGGAGAATGAGAGGGAGAACTCGGGTGTTTACTCGAGTGAACATAGGGATGCTCTCGTGTTTGGGAGTGTGTTGACTTTAACAGTTTCAAAATTTTAAACAGTTATATATATATAAAAAAAAAAGAGGGGTTCAAACTCGGAAAAAGAAGGGTTGGAGAAACTCGAAACCTGTTGGAGTAAAACCTGGGTTTGTCTCGGTATAAATAAATTGTTGACAAATTTTAAGATTTACAAGGTTAAGTATAAAATTAATTATCTTTAACTATTTTAAATGATAATTGATTATTAAATGTTTGATAATTAAGTTGAAAGTATTTTAAGTTATTAAGTTAATCCTTATGATGTTTAAAAGCTTAATTTAGCAAATAATTGAGTAGTTTTAAATTAAAGGTTAAGGGTTTTAAATTTTTAATTAAACTTGAAGCGTTTAAGTTAATAGGATTCCAAGGTTAATAATTGAGGATAAATTATTGGTTATTAATTAATAATTAAAGAGTAATTAATTATGTTTTATTAATTAGTAATTAAAGAGTAATTAATCTATGAGATAATAAAGGATGTAATTAAAGAATAATTAATCAAGGGGGATTAATTAAGATGAATGATTAAAGAATGATTGATTAATTGAATTCTAATAGATTAATGTTAAGTGAGCAAGTTTAAGGTAACCCAAGTAATTAAAGATGCTGATTAATTTAATTAGAGATTAATTAGATTAAATTGGAATTATATAAATCTTGCTTATGGATGATTTAATGATATTGGATGACTTGGATTGTGAATATCTCTGATATTGAGTTATGAGGTACAGTGATTTAATATGATGGATTGAATAGTAATAATGTGGAGTATCAATTGATAATTGATTTTTCCGTGTGACTATGATATCTTGTTGATTTGCATCCACTTAAACTGGAATTAGAAATGACATTTAAATCGAAGAGACCGGGGTCGGGTAATTAGTAAATACTTGAAACCACTTCGACTAGTAATCAAATTTCTTATAAATTTGATATGTAAAATTAAACAGGCTGGTATGGAATAAAGTAATATGGACATTTAACCTAAGAACTGAGGTGAGTGATAAATGTTTGACTATAATAAAGTAAGGGCTCGTAAAAGGTACGAGTTACCCTGGTTTTCACATATGATTTAAACCTTGATATTTCAAATTATTTGGGTTTACTCACGCTGGTTTCCAGCCTGACCCGGGTGTTACTTTAATGTAATGCTCGGGTCAGACCGAGTATTACAGATTTTCAGGTAAGGACGTTCTGGAGCTCAGGAGATGAGCTGGATAACAGGAACGTATGGAGTGTATTCCGCTGTGATATATTGTAGTTGTTTGAGACATGTTGTTTTGTATATGTCCAGTATTTGTATATATGTTGTAACTCCGATGTATTAAAGTGTAATTTAACTGATACATTCTCTTGTATAAATAGTATTATATGATATTATATTTTGATCCGCTGCGAATGTGAGATTCTGTGACTTGTTTTCTGTTTTTTTTCTTCTATCTATTTCTTCTTTGCCTAACTATCTGGGATTTTCGAGATCGAAAATTTCGGGTCGTTACATATCAGACGGATTTGATAAAAAGTGTTTTGGCTATCGTAAGGTAAAAACGCGACATGTTTATTTGTGGCGTGGTCTTACGAGATGCTTTTGATTTCAAAGGATTTTTGAAACTTTAATAATCAGTTTGGATGTATTTCTCTCAAGCTGGTATTCCAGACTGACTCGGGTGTTATTTTATTATAATGCTCGGGTCCGACCGAGTATTATAGATTACAGGATAGGATGCTGTGGAGCTCAGGAGAGGAGCTGGAGTTCGAGACGTATTATTCGTACTTGTTTATTCCGCCGCTATGGTTGTTTGAAATTGCCAGCGGTTGTGAGGCAGGCTGATATAACTGCTAGGCTGGTAATTGTTCTTTACTGGTGATATACTCTGATGATGTATTGTATATAACATATATGGTTTCATTTTGTGTAAAGATATGTTATTATTTATTATATTTTGTTCCGCTGCGATTGTGAGATTCTGATGTTTAGTTCCTTCTTTCTTCTATCTTCTATCTTTTTCCTCAACAATCTGTCTTTTTCGGCACTCGATCGTCGGCATATTATACTGTGGGAAATTTTGTGTCGATTTTCGAGGGTTGAGAAGGGCGGGTCGTCTCATTTGGTATCAGAGCTTTGGTTAGCGATAACCTAGGCTTTGGTGGGGAAAATTACTCATTAAAAATTAGAGTCAATAGTACTCTATAATGAGTTTGAGTGTATTAATAGCTATGAGCATGTAATTGTTAGTGAATATAAAACTGTTTTTATAATGTGTTGACTTATCGATTGAGTGTTTATGAATTCTAGTCGGTACGGGAAGTACAACCGTAACGATAGGGGTTTCTAAACTCTTAAACAAGATAAACCGACATAGTATTGTTTTTAAAGAGGGTAAATGAAATAATTTTACCCAAAATTATATTTTGATATAAAAGAGAATGATTTTCTGAAATTATTATATATATATTTGGATGTTTGGTTGTTAATATTATAATCAAATAAGAATCTAAAATTTGGAATGGTTTATAACCAAATAAAATTCTATAAGTGGGACTTATCCAAAGAAGTATAACTAAGATTTGATTTAAACCAGAATTTAAATCCCGAAAATTTTGAAAGGTGTTTTAGATGTATTTAAAACAAAAGTTTGGGAATTTAAGGTCTTGGAAATGTTTGAAATGTTTTCCAAAATGTTTGAAGGAAATAATGAAGTATTATTTTGGGAATTATTTTTGAATGGAAATTGTTTTGAAAGGAATTTATGGAAGTAAAGAAGCACTGAACTCACTTCAGTCGCTGGAAAATAATCCTGGTGATGATGGCCACATCATCAGAATTCATTTTCGAGTTTCTAAAGTGAATGATTACTTCCGTGGTGATTGGTTATGATATTTGCTTGGACTGGTTTGATATACAAGGTGTTTTAGAAATTTCAAGGGGGAAATTTGTTTTGGTAAAACCAAGTGTTTTGGAATCCGGAGATTTGATTTAATATACCAAAGTGGGTATGTATTATTTATGATTTCAAATTGGATTTGAAATAAATCCGGGCAATGGAATTCTGGAAATTCTATTTAAATAAAGTGAAAGGTTAAAATGAATCAATTATTGAGCTTATAAAGTGAAGTTGATCTAATAAGATATATTCGGATTTAACTCCGGATAAGTTAAATATAAAATGTGAATTGGGATTGAATTTAATTGGACATAAGGTTGAAATGTAAAATGATTATAATTATGGGTATAATGGTGTAATGAAGTTTTATACCCTTAAGTTATTAAGTGTTATATATGTAATCTGGAATTGTGATTATAAGGTGAAAATGAAAAAAATGGGAAATATAAGCTTTTAAATAAATAAGTTGGTGAACTTATGAATAGGAAATGGAATTGTGAAACCAAAGTAAGATGGTTGGTATTTTATGGAAAATTCAAAAATTTAAATTGGATTGAGAAATAAAATTGGATCGAATTGAATTTAAATTAAATTAAATGAATTTGAGTTGAATTTGGATTGAATTGAAATCAAAATTCAGTTGGGTTATAAATAATATTGAATGGAATTAAATTCTTATTTAAATTAGTGAAGGAAGTGATATGAATTTAAGTTGGCCAAATAAAATTTAGTTGAACTTGAATTAAATTAAATAGAATTGAATTGAAAGAAAATTTAATTTAGTTGGAATGATATTGGATAAGTTAAATTCTCACTCAACTGAATTCAAAAGAATTTTTTGAAGGTGGATTTAGTGTAAGCTAAATTTAATAACAAAGGGTAATGGGATGAAAAAAAATTTGGTAGCTTGTTAAAAAATTTGAAAAGCAAAATAAAACCCAGTTCTGATTTAGAATAATTGGAATGGTCATGTTATTAGTAAATTCAGAAATGAATTGAGAAGGTGAATAAAATTTAAAATGGATTGCAAATAAACTAATTGAATTAAAAATTGTAATGGATTGGAATTTGATTGGATGAGAATCAAATTAAAATGGAAATAAAATTTATACAAGAAGAAATGGAATTATTATGGAGTTGAGATAACTTAAGTAAATTGTGGAATGGTTGTTGTCGAGCTTCATGAAATGGTTTTAAATGAAATTTGTTTAGATAATAAAATTGAAATGCAAGCGAAAGGATTTTAATTAATGATTGTGATGAAATAAGAATGTATGAGTTGTAAATGATCTAGAATGGAATGATATTAATATAAACTTAAGTTGGATGATGAACTTGAAGTGAGAGTAGGAATTTAATTTAATAATGGAATTAAAAATGAGGATGTTTGGGTTGTGAATAATTCTGAATGAAGTAAAATTAATATAGTTTGAGTTGGAATTAATTTAAAATGGTTATAAGTTTAAATAGTTGTTATTTGTATAAATAACATTAGAATTTGCATAAGAAATTAGTCGTTTGTCATAAACGAAGTAAATGAATTAAAAGAAGCAAATAAAGTTGGTTATTGAATCAATTGGAATAAGTGGAAATTCAATTAAGTGGTTATGCATATAAATGCAAGTGGATCGTAAAATAAATGCAAATATATCAAATTTAAAATAAAAATTTGATTTGTGAATCAATTTGGAATTGAATAGGAATGAATTTATGTAAATAAGGCTTGTAAAACCCCTTTGATGTGAATATGAGATTAATTGGTACAAAGATGAATTGGTTGTGTTAAATATGAATTGTATGTAGTAAACTTGAATGTAAATCATTCGAGTGGAATACAATGAAGTTTGAATTTGTAAGGAAATTAAAATAGCGTTGAAACCTTGTGGTTGCTTATAAAGATGGTTTACTTGTAGAATTATGAAAGTTGTTTGTTTGGTTATGTAATTGATTTGTTTGGCTAAGACTAATGAATAGAATGTTGTCAAAAATATCATATTATTGAAAACTCATGTGTTTGTTTGAGTAAGTACAGGTACGAGAGGCAATCGATAGAGTTAGAGCGCATATATGCAGTATAAATTAGCCGCTCCTTTTAAAATGCTTAAATAAGGTACGCCTACGCAATAAAATTGGAAAATGATAATATATTGTGATATATTGTGAAATATTTTGTTTTCCGATCGTGTGGGTCGATGTATATATATTTATGTCTATTGTGATATTATAAAAGGCTCTCTGTACAAAGGAGACGCTGTCAAAAAAGTTCAAAATTTTTGGGATTTAGAAAATTTTTGCGGATTTTGAAATTTTGGTTAACTAGGAAAGTGGTTTTTATAATAATGTTGAAAACAAGCTTTTGAGTTAAAATAAGCAAATGGTTTTGGAATTTAGCTAAAAAGTTTTGGTGAAGTGATAAGTTTTAACTAAGTGAGTTTGGGTAAGTAAATGAGTTTAGTAGCATTTTTCTACCTTAACAAATTTCGGGGACGAAATTTTTATAAGGGGGGAGGAATGTAACGACTCGGAATTTTGGTCGTTAGATTTTGAATATTTAATTCATTTTAAATGTTGAATGTGGATTATAATTTGATTCGAAATAAGAAATTTTGGTTAAATCATTAAGATTAGTTAAAATTTCAAATATGGCAGTTCAATTGGATTTGAATAATAATAATTAAATATTTGAAATTGGTATAATTTGTGAATCTGGATGTAAATGGTTATGAAAATGGTTTCTAAGATTTATTTTGAGTCTAGTTTGATTTGAATTTTTATGTTGGACTTTTGGATGGAATCAAAAGTTGATAAGCTAAATTTGGAATTTTATATTAATTTAATAATGGAATTTAATATTATAATAATGTAAATAATCAGATTTTGATTCGGGATGAATCAGAATGATGTCTAATTTGAATGTAAGTTCTATATGATTTATAATTGAGTTAGTAAAATTTTATAAGTGAAATTTTAAATGATTTCGATGATTTTGAAAATCGCTCGATTCATTCGACTAGTTAAAATAGCCTTTCGGGGCACAGTCTCAGAATTCGACAAAACCAGTTCCATTGGATCCGTAATAATGTATTATTATCGGATTTCAATTTTCGTAGCGTTTAGAGTTACGGTTTGCTCGTACGGGTGGGAAACGCGTTGAAATTTAAATCGAAAATTTAATATTTCAGATCGATTTAAAAAGCTATCTTCCACATATGATTGAATTAGCTTCCGAAACACGTTCCATTGTGTTCGGAATGCGGGTAAAACATTATAATCGCCTGTCGACATGCGTCGTTTGGAGATCGTTTGAAAAAGTTGTTTTAAAATGGATTTAATATTAAAATAATATTAATGAACGTATATATATACGTTTTTTTCAGAGAAACCCTAGCTATTCTCGGCCGCCGTTTAAAACATTTCATGGCCAAAAAACAACCTCATTTCTCCCTCAATTTCTCCTAATCCACCAACTTCTAGCAGAAATCACCAACTGGACAATTGTAGATCTCAGTGAGATCTACACATCCAACGGTGGATCTAAGTCATCATCGCCATTTGAAGCCAGAAAATGGCCGGGAGGAGCCGCCGTTTGTTTGTGTTTTCATGGGAGATGTGAGCGCCGAGCTCGTCGAGGCGGGTACCGTTGGAAGGAGGGAAGCACGACGCGCCATCTGGAGCTCGTCGATTAGGTTTTTGATCATCGTGGTGGTCGCGTAATTAGAGGAGGAAGGGCGGTTGTGGGTTTCGAACAACCCTGGGGTCTTGCGTACGTGAAGATGATGAGGGAAGAACTGTTTTCCCACCATGATTTCCTTTTTCAAATTGAACGGCCAAGATGCTAGGTTGTAATATAATAAAAAGAATTGTTTTATAAATTATATTCTAAACTTTAGGATAACATATCTTTTACATCCGTGATCAGATTCCGACGAAACAGGATGTGCTGGAATTGTAGCGACGAGATCTACGCTGCAGCGCAGATCTGGGAACATTTGGAGCAAGCAAAAATTTTGGATTAAATCGGACGGTTCGATTTAATTTAAAATTTAAACGCTCATCGAAATTCAAGGTGAGTTAATCTTACTCACATTTGGAATTTCAACTGATTTAAATAGTTAATATTTAAATAATTGTGTGATCGGTTGAATATGAATATTAATATCAGTCTGGATTGATATTTGCTGTTGTGCTAACATCTGTGGATGCTGGGAAATAGGTTGGAGGGATCCAACTGGATTCCTCACAATATAGGTATTATCTTCATAATCTGTGATGTATTTATTTATATTCCGTGATAGTTTAATTTGGAATTTTGTTATGCTCTTTTATGGTTGGATAATATAATTTGGTATTTTAAAATATCAATAAAATGAAATGGGGATTAAAAGGGAAATGAAGAGGAATTTTAAGGAATGGTTTTAAGGAAATTAAATTCAGGAAATTGGTTTGGAATTTGAAGTGTTTTTGAAATAGTGTTTTAAAAAGGAAATGAGGAATGGAAATTTATAGACTGGGTTTATAAATGAAATGGAATATTTATCGGTGGATAAATTTTGAAAGATAGATTTCCGGTGGGAATTTCTATAAGAGGGGCAAATCGTTTTAAAAATAATAGTGGGATTATTTTTAAAAAGGATGGAAAGTGTATTTTTACTGGGAAATGAAGTATGTTTCGAGAGGACTTTCAAAGTATAAACTGGAAAGTTTAAAAATGTGTTTTTAGAATATTTTAGGAAAATTATTATCTTTAATTTCCTTTAAGTGAAAAATAAATATTTATTTAAGTAATTATGGTATTTAATTATTTTAAAGGTAAATTAGTATTATGTTTTCTAAAGGAAACTTTAACATAGATATTTGATATAATAACTTTATCTTAAAAGAAATTTTGATTTAAGTTACTCAAGGAAACTATATGGAATTTTCAAAGGTGTTATTTGAAGTAAAGGATTTGGTAACTTATTTTAAATAAATTAAGTATATATTCTGGGAGTGATTTCCAGGAAATGGGAATGTGATTTAAAAATAAATAAAGGTGTTTATTTTTAAAGTGTTGGAAGAAATTTACGGGATTGAAACGTAAATTTGGATTGAGATAAATCAAGCAGGATTTATAAGAAGAATTCTTTGGTTTATTCTGAAATGGAAGTGTATCTCCTTGAAAAGCCAAGTACGTTCAAAGCAGATTTTTAAGTAAAAGTTTAAAGGTTTTAATTTTTTTTTAAAGGAACGTTTTAAGAAACTATCTAAGTTGTAAAGGGTTTTAAGAGGGTAATTATTTATTAAATTAGTATAGTGGTATAAATTTTAAAAGGGTAAATTGGTATTATGTTTTAAAGGAAAATTATTAATCTTTATAGTTTATAAAATAGTTTTATTTTAAAGATAGTCTGGTAAAAGTTTTATTTGAAAACTTGTATAGGATTTCATAACTCTTATTTTAAATTTAGTATGACTTAACTTTTAACTTAAAGAAAAATAGTTTATATTTTATAAAGCCGTTTTATTTGAAATATTTTTAAAAGTATATTATTTAAATGAAGTATTTAAGTAGTTTTAATTTAATTGTTTTAAGGTATATTTAAGAATAAAGTGATTTAAATTATTATAAATCTAAAGTATTTGGACTTGGATGTTTTTAGTGGAAATAGAAAATATTTGGAAAATTTATTTCGTAAAGGAAGATGGTTTGAAAAACCGTTTCAAGGGTGGAATTAGGAATATATCTTGTGAAGATATTTTGAGATTAATAAATAATTTGGGTAATTATTTATTGTTTGATGGATGTTTGTGAATGTTATTTGATAGTTAAATAACCGACTATCAATATTGGCCAATGCGCTGATCGTTTCGAAGAGACCGGGATCAGGGTTAATTTCTCGAAAACCACTTCGATCCGGTTTGTACGTTTTCGTGGAAAAACGAGTTTGAAATCGAAGATGGTGCAATGAAGTCAAGGGCTAGTCGCTACTAATCCTGAGGGTGATTCCAAAATGGATGTAGTAGGAATAGTGCCTTCGGTTCCATTCGAACCCGGGACGGACATGTATGGATGAATGCTTCCAGAACATCGTCAGGTGGACGATGAGCATTCTAAGTGATATGTTCTAAAAAGGTAATGCTTAGCCTCAATCCTCATCAACCGGGAATGACTTAAAATCAGGGGTTATGCAGCAAGGCTATGTGGGTAGCGCCCATTAGGGTGAGGTCATCCCTGTCTTGATGTCCCTTTTTATTCGGCTTAGTGGTGCGGTTGCTGATCCTAACCGTGGGGTGATCTTACTCGGAATTATCCAGTAAGGGGTAGTTCTGGTCTTGTGTTGCAGGGGATCGGGCGTGGTCCTTAGTACGTTGATCTAGACCAGGTACTGTGACAGGTGGTACCCCAGTGCCTAGTCATTAGTTGGAAATCCATTTTCCCTACGCGCCTGTACGGTTTTGATTGTGCCCAACTATTGCTGAAACGTGAGATGCAAGCATTTCAGCTAGATTCTATTTTACTTTCTATAGACACTATTTTAATATCAGACGGATTTGATAAAAAGTGTTTTGGCTATCGTAAGGTAAAAACGCGACATGTTTATTTGTGGCGTGGTCTTACGAGATGCTTTTGATTTCAAAGGATTTTTGAAACTTTAATAATCAGTTTGGATGTATTTCTCTCAAGCTGGTATTCCAGACTGACTCGGGTGTTATTTTATTATAATGCTCGGGTCAGACCGAGTATTATAGATTACAGGATAGGATGCTGTGGAGATCAGGAGAGGAGTTGGAGTTTGAGACGTATTATTCGTACTTGTTTATTCCGCTGCTATGGTTAATTGAAATTGCCAGCGGTTGTGAGGCAGGCTGATATAACTGCCAGGCTGGTAATTGTTCTTTACTGGTGATATACTCTGATGATGTATTGTATAACAGATATGGCTTCATTTTGTGTAAAGATCTGTTATTATTTATTATATTTTGTTCCGCTGCGATTGTGAGATTCTGATGTTGTTTAGTTCCTTCTTTCTTTTATCTTCTTTCTTTTTCCTCAACATTCTGTCTTTTCCAGCACTCGATCGTCGGCATATTATACTGTGGGGAATTTTGTGTCAATTTTCGAGGGTCGAGAAGGGAGGGTCATCTCAAATAAGGTCTTCAAATCCTGAAATGCTCAGGCTGACCCGAGCGAATTAAAAAGACAAAACACTCGAGTCAGAACTAAAAGATCTTATGTGAGTTAAATCAACGGTAAATAAATATTAGTGTAAATAGCATCGGAGATGTTTACGGTGTTTGACATCTCCTATCCAGTGTCTAACGTGAGTGCAGTAACTTAAGAGATGTTCGGGATTCACATCTCCTAAGGATCCATTAAACTATCTACTATGTAGTACAATACGCTATTATAATATGTCTACAGTAATATAAACTATTAAAATAGCGTTAAGGTGTTACCCCCCTTAACACATTTTATATATTCCCATAGTCTATACAGTACCGTAATCTCCTCCGTACTGGGCGTCGTCAGAGGGAACTCCATAGGTATGGTACAAAACAAACTCGTAGAAGGCGCGCTAGGGTAGGTGACACGGCACAACTAGGCAATGCCTGGGTAGATATACCAATTACACTTCCGGACCGGTGGTAACGCATAGCAGCTACTACCGCCCACCTCGGAACACGCTCCCAAATCAAAAATAAAGGGGTGGCCACCAAATCAATCGCAAAGTCAGAATATAGTATCGAAGGAATGTGCCCGATCAGAGGAATGACATCACTTAGCCCGTCAATTGCTCCTGTTTTAGCCACCTTATGCTAACTCACGGGAGTTAGGTCCACGTATGTATACCTTTAGGATCGTCGCCACCATCCTACTTCGTTCTGGAATCTCCACCGCGTACACAGTTGTCAAAGTGGTTTTCGGTATTGGCAGAGAGTATGACAATATCTGATCCTGGTCTCTTTAACAACCAATCGCTTATTACACACCGGGTGGTTCTTTTACATTTCCAAAATCATTTCATAATTGATATCAAAATATCATATTCTCAAAACCATCACTTTCGAAATCATACTCACTTGAAATCATATTCACTTTCAGATCATATCATCTTTGAAATCCCAATTCTTTCAAAAAAAAACATATTTCCAAATTTGGTTAAATCCTAACTTCAAAATCATCATATTTGATTAATTATAACATTTAAATCCCAACTTAAGTTATAACATCATTTACCTGTATTTGCTTTTAACCCAATGATTAGAATATAAACACTTCTACTTTACTTAGCCTGGAATTTAGAAAATAGTTTTAAATAGTTATAAATAGTTAAAATAGTTATAAATAGAAAAACTCTATAATATTTTAATATAGATAAAATGTTTTCTTGCTTTAAGATAGCTAGATAGATTTAAATAGATTAAATATAATTAAAATAGATTTAATAGCTTTAAAATAGATTAATTAGATTTAAAATAAGTTAAATGGTTCAATTAGTTTAAAAGTTTAAAAATCTTAAAATTAAAGTCTTTTAAAATAATATATTTTAAACAGTTTATATTAACAATATGAATTTGAAATTTATATCAATTTAAACTATTTATTTCATTCCAACACATTTTGACCATTTCAATGTCCCAAAACCATATTTCAATTTTCCGATTCAGAATTCTAAATAAAAATTAAATTCAATATCGCTTAAATCCATGTTGAAACATCGATTTAATTACTCCAATTTCAACATATTTCAAAGTTATACTTCAACGATTTTAATAACTCAATTTCGATAAACTTCACTTATATTTCAAATTCACTATAAAATTTCAATTTTTATTCCTTTAACCGTTCTTTTAAAACAATTGAATTTTTTTTTATAAAACTCGAAATTCGATAAAATTCAATTTATATAAATCAAATTTTATTTCAAAAATATCATTTAACTCAATGCAAAATTTAAGGATTCAAAATCATTTAAATTTAACCCATCCGGTGTCCGTATATAATTCTCTAACCTAGGATCAAGTGATACGGATATTTATCATTTCAATACGCAATTTAAAATTTTATATTTACGGATATATATCATTTCAATCTCGAAAATATTTAAAATCCAGAAAATCGCTCAAGTCTATCATTTCGACCCATAACGATTTTTCCTTAATCTATTGATCATTCGGGTATGTATCATTTCAAGCCATAGTGAAGTTGCAGTTTATAACGATATAAAATAAAACATCCATTCATCCAATATCAACAATCAACATCAAATACAAACATCATCCAAATCAATCAATAAATATCAATATAGAACTGATAATCAATAACAGGTATTTAACTGGCAATTTATATTCAATAATAAATTAAATAACGATTTAATTCAAATAAATTCAAATTAACTGAGATGATGATTTAATATATACCAAACAGTTATAAATAAATTTCTAATCACATCATAAATTTAATTTAACAAACATAAGAAATTTTAGAAATTGTCAGTGGGTTAAAACACTTTAAATCGAATTTAAACCCAAAATTCAAACAGTCTCCAAATTCATTCAAACCAGCGTCAAAATGCTGGGAATTTTGATACAATCCCAATGAAACAAACTGCGCATGAATCTGAACTTATATGAAAAAGTTATGATAATTAGAATATTGAAAAATTCTGGTCCTGGGTCGACTTCGGGTTCAACTTCGGTCTGCCGCCTCAAATCCCCGGTGCTTGCTCTGAGTTTTTTGCCAAAACGACTCGAGACCCGATTCATTTTCTTCCTGATCCGAAGTTGCTGCAGGGTTTTTGCCTCTGAAACCCGAAGCGCGACCCAAAGTTGCTACACATCCGCATTTCTTTTTTTTTCTTTTTTTTTGAAATTGAAATTAGGTTTTGGAATTTGGGAATTAGGTTTAATGAAGGAGGAAGAAGATGTACGTGCAGAAATAATGATATGAGAAACAACTAGGGTTTATAACAGCCTATATATAGGCGGGGTTGGATCGAAACGACTACGCGACCCAAAAAGCCCGTTCTGACCCCGAAATGAAAATAGGTTATCCCATATATTCAAATAGATGTTTTCGATGGTTTTAAACTCAATGGAACAGGTTTCAGGTCCTAATTCCGTCGTATGAAGAAGTTGGCTTAAAATCAGCTTATTTCAAATTGATTTCAATTAAATTTATTTCTAGGCGTTTCGAGCCCGTACGATCAAACGACAAGTCCGATTACTACGAAACTTGAAATCCTACAATAATTTACCATTACAGATCCGATGAAACTGGTTTCATCGAAATCCGAGTCAGTGGCCAAAATGGCTATATTTCATTTAATTAAATAAATTAGTAATAAATTAATTAAATCATTTTTTAATTCAACATTTATTAACTAACAAATTTTATCAATTTTGATTACCTGGACATATATAATAATTTATAGTAAATTTACATATCAATTTCAGTATTGATTATTTCAATAATTACAGCGTTCAAATTCAACTGCAATTAATCCAATTAATTAAAGTTTATTTCAAATAAATTGATTTTATTTGATTCAAATCTTTATACTCAATTAATTATTATTCTATAAACATAGCTAACATTTGTTTTACACTTCATTACGTTGATATACTCAAATTTCCATCTTTATTTGTATTAATTACTATATTTCAATTATATTGAATTTTGTCAGTTTTACACATTAAAAATAATTTAAAATCCCAATTAATTATTTTATCTTGGTTTCATTCTTTTTATTACATCAATTATCATATTATGAATAGAATTTACATTGGTTACATTTTATTGATGTGATATCCCGGAATTTCTGGCAATATCAATTTAATAATCTGTATAAATAATTAAATTGATTTGATAATCTTTGTTAAAAATGTTTAAATTGGTTTAATAATCTTCTTTAATAAATATTTATTTGGTAAATTTTATCTTTTAAAAGTTAATAAAATGATTTCTATTTATAACGTATATATATAATTGTATATATTGTAAATAGAAAAGCTTTGGGTTGAATTTAACAAGCAAAAACATAATTTTCAAAATTTAATATGTAATTATATATGTATATATATATATAAGTTGATTTTAAATTGATTTTCTTTAATTTGAGTTTGAATTTAGATTTGAAATTGAAATTCAAAGGATTAATATATTTAAAATATTTGGATTCTAAATATATGTATAAACTTTTATTTATGAATATAATTGATTTTATTTCTTTTAAAAATTATATATATATATAAATAAGTGCTTAGTAACTAATTAATTAGGTATAATCTTACATTAACTTTTATTAACATTTAAAATAAATACTAATTACTTTTAAAAGACATGTGTTAATAGTTAATCAACTCAAATGACAAATGTTAATATTTGGGGACAAGTGTCATTTTAATTTGTTTTCTTTTATTTTTAATCATTTCAACTTATATAAACCTATTTCTTTCTCTTCATTCTTTTTCTATTCCTCTTTTCAAAAACAAAAGAAACTCGGTCCTATTCTCAACAACAAATCTGATAACCAACATTTTCTAAAACCAGAAACATATTCAAATAAATTAGCCTGCATTCATCTTCAACCTGAGATGAACTAGCCTGCAAACATTTTCTTCCTGGAAATCAAGCAGTCCGTCTCTTCTCCAAACCTGAGATAATCTAGCAAGCAAACATGAAATTTAAACAACAAGCATTCCAGTTCCATTAACAAGCAATTCAAGTTTTAAAAGCAAAAGCATATCAAGTTTAAAAGTTACAAGCTTTTTCAAAAATCAAAATGGAAGCTCTGTTCTCTGTTTCTTTATGACTGGTGAGTAAATTTCTTTTAAAAACAGATTAAACTGATCTTATGCTTGATGCTTGTCGAAGTAATATAGTATGTTATGTCTATATAAATGCATAGATGTGAATGTATAGGTATATAGTGTGGTGCATGTGAAATATTTGAAAATCTATACAGACATCTCCTCAGTTTTATAACCTTGTGAGCAAACTCAACTTAAAATATATCTAAATGATCTATGAATTGAAATCTCAGAAAAGTGAGTAACTTTATTTTTAAGAGTTAATTATAAAATATGGTTGCATGCAAATATTGTTGAAAATCTGTATGTATGAATGTATTTATGTGTGCATGTCTGATTGAATATGTGTTCTCCTCTGTTTTATATTACAGAGATTAAATTTAGCTCAAATTCCAATTTCTCTTCCTCTGATCTCTGTTAGGCTGTAGTTTTCAATCAAATTAAGTTTGTTTTAAACTTGAACTTGGATCTAAAAATAGTTTAAAAATGTTTATATAGATATAGTATCTGTAAATTAAGATTTACAGTAAAAAAATATAAACATGTTAAAATCAATGGTAACAATTCTTTGATTCAAGTATATAACTTGAATCAGCTTGGGTAAATATGATTTTTAAGATGCAAATTATGATTTTTAAATTAGAATTGAGTGTGCATTTCGGGATTGTCTGGAAATTGGTTTTTGGGTGATTTCTGGTGATCAGATTGATTTAGGGAGTCGTGGTTCTTCCTGGAGGTGGAGGAGTGATCGGAGAGAAGTGTAAAATTATCTGATGGTGATGCAATTCATTGTGGTGGCAGCGGTGATGGATTCTAGTCAGTAACCCTAGTTTTTACTAGACTTAATATTTTGATTTGTTTGGCATCTCTGGACGATCGAGTGTAGCCAAAGTTAGGGAAATGGTAGAGGATGAATTGACAATGGTATGACCAGAAGCACAAGTGTTCGGATGATCGGAGGCGATGGCTATGGTGGTTTCTCCATCGATGGTTGGGTTCCTGAGTGTGGTCGGAAGTCTCGTTTTCATTTTCCGGCGAGTTTGACGAAGCTGAGTGGTCGAGTACATCAGCGAGTTCCTAGGCGACTGGCGGATGACCGGAGAGATGGTCAGAGTCGGGTAAGTTCAACGTGCACGTGCACGTGTGCACCTTCGAGAGTCTGGGTTGGTTGGTTTGGGAAAGAAAGAAGATGCTCGGGGATGGTCTCGGGGAAACGAGAGTGCGACTCGAAGTAAGTGGGTGATCGCGAGAGACACGGGATAGGCTCGGAAATTTTTGTTCGTTGGCTCAGGTATTTTGTAAGTATACAATCCTGGTTTTAATTGTAAAGTAAATTTAGTTGCCAGGTTTTAAAATTTTAAAAAGGGAAATCGAGTTCAGGTTTTAAAAAGCAAAAGCAAGTTTAAATTAATTAAATTTCCAAAAAGAATGTTAGTCAAGTTTTAAAAGTATGTTTAAAATTGAATATGTTTTCAAAATTTTAGATGTTTAAAATTGTTTGTTTTATTTTAAAGTAAATATAAACTAGATTAATGTTGTAATTGAATTCAAAAGTGTTTTCAAATAAATGTACTAGATCAAGTTTTTAAGAAAAGAAATTTAAACAAGTTTCTAAGTAAGTTTCAAAAATAAAGATTAAACAAAGTTTTTAAATATACTTAAAGGAGATAAGTTTTAAAGGATATTTAATTAGAGTGTTTAATTAAGGTAAATGGTTTATCTTAAATAATTAAGGTCTTAATTTAGTAATTAAAGTCTAGTTAATTAATTAATTGAAGATAGCTAATTAATGTAATTAATTTAAGATAATTACTTTGGTTTAATTAAGGATAATCACTTTGGAAATTGATTGAGTATAATTATTGAATGTAATTAATAAAAGAAAAATTAGTAAAATAAATTAAAGGTTAATTACTTATTTGTAATTAAGAATAATTAATTAATAGAGCAATTAGTGGGTAGTTGATGAACTAAGAGATGAATCATTAACTAGAGGTTAATTAATGGAAATAATTAAAGGAATTTATTACTTAAGGTAATTAATTAAATAATTTTGATAAGTTTTAAATTAATTAATTAAGTTTAATTAATTTAAGATAATCACTTGGTAATTTGATAAGAATAATTACTTAAATGTAATTAATGAAGTGTAATTACTTAGTGTAAGTAATAAATGGATAATTACTAAATGTAATTAATTAAAAAGATTAATTACTTTATGGAAGTAATTAATGAAAGGTAATTAAGGATTAATTACATAGATAATTAATTAATGTGATTAATTAAAGTTAATTAATAAATAAGATTAATTAAGACTAATTAATTAATGTGATTAATTAAATGGAATGCAATTACTTAGTAAAGTAATTAATGGTAATTACTGGATGTAATTAATGGAAGATGATTTAAGAATGAAAGTAATTTGAGTTTAATTACTTTTTGTAATTAATCAAGGGATTAATTAAAGATAATTAATTAAGGAATAATTAATTTATATAATTAAGTAATTAAGGGAAGTTAATTATTGAATGAGATTAATCAAAGGTAATTTATAAATGTGACTAATTAAAGATTAATTATTAAATGTAATTAATTTAAATGGAGTAATTAATTAAAGAAGTAATTAAGAAATCATTAATTAAATATAGTTAATGATGTAATTAAAAGTTGATTAATTAAGACTAATTAATCAATAATAAGAAATTAAAAAGTAATTAATTAATGTAATTAATTAAGGATTAAAGTGATTAATTATAGTTAATTAGTTTATAAAGTAATTAAAGGTTAATTACTATAATGGTTAAGAATAATTAATTTGTGAAATTAATGAAAGACTAATTACTTGAATGTAATTAAAAGATAATTAATCAAGGATGATTAATTGAAATGAATAATTAGAGGATAATTAATTAATTGATTTATAATTAATTAATGGTTAAGTAAGTAGGATTTATAGAATGAAGTAATTAATTTAATTCAATTTAAATTAATTAGAGATGATATAAATCATTACTTATGGATGGATGATAATACTGAATGCTTTGCATTGATTGATATCTCTGATGAGATATATGCTGTATGATATGGATGTTAGTTGAATTGTATGGATTATCTGATAATGTGATTATCTGTTGTAAATTATCTGCCTTTGTGAATAAAGATAATAAATTAAATTGTTTTAACCTTTAAAACAACTTGGCCTTAAAAGATACGCTTTGGATTTCGATGAGACCGGGATCGGGTTTCCGTATACCGGATTTCCAGGTCTGGAGACCCGAATACCACATCGATCCAAATTAACGATAGGTCGTGAATCAAGTGAAGATGAAGATTCAGAGTGCAAGGGTTATTGTCGTTAACTCTGAGGGTGATTCCAAAACGAGTGTAACGAGATAATGCCTTCGGTTTCGTTCGAACCCGGAACGAACTTGTATGGATTGAATGCTTTCAGAACATCGTCAGGTGGACGATGAGCATTCTAAGTGATGTGTTCTTTTCTAAGGTAATCGTGACCTCAAGCCTCACAAACCGGGAATGGCTAAAACAGGGGAGGTGCAGCAAGGTTAGTGGGTAGCACCCAAGTAGGACAAGGTTACCTCTGTCTAGATGTCCCTTTCTATTTTCGACTTAGTGGTGCGGTTGCTGATCCCAACCGTGAGGTATCTTGTGCGGGAATTATCCAGTAAGGGATGTTCCGACCTTGTGTTGCAGGGGATTGGGAGTGATCCTCGGTACGGTGATCTAGGCCACGTACTGTGACGGGCGGTACCCCAGTAGCCCTGCCATTGTATGGAATCCAATCTCCAATAAGTGATAACGGATTTGATTGTATAACCCACTTTGTTGGCTAGTATGCTGGAATTTAATAATGTAACAATTTCAGCTATTTCTTATTTACTTGGAAACCCTAGACCTATTATAATATAACCGGATTTCCTATCAATGTTTTGGTTAGCGTAAGGTAAAAACTTTTCCATGTTTATGTGTGGGAAGTCTTACGTGATACCTTTGTTTTCAAAAGGTTTTGAAGTTAAGCAAGTTTAACCCGTTTACTCACACCAGACCCATGTCTGACCCAAGTGTTTATTTTCTGTTTTATAAACTCTTGGGTACTCAAATTTTTACGAGTAGCCAAGGGATTCAGGTTAGCTTTGACGAGTAATCTGGAGGAGTAATGGAGCAGGAGGCTTTAGCGTTGTAGATAGATAGTAGTTTCCGCTGTGTTATCTCTATGATAGTGTTTTGTATTGTATCGAGTTGTAATAACTAGACAGATGTTTATAACTGTCTAGTATGTGATGTATATGTTGTATAACTCTGATAAGTGTTGTATACTATGTAACAGTTTATGTTATTAATATAATTTATTCGTTCCGCTGTGTGAGATTCTAATGTTGTTTCTTTCTCTCTTCTCTTCTTTTCTATTTTCTACCCCTTTCTTTCTTATTGACGATACGTCATTCTGTAGAATGAGTGGCGGGTCGTTACAATTGAATTAACATTCTTCACTTACCAATTTAATCTACATTAACTGCAACAATTAAGTAAATTGATTGCAATTGATTTCCAATTAAATTTAATATATTAAATAAATAGGTAACTTATAACACTTAACACTATTTACCTTAAATCGCATTTATAACACCCTTAAGTTTATTATTGCAAACAAATGTTACAACTTACCTATATAGCAATAATTTTATTCAGTTACCATTAACTATATATTATTATCTTAATTAGTTTAGTATTTACATTTGTTTTCTTAATTTCACTTTATAACCAAGTTATGCCATTTACTTTATTTCAATCAATTGGAATTCCGTAGGAATTGTTAAAATTTAACTTACACTACTATTGTTACAATTCATTCTAGTTATTATTTCATTATTAAATTACAAATTTTTATTTCTCTTAACTCTAAATTACAAAATCTTATTAAATGAACAATTTTAATTATCGAAATTTTACGGGTCGTTACAAATAATTAACTAACATGTAGGGCGGTCACTTGGAAAATCCAATTAGATGGTTGTCTAAGAAAAAAATCAGATAACTAAGGAGAAGGTTACTCTAATTAAGGAATGTTCTACTGAACGGAAAACCACCTATCTCCACACCTTTACCTAGCTCATCGAAGTGGTCCGTTTCAAGGGCATGGCATATTGGAAATTCAAAAGTGTTTTGCACTTTAGGTCGACTCAAATGTGAGTATTTGAATATTACAAATTAAGTTCATTTTTTTAATTTAAATACAATTTTTTTTTATGAAGAGTTATAAAATGCAAATTCATATTATTTTGAATTTTTATAAATATAAATATTATATTTTAACTAATTAAAAGGTTTATTTAATAAAGAAATATATATGAATTTATATAACTTAATGAATTATAATTTTTTTTGCAAGGCCAACGGGGTTAAATGTTCCCCTACACTTTATTAAATACTTAAATTTACACAAAATTTACAAGCAGCTAATAAAAAGAAAACAGAGGTAAACTAGAAGGATGTAATAAGAACAGACATTTAAATAAAGCATCAAATCACTAAAGTGATAAGTTAAGATAAGCATTGCAAAGTGAATTCCTCTGATGATTTCATGACATAGTTCCAATCTATTCTTGCTTTTTCCATTGAAGACTCTTGCATTTCTTTCCTTCAAAAATACTCGTAGAAAAACTTTAAGGATTAGCAGAAGCTCATATAAATATGGAACCTTCCATTTTGATTCCTTATATATGCTTTCCCACTCCATCAAGCTGTCATGAACTGGAGGAACAAATCCTCCTTTGTTTTTAATATATTTCTATAGGAAAATGGTGAAAGAACAACTGAAATATAGGTGGTGATTATCCTCAGGGGCACTACTACAGAAAAGGCAGGATGTACTGAATGTCATACCTTTGTGATTAAGGTTGCAAAGGGTATGAATAGCATTCTTTAATATCTTCCATAGGAAAAAGTTAAGCTTCTCAGAGTTTGTATTGTTCCAAACTCTTCTATACCATGGAAAATTGTGAAGAGGCAGATGCTCAGAGATAGCATTGTATAATAGACTGGAGGAGTGTTTCTTCTTGCTAGTACACCATACATATTCATCATTATCGACTAATATATAGGAAGTGTTTGAGTAAATGCTCTATAAGGCATTCATTTTATTACAGCTAGACCTTGGTAGCTTTATTATACCATCTCTAATATAATCCACTGCTTTAGCTTGTAAAGGGATACTAGATTGAATTATCTCCTCATAGTTAAAACAGTTTTGAAGAATTATACTTTAGCAATCCACGGAACCTTCCAGAACTTAGCTTCATTGTTGTTGGCAAGAGTTATGGTAATATAAGGAAGGAGAATCTGCCTTATTTTAAATATTTCATTCCATATCCAGCTAGAGGAGGGTTTTGCTTCCATAAGCCAAAAGTCTTCTGCTTTAAGATTGATAGATTTTTGATGTGAAGGCCTCTACGTTGCTTAGGCTTTAAATATATTTGAAGGTAATTGGAGCAAGCTTCCTTGAGCAGATGGAACCAGACCATAAAAATCTGATCATAGCACTCCTAATCATGGTGATAAGCTTAGCTGGGAATAAAAAGGAACTGCCCCAATAACCATTCATAGAAAAGATTATGGAATTTATTATGGTTAATCTGCCCGGTTGACTCAAAACTATTTTGCTATCTGTTCAAGGTGGAAGTACTTCTCAAACAAAGGAGTACGCTGAGCTATAGTAATAGAATTATTGCTAAAGGAATACCAAGATAGCTTAAGTCATTATAAAAGGGTTGAATATTGGTGATTGAGAGGCAATAATCAATCTAAGGACAAGTAAGTCCTACTAGCAGCATGTGAGATTTAGAGGGGTTAATATGCAGCCCAAAGAAGGTAGCAATGTGAACATGATGCAGGATAGGGATGATGGGGATGGCTTTGTAAATATGATGATGTCATCAACAAACGCAAGAGAGGTAATTAGAGGGTTTCTGCATTTTGGGTGAAGAGAGAATTTCTTTTGCTTAACTTAAAGAAGCAATGCATGTATGAGAGATTCCATGATAATGATGAATAAATAGACAGAAATAGGGGATCCCCTTCTAAGGCCTTTAGTGCCTTTAAAGTAGCTTATGGAATGGGAGTTGATCATGAGAGAGTAGTTTACAGTTGACATGCATTTATGTTTCATGGCAGTGAAGGCAGTAGGGAAATTCATGGAATTGATGATGGAGGTGAGGGCTGACCATTTGATAGAGTCAAATGCTTTCTTAATATCAATTTTGAGCATAGCTCTAGGAGAAGCATTGATAGAGGAGTAATTGTTGAGAAGTTCATGAGCTACCAAAATATTATCCAAGATGTTTCTAAGGGGAAGGAAAGCGGACTAGTTCGGGGAGATGAGAGAGGCAAGCACAAGCTTAAGTCCGGAAGCAAGAATTTTAGATATGACTTTGTATATGATTTTGCCAGAGGCAATGGGTATGAATTAAGAGACATCAGAGGGGCTACCGACCTTAAGAAGTAAGGAAAGATTTGTGGAGTTGATTGTCTTGCATTTGGAGAAAAAATTATGAGTTACACTGAGAACATCCTTTTCTATTATTTGCCAGCAATGAGTAAAAAATATGGCATTAAACCCACCAGGCCCACCATAAGCATCTCTCCTAATATTGAACACGATGCTTTTTGTTCCACATCGATGACAGGATTGGATAGAATGACATGATGAGAGGAGTTTAACTTGGGTAAGGAAAGAGAAGAAATAAATGAATCATAAGTTTGGGTGTCTTCTTGGCTGCTAGGAGAGAAGATTAGTAATTGAGAAAGGCACTTAATTGCCATCGGGGACTGAATGAGTTGAGCCATGATGATCATCTATTTGAGAAATGTAGGATTTGGATTGTTTAATTTTAAGGAAGCATAAAAGTATTTAGAGTTTCTGTCTCCATCAATGTTCCAATGCTCTCTATATTTTTGTCTCAACATTTTAAGTTCTGAATTAAGGGCTTCAGTAAGCTTTGACGAGAGCTCACTTTCAAGAAGACTTAAGGAGGGATCAGAAGAGTTATTCATTCATTTGTTGCTGAACCAATACAAGTTCATCCGTGATGATAGTGGATAATTTTGAGCCATTTCCAAATTTGTTTTTAGCCTATATCTTAAAAATATTCATAGTGTTCTTTAGCTTCTTCTGGAGCCTGAGCACTGGCCTTCCAAAAGTTCTGATGCACCAAGCCTGTTGAATAATTTGCAAGAAGTCAGTTTCATTAGTCCAAGAATCAAAAAAAAAATTAAAATTTGATTTAGTTTTAATATCACTGCCCCCAAAGGAGAGGATGAGAGGGCAATGGTCAAATAGGATTGGCATTGAGACATGAATTTGAGAATTTTAGCCAGGTTGAGAGAGATTTAAAGTTGGAGAATGGGTGATCAATTCTAGTCAGAGTTCTTACACCATGTTTACTTTTGTTAGACCAAGTAAAAGGAGAACCATTAGATGGTATATCAGTTAATGAGGAGTTGTGGAGAGCATCATTCAAAGGAGAGATATCTCTTGCAGATAAAGGGGTGCCACCAAAATTATAAGATGAAAGGAATGAGCAATTAAAATCACATATCATGATCCATGGGTAGGATTCCTATCAAAGTAAGGAAGGAGGTTAAGCATGTTGATTCTTTGAGAAATATAATTTTCTACATAGATAAATGTGAAGTACATAGAAGTTAATGAAGGGAGATGTAAGGCATGTGCGTGAAATAGTTGATTATTTGAGAGAATAGGGGAAAGAAGGAAGATTGAGGGGTCATAAATGACCAACAGCCTACCGTATGGGGCAACATGCAAATTGTCAATGGAGGACCAAGAAGGGTTAATGTATTGAGAAGCTCTTCTAGAGAGAGTTAAGTTTAATTTCATTTCAGAAATAGAGGTTAGAGATGGCTTTTGTTCATGAATGAGTAGCTTGATTTGATCTAGCTTAATGTCTAAGTGGCACCTCTTATATTCTATGCAGTATGCAGCAATGCTATGCATCATTGGGATAAATAGGGGATTTTTTTGAAGAGTTTCTTGTACTTCTATGAGAAGTTGAAATGGTGTTTTTAAGGGTAATGTTTGACAGTAAGAGAGGATGATCATCATCTGAGTTGAAAGGTGAGATAGATAGGCTTGACTTTGAGGAAGAACTAGATTTTTGAGAAGATAAATTTTTGGATTTGTGTTTGATCTTTTGCTTCTTCTTGTTTACTTTATTGGAGGCAGACTTACGAGAGTTTTTCAAATGATCAGAGAAATTGGATTCAAAATTCATGATAGTAGGAGGAGATGATGGTTGACATGTTAGAAAAGAAGAAGGTTTAGTTACAGAGGGTGGAATGCTTAATGGGGGTAGAAGTAGTTGAATCAAATATAGAATAGTTGCCAATAGATAGTAAAGATTCAAGAGGGAATGCGCATGTATCAGTGTGAACGTGCACAGAAGGATCAGTTTGATTAGTTTCATATGAATTTGAATTTCAGGAGATTAAGCAGTAGAATTATAAGACAAGTGCATGGATTTTAGTGCAGGAGAAGCATTAGGAGGGGATTTTGATATTAGTTTCGTAGCATGATTAGAGAAAGAGAAGAGTTCTTTATTTGAATTTGCATTAGGGGATTAATCTTACGGATGCACTGTAGCTTGATCAAGTTGCATGTTTGAGGAAGGGAGACCAGAATTTAAATATGCAGGGTGCACCAAGCCCGAACTATGCTCAGAGGAAAGGTACAAGCTGGCTAAATTGCTCACATCCAAAAACATCAACAGAACTAGTATCATTAAAGAAATTTCTACTGTTATTTCTTCATCCACTTCAATAATTGTTTCAAGAGCAGCAAAGCTGTTACTAATTCCCAAATTGACCTTTTGAGTAATAACAGGATCATTTTCCTTATCTAGTTAGTTGGCAAGATCATTTGTTTCGAGTTACTTTGCTTTCTTTAGTTATGTCCATTTTAGATGTGCTATGATCTTCACTTCTTGCACTAACAACCTAAACTTTCTGTTTTTTAAAAAAAATCTTTTTGCTCGCAACTTTGGCCCAAAATTAACTTTCTTAGCATTATCTCCATTTGCTTTAGGGCTTATCTTCCTTGTCTGCTTACTGCAGGAGTTTTAGGATTATCATTTTGATTCTTATTTTCATTTCTATCTTCGCTATCATTAAACTCAAAGCAGTTATCAACAATATGCCCAAAAACTTTACAATGCTTTCAAATTTCTAGTCTCCATTGATAGTATACATGTATTTGCTGGGTTCCACCATCTGGAAGTTGAACAGGGAAGGATTCAGCTAGTTGCCCATTAGGAGAAATCTTAACTAAGCATTTGGCATACTGATTCTCTCCAGTTTCTCAGTATTTTCATCCAGATAGATAAGTCTCCCCAACCTATTTGCTAGCCAATTTACGCCTATGGGAGACCAAGTGATGCAGCGCATACCTCAAATCACCGAAACCCTAGATCGCTCCTCCTAGATCGCGAGGACGAAGCAGCTCTGAGATTCCTTAGGTCGCGAGCGACCTACCTTAAGTCGCGCAACCTCGCTCCAGCCCTAGGTCGTTCCAATTTACGTCGCAAGCTTCCTCATGTCGCGAGTAGATATTCCAGTAGGTCGCGAGACCCAAATCCTTATGGCGTGAGCAGATCTTTAAGTCGCAAACGAGCTATGTTAAGTCGCTCCAGAATCTTTAAGTCGCTCCTCCTGATGCCGAAGAAGCTTAGGTCGCGAAGAAGCTTAGGTCGCGAATTTCTTTAAGTCGCTGATGAATTTTAGGTCGCTCCAGTGTTAAGTTGCTCCAGTTGTTTGCCGCAAATTCTTGGGTCGCTGAAGTTAAGTCGCTGATTGCTTCCAGCCTAGGTCGCGAGCATTTCTTTAAGTCGCTCTGGGATGCTGAAGATTTCTTATGTCGCTGAAGCTTAGGTCGCGAGAAGATGTTAAATCGTTGTTGTTAAGTCGTTTGTTGTTAGGTCGTTATTTTTCTTATGTCGAATGTTGTTAAGTCGAAGGTGTTGTAATTTTCTATAAATAGGGGTGTGTTGTCATTTGTAAAAGAGTTAGTTGATTTTTGAATAAAATTTGGTTTGTGCTTTGTGCCACCATTAAAATTGGAAGTTGAGTGTTATCTCCTTTCCCCATCTTTGGATATTCGAGTGCGCTCGAATCAATAAACTTGAAACCGATTCACGAAATCTCGTGCGCGAGATCAACGTCGAAGAATCGTAGATCTTCTAACGCGGTATCGTGCGCGATCAACGTGTTGGAGATAGCTAGAATCCGGTATCTCGAGAGATCAACGGATTTGGGCACTTGGGTATCTTCAATTCATCGATTCATTTTGTTTCACCGATTCATTTTCCACGAATTCATCAATTCGTGAGTTGTTTGATCCTATAGGCTGCGTCATTTGGTATCAGAGCGAGGAGACGAACTTTTCCAAGTTCGTTGGGTGTGAAGTTTCGAAATTTGAAGTTTGGTGTTTGGATTTGTTGAAGATTTGACAATGCCTCCAAGAAGAGTTAATCGTCATCAGAATGTTGCAGATGTGTATCGAAGAAGAGATGCTGAACAAATGGAACAACGAATTAGTGATAAATTCAATGAGAAGTTTGATGAGGGAATTGGTAGATTGGAAAGGCTCATGATGGATATGAATCAAACTCGACGAAGAGCATCGCCAGATTCAAATCAAAGTGGACATAGAATTTCGCCGTCAAATTCCGAGAGGAGAAGAATGTCACCACCATCGGATCGGGAAAGAAGAGAACCGTCAGTTTCGGGAGAAAGAGATGTGCGTGGTAGCAGAAATGTTGATGGTCAGAATCGACATTGACATCGACATACGTCAGATTTGGAGGAATCCAGTGATAGTGGTAGTAGTTCTTGTCGAAACCGTGACCAATGGCGAAATCGAAATAGAGATTCCGAAGATGATTGTCGATGGGAGTCGGGGATGAAAACAGAGATTCCAGAATTCAAAGGGGGAATGCTAGCGGAAGAGTTTCTGGATTGGTTATCAAATGTTGTAGAAATTTTTGACTTCAAGGAAGTACCCGAGCATCGTAGAGTTAAGTTGGTTGCTACACGATTGAGGGGAAGAGCTATGACATGGTGGCAACAAACTAAACTTACACGGGAAAGAATGGGAAAGTCGAAGATTGTTTCATGGGAAAAGATGAAGAGGTTGATGAAGGCTACTTTCTTGCCTTATAATTATCAGTCTCTTATGTATCAGCGCTTACAGAATTTGAGACAAGGGACAAAGTCGGTAAATGATTATGCAGATGAGTTTTATCAACTGATTGCTAGAAAAGATATCATGGAAACAGAGGAACAGTTGACATCTAGATTTGTTGGAGGATTGAGAATGCAATTTCAGGATATGGTAATATGTTTGATCCGAGATCCGTTGCTGAAGCACACCAGAAGGCTCTAGCTTGGGAGAAGCAAGGTAGAAGGGGAGGTGGTGCGTTTACAAGTTCGAGCAATCAGGTGAAGGGGGCTAGTAGCAATACTAATGTTTCCAAGGCTGTTAGTAAACCGGTTGTCAATGAAGCTGCTAAGACCAAAGTCAACAACAATTTCAAGTGTTATAACTGTCAGGAGTTTGGTCATAAGAGCAATGAATGCCCGAAGCCTAAGAAGCGAGAGATGGTTGCTGAGGTTGAGGATGCAGAAGTAGAATGTTCCAATTCACCACAGGTTGAGGAGGAAGAAGAATTATTGACGGGAGACGAGGGATATTCTTTAATGGCGAGGAGATCTTGCTTGACGCCAAAGCAGGAAGAGGAGACTAGTTGGTTAAGGAGTAATATTTTTCAGTTGACATGCACTATTTTGGGAAAAGTTTGTAAGTTTGTTATCGATGCAGGGAGTTGTGATAACATCATCTCTACAGAAGCCGTAAAGAAGTTGGCGTTAAAGACAGAGAAGCATCCCAAACCCTACAAATTAGCTTGGCTGAGGAAAGGTGGGGAAGTGAAGGTTGGTCGAAGAGCATGTGTAACTTTTTCCATCGGAAAAAAGTATAAGGATGAAATTTGGTGTGACGTGGTGGATATGGATGTATGTCATTTGTTGTTGGGAAGATCATGGCAGTTCGATAGAGCCGTGCAACACGACGGTAGGACTAACTGCTATAGTTTCATGTTCGATGGCACTAGAATCACTTTAGTTCCTAAAAGGCGACAACAAAGCGAAAGCAAGTTGGAGGAAATCGAGGAACTAAAGACTCTGTTATCTTTGAAGGAATTCGTCAAAGAAGTAGAGGATAGCCCTGAAGTATTTCTGTTGATTGGACGTGAAAGTAGTGAAGCGGTTGAAATTCCTAAGGAAGTTAAGCCAGTGTTGAAGGAATTTGAAGATGTGTTTCCTGAAGAATTACCAAAAGAGTTACCACCGTTGAGAGACATACAACACCAGATTGATCTTGTTCCGGGAGCTGTGTTACCACATAGGCCATATTATAGAATGAGTCCAAAGGAGCATGAAGAGTTGAGAAGGCAGGTGGAAGAGTTACTTGAACAAGGGCACGTACAAGAAAGCTTAAGTCCTTGTGCAGTACCAGCCTTGTTAGTACCAAAGAAGGATGGAACTTGGAGAATGTGTACAGATAGTCGAGCACTAAACAAGATTACGGTGAGGTACAGATTCCCGATGCCAAGATTGGACGACTTGTTAGATCAAGTGAGTGGAGCTGCTATCTTTTCAAAGATTGATATGAAGAGTGGGTATCATCAGATTCGAATTCGACCAGGGGATGAATGGAAGACAGCCTTCAAGACACGGGAGGGGTTGTATGAATGGCTGGTCATGCCATTTGGTCTTTCGAATGCACCTAGTACTTTTATGCGAGTGATGAATCAGATCTTTCGACCGTTTATTGGAAAGTTCGTGGTGGTATACTTTGATGATATATTGATATACAGTGGAAGCACAGAAGAGCATCTACAACACTCGCGGGAAGTGTTGATGATACTTCGTCAGGAGCAATTTTACGCGGCAACAAAGAAGTGCATGTTCATGACGCACAGTGTTTTGTTTTTGGGGTATGTATTGTCCAAGGAAGGTATCCGGGTGGATCAAAGTAAAGTTGAAGCAATCAAGGATTGGCCACAACCCAGGACTGTAACTGAAGTGAGAAGTTTCCATGGTTTAGCATCATTCTACTGAAGGTTTATTCCACATTTCAGTAGCGTGATGGCACCAGTGACATATTGTATGAAAGGAAAGCAGTTTGTGTGGACTGAAGAGGCTGATTCTGCTTTCCAACAGATCAAGACACTCTTGACTACAACACCGATTGTTAGATACCCGGATTTTCAGTTACTATTTGAGTTACATACAGATGCGTCCAAAGTTTGAATTGGAGGAGTGTTGAGTCAGAAGGGTCGTCCAATTGCTTATTTTAGCGAGAAACTTTCTGGAGCCAAGACAAGATACAGTACCTATGACTTGGAGTTCTATGCTATTGTCCAAGCCATAAAGCATTGGAGACACTATTTGTTTCATAAAGAGTTTGTGTTGTATACTGACCATGAAGCATTGAAACATTTGCAGGGACAGGATAAGATTGCAGCCAGGCATGATTCATGGATCGCATACTTGCAACAGTTTACATTTGTTGTAAAGCATAAGTCGGGAGTTACAAATCGTATGGCAGACGCATTGAGTAGAAGAAATCATTTGTTGACTACGATGAGAGTTGAAGTGATGGGGTTTGATGTATTTCCAGATTTGTTTGTTGAGGATCCTTATTTTGCCAAGATTGTAGATGAAGTCGAGAATGGGAGGATGGATGAGTATGTGTTGGTAGAAGGTTTTCTATTTAAGGGAAATCGGTTGTGTATACCAGAGTGCAGTTTGCGAATGAAGATTGTGAAGGAATTGCATGAAGAAGGTCATGTGGGAAGAGATCGTACCTTGCAGTTGATTTCTCAATCATATTTTTGGCCTTCCATGAGGAAAGAAGTTGAAAGATTTGTGCAGAGATGTCACATATGTCAAGTTTCTAAAGGGACAGCTACGAATGCAGGATTGTATATGCCATTGCCCGTGGCTACTAGACCATGGGTTGATGTTAGCATGGATTTCGTTTCGGGTTTGCCAAGAACTCAACGAGGGAATGATTCTATATATGTTGTGGTGGATAGATTTTCGAAGATGACATATTTCATAGCTTGTAAGAAGACCGCCGATGCAGTCCATGTTGCTCAATTGTTCTTTAAAGAGGTTTATCGACTACATGGGCTACCTGAGTCTATTGTTTCTGACCAGGATACTCGATTTCTAAGTCATTTTTGGTTGAGTCTGTGGAAAATGGTTGGGACTAAGCTGAATTTTAGTAGCGCCTATCATCCATAAACGGATGGGTAAACGGAAGTGGTGAACAGATCTTTGGGAAACTTGTTGAGATGTCTTGTGAAGGATAATTTGAAGAGCTGGGATGTGAAATTGTGTCAGGCAGAATTCGCACATAATCATGCCGTTAATCGAAGTACTGGATTCAGTCCATTTCAAGTGGTATATTCAGCAATTCCAAAGGGACCGTTGGATTTGTCGACAGTTCCACTTCAGAAAGGGGTTGTTAAACGAGCTTGTGATTTCATGAATGAGTTGCAGGAGTGTCACAGGATTGTTCATGAACGACTACTTAAGTCAAATGAGAAGTATAAGCAATTGGCAGATAAGAAGCGAAGGAGTGTGGACTTCAAAGAGGGCGATTTTGTTTATGCAGTATTGACGAAAGATCGATTTCCAGTTGGAACTTACAACAAGTTGAAAGCTCGAAAGATTGGTCCAGTAGAAATCTTGAAGAAGATCAATGATAATGCGTATCAGTTAAGGTTGTCGGAAAACGTTCATACGTCTGATGTTTTCAATGTCAAACACTTAATTCCGTATTATGGGGAGAAGCTTGTCGAAGAAGAGGCGAGCGTGAATTCGAGGTCGAATTCTTTCCAACAAGGGGAGGATGATGCAACGCATACCTTAAATCACCGAAACCCTAGATCGCTTCTCCTATATCGCGAGGACGAAGCAGCTCTGAGATTCCTTAGGTCACGAGCGACCTACCTTAAGTCACGCAACCTCGCTCCAGCCCTAGGTCGTTCCAATTTACGTCGCAAGCTTCCTCATGTCGCGAGCAGATATTCCAGTAGGTCGCGAGCTCCAAATCCTTATGGCGTGAGCAAATCTTTAAGTCGCAAACGAGCTATGTTAAGTCGCTCTAAAATCTTTAATTCGCTCCTGATGCCGAAGAAGCTTAGGTCGCGAAGAAGCTTAGGTCGCGAAGAATCTTAGGTCGCGAATTTCTTTAAGTCGCTGATGATTTTTAGGTCGCTTCAGTGTTAAGTCGCTCCAGTTGTTTGCAGCAAATTCTTAGGTCGCTGAAGTTAAGTCGCTGATTGCTTCCAGCCTAGGTCGCGAGCATTTCTTTAAGTCGCTCTGGTTAGCTGAAGATTTCTTATGTCGCTGAAGCTTAGGTCGTGAGAAGTTGTTAAGTCGTTGTTGTTAAGTCGTTTGTTGTTAGGTCGTTATTTTTCTTATGTCGAATGTTGTTAAGTCGAAGGTGTTGTAATTTTATATAAATAGGGGTGTGTTGTCATTTGTAAAAGAGTTAGTTGATTTTTGAATAAAATTTGGTTTGTGCTTTGTGCCACCATTAAAATTGGAAGTTGAGTGTTATCTCCTTTCTCCATCTTTGGATATTCGAGTGCGCTCGAATCAACGAACTTGAAGCCGATTCATGGAATCTCGTGCGCGAGATCAACGTCGAAGAATCGTAGATCTTCTAACGCGGTATCGTGCGCGATGTATGTGTTGGAGATAGCTAGAATCCGGTATCTCGAGAGATTAACGGATTTGGGCACTTGGGTATCTTCAATTCATCGATTCATTTTGTTTCACCGATTCATTTTCCGCGAATTCATCAATTCGTGAGTTGTTTGATCCTATAGGCAGCGTCACCAAGCAAAAAGAGGGATGTACCCATATAGGCACTGCTTTCATTGTGCTACAAACATTACTTATTAAAGGAACCCATTTTTAAGAATGAAAAGTTTATTTCTTATGATAATGGGAACTCCTTCTATGATCTTCCTCATATCATCTTCATATGAGGGAAGGAGAAAAAAATGTTACCATTTGACTTCACATTAATGTTACCTTTTAGCTTCCAACTTTTCTTAAGGTGCTAAATAACAGTGGTGTATGAAAGTGGTTTATCAAGGAAAAAACCAACAATGTATTCACTCCAAGTTGTAGTGCTAGCATGTAATACTTCCAGAGGAGGGATGATAGCCTTATCATAGAACTTTATTTCAAACTGAATAGGAGCGTACTTCCCTACATTTTGTGGTTTGTGCTTAAAACTAGAAGTCCATTCTTGTTCAGAAGTTGAAAGAGAGGAGGAGGAGGAGGAGAGAGGGGAAGAAACAAAAACGGGTAGGATAGGTGAGAAATGTTAAAGAAGGAAAAAGGTTAACAAGGAGATGTTGAAGGAGAGCAGGCGGTGGTCAGGAGGAAGGGGCAAGAGGAAGACAGGGAGGAAGAGGTGGAGCGTATAGATGAAGAGACAAAAGTGATAGAAGATGAAATGGGAGGTACGGGAGGAGAGAGGGAAGGTAAGAAGAGGGAAGAGGACATTAACACTTATTTGATTGGTTTTAATGAATTATAATTTTAATAATATATATATATATATATATATTTAGATGAATTCAAACTCATATAAACTTAAGGGAGTTTACATATGATGTTTTTAATAAAGAAATACATATGAATATATATATATATATGTATATAACTTAATGATTATTAATGTTATAATAAATTAATATATACTTCAAACTTGGAACGAGTATGAAGAAATTAACAATATTTCTTCATCTTTTGAGTTTTTCTATCGAATTGGTCGCTCAAGATCTTTGGCCTTTATTTGAATCTAGATCCGGTGAAAAAATAGGATCACTTCTTATCCATACATCTCGATCGTAAAAGAATCAATCGAAAAGGAAAGAATTAAAATTGGAATTAGCTTAATTCGCGGAGTTAGAAGCCTTCACACAATTCACTTCTGATCTTGATAAAGCTCAAGATCCAGTAAGTCCAACATCGATTTCTTCACATGTGTCAATTAGGTAAATATGCGCATAGTGGCTCCAATGGACATCTTATATCTGAATGCTAACATTTCGCCCGTCAATCCTCCAGGACACAAATAACTCAATTTTAAACTTTTATTTTGCTAATTATTTAATAGCTCATAATCTAATATTGGTAAACAAATATTGGATACTTGATAATTTGAAAGCGACTTTTTAAGCACTTAAATACTGTTTAATTGATTTTTTTATTTAATAATAAAATAAAAAATAACTAGTGATTAATACATACGTACATACATATATACATACATTCATATATAGGGGAATTGGGAAAATGGACAAACTTTTCAAAAAATTTAGGCTAAACGACACTAAGTTTTATTTTTAGGTAAATGAAAAGTGCTAGAATAACTAGCATTATATTCAATTTTTACATTATACAAAATGCTAGTTATGGATATCACTATATTCAACTTTACACTATATACAACAGTTATAATTATCATGGTCCTTCAACCCAAAAAAACTTGTTCTCCTTTGGCCTAATTTTTTTCCAAGTTTATCCTTGTGCTTATTTTCTTCTATATATCACTACGCCATAGATGGCCTATTCAACGAAATTACAAGGTGTTGCTAGCTACAATGTAACGATAGCTATGCTGATTTTTGTCTATTGCAACATTCACTTCAATGTGTTAGCATAAATATCAGCAAAATGTTGTAGTAGCTATAAATATATTCAAATTAAAAAAATTAATAAAATTTTACACCTCAGCGATCCACACCATCATTTAAAACAAAATCTCAACCATCAATCCACACCTTAGCAATTTCTATTTCCCGCTTTACTTTTCTTTCTCGTTCCTCTCTATGTGAAAATTAGGACACGCGATTTTTCTTTCTCGTTCCTCTCTGTGAAAACTAGGGCAAGCGATTCCAGTTGCTTTGATGCTCTGATTGATCGAATCTAGTGTGAGAAACGTTCCTGGTAGCTTGCTCCTTCGTTCTCCTTGATTGATTGCTCGAATTGCTTTGACTTCGTCGTCGGGTGCGATGTGATATTATTTGGTATGTTTTCTGCCTTCTGGTTTACTTGATTATTCTCGATTTTGGTTACACTCGCACGCTTTTGCCGATGATGAATTGGGATTTATTTATAGGCTTTATTTCCTATAATCTCGAGTTTAATCTTTCTGTTGGACTTTGATAAATCTGGTATGTTGGGTTGCGATGATGTATTGGTATGTTGGATTTTGGTTCACTGGCTTGATTTTGCTTTGCCGATGATGAATTGCGATGTGATATTATTTGGTATGTTGGATTTTGGTTCACTGGCTTGTTTTTTATTTCTGATTTGAGCTTGTTAGCTCCTTTCTGCTGCATTTGGTAAACCAGAACTTGAACCTTTGTTAAACTTGTTCACATACCTTTGTACCTTGCTGCATTTGTTAAACCAGAACTTGAAGTATTTGTATTCTGCTATCCTCTTGAAAACTGCTTCACTTGAAAACTTCTGCATTTTTGAAAATCAGAACTTTGAAAGTGATCTTTGGTTTTCTAAAACTGTTGACTAAACTGAACATTGAGTTTTGATTTCCACGATATATACAAACATATGTGTGTTGAGCTTTGTTGGTTTTGCTTGGTCTGGACTGAACTGGTACCATGCTAACCTTGTTCTTTAACATGAACTGATGCTCCAAGTCCTCTGTATATCATATTACTGCCTATGATTCTCTTGTACATGCCTGATGCATTCACTGTTTTTGCTTGATGGGCTGCCTATGTGTACTGCTGTGTTTCTTGCACTGGCTTGTCTACATTTTGCTGAACCTGGTTCTTGTTTGTTTTGTTGGTTGCTTGGCCTTGAGTTGAATCCAGTCGATGACTCGGGTTTGACCTTGTGCCAGGAATGCGGGGCCCCGGACCCCCGCCGGCGCTGCGCCCGGACCCGCTACTCGGCTCGCCTTCGGCTCGGCACTCGGCTCGTCATATATTTGTCACTGTCGGTGTCTGTATAAATTGAAACTGCATATGTAATGAGTGAACTGAGTGATGTAGTGAGGAATATCTGTATATGTGAATATCGGTGTTATATATCATTGAATTGTAAAATAGTGGAGTCAGGAATTTGTACTATTTCAAATGTTGAAATAAAATATTTATTTAAATAAATTACTGTTTGAATATCAAATTCTGTGCAATAGCATTTTATTAAATAAATATTTATTTCTATTAAAAAATCAAATATGCTCTACATTGTGGGCCTTACGGATTCAGAAAGTTAATATCTATAGCAACATTTTGGAATGTTGCTACAAACACCTATGGATGTTGCTATAGACCCAAATATGGTTCTATTGCAACAATATTACTTATGTTGCCTTAGATAGTCAAAATGTTGCCTTTGAGGTCTAAGGCAACGGCAAAAATTGTATCACCCAAATGTGTTGCCATAGACCTATGGCAACATTTTTTGGGCCTGACCCAACATTTTTTTGTGTTGCAGAAGGCCATTTATGGCGTAGTATATATTATATATATAGGAAGAAAAGGGAGTTAAATGAACTTAAGGTAGTATACATTGGATGTAGAAACATATGATGTTATAAGATTATATTTGCCTCCCTTATAATGTCGATAATACTCAATTAATATTAGTTTAAGTTATGAATTCAAAAACACCATCATTTACAATATAAATAGAGAAAAATACATAATTAGGGTTATTAATCACCCTCCAGCCACAATTATTGTGATGTTTATATTATCACTAGATTGGTAAGAATATTTTCAACTTTGTTGAGCACTTTCAAAGGTTACAAAATTGCCCTTAAGCTACTGGGAAATGATGGGTCTTGATTATATAATGCACTTTATGATTTGTTGAGCACCCATGGGGTCATAAAGACAATTAGGAGAAAAATGAATATATGGTTAGGAATTATATATGGATATAATTAGTAAATGTTACTTAATGTTTATGGAGACTACAACTTGTTGATTGTCATTAAGGTCGTAGTAACTTAATAAATGGATCCCAACCCTATTGAAGGAATTTAAGAAATTCCCATATCTCTTTTAGAGTTTTTGAGAGATGTAGAATTAAGTAGGAACCTTATTAGATAAAATTAATAAACTAGTCTAATAAGCATAAGAACATGTATGATGTTATCTAATTTACTCTAATGAATTTGTGTAGATTAAATGGCAACAGTGAAGATATTTCTGAAGTATAACACAACAACCAGTGTGAATTATAAAGACAGGATAAGGAATGTAAAAAATTTCTCTCACCTATAAGAAACTCTAGCATGTAGTCTCCAATGAGCCTAATGCTAAACCGATAATGATGCTACAACCAAACTAAAAGCATCTTACCAATCATTCTTAATAGACCATGAAATTTTTCATTGCTACGTACTATCAACCATGAGCACCGAGCACTAGAGATAGCATGAGAATATGGATGTTTGATCTATATATAAGCACCTACAAATGTTGTATCTTATGAAATACACATCTTAAATCTATGATAAATACAGAATATAAGAATGAAGTTGAAAACCAATCATGTAAGAAAATTAAAGTACTCCGATCTAATTGATACTGTGAGTACATTTGATTAGCTCTAAGAGTACCTAAAAGAGAACATGATTCTCTCTCAAGTAACTCCTCTCTATAATCCTCAATAAAACGGTGTATTGGAAAGGAGAAATCAAACTTTTTTAGACATGGTTTGGTCAATCCTCTAAACAATAGTGTTTTGGGAAAGAGAAACTAAACTTTGTTAGATATGTTTTGGTCAATGATGAGTGATACTGAGTTTCCTCTTTCCTTTTGTGTATATGCACTTAAAACTGAGGCTAGGAGTGAGCATTCGGTCGGTTTTAAGGTAGAAAATGTCAAACCGAATTAGAACTAAAAAAAATTAAAACCGAACCGAACCAAACCGAATCGAATTAATTTTAGTTAATTCGGTCGGTAACCGATTTAACCGAACTAAAAAGGAAAGTAAGAGAAATTACCATATGTTATTATTCAAATGATTGATTTGCTTTAAATAACATAAATTTTTATTTAAAGATATTTTATTGAGTATTTTTTGTGTTTATAAGAAAAATCAACCGATTTATGATAGTTAAACTTTGTTTGTTTAGTACTAAACTAATTATTACAAGTGTTACAACACCGTAACTTTGGATAATATAATAAAAGTTCGGTTAGTTCGATTAAACCGATAACTAAATTTTTTTATTATACAAACCGAACAAGAACTGATTTAATTTCATAACCGAATCGAACCGACCAAAATGAACCAGTTTGGTCGATTAATTCGGTTCTAACCGAATAATGCTCATCTCTAACTGTGGCATATATGTTAAGTTTTGTACCATTTAAAACTGAACCTAAGACCCCATATGATTTATGGACTGGAAAGAAACCCTACCTTTATTATCCTTGGTATGAGGTTATTCGATTTACATTAAGAATGTAAACCCAAGTAAACTTGAGGCAAGATTGGTTTTATGTATATTATAGGGTATCCTAGAAATTATCATGATTATATATTCCATCATATTGAGAAACAAAAAGTGTTTCTTCTGAGACATAACACCTTTTTGGGAAAATAAATTTCTATCATAGGGAATTAAGGCAGTAAGATAGACTTGGATGGGATCCAAGAGACTTCCATAAAAACCGAATATTAAGACAGTAATTTAACACCTGTTGTAACGACCCTGAATTTTTGACATTTGAAATAGAATATTTAATTGATTTTAAATATTTGAATGATGGTTTAACTTGAATTTCAAACATAATATGAAATTGGCAATTTAATTAGTAAATTTAATTGTTGCAATTGGGTAAAAATTTGAATCTTCAATTTTTAGCCTGTTAAAAATAATATTAAGTCTTAGAAAATTCATATTTATAATACTGAAGATAATGGAAGCTTCAGAATTGAATTTGAAACTGTTTTGTTCAGTTTTGAAATTTATCATTTAAATTGAATTTAAAAATAGCGTTCCGGGGCACAGTCTCGGAATTCGACGAAACTAGTTCCATTGGATCCGTAATATTGTATTATTATCGGATTTCAATTTTCGTAATGTTTGGAGTGATCGTTTGGCCGTACGATAAGCAAACGCGCTGAAATTAAATCGAAAATTCAATATTATAACTGTTCCAAAAAGCTATCTTCTCCATACGATCGAATTTGGACTCGGAACCTTTTTCATTGCATTCGGAATAGGCGTATAACATTACGAACGCCTGGCGGCACGCCTGGACTGGAGGTCGAGATTTCAAGTTGTGTTTATCGAGACAATTTGAATTTAAATTAAATATATATTTATATATTTGTCAACATCAGCTGTTTTTCTTTCATTTCATGGTCACTGTAGCAAGACACCTTCCTCACGCAACTATCTCTTCTTGTCTCCCCTTCTGTTTCTTCTATCATGCAAGCAGTTCCTTCTCGTTCAAACGAGAAAAAGAAAAGAAAAAGAAAACGAAATAAAAATGGCCGAGCTCCTCTTTCAAAAAATCAAAAAAAATTGCTTCAGTAAAATCAATTGATATCGCGAGCCTCTCTACTTTTAGCTTATTAAAATCGCAATCGAGTTGGGCTCGTTCACAAAGAAAAAAATGGACCATGTTCGAATCAAAATCAAAATACAAAAATCGCACCTCCCTATTTCTAATCGAAATACTCATATTCAAATAATCGAAGAAAAAAAATCAAAGCCGAGTCCAGTTCGAGCTCGCGGCAAGGGTTGTGGCACAACGATCAATGATTTGGGGATTTAGGGTTTCGGCGAGCGGTAGAGGAGGCAGGATGGGTTCGCGCGCGTTCGAATGAGGTGTCGTGGAGGACTTTGCGGTGGCGTTCGTTCCTTGCTCGATGGCACGCGAATCGAGATCTGGGATTTTACTTCGCGTGGTTCTCGATGACGAAGGAGATAGCTCGAATTTGCATGGGTATCGAATTCGCGATGGCGATGATGGTGGATGGCTCGCATGGGTGCAGTGACCTAGGGTTCGATTGCTGGGTCGGGCACGGCGAGGGAAGGCTCGAAGCCTGGTTTGCATCTTCCTGTAAGGTATATAATTTTTAATATTGGACAGATCTAATTTAGTTCATAGACATAGCATTTCATCCTCTGTTTAATTTAAGGAGGAGATAAAATTCATGTTTGCCTTGTTTTTAAATTTTTTAACATATGTAAATAGACACAGTAAACAGATTAGAAGTTTTGAAAAATATATTATGATGGTAAGAACTTTTAAAGCATTTAAAAGTTTAGATAAATTAGATTTTTTTTAGAGAATCTTTATAGACTATTTTATAATATATATAGGTAGTTTTAAAAAGAAAAAAGGAAAAAAAAATATACATAGTCACACTTTTAAATAATATATTAGAAGACTAATTTATTTAACCTAATGAAGTACTTAGTAATTAAGATATGGTTTATTATAGGAAGATTAGTTTAAAATTAAATCATTTGTCAAAATTTAATTCTTGTGCAAAGTTAACTTTATTAAACGATAATTGATTTCTCGATTAGTTCGAATATTAATAAAATAATCTAATATTTATACAAGGTCCAAAAATTGTGAAAACAAACTGGAATGGAAATGGATTGCAAATTAAAACAAAGGTGAGATCTTCTCACTCAAAAATGAAAATTTTGATTTTGCAGTTATTGATTGATTGACTGTTTGGATTGTGATAGTATATATATATTAGTATATAGAAATATATATATATATATATTGGAATATATATATATATATTGGTGATTGATTTTCCCGCATTATATAGCGGATGAGACCCTATTGCGCCGCATAATAGCGGATGATATTTTATAAATCCCATATACCGCGATATTCCACCTCGAAGTGGAATTGGTATTGTGCTAACATCTGTGGATGCAGGGAAACAGGTTGGAGGGATCCAACTGGATTCCTCAAAATTATGTGAATTTGTTTCATATATTGTGATGTGATTGTTTATAATCTGTGTGTGATTATATTTGTGATTGGAATTGTTGAAGGCTAAATCTAGCCGAATGTATTTTTGGTATCGTTGGATACCAAAAATAAATGAAATTGGATTTTTGAAATCAAAGTTGGAAATTTTAAGTGGATTCTTTTTAAAAGAATTGAGTGAATTTAAAAGCGTAAAGTTAATTTTTGTAATCTTATCAAATAAATTCCAAAATATGGCAAAGGATTTTAATAAACGGATTTTTAAGTAATATTGTTTAAAAGTTGAAGAATTTATTGAAAATATAATTTTGAATAATTTGGAAAGAATAAAGGAATTTATTTAAAAGGCGATAAATTTGTTAAAATCAATTTGATATTTGACTTGGTGTTTAAAAATAAATCCTGGGAAATCCATTCTAAAATCAATTTGGAATTTGAAATAAATTAGAAATCAATTTGAAATTGATTTGGTGTTGAAAGTGAATATTTGGGAATGTAAATTCAAATTGGAATTTATAAAGGAAAGGGAATTTGTTTTAAAAGTAAACACTGATTTATTTTTAAAGTTTGGAAAAGTAAATTTACAGATTTGAATGTAAATTTAAAATAAATCGATAAGGGTTTATTTAATTGGTTTAAATGGACCATTTTGAAGTGAAAGTGTATTTTCACTATAAAGCCGAGTATATTTCCAAAGTAGTTTTTAAAAATATAAATTAAAAGTTCTAGAGTTGGTTTTTAAAAGAAATATTTGGAAATATATTCCGTGTAAGGAAATTGATTTGAAATTTATTTTCAAAAGTTGAAAGGTGAAAAATGATTTGAAATTTGTTTTCAAAGTGTTGAAGTGTGGAAAATATATCTTGTGCAGATATTTTTGAAAATAAATAATTTGGGAAAATTATTTAAATCTGATGATTGTTGTGAATGTTGTTGATAGTTAAATCACCGACTATCAATATTGCCTTTGAACTGGCATTTGAATTTGTTTTTAAAACAAACGCTTATTATTTGGGTTAGCCGGGAAAAGACCTTCATGTCAGATAACCCATTCCGAATAATGATACGACGTGTATGAATTAAATTGAAGACCGGTGTGAAGACCGGGTATTTTCGAAAATGAAAGGACAACCTGTCGAACGTCTCTACACCGAGTTGCTCCGGTATAGAGATTTATATCAATCTTTTTGTAATGGGAAGTCCGATCGGGATTGTGAATACCCGGGTTGCAAGAGCTTCTTTGGAAGTGCCTTCGTTCTGTTCGAACCCGGAACAGACTTGTATGGTTACGTGTCTGACATTACATTTTGAGATATAAAGCTGATTTCTTTCAAATACATTTTTTTTGGTGGCGGAGAATTTATTCTCTTAGCTTAACACCCTTCTCTGAGATGTACGAGCTCAGAGGTTACGTAGTTGAAGGTTATCAGCGATATATTCCCAATTTGGTAATGTGGCATGTTGAGTGTTGCTGTGTGATGATCATTTATTGATCATTTGTGATCAAAGCGTGGCTTTGTGAAAAAGCGTAGCTTTGTGGACGAGACTTCGTCAGACCTCACACCCCGAAAATGGTCGAAACAGGAATATGCGGCAAGGTTATGAGGGTCGCGCCCTTTAGGGTATGTCATTTCCTTCTGGAAATGGGTGGTATCATGCTTGGAGCCCTGGTATTTAACCTATGTGGATACTCCGATCTCATTTATTGTGTGATTGTGTGTTTAACGAGGCGCCTCGGATAAAGGTCCCAAAGGACCGGGGGATGACATATTCGTGAGTTACCTGTTACAGGGGTAACCCGGCCTTGTGTTGGCAGAGAGCAGTTGTCTCTCGGGACGTCCATCCAGAGGCGATCCCATGTGGCGGTAGGAAGTTCCTTAGCCTTACCATTTGTTGGAAATTCATTTCCCAATACGGAACTTGTACGGTTTTAGTTGTAGAACCTACCATTTACTTATGGTGGCGCCCCACTGTTTAGATGGTAGCTATAGTAGGCATAGTTCGGAATGTCTATGCTGGCTAAGATTAATATTATACTTTCGAAATGTTTTCCACACTAGAAATTAATAATAATAATCCAATGATTTGCATAGTAAGCATCTTTGACTATCATAAGAAGAAATCTCCTCCAATTCTGCGTTTGCATTGTGTGTGTGGCGGGAGGTCTTATGGTAGTTTCATTTTCCAAAAGCATTGCGAATTAATTTTTATTTTCTTTTTGAAAATAACTGTTTTACGATCTCACACCAGTCACCATGAATGACTCGGAGTTTATTGTTTCCTTTCTAAACTCTAGGTGCCCATAAATTTCCACACGGGCAGCTTAGAGTTATGTTATCAGGATATTCTGGAGCTTAGGAAGCAAGCTGGATGGCGAGACGTACTCCCGTACTTGTTTATTTATTCCGCTGTGTATTCTATATGAGGACAAGTTTCTATAAGTGTCCATTGTTGTATTGAGTTGTATATTGACTCTCATTGATGTATGTATAAACTGATATAGTTCTTTGTTTTAAAAGACTAGTGATTATCTATTGTATATTATTCCGCTGCGAATGTGAGATTCTGATATTGTTTCTGTTTCTTTTTCTTCTGTCTTCTTCTACCTCTTCTTTTAACCCTAATGGTTCGGTTTTCCGGCATTCGATTGCGCGGCATTTGATACAGTGGACGTATTAATGTCGACTTTCGAGCGTCGAAAAGTCGCAACCGTTACAAGTGGTATCAGAGCCTTTGGTTAAGCGATAACCCTGGCTCTGTTGGGAATTTCTCATTAGAGATGGAGTCAGTAGTACTCTAGAATGAGTTGAGTGTAATAATAGATATGAGCGCGTATTTGTTAGTGAATACAAAAATTTGTTTTATATTGTGTTGACTTATCAGTTGATTGTTTATAGATTCTGGTCGGTGCAGTCTGGCCAACTGTAATCGATAGGGGTTTATAAACTCTTAAACAAGATAAACTGACACAGTATTGATTTAAAATAGGGTAAATGAAATAATTTTACCCAAAACTATTTTTGTATGGAAAAGAAATGATTTTCTGTAAATTATTATAGTATATGGATGCTTGGTTGTTAGGAAGTGATAATATTGAATTATTATCATTGTTGTATGAAAATCAAATAAGAAATAAAATGATATAACCAAAGATTTGAAGATAAATCCATTTAACAAATGGAAATTATAAATATGAATTAAGAATATAAGGAAATAAAATTCATATACGAATGGGATTTGTAAATATAAATTGTAAATGAGATTTATAATTGGAAATAGAATTCCAGGAAAAGTATTTGAGAATAAATTCATTAATCTAATGAAATGGTAATGTGAATTTATAAATGAGTTCTCTAAATTAAAATAAAGTGCCAGAGTAATTGTTTAAAAGACTCTGGGATTTCTTTAAATTGTTTTGGAATGTAAATAAGTTGATAACTTATACAATTTGAATTTTGACAGAATAAATTTAACTTAAAGGATGGAGTTAAATTAAAGTAAGTATAAGTGAATCAATTAAATAAAGTGAAATTTGATTTGGAACAAGATTCGAATTGAAAAGAAATGAATTTGTGAATGAACAAATGAGTTTACATTTGTAAATAAATGAACTGGAAATTGAAAAATGGAATGAGATGTGATTTGAATCAAGATGAATAAAAGTCCAAACTTGAAAGAAATAAAATAAAATGGATTGAATTCAAGTAAACGAACTTGATAATTTATTAATTCAAGAAGTAATGAATTGGAAGTTGAGTTAGTTAAATTAAAATTGAATTGTGAGCTAAATTTAAAATGCTTCGAATTTGCATATAAATTCAAGTAAATAGTAGAAATCAATTGAAAATTTCCTTGTTATTGATAAAATAAATTCACGATGAATTCAATATGGGAATTCGAAATTTAAAATGGATGAGTGAATAAACTAATTTAATTAAATTAGTAGATAGAATGGATTTGATAAATGAAAAAAAATCAAATCAAGAATTGAAATTGGAAATTGTTTACAAGGAAATGAACTTGAGTTTTGAAGTGAAATAACTTAAGTAAATATTGGACAACAACTCGATTTAAGTGAAACTTTTGAAATGGTTTGAATGAAACTTAGTTGATTAATGAGTTGAAAATGTGAAATTGAATAGTGATAAATATATAACTTCAGTAATGAAGTGAAAATAAATAAAAGAAGTGTATATAAATATTTGCATTGTTGTTGTCGAGTTTTGTACAATGGTTTTAAACAAATCGAATGGTTTTGTAAATATGAAATGCAAATTGAATTGAATGGAATCAATTGAAAATGAAATGGAAATTAAAATAAATTGAATTGGTATCAATTTGAATTAGTTATAAACTAGAATGGATATTCAATTAAGTGAATGTCGTTGAATTGAATAGAAATGATTGTCGTTTGACGCAAACGAGATTGTATAAAATTATATGAGTTAATAAAAGCAAATGAAATTGATTTTTGTATCAATTGAAATAGATATGAGTTTGTTCCGTTTAAAAATGAATTGAATGGAAGAATTGCATTGTAAATCATTGAATTGAATGTGAATTAGATAAAAGAAATTTAATTTGTATTGAAACCTTATGAATTGCTAATGGAATTTATTTTGAATGTTTTGCTTATGAGAACTTTGTGTTTGCTATTGAAAATAAATGAAATGTTAAATAGATTTCCTATATATGTCACTTACACATTTGAACTGAGTAAGTACAGGTTTTTGAAAGCCGTTTGGCTGCAGTTGGTCGCGCAAATGCTAATAAATAAACTGCTTTGCTTAAAATGCTAAAAAGGTGCGCCTACGCAATATAAAAATAGGAAATATGAACTGTTTTTCTGCTTTTCCGACCGAGTGGGTCGATGTATATATATTTATATCTTTTGTCAAATTGTAAAAGCTCCTCCGTACAAAGGAGACTCCGCCAAAATTTTCTTAAAATTTTGGGAGTTAGAATTTTTTTGAGAAATTTGAAAAAAATTTGTTAACGGAAAAGTGATATTTCAAATTGTAATGGAATGTAGAAATTGAACTAGAAAAGTGAATTTTCGGAGTTTGAAGATAAAATGAATTCAAATAGAATTGAAATTGTAAATGAAATTCAAATGGAACTGAAAATGCAAAGTTGAATGGAAATGAAAATATGACTTTGTTAGTGAAATGAAAACTTATATAAGTATGTAAATACTTATATCGAACTTAAGAAATGGTAAAATTCTTAAGTAAATTGGTTTTGGGAATCCATTTAGTAAAATTGGACATTGTTGTTAAGTGAATTATACAGGGGGTATATAGGAAAATGGAATTGGATTTTGATTTTGAAGATAATTTAAATTTCTCAACAATAAGGTATGTATTTGAATTTCAGTATGAAATTTATTGAGTTTCTGATTTTGCCACTTGGCATTTTGTTTTCTATTGGAATTTGGGAGTCCGTATGGACATTTTGTAGTAGTACCGAGCTAGCCGCGCAAAGGAGACGCTGGCGGAATTTTTCGAAAATTTAGAGATTTAGGAAATTTTTGAGAAATTTTGGATAATTTAAAATTTGAATTTAAATTTAAATTTGAACTGTGAACTAAATTAAAGTTGCTTGGAACTATGGAAATGTTTAGAAAGTTAATAAGAGTAATAATGGATCTTTAATAAAAATATTTGTTTTGAAATTTTGATAAAACTGTTTTGTTTCGGTAAAATGATAAACGGGATGAAGCATTCTTCTTGATTTGTAATTTCGGGACGAAATTCTTTTAAGGGGGGAAGATTGTAACGACCCTGAATTTTTGACATTTGAAATAGAATATTTAATTGATTTTAAATATTTAAATGATGGTTTAACTTGAATTTCAAACGTAAATATGAAATTGACAATTTAATTAGTAAATTTAATTGTTGCAATTGGGTAGAAATTTTAATCTTCAATTTTTAGCCTGTTAAAAATAATATGAAGTCTTAGAAAATTCATATTTATAATACTGAAGATAATGGAAGCTTCAAAATTGAATTTGAAACTGTTTTGTTCAGTTTTGAAATTTATCATTTAAATTGAATTTAAAAATAGCGTTCCGGGGCACAGTCTTGGAATTCGACAAAACCAGTTCCGTTGGATCCATAATATTGTATTATTATCGAATTACAATTTTCGTAATGTTTGGAGTGATCGTTTGGCCGTACGATAAGCAAACACGCTGAAATTAAATCGAAAATTCAATATTATAACTAGTCCAAAAAGCTATCTTCTCCATACGATCGAATTTGGACTCGGAACCTTTTCCTTTGCATTTGGAATAAGCGTATAACATTACGAACGCCTGGCGGCACGCCTGGACAGGAGGTCGAGATTTCAAGTTGTGTTTATCGAGACATTTTGAATTTAAATTAAATATATATTTATATATTTGTCAACATCTGCTGTTTTTCTTTCATTTCGTGGTCACTGTAGCAAGACACCTTCCTCACGCAACTATCTCTTCTTGTCTCCCCTTCTGTTTCTTCTATCATGCAAGCAGTTCCTTCTCGTTCAAACGAGAAAAATAAAAGAAAAATAAAACGAAATAAAAATGGCCGACCTCCTCTTTCAAAAAATCAAAAAAAAATTGCTTCAGTAAAATCAATTGATATCGCGAGCCTCTCTACTTTCAGCTCATTAAAATCGCAATCGAGCTGGGCTCGTTCACAAAGAAAAAATGGAGCACGTTCGAATCAAAATCAAAGTACAAAAATCGCGCCTCCCTATTTCTAATCGAAATACTCATATTCAAATAATCGAAGAAAAAAAATCAAAGCCGAGTCCAGTTCGAGCTCGCGGCAAGGGTTGTGGCACAACGATCAATGATTTGGGGATTTAGGGTTTCGGCGAGCGGTAGAGGAGGCAGGATGGGTTCGCGCGCGTTCGAATGAGGTGTCGTGGAGGACTTTGCGGTGGCGTTCGTTCCTTGCTCGATGGCACGCGAATCGAGATCTGGGATTTTACTTCGCGTGGTTCTCGATGACGAAGGAGATAGCTCGAATTTGCGTGGGTATCGAATTCGCGATGGCGATGATGGTGGATGGCTCGCATGGGTGCAGTGACCTAGGGTTCGATTGCTGGGTCGGGCACGGCGAGGGAAGGCTCGAAGCCTGGTTTGCATCTTCCTGTAAGGTATATAATTTTTAATATTGGACAGATCTAATTTAGTTCATAGACATAGCATTTCATCCTCTGTTTAATTTAAGGAGGAGATAAAATTCATGTTTGCCTTGTTTTTAAATTTTTTAACATATGTAAATAGACACAGTAAACAGATTAGAAGTTTTGAAAAATATATTATGATGGTAAGAACTTTTAAAGCATTTAAAAGTTTAGATAAATTAGATTTTTTTTAGAGAATCTTTATAGACTATTTTATAATATATATAGGTAGTTTTAAAAAGAAAAAAGGAAAAAAATATATAGATAGTCACACTTTTAAATAATATATTAGAAGACTAATTTATTTAACCTAATGAAGTACTTAGTAATTAAGATAGGGTTTATTATAGGAAGATTAGTTTAAAATTAAATCATTTGTCAAAATTTAATTCTTGTGCAAAGTTAACTTTATTAAACGATAATTGATTTCTCGATTAGTTCGAATATTAATAAAATAATCTAATATTTATACAAGGTCCAAAAATTGTGAAAACAAACTGGATTGGAAATGGATTGCAAATTAAAGCAAAGGTGAGATCTTCTCACTCAAAAATGAAAATTTTGATTTTGCAGTTATTGATTGATTGACTGTTTGGATTGTGATAGTATATATATATTAGTATATAGAAATATATATATATATATATATTGGAATATATATATATATATATATTGGTGATTGATTTTCCCGCATTATATAGCGGATGAGACCCTATTGCGCCGCATAATAGCAGATGATATTTTATAAATCCCATATACCGCGATATTCCACCTCGAAGTGGAATTAGTATTGTGCTAACATCTGTGGATGCAGGGAAACAGGTTGGAGGGATCCAACTGGATTCCTCAAAATTATGTGAATTTGTTTCATATATTGTGATGTGATTGTTTATAATCTGTGTGTGATTATATTTGTGATTGGAATTGTTGAAGGCTAAATCTAGCCGAATGTATTTTTGGTATCGTTGGATACCAGAAATAAATGAAATTGGATTTTTGAAATCAAAGTTGGAAATTTTAAGTGGATTCTTTTTAAAAGAATTGAGCGAATTTAAAAAAAGGAATTTAAAAGCGTAAAGTTAATTTTTGTAATCTTATCAAATAAATTCCAAAATATGGCAAAGGATTTTAATAAACGGATTTTTAAGTAATATTGTTTAAAAGTTGAAGAATTTATTGAAAATATAATTTTGAATAATTTGGAAAGAATAAAGGAATTTATTTAAAAGGCGATAAATTTGTTGAAATCAATTTGATATTTGACTTGGTGTTTAAAAATAAATCCTGGGAAATCCATTCTAAAATCAATTTGGAATTTGAAATAAATTAGAAATCAATTTGAAATTGATTTGGTGTTGAAAGTGAATATTTGGGAATGTAAATTCAAATTGGAATTTATAAAGGAAAGGGAATTTGTTTTAAACGTAAACACTGATTTATTTTTAAAGTTTGGAAAAGTAAATTTACAGATTTGAATGTAAATTTAAAATAAATCGATAAGGATTTATTTAATTGGTTTAAATGGACCATTTTGAAGTGAAAGTGTATTTTCACTATAAAGCCGAGTATATTTCCAAAGTAGTTTTTAAAAATATAAATTAAAAGTTCTAGAGTTGGTTTTTAAAAGAAATATTTGGAAATATATTCCGTGTAAGGAAATTGATTTGAAATTTATTTTCAAAAGTTGAAAGGTGAAAAATGATTTGAAATTTGTTTTCAAAGTGTTGAAGTGTGGAAAATATATCTTGTGCAGATATTTTTGAAAATAAATAATTTGGGAAAATTATTTAAATACGATGATTGTTGTGAATGTTGTTGATAGTTAAATCACCGACTATCAATATTGCCTTTGAACTGGCATTTGAATTTGTTTTTAAAACAAACGCTTATTATTCGGGTTAGCCGGGAAAAGACCTTCATGTCAGATAACCCATTCTGAATAATGATACGACATGTATGAATTAAATTGAAGACCGGTGTGAAGACCGGGTATTTTTGAAAATGAAAGGACAACCTGTCGAACGTCTCTGCACCGAGTTGCTCCGGTATAGAGATTTATATCACTCTTTTTGTGATGGGAAGTCCGATCGGGATTGTGAATACCCGGGTTGCAAGGGCTTCTTTGGAAGTGCCTTCGGTTCTGTTCGAACCCGGAATAGACTTGTATGGTTACGAGTCTGACATTACATTTTGAGATATAAAGCTGATTTCTTTCAAATACATTTCTATTGGTGGCGGAGAATTTATTCTCTTAGCTTAACACCCTTCTCTGAGACGTACGAGCTTAGAGGTTACATAGTTGAAGGTTATCAGCGATATATTCCCAATTTGGTAATGTGGCATGCTGAGTGTTGCTGTGTGATGGTCATTTATTGATCATTTGTGATCAAAGCGTGGCTTTGTGAAAAAGCGTAGCTTTGTGGACGAGACTTCGTCAGACCTCACACCCCGGAAATGGTCGAAACAGGAATATGCGGCAAGGTTATGAGGGTCGCGCCCTTTAGGGTATGTCATTTCCTTCTGGAAAAGGGTGGTATCAGGTATGGAGCCCTGGTATTTAACCTATGTGGATACTCCAATCTCATTTATTGTGTGATTGTGTGTTTATCGAGGCGCCTCGGATAAAGGTCCCAAAGGACCGGGGGATGACATTTTCGTGAGTTACCTGTTACAGGGGTAACTCGGCTTTGTGTTGGCAGAGAGTAGTTGTCTCTCGGGACGTCCAGCCAGAGGCGATCCCATGTGGTGGTAGGAAGTTCCTTAGCCTGACCATTTGTTGGAAATCCATTTCCCAATACGGAACTTGTACGGTTTTAGTTGTAGAACCTGCCATTTACTTATGGTGGCGCCCTACTGTTTAGATGGTAGCTATAGTAGGCATAGTTCGGAATGTCTATGCTGGGTAAGATTAATATTATACTTTCGAAATGTTTTCCAAACTAGACATTAATAATAATAATCCAATGATTTGCGTGGTAAGCATCTTTGACTATCATAAGAAGAAATCTCCTCCAATTCTGCGTTTTCATTGTGTGTGTGGAGGGAGGTCTTATGGTAGTTTCATTTTCCAAAAGCATTGCGAATTAATTTTTATTTTCTTTGTGAAAATAACTATTTTATGATCTCACACCAGTCACCATGAATGACTCGGAGTTTATTGTTTCCTTTCTAAACTCTGGGTGCCCATAAATTTCCACACGGGCAGCCTTGAGTTATGTTATCAGGATATTCTGGATATTCTGGAGCTTTGGAAGCAAGCTGGATGGCGAGACGTACTCCCGTACTTGTTTATTTATTCCCTTGTGTATTCTGTATGAGAACAAGTTTCTATAACTGTCCATTGTTGTATTGAGTTGTATATTGACTCTCATTGATGTATGTATAAACTGATATAGTTCTTTGTTTTAAAAGACTAGTGATTATCTATTGTATATTATTCCGCCGCGAATGTGAGATTCTGATATTGTTTATGTTTCTGTTTCTTTTTCTTCTGTCTTCTTCTACCTCTTCTTTTAACCCTAATGGTTCGGTTTTCCGGCATTTGATTGGGCGGCATTTGATACAGTGGACGTATTAATGTCGACTTTCGAGCGTCAAAAAGTCGCAACCGTTACACCTGTAGAAGACATATAACCTATTAGAAGGTGTAGTAAGGAATCTCGCATGCCAGAGAGAAACTATAGTTTTCCCATTGATAGTAAGAAAGAGGATTGGATTATTCCTGATGATGATCCCTGTAACGACCCGTAATTTTCGATAATAAAAAAATAGTTAATTTAATAAGATTATGTAATTTAATGTTGGAAGAAAATAAAATTTATAATGTAGGAATGGGAAAACTAACTAGAATGAAGTTTAATAATGTAAATTAATGTAATAGATGACTATTTGAATGTAATCTCAAGTAATTGTAATAATTGTAAGTTATAATTGATTATACATTTTAAATAAGGAATAAATTTAAATGTTATATTAATTGATGAAATAATGTGTGTATTATTTGATAATTGGATTAAAAGAATAATTGATAATTTATATGTTGTATTAATAAATGAAATAGATGTAATAAATTGTAATTGAATAAAAATTTGTATTTTGCAAATAATTATAACATTTGTGTAGACAATCAACTTATAAATGGGGTTAAATTAAGTAAAAGGTAACAATTGTTATATGTTACCTACTTAATTTGTATGTTGAATTAAATTGGGAATAAATTGCAATTAAATGTAATTAAATATTATATTAACATGAGTAAGACGATAACTGTAAAATGTGAATTTATTTGTTGTTGTTAATAATAAATATAGAAATGTGTTTGAATTGATAAGTTATCACAACGGATTAAATATAAATTCACTATTTAATTTATTGGAAATCAATTGGAAATAAATGTAATTAAATATTACGTTAATATGAATTAAATGATAAATGTAAAATATTAATAGAATAAATATAAGCCAATGTTAATTACATACATGGAGTAATGAATGATAGGATAAAAAGGATTGAAATCAAGTTTAATCAATTTATTTGAATTTAACTTATAATTTATGAATTTATTGAAATTGAAATTAAAACATTGAAATTAGTACAATAATTAACAATGTATTTGACATGGGAAATTGGTTTTAAAAGGATTGTTAATTTTTTTGTAATTAGAAATGATAAAAATTGTTAACTTTAAAATTTTAATTGAAAGGTGATTTAATTTAATTTAATACCAATTTATTTAATTAACGTGAAAATAGTCATTTTGGCCACTGTCTCGGATTTTGACGAAACTAGTTTCATCGGATCCATAACAATAAATTATTATAGGATTTCAAGTTTCATGGCGATCAGACTTGTCATTTGATCGTGCGGGCTCGAAACGCGTAGAAATCAATTTAATTAAATTCTATTGAAATCAATTTGAAATAAGCTGATTTTAAAGCTAACTTCTTCATAGGATGGAATTAGGACTTGAAACTTGTTCCATTCAGTTCAAAAATATCGAGAACATCTATTTTGATATATGGGATGACCCATTTTCATTTTGGGAACGAAACGGGCTTTTCGGGTCGATTATCGTTCCAATCCAAATCGATCTGGTCTATTCTTTCTATATTCAGATCTGCCTATATATAGGCTGTTATAAACCCTAGATGTTTCTTATTCCATTATTCTATACGTACATTTCCTTCTCATCTCCTTTTTCCAATGGCAGACAAACCAAAACCTAATTCCCAATCCCAATTTCAATTGCAAATCAAAATCAAATCGAAATCAAACTCCTCCAATCCTATCATATTTTATATCGTTGGAAAACTCTTGACGAGCACATTCTACTGCAATGACTTATTTTTTGATTCGAATAATATTTTGGCCAGAATTGGATGATTATTCTCGGGCGTTCATCGCGCGTTGATCAACTTCGACCGATCGTCGATTGAATGATATGGGTTTGTGGGGATTGTCGAGGGAAGTTCATCCATGTGGTTTGTTTGGCGAGTCAATGGCTAGATGTGCGTGGAAAATTGGATTAGGGTTTGGCTAACCAGGCGGCGGCTGTGCATTCTCGACCGATGATGGTCGTTCGTGGGGTCGTAACGTGGCGGGGGGGGGGGTCGTGAGGTTTGTAGGCAGCGGCGTCGAGCTTTAGGGCATGGCGAACATGATCGAAAGGGTGGAGGCCAGTCGATTGCTTCAGTGTGTATGCGATAGGTTAGGATACTCTTGCGTAAGTAAGCAGGTGATGACGTGTACACTTTTGATTTTTATTTATTTGCTTAAATTATATATCGTTTGACTTCTAATGTTAATACTTTTACATACAAACTCGGTTTTGGGTGCGGTTTGTTTCGTTAGGATCGTATCCAAATTTCGGATATGGAATTGGTTTGGACGAATTCTAAGACTGTTCAAATTTGGGCCTTATTTTGGATTTCAAATCGATTTGAAATCAAAAGTGAGTGTTTTAACTCACTCACAACTACTAAATTATATTATGTTAGTTAAATTAAATTTATGATGTGATTAGAAACTGATTGATTGTTGCTTAGTATATTTAAATTTGTCATTCCAGTTAAATATGAATTTTATTGCATTTAATCATCATTAGTTTAATATTGAATTTAATTGTCAATTTAATACCTGTTAATGATAATTGGTTGATTTATATTATTTATTGGTTGATTGATGGTGATTGCGATGTATGTTTGATTTTGATATTGGATGATTGGATGTTATATTTTATATTGTTATAACAATGCAAGTTCCCTATGCGTTGAAATGATACATACCTGAACGATCTGATAGATTAAGGGAAATCGTTATGAGTTGAAATGATAGACTCGAGCGATTTCATGGATTTGTTTGGGATTGCGGGTTGAAATGATATCCTTGAATATCAAATATTTGCAGATTGAAATGATAAATATCTGTATCACTTGACCATAGGGTAGAAAATTATATACGGACACCGAATTAGTTAAATTTTATGATTTTAAATCTTTAAACTTTGAATCTAGTTAAACGATATTTCAAAATAAGAATTTGACTGATATAAATTGAATTGATTTAAGTAATTATTTAAATGATTTAAATTGAAATTTTAAAGTTGAATTTGAAGTATAAACGACATTCATCGAAATTGAGCTATTGAAATATTGGAAAATGTAACTTCGAAAATCTATTCGAATTGGAATAGCTAAATTTGGTATTTCAAGATTTGAAATTGGGTTTTGATTTGAAATGTGGATATGGTCCAGATTTGTTGAAATGGAAGAAATAGTTAAATTTGATGTTAATTTCAAATTTATTATTTTAATATAAGCTGTTAAAAAGGTTATTTTAAATTCTAATTAGTAAGATTTTCAAACTATTAAACTAAGTTAATCTATTTTAAAATATTTAAACCATTTAATCAATTTAAACTATTTTAATTTATTTTATTCAATTTTAATCTATTTAATCCAATTTAATCCATTTTATCCTATTTTAAACTAATTAACTCATTTTAATCTATTTTAAAATCTAATTAATCTATTTTAAATCTATTTAATCTATTTTAAATCTATTTAATCCATTTTAAAATCTATTTAATCCATTTTAAATCTATTTAATCTATTTTAAAATCTATTTAATCTGTTTTAAAATCTAATTAATTTGTTTTAAATCAATTTAATCTATTTTAAAATCTAAATAATCTATTTTAAATCTATTTAATCTATTTTAATCCAATTTAAATTATTTTAAAGTATTTCAAACCATTTAAATTATATTTTCAAACTATACTAAACTCTTTAAACTATTTGTAACTATTTATACTATTTTCTAAATTATAAATTGTAAGTGGAAGTGGTTATATTGAAATCCTTGATTTAAAGAGGAAATATGATTAAATGATGTAATAACCTAAGTTGGGATTTAAATAACATATTTTGAGTAAATATGATGATTTTGAAATGTGGGTTTAACCTATTTTTAAATTATGATTTCGAAAGTGATATATTTTGAATAGAATATGATATTTTGATATCAATATGAAATGGTTTTGGAAATGTAAAAGAACCATCCGGTCTGTAATAAGCGGTTGGTTGTTAAAGAGATCGGGATCAGATATTGTCATACTCTCTACCAATACCGAAAACCACTTTAACAGCTGTGTACGTGGTGGAGATTGCAGAAATGAAGTTGGATGGTTTGGCGAACGATTTTGTATAAGGTATTTACGTGACCCTGACTTTCGTGAGTCAACTTAGATGTGACTAAAATAGGAGCCACGTTGGGCCAAGTGAGATCATTCCTCCTATCGGACATGCTTCTTTGATACTATATTATGACTTTGTGATGATTTGGTGGCCACCCCCTGATTTTGATTATGGGAGTGTGTTCCGAGGTGGGCGGTAGTAGTTACTATGCGTTACCACCAGTCCGGATCCGCAATTGGTAGAATCCTACCTTAGCATTGCCTCGAGCGCCATGTTCACATGCCCTATCGCGCCTTCTACGAGTTTGTTTTGTACCATACCTTTGGAGTGCCCTCTGACGACGCCCAGTACAGAGGAGATTACGGTACTGTATAGACTATGGGAATATATAAAATGTGTTAAGGGGGGTAACACCTTAACGCTATTTTAATAGTTTATATTACTGTAGACATATTATAATAGCGTATTGTACTACATAGTAGATAGTTTAACGGATCCTTAGGAGATGTGAATCCCGAACATCTCTTAAGTTACTGCACTCATGTTAGACACTGGATAGGAGATGTCAAACACCGTAAACATCTCCGATGCCATTTACACTAATATTTATTTACCGTTGATTTAACTCACATAAGATCTTTTAGTTCTGACTCGAGTGTTTTGTCTATTCAATTCGCTCGGGTCAGCCTGAGCATTTCAGGATTTGAAGACCTTATTTGAGACGACCCGGCCTTCTCGACCCTCGAAAATCGACACAAAATTCCCCACAGTATAATATGCCGACGATCGAGTGCCGGAAAAGATAGATTGTTAAGGAAAAAGAAAGAAGATAGAAGAAATAAGGAACTAAACAACATCAGAATCTCACAATCGCAGCGGAACAAAATATAATAAATAATAACAGATCTTTACACAAACTGAAACCATATCTGTTATACAATACATCATCAGAGTATATCACCAATAAAGAACAATTACCAGCCTGGCAGTTATATCAGCCTGCCTCACAACCGCTGGCAATTTCAAACAACCATAGCAGCGGAATAAACAAGTACGAATAATACGTCTCGAACTCCAGCTCCTCTCCTGAGCTCCACAGCATCCTGTCCTGTAATCTATAATACTCAGTCTGACCCGAGCATTATAATAAAATAACACCCGAGTCAGTCTGGAATACCAGCGTGAGAGAAATACATCCAAACTGATTATTAAAGTTTCAAAAATCCTTTGAAATCAAAAGCATCTCGTAAGACCATGCCACAAATAAACATGTCGGGTTTTTACAGATTGTGTAACGACCCGCTATTTTGGACCATTCAAATCGACAATAAATCCACACATGTCTGACTTGAATAATTCAAAATATCAGATTGTTAATTTAAATTTGGCAAATCTCAGCATATGCAGTAAATAAATCAATCACAGAATCACAGACACAGAGTAATACAATAAATTCGCAGCGGAATAGATAAAATAGTAGTTCATGAAGCTACTATATAAACATCAGAGTTAGAAATAAAATACAATAGAATATCTCAAAAGCAGTGAAGTCTCCAGTACAATAGATGACTTCTCTGAACAAATCAACTAGAAGAGCTGAAAGCTGAGGCGATAGTTGGATCTCCAAAGGAAGCTCCAACTCCAAAGGTGAGTCTCAAATGCTGTATCACTCGGTCTGACCCGAGCGTAAAGCAAAACACAAAACACTCGAGTCAGGATTAACATTCTTATATAAATAAATCCAACTCAAGTGAAATATCAACTGAAATACGAGTAACTTAAAGGATGTTTGGGATAACCATCCTCTAAGGATCTTCAGAACTATCTACAAGGTGGAAATATACATTTTAACACCGTGGTCATTTCAATTAAATTTATACTTCAAAACCCAAATATCATTTTATTTCAAATATAACTATTTTCCAAGATAGTATATATATAATTAATTTATAAGGTAAAGTACTTAAAATTTTCTCAAGTCTCTCAAATCGATTCAAATCAACTTCAAATTCCAATTTTCAAATTTATTCAAACTCAATTCATTAATTCAATCCAGTTCTAAATATACCATTTAAATTTTCAATATATTTCAAAACTTTAATATTCAACATTTCAAAGTTCAATTTAACAGTTTCATATAGATCTTGATTTAACTTTATTATTATTTAATCAGGGAAGATCCACTTAATAAACTCAATATCATCTGACTAGCCTTACATTTCATTTTTACTAAATATTTTCTTAAATTTATTTAAGCAAGGATTTTCATTAAATTATTTAAATAAAACCCAAGTTATAAATCATATCTTAAACCTCAATTTTCAATAAGTTTCAAATTGGTTTAATTAATAAATTATCTTTCCAACCTTAACTTATTCAAATTATTACCAGAATCTATTTTTGAAAATATAATTTTTATACTTAAACATCTCATAAGTATTAAAATTCATCCTAATTTAAATTAAATAATCTAAGGCTCAACATTTATTAAAACCATATATTTCTTTCCAAAACCATAAAATTCATTTTCAAAATATTTTATATATGGACCAACGGTGTCTGTATATATACATCATATGGTTAAGTGATACGGATATTTATCATTTCAATCCGAAATTTAAATATATACGGGTAGATATCATTTCGACCCGTAATCCCAATTTCAATTCAAATGAAAATCGCTTGGGTTTATCATTTCAACCCATAACGAAATTCTCCTATTCTAATGTCCGTTCGGGTATGTATCATTTCAACCCATAGTGAATTCTAAACTACAGGGAACTTGCAGAGTGATAACAGATACAAAAAAAAAAATATATATAACAGCAGGCATATATCATCAATATAAATAACAGGTATTGGTGTCAGATGTCATAGGTGAACAGATACAGATAATGGTAATAACAGGCATATAAATATTAGATACTGGTGTCAGATGTCATAGGTGAACAGTTATGGATAATAGCATATATAACAATGTAAATAACTACAGCAGCATATTTCAATTGCTATTTCAAATGAAATCAAATTTAAATAATAAAAGAACGTTAATCGTGAGTGATTGCTCACCTTTCGAGGCTAGATTGATTTTACAAGGAAATGAGCTACGAATCCGAGCACGAATCTCGAAGTAAAGCTAGATTGGCACGAATTCAACGATCAAAGCTGATAACAGGAATTGATGGAACAAAACAAATTAGCTTGATATAACGGGAAACCAAATATATGCTATAACTTCTCTCTAAACCAAATTTTTAAACATATATTTAAAATAAGATATAAATATATATATATTTAAATCTCAAAACTTACTATATCTATATAAAATTTGAAAAACCAAGTTCACATATATATAACCAAATGCATATACACATATATATGAACTTATACACGTGTTCAAATTTAAAAGTTAATATTGTTTATCATACCTTTAAAACTATGCTAAAATAACATAAACTAAAATATTGTAACATATATACATGCAGCACTAATAAGCTTTATTAAATGAGCTTCACATGCGAACATATCTTAAGGTATATTACTGTAAACATTTGTATACGAAAACGAACAGACAAGATTATAACTGTGAGTATACAATATATATAAAATAATGATATAAGACACAGTATCAAAACATAATATGTATCTATACATTCGCAACAAAGATTTGAATAGTCACATTAAAATAGACATATACCAAAGTCTCCATATATAGATTTGAAAAACCAACATATATATAATATCTTACTGCCTCTATACTCACATTAACATATATAAGCTTATATATATACTATAACTTGTAAAATAGCAAGTATTTCAATGTTTTCAACTTATATATATTATTCTATATACATACATTTAAAACAAAAATCAAAACACAAAATTACAGGCTATATATAGTACTTAAAGTCTGTACATATATCATATATATAAACAGAATAAGAGGAGTAACTTTATATATTATGTACTAGCAGAACAAATACATAAGTATATACTAATATATAAACAAAACTTATATATAAAGTCAGTATCCAAAAAAAATGTACTAACCATATACGCATGGAAATCAGTAATTTACTTATATAAACAAATATATGGATATATATAGATATATTACTTTACAATATAGTACACGGTACTAAATAATAACAACACTTTATTATATACCTTAGGACTGTAGTTATTAAAATATATATACTAATATATTTCCTTATTCTGTAAACAGCAAAATCAACTTAACAAACATACACATATATATATATCGCTGACATATTATTAAAACTAGCATATATAAAAAGCCTTGAATAATAATATAACCTATATATATACGCAGGCATATATACGAGGATATGTATAAAATATGTATATAATATATATACACGCGCAGATAACTTAACAGAATTGTTCAATAAAACAAATATATATATCACAATTTACAATATTATATCTATAATACTTCATTATATATAAAAAAATTCATACGTTTGAAGTAAAATATAAATACAGGAACGAACAAAAATATATAAAAGCAACCATATATAAACAAGTTCATATAACCGATTGATATAAACTCATAAATATATATACCTTTAACTAAACGAGAGGAGCAAGGCCGGGAGGCTAGATGCAGTGGTGGTGGTCAGTATTGCATGGAGGCGGGGAAAAAGAAGGTCAGGATGGTTGCGTGGCTGAGGGATCCATGGTCTTAGGCGAACTACAACAAGGCTTCGGCCGTGGGGATGAATGGAACACACTACCCAAAGGCGTGGTAGAGATAAGGCGGTGAACATGCGGTCGGTTGAGGTGATGGAAAAGGTGAGATGGGTGGTCGCATGGATAAGAGTGCGATGCCGAGTGGAGTTGCGTGTCTGATTGGCGTTGCTCAGGAGAGGCTGTTTGTGTAAAAGGGAGGGGAAGAAGATAAAAGAAAAGAAAAGGAGGAGATAATGGTTGCAAACGAATGACATAAATAGAAATGAAAGCAATGTTAGAAAAGCAACAGCTGTATAAAATAAAAGAAACAGATAGAAAAGGAAAGGTCGGCATAGTATAAGTCAGACGTTTTGAAATAAAAGGGAAAGTACAAATATTTTAAATTATCTCAAAAGCAAACGCAGAAAGAAAATGGGTAGATAAAGAAACGGACCACTGAAATATAAATTAAAATGATGGATTGGTAACGGTTGTCCAATTGATTCGGCAAAAGTTAATAAAACAATTTATGGGTTGATTGGACAGTACGTTTCAAATTTTGAAACCGGAGGAAGAAATAAAGTCACAATTTATGGTACCGTTACAACGAACAATTTATTGCTTCCGTCGCGTACCGGACCTCAAAATACAAAAATAAATATACCGTGGTGATCAGCGTGATGAGACGATCAAAACGGTACACAGATATCCGTGGTACAGTCATCCGATCAAAAGTCGATAACCGGTACCAGAAATGCTGCTATTTTGCCAGAATTAAGATAAACGGAGCAGTAGAAGTCCAAATTTGGAAAACGAATTTCGCAGTTTGATTCAGAATGATCTGAATAAATTTTCTCCTGTTGACATATTTTGGTTTCGGAAAACTTTTAAATTCACTGTTATTAACCGGTTTGATTTGAAATAAAATTTTACAGAAAAATAAACTTCAATATTATCAGATGAAAATTTATCAGTTGCTATATTAAAATAGACGTATTCCAAATAATAAATTTTTATTTTCAAATTTTATTGTTTAAAATTTCACAAAATTTCAATTAATTTAACAAATAAAGTCACTAAAAGTTTAGGGTCGTTACACTCTCCCCCACTCAAAACTTTTCGTCCCCGAAAAGGAAGGAGGTAGAAGAATAGAAACAACCAGACAGAAAAGATAGATTGAAAGTCACGATTAAACAATTAATTTAAACTATATAAATTTTACTTAAAATTTGAAAACTTCATTTGCAATTCAATTATTTTTTTATACCTTAATATTTTTCAAAACCCATTTGTAAAATTTCTTGCTTCCTTTATAAATCCATTTATGTTTAAATAACACCTTTATAAATATTTGTAAACCATTTGCAAACAATTATTTACATTATTACTTATATTTACAAAGAATCTATTTGAAACATTAAATCCATAATTCATAAATTTTATTAATTTTTAACTCAAGATACCTTTCAAATATTATTAATAAATCAATAATCATTTACTTTAAATATGCTTTATTTAATTAATAACTTCTAAAATATTTATAACACTAAAATGTCCTATTAAACCATGTAGTATATAAATAAACAATATTTAAAAAGGATATAGTCAACAAGGAAAAGAAGGAGATTTGGAAAAACAGATGATGGGTGAATAAATAAAGCTGAGCAGATAAGGTAGATTCAAAAGAATAGTATCGGGCATGAATAATTAATTCAAACCATTAGAATTTCAATTTCGAATATCAATACAAAATTTCTTTGTTAGAAATACTTTTATAATAAAATATTTTTTTATAACGAAACAAATTTCATTTCGAAAATACTTTTATAACTCGATGTTTCAACAAGTTTATCCTTGTTCCTGTAGACTCTGGTAGTGCGTTGATCAGGCGCAAAACTAGAATTCTCCAGGTACTTAGTAGACCTGTTTCAACACCCAGTGAAAATACTGGAAAAACTTTTAAAAACAGATATGGAAAGTACAATCCAATCAAAACACAAACAAAACCTTTGTCTAACCATGGTTCGCAGATACACAATGGTTACGCCTAGGTCCCCCAGGAAACAATCCATATCCGTAAGCTTTCTCAGCCCTGCGAGTTACGCCATGATGACTAGTAGAATGCAGGATACACAATGGTTACGCCTGGATCCCCCAGGAAACAATCCGTACCCCCAGGCAAGACTCAGCCAAGCATTTGCGCTACTATTCGCGACCTACACAGATTGCAGGATACACAATGATTACGCCTGGATCCCCCAGGAAACAATCCGTACCCCTAGGCAAGACTCAGCCAGGCAGTTGCGCTATGCAGTCACGAGAGAACGATAAGACCATGGGTAACGCCATGGAATTCGAAGGACACTCGAGTATCATATCCGGAAAACCAAAAATCAGAGAGAATAATATCGATAGAATGAATCCAAGATGTGGCCACAAATCGGATATCAAGCAGAAGCCACTTTCCATATCTTTACTTCGAAAATATGTATCATATAGTACCTTTCAAATCACTTTGAAATATCGTACTTATATAAAATCCATTATATATAAGATTAAATTTTCAAATCAAATACTTTCCAAAATCAATAGTATATCAAATCATACTTATATAGACGTCAATTATATAAGATTCCACTTTCAAATTGAGTACCTTTTCAAATCTATAGTTTTCGAATCAATTTCATACTCATACAAATCAATTTTATATAAGTTCGACAACTCCCAAATCAAGTATTTAGTAACACAAGGTTCTCAAATTTCAATTTGTTTCAATATCAGTTCAATTTCAAAATCATATACAATTTCACCAAATTATTTCTTCTCAAATTAATTATGTTTAATTTCAAAGTTTCCAAAAATAATAGATTTAGAAAATAAATCCAAATTTCCTAATCAATAATTTAAGTCAACCAATTCATTTCCAAAATCAAATGTTTTCAAAATCATTTTATACTTACGTAAGGTCCATCTTATATAAGGATCAAATTTTCAAAATAAATTTCGCTGTATGAAGAGCCATATGGGATTGAATATCTTTGCTTTTATGGGTTATATATCTTTGTAATTTAAACTGGATTTTTTTTTTTTTTTTTTAGAAAGCAAAGATATTCTAACTCGACAACTTTCAATTTCAGCGTCAAAATATATCAATGATATTAAAATATAAGACGTACATACGTCATCATTCGCAAAATCACCTTTGATCGCTCGCTCGATCACACAAGTTCGCTTTCGAACTAGTATTGTCCATTCGACTTCCCTAATGCGGATTTCGATATGGTTTCTCGACTAGAAGCCATCAATCTCCTTGCATAGCCATATACTATGATAGAGAATTCTAGAATCAAGCCCCAAAATCCATATCAAATATTCGCCATCAAGAATCGAATGAAAAATCCTAACACGAATTGGTGTAATCCACCTCGAACTTGTATACTCAAACTTGGATCAAATTAATTATGCGAATAAACAGCATACGTACAACTTATATATTTATTCCAACTTGTTAAATATATAGTTTCATAAAGATGATACTAAATTAAAACATTTAACTAAATTTTATTCAAAATATATTGAAGCCCAAATTCTTTCAAACATTTCAAATCTAAATTCCATATTTAGAAAAAAAATTCAAAATAGCCTTATTCATTTACTTAACAAAACAGTTTCAACTTATTTAAATCATATTACTTCATACTTAAACATTCAAACAAATTTATACACTTTATCAAATAATTCATGCTTTTCAAAAATTTAGCTTTGAAAAGTTAACCTTGATTTGGAAGTGCTCGAACCTTCGAAATAGTTGAAGAAATCATTTTCAAATTCAAGAGTTGGAAATCAACAAATCAGTAAATCAATTTTAATATATGGGATTATATCAAATCCGAAACTCAAGGAATGAACACCGGTTTACTTCAAATCATTTCAAATATATATACATATATATACTTTGAATATCAAATCTTACTTCGGAATTTGGAATCAAAATTGGTTTCGCAAAATCACTCGCATAGCAAAGCTATTGAAGTGGCCTATCCCTCACTCTGAAACTCGAAAATCAATGTCGATGATGCGTGCACTCATCACCGAAATTATTTTCCAGCGACATAAGTGAGTTCTGGACTTCTATTTTCTCAAACTTCTTTTGAAATTTCTTCGAAATCATTCGAAACTCATTAAAATCATTTGAAACATTTCTTATTCAGAAAATACTTTTAAATCATATTATTGTTATAATATATTTCAAAATCTTAAAACCCATTTCAAAATACCGGAGTTCAATTCTCGAATTTCACTTTAAAAATCCTTCAGTTATAAATCATTTTTAGATAAATCAAATTTCTTATATAATTTTTCAAAATTACAGATCCTTTCGAAACCCCAAATTCTAATTTTAAAGGGTTTATAATCTTTATCAAAACATTTCACTTTTATATATAGAATATAATAATTTTGATATATAAAAAAAACAATTTCCAAAATACAAACAAGCCCGATTTTTTCAAAGGATGGTTCAAGGATGGATTTCAAAACAAAGATAGAAATTCAACTTAGAGGGACTCTAATCAAATAAAATTCTGATTCGAAGATAGGATCAAACGAAGACGAAATAATTAAATTTCAAAATAGAATATAGATATACTCATATAAACCGCGGGCGACCTTAACCGGGTCAACCGTGACTTCAAGAATATAATCGATGCGAAAATCTAAGGCAAATCGACATTCGATCGCCAGAGATAGAATTCGGTATAACAAGAGATGGCAACATCGAAACCGAGGGATATATAAATCTCCGGTGAATCAATGCCAATTGTAAAGGAGTTTCACCCCTTTACAAAACATTCAAAGATCGGCGGGATCGCCTATTCTTATAGAGATTACTCGAAGTGGAGTTATGGGATACTCCAGAATCAAAAGAATACCAATAGAGAGAGACAAGAACGAATTTTGGAACCGTAGGGAACGTTCCAAAGTTCAAAGGAAATCGAGTCAAAAGGAAGAGATTAAACTCGAACGAACGTGATTCTGTAAATAAATTTACAATATATGCTAAGTTTCGCCTAGAGCCAAAGCTCTGATACCAACTGTAACGGACCGCGTCAGTGGGGTAACGCCCACCGTAGCATACAACAGTACCTGTGTTCTGCCTTTACAGCCAGCCTCTCGACTGCACCAACCCCGCAGGGACATGTAGGAGTAAGAGTCACCCGCTCGCTACCAAACCAAATGCGAGAACCCCCTATCATGCTGCACCCTCTAAGTGCATAGGCAGACACACATGCCAGATACCAACTGTAACGACCCGCTATTTTGGACCATTCAAATCGACAATAAATCCACACATGTCTGACTTGAATAATTCAAAATATCAGATTGTTAATTTAAATTTGGCAAATCTCAGCATATGCAGTAAATAAATCAATCACAGAATCACAGACACAGAGTAATACAATAAATTCGCAGCGGAATAGATAAAATAGTAGTTCATGAAGCTACTATATAAACATCAGAGTTAGAAATAAAATACAACAGAATATCTCAAAAGCAGTGAAGTCTCCAGTACAACAGATGACTTCTCTGAACAAATCAACTAGAAGAGCTGAAAGCTGAGGCGATAGTTGGATCTCCAAAGGAAGCTCCAACTCCAAAGGTGAGTCTCAAATGCTGTATCACTCGGTCTGACCCGAGCGTAAAGCAAAACACAAAACACTCGAGTCAGGATTAACATTCTTATATAAATAAATCCAACTCAAGTGAAATATCAACTGAAATACGAGTAACTTAAAGGATGTTTGGGATAACCATCCTCTAAGGATCTTCAGAACTATCTACAAGGTGGAAATATACATTTTAACACCGTGGTCATTTCAATTAAATTTATACTTCAAAACCCAAATATCATTTTATTTCAAATATAACTATTTTCCAAGATAGTATATATATAATTAATTTATAAGGTAAAGTACTTAAAATTTTCTCAAGTCTCTCAAATCGATTCAAATCAACTTCAAATTCCAATTTTCAAATTTATTCAAACTCAATTCATTAATTCAATCCAGTTCTAAATATACCATTTAAATTTTCAATATATTTCAAAACTTTAATATTCAACATTTCAAAGTTCAATTTAACAGTTTCATATAGATCTTGATTTAACTTTATTATTATTTAATCAGGGAAGATCCACTTAATAAACTCAATATCATCTGACTAGCCTTACATTTCATTTTTACTAAATATTTTCTTAAATTTATTTAAGCAAGGATTTTCATTAAATTATTTAAATAAAACCCAAGTTATAAATCATATCTTAAACCTCAATTTTCAATAAGTTTCAAATTGGTTTAATTAATAAATTATCTTTCCAACCTTAACTTATTCAAATTATTACCAGAATCTATTTTTGAAAATATAATTTTTATACTTAAACATCTCATAAGTATTAAAATTCATCCTAATTTAAATTAAATAATCTAAGGCTCAACATTTATTAAAACCATATATTTCTTTCCAAAACCATAAAATTCATTTTCAAAATATTTTATATATGGACCAACGGTGTCTGTATATATACATCATATGGTTAAGTGATACGGATATTTATCATTTCAATCCGAAATTTAAATATATACGGGTAGATATCATTTCGACCCGTAATCCCAATTTCAATTCAAATGAAAATCGCTTGGGTTTATCATTTCAACCCATAACGAAATTCTCCTATTCTAATGTCCGTTCGGGTATGTATCATTTCAACCCATAGTGAATTCTAAACTACAGGGAACTTGCAGAGTGATAACAGATACAAAAAAAAATATATATATAACAGCAGGCATATATCATCAATATAAATAACAGGTATTGGTGTCAGATGTCATAGGTGAACAGATACAGATAATGGTAATAACAGGCATATAAATATTAGATACTGGTGTCAGATGTCATAGGTGAACAGTTATGGATAATAGCATATATAACAATGTAAATAACTACAGCAGCATATTTCAATTGCTATTTCAAATGAAATCAAATTTAAATAATAAAAGAACGTTAATCGTGAGTGATTGCTCACCTTTCGAGGCTAGATTGATTTTACAAGGAAATGAGCTACGAATCCGAGCACGAATCTCGAAGTAAAGCTAGATTGGCACGAATTCAACGATCAAAGCTGATAACAGGAATTGATGGAACAAAACAAATTAGCTTGATATAACGGGAAACCAAATATATGCTATAACTTCTCTCTAAACCAAATTTTTAAACATATATTTAAAATAAGATATAAATATATATATATTTAAATCTCAAAACTTACTATATCTATATAAAATTTGAAAAACCAAGTTCACATATATATAACCAAATGCATATACACATATATATGAACTTATACACGTGTTCAAATTTAAAAGTTAATATTGTTTATCATACCTTTAAAACTATGCTAAAATAACATAAACTAAAATATTGTAACATATATACATGCAGCACTAATAAGCTTTATTAAATGAGCTTCACATGCGAACATATCTTAAGGTATATTACTGTAAACATTTGTATACGAAAACGAACAGACAAGATTATAACTGTGAGTATACAATATATATAAAATAATGATATAAGACACAGTATCAAAACATAATATGTATCTATACATTCGCAACAAAGATTTGAATAGTCACATTAAAATAGACATATACCAAAGTCTCCATATATAGATTTGAAAAACCAACATATATATAATATCTTACTGCCTCTATACTCACATTAACATATATAAGCTTATATATATACTATAACTTGTAAAATAGCAAGTATTTCAATGTTTTCAACTTATATATATTATTCTATATACATACATTTAAAACAAAAATCAAAACACAAAATTACAGTCTATATATAGTACTTAAAGTCTGTACATATATCATATATATAAACAGAATAAGAGGAGTAACTTTATATATTATGTACTAGCAGAACAAATACATAAGTATATACTAATATATAAACAAAACTTATATATAAAGTCAGTATCCAAAAAAAATGTACTAACCATATACGCATGGAAATCAGCTAATTTACTTATATAAACAAATATATGGATATATATAGATATATTACTTTACAATATAGTACACGGTACTAAATAATAACAACACTTTATTATATACCTTAGGACTGTAGTTATTAAAATATATATACTAATATATTTCCTTATTCTGTAAACAGCAAAATCAACTTAACAAACATACACATATATATATCGCTGACATATTATTAAAACTAGCATATATAAAAAGCCTTGAATAATAATATAACCTATATATATACGCAGGCATATATACGAGGATATGTATAAAATATGTATATAATATATATACACGCGCAGATAACTTAACAGAATTGTTCAATAAAACAAATATATATATCACAATTTACAATATCATATCTATAATACTTCATTATATATAAAAAAATTCATACGTTTGAAGTAAAATATAAATACAGGAACGAACAAAAATATATAAAAGCAACCATATATAAACAAGTTCATATAACCGATTGATATAAACTCATAAATATATATACCTTTAACTAAACGAGAGGAGCAAGGCCGGGAGGCTAGATGCAGTGGTGGTGGTCAGTATTGCATGGAGGCGGGGAAAAAGAAGGTCAGGATGGTTGCGTGGCTGAGGGATCCATGGTCTTAGGCGAACTGCAACAAGGCTTCGGCCGTGGGGATGAATGGAACACACTACCCAAAGGCGTGGTAGAGATAAGGCGGTGAACATGCGGTCGGTTGAGGTGATGGAAAAGGTGAGATGGGTGGTCGCATGGATAAGAGTGCGATGCCGAGTGGAGTTGCGTGTCTGATTGGCGTTGCTCAGGAGAGGCTGTTTGTGTAAAAGGGAGGGGAAGAAGATAAAAGAAAAGAAAAGGAGGAGATAATGGTTGCAAACGAATGACATAAATAGAAATGAAAGCAATGTTAGAAAAGCAACAGCTGTATAAAATAAAAGAAACAGATAGAAAAGGAAAGGTCGGCATAGTATAAGTCAGACGTTTTGAAATAAAAGGGAAAGTACAAATATTTTAAATTATCTCAAAAGCAAACGCAGAAAGAAAATGGGTAGATAAAGAAACGGACCACTGAAATATAAATTAAAATGATGGATTGGTAACGGTTGTCCAATTGATTCGGCAAAAGTTAATAAAACAATTTATGGGTTGATTGGACAGTACGTTTCAAATTTTGAAACCGGAGGAAGAAATAAAGTCACAATTTATGGTACCGTTACAACGAACAATTTATTGCTTCCGTCGCGTACCGGACCTCAAAATACAAAAATAAATATACCGTGGTGATCAGCGTGATGAGACGATCAAAACGGTACACAGATATCCGTGGTACAGTCATCCGATCAAAAGTCGATAACCGGTACCAGAAATGCTGCTATTTTGCCAGAATTAAGATAAACGGAGCAGTAGAAGTCCAAATTTGGAAAACGAATTTCGCAATCTGATTCAGAATGATCTGAATAAATTTTCTCCTGTTGACATATTTTGGTTTCGGAAAACTTTTAAATTCACTGTTATTAACCGGTTTGATTTGAAATAAAATTTTACAGAAAAATAAACTTCAATATTATCAGATGAAAATTTATCAGTTGCTATATTAAAATAGACGTATTCCAAATAATAAATTTTTATTTTCAAATTTTATTGTTTAAAATTTCACAAAATTTCAATTAATTTAACAAATAAAGTCACTAAAAGTTTAGGGTCGTTACAGATTGTCTATCCCCTCCAATATGGACTGCCCATCGCACATGGTTTCATTATCAAAGTGTTATGGACTATCCATCTCACATATTGCATTTATTTAAAATGATGTAGATATCCATCACACATCCCATAGTTTTCCTAAGCTGAATATGAACCCTTTGTTAGCCAAGTAGAGACTACCCATCTCTGGCATCATGTGGACTATCCATCACACATTCCATAGTTTTTCTAGGTTAACTACGAACCCATCACTTATCAATTTTAATTCATGTTCTGCCCAAATGTTTAACCTATGTCTATTAGTGTCCCAATTAGGTCGTGTACCCCTTAAACTTATAACATCCCAAAATGACATGCATTGGTATCCCCCATAATCTATGTCAAAATTATAAAATAAAATACATTGGTATCCCCTATAGAAAACATCGAGATCATCATACATATAGCTCCTCGCCATTAACATAATAATATAAAGAATAAACGGCATTCATGTCTCCATAACAATATAGAACCTTTGTCCAAGGTTAGAAAACAAAAAACTTGATTTTATAAATCTCGTAGCTAACTGCTAAAATCATATGGTCATCGACCTTCCTAAAAACATAGGCTATCTAGCCTTTAAAACTTACTTTTAGTTTGCATAAAACTAGCCTCACCGGTGTTGAAATAAAGAGTAGCGGCATCAATGTCACATGGCATTATCGCTGAAATCAGTTACTTGCGCCATTAATACTATAATGTCGAAAAACCTAATACTTTAGTTCTATGCCATAAAACATAGTACTTCGGCACTATCCTGTAAAACATAGGGTGCCGGCACTGGCAACTCACGTTATAAATTTCCATTATACCTAAACAAGTAATAGCGGCGTCATCGTCATAAAACAGTTAACATCGAAAATAATGCTTGCAGCATCACTACCTTAAGCTATGACGTCAGTATAGGAAACATAAGGCATCACCGCTGTAATATAGTTGGTATCAAAGTAGTGGTATGAGGCATCATTTAGAATTATGGTGAGAACTTGCAGCATTGCCATGCGACATTGATGGGCGGCACTAAGACATGCAGCATCATCGATACTGGAGGCATGAATGTCGACCTTACTCATACTTCTCATTTTAACCAAGTGGATTCATTCCATATCAACTTAGATTGATATCACATGCATTCATTATAGCTAAAATCGAAAAGCTTAGCTGTGGCATAGGTGATTGCGGCATCAATGACGACGAGGACGGTGGCAATCCTACAATAAAAACTCTTTTATTTATATTAAAAGCATTTCCTTTTCACCAAATCTTACTCTTTGTCAAATTTCTATTGGATAGCAATATACTTTTGTCCAAATCTTTCCAAAAAACTCCCAAAACCAGTTTTACTTTCCCAAACATGTATCAACTTTAATTAATTAATATCCTTTATTAATTATTAATTTAAATGTTTATAAAGCATAATAAATTTATAATAAATCATAATCACTTGAGAAAAGCACCAAAAACCACAAAAATTCAAAAATATCATATTCTTTACTATATAAAAATTTCGGGGCCAAAAACCATATTTAATTATTTTTAATAATTAAGACTTGAAATAAACTCAATTTCCACGTAGGAAACTCATAATAATATTCGTTTTAACTTGGAAAATTATGAAACTTAGGTTTTACCCTTAAATCCCATTCAAATAATTTCATAAAAATTCCCCAATTCATTTTTCTATCCAAATAATGATCATACAACTAAAGCATGGCATAAATTATAAAAATAATTCGGGTATTACCCATAAAAGAATTCGAAAACAACAATAGAGATGGTTCAGTTATTATTCACCTTAAATTAGATGTTGGAGTTAAGATTTGATGGATTTTAATTTCGCTAACTTTATCCTCCAAATCTTCTTTGATTTCTTCTTCCTTCTACTTTGATTAATGGCCAGTCCTATATCTTCCTTTTTGATTGTTGTGAGTGTGAAAAATGAGAAATGAATGAGAAGGTGATGGTTTAAGGGATAAAAGATAGGTTTATTCCTATTTTCCCCTTCTCATTTATTCCTCCGTAAATTAAGTTTAAACAACCTCACTTGGTTGATTAATCATGGCTCAACCCTATTAATTATCAAGTCTCATCCATATCTCCCATTACATTATTCTATTTAATCTACCCAATTAAATTTATTGAATAATGTTAAGCTAAAATTTGGGGTGTTACAGGCTCCCTTCCTTAAAGAATTTCGTCCTCGAAATTCAGTAAAAACTACTTATAAGCATATCAAACATGCAAACAATGCTAATATACCCTACCAGCTGCAAAGTCTATATACAACAAATATAGAACATACCATCATAACAACTCAGGATAAATATCCCTAGTCCTGTCCTCTTTCTCCCAAGTACAGTCTTTCTTGTTGTCACTCCACTGAACTTCCACCAATCCGACTGTATTGTTCCTTAGTTTCTTCTCATCTCTTGCTATAACACGAGCTGGTTATTTAACAAAAGACAGATTTGGTTCCACTACTAAATCTTCCAATACAGTCAGAGCAATAGTAGTCTCTGGAACATGTACATACTTCCTAAGGTAAGAAACATGAAAAATATTATGGACTCCTGCCAAACTACTCGGTAACTCTACCCGGCATGCGAGTTTCTCGATCCTCTCTATAATAGGATATGGTCCAACATATCTCGATGCTAGTTTCTCTGACTTTCAAAACCATACTACACCCTTCATTGGTGATACTTTAATGAAAACATGATCTCCAACTAAGAACTTAAAATCATTGTATCTTTTATCTGTGAAACTTTTCTGCCTAAACCGAGCTTCCCTCATCCTAACTCAAATTAACTCAATATTCTCTATGGCTTCTCTTACCAGATCCGGACTAAGGACCAATCTGCCTCCAGTCTCTAACTAACATGCTAGTGATTTGCATGGCTTTCCATACAAAGCTTCGAAAGGCGCCATTCCTATACTAGTTTGATAACTATTATTATAGAAAAACTCAACTATGTGTAAATGGTTTTCCCATGACCAATCAAAATCTAGTGCACAAGTACTCAACAAATCTTCAAGTACCTTATTAACTCTCTCGATATGCCCATCCCTCTGTGGGTGATAAGCAGTACTCATCTTAAGCTTGGTACCTAACACTTCCTATTGACTCGTCCAAAATTCACTAATGAACAAAGCATCTCTATCACTGACTATAATAATAGGAATCCCATCCACTCTAATAACATTCTTCATAAACAACTTAGCCAATACAAGTACCATCCTGGTTACGGGAATGGAAGTGCACTCTTGGTCAGTCTATCCACTGTGACCCAAATACTTTCATCATCCCTATTCGACCTTTGCAATCCATCAATAAAATCCATGGATATTGAATTCTATTTCCAAACTGGTATATCTAAAGGCTGAAGCAATCCACTTGGCTTCCGATGTTCGGCTTTTACTTATTGGAAATTCGCACATTGCTTCACCCATAAGCCTACATCCCTTTTCATACCTTCCTTGAAGAAACTTCTCTTTATAGCCTAATACATCTTAGTTCCTCCAAGATGTATAGTAAACTTTGGTCGATGGCATTCCCTAAGAACTTCCTTATTAGGTCACTAACATTTGAAACACACAACCATCCCTTCTTCCTTAACCATCCCCTCTGGTCCGGACTAAAATCTTTTAGATCATTAATCTCAGTTCCACTTTCCAATCTTTAAATCTTTTCGGCTAACAATGGATCATCTCTCTGCTTAGAAGCAACCCTCTCGATCAATACTAGTCGAACTTCCAAGTAAGGCAACATAGTAGTACTTTGACTAGAACTACCAGTTTATCTTATCTGCACACTACAAGTAGTCAATGCCTCTAAATTCTTTCATTGTACCAATATAGCTAACACCACATTCTGATGTTTTCTACTAAGTGCATCTACCACTTTATTTCCTTTCCCTGGCGTATACTCTATACCAAAATCATAAGCTGTTAATAACTTCGGCCACCTCTCCTATCTCATATTCAACTCTTTCTAAGAGAATAAATACCTCAAAGATGTATGATCCATATATAACTCATATCTTTCTCCTAAGAGATAGTATCTTCACACTTTCAATGCGAAAATTAGCGCTGCCAGCTCCAAATCATGAGTCAGATATCTAACTTCACGTGGTTCGAGCTGTCGAGAAGCGTAGGCAATCACTTTTCCACTTTGCATCATTGTAGCTCCCAATCCTATTCCACATGCATCTATATACCTCACCAAGTCCTAGTTGCCATCTGGCACAACTAACATGGGTGCTGCAACGACCCACTATTTTGGACCATTCAAATCGATAATAATCCACACATGTCTGACTTGAATAATTCAAAATAACAGATTGTAATAAAATTTGGAGCAAATAAAATCATTCACAGAATCACATACACATAAATATCAGAATAACTCGCAGCGGAAATAAAATACCATAGTAGTTCATGAAGCTACTATATACAACTCTCAAACATATATAAAACCTCATAGTCAAAATAGATACAATAGAAGTCAGGATACATAAGTCAATAATACAGAGACAATATTGAATAGGAAATAACTGGAATAGAAGTCGATGAACCGATAGACAAATAAGCTCCAACAAAACTCTAGCTCCAGAAGGTGAATCCAAAGCTGTGATTCTCAGGCCGACCCGAGCGTAAAGTAAAACACAAAACACTCGAGTAAGGACATATATACTTATACAATGTAAACCAACTCAAGTGAACTGTAATAGCAATGCATAATAACTTAAAGGATGCTTGGGATCGCCCATCCTTTAAGGATCCATAAAACCATCAATTAAACAGTAATAACAATATCACAGAAATGTCTATACCGAAGTAAACAATGCAACTAACAGTGTTAACGTGCATCACAACCATCATCAGGAAATCAAATGACATACAGAGAAGTATACTCGTGGTTATAATATTACAAAATAATATTTATACTTCAAAATTAATTATCATTTCAAATCCAAATCTTTATCAAAATAAAGATTAAATCATTTCCAAACCATTTCAATTTATCAGAATATCATATCTTTTCAAAACTTCCTTTCAAATCATTATTTGAATTCAAATCCAATTTATCTAATTAAATACCTTTAAAATTCCAAAATATCATTCATTTATTATTCTATCAAATCACCCTTTAAATAGTTTATATTCCAATTAAATTAATTCATTTAAACCATTTAAAAGTGAAGTTATTATTCTTTCAAGTCAAGTATTCAATTTCCAAAGTTTCAAACCATTCTGAGTTCATTTACTAAGTCAAAACCCATAAACATTGAAAATTTCAGCCTTTCACATCATCTAGAAAAAGCTGTTATAGGTTATACTAGAAAACATTTTAATTCAGCAAAGACAACACTTTAAAAACTGCTGTTATATCTCATTTTAGTTGAAATTTAGTTTAAAACAACAAAGACAGCATTCGCAGAAATGCTGTAATAGCTCAGGTTCAAAAACAAGGGTTTTACTTAATTTCAACAAAGACAGCAGGCAGCTACAACAGTTTAACATCATATAAATAAATCATCATAGGAAGTTATAACATCATATAAAATTCTACACATTCAATTGTTGTCGTTTCACAATTGCATAAGTATAAATGTCTAGTGAGATTTACTCACCTCTTTTGGTGGAGATGCAAGTTCAAATGACACAACACAAACCAGAACACAATGACAAAGCTATGAACTTGAGTGGAGAGCGAGATCCAAGTTATAGATCTTGTGTTACAACCCAGAAACAAAACCAAAACAATAGGTAAAAATCAATACGATTGAATTTGAATAACTTTGAAACAAAAAGCGATTTGAATACGAAACTTTTTGCCTTGATTTCTCTACTTGTTTGCATGGCCTAGGGGATCAATTAGGTCAGGTTTGTACTTGGTTTGGATTAGGTATGGGTCTGGAAAAGGTAAGGCTACAAGGTAGAACATGATGGAGGAAGTTACAACATAGGGTAAGTGAAGGGTTTTTAGGCAAATAAGTGGAAAATGGTCCAAACTAAGGCTCGGCCATTGGCAATTATGTTTGGCCAGAGGGTGTACATCTTAGGTCAGTAGCTGGAGTGATGAGGTAGGGTCTGGACAAGGTGGTGGTGGCAGCCGAAGGTGGTGGTGGTGGTGGAAAATGAAGGGTATGGTCAAGGGGAGCTCGACTAGCATTGTTTTTAAGGCATTGTTTGCATTTTGGTGGAGTTTTGTCATCATGGAGGGTTCGGCCATGGATGGATCTGAAGTGGTAGGTGGTGATGATGCCAAGGAGGAGTGGTAGGAGGTGGTGGCCGTGACAAGCAAGGGGATGGCCGAGCAAAAGGCAAGAGAAACAAGGCAAAAATGACATGAAAATGAGAAGAAAAGTGAAAAGTAAGAAGATGCCATTACCACAATTGCTTTAGCCGTGAATAAGAATTTGAGACATGAATTTTGCCTGAGAAATGAGATGGTAATTCATGGCTAAAACTGAAAAGTAGACAGCCAAAAATGAATTAATGAGATGTTATGGCATGTGAAGAGTTTTTGGACAATGAAAAGTCTGGAAATGAAAGGCCTTTAAACTCTTCACATTTCCATTTTCAATAATTAAAATAAAAACAAAAATAAATCAGCAAATGAATTTAAAAACTGAAAAAAAACAAAATAAACTGAAAATAAATAATAAATTTTAAAGAAAAAGCAAAAGAAATGAAGAAATTGCTAAAAAATCCAAAACAGGGTCCAAAATTACAAATAAATCATCACTAGCTTTGGAAAATTATATCAACACCTCTAAACCATTAAAAGGTCAAGTAAATAAGATAAATGCTGAACAAAATAAAGTGTAAATGAAAATAAAACAAAGTCTTAAGAAAATAGAAAAATACAGTAAAGAAAATAATTTACTTAATTGAAACTAGAGTTAAAATTTGTAAATAAAATTGCAGCTGACTTGGAAAATTCCATTTGTTCTTTTAAAAATGTTTTAAAACCAAAATATATACATAACAAGTTATTTTACCCATATGAATATAAATTAGAACATTATTCGACCAAATAAAATATTATTTATAAAATTTAAAATAAACAATTTTGTTAAATATAGCAAATTTCACACAATAGTTAAAAAGGCATAACTTTCACAATATTAATCTGATTTCAATGAAACGAAAAGCAGTATTCTTAAAATTTTATTTACTTTCATAATAAAAGATAAAATTCAAAACTTTAAAATTTTAATTTTTTTAAATTAAAAGTCAAAATTTGACCATATTGACCAAAATTCACAGTTCTGGAAAATACTCTATTTATTCATGTTTGGAATCATAATTCACATACAAATAAAAATTTATATTTAAAATAAAAAAAATTATCCATTTTAATAAATAAAATAAAGTTTTCAAATCAGGAAATTCAATTTAAAATAATTAAAATATACAATTAAAATAATCACAAAATACAGGGTTGTTACACTCTCCCCCACTCAAATCTTTTCGTCCTCGAAAAGGAATGAGGTACGGAAAACACAGAAAACATAGAATGGAATAGGATTAAGACAAGATGACAAGAAGATTAAAATTATACCTGATAACTTTTGTTATAGGTAAGTTTAACAAGGTGGAGAATAGGAATAGCTAGAAGGGAAAATAAGACGAAAGACAAGGATGAGCCATTAATTTAAAACCATATAAATTTCAATTGGAATTCTTTAATACTTAATCATTTGGTTAAATCCATTTTATTATATCCATAAAACACTTGGTTAGCAGGCCGAAGGACACTTATCTTCCCTGAAAGCAAATTACTTGTTAGTTAAGAAGTAAACAATATTTAAAACACCTTAAAATCTTTTAGAAAAGAAATAACTGATCAAAATATCCTTTATATAATATTTTATCAAAATACTTTTATAACTCGATGTCTTAACAAGTTTATCCTCGTTCCTGTAGACTCTGGCAGTGCGTTGATCAGGCGCAAAGCTAGAATTCTCCAGGTACTTAGTAGACTTGTTTCAACACCCAGTGAAAATACTGGAAAACTTTTAAAAACAGATATGGAAAGTACAATCCAAACAAAAAAAAACAAAACCTTTGTCTAACCATGCTTCCAAGATACACAATGGTTACGCTTGGATCCCCCAGGATACAATCCATATCCGTAAGCTTTATCAGCCATGCGAGTTACGCCATGATGACTAGTAGAATGCAGGATACACAATGGTTACGCCTGGATCCCCCAGGAAACAATCCATACCCCTAGGCCATCTCAGCCAGGTGGTTTCGCTACTAATGCGACCTACATAGATGCAGGATACACAATGGTTACGCCTGGATCCCCTAGGAAACAATTTGTACCCCTAGGCCATCTCAACCAGGCAGTTGCGCTATACAGTCGCGCTCATAAGACCATGGGTAACGCCATGGAATTCGATGGAAACTCGAGTATCATATCCGGAAAACCAAAATCATAGAAATATCGATAGAATGAATCCACAATGTGGCCACAAAGAGGATATCAAGCAGAAGGCACTTTCCATATCTTTACTTCGAAAATATGTATCATGTAGTACCTTTTCAAATCACTTTCAAATATCGTACTTATATAAAGTCCATTATATATAAGATTTTATTTTCAAATCAAATACCTTTCCAAAATCAATAGTATATCAAATCACACTTATATAGACTTCAATTATATAAGATTTCACTTTCAAATTGAGTACCTTTTCAAATCCATAGTTTTCGAATCAACATTATACTTATACAAACCAAATTTTTATATAAGTTCGATAACTCCCAAATCAAGTATTTAGTAACACAAGTTTCTCAAATTTCAATTTGTTTCAATATCAGTTCAGTTTCAAAATCATATGCAATTCCACCAAATTATTTCTTCTCAATTTAAATATCTTAAGTTCCAAAGTTTCCAAAATAATAAATTTAGAAAATAAATCCAAATTTCCAAATCAATATAATTTAAGTCAAACAATTCATTTCCAAAATCATCTTATATTTACATAAGGTCCATCTTATTTCAAAATCAAAATTTTTAAAAATAATTTTCGCTGCATGAAGAGCCATATGGGATTGAACATCTTTGCTTACAAAATATTTTTTAGAATAGTTTTGTATATAAAATAGTTTGTATGTAAAATAGAATAAAACAGTTTGTTTGAGAAGAATAAAAGAAAAATAGTTTTGAAAAATGGTTTTAAATTGATAGTAGTTTTTCATAAAAGAAAGAATTCCAATTAAATTACAAAGATATCCAACCCAACAACTTCCAATTTCAGCGGCAAGTATATCAATGATATTAGAATATAAGATGTACATATGTAATCATTTCACAAAATCACATTCGATCGCTCGCTCGATCACACAAGTTCGATTTCGAACTAGTATTGTCCATTCGACTTCCCTAATGCGGATTTCGATATGGTTTCTCGACTAGAAACCATCAGTCTCCTTGCATAGCCATATACTATGATAGAGAATTCTAGAATCAAGCCCAAAAATCCATATCAAATATTTGCCATCAAGAATCAAATGAAAAATCCTAACACGAAGTGGTGTAATTCACCTCGAACTTGTGTACTCAAACTTGGATCAATTTAATTATGCGAATAAAACAGCATACGTACAACTTATGTATCTATTCCAACTTGTTCAATATATATTTTTATAAAGATGTTACCCAGTTAAAAAATTTAAACTAAATTTTATTCAAAATATTTTGAAGACTGAATTCTTTTCAAAACATTTCAAATCTAAATTTCATATTAGAAAATTCAAAATAGCCTTATTCGTTTACTTAACAAAACAGTTTCAACTTATTTAAATCATATTACTACATACTTTAAACATACATACCAAACTTATATACTTTATACTTTTCAAAATTACTTAGCTTTGAAAAGTTAACCTTGATTTGGAAGTGCTCGAACCTTCAAAATAGTTGAAGAAATCATTTTCAAATTCAAGAGTTGGAAATCAACAACAAATCAGTAAATCAATTTCAAAAGATAGGTTTCAAATCCGAAACTCGAGGACTGAACACCGACTCATTTCAAATTGTTCAAATATATATACGTATATCTTTCGAATATCACATCACACTTCGGAATCTGAAATCAAAATTAGTTTCACAAGTCACCCGCATAACCAAGCTACCGAAGTGGTCTCTCCCCCACTCTGAAACTCGAAAATCAATGTCGATAATGCATGCATTCATCACCGGAATTATTTTCCAGCGACATAAGTGGGTTCTGGACTTCTATTTTCTCAAATTTCTTTTGAAATTTCTTCGAAATCATTTGAAACTTATCAAAATCATTTGAAACATTTCATATTCGGAAAATACTTTCAAATCATATTATTTATTTTCAAAACTTTAAAACCAGTTTCAAAATGCCGGAGCTCAATCACTCAAATTCAGATTCAAAACCTTCAGTTATAAATTATTCTATATGAAATCATTTCTTATATAAATTTCAAAATTTCAAATCCTTTCGAAACCTCAAATTTTCATTTTTAAAAGGTATATAATCCTTATCGAAAACATTTCACTTATATATAAAAATATGGTCATTCTTATCAAAACAATAACTTCGATGAATACACAACTTTCAAAAGACAATCAACCACAAATTTTCCAATGGATGATTCAAGGATGGATTTCAAAACAAAACAGAGATTCAAATTTAGAGGAACTCTAATCAAATAGAATTCAAATTCGAAGATAAGCTCAAACGAAGATAAGATACTTAAATTACCAAATAGAAGATGAATAAGCCCATATAAATCGCGGCGACCTTAATAGGGTCAACCGTGACTTCAGGAATATAATCGATGCGAAAATCTAAGGCAAATCGACCTTCGATCGCCAGAGATAGAATCTAAATATAGCAGAATATAGAAAACATCGTAAACTGAGGATACAGAAATCTCCGGTGAATCAATGCCAATTATAAGGGAGTTTTACCCTTTTACAAATCATTCAAAGATTGGCGGAATCGCCACCCTATAAAGGTCATTTAAAGTGGAGTTACGGAATGCTCCATAGATCAAAGGAATACAAATAGGGAAGATAGGAGTAGATTTCAGAACAAGTGGGAGCATTCCAAAGTTCAAAGGAATCCTAATCGAAGAAATTACTAACAAGGTGGATACGAAAGGAATGAAGTTTAGAAAATTTTACTTTCAAAGCAAGAAAATTTTATATCAAAATAATCTTTGAAAAATTCTTTGAAAATCATTTGAAAATCATTTTATACTTCGAAAATACGTCCTCTCAGAAAGAAATGATTCTGAGATTGATTTCACTCACTCTAGGGTATCTCTACCCTATCTCTAATGAGTTTTTGCTCCGCAGGCTAAGGTTTGCCTAAAACCTGGCTCTGATACCAAATGTAACGGACCGCGTCAGTGGGGTAACGCCCAACGTAGCATACAGTTGTACCTGTGTTCTGCCTTTACAGCCAGCCTCTCGACTGCACCAACCCCGCAGGGACATGAAGGAGTAAGAGTCATCCTTTCGCTACCAAACCAAATGCGAGAACCCCCTATCATGCTGCACCCGCAAAGTGCATAGGCAGACACACATGTCTGACTTGAATAATTCAAAATAACATATTGTAATAAAATTTGGAGCAAATAAAATCATTCACAGAATCACATACACATAAATATCAGAATAACTCGCAGCGGAAATAAAATACCATAGTAGTTCATGAAGCTACTATATACAACTCTCAAACATATATAAAATCTCATAGTCAAAATAGATACAATAGAAGTCAGGATACATAAGTCAATAATACAGAGACAATATTGAATAGGAAATAACTGGAATAGAAGTCGATGAATCGATAGACAGATAAGCTCCAACAAAACTCTAGCTCCAGAAGGTGAATCCAAAGCTGTGATTCTCAGGCCGACCCGAGCGTAAAGTAAAACAAAAAACACTCGAGTAAGGACATATATACTTATACAATGTAAACCAACTCAAGTGAACTGTAATAGCAATGCATAATAACTTAAAGGATGCTTGGGATCGCCCATACTTTAAGGATCCACAAAACCATCAATTAAACAGTAATAACAATATCACATAAATGTCTATAACGAAGTAAACAATGCAACTAACAGTGTTAACGTGCATCACAGCCATCATCAGGAAATCAAATGACTTACAGAGAAGTATACCCATGGTTATAGTATTACAAAATAATATTTATACTTCAATTAATTATCATTTCAAATCCAAATCTTTATCAAAATAAAGATTAAATCATTTCCAAACCATTTCAATTTATCAAAATATCATATCTTTTCAAAACTTCCTTTCAAATCATTATTTGAATTCAAATCCAATTTATCTAATTAAATACCTTTAAAATTCCAAAATATCATTCATTTATTATTCTATCAAATCACCCTTTAAATAGTTTATATTCCAATTAAATTAATTCATTTAAACCATTTAAAAGTGAAGTTATTATTCTTTCAAGTCAAGTATTCAATTTCCAAAGTTTCAAACCATTCTGAGTTCATTTACTAAGTCAAAACCCATAAACATTGAAAATTTCAGCCTTTCACAGCATCTAGAAAAGCTGTTATAGGTTATACTAGAAAACATTTTAATTCAGCAAAGACAGCACTTTAAAAACTGCTGTTATATCTCATTTTAGTTTAAATTTAGTTTAAAACAGCAAAGACAGCATTCGCAGAAATGCTGTAATAGCTCAGGTTCAAAAACAAGGGTTTTACTTAATTTCACCAAAGACAGCAGGCATCTACAACAGTTTACAGAACTGCTGTAATAGCTCTTTATTAAGTTCTTTAGCCTTTACAGTTACTACAGCAACTACAGCATTTCAGAAATGCTGTAATAGCCTCTTTTACTAAGTTTTAGTTAAGTTATGAAACCATAGCATTTCTGAATGCTATTAAAAGTCATTTCCAGATTTTAGTGTATTTCCAGCCAATAATAAAATTCCTTTTTAAACCCTTTTAACATTATAAAAATCATGGTTTAACATTCATAAATGTTTATTAAAAATACTCTTTTAACTTATGATTTTAATAAAGAAACATTTACAGAAAAATCCAAATTTCCAATAATTTTACTTAACAAATTCAAATGTACAATTTTCCCATTTTTACCTTTTACAATTTATTAACACTTACATCTTCAAATTACCATTTCACAAATTAAACAAAATTCCCAATTTATTTAATTAATTTAAACCTTTAATTAAAACCAAATTTTCCATTTCCAAGTCAAGTTATATTTAAAATTTCACATTTAAGCATTCATTCATTTAACCATTTTAGTTCATAGAAAAATCAATAATACTTTATTAAATCATTTAAATTCAAATTTAAATCAAATTATCATATTTCCCATTTTCCAAATAAAGTTAAATTTCCATTTTATTTATATAACTTAATTTTCATTTTAAACCAAAATTCCAAGTTTTCCAACTTAAGTTATATTTCCAAAAATTCACTTTAACTAGTCATTTATTCAACATTTTTAACTTATAGAAAAATCATAAATTCTTTATTCAAACCATTTAAAAATCTATTTAAATCAAATTTTCATAAATTTACATTTTTAAAGTACTTAAAAATAATTCAAAACACTTTAAAAATTAGCCACGGTTCTGTATATAGTTTTCTAACCTAGGTCAAGTGATACAGATATGTATCATTTCAATCCGCAGTTTACAAAGAAAAATCCGGGTTCTATCATTTCAAACCCGCAATCCCAAGTTAAATAAAATAAATAAAACCGTTCAGGCCTATCATTTCAGCCCATAATGATTTTTCCCTATTCTAAAGTCCGTTCGAGTATGTATCATTTCAACCCATAGTGATTCTATACTAACAGGGAACTGGCTGTGTGATAAACAGATATAGAATGAACAGTATACAATATATAACAGTAACAGATGATATGACAGGTAATTAAACAGGTTTAACATCATATAAATAAATCATCACAGGAAGTTATAACATCATATAAAATTCTACACATTCAATTGTTGTCGTTTCACAATTGCATAAGTATAAATGTCTAGTGAGATTTACTCACCTCTTTTGTTGGAGATGCAAGTTCAAATGACACAACACAAACCAGAACACAATGACAAAGCTATGAACTTGAGTGGAGAGCGAGATCCAAGTTATAGATCTTGTGTTACAACCCAAAAACAAAACCAAAACAATAGTTAAAAATCAATACGATTGAATTTGAATAACTTTGAAACAAAAAGCGATTTGAATACGAAACTTTTTGCCTTGCTTTCTCTACTTGTTTGCATGGCCTAGGGGATCAATTAGGTCAAGTTTGTACTTGGTTTGGATCAGGTATGGGTCTGGAAAAGGTAAGGCTACAAGGTAGAACATGATGGAGGAAGTTACAACATAGGGTAAGTGAAGGGTTTTTAGGCAAATAGGTGGAAAATGGTCCAAACTAAGGCTCGACCATGGGCAATTTGGTTTGGCCAGAGGGTGTACATCTCAGGTCAGTAGCTGGAGTGATGAGGTAGGGTCTGGACAAGGTGGTGGTGGCAGCCAAAGGTAGTGGTGGTGGTGGAAAATGAAGGGTATGGTCAAGGGGAGCTCGACTAGCATTGTTTTTAAGGCATTGTTTGCATTTTGGTGGAGTTTTGTCATCATGGACGGTTCGGCCATGGATGGATCTGAAGTGGTAGGTGGTGATGATGCCAAGGAGGAGTGGTAGGAGTTGGTGGCTGTGGAAAGAAAGGGGATGGCCGAGCAAAAGGCAAGAGAAACAAGGCAAAAATGACATGAAAATGAGAAGAAAAGTGAAAAGTAAGAAGATGACATTACCACAATTGCTTTAGCCGTGAATAAGAATTTGAGAAATGAATTTTGCGTGAGAAATGAGATGGTAATACACGGCTAAAACTGAAAAGTAGACAGCCAAAAATGAATTAATGAGATGTTATGGCATGTGAAGAGTTTTTGGACAATGAAAAGTCTAGAAATGAAAGGCCTTTAAACTCTTCACATTTCCATTTTCAATAATTAAGATAAAAACAAAAATAAATCAGAAAATGAATTTAAAAACTGAAACAAAATAAAATAAACTGAAAATAAATAATAAATTGTAAAGAAAAAGCAAAAGAAATGAAGAAATTGCTTAAAAATCCAAAACAGGGTCCAAAATTACAAATAAATCATCACTAGCTTTGGAAAATTATATCAACACCTCTAAACCATTAAAAGGTCAAGTAAATAAGATAAATGCTGAAAAAAATAAAGTGTAAATGAAAATAAAACAAATTCTTAAGAAAATAGAAAAATACAGTAAAGAAAATAATTTACTTAATTGAAATTAGAGTTAAAATTTGTAAATAAAATTGCAGCTGACTTGGAAAATTCCATTTGTTCTTTTAAAAATGTTTTAAAACCAAAATATATACATAACAAGTTATTTTACCCATATGAATATAAATTAGAACATTATTCAACCAAATAAAATATTATTTATAAAATTTAAAATAAACAATTTTGTTAAATATAGCAAATTTCACACAATAGTTAAAATAACATAACTTTCACAATATTAATCGGATTTCAATGAAACGAAAAGCAGTATTCTTAAAATTTTATTTACTTTCATAATAAAAGATAGAATTTAAAAATTTAAACTTTTACTTTTTTTTTAAATTAAAAGTCAAAGTTTGACCATATTGACCAAAATTCACAGTTCTAGAAAATACTCTATTTATTCATGTTTGGAATTATAATTCACATACAAATCAAAATTTATATTTAAAATAACAAAAATTATCCATTTTAATAAATAAAATAAAGTTTTCAAATCAGGAAATTCAATTTAAAATAATTAAAATATACAATTAAAATAATCACAAAATACAGGGTTGTTATAGGTGCATTTATTAACAAATGTTTTAGGTTAAGGAATGCTTCCTCACATTTATTAGACCAAACAAAATTTATGTCCTTCCTGGTTAGTTTTGTCAGGGTTGCTCTTATCCAAGAGAAATCTTTGATAAATCTGCGGTAATAGCCAGTTAATCCAAGGAAACTTCTTATCTCGGTCATCATTTCAGATCTCTTCTAATTATCTACAGCTGCGATCTTAGTTGGATCCACTAACAACCCTTTCTTTGAAACTACATGACCAAGAAACTTCACTTCCTTTTTTCTAGAAATAACACTTTGGAAACTTCACTTTTAGTTGATGCTACCTCAATGTCCCAAGCACTATTCTAAAATGAATCTCACTCTTTCATCCTTAGAATATATCAAAATGTCATCAATGAACACCATTAAGTCCACAAAGAAAACATGCGCATTAGTTAACCCGAATGACATTGCTAACCATTCATATGAACCATATCTCATTCGAAACGCCATCAAAGGGTACTGTCCTCTGCTACCCTCAATTGATGGAACCCTGTCGCCAAGTCCATCTGGGAAAATACTTTGGCTTCACTCAACTGATCAAATAAATCATCAATTCTCAACAAAGGATAACTATTCTTTGTAGTCTTCTCATTCAGCTAATGATAATCGATACATAATCTCAACGACTCGTCTGGTTTGTTCACGAACACCGCGGCCACTCCCTAAGGCAAACTACTTGGTCTAATAAAATTCTTTCCTTCTAAGTCCATTAGTTGCACCTTTAACTCCTTCATCCCAGTAGGTGTCATCCTACTAGGTAGTCTACTAATGGGTTCAGCGCTAGGTACAAGATCTATTCGAGACTCAATAGCTCTTTTCGGTGGTAGTCCTACAACCAGTTAAAGACATCTGCGAATTCTCTTACATCTAAAACCTGATTTAGCTCATCTTCCGCTTCTATGGCACCTAATACAGCACAAACTTCTGAACTAGATTTCTCAACTAAGTATATAATTCGGTCACTACTATCAGAGTGTCTAAATGATATTTTCCTATCCTGACAAAATATCCTAGCATCATATTTGCTCATCCAATCCATATCCAAAATACTCCCAAAGCCCTTGAAATCAAAAGCATACAAACGACATGAAAAAGTATAACCTAGGAATCCAATTCTATATGGTCACATTTCATCTCCAGAGTTGCATACTATAACAACTCAACTTGGAATATCCCTAAATTTTGGGCCAAAAAAGGCCCATCGAAACTTAGATCCATTCTAGGGCTGGCTGTTGGTTGAAAAAAGAAATGACAGTATAGAGCAATAACTATTCATTCAGAACTCACAGCGGATGGAACAAAATATAATATCAAATTGTAACCATTTATTTCAAAACCATTTGAAATGTCATAGTACAAAACATCATAAAACTATCACATAAGATCCATTACGTCATTTGTTCAAATACATGAGTACAACAAAAAAATATCATAAAAGATGATAATAACTGCCACAAGCTTAAGCCACTCCACCTTTGAGCATCGTCACCATTATCACTGCATCCTTAACCTATGTTGTCATGAGGAGGGAGGCAGAACAACATATGTCCGATGAATAAAAACCTCGACTCTTACAATTTCAGTACTTGGGTAATATATTTTCAAAATAAGAATATGTCTAGCGTATATAAAACCATTTAATACTTCTAATAAGGAAAGGATGCGGATCCACAATCAATCACTTAATACCTTCCATTCCCGAAGCAGGTTTCTAAATCCATAACCCAAATCCCACATCATAAATGTCTAACAATATGAGAGATAGTACCCAAGCCACTTGATACCTTTTATTAGAAAATAAGCATACTCTGGCCATTTAAGACCTCAACTGAGGCAGACCCCATCATTTAATACTTATTCCCAAGGTAGACCCTTCAATGGTAACTATCTAGCTAACATTATATGGAATCTCTTAAGCCACTTAATACTTCTTTATGGAAAGGCAAACTCTCAATCAGTCACTTAATACCTTATCCCGAAACAGACCGATATCAAGATACCACCTAACGTGCCTAATAACTAGCCCCTTGAAAAAGTAATACTTCATTTGGGGAAAAGAGGCGAGCCCTTAAACAACCACTTAATACCTCAAGACCTCGAAGCAGGCCCCAGGTATTATGACTCAAATTCATAATGACATCTCACATTAGTCCAACTATTTGTAGGAACTGTTAGCCAGATTAGCTGGTAAGATTTACCCTACAGAATTTAGGACTAACCTCACATCATCACAAATATTTATCATGTGAAATGTCTCACATCAATAGGAAGTATGAACAACTGCCGGTAGCCTCAATGTGATGGGCAGACTTCTATTTTGTAAATCTACTAACCTTGCATCCCTATGACTGAGCCATAATTTAAATATTCTACATATATATAATACTCATCTCACCGTTTTATAAATAAGGCCTTATAAGGAATCTTCCTTATTGCGCCTCAAAATATCAATTACCATCCTAAAGGGGGAAATTAATGACGACTACTACCTAATTAACTACGTACTTATACGCCATAATTATACATTTATTACGCTATAGAAATAAATATAATATTCGTGCTTAATCAATTCTACGGTGCAGTTTGTACACCCTAAACTAGCGTTAAATGTCAATTCTTTTAACCATATTACTAATATAAGTCATTTTACTTCAAATTCCCATGATTTCAATATCTATAACAAGGGATTAAATATTCATATCCAAAACAGCAATACATAGACTTGTAAAAATAGACACTCAATTTATTACGTCAATCTAACATAATATCCTAAACAATAGGAATTGCAATCCTAACTTCATATTCTATTAAACTCCTCTTTTACACAGAAATAAATGAAGAAATTCTGTATGGAATAAGTGGTGTAAATTACGAATAGAATTCTTACTTTAAACCCTTATTTTATTACTAAAAACTCACAGTTTGAATCAAAGAAGGAGGAGAAGTGGAATAGACTATGAAATTATCAGAAATTACGGAACAATATAAATCCCATCAAATTAACACAAATAATTGAGAGTCTCTATCTAGAATTGACATTTCGAAATAGAAAGGAATTTTGGGGGATTTTATCTATCGTATTTTCGCAATACCGAAATCCTAAGGCATATTCAAATCCATAGATATATACTACAATTACTGAAATAAAAAAATACTAAGGTTTCTACTTACAGATTATCCTTAGCCTCTCTTATATGGATTTGCAATGCCATAGCAACTTTTTTCCAAATCTCTACCTTTTGATATATATACACATCGAATTATAGGTATATATAAAAATTTGTTAGATTCAGAGAGGTTGGAGGAGAAGAAAATAGATTAAAAGAATAATTAAAAAAGGATTAGAATTCTTATCTGAATTTCTAATTGAATTTCTGAACCTAACTGAAGAGAGAAAATGGCAGAGGTTCGAGGTATTTTCCAAATATTTATGAATAAAAAGCGGAGAGAATAGGGTCCTATTTATAGGAGTTGAAATGCACCAGAACAGTAGGATCGAGTTAGGTGAAAAACAGACAAATTTGGAACATTTAATAGCATAAAACCCTAGTCGCCGCCACGACCAAGCGGTCGATCTCTTCCTTTCAAGTGGTTGCCCCCTAGGGGTCGACCTCTTAAGGTCAAGCGGTCTACCTCTTGCTCTTTATTTTAGGAAATTTTGTACTGTTGCCTTTAATTAATTTTATTCCATAATTAAATTGAATGTTAGTTGAATAACTTAATGTTACTTAACCCCTAATTAAACCTATGATTATTTGAAATTCAAACCCTAGATTTAAATACTTATTTGAATTTGAATTCAAACTAAATTAATGTAAATCTTAAAACTTCAAACGCTCATAACTTCTTCATTTAAGCTTCGTTTTCAGCATATTATATATAGAAACAGATCAGAATTTCGCCACGAATGCAGCAAAATAACTTTTATGGTCAAATTTTAACTTTTATAAAATTCCATTTTCAACCCTACTTTATTTAATTCAATTTGCTTATGGTTGATTTTACGGGGTGTTACACATACCCTCCTATTGGATTAGCTACCCTTAAGGAGGTAACAAGGTATGATGGTTCTAAATTTAACTTATCTACTAAATACTGAAAGATAAAGGGATTGGATGCTTCAGTATCAAATAGTACTCTAACTGTATGCTATGAATCAAAAGCATACCTTCCATCACACAGTTTCCTTTCTTAGCGGCGGTCGATCTCGTTGCAGACATCTCCAAAGTAAACACTTTTTCTTTATTAGCCTTGGTCGCTTTTGGACATCTGTTCTTGTAATGTTCTACTTGGTCATAGTTAAAGCACTTCACATTCTGCTTCCCACAATTGTCTTGTCATCACTAGATCGACACTCATTAGCATAGTGGTCCTTCTTGTCACACTTATAACAGATAATATCAGCTTTCCCTTTCTTGGTAGCTCCACCTTTTTAGGCTCCCTTCTTCTTGAAGAACTTCCTCTTTTTATTTTGGAACTCTGGGTTTCCATAGACTTTTCTTTCCTAAAAGTCACAAGCATCTCCTCATTTCTTATAGCCATTTCCACCACTACATTACTTGGATTTCAAAAAAATGTGGCATAGTTGCTTTAGCAGTCTCTAGCCTTAAGCCCTGGATAAACTTCTTATTCCTCTTAATTACAGGATCAATGGTGGCATATCCATATCTAAACAACTCATCAAACTTAGTAGCATACTCCAGTACTGATATCCCTCCTTGCTCTAATTCCATAAACTTCCTAAGTAAGGTTGACTTGGCTACTTCAAACAAAAATCTTTCCTTAAGTCTCCTTCGAAATTCAGCCTAATTCAATTCCTCTTATGGCACTCCAATGGTCACTTTGTTCCACTAGTACAAGTAGCTCCTTGCAACTACCTCGATGCCAACCTCCTCTTCGGATCATCATTCAAACCCAAGTCAGCAAAAATCCACTCACAATGCACCAGCTAGTTTTCCACTTTAATAACATCCTCAGTTCTTAGAAAAGGCTTTCCTCTAATACTATTATAATCTCGGTTCAGCTTAGCATAGTTAGTACCAGCCGATGCTACGGGATTAACTCCTCCCGCATTACTAGCATATCCTCCATTCTACCCCTATAGCTGCTCCAACTTGCATCAAATTGACGAAGAACTAATACATAATCCCATATCTACTGGTGGGGTTCAACACCTAAATTAGCATTTACATTTTGATTAACATTTGCCGGTCGACCTTGGTTTGTTCTGGTATTAGACCGAGCATTTCCATTGTTTGTCGTGCTTCCACTACTTATATTCACTCTTCTGGTTCCTGCTTCCATATCTTGCTTTCTCGTAATATGCATACGAGCCTTTAATTAATTAATATCCTGAATTAACTATTAATTTAAATATTTTTCTAGCATAATAAATTTATAATAAACCATAATCACTTGGAAAAATCCCCAAAAATCACAAAAATTCAAAAATATAACATTCTTTACTATATAAAAATTTCAAGGCCAAAAACTATATTAAATTATTTTTAATAACTGAAACCTGAAATAAACCAAATTTCCAACTTGGAAAATACATAAAATATTCATTTTAACTTGAAAAATTATGAAATTAAAATATCATCTCTAAAATAACATTTTACTCAACATATCAGAAAATTAAATCGATTGGAGATAAAAAGCTTAGGTTTTACCCTAAAACCCATTCAAATAATTTCATGAAAATTCCATAATTCATAACTCTATCCAAACAATGATCATACAACCAAACCATGACATAAATTATCAAAAAAATTCAAGTATTATCCATAATCGAATTTGGAAACTACAATAGAGATGATTCACTGATTATTCACCTTAATTTAGATGTTGGAGTTGAGATTTGATGGAGTTTAATTCCCCTAAGCTTTATTTTCCAAATCCATTGTGATTTCTTCTTCCATCTACCTTTATTAATGGTCGACCCTACATCTTCCTTTTTGATTGTTTATGAGTGTAAAAAATGAGAAATGAATGAGAGGAGAGGGTTTAAGGGATAAAAGATAGGTCTATTTCTATTCTACCCTTCTCATTTATTCCTCCTTAGATTAAGTTTACACAATCTTACTTAGTTGATTAATCATGGCTTGACCCTATTAGTTATCAAGTCTCATCCCTATCTCTCATTACACTATTCTATTTAATCTATCTAATTAAATTCTTGAATAATGTCAAGCATAAAATTAGGGTTGTAGGTGGTGAAAGGTTTCCATTAAATTCTAGGTGTTGATTATGATAAAATATTTTCTCAAGTCGTTATGATTAGATAAATTTAGATTCAACTTGCACTCATTGTTATTATGAAAAAATATGTTAGTTGGACGTTAAACAACATTTCTAAATGGTGATTTAAAAGAGTCTATTTATATGGCATAACCAAAGGGTTACGAGGTCAATGAGAGTGAGGCGATAAGGTATACAGAATCTTAAGTTCAATCTATGATCTTAAGAAAACATCTAGAAGTTAAAATAACAATTTGTCAAGGTAATCGAATAGTTTGGATTCAATCAAAACACAAAGGAAGCATATGTATATGGAAAAGAACAAACAATGTTATTATGTGTTCTAGTTTTATACATTGACGATTCACTACTAACTGGTAATGACGTACAGATGTTACAACCAATGTAAATTTAATTGTATAATAGTTTTTTAGTGAAGGATTTAGGAGAGGCATTCTTAATAATAGTTATAAAGATCCATAAAGATAGATCTATGGGACTGTCCCCATTGATATACATAGATATCGTACTAAAAGGATTATGTATTGAAAATTTCAAGAGTAGAAATGTTCCACTATGGCATGGAATTGTTCTTTATATGACATGCTTCTTGTTTATGGACAAAGAGAAGACATATGAGTAAGATTCCTTATGCATCGGAAGTAGGATCCATCATGTATGTTATGTTATGTACTAGGCCAAATGTTACTTTTGCACTAGGTGCAGTTAGTCGATATTAATCAAATCCAGACAAAAAATCATTGAACAATGGTTAATTTCATCCTAAAGTATTTCAGAAATACTAAGGATTTATTATTATATACGGCAATAATAAACTCCTTATGAAGGAGTACTTGAACTTGAGTTTTCAAAGTGATGTTGATGATATCAAATCAATCTCGGAATTCATATTTACCCTTAACGGAGGGGTCATTAGTTACAAAGTTCAAGTAATGATGATAGTATGTTTATAAGTAAGCCATAAATGGTTCCCACCACTAAGAATGTAATAATGTATTATGATAATAATGTAATATAAATTGCAAAAGAATTTGATATCTCAATGTGAGGACAAATACATTCTCCTTTATAAACACATGATAAACAGTATATCAATGATGGAGAAGTATAATCGAAAAGAGTAGATATTAAAGATAACATCGCGGACCTATTAGTTAAGGCTTTTTCTCAATCTAATAAGGTAGACTGATCGAAAGTATGGGCATGAGGAACCATAATTAGCCCCAATTACTGTTGATCTTAAGTAACTAAATTGTACTTTGATTATGGTCTACCACATGACATCATGATCATGTTACAACTATAGTTGGGTACATATAAATTACTTAAAGTGAAATACTACTCAAGAGAGGATTCATTTCCTTCATTGTTAGAAGTTATAAGTACCATATTAGTAGTCCACTTAACATCTAGCTCTGCGATTAAACTAAACATTTAATTAATAAATGTTACCGAATTGAACCAAAGACTTGCGGTTTATGTAATTAACTATATGTATCATTAGAGTTTTTAGCTATTGACCAAACTCTAGATATCTCAGTGAATAGTGATGACGAAAAGAAAACGTGTACAAAATATCATTACAATGTGTAGCTAAATAAAGATTATAAATTAGATTTTTCTTAAATGATCTATACAAAACTGAACTTGTGACCGATACTATACATTAGAAAAGTTCGTATATGATACAAAATTTAAATTGTTTAAATATTGATGAAGTACCAAGTTAACATCAACTAGTCAAACAACCATGTCGTTAGATAATTCTAAATTCAATAAATTTGAAATTTATTCATAAATATTATACGTTAACAATAAAATTAATACAAATATTGTACTGAAATTTTTGGTTCATTTAATTATTTATTTGAGGCCTTAAAATTAGTTAAAATAATATATGCTTGTTATTAATTGATTGAATAATATGTGCTTAAATAATTAACGAAATGATATATATATATATATATATTAAGTAGGCATGAAGTCTGGAAGCTCGAATAACCCTAGACCGACCATATTATGGAGCAAGAGAAGGCAATTGACTTGGTCTTTAGATCTAGAGGGAAAGATGTTAGATATTTGATATCTTGATGGCTATAAATAACCCTTCTCTCTCTTGTCCTAAGTATGCAGAATTTAAACCCTAGCCTCCATTGAAGAACTAGTAGAAGCCTAAAAGTTAGGATTTGCACATCATATTCAATGACAAGGAATAAGGATCCAAAGAGGAAGTAGCTAACAACCGACGTGCTGATAAAGTGCAGGATCGGAAAATAGGTAAACATTTTATTTTATACATCAAAATCATTTGTATGCCATAAATATTTTCATGTTATTTTCAGCTATGAAATTATAAAAAAATTTATTCTTAAAATTTAAAATTAATACCCATAAATGTTAAAATAGATTTAAATTAACACACATATATATTAGATCCTTCTCGGTTTTTAAAATTGAAAAAAAATCATGGCTTACATAGATATGCATACATACATTCGTATATACACATACACACATATATACATATACATATACATATATATATAATTGTTTTTGGTTTTTTAATTTATACACACACACACATATTAACTTCATTTTGGTTTTTAATAAAAAAACCAATCTTTGTTTCTCGGTTAAAAAACATTTTTTGGATTTACTAATATGTACATATATTTCAATTTTAAAATTTAAAATAAAAATATAATTACATATATACTTTTTACTTTTGGCTTTTAAAAACATATATTTTGTTTTGATAAAAAATTGAAATGGTCAAAATAATTTGAATATAAATTCTAAATAAAATAAAAATATCAACGCACAGGGATTAAATACATATAAAATATGTATATTTTGGTGTTTATATAAATACATGAATGATAAAATTAAAAAAAATGTTTAACATTTTATAGTGGAATATATATACGTCATTATTATATTAACATATAAAATGTATATATAATATTATTACTATACAAAAGTAAAACACACAAACATATACATACATACATGTGTGTGTGTGAGTATGTGTGTGTATATATATGTATGTGTATACATGTGCGTATGTATGTGTTTGTGGTGTGTACAAACACATATGTATCTGTGACACCACTTATTACATAAATTCGTCAACTCTTGGCCTTCTTCCTTTGATCATAACTATAGATACTACTGATTATTTACATAGATTTGACATTTATATATTTATATTTCCTTAGGTTAGTTTACAGTATCTATTTATTATATTAACGTTGTTTAGATTATGAATGCAAATATATTTAACAAATTAAACACAAAATTAAAACTAAATTAAACTAAAATAATAATGAACATTATATTTATATATTTAAACCATAATATACAAAAATTTATATACATAAAGTTAATATAAAATTAAGTGAATTAAAATTCGAGTAACAAACTCATTTATTAATGATCAATAGTGTAAACAAATTGTTCATATAAAAAAATAAGATCTTTAGTGCAAACAACTTATAACGACCTAGATTTTTGAACATTTTATAATCAAATATTGGAATTATTTAAATAATAATCTTGGATTTAATTAAAATAAAAATGATATCGAAAGTTTATTTAAATTCCTTTTAAATAAGAATGAGAATGGTAAAATTTTAATTTGGAATTAAAAGTGATAAAATTGGTTTTGATAATAACTAGTTTCAATTAAAGTGTGAAATTATCATTCCAGGGCACAGTCTCGGATTTTGACGAAACTAGTGACATTGGATCTAGAATAATGAATTGTTGTACCCTGACAAGTTTCGTGACGATCCGACGTGCTGTGAGATCGTGTGGGCTCGAAATGCACAACGAAAATAATGGTGAATAAAATATAATATCATTTATCTATAAATACCACTCAAAATCCTTAAACCAAAATAACTTTACCTCTTCTCCTCTTTTCAATTTTCAGTAGCTGCCACCCTTGCATCCACTTCATCTAATTAAATCGAGCAAATTATTTAACGAAATCACGTAATTTTGGATCTGTTAGCTTCATGAGCTCGAAGGCTTCACGATTGTGTATTCGATAGTGGGTGCGATTATAGTCACATGTGTTCGATCTCGTGCAGCCATGCCTAGAGTCGAAGAAAGACGGAGCTTGGAGTAGAGTTGGGACAAGGAGAGGATGGTGTTGGGTTTCTCGAGCGAAGCGGAGTAGGTTGGAGGTGGTTAGAGGTGCATGGCTTCATATCGTAAATCATGACAACGATGTTACCATGTAGAGCTGCCTGGAGTCACAAATTACAGGAGTGCGTCGAGGTGGAATTGAAAATAGCACGGACTCGTGGTGGTGTGAGGGGATGTTTGGTGGTAGTTTGAGGTTGAACGGCAGTCAAATCTGAATCGCGGTCTAGGATGGACATCCTAGGGTATGATGATCGGAACTTCAACTAGGTGATGGAACTTGGGGATGTTGTGGTTGGCGAGTCGAGTACGAGGTGTGGAATGCGATGACACGGTCGGTTAAAGACTCGTTCACCGTATCACTTAAAATCATGCATGCAAATTAGGTTTCTCGTATCAGCGTGCACGTGGGGAAGAAAGGATGAGGAACGATTGAAAAGGTAATTAAGAGGTTAATGGTTAATTAAGTTAAGTTAATTATATTATTTAACTCACAAACTTATAAAATCTGTATCTTGTTCATACGAGATCCAATTAAGGCGACGTTTTCACCGTTGCATTCGTACCCAGATTGTCTACGCATTGGATTTGGATTTGTCGAGTTTGGAGCTTTTAGGAATTTTAGTAGCGTTCGATTTTGGACTATTCGGAAATGCGAAAACGTTAAGTGGACCTTGGGCGAGTTTTACTCACTAGTTGATTGGTTATATATTGTTGTATATATATAGTTGTTGTTGTATTGAAAATATAAACGGTATAAGTAATATGCAAGTTGTTACTTTTGGTCCTCGCCTTGTTTTGTAAAACAATTGATGTAACAACCCGCATATTTGTCGATTTTATATTTAAATATTTTATTTAATTATTTCGTCGTTCGTCGGATTTTGGTCCGAAAAGCTACTTTTTGCAAACAGTCGAATTAGGACTCGAGACCACCTCCATTGAGTTCAAAACGTCGTTTGCGATCTTTTTGAGTGTAAGCTTCGATATGATTGGAGCTAGTCAAAAATTTGACCATTTGCACTTTGGGTTTGGTTTTGAGTTCAGCCCCTTTGCCAACTTAAACCCCAAACTGAACCATCCCTCCCCATTCACTCTCACTTCCTCCTCTTGCTCAGTTCTAAAGCAAAAATGGTGGGAGAGATGGGAAATTAAAACTCCCAAACCCTAGTTTCATCTTCAAATCAAGTTCTAGCTCCAAATTCTAAGAGAACCCATTGGTAAGCATCTCCTTCTTCTTCTCCAACCCGTTCTCCTTTCAATTTCAGAAATCCTAAACCTAACTTTAGGAATGTTCTTCTTTTTGAGCATAGATTCAAGCTCATTTGGGTTGTGTTGAAGAGGAGTTGATCTTAGCTTGTTTTAAAAGCTTCGTCTTCATTTGTTTGGGTTCAAAGGTGAGATTTTTATCTCACATCTAAGTCTTTAATTATCTTCGATTGTTAGGTATGAATTCCTAACACTTCTTCTATTGCAATTGATTTTGGTTTGGATCGATCTTGTGTATATTTCAATTTTTGGTGACTTGGCCATTTTTGGTCGAGGTTCAGGAAACGCTCTGAAACACAGTTTCAGACGTCTGAATCCGTATTTCAGACGTCTGAATATTAGTGGGGGAATTTATATTCCCAGATTCAGACGTCTGAATCTTTGGCCCCAGACGTCTGAATTGGCTCGATTTCAAACAGAAAGAAAATAGGCTTAAATTGCCTATTTCAGACGTCTGAAATATTTCGTTCAGACGTCTGAATCTGTGTTCTGGAAAATATTCAATTTTCCAGATTCAGACGTCTGAACCAATTATTCCAGACGTCTGAATCTGTAGTCTTTTGCCTATTTCCCTATTGTGCTTGAATTTCCAACTCTAATCAATTCGTGTTGATTCCCTTTTTGTTGTTATCATTTATTATCGGCCACTTTGTTAAGTCGCCCGCCTTTTTAAACTTAGGTCGCTTGTCTTCACTAAGTCATACCGTGACGGGGCGCTGCCCCGCACCCCGCCGTGGGCGCTGCCCCCTGGACCCCCGCGACCTGACCGGGCAGGTCGAACCCCGTATAACTCTGCGTAGGCAATCTTATCCGAAAACCATTCAACCGAACTTCTTACTTTGATGGTTTTGGGAATTGATTTCTTTGGATTTTATTCACGTCTTCGAATGTGAACTTTTATAATTGATTGTTTCTACAATCACTTCTATGACTTGTCACTTTAAAAATATAAAGGTTTCAATACTAGTAGTAAATATCAATTTCATCAAAAGGATTTCAACTCTATTTTCAATATCAAACTCGGTTATAAAACTGTTTTCCAATCTACTAGTATATACAAACCTTTACCTCATTCGTATGAGAAAATATAATTAAACGGCTTAGCAAAACAAGTGGTATGAAACGCTTGCGTTTACTTCGTCGGTTAATTCATGGACTTGTTCGATTGAATCTCTTGTGACAATTTTCTAGTGCAGATCTACAATTTGTTCGTAAATCTTTGAGTTAAGCAAGTGGTTATGGGACATGAAGCTAAACTCTTATATTTACTAGCTTAATGTAATCGACACTTCCTTATGATCATGATGATCATTCTTGTGATTTAGACTAGCGATTGAGCGATGTCTCTTTGTTTGCGAGGTTAGACTAGACACCATTTGCGTGATTTCGATTCACACATATCTCTTTATCTTCAAGGTTAGTCTATACCTCATTGGTGTGATTTCGATTCACACATATTGAAACTCTTGTGACAATTTCCTAGTGCGGATCTACAATCTGTTCGTAAATATTTGAGTTAAGCAAGTGGTTATGGGACATGAAGCTAAACTCTTATATTTACTAGCTTAGTGTAATCGACACTTCTTTATGATCGATGACGATCATTTTATGGTCTAGACGCATGGGTCGTACCTATTTAGGTGCGTCGATGTTTACTTCTCGCATGGGTCGTATCTATTTAGGTGCGTCGATGTTTACTTCTCGCATGGGTCGTACCTATTTAGGTGCGTCGATGTTTACTTCTCGCATGGGTCGTATCTATTTAGGTGCGTCGATGTTTACTTCTCGCATGGGTCGTATCTATTTAGGTGCGTCGATGTTTACTTTTCGCATGGGTCGTATCTATTTAGGTGCGTCGATGTTTACTTCTCGCATGGGTCGTACCTATTTAGGTGCGTCGATGTTCGTCTATGCATGGGTCGTATCTTTCTAGGTGCGTCGATGTTCGACTTTTCATGGGATGTATCTTTCTAGGTGCATCGATGTTAGACATTACATGGGGCGTATCTTTCTAGATGCGTCGATGTTTATTTATGCATGGGGCGTATCTTTCTAGGTGCGTCAATGCTAGAGCATGGGTCGTATCTTTCTAGGTGCGTCGATGTTCGACTTTGCATGGGGTGCATCTTTCTAGGTGTATCGATGCTAGACTTTACATGGGGCATATCTTTCTAGGTGCGTCGATGTTCAGTTTATGGGATTGGCCATCCTCTTTCTTGTGATTTCTGGATTTCTAATTATTGATTTCTGGATTTTTTATGTTTCACCAGCTTTTACCATTGACATTGATGAGTATGTCATTTTATTGTGGCTAGGTGAATTAAATTAAGAATATGACATTCTTTTATCTGTTTTGAGATTATTGAGATATTGTATGACTTTTGTGGGATTTCTAATGTATACTTTTTATAGTATGACACCTTTTTGTTATCATACGTTCTATTATCATATCTCATATTCTATCTCATTTTATCTGATAATTATAGCTAGACTGATCCGTTTATTATTTTCTTCTTAAATAATACTCGGGTCAGACTGAGATTTTACAGGTGCTTCCTCATGACTTCCTATCTGGAGCCATCATCCGACTTTTTGGCTAACTACTCTAGTTTAGTAGTTTTTGTCGTATACATTTGAGATTGAGACTCCTTGATGTATACATATTCTGTTGTCTTGCACTTGTATCTTTTATTTTGTGTTATTGTGGATCTTATTTGTCCACTACTCTGATGTACACTTTCATGTGTTATATTCATATCTATTTCCGCCTTTGTGATATGAATTGTCTGTGACTGATTTATGTTACGTTTATTTCTATATTTGTTTCCGAAGATTATATATAGCCACCGTGTGATAGCTTTGAGTTTGTATCGGTATGTTGGATTTCCTCTTCAAAAGATATGCATTCTATTCTATCTGACATATCGGTGCTCGCACGAAGAAGTTACACGGATGGTCGCTCCTCAACAGCCTTATTCTCCGTGCTAATTGACAGCACTACACCGTAGTGTTCTTGGTTAGCATGGGTATAGAGGTGGGGCGTCACAATTGATAACAATATTATTGAGTATAATATCTCAATTTGATCGTCTATAACATGTATAATGGTCCAGACTACTTGTTTACATGTTTAATATTGCTTTGTGAAAAGTGATAGTATGTTATAAATGTTAGAAATGATATAGTTATTATAAACGTGCTTTGAAATCCCCGATAACTGACATATGTTAAATTGAGTTAAATTGGGATATGGGGAATATATAAATATATGCGTATGTGTGTGTGTATTAGGTTGTTCTACACACGTTTGAGTGTGTTTGACATAAATGGATTGGTTTGGAAATTTGTGGAAATTGGAAAGGGAAGTTATAAATGTTAGAAGCGAAAGGTCGTGATGGATGCACTTTGAAATCCATGTGATCTGCAATTTTAAAGTTAACTTTGGAAGACATCCAAGGGCTTATACATATTTATAATAAGTACTTTTAGCGTACTTATTATCGGGAAATAACAAGGTGTGAATATATTGCCGAAAATCAACTATGGATTTATAAAGTGATGGTTTTAAATTATAAAATAGGTTTTAAAGTGGTGTTTTAAGTAAATAGTTTTAAAAGAGTATAAGCATTTTAAAAGTATATTTTAGTGTATATATATATGGTTAAAAATTATTAAATATTTGAACAAAGATGTTTAAAAGGATTTTATATTATAATAATTTACAAATGGTTTATAGTATTTTATTAAATATCTTATTTTTACAAATAAATTAGTGTATGTAAATATCTAATTTTTTAAAGGTATTTTAATATATATAGAAGTTTTAAAAGGTAAGTTAGGTATTTGTAAAGGAATTTAAAAGGAGGTTTAAGATTTTAACACTTATGTTATAATGGATTGTTTTGTAAAATGATTGAAAGGGTATATTACCTTGTTTAATAAATGGAGATATACTTAAAGTTTTGGAGTGGATATTTCAAAGTAAATGGCAAGTATAAAAGTGATTTTGGGTTTATAGTATCGATGTTTATGCAATGTCTATTTTAACCCATATAACTATAATTTTGAAAAGTAATAGGATCTTTAAAATGAATTTTAAAGAAAACAGAATAGGCAACAACTTTGGGGTTTGTCGTAAATAATGTTTTAGTAACATTTGTTTTTAAACCCTTAGATAATAATTTAAAGCATTAAAATATTGTAAATAAGTTTAGGAAAATACTTATATCTTTAATAATGGGAATTTAAAGAGGATAATAATTATGAAATGGTTTTGGGTTTTTTATGGCAATGTGTTTGTAACATTTGCCTTTAACCCATTTTAATTATACTTATATATGTTAATGGTCTTTAAAATGGAGTTTTAAAGATAATAATAAGTGAAATGGATTTGGGTTTGTAGTGACAGTGTTTGAGTAACATTTGTCTTAAGCCCATTGAAATTGATTTGTGAATATACTTATACGATTGAGATAGTATATGAATACTTTTGGGAAGTGTTGAAATGTGTTGAAAATGAATAGTGATGTTTTAATTAAATAGCGAAGTTTAATTAATAAATGGTGTTTCATTTATAAAGGAGTTTATTGAGTAAAAAATGAGTTTTACTGATAAAAGAGGTTCTTAATTAATAAATGAAGATTTACTAAAAACAGGATTAGGAGTTGTTTATATGACTTAATCATGCTTGTTGTTTCAATCGTGCTTTGTTTGTTACTTGCTTATGGACAGTATACAGGGACCTGGTCTCTCAAATACAATTATTCTCATTATATTGGATTGTTTGTTTATTTGGTTGTCAAATAACCGACTATCAAATCTTGGCCAAATATACTCTGGAAATATCTTGAAGAAACACGAGTGTTATATGGTACAGTTACCTTCGATGATACTATACTATACGTATAAACTCATTTTGCTCTTCCAGGACATTGGTAAGGAAATCCTTTCACTTAAACGGTTACGAGGTGATCTCCGATCTTGTGTATTATCTGTTTATTACCTAAAGAACCATGGTTGAGATTCCCGAAAAATCGATCGATTGGTTTTGGAGCACTTGGTAAGTGGGGGAGTGTACTTATATGAGGTGACTTGAAACTGTAACCACTCCAAAACCATATACACATTCTATGCTTTGGAAGAGATTTGCGATTACTTCGTGATTGCTTCATGATGGCTTCGTGATTGGTTCGTGATTTTTTCGTGATTGCTTCATGATGCTGGAATCTATGTGGAGATTCGAGATCTGTTTCAAATGCTCGAACACATGTAGTTGTTCGTTGTAACGACCCAGAATTTTAGTCATTTGAATTTGGAATATTTAGTTGATTTTAAATATTGGAAAGTTAATTTTATAAGTCAAATAACTTGAATTTCAAATATAGCGATTTATTTGATTATTAAAGTGTTGAATTTAATATTTGGGATTGTTTAAATAATTAAATCCTGAATTTAATGTGAATAAAAATGGTTTTGGAAGTTGATTTAAATTTTATTTAAGTAAGAATGAAGATAGTAAACTTTTAATTTAGATTTAAAAGTAATTAAATTGGTTTTTAAAATAATTCATTTTATTAAACGTGTGAAAATAGTCTTTCAAGGCACTATCCTGTATTTTGACAGAAGCAGTTTCATTAGATCCGTAATAGTGAGTTATTATACGCCGATGAATTTCATGGCAATTGGATGTATCGTATGGTTGTACGAGTTTGAAACGCTTATAAATTAGTTTCAGGAATTAATATAATATAACAGGGTTTGCAAAGCTATTTTCTACATATGAACGAATTAGATCTCGAGACTAGTTCCAATGTGTTCGGAATAGGGGTGTTACATATAAAATGCCAGGCGGCATGCCTCGATAGGAGTTCGAGATTTTTTGAACGTATAATATCGAATTTTATTAAATTAAATAATGTATGTGTTGACTTTGCCTATACCATAGCCTTACCAAACCATACCTTCGATGTCACAACCTATGCCTTCTTTTCAAATATATATATTATCGTGTTTATATCAGAAGTTCACCAAAAAAATTCAAATCAAACTCCCCTAAATTCTACGACCACCAACCATCAAAACCACTGTAGGCCTTTTTGGGCGATGAGGTTAACTAACAACTTGTAGGCGACGTCGAGACAAAGCAAATCAACTGTTGGATTTGGCTAATTTGACTCGAGGCAGCGTAGTTTTCAAGGTGAACGGCGATAGCAAATTTGGCTGATTCCAACATTTTGGTGGACCTAGGGGCAATGGATCTAAAGGAGAAGCATATGGGACCTGGAGGGCCACCTTCGGCCGAAGTTTGGTGGCACGTAGGCGATCGTGACGGCGGCATTTTGGAGTTGAACGGAAATCTTTTTCTTGTTTTTTCATGCTAACAGCGACGATTGGGGCAGCGAGGCTGATGGCATTGGGATCACCTTAGCCACGCACCGCTACGGGGTGAGTGAGGCGGTCTCTGACGAAGTGTAGCGGCGACGCCAAGACATGAAAAGGGGGGCGCTTGGGTTTGTTAAATATGAGAGAGGATTAGGGGAGAGAAGGTAATTAAGTTTTTAAAATGTGATTAATTAAGCTAATGATAATTTAATACTTAATTTAATTAATTGATAACTTATATATTGATTATCTTGCTCATACAAGGTCCAAATCAAGCGCGTGAGTCGCGTTAGGTCTGTATCGATGACATTTACGTTATGGAATTGGATTGGCTTTGATTGGAGATAGTTGAAATTTGGGCTAAAATCAGACATCGTTTGATTTTAGTTCCAAACGGGAACACCTCAGTGGCAACAGAAATTTCAGTGAGTTAAACTCACTCTTTTTGGTTAATCAGTATGTTTTATAGTAGATAAAATTATTTTTGTCTACTTGGGTTGTTGAATTTGCTGGTTATTGAATTTAATCTAGGATCACGATATAGCATCTTGAAATGTTATTAGATTGTTTGAATCTGATCTAGGATCACCATATAGCATCTTTAAATGCTATTAGATATTGTTTGAGTTTAGATTTGTATTCAATCATGTTTTAGGTAATGGATCATATATGAGGTGATAAATTGTTATTGATTTTGATTAATATAATTATGTTGTTTAAAATTATAATGTAATTAATTTAAGTATACTGCTTTGGTGCTATCTATTTGGCCAAATAAACACCGTCTAATAATAAATGGAAGAGATTATTTTCAATGGCATTTGAGTAGCAGAATAAGTCCACATTCTGCTATTGTATTTATTTGGATATTCATTAAGGGCCAGTTGATTGATACTGGATATGTGTTATGTTGTGACGCCCCACCTCTATACCCACGCTAGCCAAGAACACTACGGAGTAATGCTGTCAACTAGCGCGGAGAATAAGGCTGTTGAGGAGCGACCATCCATGTAACTTCTTTGTGCGAGTACCGATATGTCAGATAGTATAGAATGCATATCATTTAAGGAGGAAATCCGACATACCGATACAAACTCAAAGCTATCACACAGTGGCTATATATAATCTTCGGAAACAAATATAGAAATAAACATAACATAAATCAGTCACAGTCATCCATATCACAAAGGCGGAAGAAGATATGAATAAATATACAACACATGAAAGTGTACATCAGAGTAATGGTCAGAAAGATCCACGATAATACAAAAGAATAGCAGCATGTGCTATACAAAAGAATAAGTACACAATATAGAGCCTATATCTTAAATGCGTACAAACAAAAACTACTAATCTAAGTAGTGCCAAAAGTCAGAGTAGCAAATCCCGGGAGGAAGTCAAGCAGAAGCACCTGTAACATCTCGGTCTGACCCGAGTATTATTTAAGAAGAAAATAATAAACGGATCAGTCTAACTATAAATATCAGATGACATGATATAAAATAATAGATATGGCATAAACATAGAATACCCATACTGACATACTACTATAAGTATGAAAATGATGATCAACAGGAGATCAACCGATGAGAAATGATCAATATCACAAGAATCTTCTCAAAGATCCAAAGAGGGCATCATACCCCAAACTTGTACTCATAACAAGTCAATGACATAAAAATCCAGAAATCAAACAAGAAATCCAGAAATCATAAAATAAAAGAAAGAAAAAAAGAAAGAGGCCTATCACATGATGGTCCGAAGACCATGGGGAGCTACCCCATATGTGTGAGTCGGAATCACACTGATTGAGTCCTAGGCTAACCAAAAAGCAAAAAGGTATGTGTGAATGGAATCACACAAGTGGTGTCTAGCCTAACCTCGCAAATAAAAAGATATGTGTGAGTCGGAATCACACTACTGCGGCCTAGACTAACCTTGCGGACAAAGAGATGTGTGTGAGTCGGAATCACACTACTGCGGTCTAGTCTTACCTTGCAAACAAAGAGACATCGCACAATTGCTAGTCTGAATCATAAAATGATCATCATGATCAGCGAGAAGTGTCAATCACACCAAGCTAGTAAATATATGAGTTTAGCTTCATGTCCCATAACCACTTGCTTAACTTAAATATTTACGAACAAGTTGTAAATCTTCACTAGGAAATTGTCACGAAAAGGGTTCAGTCGAACAAGTCCAAGAGCTAACCGACGAAGTGAACGCAAGCGTTTCATACCACTCGTTTTACTAAGTCGTTTAAGTCGATTTCTCATTCGAGTGAAGTAAAGGCTTATATATATTAGTAGATTGGAAATCGGTTTGAGAAAACGAACTTTTGATATTAAAAATAGTGTTGAAATCGATTTGATGAAAGAGTTTTGATATTTACTACTAGTATTAAAACCTTCATATCTTTAAAGTGACAAGTCATAAAACGATTGTTGGAACAATCTATCACAAAAATTCACATTCGGAGACGCGAATAAAATCCAAGGAAATCAGCTCAAAATGCATCAAAATGGAAGTTCTGATGAATGCTTTTCATATAAGATTGCCTACGCAGAGTAATACGGGGTTCGACCTAAGTTTAAAAAGGCGGGCAACTTAACAAAGTGGCCGATAATAAATGATAACAACAAAAAGGGAATCAACCCGATTTGATTAGAGTTGGATATTCAAGCTAAAAAAACAACTAGGCAAAACACAGCAGATTCAGACGTCTGAGATCAAGAATTCAGACGTCTGAATCTGGAAAATAAACTATTTTCCAGAACAGAATTCAGACGTCTGAATCCTAGATTTCAAACGTCTGAAATAGGCACTTTTTAGCCTATTCCTTTTCTGGTTCAAAACGAACCAACTAAGACGTCTGAAATTTTGATTCAGACGTCTGAATGCTGGGAGAAGAAAATTCCCAGTATTCCATTCAGACGTCTGAACCATACGTTCAGACGGCTGAAACTGTTATTCAGGGCATTCCCTGAACCTAGGCCAAAAAATGGCCAAACGACATCGATAACGATCGGTCAAGCCACAACGACTCAGGAATTGCACAAGGATAAGTGTTAGGAATTCGTACCTAACAATCGAAGATAATTATTGACTTAGATGTGAAATAAAAATCTCACCTTTATGCACAAGAACTAGAATGAAGAAGCTATAGAGCAATGGCAATGACAATCTCTCTTCAATCCCAACTCAACAAGCTTGATTCTAAGCAAAAAAGAGAAACATTTCCTAAATTAGGTTTACGAATTTCTGAAATTGATAAGAGAGTGAGTTGGGGAAGAAGAAGAGGAGACTTACCAAAGCTTCTTCTATTGATTTGGAGCTAGAACTTGATTTGTAGATGGAAACTAGGGTTTTAGAGTTTTAATTTCCCATTCCACTCACCATTAATCTCTTTAGAACTGAAATGAAGAGGAGGAGGGAGTGAATGAAGAGGGGGTTTCAGTTTGGAGTGTTAAGCTAAAACATAGGGCTGAACCAAACCCAACCCAAAGTGAAAATGGTCAAATTTTTGACTAGCCCCAAACATATCAAAGTTTATACTCAAAAAGATCGCAAATGACATTTTGAACTTAATGGAAGTGGTCTCGAGTCCTAATTTGACCGTATGCAAAAAGTAGCTTTTCGGACTAACATCCGACTAACGATAAAATATTTAAATATAGAATCGATAGATATGCGGGTTGTTACATATGTTAACAATTGAGTGTTAATTATGGATTTGGTTTACATATATGTTAGTTTATGTAAATACCTATAATTTAGCCTAGACAGTTAAATTGAATTTACTGGTAGCTTGTTTAAGTACAATTAGGATCGCCAAGCCACTTCTAGATTTGGAAAGTTATGAATTTGATTAACTTCAAATTTTATAATTTTGAAGTAAAATGTTTTTGTTAATTATTATATATACAAAATGTTTTGTTTGATAATTATTTTAAAAAATGTTTTATAAATTTATTTCTTAGTAAAGTAAATTACTATCTTTGTAATGTTTTTAATGTTGTTTAAAGGATAATTTATTACTTATTAAGGTTGTTTAAAGAAAATAATTTATTTTCTTATTATTTATTTAAAACTAGATAATTATTTTTTTAGTAATACTATTTGGAAGTTAATTAATTATATTATAAAGGATGTTTACAGTTATTTTATTATATTAAATTATTTAAAATATTTCAAGTTAATTATTATATTATTTATAATGTTTTAAAGATTATTATTATATTATTTTTAAATGTTTAAATTTTATTTTATGATGGTAAAGTTTTTATCTATTATAATTAAATAATAAATTGTTTAGAAAGGGATTTCTTTATGAAAAGGATTTATAAATTGGAAAGAGATTTTGGAATTGGGAAACAAAGTTTGGGTTTTAATGATTACTGAAAGGAGATTTATAAGTGGGTTTTAGAGATCGAAAAGGAGAAGTTTTATAAATGGTTTGAGACTTATAAAGAGTGTTTTTCTTAATTAAACTTGGAAAATTATAAAGAAGCTTTATAAATAGATTTTGAGATATTAATGAATAAAGAGATTGGAAAGAAATAGTTGGATTTTCATGGCGAATTTGAGGGGCAGGGATTGCCTACATTTTACTATGGATTCGCAAGAATACCGACATAATCATTGAGTAAACTGCAATCCATGATTGATATGGAACGGTGCTTTCCATATCTATTGTTAAAACGTTTTCAAGTATTTTTCATAGGAATGGTTTGTGAATATACTTATATCGGTGAGATAAGTGAATATTTTAATAAATATTTTTAAGATCAATATCTTAGAGGCTTAGTGATTTCCATGGGAAATGAAATTTTTGTTTGAATACTTGTTTATTTGATAGTTAAATAACCAACTATCAAATCTTGGCCTAAATATGTGTTTCCTGGAGATTTGACCAGGCAACTAGTACTCGACATCTAGTGGAACTCGGCATCAGATAGTACTCGGCATCAACTAGTACTCGGCATCAGATAGTACTCGACATCAGATAGTACTCGGCATCTAGAAGTACTCGGCGTAGTACTCGGCATCTAGTAGGCGTTCGGCACCCAATAGCACTCGGCATCAAGGAGTACTTGGCGTAGTACTCGGCATCCAAGAGTACTCGGCATTAGAAGGCGTTCGGCGTATATGATTACTCGACATGGCAGTATCGTTCGGCTAAAAAGCATCGTTCAACCAGAAGACACGTTAGGCCAAGGTGGATCGTTCGGCCAAAGGTATCGATCGGCCAGAATGCATCGTTCGGCCAGAGAGCCTTGTTCGGTCAAGCGCTTCAAACAGAGGCACGTTCGGCTTCGACTGACAACTATTCTGCACTTCCCACGCATCAAACATACCATTCGGCATAGGAAGGGTGGTTCGGCATCAATGTGTTAGACCTACCTGGTTCGGCATGCAGCGACCACTATACTTGGGCTAGAGTGTTCGGCTACCGAGCCCATCTGGGAAGTCCAGCCCATCTTTGTCTATAAATAGAGGGGCAGGGTCACAGTGAAAAGGATCTTTTTTCGAGAACACTGGGGAGACTCTACCACTTTTCAGATTCATCTTCTTCACTTAACAACTGCATTCAAGCATTTGATCTATGAATTGTATTTGTAATCAATCATTAAGAAGATCAATAAAGTTTAACCTCAAAGTGGACGTAGGCATTTACGCTGAACCACTATAAATCTGGTGTTCTTACTTTCTACATTTAAATTAGCATTGTCTTCTTTGTTTAACTGATATTCATCACTTACATCTCTACACAATCTTTCTCTACGAGGTTAGTGACCACTTTTGGTGCTAACACTTTGGTGCTTTCACTGAGAATTGAATTCTCAGACCTCAAGGATCTGCTTTGAAGCTATTGGATTGAACAGATCACCCAAGGAAGATCCGACTCACTGATAGGACATCCGTTGATTCTACTCAGAGTTCATACCGATAACTCTACAATGGCAAGACCACGTACCAGGTCAGCTTCTCATAATGCGGATGCCCATGAGACTGCTAGTGTGCAACAAGCAGGACCTAGCAATCAGCCAGCAATTCCGGGTGTAGGAATTGCCGCCCAGGACCAGACTCTAGTTGTCACCAGAATAGAGTTCAACGACTTGATGAGAGAACTCAGGGAAAGCAGGAGACAACTAGGAGAGCAGATGCAAGCTAATGCCAACCTGATGGCACAACTCACTCAACAGCAGCAACAGAATGCTGGGGGGCAATCCCACCCCTTATTCCTCATCTGACAGCTCTACTTCCTCTGATGAACCTCCCAGGCGCAGACGCCGTAAGACTGAAGCTGCGCGAGCAGATGCTGCTGTTCAAACAGCTGGAGACCATGACCAGGAAGGAGCTGGAAATTTCGGAACCGGAGTGCGGGTGGAGGCTAGAGGCCCAGACCATCAAAACGCTGACGACGTCGAACCTCAAGACGCACGATTGGCAGATCGCCAGGAGAGGAGGCATCAGCATGGACAGTCGCGTAGAACAGACTCTAACCTTCCACCTTCCATACAGACACCAGATCTGACAGCTATGGTCAGGCAATTGATGAAAGAAAATCAGGGTTTATCGAACGATGATTGGGAAGTATCAAGAAGTCATACTCCATAAAGACTGACCCCAGACAGCATGTCATGAGGTACGAATGGATGATGGATTCAGCTAGAGCAAATGATGTCACCAAGTGTAGATGCTTTCCAATTACTCTATTTGGGATTGCTACTATGTGGTTCACCCGACTTCCTCCGCGGTCCGTATCCAATTTCGAGGAGTTGGAAAAGAAGTTTATTGAGCAGTTCAGGATACACACTACTCGTCCGAAGGACGTAATGTCTCCGTCAAGTGTAATCCAAAGTCCTGGGGAGTCATTGAAGGAATATTTGCAAAGGTTCCATGTTGCGGCAACTGAAGTCAGCAACCCCAATGATCATGCTATTCTAATGCCTGTAATGAGAGGTGTGGACCCAGATTCTAAGTTTGGAGACTGGTTGGCAAGAAAAACCTCCGACTACGCTAGAGCGTTTCTACTCAAAGGCACACCAGTTCATAAGGAGAGAGGAAGCTAGGTGGGTAAGACGAGATAAGGCACCAGGACCTGTCCAAGAGTCTATGAAAAGCAACGTTGCTGTGAAGAAGTCCGGAGACAACTCGGGAAAGGTCCAAGTCGATGTCCAGAACAAGCCTGGGCAGCCTAAGGAGTCCGGAGGAAAAAATCAAGGGAAGAAGAGAGAAGCGGGGAAGTGGAAATTGAGAATTCCAAGCTACAACGAGTACACCCCGCTGAATGCGCCTCTTGAGAACATTTACCTATCTACCTGCAATACTTTTTAGTACAGAAAGCCACGTCCAAAAGAATCAACCGAGGAGCAGAAGCGAACCGGGAAATATTGTCACTTCCATGAGACTTATGGGCATAATACGGAAGAGTGCAGACACCTGCACGACGCTATCGAGAAGTTGATCAGGAAAAAGATGTTGCAAGAATTTGTGAAGGATCCACAGGAGGGAGGACAGGGAACGTCGAACCCAGGTCGCGCACCAGCTCCGCGTCACCCCGAGGAGCCTGCCCGAACCGTGGGTAGACTAGTCATAAATACTATTATCGGCGGACCTCACCCCACGGATAAGAATTGGCAAGAGATGGAGCGGTATGCAAGTTCCCTGAAGCATGTAGATTTTGAGTGCTGTTCGAACGTGGAGGATGGGACCCCTGCTAAGCAGCAGCGCATAATGACAGACGATATAGTGTTTAGAAACAGAGATGCTGATCAAATAGAGGCTCCAACCATCGACCCGATGGTCATATCTGCGACGATCGGACCGGCATATGTGAAAAGAATTCTGATTGATTGCGGAAGTTCTATCAACATCATCTTCAAGAAGGCTTATGACCAAATGAAAATGGAAACAAAGGACTTGAAACCGTCCAAGGCTCGTATACACGGCTTTAACGGCGCAGCGACCGATGCAGTAGGGTATGTTGAGTTACCAGTTGAACTGGGACAAGGCGAGCGTCGGAGGGTGCTAATCCTATCCTTCGTAGTTTTGGATGTGGATTCTCCGTATAATGTTTTCTTGGGCCGACCGGCCCTGGTTGAGTTTAGGGCAGCGTTAGCCCCGTGGTGCTTAACTTTGAAGTTCCCGACTGACAAAGGAGTAGGTATTGTTCATGGCGACCAAGCAGCTGGTCGTTCCTGTTATGTGGCTGAGCTCCGAGAGGCCCATCGGAGGGAGAAAAGAAAGGTTGCGGACAATCCCGTCCGCATCCTTAATACGGATAATTGACAAGTAGTGCCCGAGCCCTGGCTCAGGCATAATTCTTGGATCTTCAGAGACATAGATCCGAGAGACGACGATGAGAAACCCAGGGAAGAGAAGGCAGCGCCGGCTGAATTAACGATTGACATTTCAGTTAGCCGAGACGACCCTTCGCGAATACTGAAGATCGGATCACAGCTTGGCCCCGCGATGACTGAAGACCTTAGCGACTTCCTCCGGGCGAATCTTGATGTTTTTGCCTGGACGCATTCTGATATGTGTGGGATTTCTCCCGCCATCACGAGTCATATGTTGAACATAGACCCGAAATACGTTCCGGTTAAACAAAAAAGGAGAGGAATGGATCCGGAGAGGTCCGCTGCTCTCAGAGAGGAGGTGGACAAACTCAAAGCCAATGGGTTTGTCCGCGATGCCCTCTACCCTGAATGGGTATCCAACCCCGTGCTGGTAAAAAAGGCGAATGGGAAATGGAGAACTTGCGTAGATTATTCCAACTTGAACAAATTGCATGCCCCAAGGACAGTTTCCCGTTGCCTAGGATCGATCAGTTGGTCGACTCCACCGCAGGACATGAGCTGTTATCATTCATGGATGCATACTCGGGATACAACCAAATCCCGATGCACATTCCGGACCAAGAACACACCAGCTTCGTTACAGATGTCGGGCTATACTGCTACGTAGTAATGCCCTTCGGATTGAAGAACGCAGGAGCGACTTACCAGCGTTTGGTGAATCGAATGTTCAAGGACCAGCTTGGTAGGACGATGGAAGTCTATGTGGATGACATGCTCGTGAAGTCACGACAGTCAAGCGACCACATTCGAGACTTGGCTGAAATGTTCGACATACTCAGGTTTTACGGGATGAAGATCAACCCTCTGAAGTGTTCCTTCGGCGTCGCGTCAGGGAAGTTTTTGGGATTCATCGTCAATGCTAGGGGAATTGAAGCTAACCCAGAAAAGATCCAAGCTATTCGAGATGTGCAAGTGCCCAGGACTATAAAGTCGGTACAGAGCTTGAACGGAAAAGTAGCTGCGCTAAGTCGATTCATATCCAGGGCAACCGACAAGTGCATCCCATTCTTTGATATAATAAAGAAAGGGAAGAGGAATTTCGAATGGACGTCTAGTTGTGAGGAAGCATTCCGGGAAATGGTGAGGCATTTGGAGAGTCCACCAGTGCTGTCAAAACCAGTAGACCATGAGATGTTGTACGTATACTTGGCTGTATCCCCGCATGCGATAAGTGCGGCTTTAGTTCGCGAGGAGGACCGGATCCAGAAGCCGATGTATTATGTTAGCAAGCGTTTAATGGGGGCAGAAAGAAATTACCCTAAAATCGAGAAATTGGCCTATTGCTTGGTGATTGCATCACGTAAGCTACGCCCATATTTCCGGAGAGGTCCGCTGCTCTCAGAGAGGAGGTGGACAAACTCAAAGCCAATGGGTTTGTCCGCGATGCCCTCTACCCTGAATGGGTATCCAACCCCGTGCTGGTAAAAAAGGCGAATGGGAAATGGAGAACTTGCGTAGATTATTCCAACTTGAACAAATTGCATGCCCCAAGGACAGTTTCCCGTTGCCTAGGATCGATCAGTTGGTCGACTCCACCGCAGGACATGAGCTGTTATCATTCATGGATGCATACTCGGGATACAACCAAATCCCGATGCACATTCCGGACCAAGAACACACCAGCTTCGTTACAGATGTCGGGCTATACTGCTACGTAGTAATGCCCTTCGGATTGAAGAACGCAGGAGCGACTTACCAGCGTTTGGTGAATCGAATGTTCAAGGACCAGCTTGGTAGGACGATGGAAGTCTATGTGGATGACATGCTCGTGAAGTCACGACAGTCAAGCGACCACATTCGAGACTTGGCTGAAATGTTCGACATACTCAGGTTTTACGGGATGAAGATCAACCCTCTGAAGTGTTCCTTCGGCGTCGCGTCAGGGAAGTTTTTGGGATTCATCGTCAATGCTAGGGGAATTGAAGCTAACCCAGAAAAGATCCAAGCTATTCGAGATGTGCAAGTGCCCAGGACTATAAAGTCGGTACAGAGCTTGAACGGAAAAGTAGCTGCGCTAAGTCGATTCATATCCAGGGCAACCGACAAGTGCATCCCATTCTTTGATATAATAAAGAAAGGGAAGAGGAATTTCGAATGGACGTCTAGTTGTGAGGAAGCATTCCGGGAAATGGTGAGGCATTTGGAGAGTCCACCAGTGCTGTCAAAACCAGTAGACCATGAGATGTTGTACGTATACTTGGCTGTATCCCCGCATGCGATAAGTGCGGCTTTAGTTCGCGAGGAGGACCGGATCCAGAAGCCGATGTATTATGTTAGCAAGCGTTTAATGGGGGCAGAAAGAAATTACCCTAAAATCGAGAAATTGGCCTATTGCTTGGTGATTGCATCACGTAAGCTACGCCCATATTTTCAAGCACACTCAATCAGTGTTTATACCGATCAACCCCTGCGGTAGGTACTCCAACGACCAGAAACTTCTGGAAGATTTCTAAAATGGAACATCGAGTTGAGCTAGTTCGATATCGCCTAATTTCCACGGAGAGCCATACAAGGGCAAGCATTAGCAGATTTTATCGCTGAGTTTACCGTGCCCATAGAACCAGATAATCATGACGTCATTCCCCCCGTTCGATGGAAATTATACACTGATGGGGCATCAAACGACCGTTGTTCCGGCGCGGGTGTAGTTCTTATAACTCCGGAAAATCGATCAATCTGTTATGCTTTGAAGCTTGATTTCCCAGCTACAAATAACGAAGTAGAATATGAAGCACTGATTGCTGGCTTGAAGCTCATCGGAGAACTCGGGATCAAATCAGTTGAGATCTTTTGTGACTCACAGTTGGTGGTTTACCAAGTGCGGGGAGATTACCAAGCAAAAAGACAGAAGCTTGCTCCATACCTTGTTCAGGTCCAAGAACTACTGTCGAATCTCGAGCATTATGACATTTCGCATGTCCCGCACGAACAGAATAAAGAAGCCGACTTGTTGGCTAAGTTTGCAAGCACAGGCGATGCACAGCAAATGGGATTGTATCCCGTTGAGGCCTTGCACGCCCCGAACATAGACGAGATGAAAGTTGATTGTGTATTGGAAACGGAAATCGAGAAGGAATCGTGGATAACCCCATTCAAACTGTACCTGACGAACGGGACTTTACCAGAAAAAAGGAGCGAAAGACGGCAGGTCCTTCGAAAGGCCGCGCGATACGTGATGCAGGATGGACTAATGTATCGAAAAGGGTTCTCAGTCCACTATTACGGTGCATTGCTCATGACGAGACAAAGCGGGTCTTAAGAGAGGTCCACCAAGGGGAATGCGGCGACCATACCGGGGGGCAAACGCTAGCAAAAAAGATCCTCCGCTATGGATACTTCTGGCCGACCGTGAATCGAGACGCTGTAGACTACGCAAGGAAATGTGACAAGTGTCAAAGATATGCGAAAATCCCGAGGACTCCATCAACGGAACTCACACAAATGGTTACTCCCTGGCCATTTGCAATCTGGGGAATCGACATAATCGGCTCTCTGCCTATATCCGAGGGTGGTGCGAAATACGCGATAGTTGCAGTCGACTATTTCACAAAATGGGCTGAGGCAGAACCCTTGGCCACAATAACCTCTAAGAAGGTCATTAACTTCGTTGTACGAAGCATTATATGCCGCTTTGGCCTTCCTCGCACCATCATTACAGACAACGGGACGCAATTTGAAAGCAGAGAGTTCAAAGAGTTCTGTTTAAAGTATGGCATCGAGAAGAAGTTCGCCGCCGTTGCACACCCAAAAGCTAACGGAGAAGTCGAGGCCGTTAATAAAATAATCAAGTCAATACTGAAGAAGCGTCTGGAGAAAGTCGGAGGCAAGTGGGTAGATGAACTCCCGACAGCATTATGGGCTTATAGAACTACCCACAAGTCTGCGACCCGCCATACTCCATTTGCCTTGGCATACGGCTCTGAAGCCGTTATACCCGTGGAACTTGAAGTTCCATCGCACCGGGTGACATATTATGATCCCAAGACGAATCAGGACCTCTTGTTGGAATCCCTGGATTGTATCGATGAAAAACGTGAAGAGGCCGAATTAAGGGCGGCAGCGCATAGACACCGAGTCAAGCGTTACTACGACGGCAGAGTCCGCCCAAGGAATTTTGATGTAGGTGATCTCGTTCTGAAACGAGTTTTCCCAGTACCATCACGTATGAATCCCAACTGGGAAGGTCCGTACGTCATTGAACGGAAGCTTGGAGAGGGAACATTCAAGCTAGCGACCGTTGATGGCACGACACTCCCCCGAGCATGGAACAGTGAACATCTGCAGCACTATTACATTTAGCATGTTTTCTTTCTTGTTTTAGGCACTGTTATTTCCTGTACGTTTTCGTTCAGTCGCAACTTAGTTTCTTTTTAACTATGTAATCAAGCAGTTTAGTTGTTTTTCATTAATAAAGGCTTGAAGCCATATTTTCCACAAATCACTAGTGTTCCTATATCTCATGATCAGATCACGAACTACATTATCCTGTACGATGTACGGACTCGTATTAACGATTCCAAATCTCCGAATCCCCAGAGCGCGGATCGGAGTACTCTAAGTCCCCGGAGTGCGGACCAGAGTATAAATGATTTCAAATCTCCGAATCCCTAGAGCGCGGATCGGAGTACTCTAACTCCCCGGAGTGCGGGCTAGAGTATAAACGATTTCAAATCTCCGAATCCCCAGAGCGCGGATCGGAGTACTCTAAGTTCCCAGAGTGCGGACTAGAGTATAAACGATTTCAAATCTCTGAATCCCCAGAGCGCGGATCGGAGTACTCTAAGTCCCCAGAGTGTGGACTAGAGTATAAACGATTTCAAATCCCCGAATCCCCAAAGCGCGGATCGGAGTACTCTAAGTCCCCGAAGTGCGGACTAGAGTATAAACGATTTCAAATCTCCGAATCCCCCGAGCGCGGATCGGAGTACTCTAAGTCCCCAGAGTGCGGACTAGAATATAAACGATTTCAAATCTCCGAATCCCTAGAGCGCGGATCGGAGTACTCTAAGTCCGCAGAGTGCGGACTAGAGTATAAACTATTTCAAATCTCCGAATCCCCAGAGCGCAGATCGGAGTACTCTAAGTCCCCAGAGTGCGGACTAGAGTATAAACGATTTCAAATCTCCGAATCCCCAGAGCGCGGATCAGAGTACTCTAAGTCCCCAGAGTGCGGACTAGAGTATAAACGATTTAAAATCTCCGAATCCCCAGAGCGCGGATCGAAGTACTCTAAGTCCCAGAGTGCGGGCTAGAGTATAAACGATTTCAAATCTCCGAAACCCCAAAGCGCGGATCAGAGTACTCTAAGTCCCCAGAGAGTGGACTAGATTATAAACGATTTCAAATCTCTGAATTCGTAGAGCGCGGATCGGAGTACTCTAAGTCCCCAGAGTGCGGACTAGAGTATAAACGATTTCAAATCTCCGAATCCCCAGAGCGCGGATTGGAGTACTCTAAGTCCCCGGAGTGCGGACTAGAGTATAAATGATTTCAAATCTTCGAATCCCCAGAGCGTGGATCGGAGTACTCTAAGTCCCCAAAGTGAGGACTAGAGTATAAACGATTTCAAATCTCCGAATCCCCAAAGCGCGGATCGAGTACTCTAAGTCCCCGGAGTGCGGACTAGAATATAAACAATTTCAAATCTCCGAATCCCCAGAGCGCGGATCGGAGTAATCTAAGTCCCCAGAGTGCGGACTAGAGTATAAACAATTTCAAATCTCCGAATCCCCAGAGCACGGATCGGAGTACTCTAAGTCCCCAGAGTGCGGACTAGAGTATAAACGATTTCAAATCTCCAAATCCCCAGAGCGCGGATCGGAGTACTCTAAGTCCCCAGAGTGCGGACTAGAGTATAAACGATTTCAAATCTCCGAATCCCCAGAGCGCGGATCGGAGTACTCTAAGTCCCCAGAGTGCGGACTAGAGTATAAACGATTTCAAATCTCTGAATCCCCAAAGCGCGGATCGGAGTACTCTAAGTCCCCAGAGTGCAGACCAGAGTATAAAATGATTTCAAATCTCCGAATCCCTAGAGCGTGGATTGGAGTACTCTAAGTCCCCAGAGTGCGAACTACAGTATAAACGATGCGAACCTCCAAATCCCCTGAACGCGGATCAACTTACTCTAAATCCCCGAAGCGCAGATTTAGAAAAAAGTCCAAGTACTCGAAAAATGTGGAACAAGAAGTATGCCACGTCTGGAAATGTTTGAGCAACATGAGAATGGACTGGGAGATAATGCAACTCATAAGAACTTGAGTTATGACTACAGTTAGTCAGCAAACCAAAGAAAAGCAAGAGAATCATTCAAACGAAAAAGAAACTAAACTTCATTCAATAGTTCAAAATGGAGTTACACAGTTACTCCTACAAAACTCAGGGTTAAGAACCTATCTATACAAACTACAAGCTACAAAAGATAAAAGCAATTACAAGACTTAAGCAAGAAGCTCGTTGAACGAGTGTATCGATTATTTCTTCGGTTTCTTCTTCTTGTCTTCCTTTGTTTTTTCCGACGACTCCTCTCCTTCACGCTTCTTCTTGGATTTCTTGCTTGCTAAAGAAGCGGAGTCAGGAGTAGAAGACGGAACATCTAGTGGTTTGGACCTGCACGGGAGAATGATTTTCAAAGGTCTGTTCCGCGGGTCGGTAAGTTCCAGTATTTCAGGTTCAACTTTAACCTCGACCTTTTTCTTCTCCTCTTCGGCGAGGCGGTCCTTCATGCTCATCTTTGAAGTATGCTCAAAGGCGCCAGTGATTTCGATTTCATCACTCCCTTCGACAGGAGATGAAGTGTCAAGCTTATCATCATCTAGCGCCCCGATCACTTGAGCATCGGGACCAGGAATTACTCCCTCATGAACAACGTCGCTTGTTTTCTCTGCCTCCTCCTTGGCGTCATCGCTCCTCGGAGTTGGCTCGGGGTCAGAGCAGCCTGCATGAAAACATAAAGAATGAACATTAGAACGAATAAATGCTGGAAAATAACAAGATCTTTTGACTTCTAGAAAAGAAGAGTTTCCTACCGGGTTCTGGTTGGCTATCGGTTGCGCGTGGGGTTTCACCCTCCAGAATAGGAGATAGCACGTGAACGCCAAGCCCGGGATCTTCAGGATCATAGCCGGCATGCTGCTCGAACGGGTCAAGTGTCGGCCGACCGGCCGGTTGAGAAGCGGGAGGAGCAGCAATATGAGGAGCCGTAGTCTCAGCCCCAGACAGGCCAGCTTCATCACCTTTCTCTTTTGGAAGGGGAGAGCCTTTGTTATAAAGCGCCAAAGCTGCGGATAGATCCGCTGGCTCATTCCCCCTAAGAAACTCCTTCACCAAGGCATCCTCATCGACCTCTTCAGAGCTCGACTCGATTTCCCTGATCTTTACTAAGGTTTCCCAGGCCTCAGCTAGAGATTCGAGATAGCCATCGCCCAATAATGTTAAGTCACGATGCATAAGGACGCGGGCTCCAAACTCAGCAATCAACGGGTCAAACATGCATTTGACCTCTTCCCTGCCGGCTTCTGCGGTCGCCTCGAGGCGAGAGTCAATCTCCTCCGCAGCTTTTCTTTTGCCCTCCTCACGGGCTTCGTCCTTCATTTTTTCAACCCCAGCGAGCTCGCCATCGAGCTTCGTTTTTAGGAGCCGAGTAGCAACGATTTCATCACAATATCGTTGTGATTCTTCTTGAGCGGCTACTTTGTCCTCCTTCTCCTTGGAGAGTAATTCTTTCAGCTCTCTGACTTGTATGGCGAGCGCGTCCCTTTCTTTTTGAACGAAATCTTTTTCTAGGGCAAGGGCACAGCTGCGCTTTGCTCAGCGACTTCCAGCTTCGACTTATACAAAGCAAGCTCTTTGTCTTGATGCTTGATGATGTTCTTGTCACATCCAGTCTCCAATTTCAGACGATCAATCTCATATTGACACTCAACGGACACCTCCGAGATCTTTTCAACCAAGTGTACGAACGCGTCATGTTGAACATAGATGTCGTTATTACAAGCAATGGCGCTCTGCTTCACGTGCCCAGGGATATGGTGAATAGCCGGGAGGAACTTCAGACCATCGAAGCAAATTTTTGGAAACTTGGCCTTAAGATCGACCATCTTTTCCGCTAAAGTTGGATCAACCGCGGGAGTAGGGGGAGGAGGCTTTGGAAGTTCTGCTCTTTTTCGTTGCTCCCGAATTTGCCTTGTGCTCGATGAACCGGAGTGTTGTTCTCGAGGAGCATCAGGTTGGTAACCCTTCTGTGAAGACTTCTCTCTATCCGGCTCAGTTGGAGGAAGAGGATCACGAGACTGTGAAGATTGAGAATATGCCTTCTTACGGTAGGACGAATCGCGGGGACGATTGTCTCTATCTTCATAATCATCTCTATCCCTGCGTCTGCCTGAACCTGAGTCCCGTCCGGAATGATGGAATATGGAAGAGCCATGAAGGCGATCGAGTCCGTGATAGCGCCCCATGTCACCTGCAAAGAATGGAGATAACAACGAGTTAAGAAAAATCCGGGGAATAAGAAAAAACTTGAAGTGTAGGATGGAATGCGTATGTGCGTGTGTGTCCTAGTGTTTCCCCTGACGAACCAGTTCTTTTATCTTTACTAATCAGAGTATTGTCTCCTTGAACCGGGAGTTGAACTCCCGCATTGCCTCTAGCAGGCGAAGAAAACTCGAGGGCTTCAGGATCGTCAAACCCGTAATTAAGTATATCATCGGGAATAGAAAGATTCGACAGACCCCTCAGGGAACTTTCCAGGTGCTGTGAGGAAGCCTCTTTCTCGGGCGGGATAGGCGTGACTTTTGAAGTACCACCAACTTCCTCCTTCCGAACTTTGTATTTTAACCTCTTCTTTCCCTTCGAAGGGGAGGATGACGTTTCAATGTCGTGAACTTCGACAGCCGGATTCCAAGCAGGACCCACATTCTCGCCTTGGGTCTCAGGAGCTTCACCCTCTTTGTGCTCGCCTTCTTCGTGCACATCGGGAGTGCGGCGTGATGACGATCCAGCCTGTTTTTTCCCTTTACCGGATGCTGGCTTGGGAATAGAGACGCCCTCCGGAAGGCTAATCCGACGACCAGGGGCTAGCAAGCCGAACCTCGATAATGATTCGTTTGAGATGATGGTTCGGATGTCTCGTTCCTTGGTAGGAAGAGCTCTAATGGCCTCAACAGCCTCAGAATATTCTCGGCCTTCCGGACGCGGGTTGATACCTGAAAAGATGAAACAAGGAGTTAGAAAAAGCATGACTCCAATTAGATGCGAATAATGACTCAGCGAAGAGACTTACTACCTTCAACCCATCTCCTCGCAAAACCAGGAGGGCAGCGCACGTAGAACCATTCCTGTTTGTACAGGGTGAATTTACTACATGCCCCTGTCAAGATTTGGCATTTGTGGTATGGCTCGAGGAACATGAAGGAAGGGCTGTCTTTCCGTTTCTTGATCATATAGATGTATCTGATGTCGCCAGAGGTTGGAGGTCTAGAGAAGACGGCCATGAAGAGTAGGTAGGTCCCATATAGAAACACATGATCGTTCGGATGCAGCTGCGACGGAGCAATGTCGATGTATTGTAACACATCCCGAAGGAATAAATTAAACGGAGGCATGCTGCCCATCCAACACATGAACTTGTTATAGGTGGTATATCCGACTGGGGGCAGGTGAGGACGATCGTGTCATGAAGGGACTAACACATCGGCGAAAGGAATCCCATGGATGGAACATATCCGTCGAAGTGCGGCTTCATTGATTTTCGAAGCTTGCGAATCGATCGGGTTGTCTAAAAGAATTGTTGCCTCCAGGGCATCGGGTGCTAAGTTATGGGCGGGAGAAGTCGACGGATTAGAAGTATCAGCGGCTTCTTGCCTTGATGACGGCCCAGGCCTGTCAGATATAGTGGCGGAGCTAGACTTTTTTGACATCCCCAATAAATAATGAATCTGGCTAAGCGCATGAGAAAACTATACTTAAAAAACGTTGAACGTTAGAATTAACAACACGAATATTCCCCCCACGTGATGTGTGAACTAGTGCAGGCAATCGTGTAAGAGCATTGAAAGTTTGAAAGTCGTAAAGCAGTTGATATAAAACTTAGCATCAAGACATCGCCTTCGAAGACCGTCATCGCTGACCGTCCCCAGAAGCCTGCCTTTTGGTGATTGCAATTCCAGATCCAGAAAACGTATGATAATCTAAGTTCGGATTTACGTTTACTAAAGCTAAGAAGTTAGCAATCCGGGTCGGCTTCACGTATGCTAGAATGTTTGGGCCCTGTTTCTTGTTTTGCTATGCGGGAAGATATAGTTAATGAGTGTTCGGCTAAGATTTTGGTTCGGCTAAAGTCATCGTTCGGCTAAAGTCATTGTTCGGCTAAAGTCCTGGCTCGGCTAAAGCATTGTCCGGCTAAGGTCGTTGTTCGGCTAAAGCATTGTCCGGCTAAAGTCATTGTTCGGCTAAGTCATTGTTCGGCTAAAGCATTGTCCGGCTAAAGTCATTGTTCAGCTAAGTCATTGTTCGGTTAAAGCATTGTTCAGCTAAGTCATTGTTCGGCTAAAGAGTTGTTCGGTTACGTCATTGTTCGGCATGTTAATCGTGTTCTACCTTGTTTTGTTCGGCGTGTTTTAGCCTAAGTATGGAACGGTGTTTGTGACTGTTCGGCAGAGATGAACATTGGCACGTTGTCCTCAACATTGGCCTCATCTCCTCCTCCATCCACACCGAACCATGAGGGCACATCGTTCGGCAAGTCGTACCAGAACATACCGCACGATGCCCCCTGATCATCTCCTATTCCCTCCATCTTTCTACTTCCACCAATCTGGTCCGGCATAAAATACCTATGCCGAACCACAGTGTGTCTATCATTGATTTCTGGAAAAAAACTCATCTCTATTTACACTTCCTACCACCCTCGTCGCGTGACTCGGCATTTTGTCCAAGGCTTGATTTATCCCATCAATTAGGGGAGTTCGAGCATAAAGGCTATATTGAGATGAAAGGATCGGTACCTAGTTGGTAAGGAAGAGACTTGGGAAGAATCGGCGAGTTGTATACTGATAGGTTCGACAGGGGCAAGGCAGAGGTATTGGATGTGTGAAAAGGAAAAGAAGGATAGAGGTGCTGGCTTTTATAGGGAAACAGAAGAAGTCGAAAAGGCTACATCCGGTAGAACCGGTCAAGGTCGTGACGTTCGGCCTCGGCGTACAAGAGTGTCCGGCACTGAAGGTTCGTTCAGACAGAGGCACGTCCGGTTACGAATGCCTCGTTCGGCATTTGGAACACGCTCGGCACACACCTGAATCGCTGGAATTCACAAAAGGGGCATCTCCGTTCGAGGTTAGTTAAGGTTTTAAGACGAAGTTGAAAAGGTTACATGATTCAAAGCGTACCACATTCGACCACGCGATACACTTTGGGGGGCAAGTGTTTCCTGGAGATTTGACCAGGCAACTAGTACTCGACATCCAGTGGAACTCGGCATCAGATAGTACTCAGCATCAACTAGTACTCGGCATCAGATAGTACTCGGCATCAGATAGTACTCGGCATCAGATAGTACTCGGCATTAGATAGTACTCGGCATCTAGAAGTACTCGGCATCTAGTAGGCGTTCGGCACCCAGTAGCACTCGGCATCAAGGAGTACTCGGCGTAGTACTCGGCATTAGAAGGCGTTCGACGTATATGATTACTCGACGTGGCAGTATCGTTCGGCTAAAAAGCATCGTTTAGCCAGAAGGCACGTTAGGCCAAGGTGGATCGTTCGGCCAAAGGTATCGATCGGCCAGAATGCATCGTTCGGCCAGAGAGCATTGTTCGGTCAAGCGCTTCGGACAGAGGCACGTTCGGCTTCGACTGACAACTATTCTGCACTTCCCACATCAAACATACCGTTCAGCATAGGAAGGGTGGTTCGGCATCAATGTGTTCGGCCTACCTGGTTCGGCATGCAGCGACCACTATACTTGGGCTAGAGTGTTCGGCTACCGAGCCCATCTGGGAAGTCCAGCCCATCTTTGTCTATAAATAAAGGGGCAGGGTCATAGTGAAAAGGATCTTTTTTCGAGAACACTGGGGAGACTCTGCCATTTTTCAGATTCATCTTCTTCACTTAACAACTTCATTCAAGCATTTGATCTACGAATTGTATTTGTAATCAATCATTAAGAAGATCAATAAAGTTTAACCTCAAAGTGGACATAGGCAATTACGCTGAACCAGTATAAATCTGGTGTTCTTACTTTCTGCATTTAAATTAGCATTGTCTTCTTTGTTTAACTGATATTCATCACTTACATCTCTACACAATCTTTCTCTACGAGGTTAGTGACCACTTTTGGTGCTAACAATATGTAATCCTTCTTAATTTTGGTGATACGAAAATATTCATTACTTAACATCGAAGGATTTTAACTCTACAAATATCTAAGAGAAACACAGGAATTATATGGTACAGTTACCGTCGGTGGTGCTATACCATACATATAAATTCATTTTGTTCTTCTAGGACAAATGATGAGGAGATTCATCCACTTAAATAACTAGTGGGTGATCCTTGTTCTTATGTATTATCTGATTATTTCCTAAAGAACCAATATTGAGCATTCCAGAAAAATCGACGACTGATTTTTTGGAGCATGTAACGACTCGGAATTTCACTGCTTTGATTTGAGAATATTTAATTAATTTTAAATATTCAATATATAGGTTGTATAATGAAAATAAAACTCCTTTTAATAATAATAATGATGGTGAAAAAGTTTTCAAATTTGTTTACAAATATATTTAGTTTGAAGAAAGATCGAAAATGTGATCGGAATTCATTTTTCGAATTTTTGACTTTTCGTCGGCTAAAGTTTATCAGAAAATGCTATGAACATTAGTGTATAATTAAAACATACATGTTTTTAAATATGTTATAAGTGTATACATGTGCATATACATATTTGTAGGTATCCACCTTAGTAATATAAAAACAAAATGAAAATAAAATGTAAAGCATGATGTGACATTAGGGAGAAACATGTTTATACACTAAAGTACATGCATTAATTCCATATTGGCTTTGATTAGAAAGAGGAAAGGCTATAGGAGGCATGAGTACTTGATGAGGTGGTGGGGAGGATAAGGTGGAAGAAGGAGGATGAAGGGCAAAGTATAAGGGTGTTTTGGTAATTTCATCCTTTCATTTTATATATAACTCTTTTTTCCATTATTTTTCATTTCCATTTTCACTTTTCTATGTTCCATGGCAACTCCATCTTTTCTTTTAAAGCTCTAAACCTTTTAATGGCTTCTTATGTTAGTTTCTAAGATTTTAAAAATAAAAAATTGTGTTTTAAATATTCAAACTTGTTTTAAAACTCTTCATTCTCCATTTTCCTCCCATTTCATTTGGCCATAACTTCCTCCATACTAATCCAAATCAAGATTTTCTTTTATTCAAACAATATATAATTCCAGTTGCTACAACTTTCATTTGGAAGACCTTTTCAAATTTTGAATATTTTTAGGTCAAAATTTCATTTCTTTCTGACTCATTTTCGGACTCATATTATCAAGGCCGAAAATACCACTCCTTCTTTTGACCATATCTCCCTCAATACAAATCGAAATTAAGTGATTCATTTGTTCAAATTTTAGATAAAATAATTTCCAAATTTTTTCTATTTATGACTTGTCCACATTTCGGGAGTAACATGATCAAAAATCAAGGAGAAAATGACCCATTTTGATTGATTTTTGTGTGGTTTTCCAAACTTTCAACGAGTAAACGTTAGTTTTAATTTCAAAGTTTTTAACTTGATATATGTTGCAAAAATTGCTTTATGATGTATGTTAAATATGTTTGAGTTGTTATATGTTTAGTTATTTGTGGATATGGATGATTCGAGGTGGAAAAAAGTGGACTTGAAATGAAGTCTACCTTAGTATTGTTGTAAATTTGTAAACTTTGGTTATGATTTAGTTTATAAACTTTGGATTTGGTGTTCATTGTAAGTTTTGATAAGATATTAATGTGAACTTGGTTATGATGTGGTATGTTTATAAGTTAACATTGAGATGTTAAAAGGAGATTTGGATTCTTTGGAAGGAAATGGTTTTAAAGTATTTAAGTTTTTAAAACTTTAAAGTTAAACTTTGTTTTAGTTTCTAAACATTTCCTTATGGTTTAAAATGAAACAAAGTTAGAAGTGGAGAATTGAAAAGTTAGTAACTTGGAAAAACAAACTCAAGTTATTGCATCCATAGCGATAATCGCTATAGATGCAGTTTCGAATAATAAATTGGGTTTTTGAAAATTTAGTTTTCATACTTAAAAGTGTTTTGAAAATGTTTTATAAACATACTAATGGTATTTTAGAAAATTAATTAATAACGTGATAATTAATTTTTAATTAATTAATTTTTGATAATTGATAATTAATTAAGTATTAAACACGGTTTATTAATTATAATTAAGTGAAGATTAACTACTAATTAATTATGTTTTAAAAGTAAGATTAATTTTAATTAATTTTTGATTAGGCATGATTAATTTCTAATTAGTTATGAGTTAAGTATAGGATTTATTTTTAAATAATTAAGTATAAGGTTAATTATTAAATAAATTATTAGTTAAGTGTTTAATTATTTTAATTATTGTTAATTAAGGTTTTAATTTATTTATTTAAGGTTTAATTTATTATTTAAGTTTTAATTAAAAGATTATTTAATTAATAAATTGAGATTAATTAATAGTTAATTATTAATAAAGGTTTTAAATTATTATTAAATAATTAATAAAGGATTAATTAAGGGTTTGATCTATAAATAAATTATTTATTAAAGGTTTAAATAATTATTAATTTATAATCAAGTTGAGTTCAAATTTAATAAATATTAATTATGATTTAATAAGATTTTATCTTGTAATTAATCTTTTTAAAAGGGTGTCTTAAGTTTTAAATCCTTTGTCTCCAAGAATCAAATTGTTTTAAAGGTACTTCTTTATCAGGGATGGTTTTGAACTCAAGGAATTCAAATGTGGGTATGGTCAAGTAGACAAATGCCTTTGAATGAGTTATGAATTGATTGTTTTATTGTGTGGACATTGGATAGCAGAATAATCCATGTTCTGTTATAAATTGATTGTTTGATTATGTGGACATCTATTAGCAGAATAAATTCCCGCTCTGCTATAATGTAATTGATTTGATTGATGTGGGCACATATTAGCAGAATAAATCCCCGTTCTGCTATAGGGTTCTTATTTGATTGTGTAGACATATATTAGCGGAATAAATCCCCATTCTGCTTTAAGTTAATTGTTTGATTATTAGACATCTATTTAGCAGGACAAGTCACCATCCTGCTAGTATATTATTTGGATATGTATATGCTAGTTGGGTTGTATTGACATGTTATTCCCTGATTTGGATATGAAGTGTATTTACATATATGTTGACTTATGTAAATAAATGGTTAAGTAACTTGAATGTGAAATTGATGTTGAATGGTAACTTAAATTACTATCATTGGGTTTGCTAAGCCTCTTTTTGAAATTATGAAGTATGGTTTTAAATTAGCTCCAATTCTTTAATCAGTTTAGGGTTAAGGTTTATAAATGATTTTTCAAGTTATATTATTATTGTATAAAGGTATTTATAAATATTAACTTGTTTATAAAAATGGGTTTTACTAAGTAAAAAAGGTTTATTTAAAGTGATTTAAAAGGATGAGTAGCAAAAGATGGTTTGTAAAGGATTTTTCTTTAAGAAGATTTATAAAATAAGTTTTTGAAATAGGGAAATGATTTAGAAATGATTTTAGAGATTTGTAAAGAGGTTTTATAAGTTAACTTGGAGAATTTTAAAAGTGAATTATAAATTTATTTTGGAAATTTATAAGCTATTTGAAACATGAAGTGAGATTTTAAAAAGGAAACGTTTTATAAAGGATAAGTGGATTGATTTTTGTTGGAAGTAATGTTTTGAAGGAAATTTTTTTGGCCATTTAATATTGAATTTGAAAAGATGGAAACTTTTGCAAAGTTTGGTAAATATACTTATACCGTTGAGATAAGTATATAAATGTTTCCCATATATAAAAGGGAAGTATGGGTTTGGGGAATAGTGTTGTGTAAAGATCTTTGATCAAGTTTTATAAAGTGATTTTATTAATTAAAAATTAATTAATGAAGGCTTAGTGGATCCCGTATGGAATCAAATCAATGTTATGATTTTTTATTTGATAGTTAAATAACCAATATCAAAAATCTGGACCAAAACATGACTTTGGAAATATCTAGGAGAAACACGAGAGTTATATGGCACAATCATCCCCAATGATGTTGTATTATGCGTATAAATCTCATTTCGTTCTTCTACGATAGATGATAAGGAAATTCTGCCACAAGCAGTTAGGAGGTGAAGTCCGCTCTTATCTTTCATCTTCTTATTTTCAAAAGAACCGGGATTGAGTTTACCGGAAACTATCCGAAGTTGTTTCGAAGAAACCGGGATAAGATATGTTATCTAAAAACCATTTTGATCCAACTCAAGCGTTTTGAACTGAAGACATCTTAAAGAGTATGGAATCGAAGATGGAGCCATTGATGTACAAGGGCTGCTTCCTATTAATCCTGAGGATTATTCCTAAATGGATGTAGTAGATGTAGCGCCCTCAGTTTGTCCTTGTCCTTGACAACTCGTATGGATGAATGCTGGCACTGCATTGCTGCTAGGAAGGCGGTGTTAGCATTCCAAGTGGGATTGCTATTCAAAAGGTAAGCGTAGCCTCAAGCCTCATCAACCGAGAATGAATAAAATCAGGGGAGGTGCAGCATGGCTAAGTGGGTCGCTCCCATTAGGGTGTGTCATCATCTTTCTAGATACATCTATATATTTATGGATTGGTTGTGCATGAGATCTCAAATAAAAAGGGTTGCAAAGCAACCAAGGTAATGACATATTCGGTACTATCCACTCAAGGGTAGGCCGGTCTTGTGTTGGTAGGGGATCTTAGCGAGGTCCTTGGTATATTCCTAGACGTGTACCATGACAGGTGGTACCCCGGTGCCTTGTCGTAGTATGGAATCCAATCTCCAATATGTGCCTTTACGGTTTTCATTGTAGAGGCTAGTATGCTAGAATTTAATAATGGTAACAATTTTGACTATTTTTATATATTTATTTTGGAATGCTTAGGCATTATTATAATATCACTGAATCTTCTATAAAAAGTGCGTTGGTTACCGTAAGGTAAAAACCCGTCCGTGTTTATATGCAACGTGGTCTGACAAGATACCTTTGATTTTGAAAGGGTTTTAAACATAATAATTTAGTTCTTTGAGTTAACCACTCTAGACCGATGTCTGACCCGGAGTTTTATTTTCTTTCCCTAAAACTCTTGGGTGCTCAAATTTTTATGGGCAGAGATACCTTTGATTTTGAAAGGGTTTTAAACATAATAATTTAGTTCTTTGAGTTAACCACTCTAGACCGATGTCTGACCCGGAGTTTTATTTTCTTTCCCTAAAACTCTTGGGTGCTCAAATTTTTATGGGCAGCTAGGTAGTTCGGGTTTCCCACGGATGAACAGGTGAGGAGCTTGGAGCAGGAGACTTCATCGGTAGCTGGTTATTATCTTGGTTCTGCTATACTATATGTATCTTATACCAGTTAGGTAGGGAAAGGCTGTTATAACTGTCCAAGGGTAGAATTTTATTAGTATGACTCTGATGTATCATTTTTTACATGGCTTTCTAAAGTAATATGTTGATTAATATATGTTATTCCGTTGCATTGTGAGATTATGTGATTGTTTTTGTTTCTTCTTATCTTCTATCTCCTTTCTTTTCTCTAATAATCTGTCTTTTCGGCAATTAGTTGTTTGGCACGTGAATATCGTGGATGCATTAGTGTCGACTTCTGGGGTTCGGAAAGGCGGGTTGTTATAGCATGGTATCAGAGCGCAAGGTTAAGCCAGAACCTTGGCTTTGGTGGGGTAACTCATTAAGTGATAAGGTAATGGAATGCCTTATTATAAATTTGAGTGTATATATATAAGAGCGCATATTGTTAGTGATATAAAAAATGCTTTATATTGTGTTGATTGACCTGTTGAGTGGCTTATGGATTTTGGTTCAATATGAGTAGTTAACATTATTGATAGGGATCTCTAAACACTTGAATAAGACCATCCGATATGGTATTGTTTTGAAATTTGGTAAATGAAATAATTTTACCTAGGATATATTTTATATATAAAGAATGATTTCAAAATTGTATAGTATGGTATAGTTAGTTGAGGTGTTGTTTGTCATGAGATAATAATATTCTATTATTATCATTTAGGGTTTGTTTCTTAAGGCTCGTCCAGTTTGAACATTGACTATTATTACTGTGTATAAGTAGCTTCCCTTTTTAATATTTAGGGTGGGTAGATAGAAATAGGGAAAACATTGAAACGAACACCTTGTGAATTAAGTTTCACAGTTTGACCTAAGGCATTTGATGTTAATATTGAATTAAAATTTGATTTAATAAGAGATGTTTTTTTAAAGTTAGAATATTTTCGAATAATATTTGGAAGATGATTTAATAAAATTTGATTTATAAAATGAATTAATAAGATGGTGTCTTTTAATTAAAAGAATTTAAGTTGAAAACTTGAAAAACTTAAATCCTGGGGCTTTTGGAAAATGATTTTCAAGGTTTTGAAAAATAATAATGGTATTACAATATTGGTTCAAGAATAAAATTTTGGGAATGAAAATGTTAAGTAAGAAGTGTTTTCTTTGGATTAGTTTAGGAAAATGAGTCTTTATTTTTTGTGTGATGATCTGGATAATCTTCTAAGTGACGATCGGATGTTTGCCTGGGCGAACGCTGTGGGGTACTTAGTAAATTATTCTCTTTATCATTGTACAATCGAAACAAGTTCAACCTGAATGAACCTAAAGTAAGTTGATGATAAATGTTTTGTTGGAAATATGTAAATGTGTTTTTCCAAAAATGGGATTTTGAAATAAAAGTAATATTTTTAAGTTAACTATTTCGAGTGGCTCGAAAATAACTTAAATTTGGGGAAGGGATGTATTCAGATGGTAAACACTTCTCTTGAGTATTACCCTTCTTGGTAAGGGAATGTATAATACTGTTTGGTAGTATCCAGTTCCTTAGTATCATTTTGGAGTTACTCGAGCTATATATATATATTCTATGATTAAAATATATTATTTTGATTCAAAAAAAAAGGTTTTTGAAATAAAACCGGGTATTTGGATCTTGAGTTTTCTTAAGGAAATAAATGCAAAATGGAATAGTTGAACCAAATGATTGTATATACTCTTAGGATGTAGTGGAGTAGTATACGAGTTAAATCTAAGTTAGTTTTTATGAAATGTTTTCATAAATAGTTAGTGGGAATAAAACTGGTATTAGGGAGAACCAATTAAATAAGTGTGTAAGTTGGATGTAGATCATTCCTCGTTTCCATATTGTTTGATCTAAGATTCGAGTACATGGCTTTGAGGTGTTTCACGCCATTCCAAATAAGGATCTATTACTCGATTTTTGATGGCAAGAACTTGATGAGGATTTTTGGTATGGGACCAGTGTTTTCTATCATAGTTACGGCTATGTAAGGAGATTAGAGGTTCCAAATCAAGGAGCGTGATAAGAGTCCGCACTAGAGAATCGGGTGAGCGATACTAGTTCGGAGGAAAAGTTACGTATTCGAATAGAGAATTAAGCAAACTTTTTATATGAATAACCTATGTACATTATACGAACTGATGTATAGTGTTAAGTGTTTTCTAGGATAGGTTGAGATGTAATTGCGGGTACGAAATTCTTTTAAAGGGTGAGAAGTGTAATGACCCGGAACTCCACTGCTTTGATTTGTCAATATTTACTTAATTTTAAATATTCAATTTATTTATAATGAAAAATAAAACCCTTTTAAATAATAGAAAATGATGGTGAAATAGTTTCCAAATTTGTTTACAAAAATATTTAGTTTGAAGAGAGATTGAAAAATGTGACCGGAATTTGTCTTTCAAATTTTCGACTTTTCGTCAGCTAAAGTTTGTCCGAAAATGTTATGAACATTAGTGTATAATTAGAACACATATATTTTTAAATATGTTAGAAGTGTATACATGTGCATATACATATGTATATGTATTCACCTTAGTAATACAAAAAAATGAAAAAAAAAATGTAAAGCATGATGTGACATTAGGGAGAAACATGTTTATACATTAAAGTACATGCATTAATTCCATGTTGGCATTAACTAGAAAGGAGGGAGGCTATAGGAGACATGAGTACTTGATGAGGTGGAGGGGAGGATGAGGTGGAAGAAGGTGAGTGGAGGACAAAGGACAACGACGTTTTGGTAATTTCATCTTTTTATTTTATATATAACTCTTTTTTCCATTATTTTTCATTTCCATTTTCACTTTTCTATTTTCCATGCCAACTCCATCGTCTCTTCTCTTTTAAAGCTTTAAACCTTTTAATGTCTTCTTATGTTAGTTTTTAAGGTTTTAAAAATCAAAAGTTTTAAATTTGTTTTAACTATTCAAACTTGTTTTAAAACTCTTCATTCTCCATTTTCTTTCCATTTCATACGGCCATAACTTCCTCAATACTACTCCAAATCAAGATTTTATTTTTTTCAAACCATATAGAATTCCAATGGCTACAACTTTCATTCGAACAATTTTTTCAAATTTCGAATATTTTGGGTCAAAATTTCATTTCTTTCTGACTATTTTTGGACACATATTATCAAGGCCGAATATACAGCTCCTTCTTTTGACCGTATCTCCCTCAAAACGAATCGAAATTACGTGATTATTTTTTCAAATTGTATAGAAAATAATTTTCAAAAACTATTCATTGCTGTTCCAAATTTCGAGAGTAACATGATCAAAAATCGAGGAGAAAATGACCCATTTTCGGGTGAGTTTTGTGTGGTTTTTCGAGCTTTCGGTGAGTAAAAGTTAGTTTTAATTTCAAAGTTTTTAACTTGATATATGTTGCATTAATTGCTTTATGATGTGTGTAAAATATGTTTGAGTAATTATATGTTTAGTTATTTGTGGATATAGATGATTCAAGATGGAAAAAAGTGGACTTGAAATGAAGTCTACCTTAGTATTGTTGCAAATTTGTAAACTTTGGTTATGATATAGTTTATAAACTTCGGATTTGGTGTTCGTTGTTTAACAACCCAAAATTTGAGCTATAATAATTAATTAACGAATTAATTAAATAATAAAATAAGTTTGTGAAATTATCTAAATCGAGCTACGGGAATTGCACTATTGTGTCTGTAGCGATTTTCTGTTCAATTTCCATATATAATTTGTCAAAATCCGAGTTAGTATGAAGAAGATACGAAGGAAATAAGAAATGAAAGAAAAATAAATATAAAGCACAAGGCCTAGGTCGACCCAAATATGGGCTAGGTCGACCTATACATGGGTTAGGTTGACCTTAGGGTCGACCCCCATGGTATTTAGGTCGACCTGCCTTTTGTTTTGGATGCGAATTCGTCCAGATAACTTCAAACACGTCATATTTTGTTTTTCCTTCAATCATGTGCATTCGTGCTTCCATCCGACGGTTCCCAGCTAGCCTATGACGTGGTTGCACCAGATTTAATCTTCAAATCCAATGGTCTGAGATCCCTAAGTGATTCTATAAATAAGACCCTAGGCCTAGCTATTTTTCTAATTTAGATTTTCTCCCAATTGGGTTCATTGCCTGAGGCTGGACCCCAAATAGAAAATTTTTCTAGGGAGAAGATCTTTTTAATAAAAATATTTTACCCCCTAGAAGTGGATCCAGGAAGACCAAGGACTAGAGCTATGGACCACAGGTGAGTGTTTTGTAATTATTTAAGATTTTTAAGTAATTTAAAATAATAGGATTTTCAATAGTTGTAGTTTTTCTGCAATTTTGAGATAGTTTTTATATAAGTTATTTACCGCTAGTTTTTAAAGTTCTTTTCAGTCTATTTTATTTAGCTCTTTTTATTCAGCTATTTTTTTTCAGTTATTTACAGTTATTTATAGTTATCCACAGTTATTTATATTTTATTTACATCTATTTTAAATTAGAATTTAGACTGTAAATGTTAGTTTTCTTTTTATTCCTTTTAAGCGAATTAAATATAAGAATAGTAAAAAGAGAAGAATTTGCTAATATGGATTAAATAGAAATAAATACTAAATTTAAAGAAATTAGATGTAAAATAAGAAAAACTATAATAAAAAGAAGATAGACTGAAATAGGCAAATTTGAGACATTTGCAAGCATGTTTATAACTGGTGGTTATAACTAAAAAGATAGAACAGAAGAGTAACAATTATAACACAGGTTATAATTAAGCAGAAAGAACAGAAAAGGCTTATTTTAAAACTTAGCAGAAATAATAGAAGAGGCTTATTTTTAGATCTTGTTAATAAGCAAACATAGCAGAAATAACATAAGAGGCTTATTTTAAAACTTAAATTAAGTTAATAAGCAAACATAAAAGTAGAGCCCGTACAGGCAGCATTCCCTTTCAGACTAGGACTGATGGTCTCCCAAACACTTAGGTGAGGCTGGGCAGGACCCTTTCAGACTAGGACTGATGGTCTCACAATAGTTAGGTGAGGCTGGGACATTCTTATGCTAATTAGGGTAAATAAGTGGCCAATAGATAGAGGCTCAAATTGGGGATTTGGGAAAGAGGTGCAAACTAGAATTTGTTTGTTAGGACCAGTACTGGTAGCATTCCCATTCAGACTAGGACTGATGGTCTCACAACACTTAAGTGAGGCTGGGTAGGACCCTTTCAGACTAGGACTGATGGTCTCACAATAGATTAGGTAAGGCTGGGCACGCTTATGCTGATTGGGGTAAATAAGAGGTCAAAATAGGGAGCGACAGTTAGTGTGTACCGGCGGTGACCGAGCGTGAGGCATCGATTGGGGTAAATAATTCGCTACTGCGTTCCAAGTGCTAAACAGGTGTCTTTTGCTGTGGGACCAACATGATTGGATCAGCTCATAATAGCACAACAGAGATAGAAGGCCGATCGAAGGGTAGAATTAGGATTCAGCCTAATTAAAATAGGATTAGGGTTCAGCCTAATCACAACAATCTAAGACAAGTGAAAACAATCGAAACAATCAAAGCAAACAGCTAAACGGTATTTTATCCCAGTTTTATCTTTACTTTATTTCCTTTTATACTAGAACTGTTGCTAAGTCTATTATCTTTATCTTGCTTAGAAATGCTAGTAATTACTTTCACTCACCAGACTTATAGTTTGACCCACTCCTCTATTTCCCCTTTTCCCATAATAGGCCAGCAGAGGCAAGGACAGTAGATTCAGATTTCTTGGAGATCTATTTGCAGAGCTTTCCCATTCTTTATGTATTCTTCTTCTTCTTTTCAGTTTTCTTTCGTTTGACTTTTTGATGTACTGGTATTTTATGAGAGGGATGATTTTTATTGTTTATGTACTCTGATGATGTGACTGAGATTGTATTTTCACGAGACATGTGTATTTGGTTTTTAAGACATATTCTATTTTTATGACTTATTTTATGAAGTAATGATAAGCATTTTAAATGTTTCCACTATTATTATTTATTTGTTTTGTGAATCTTAGTCTCTGTTATGCTTTAGCCATACCTACAACGCACCATATCTTTTGGTGTACCCTTTTTTGGTATACTAAGGGGTGTGGGGTGTTTCAGTTGTATGTTTCTTTATGATATGAATGTGAACTTGGATATGATATGGTATGTTTATAAGTTAACATTAAAATGTTAAAAGGAAATTTGGATTCTTTGAAAGGAAATGGTTTTAAAGTATTTAGGTTTTTAAAACTCTAAGGTTAATCTTTGTTTTAGTTTCTAAACTTTTCCTTATGGTTTAAAATGAAACAAAGTTAGAAGTGGAGAATTGGAAAGTTGATAACTTTGGAAAAAAAACTCAAATTACTACATCCATAGCGATAGTCACTATGGATGTAGTTTCTAATAAAAAATCGGATATTTGAAAATTTAGTTTTCATACTTATAAGTGTTTTGAAAATGTTTTATAAACATAATAATGGTATTTTAGTAAGTTAATTAATAATTTAATAATTAATTTTTAATTAATTAAGTTTTGATAATTAATAATTAATTAAGTATTAAACATGGTTTATTAATTATAATTAAGTGAAGGTTAATAAATTAATAATGTTTTAAAAGTAAGATTAATTTTAATTAATTTTTGATTAGGCAAGATTAATTTTTTATTGATTATGAGTTAAGTATATGATTTATTTTTAGTTAATTAAATATAAGGTTAAATATTTAATAAATTATTATTCAAGTGTTTAATTATTTTAATTATAAGTTAATTAAGGTTTTAATTTATTTATTTATGGTTTAATTCATTATTTAAGTTTTAACTAAAAGATTATTTAATTAATAAATCGAGATTAATTAATAGTTAATTATCAATAACGGTTTTAAATTATTATTAAATAATTAATAAAGGATTAACTAAGGATTTAATTTATAAATAAATTATTTATTAAAGGTTTAATTAATTATTAATATATAATTAAATTAAGTTCAAATTTAATAAAGATCAATAATGATTTAATAAGAGTATATCTTGTAATTAATCATTTTAAAGGGAATTTTAAGTTTTAAATCCTTTGTCTCCAAGAATCAAATTGTTTTAAAGGTACTTTTTTTCAGAGATTGTTTTGAACTCAAGGAAATCAAATGACTATTAAGTAGACAAATGCCTGTGAATGAGTTATGAATTGATTGTTTGATTGTGTGGACATTTGATAGCAGAATAAATCCCAGTTCTGCTATAAATTGACTGTTTGATTGTGTGGACATCTGTTAGTAGAATAAATTCCCATTCTACTATAATGTAATTTATTTGATTGTTGTGGATATATATTAGCATAATAAATCCTCGTTCTTCTATAGATTGATTGTTTGATTGTGTGGACGTATGTTAGTAGAATAAATCCCTACTCTACTATAAGTTAATTGTTTGATTGTTGGAGATCTATTTAGCAGGACAATCACCATCCTGCTATTGTATTATTTGGATATATATATATATATATGTTAGTTGAGTTGTATTGACATGTTATTCCCTGATTTGGATATGAAGTGTATTTACATATATGTTGACTTATGTACATAAATGTTTAAGTGACTTGAAAGTGAAATTGATGTTAAATGGTAACTTTAATTCCTACCATTAGTTTTGCTAAGCCTCTTTTTGAAATTAGTATGGTTTTAAATTAGCACCAATTCAGCAATTCTTTAATTGGTTTGGGATTAAGGTTTATAAATGATTTTTCAAGTTATATTATTATTGTATAAAGGTATTTATAAATAATAAGTTGTTTATAAAAATGGGTTTTACTAAGTAAAAAGGTTTATTTAAAGTGATTTAAAAGGATGAGTTGCAAAAGATATTTTGTAAAGGATTTTTCTTTAAGAAGATTTATAAAAAGAGTTTCTAAAAATAAGGAATGATTTATAATTGATTTTAGAGATTTGTAAAGAGGTTTTATAAGTTAACTTGGAGAATTTTAAAAGTGGGTTATAAATTTATTTGGGAAATTTATAAGTTATTTGAAACATGAAGTGAGCTTTCAAAAAGGAAACATTTTATAAAGGATAAGTGGATTGATTTTATAGAAAGTAATGTTTTAAAGGAAATTTGTTTGGCCATTTAATATTGAATTTGAAAAGAAGGAAACCTTTGTAAAGTTTGGTAAATATACTTGTACCGTTGATATAAGTATATAAATGTTTCCCAACTATATAAGGGAAGTATAGGTTTTGGGAATAGTGTTGTATAAATGACGCAGCGGATATTACAAAAACAATGTAGATCGATGAATGTAGCAATAGATGGATTGGAAGATACTGAAATGCCCGAATTCGTTGATCCGAAGATACCGAACTCTAGCTATCCCGAACTCGTTGATCGCGCACGATACCGGGTTCAAAGATCTTCAATTCTTCAAGCGTTGATCAAGCGCACTTGATTCCGCGAATCGGCTTCTACAATCGTTGAATCGAGCGCACTCGATTAACCGAAAGAGGAGATAGGAGATTACACTCAACTACCGATTGGAATGAAAGCACAAAGAAATCAAAAGAGAATTTTATTCAATATTCAACAACCTTTTACAAATGAGAGACCCGGCCTATTTATAGGCGTTTTACAACTCACACGAAAAAACAACGAAAATACATCAACTCCTAGGTCGTGAACGACCTACGACCTAGAATGGTGCGACTTATCAAACCCAGCGACTTAGTATAGGTCGTTAACGACCTAATAGTTCACTACAAACAATCGCATATTACAACCAACGTACAAACAACATAACGACTTACAATACTTAGGTCGTACACGACTTATAACCTGCGACCTAAAAACATTGCGACCTAAAAACAGACGCGACTTAACTTCAATACATCTGCTTCCTTCAGCGACTTAAGAATCAACGGCAGAGATCAATGCGGCATAAGAATCAACGACATCCAGAGTTTTGCGACCTAACAGATAAGCAGTTCCAGAAACTTCACGACCTAAGGCCTCGCGACTTAACTCCTCACGATCTAAAACTTCGCGACCTAACTTAGGTCGTTCTGTTTTCCTGCGACCTAACATAGGTCGTAATTTGTTACGTCGTATCACCTTTCCCTTCAGACTGTTAGGTCGTAGCTCTCCACTAGGTCGCTCGCGACCTATTACTTCAGCTCTGCGCCAATCTTCACACACTGCTAACTCGCTAGCCTCCTTGTTAGCTTTAGGTCGTAACCCAGCACTTCCCTTAGGTCGTAGCTCAGCACTTCCCTTAAGTCGTAGCTCATTTCCCACTAGCCTGTTAGGTCGTAGCATGTGATCTTTGAAACCGGTAGGTCGCATACGACCTAGAACTAAAACTTCTCATGACTCTTTACCAGAATCTAGTCCATTAGCCTCCTCCTTAGGTCGTACCCCATTTACCAACATGTTAGGTCGTACACGACCTATGCCTTCTTCTTTCTGGGCTGCATCATCCTCTCCAGGTTGAGAAAAATTCGACCTCGAATTTGTACCCTCTTCATCCACAACAAACTCTTCTCCATGATATGGTATGATATGCTTAACGTTGAATACGTCCGACGTGTACACATCATCTGGCAGCTTCAATTTATAAGCATTTTCATTGATTCGTTTCACAACTTCTACCGGACCAATTTTCCTGGCTTTCAACTTGTTATAAGCGCCTACTGGAAAATGATCTTTTGTTAATACTGCATAAACCATATCTCCCTCATTAAACTCAACATTTCGTCGTTTCAAATCTGCAGATTGTTTATACTTCTCATTTGCTTTCTCTAGTCGTTCTTGAACGATTTTATGACACTCCGTCAGCCCTTCAACAAAATCAGCAGCTTTCTTAATTGTCCCCTTTGAGTGTGGTATTGTTGTTAAATCCAACGGTCCTTTCGGTAAGCTCGAATAGACAATCTGGAATGGACTGAACCCAGTACTTCGATTCACAGCATGATTATGGGAAAACTCTGCCTGGCATAACTTCACATCCCAACTCTTCAGATTGTCTTTTACAAGACATCTCAACAAATTTCCCAATGATCTGTTAACCACCTCAGTCTGTCCATCTGTTTGCGGATGATAAGCACTGCTAAAGTTCAACTTCGTTCCCACCATCTTCCACAAACTTAGCCAAAAATGACTCAGAAAACGAGTATCCCTGTCCGACACAATCGATTCTGGCAATCCATGAAGTCGATAGATCTCCTTGAAAAACAATTGAGCAACATGAACAGCATCCGCCGTCTTCTTACAAGCAATAAAATGTGCCATCTTCGAAAATCGATCAACCACCACATAAATGGAATCGTTACCACGCTGTGTCCTCGGTAATCCCAACACGAAATCCATACTCACATCAACCCATGGTTTAATTGGTACCGGTAACGGCATATATAACCCAGCATTAGTTGCAGTTCCTTTCGAAACCTGACAAATATGACAACGCTCCACAAACCTCTCTACTTCTTTCCTCATCGATGGCCAAAAATAGGACTGTGAAATCAACTGTAAGGTACAGTCTCTCCCAACATGTCCCTCTTCATGTAACTCCTTGATAATCTTCATCCTCAGACTACCCTCCGGTATGCACAATCGATTTCCTTTGAACAGAAAACCATCTATCATTATAAACTCATCCGTCTTCCCTGCATTGTCCCTTTTAACAAATTTCTGAAAATAAGAGTCTTCTGCAATCTGCTCCGGTAATAATTCAAATCCAGTCACCTCAACTTTCATTGTTGTCAACAAGTGATTTCTTCTACTCAATGCATCCGCAACACGATTTGTCACTCCCGACTTGTGTTTCACAACAAATGTAAATTGTTGCAGATATGCAATCCACGATGCATGTCTTGCTGAAATCTTGTCTTGTCCTTGTAAATGCTTCAATGCTTCATGATCAGTATACAGAACAAACTCCTTCCGAAATAGATAGTGTCTCCAGTGTTTAACAGATTGTACAACAGCATAGAATTCCACATCATATGTACTGTATCGCATCTTCGCTCCTGACAACTTCTCACTGAAATATGCAATTGGAAGTCCCCTCTGACTCAGCACTCCTCCAATCCCAACCTTGGATGCATCAGTATGTAGTTCAAACTCTAGCTGAAAATCAGGCAATATTAGAATTGGTGCAGTCGTCAGCAACTCCTTGATCTTCTCAAAAGCATTCCCTGCTTCTTCTGACCATGCAAACTGTTTGCCTTTCATACAATCTGTAACAGGCGCCATCACACTACTAAAGTGTGGAATGAACCTTCGATAGAATGAAGCCAACCCGTGAAAACTACGAACTTCCGTTATCGTCTTGGGCTGCGGCCAATCTCTGATAGCTTCGATTTTACTTTGGTCCACCTGTATACCTTTCTCTGAAACAACGTACCCCAAAAATAACACACTATGCGTCATGAACACGCATTTCTTCGTTGCAGCATAAAATTGTTCTTGTCGTAATACCATCAGCACTTCTCTAAGATGATTCAAATGTTCCTCTGGACTTCCACTGTAAATCAGAATATCATCAAAATATACCACCACAAATTTCCCAATGAATGGTCGAAAAATCCGATTCATCACCCTCATAAAAGTACTTGGTGCATTCGATAAACCAAATGGCATGACCAACCATTCGTATAGACCCTCCCTGGTTTTAAAAGCAGTTTTCCACTCATCGCCTGGTCTGATACGAATTTGATGATATCCGCTCTTCAAATCAATCTTCGAAAAGATAGTAGCTCCGCTTATTTGATCCAACAAGTCATCCAACCTCGGCATTGGAAATCTATATCTCACAGTAATCTTATTCAATGCTCGACTGTCAGTGCACATCCTCCACGTCCCATCCTTCTTGGGTACCAATAAAGATGGTACAGCACAAGGACTTAAACTCTCCTACACACGCCCCTGTTCAAGCAATTCTTCCACTTGCCTCCGCAACTCTTCATGTTCCTTCGGACTCATTCGATAATGTGGTCTGTGTGGCAACACAGCACCTGGAACAAGATCTATCTGATGTTGTATATCCCTCAACAGTGGCAACTCCGTTGGTAACTCCTCTGGAAATACATCGTCAAATTCTTTCAAAACTGGTTTAACTTCTTCTGGAATTTCAACCTCTTCACTGCTTTCTCGCCCAATTAACAAAAACACTTCAGGTTCTTCCTCTACTTCCTTCACAAACTCCTTCAGTGATAACAAAGTTTTGAGCTCTTCAATCTCCTCCAACTTTTTTTCCTCCTGTTGTCGCTTCTTTGGAACTAGAGTAATCTTTGTGCCTTCGAACATGAAACTGTAACTGTTGGTTCGTCCGTCATGCTGCACAGCTCGATCATACTACCACGGTCATCCCAGCAACAAATGACAAACGTCCATATCTACGACATCACACCAGATTTCATCTTTGTATTTCTTCCCAATTGAAAACTTCACACAAGCTCTACGCCCAACTTTCACTTCACCACCCTTCCTCAACCAAGCTAACTTGTACGGTTTAGGATGTTTCTCGGTTTTCAACTCCAACTTCTTCACCGCTTCTGTAGAGATAATATTATCACAACTCCCAGCATCAATAACAAATTTACAAACTCTTCCCAGAATAGTGCATGTAGATTGAAAGATATTGTTCCTCAACCAACTACTTTCCTCCTCTTGCTTTGGTGTTAAACAACTTCTCCTCATCATCAATGCGTACCTGTCATCTCCTGACAGTAAGTCTTCCTCCTCAACTGGTAAAGAATTAGAGCATTCAGCTTCTTCATCCTCATCCTCATCCTCAGCTATCATAGCTCTCTTCTTCGGCTTTGGACATTCATTACTTTTGTGACCCAATTCCTGACAATTGTAACATTTGAAACCATTGTTAACCCTTGCCTTCTCAACCTCCTTCACTACTGGTCTACTGATAGGTTTAGAAACATTAGAACTTCCACCAACACCCTTCGCTTGATTGTTAGAATTAGTAAACACACCACTTCCTCGTCGTCCCTGTTTCTCCCAAGCCAACGCTTTCTGATGTGCTTCCGCTACAGATCTTGGATCGAACATATTAACCATATCCTGAATCTGCATTCGCAATCCTCCAACAAATCTGGCTGTTAACTGTTCTTATGTCTCCATAATATCGTTTCGAGCAATCAGTTGGTAAAATTCATCAGCATAGTCATTAACTGTCTTCGTGCCCTGCCTCAAGTTCTGCAAACGTTGATACATCAAAGATTGATAATTGTATGGTAAGAACGTTGCTTTCATCAATTTCTTCATCTTTTCCCAAGATTCAACTTTTGACTTTCCCATCCGATCACGTGTAAGTTTGGTCTGCTGCCACCATGCCAAAGCTCTACCCCTCAACCTTGTAGCAACCAACTTCATCCTACGATGTTCTGGAACTTCTTTAAAGTCAAAAATCTCTTCAACATTAGCCACCCAATCTAGAAACTCCTCCGCTTGCATACCACCTTTGAATTCAGGAATTTCAGTCTTCATCCCCGACTCCCATTTGTGATCATACTCAGAGTGATTTCTTTCTTGTCCTCGTCCTTGTCCTTGAACACTACCACCATCATACTCTTCTTCAAAATCAGATGTATATCGTTGTCTATCTCATCCACCCACATCTCTACTACCATTACGTCTTCCACCATCATCCCTTCTATCGACATTTCTCCGTTCACGATCATTCACGTTCCTCCCACGTCCTTGATCATTTTCAACACTTCTGTCTCGATTAGAATGCGGTGAGACTCTACTTCCCCCATGGTTAGATTCAGGTGAAACCCTCCTCCGATTTTGATTCATTTCTGTCATAAGCTTCTCTAACCGGCCAATTCCTTCGTTAAGCTTCTCACTAAAGTTTTCATTGATTCTTTGCTCCATCTCATCAGCCTCTTCTCTTCGATACAAAGCTTCTACGTTTTGGTGGCGATTAGCTCTTCTTGGCGGCATACTTGAAAATTTCACAACTCTTCAACACTTCAAAATTCAAACACAATTCGGACTTTGATCCAAAATGAAACGGATCGAAAACTTCCACTTTGTAGCAAATCGTGATGAACACGATGGACAAAGTTTCGGCCTCCAATTCAAATCCGATCAAACAACTTCAATGCAAGTCGAACACTTCTACTTGCTCACGGCTCACTCTTCAAGCTTCTCGGCCAAACAACTTCAAACTTCAAAACTCTTCAAAATGATTAGGCTCCAAGCCTCGATCTAGCTATGATTGGCTAGAACAAGCTCTGATACCAAAAATAACGCAACGGATATTACAAAAACAATGTAGATCGATGAAAGTAGCAATAGATGGATTGGAAGATACTGAAATGCCCGAATTCGTTGATCCGAAGATACCGAACTCTAGCTATCCCGAACTCGTTGATCGCGCACGATACCGGGTTCAAAGATCTTCAATTCTTCAAGCGTTGATCAAGCGCACTTGATTCCGCGAATCGGCTTCTACAATCGTTGAATCGAGCGCACTCGATTAATCGAAAGAGGAGATAGGAGATTACACTCAACTACCGATTGGAATGAAAGCACAAAGCAATCAAAAGAGAATTTTATTCAATATTCAACAACCTTTTACAAATGAGATACCCGGCCTATTTATAGGCGTTTTACAACTCACACGAAAAAACAACGAAAATACATCAACTCCTAGGTCATGAACGACCTACGACCTAGAATGGTGCGACTTATCAAACCCAGCGACTTAGTATAGGTCGTTAACGACCTAACAGTTCACTACAAACAATCGCATATTACAACCAACGTACAAACAACATAACGACTTACAATACTTAGGTCGTACACGACTTATAACCTGCGACCTAAAAAACATTACGACCTAAAAACAGACGCGACTTAACTTCAATACATCTGCTTCCTTCAGCGACTTAAGAATCAACGACAGAGATCAATGCGGCATAAGAATCAACGACATCCAGAGTTTTGCGACCTAACAGATAAGCAGTTCCAGAAACTTCACGACCTAAGGCCTCGCGACTTAACTCCTCACGATCTAAAACTTCGCGACCTAACTTAGGTCGTTATGTTTTCCTGCGACCTAACATAGGTCGTAATTTGTTAGGTCGTATCACCTTTCCCTTCAGACTGTTAGGTCGTAGCTCTCCACTAGGTCGCTCGCGACCTATTACTTCAGCTCTGCGCCAATCTTCACACACTGCTAACTCGCTAGCCTCCTTGTTAGCTTTAGGTCGTAACCCAGCACTTCCCTTAGGTCGTAGCTCAGCACTTCCCTTAAGTCGTAGCTCATTTCCCACTAGCCTGTTAGGTCGTAGCATGTGATCTTTGAAACCGGTAGGTCGCATACGACCTAGAACTAAAACTTCTCGTGACTCTTTACCAGAATCTAGTCCATTAGCCTCCTCCTTAGGTCGTACCCCATTTACCAACATGTTAGGTCGTACACGACCTACGCCTTCTTCTTTCTGGGCTGCATCAGTAAAGATCTTTGATCAAGACCTATAAAGTGATTTTATCAATTAAAGATTAATTAATAAAGGCTCAGTGGATACCATATAGAATCAAATCAATGTTAAATTATTGTTTATTTGATGGTTAAATAACCACTATCAATAATCTAGACCAAAACTTAACTATGGAAATATCTAGGAGAAACAAAGAGTTATATGGCAAAGTCATCCCCAATGATGTTGTACTGTACGTGTAAATCTCGTTTCATTCTACTAGGGTAGATGATAAGGAAATCCGTCCACAAGCGGTTAAGAGGTGAACTCCGCTCTTATCTTTTATCTGCTTATTTCGTAACGAACTGGATTGAGTTTACCAGAAACTATCAGAAGTTGTTTCAAAGAGACTGGGATCGGATATGCTATCCGAAAACCACTTCTATCCAACTCAACTGTTTCAAACCGAAGACAACTTGAGGAGTATAGAACCGAAGATGGAGCTATTAAAGTGTAAGGGTTTCTTGCTATTAATCCTGAGGATTATTCCAAAATAGATGTAGTAGAAGTAGTGCCTTCGGTTTGTCCTTATCCTGGACAACTCGTATGGATGAATGCTGGCACTGCATTGCTGCTTGGAAGGCGGTGTTAACATTCCAAGTGGGATTGCTATTCAAAAGGTAAGCGTAGCCTTAAGCCTCATCAATTGAAAATGACTAAAATCAGTGGAGATGTGGCTTGGCTAAGTAGGTCGCTCTCATTAGGGTATGTCATCACCATTCTAGATACATCAACATATTTATGGATTGGTTGTACATGAGATCTAAAATAACTAGAGTTGCTTTGCAACCGGGATGATGACATATTCAGTACTATTCAATTAGGGGTAGGCCGGTCTTGTGTTGGTAGGGGATCTTGGCGAGGTCCTCAGTACATTTTCTAGATGTGTACCGTGATAGGTGGTACCCCGGTGCCTTGTCATAGTATGGAATCCAATCTCCAATACATGCTTTTACGGTTTTGATCGTAGAGCCTAGTATGTTGGAATTTAATAATGGTAATAATTTCGGCTATTTTCAAATATTTATTTTGAATGCTTAGATATTATTATAATGTCACTGGACCTTCTATAAAAAGTGTTTTGGTTACCGCAAGATAAAAACCCGTCCGTGTTTACGTGCGGCATGGTCTTATGAGATACCTTTGATTTTAAAAGGATTTTAAACATAATAATTCAGTTGTTTGAGTTTACTCACACCAAACCCATGTCCGATTCGGAGTTTTATTTTCTTTTCCTAAAACTCTTTGGTGCTCAAATTTTTATAGGCAGCCAAGTAGTTGAGGTTTCCCAAGGATGCATCTTGGAGGAGCTTGGAGCAAGAGGCTTCATCGATAGCTAGTTATTATCTTATTTCCGCTGTATTATATGTACCTTTTATCAGTTAAGTAGGGACAGGCTATTAAAATTGGCCAAGGGTAGAATTTTATTAGTATGACTTTGATGTATCATTTTTAAAATGGCTTTGTAAAGTAGTCTATTGATTAATATATGTTATTCCGTTGCATTGTGAGATTTTGTTATTGTTTTTGTTTCTTCTTATCTTCTATCTCCTTTATTTTCCCTAACAATCTGTCTTTCAGGCACTTAGTTGTTCGACACGTGAATACCGCAGATGTATTACTATCGAATTCTGGGGTTCGGAAAGGCAGGTCATTACAGAGTGCCAGGGAAGTGGAAGAGTGTACTCGTAAGTGATTTCTCAAAACCCGTAACCACTCTGAAACTATATTCGGTTCTATGGAGGAGTTTCGTGATATATTGAGATGTTGGAATTCATGTGTGGTTCCTAGACCCGTTGGGGCACGGGAACCCATGTGGGTTCCCTAATCTATTTTGATGGTTCTGCGTGAGATGAAATGCCAGACGTAGCCTCATCAGCGGTAATGACTAAAACCAAAGATAGAAGGCATGACCAGTAGTTTTGGCAAACTCATAGGGTGTAGTCGGCTCCACCTAGACGTTACTTACAGTTGTTATACATGCATGGGGTGATGCACTCAGTCTTAGCGAGACCAGTTATGTTTTTCCTATGGTACATCACTAGGGATGTATACTGCTTCGGAAGGATATCTCTGATCCTTGTGTAGGAGAACCATTTCTCGAAGTACTAAGGGCACCTCAATGGATTTCTACACAATTAGCAAACGTGCCTTATCGATTTTGATTGTATACCTAGTATTGGTGTAATGTACACTCACAAGCATCACAACTACTTGATTATTATTATTTTCACCCTTAGGCGTTATTATAATACAAAGAGATTTTTTATAGAAAATGTTTTGGTTATCGTAAGGTAAAAACTCGTCCATGTTTATGTGTCACATGGTCTTACGAGATACTTTTGATTTCAAAGGTTTTTATAACTTTAAAATCCAATTGGTGTGTTTTCTCTCGCTGGTTTCCAGACTAACTCGGGTGTTATTTTATTATAATGCTCTGGTCGGACCAAGCATACTATAGATTTAGATTGGATGCTTGGAGCTTCGGGAGACGAGTTGGAGGCCTAGAGACGTATTCACGTATATGGTTAATTTTCCACTGCATTCATTGTTTTATTTATCAGCAATTGAAAGGACAGGCCATTATGACTATCCGGTTGAGATAGATTAGTATTCTCTGATTGATGTTTGTGTATACATATATTACAGTTTGTTTTTTTGTAAAGATTTGTTGTATATTATAGATTATTTGTTCCGCTGTGATATTCTATGTTGATTAGTTTTTCTCTTCTCTTCTTCTTTCTTTCTTCTTTCTTTCCCCTAACTATCCGCCTTTCCGTTCAATTTGAGTGGATCATGTGTAGTTGATTGTCCGCTTAAACTGTTCAAAAAAGTGGGTTGTTACAATATGGTATCAGAGCTGAAGGTTAAGCAAGAACCTTGGCTTTGATGGTGTACTTATTATAAATAGGGTCGGTAGCACCCTAGAATGAGTTTGAGTTAGGTATGAGCGCATATTTGTTAGTGATATAAAAAAAATTATATTGTGTTGATTGATTTGTTGAGTGGCTTATGGATTCTGGTCAATACGAGTAATTAGCGTTATTGATAGGGATCCCTAAACACTTGAACAGGGCAATTCGACATAGTATTGTTTTGAAATTGTGTAAATGAAATAATTTTACCTTGATTATATTTTATATATAAAGGAATAATTTTTCGGAAATTATTATAGTATATATGGTGTGTTCGGTCGTTAGTGAATGATAGTTATCATTTGTTGTTGTTGTTGTGCTCTAATAAAAGTTGTTATTATAATGTAAACAAGGTAAGCAATTAAGAAATGGTTTTATATAACCATAGTGAAATTATATACAAGGAAAATTTATAATTTTGATTTGTAAATATAAAAGGATTTAAAAGCTGAGAATTTGATAATTTAAAGTCTCGTTGACTTTGGAAATTGTTTTCTAAAGGATTTTGAAGAGTAATAATAGTATTAATTGGAAAATATTTTTGAATGGAAATAGTATTATTTGGAAAATATTTTTGAATGGAAATAGCATTATTTGGAAAATATTTTTGAATGGTAATATTTTAAAATGGAATTCAAAAGAGATAGAAAGCACTGAACTCACTTCTATCGTTGGAAAATAATTTCAATGATGATGGCAACATCATCAACGTTCATTTTTGGGTTTTCAAGAGAGCAATTGCTACAATAGAAGTTTTGATTTGGTAAAACTAGTTTGATTTTAAGATTCAAAAGCATGATGTGGAGTATAAAGGAATTATTGTTTCAAAATAATTTGAAATAAGAATAGGGTGTTGAAACTCTAAAAAATTTCATTTAAGTGTTTTATGGAAATATGAGAAAATAAGTTTTATAACTTATAAATTTTGAGAATTAGTAAGTTAAAGCAAATTTTTAGATTTGCTGAATATAAATTTTTAAGAAAAGAAAAATTGAAATAAAATTTAACTTAAATTAAATTAAATGAATTTTGGAAAGAAATTTAGCCTAAGTTAGGTTAAATGAAATAATTTTTGAAATGAAATTGATTGGATTTGAAATGAATTAATGAACGAACTAATTAAATAAAATTAGTGAATTGAATATGGGCTAGAATGTGTTGATAAGATTGAATAATGAAGCAAATTAATGAAATGAGTCAAATGGAAATGACTTTAATTTAAAATGAATATGGACTTAAGTTGTGAAGTGATAATAAACATGAGAAGTGTTGTATAACATGTTTGTAATATTAAGTAAAATTTTATGAAGTGATTCATAAATGAATTTAGTATAAAGTGAAATGTTGTTAAACATAAAATTTGATGGAATATTACTTAAGTGATATTAGTATTGAAAGGAACATACTAAGTAATGAATGAATGTGAATAAAGCAATATGGATAATGATTATGGATAAATGAATGTAAATAAAAGAATCTAAATAATCATAGACCAAATGAAATAAATATGTAAGTTATATGTATATTATTTTATTTTCATAACTGTTTGATCCAGATTCGAGCACATAATTTCAAGATGATTTACATCGGTCCAAGTTTGGACTTTTCACTCGATTCTTGACAGCAAACTCTGGATATGGATTTTTGATTGACTTTGGAATTCTCTATCATAGTATATGGCTATGCAAGGAGAATGATGGTTTCTGATCAAGGAACCAAATCTAAGTCCGCACTAGAGGAGTCAATTGGACGATACTAGTTCAGAAGTGAGATTGTGTGAACGAGCAAGCGATCAGATTTGGTATTATGTATGGATGGCATACATACATCGTATGGGCTTTGGTAAAGTAAATATTGATAATTGAAAATACAAAATAATATGATTTTGAACTATATGATTGGATATCATTGGTAAATAAGATGCAGGTATATAGAAGCAAAAGCTAGTTTGATGTCTTTGGTTTCACAAGTAGAATTTGGTTGCCCGACAAATAGGTACATGTTTATATTGTTGTTTGGTTTGATGGTTTTATGATTAAGCCACTTGGATTTTGTTTTTTTGTTGGTTTGGGCCCATAGTGGCGATACAAAGTTGTTCCGATCAAGCCGCGCAAAGGAGACGTTGGTGAATTATTCCGAAATTTAAGGCGTTAGAAAATTTTTGAGAATTTTAGGAAAAAAATTTATAACTAAAAATTTGATTTTCATGTTATAACTTGGAATGGTATTAGTTAAATCTATGAACTGAAATTAAAAAATTAGAAAAGGTGATAACAAAGTTTCAATAAATTGATTTTTGAAAGTTAAAGGCTTAGAAGAATTTGGTATTTTATTTCAACTAATTGGTTTTGAAAGTTGATGGGTTTGGGGCATTTTTCTTACCTTGGTAATTTTGGAAACGAAATTCTTTTAAGAGGGAGAGAATGTGACAACCCAAAATTTTAGTCATTTGAATTTGGAATATTTAGTTGATTTTAAATATTGAAAAGTTAATTTTATAAGTTAAATAACTTGAATTTCAAATATAGCGATTTATTTGATAATTAAAGTGTTGAATTTAATCTTTGGGATTGTTTAAATAAATAAACCCTTAATTTAATGTGAATAAAAATGGTTTCGGAAGATGATTTAAATTCTATTTAAGTAGGAATAAAGATAGTAAACTTTTAATTTAGATTTAAAAGTGATTAAATTGGTTTTTAAAATAATTCATTTTAATTAACGTGTGAAAATAACCTTTCGGGGCACTGTCCAGGATTTTGACAAAACCAGTTTCATTGGATCCGTGATATTGAATTACTATACGCCGACGAAGTTCGTGGCAATTAGAAGTATCATATGGTCTTACGAGTTTGAAACGCTCATAAATTAATTTTAGGAATTAATATAATATAACTGAGTTTGAAAAGCTATCTTTTGCATATGATCGAATTAGCGCTCGAGACTAGTTCCAGTGTGTTCGAAATATGGGTATTACATGTAGAACACTATGCAGCATGCTTCGATAGGAGTTCGAGATTTTTTGAACGTATAATATCGAATTTTATTAAATTAAATAATGTATGTGTTGACTTAGCCCATACCCTAGCCTTACCAGACCATACCTTCCACGTCTCAACCCATGCCTTCTTTTCAAATACATATATTATTGTGTTTATATAAGAAGGTTCGCCAATCTTTTCCAAATCAAACTCCCCTAAATCCTACGGCCATCAACGATCAAAGTCAGTGTAGTCTTTTTTGGGAAATGATGTCAACTAGCAACTTGTAGGCGACGTCGAGACGAAGCAAATAAATTGTTGGATTTGGCTAATTCGACTCGAGGCGGCACAGTTTTCGAGATGAACGGCAAAATCAAATTTGGCTGATTCTGGCATTTCGGTGGACCTAGGGGCGATGGGATCTAAAGGAGAAGCTTTGGGGACGTAGAGGGCCACCTTCGACTGAAGTTTTGTGGTGCATAGGCGATCATGGCGGTGGAATTTGGAGTTGGACAGAAATTATTCTCTTGGATTTTCGTGCTAACAGCGGCGATTGGCGAGGCCGATGGCGTTGGGGTCGCCTTGGCTAGGCGCGGTGACAGGGTGAGTGCAGGGGTCTCTGATGAAGGGAAGCGGCGACGGCGAGGCATGAAAACGAGGGCGCCTGGGTTTGCCAAACACTGGAGAGGATTAGGGGAGGGTAGGAAATTAAGTTTTAAAAATGTGATTAATTAAGCTAATGATAATTTAATAGTTAATTTAATTAATCGATAACTTATATAGAGATTACTTGCTCATACGTGGTCCAAGTCAAGCGCGGTGAGTCGCGTTAGGTCTGTATGGACAATATCTATGTTATGGAATTGGATTGGCTTGGAGGCATTTGAAATTTGGACTAAAATCGAACGTCATTCGATTTTAGTTCCAAACCGGAAAGCCTTAGTGGCAACAGAAATTTCAGTGAGTTAAACTCACTCTTTTTGGTTAATCTGTATGTTTTATAGTAGATAAAATTATTTATGTCTACTTGGATTGTTGAATTTGCTGGTTGTTGAATCTAATCTAGGATCATGATATAGCATCTTGAAATGTTATTAGATTGTTTGAATTTGATCTTGGATCACGATATAACATCTTGAAATGCTATTAGATATTGTTTGAGTTTATATTTTTTATTCAAATCGTGTTTTAAGTAATAGATCATATATAAGGTGATAAATTTTTATTGATTTTGATTAATATAATTACGTTGTTTAAACTTATAACATAATTAATTTAAGTATACTGCTTTGGTATTATCTATTTGCCAAATAAACACCGTCTAATAAAAATGGAAGAGTTTATTTTGAATGGCATTTGAGTAGCAGAATAAGTCCCCATTCTGCTATTGTATTTATTTGGAATTCATAAGGGCCAGTTGATTGATACTGGATATGTAATATGTTGACAAATTGATTGTTAATTATGAATTTGGTTTACATATTTGTCTGCTTATGTAAATACCTATAATTTATCCTAGAAAGTTAAATTGAATTAACTGTTAGCTTGTTTAAGTACCGTTGGGATCGCTGAGTCTCTTTTAGATTTGGAAAGTTATGAATTTGGTTAATGTAATGACCTACCTTTTCAAACCCCAGAAGTCGACACTAATACATCCATGATATTCATGTGTCGAACAACTAAATGCCGGAAAGACAAATTGTTAGGAAAAACAAAGGAGAAGATAAGAAGAAACAAAAGCAATCATAAAATCTCACAACGCTACATAATAACATATATTAATCAACATATTACTTTACAAAGCCATTTCAAAAATGATACATCAAAGTCATACTAATACAATTCTGCCCTTGGACAGTTATAACATCATGTCCCTACCTAACTGATACAAGACACATATAATTCAACGAGAAATAAGATAATAACTAGATATTGATGAAGCCTCCTACTCCAAGCTCCTCTAAAATGCATCTATGGGAAAACCTGAACTACTTGGCTACCCATAAAAATTTGAGCACCTAAGAGTTTTAGGAAAAGAAAATAAAACTCTGGGTTAGACATGGGTCTGGTGTAAGTAAACTCAACCAACCAAATTATTATGTTTAAAACCCTTTTAAATTCAAAGGTATCTCATAAGACCATGCCGCACATAAACATGGACGAGTTTTTACCTTATGATAACCAAAACACATTTTTTAGAAAATTCAGTGATATTATAATAATGTCTAAGCGTTTAAAATAAATATATGAAAATAGCCGAAATTGTTACCATAATTAAATTCCAGCATACTAGTCTCTACAATCAAAACCGTAAAGGCACGTGTTGGAGATTTGATTCCATACTATGACAAGGCACAGAGTACCACCTATCACAGTTAATGTCTAAAAAAACGTGCCGAGGACCTCGCCAAGATCCCCTACCAACACAAGACCGGCCTACCCATGACTGGATAGTATCGAATATGTCATCATCCTGGTTGCTTTACAACCCTTTTTATTTGAGATCTCATGCACAACCAATCCATAAATATGAAGATATATCTAGAAAGGTGATGACACACCCTAATGGGAGCGACCCACTTTGAAACACCCCACACCCCTTAATATACCCAAAAGGATACATTAAAAAGCGTGGTGCGTTGTAGGTATAACTGAAATTAATAGAGAGTAAGATTCACAAGGCAAAAATAGGTAAAAACAGCGGAAACTAAATGAGTATATTTAACTATAACAAAGCTTCAGAATTATTCATAAATAAGTCAAATGCCAAATACAGCATTCAAAACCCATCGTGTCTTATGAAACGAAAATTCATTGTCTCAAAATCAGAGTATGTAATATCCCTCATAAATAAACCAGTGCATACAAGAACAACAGCTGAAAATAAAAGGAATACATAGAAGAAGTCTCCTCCAAGAAGAACTCCAAGCTACAGTAATCTACTAGCCTCTTCCTTGATTGCCTAAGGGGGGATGGGGGAAAATAGAGGAGTGGGTCAGACTAAAAGTCTGGTGAATTGTAGTAATTAATAGAGTCTTTAGAAAGATAAAAGTAATAGACTCTACAACAGTTCTAGCATAAATAAGGATAACAAAGGAAATAGGAAAGAGATAAACTAGAAATAAATACGATTAAATATTGCTCAAGATAGGTTAACTTTGATTGTTTGCACTTGTTATGATTTAATTAGGCTGAATTCCTAATCTTGTTATTAGGATGTGAGACCAATTCTACCCTTTTTGATCGGCCCGCTACTCCATAGACCTTACTATGGACCAGATACTATATAACTCCCTACACAGCAGCCACTGGTATCTATGGAAGACACACAGAGCAACTACTGAGGATCCAAATGACATATGTAGCTCCCTACACAGAAGGCAATGGTGTCTATTAAGACATCATACTAAGCGCTTGGAACTCATAGCTATTACTAAGCGCTCGAATGGAAGTCGCACGCGTAACTGCCACCATGCCCATGCTACCTTTTGCTCCACCAATTGGGTCTTCTTATTACCACCAACGTCCAGCATGGCATGCCCCTCATCTCACTTCAGGCTAATGCGAGATCATTGTGTGTCCATAGAAAAATAGGGGAAATGCTGTTGATACTGGCCCTTCCTCCAAACAATATCTAGTTGCGCCCCTTATCCAAATCCCCATGATTTAGACTTCTATTTGACCAATTACTACCATTCTTAGCATAAGCGTGCCCTAGGGAATGCTATTTGGTACAGGTCCTACTTTCGTCTTTGCTTATTAACTTAGATAAATTATTTAAATAAGCCTTTATTACCATTTTTACTTTCTACGCTTATTAATTTATCCCAAGCCTTAAAATAAGCCCCATTATGTTCTTTTTCTTATTATAACCTACGTTATAATCATGATTATTACTTAACTCAAGGTCTAACCGTGAAAATAAGCTTCTTTCATCTTTTACTTCATTTAGTTATAATTCTAAGTTATAACTATGCCAATTATCTTTAATTAGTCCAATTCTAATTATAATTAGGCGTAATTTCAGTCCAATTCCGTTATTTATTACAGTCTTTATAATTTACATCTTATTTTCTTCATTTTATATTCTTACTTATAAAATCCATATTTGCGTTTAATTTATTCTAATCCATAAACACAGAAAAGGGGAATGAAGAGAATAGACGTGTTAGCACCAAAAATGGTCACTAACCTCGCAGAGAAAGATTGTGTAGAGATGTAAGTGATGAATATCAGTTAAACAAAGAAGACAATGCTAATTTAAATGCAGAAAGTAAGAACACCAGATTTATAGTGGTTCAACGTAATTGCCTACGTCCACTTTGAGGATAAACTTTATTGATCTTCTTTAATGGCTGATTACAAATACAATTCGTAGATCGAATACTTGAATGGAGTTACTAAGTAGAGAAGATGAGTCTGAAAAATGGCAGAGTCTCCCCGGTGTTCTCGGAAAAGATCCTTTTTCACTGTGACCCTGCCCCTCTATTTATATACAAAGATGGGCTGGACTTCCCAGATGGGCTCGGTAGCCGAACACTCTAGCCCAAGTATAGTGGTCGCTGCATGCCGAACCAGGCAGGCCGAACACAATGATGCCGAACCACCCTTCCTATGACGAACGGTATGTTTGATGTGTGGGAAGTGCAGAATAGTTGCAGTCGAAGCCGAACGTGCCTCTGTCCGAAGCGCTTGACCGAACAATGCTCTCTGGCCGAACGATGCATTCTGGCCGAACGATACCTTTGGCCGAACGATCCTCCTTGGCCTAACGTGCCTTCTGGCCGAACGATGCTTTTTAGCCGAACGATCCCTTTGGCCGAACGATACTGCCATGTTGAGTAATCATATACGCCGAACGCCTTTTAATGCCGAGTACTCTTGGATGCCGAGTACTACGCCGAGTACTCCTTGATGCCGAGTGCTACTGGATGCCGAGTACTATTGGATGCCGAGTACTCCTGTTGCCGAGTTCCACTAGATGCCGAGTACTATTGGATGCCGAGTACTCCTGTTGCCGAGTTCCACTGGATGCCGAGTACTCCTGTTGCCGAGTTCCACTGGATGCTGAGTACTATTGGACGCCGAGTACTACCTGATGCCGAGCACTAGTTGCCTGGTCAAATCTCCAGGAAACACTTGCCCCCCAAAGTGTATCGCGTGGCCGAACGTGGTACGCTTTGAATCATGTAACCTTTTCGCCTCGTCTTAAACCCTTGACTAACCTCGAATGGAGATGCCCTTTTGTGAACTCCAGCAGTTTAGATGTGTGCCGAGCATGTTCTAAATGCCGAACGAGACATTTGTAACCGAACGATGCTTCCTTGCCGAACGATACTTCAGTGCCGGACCCCATTATGCGCCGATGCCGAACGATATGACCTTGACGGGTTCCATCGGATATGGCCTTTTCGACTTCTCCCGTTTTCCCCATAAAAGCCAGCACCTCTACCCTTCTTTCCTTTTTCACACTTCTAACGCCTCTGCCCTATTCCTACCGAAGCTACCAGCCAGCATACAATCAAGCCGATTCCTCTCAAGTCTTTATCTTTCCCACTAGGTACTGATCCTCTCACCTAGATGCAGCCTTCACGCTTGAACTCCTTTAATTTATGGGATAAATCGATGTCGAGTAGGGAGTCGCTGGTAGACATACCGTGGTTCGGCATAAGTATTTCATGCCGGACCAGGTTGGAGGGAGGAGAAACATGGTGGAAGTAGGAGATGACTGGGGGCATTAGGCGGTACGGTCTGGTATGACTTGTCGAACGATATGCCCTCGTGGTTCGGTGTGGATGGAGGAGAAGATGAGGCTAATGTTAAGGACAACGTGCCGATGGTCATCTTAGCCGAACAGTCACAAAACACCGTACCATACTCAGGCTAAAACATGCCGAACAACAACTTAGTCGAACCAGAATTTAGCCGAACACAGACTTAGCCGAACAAAGACTTAGCCGAACAACAACTTAGCCGAACCAGAATTTACCCGAACATAGACTTAGCCGAACAAAGACTTAGCCGAACAATGACTTTAACCGGACAATGCTTTAGCCGAACAATGACCTTAGCCGGACAATGCTTTAGCCGAGCCAGGACTTTAGCCGAACAATAACTTTAGCCGAGCCAGGACTTTAGCCGAACAATGACTTTAGCCGAACCAAAATCTTAGTCGAACACTCATTAACTATATCTTCCCGTATAGCAAAACAAGAAACAGGGCCCAAGCATTCTAGCATACGTGAAGCCAACCCGGATCACTAACTTCTTAGCTTCAGTAAACGTAAATCTGAACTTAGATTATCATACGTTTTCTGGATCTGGATATGCAATCACCAAAAGGCAGGCTTCTGGGGACGGTCAGCGATGATGGTCTTCGAAGGCGATGTCTTGACGCTCAGTTTTATATCAAAAGCTTTGCGACTTTCAAACTTTCAATGCTTTTACACGATTGCCTGCACTAGTTCACACATCACATGGGGGGAATATTTGTGTTGTTAATTCTAACGTTCAACGTTTTTTAAGTATAGTTTTCTCAAGCGCTTAGCCAGATTCATTATTTATTGGGGATGTCTATGAAGTCTAGCTCCGCCACCATATCTGACAGGCCTGGGCCATCATCAAGGCAAGAAGCCGCTGATACTTCAAATCCGTTGACTTCCCCTGCCCATAACTTAGCACCCGATGCCTTGGAGGCAACAATTCTTTTAGACAACCCAATCGATTCACAAGCTTTGAAGATCAATGAAGCCGCACTTCGACAGATATGCTCCATTCACGGGATTCCTTTCGCCGATGTGTTAGTCCCTTCGCGACACGATCGTCCTCACCTGCCCCCAGTCGGATATACCACCTGCAACAAGTTCATGTGTTGGATGGGCAGCGTGCCTCCGTTTAATTTATTCCTCCGGGACGTGTTGCAGTACATCGACATTGCTCTGTCGCAGCTGCATCCGAACGGTCACGCGTTTCTATATGGGACCTATCTGCTCTTTATGGCCATCTTCTCTAGACCTCCAACCTCTGGCGACATCAGATACATCTATATGATCAAGAAACGGAAAGACAGCCCTTCCTTCATGTTCCTCGAGTCGTACCACAAATGCCAAATCTTGACGGGGGCATGCAGTAAATTCACCCTGTACAAACAGGAATGGTTCTACGTGCGTTGCCCTCCTGGTTTTGCGAGGAGATGGGTTGAAGGCAGTAAGTCTCTTCACTGAGTCATCATTCGCGTTTAATTGGAGTCGTGCTTTTTCTAACTCCTCGTTTCGACTTTTCAGGTATCAACCCGCGTCCGGAGGGCCGAGGATATTCTGAGGCCGTTGAGGCCATTAGAGCTCTCCCTACTGAGGAACGCGACATCTGAACCATCATTTCGAATGAATCATTGTCAAGGTTTGGCTTGTTAGCCCCAGGTCGTCGGATTAGCCTCCCGGAGGGCGTCTCCATTCCCAAGCCAGCATCCGGTAAAGGGAAAAACAGGCCGGATCGTCATCACGCCGCACTCCCGATACGCACGAAGAAGGTAAGCGCAAAGAGGACGAAGCTCCTAAGACCCAAGGCGAGAATGTGGGTCCCGCTTGGAATCCGGCGGTCGAAGTTCATGACCTTGAAACGTCATCCTCCCCTTCGAAGGGAAAGAAGAGGTTAAAATACAATATTCGGAAGGTGAAAGTTGGCGGCACTTCAAAAGATATGTCTATCCCGCCAGAGAAAGAGGCTTCCTCACAGCACCTGGAGAGTTCTCTAAGGGGTTTGTCGAATCTTTCTATCCCCGACGATATACTTAATTACGGGTTTGACGATCCTGAAGCCCTCAAGTTCTCTTCGCCCACTAGAGGCAATGCGGGAGTTCAACTCCCGGTCCAAGGAGACAATACTCCGATTAGTAAAGATAAAAGAACTGGTCCGTCGGGGGGAACACTAGGACACACACGCACATACGCATTCCATCATACACTTCAAGTTTTTTTTTATTTCACGGATTTTTCTTAACTCGTTGTTATCTCCATTCTTTGCAGGTGACATGGGGCGCTCTCACGGACTCGATCGCCTTCATGGCTCTTCCATATTTCATCATTCCGGACGAGACTCAGGTTCAGGCAAACGCAGGGACAGAGATGATTATGAAGATAGAGACAATCGTCCTCGCGATTCGTCTTACCGTAAGAAGGCATATTCTCAATCTTCACAGTCCCGTGATCCTCTTCCTCCAACTGAGCCGGATAGAGAGAAGTCTTCACAGAAGGGTTACCAACCTGATGCTCCTCGAGAAAAACACTCCGGTTCATCGAGCACAAGGCAAATTCGGGAGCAACGAAAAAGAGGAGAACTTCCAAAGCCTCCTCCCCCTACTCCCGCGGTTGATCCAACTGTAGCAGAAAAGATGGTCGATCTTAAGGCCAAGTTTCCAAAAATTTGCTTCGATGGTCTGAAGTTCCTCCCGGCTATTCACCATATCCCTGGGCACGTGAAACAGAGTGCCATTGCCTGTAACAACGACGTCTATGTTCAACATGACGCGTTTGTACACTTGGTTGAAAAGATCTCGGAGGTGTCCGTTGAGCGTCAATATGAGATTGATCGCTTGAAATTGGAGGCTGGCTGCGACAAGAACATCATCAAGCATCAAGACAAAGAGCTTGCTTCGTATAAGTCAAAGCTGGAAGCCGCTGAACAAAGCGCAAAAGATACTACTGAGCCAGTTACTCGTTTAGAGATGGCTCACAAGAAGGAACTTGATGAAGCAGTCCAGCGCAGCGGTGCCCTTGCCCTAGAAAAAGATTTCATTCAAAAAGAAAGGGACGCGCTCGCCATACAAGTCAAAGAGCTGAAAGAATTACTCTCCAAGGAGAAGGAGGACAAAGTAGCTGCTCAAGAAGAATCACAACGATATTGTGATGAAATCGTTGCTACTCGGCTCCTGAAAACGAAGCTCGATGGCGAACTTGCTGGGGTTGAAAAAATGAAGGATGAAGCCCGTGAGGAGGGCAAAAGAAAAGTTGCGGAGGAGATTGACTCTCGCCTCGAGGCGGCCACAGAGGCCGGCAGGGAAGAGGTCAAATGCATGTTTGACCCGTTGATTGCTGAGTACGGAGCCCGCGTCCTTATGCATCGTGACTTAACATTCTTGGGCGATGGTTATCTCGAATCTCTAGCTGAAGCCTGGGAAACCTTAGTAAAGATCAGGAAAATCGAGTCGGGCTCTGAAGAGGTCGATGAGGATGCCTTGGTGAAGGAGTTTCTTAGGGGGAATGAGCCAGCGGATCTATCCGCAGCTTTGGCGCTTTATAACAAAGGCTCTCCCCTTCCAAAAGAGAAAAGTGATGAAGCTGGCCCGTCTGGGGCTGAGACTACGGCTCCTCATATTGCTGCTCCTTCCGCTGCTCAACCGGCCAGTCGGCGGACACTTGACCCGTTCGAGCAGCATGCCGGCTATGATCCTGAAGATCCCGGGCTTGGCGTTCACATGCTATCTCCTATTCTGGAGGGTGAAACCCCACGCGCAACCGATAGCCAACCAGAACCCGGTAGGAAACTCTTCTTTTCTAGAAGTCAAAAGATCTTGTTATTTTCCAGCATTTATTCGTTCTAATGTTCATTCTTTATGTTTTCATGCAGGCTGCTCTGATCCCGAGCTAACTCCGAGGAGCGATGACGCCAAGGAGGAGGCAGAGAAAACAAGTGATGTTGCTTACGCAGGAGTAATTCCTGGTCCCGACGCTCAAGTGATTGGGGCGCTAGATGATGATAAGCTTGACACTTCATCTCCTGCCGAAGGGAGTGATGAAATCGAAATCACTGGCGCCTCCGAGCATACCTCAAAGATGAGCATGAAGGACCGCCTCGCCAAAGAGGAGAAGAAAAAGGTCGAGGTCAAAGTTGAACCTGAAATACTGGAACTTACCGACCCGCGGAACAGACCTTTCAAAATCATTCTCCCGGGCAGGTCCAAACCACTGGATGTTCCGTCTCCTACTCCTGACTCCGCTTCTTTAGCGAGCAAGAAATCCAAGAAAAAACGTGAAGGAGAGGAGTCGTCGGAAAAAACAAAGGAAGAAAAGAAGAAGAAACCGAAGAAATAATCGATACACCCGTTCAACGGGTTTCTTGCTTAAGTCTTGTAGTTGCTTTTATCTTTTGCAGCTTGTAATTTGTATAGATAGGTTCTTAACTCTGAGTTTTGTAGGAGTAACTGTGTAACCCCATTTTGAACTATTGAATGAAGTTTAGTTTCTTTTTCGTTTGAATGATTCTCTTGCTTTTCTTTGGTTTGCTGACTAACTGTAGTCATAACTCAAGTTCTTATGAGTTGCATTATCTCCCAGTCCATTCTCGTGTTGTTCGGACATTTCCAGACGTGGCATACTTCTTGTTCTACATTTCTCGAGTACTTGGACTTTTTTCTAAATCTGCGCTCCGGGGATTTAGAGTAAGTTGATCCGCGTTCTGGGGATTCGGAGGTCCGCATCGTTTATACTCATTCCGCACTCTGGGGACTTAGAGTACTCCGATCCGCGCTCTGGGATTCGGAGATTTGAAATCGTTTATACTTTAGTCCGCACTTTGGGGACTTAAAGTACTCCGATCCACGCTCTGGGGATTCGGAGATTCGAAATCGTTTATACTCTAGTCCGCACTCTAGGGACTTAGAGTACTCCGATCCGCGCTCTGGGGATTCGGAGATTTGAAATCGTTTATACTCTAGTCCGCTCTCTGGGGACTTAGAGTACTCCGATCCGCGCTCTGGGGATTCGGAGATTTGAAATCGTTTATACTCTAGTCCGCACTCTGGGGACTTAGAGTACTCCGATTCGCGCTCTGGGGATTCGGAGATTTGAAATCGTTTATACTCTAGTCCGCACTTTGGGGACTTAGAGTACTCCGATCCGCGCTCTGGGGATTCGGAGATTTGGAATCGTTTATACTCTGGTCTGCGCTCCGGGGACTTAGAGTACTCCGATCCACGCTCTGAGGATTCAGAGATTTGAAATCGTTTATACTCTGGTCCGCGCTCCGGGGACTTAGAGTACTCCGATCCGCGCTCTGGGGATTCAGAGATTTGAAATCGTTTATACGAGTTTGTGCATCGTACCGGATGATGTAGATCTAGTAATTCATCACCCGACTATGAGATATAGAAACATTAGTAATTCGTGGAAAATATGGCTTCAAGCCTTTATTAATGAAAAACAACTAAACTGCTCGATTACATAGTTAAAAGGAAACTAAGTTGCGACTGAATGAAAACATACAGGAAATAACTGTGCCTAAAACATGAAAGAAACATTCTAAATGTAATAATGTCGCAAATGCTCGTTGTTCCACGCCCGGGGGAGTGTCACGCCATCAACGGTCGCTAGCTTGAATGTTCCCTCTCCAAGCTTCCGTTCAATGACGTACGGACCTTCCCAGCTGGGATTCATACGCGAAGGTACTGGGAAAACTCGTTTCAAAACGAGATCACCCACATCAAATATCCTTGGGCGGACTCTGCCGTCGTAGTAACGCTTGACTCGGTGCCTATGTGCTGCCGCCCTTAATTCGGCCTCCTCACGTTTTTCATCGATGCAATCCAGTGATTCCAACAAGAGCTCCTGATTTGTCTTGGGATTATAATATGTCACCCGGTGCGACGGAACTTCAAGTTCCACGGGTATAACGGCTTCCGAGCCGTATGCCAAGGCAAATGGAGTGTGGCCGGTCGCGGACTTGTGGGTAGTTCTATAAGACCATAATGCTATCGGGAGTTCATCTACCCACTTGCCTCCGATATGAATCGACTTAACGCAACTACTTTTCCATTCAAGCTCTGTACCTGCTTTATAGTCCTGGGCACTTGCACATCCCGAATAGCTTGTATCTTTTCTGGGTTAGCTTCAATTCCCCTAGCATTGACGATGAATCCTAAAAACTTCCCCGACGCAATGCCGAAGGAACACTTCAGAGGGTTGATCTTCATCCCGTAATACCTGAGTATGTCGAACATTTCAGCCAATCTCAAATGTGGTCGTTTGACTGTCGTGACTTCACGAGCATGTCATCCACATAGACATCCATCGTCCTACCAAGCTGGTCCTTGAACATTCGATTCACCAAACGCTGATAAGTTGCTCCCGCGTTCTTCAATCCGAAGGGCATTACTACATAGCAATATAGCCCGACATCTGTAACGAAGCTGGTGTGTTCTTGGTCCGGAATATGCATCGGGATTTGGTTGTATCCTGAGTATGCATCCATGAATGATAACAGCTCATGCCCTGCGGTGGAGTCGACCAACTGATCGATCCTAGGCAACGGGAAACTGTCCTTGGGGCATGCTTTGTTCAAGTCAGAATAATCTACGCAAGTTCTCTATTTCCCATTCGCCTTTTTTACCAGCACGGGGTTGGATACCCATTCAGGATAGAGGGCGTCGCGGACGAACCCATTGGCTTTGAGTTTGTCCACCTCCTCTCTGAGAGCAGCGGACCTCTTCGGGTCCATTCCTCTCCTCTTTTGTTTAACCGGGACGTATTTCGGGTCTATGTTCAACATATGACTCGTGATGGCGGGAGAAATCCCACACATATCAGAATGCGTCCAGGCGAAAACATTAAGATTCGCCCGGAGGAAGTCACTAAGGTCTTCAGTCATTGCGGGGCCAAGCTGTGATCCGATCTTCAGTATCCGTGAAGGGTCGTTTCGGCTAACTGAAATGTCAACCGTTAGTTCAGCCGGCGCTGCCTTTTCTTCCCTGGGTTTCTCATCGTCGTCTCTCGGATCTATGTCTCTGAAGATCCGATAATTTTGCCCGAGCCAGGGCTCGGGCACTACTTGTCAATTATCCGTATTAAGGATGCGGACGGGATTGTCCGCAACCTTTCCTTTCTCCCTCCGATGGGCCTCTCGGAGCTCAGCCACATAACAGGAACGACCAGCTGCTTGGTCGCCATGAACAATACCTACTCCTTTGTCAGTCGGGAACTTCAACGTTAAGCACCACGGGGCTAACGCTGCCCTAAACTCAGCCAGGGCCGCTCGGCCCAAGAAAACATTATACGGAGAATCCACATACAAAACTACAAAGGGTAGGATTCGCACCCTCCGATGCTCGCCTTGTCCCAGTTCAACTGGTAACTCAACATACCCCACTGCATCGGTAGCTGCGCCGTTAAAGCCGTGTATACGAGCCTCGGATGGTTTCAAGTCCTTTGTTTCCATTTTCATCTGGTCATAAGCCTTCTTGAAGATGATGTTGACAGAACTTCCACAATCAATCAAAATTCTTTTCACATATGCCAGTCTGATCGCTGCAGATATGACCATCGGGCCGATGGTTGGAGCCTCCACTTGGTCAGCATCTCTGTTTCTGAACACTATATCGTCTATCATTACGCGCTGTTGCTTAGCAGGGGTCCCATCCTCCGTGTTCGAACAACATTCGAAATCTGCATGCTTCAAGGCACTAGCATACCGCTCCATCTCCTGCCAATTCTTATCCGTGGGGTGAGGCCCGCCGATGATCGTGTTTATGACTAACCTACCCACAGTTCGGGCAGGCTCCTCGGGAAGACGCGGAGCCGGTGCACGACCTGGGTTGGACGTTGCCTGTCCTCCTTCCCGTGGATCCTTCACAAATTCTTGCAACTTCTTTTGCCTAATCAACTTCTCGATAGCGTTGTGCAGGTGTATGCACTCTTCCGTATTGTGCCCATAAGTCTCGTGGAAGCGGCAATATTTCCCGGTCCATTTCTGTTCCTCGATTGATTCTTTTGGACGCGACTTTCTGTACTGAAAGGCATTGCAGGTTGATAGGTAAATGTTCTCAAGAGACGCATTCAGCGGGGTATACTCATTGTAGCTTGGAATTCTCGATTTCCACTTCCCCGCTTCTCTCTTCTTCCCTTGATTTCTTCCTCCGGACTCCTTAGGCTGCCCGGACTTATTCTGGACATTGACTTGGACCTTTCCCGAGTTGTCCCCGGACTGTTTCACAGCAACGTTGCTTTTCATGGACTCTTGGACAGGTCCCAGTGTCTTATCTCGTCTTACCTATCTAGCTTCCTCTCTCCTTATGAACTGGTGTGCCTTTGAGTAGAAACGCTCTAGCGTAGTCGGAGGTTTTCCTGCCAACCAATCTCCAAACTCAGAATCCGGATCCACACCTCTCATCACAGCCATTAGGATTGCATGATCGTTGGGATTACTGACTTCAGTTGCCGCAACATGGAACCTTTGTAAATATTCCTTCAATGATTCCCTGGGACTTTGGATTACACTTGACAAAGACATTACGTCCTTTGGACGAGTAGTGTGTATCCGGAACTTCTCAATAACCTTCTTTGCCAACTCCTCGAAATTGGATACAGATCGCGGAGGAAGTCGGGTAAACCACATAGTAGCGATCCCAGATAGAGTAATTGGAAAGCATCTACACTTGGTGGCATCATTTGCCCTAGCTGAATCCATCATCCATTCGTACCTCATGACATGTTGTCTGGGGTCAGTCTTTCCCTCGTACGCAGGGATAGTTGGCATACTAAACTTTCTGGGGTACACCGCCTGTAACACAACATCTGTAAACGGAGTGTGACTCCTTGATACTCCCCAATCGTCATTCGACAAGCCCTGATTTTCTTTCATCAATTGCCTGACCATGGCTGTCAGGTCTGGTGTTTGTATGGAAGGTGGAAGGTTAGAGTCCGTTCTACGTGACTGTCCATGTTGATGCCTCCTCTCCTGGCGATCTGCCAATCATGCGTCTTGAGCTTCGACATCATTAGCGTTTTGATGGTCTGGGCCTCCAACCTCCATCTGTACTCCAGTTCCTAAGTTTCCAGCTCCGACTTGGTCACGGTTTCCAGCTGTTTGAGCAGCAGCACCCGTCCGCGCAGCTTCAGTCTTACGGCGTCTGAGCCTAGGAGGTTCATCAGAAGAAGTTGAGCTGTCGGATGAGGAATAGGGAGCGGGATTGCCCCCAGCATTCTGTTGCTGCTGTTGAGTGAGTTGTGCCATCAGGTTGGCGTTAGCTTGCATCTGCTCTCCTAGTTGTCTCCTGCTTTCCCTGAGTTCTCTCATCAAGTCGTTGAACTCTATTCTGGTGACAACTGGAGTTTGGTCCCGGGTGGCAATTCCTACACTCGGATTCGCTAGTTGATTGCTAGGTCCTGCTTGTTGCACGCTAGCAGTCTCATGGGCATCTGCATTATGAGAAGCTGACCTGGTACGTGGTCTTGCCATTGTAGAGTTATTGGTAGGAACTCTGAGTAGAATCAACGGATGTCTTATCAATGAGTCGGATCTTCTTTGGGGGATTTGTTCAATCCAGTAGCTTAAAAGAAGATCCTTGAGGTCTGAGAATTCAATTCTCAGTGAAAGCACCAAAGTGTTAGCACCAAAAAAGGTCACTAACCTCATAGAGAAAGATTGTGTAGAGATGTAAGTGATGAATATCAGTTAAACAAAGAAGACAATGCTAATTTAAATGCAGAAAGTAAGAACACCAGATTTATAGTGGTTCAGCGTAATTGCCTACGTCCACTTTGAGGTTAAACTTTATTGATCTTCTTTAATGGCTGATTACAAATACAATCCGTAGATCGAATACTTGAATGGAGTTACTAAGTAGAGAAGACGAGTCTGAAAAATGGCAGAGTCTCCCCGGTGTTCTCAGAAAAGATCCCTTTTCACTATGACCCTGCCCCTCTATTTATAGACAAAGATGGGCTGGACTTCCCAGATGGGCTCGGTAGCCGAACAATCTAGCCCAAGTATAGTGGTCGCTACATGCCGAACCAGGCAGGCCGAACACAATGATGCCGAACCACCCTTCCTATGCCAAATGGTGTGTTTGATGTGTGGGAAGTGCAGAATAGTTGCAGTCGAAGTCGAACGTGCCTCTGTCCGAAGCGCTTGACCGAACAACGCTCTCTGGCCGAACGATGCATTCTGGCCGAACGATACCTTTGGCCGAACGATCCTCCTTGGCCTAACGTGCCTTCTGGACGAACGATGCTTTTTAGCCGAACGATCCCTTTGGCCGAACGATACTGCCACGTCGAGTAATCATATACGCCGAACGCCTTCTAATGCCGAGTACTCTTGGATGCCGAGTACTACGCCGAGTACTCCTTGATGCCGAGTGCTACTGGATGCCGAGTATTATTGGATGCCGAGTACTCCTGTTGCCGAGTTCCACTGGATGCTGAGTACTATTGGATGCCGAGTACTCCTGTTGTCGAGTTCCACTGGATGCCGAGTACTCCTGTTGCCGAGTTCCACTGGATGCCGAGTACTCCTGTTGCCGAGTTCCACTGGATGCCGAGTACTATTGGACGCCGAGTACTACCTGATGCCGAGCACTAGTTGCCTGGTCAAATCTCCAGGAAACAAGACGCTTGCATAAAATCCAAAACGTCGAAAAGATGTAAATAAGAAATAAATAATAGTAAATAAACTTAAATACTGTAAATTGACTGTAAATTAATAAAAAACTATGCTTAATAGTAATAAATTATAATTAATAGAAATAATACTAAAATTACTGAAAGGAATAGCTGAAAAGACAGAAAATAATTAAAAACTATAAATAATTACTGGAAATGGCTATTCCAAATATCGTAGTAAAACTACAACTATTGGAAACCCTATTATTTTAAATTACTTAAAGAAATCTTAAAATAATTACAATCACTCACCTCTGGTCCTAAGCTTTTCCTTTGGTCTTCTCGGATCCACTTGGGGTTGTAAAATAATTTAATTTATAACGATTTTCTCCTTTGGAAAAATTATTCCGTTTAAGGTCCTTCCTAGAAAGGTGAACCCAATAGGAGAACACCTAGAATGAGAAAAGGTGTTAGGTCTAAGGGTATATTTATATGTGTAGAAGTGGATCTCGGACCGTTGGATTTGGAGATTGAATAGGATGCAACCATGTCATAGGCTGAATAAGAGCCATCGGATGCAGAAACGGAGGGACCGGATTAAAATAAAGGATGCAAATGACGTGTTCTGTGGCCTCTAATTCGTTCGAACGAATTTACGTTCGTTCGCTTGCCAAAATACAAGGTGGGTCGACCGGGCGGTCGACCACCCCCTTGCCCAGGTCGACCGGCCAGTCGACCTAACCATATATATATATATATATTCGTTATATTTCTACTTATTTTGTTTATTGTATAACTTGGTCATATTGGCTCAATTTCTGACGTTCTATATATGGAAATTGACCAGAAAATTACCATGGACACGACGGTGCAACTTCCATGGCTTAATTAGGATAATTTTACAAAGTTATTTTATTATTTAATTAATTAACAAATTAATTATTACGGGTTAAATTTTGAGTTGTTACATTCTCCCCTCCTTAAGGGATTTCATCCCCGAAATCTCTAAGGATAAAAGAATGTACTAAATGTTATTATCCAATTCTACAACCAACTACTCAATTATCAACCATTCATCCATTGTCCTTAAGTTTTTCTAATACATTTTATGATACTTATGCAATTAGTGTAATGTAAATGTCCCTAACTAATGCAAAAGATTAGGTGGTCCACTGATTCAGTTGACCTCCTTTTTATGCAATCATGTCCGTGCCATATATCCAAATGAATGCAAAAAAATTCTAACGATAACTGATAGTTCTATATGTGTGCTACAAACATCATCCAAATGCAACAATCATGTGATAATCATCCATTTATAACGATAATGAAAATAAAATAAAAATGTGCAAACATCCATATGTGTATGCTTTAGTGTCCTAGTTAGGCCTATCCCTAAGGAATAATAGTGCCCGGTGTACCTATATGCATCCATAGTATCCACTAGCAAACACTTGCAACCACTAGCATACATCATTCATAACATGTTCTATTAACATGTTTACATCAAATCCTACCATCCATAGGTTAAATCCTAAATTCTACCCTCCCAAAGGATAATAAAGGAAAGAACTTATTCAAATCTAAAGACGGGAGAAGGAATTCTAAAACTTACCATAAAAAAGATGAGGAAAGGAATACGAATCTTCTCCTCTGCTTCCCAAGGGGCGTCTGCAACATCATCTCCCCAATGCACCTTTACCAGTGGAACCTCCTTATTCCTTAGTCGCTTGATATCTCTTCCAACAATTTTCATAGGGATACGCCGAATAGAAGCTTCTCTCTCTACCTCCACATCCTCTAATTGACTAGGCTTTACAACCTCCACCGAGTCATGTAAGCACTTTCGCAAGTGCGAAATATGGAAAACGATGTGCACTCCTGCGAGCCTATTTGGTAGCTTCACTCAGTAAGCCATCTTCCCAACTTTCTCCATGATAGGAAATGGTCCAACAAATCTAATGGCTAACTTTCCATTTGATCCGAATATTACCACCTTCCTAAGTAGGGATACTTCGATAAAAACCAAGTCTCCAACCTCAAACTCTAAGTCTCTCCTCCGCCTATCCGCATAAGACTTATGTCTGTCTTGGGCCATCTTTATCCTTCATTGAATCAAATCCACCCTCTCAGAGGTCTCCCTAACCATATCGGGTCCAAGTAATAACTTCTCCGTAGACTCTACCCAACATGATGGGGACTTGCAAGGTCTCCCATATAAAGCCTCAAATGGTGCCATTCCTATACTTGTTTGGTAACTATTATTGTACACAAACTCAACCAACTGAAGATGCTCCTCCCAAGTTCCTCCAAAGTCCAAAATGCACATCCACAGCAAATCCTCAAGCACCCTATTTACCCTCTCTGTTTGGCCATCTGTCTGGGGGTGATAGGCTGTACTCAACCTAAGTTGTGTTCCTAGTGCCTCTTGTAAGCTTCTCCAGAACTCACTAGTGAAAATGGGATCTCTATCACTAACAACACTAGAAGGAACTCCGTGTAGACGGACTATCTCTCGAATATACAAGGATGCCAAATATGAAGCCGTACGTTTACTCTTAACTAGGATGAAGTGAGCACTCTTGGTCAATCTATCAACAATCACCCAAATGCTAGTGTTACCTTTCCTAGAACGGGGTAAACCATCAATGAAATCCATAGAAATACTGTCCCACTTCCACTCCAGTACATCTAAGGGCTGAAGTAATCCACCGGGCTTCTACTGCTCTTCTTTTATCCTTTGGCATACGAGACACTTAGCTATGAATTTTGCCACGTCCTTCTTCATACCACCCTAATAAAACATCCTCTTCATATCCCGATACATTTTGTCACCACCCGGATGAATAGTCATACGGGAATGGTGCGCCTCCTCCAAAACTGCTCTCAACAAGTCACTGGCACGTGGAACACAAAGCCTCCCATCTCTCCTAAGCCATCCTCTGCTATCAATGGAATAGCGTTGGAGATGTCTTAAGACCTCTCATCGGCTAATCTGATCCATAATGTCCATGAGTTCTGAATCCTCCCGCTGCCTCGAGCCAATATGATCCATAAGGGTAGGCCTTACCTCTAAGGTTGCCAACAATCCGAGAGTAATGTCCGTAGAGGGCTTAAAATCGAAAGTAGAAATAAACTCTAAGCTCCTCCACTTTACGAACAAAGGACTAAAGGTTGCTTTCTTTCTACTTAATGCGTCTGCAACCACATTACCCTTGCCAGGGGTATAAGCTCTCTCAAAATCATACGAGGATAAGAACTCCATCCACCTTTGTTGCCTCAAGTTCAAGTCCTTCTGTGAGAATAGGTACTTCAAAGACTTTTGGTCGGTAAAAAGCTCAAACCTCTCTCCAAGCAAATAGTGCCTCCAAGTCTTAAGTGCAAAAACTATGGCAGCCAACTCCAAATCGTGGGTAGGATAGTTCTTCACATGCGTTCTCAACTGCCTACTACCATAACACACTACCCTCCCTTCTTGCATCAACACCTCTCCTAGACCCGTTCCGCATGCATTAGTGTATATAGTGAAAGGCTTAGCTCCGCCGGGTAAAACTAACACTGGTGCACTAGTAAGGGCTCTCTTAAGCTTTGTGAAGGAATCTTCACAATCTATGTCCCACATGAAAGCTTTATTCTTCTTAGTAAGGCGCGTGAGTGGTGCCGAAATCTTAGCAAAGTCTCTAATGAACTTCCTATATTAGCCTGCCAATCCTAGGAAGCTCCTAATCTTGGTAACGTTCTTGGGGGCCTTCCAATTTTGTACTGCGATAACATTGGCAGGGTCAACAGCCAAACCTTCCTTTGAGACTACATGCCCTAAGAAATGAACTTCCTCTCTCCTAAAATGACACTTCGAAAATTTAACTCTCAAATGATGACTATGAAGTGTGCGAAGAACTTCTTCCAAATGAACAGCATGCTCCTTCATACTCTTGGAAAATACCAAGATATCATCCACGAATACCACCACAAATTTATTTAGGACATCCCTAAAGACGCGGCTCATCAAATCAACGAAATAGGCTGGAGCATTGGTTAGCCCAAAAGGCATAACCAACCATTCGAAGAATCTGTCTGGTGTCCTAAAGGCAGTCTTATCTATGCTGTCATAAGCGACTCTAAGCTGATGGAATCTCGTGGCCAAATCTAGTTGAGAGAAAACCGAAGAACCTACTAACTGGTCAAAAAGATCATCAATCCTAAGAAGTGGATATCGGTTCTTCTTGGTGAGCTTATTCAATTCCCTATAGTCCATGCAAAGTCGGAGCGAACCATCTGCCTTCGTGGCGAAAATGACTGATATGCTTCTTCTTATGAACCCATCTCCAAGAGCTCACGAATCTGCTTGCTCTATTCTTTCCTCTCCCTAGGTGCCATATGTCTTATAGGTAACGCTACTGGCTTGGCATTCTCGATCAAATAAATCCTGAAGTCAATTTCTCTTTTAGGGGGTAGTCCCCTAACCTCCTCAAGGACGTCTGCAAAATCTCTGACGATAGGAACCGAATGCAACTTTGATGAAGATGAATCAAAGGAATAGAGAAAACTCAGCATGACTGACCCTTACAGGTCGCAAGATACCTCTAGAGTCCTACCACTACAAGTCTCAAGTCTAACGACTCTCCTCTCGCAGTCTAAGATAGCTCCGTATGTGGATAGCCAATCCATCCTTAAGATCATCCCATACCGATCCCAAAACATAGGCGACGCAGTCAAACTCTACGCATAGGATACAGATTTTCAAACCCCCACAAATCATAGATAAGTGTGCCGATCCTCTTATGGGGTTTGAAACAATAATGGAGTCTACTACTAATGATATGTCCAAATGCAAACAATGTACTAGAGAGCTAGAGATAAAAGAGCGTGATGCTCCAAAATCAAATAAAGTCTGAATAGGAAAATTAGATATAGAAATCAAACCTTCAACTGTGACTTTCCTACCTCTATCTGGAATGCTACTGGAAGGTGCTGTGTCAAACGCCTGAATCTACGCAACTGGTGCACTCACTCCCTGGGGACAACTCCTACTCATATGACCGGGATGCCCGCAAGTATAGCACTTACCCTTCATCTTCTCCTTCCAGCAACCCTTGGCCACATGTCCAACCTTCCCACAAACATGGCATTTTATTCCTTTCTTAATCTGTTTCTGAGGACCATCACCTTTCTTCTTCTTCTTCTTATTCTTTTCCCACATCTTCTTCTTTGGACCTTCTGACTTAACCTCCTCTTTAGACTCTCCTTCCTTGACCGTATCCGACATAAGCGCCATCTCGACCAAAGACTCATAAGTAGCTCCCATCGGTACATGAGTCAGCAATAATACTTGAAGGGGTTGATTCAATCCTTTTGCAAACTTCATAGCTTTCTTGTGCACCGTGTTCACCAAGTCCATACCAAACCGTGACAGCTCATTGAATTGATTGATGTACACCTTGACCAACAAACTCCCTTGCTTTAAATTGACAAACTTCTCTAGTTGAACACTCTCTTCTGCCTGAGATAGAAACTTCCTATCGAATCGCTCTCGGAATCAATCCCAAGTACAATTCCTTCCCTCCAACTTGATCACCTCCCACCAATAAGGTGCCTCTTCCTTCAGCTGCTAAGCGGTTAGCTGAACTCGCTGCTGACCATCCAATCCCAAAAGACCAAAAATCCTCTTTGTGTCCCTAAGCTATGCTCTCGCCTCCATAAAAGTTTCCTTACTGGAAAAAGTTTTCCCGCCCAAACTCGCAAAATCTTTCCAAAGCTTAGAGAAATTGATGGTGGCGGGTGGGTTGATGGGATTCCCTCCCGCTGGTGCAAGATTGGGCGCACGCCCTCGGGAAGGTTCGGGACTTGTAAGTACCTATGAAACCAGGCAGGGACTAGAATGCCCTCGGGAAGGTTCGGGGCATCAGCCATTCTACAAAAAGAAAACGATAGTTTAGGAAAGAGTCAAAGGGAGATTGAACTGGACTTATGAGGGGATATTTATAAAAATTCTTTTATACTTAAAATCATTTCCAAAAATTCTTTTCTGAAAAATACTTTTAAAACAAGTTATTTTGAAAAATACTTTGCTTTGAAAATAAATTTTTGGAATCCTGTAACCTTAGGCTCTGATACCAAGTGAAACACCCCACACCCCTTAATATACCCAAAAGGACATATTAAAAAGCGTGGTGCGTTGTAGGTATAACTGAAACTAACAGAGACTAAGATTCACAAGGCAAAAATAAGTAAAAACAGCGAAAACTAAATGAGTATATTTAATTAAAACAAAGCTTCATAATTAATTCATAAATAAGTCAAATGCCAAATACAACATTCAAAACCCATCGTGTCTTATGAAATGAAAATTCATTGTCTTAAAATCATAGTATGTAATATCCCTCATAAATAAACCAGTGCATACAAGAACAACAGCTGAAAATAAAAGAAATACATAGAAGAAGTCTCCTCCAAGAAGAACTCCAAGCTGCAGCAATCTACTAGCCTCTTCCTTGATTGCCTAAGGGGGGGAAAGGGGGAAAATAGAGGAGTGGGTTGGACTAAAAGTCTGGTGAATGGTAGTAATTACTAGAGTCTTTAAGCAAGATAAAAGTAATAGACTCTACAACAGTTCTAGCATAAATAAGGATAAAAAAGGAAATAGGAAAGAGATAAACTGGAAATAAATATGATTAAATATTGCTCAAGATAGGTTAAATTTGATTGTTTGCACTTGTTTTTATTTATTTAGGCTGAATTTCTAATCCTATAATTAGGATGTGACCCTAATTCTACCCTTTTTAATCGGCCTGCTACTCCATTGACCTTACTGTGGACCAGCTGCTATATAACTCCCTACACAGCAGCCAATGGTATCTACGGAAGATACACAGAGCAACTACTGAGAATTCGGATGACATATATAGCTCCCTACACAGAAGGCAATGGTGTCTACTAAGACACCATACTAAGCGCTTGGAACTCATAGCTATTACTGAGCACCCGAATGGAAGTCGCACACGTAACTGCCACCATGCCCATGCTACCTTTCGCTGCACATATTGGGTCTTCTTATTACCTCCAACGTCCAGCATAGCGTGCCCCTCATCTCACTTTAGGCCTGTGCGGTTAATGCCCCGCTATTACCCCGCTATAACCCCGCTATATCTCATAGCGGATTTCTACCGCTACGATTTTTCCATATAGCCCCAAAATATAGCCTTTCCGCTTTAAGCCCCGCTATTTTCGCTATATCCCGTTATTCCCGCTATATTCCTCTATTTCCGCTATATCTTCTTTAATAAAATGAATTGAAAAATTGCATTTATACGTTATAAAAATTATGAAACTAGTTTATTTGATTTAATTTTTAATATATTTTTAGAAATGAAAATACTCTAATATTCTACTAAATTCAATTATGTTATATAACAGTATTATGTTTATTTAAAGTATATTCGCACATGTTTTTATTTAAAATTATTTATGTATTAATTATAATTCAGTTGAATGATATTTTTTCATTTAATTACCATTTATATATTTGAAAAAACATTAATTACGAGTTTTATATGCTATTTTAGAGCCATCCGCTATATCCCGTGATATCCTCGCTGTATCCCCGCTATGACTTTTTTCACCTCTACCGCTTTGAATCCACCGAGCGCTTTAACTGCACAGCTTTAGGCTAATGCGAGATCACCGTGTGTCCATAGAAAAATAGGGGAAATGCTATTGGTACTGACCCTTCATCCAAACAATATCTAGGTGCGCCCCTTATTTGAATCCCCATGATTTGTACTTCTATTTGACCAATTACCACCATTCTTATCGTAAGTGTGCCCTAGGGAATGCTATTTGGTATAGGTCCTACTTTCGTCTTTGCATATTAACTTAGATAAATTATTTAAATAAGCCTTTATTACCATTTTTACTTTCTACGCTTATTAATTTATCCCAAGCCTTAAAATAAGCCACATTCTGTTCTTTTTCTTATTATAACCTATTTTATAATCATGCTTATTACTTAACCCAACGTCTAAGTGTGAAAATAAGCTTCTTTTATCTTTTACTTCATTTAGTTATAATTCTAAGTTATAACTATGCCAATTATCTTTAATTAGGCCAATTCTAATTCTAATTGTAATTATGCGTAATTTCACACCAATTCCATTATTTATTACAGTCTTTATAATTTACATCTTATTTTCTTCATTTTATATTCTTACTTATAAAATCCATATTTGCGTTTAATTTATTCTAATCCATACGCGCAGAAAAGGGGAATGAAGAGAATAGACGCTTGCATAAAATCCAAAACGTCGAAAAGATGTAAATAAGAAATAAATAACAGTAAATAAACTTAAATGCTGTAAATAAACTGTAAATTAATAAAAAGCTATGCTTAACAGTAATAAATTATAATTAACAGAAATAATACTAAAATTACTAAAAGGAATAGCTGAATAGACTGAAATTAATTAAAAACTGTAAATAATTACTAAAAAAGGCTATTCCAAAAATCGTAGTAAAACTACAACTATTGGAAACCCTATTATTTTAAATTACTTAAAGAAATCTTAAAATAATTACAATCACTCATCTCCAATCCTAAGCTTTTCCTTTGCTCTTCTCGGATCCACTTTGAGTTGTAAAATAATTTAATTTATAATGATTTTCTCCTTTGGAAAAATTATTCTGTTTAGGGTCCTTCCTAGAAAGGTGAACTCAATTGGAGAAAACCTAGAATGAGAAAAAGTGTTAGGTCTAGGGGCCTATTTATATGTGTAGAAGTGGATCTCGGACCATTGGAATTGGAGATTGAATAAGATGCAACCACGTCATAGGCTAAATATGAGCCATCAGATGCAGAAACGGAGGGACCGGATTAAACTAAAGGATGCAAATGACGTGTTCCTTGGCCTCTAATTCGTTTGAACGAATTTACGTTCATTTGACTGCCGAAATACAAGGTGGGTCGACCGCCTCCTTGCCCAGGTCGACTGGCCGGTCGACCTGACCATATTTTTTTCATTATATTTCTACTTATTTTATTTATTTTATAACTTGGTCATATTGGCTCGGTTTCTAACGTTCTATATATGGAAATTGACTAAACAATTACCACGAACATGATGGTGCAACTTCCGTGGCTTAATTCTGATAATTTCACAAAGTTATTTTATTATTTAATTAATTAACAAATTAATTATTACGTGTTAAATTTCGGGTTGTTGCACACTTAGCCATGCTGCATCTCCCCTGATTTTAGTCATTCCCGGTTGATGAGGCTTAAGGCTGCTTTTACCTTTTGAATAGCTATCCCACTTGGAATGCTAACACTGCCTTTCAGGAAGCAATGCAGTGCCAACATTCATCCATACGAGTTGTCCCGGATAAGGACAAACCGAAGGCACTACTTCTACTACATCCATTTTGGAATAATCCTCAGGATTTGTAGCAAGCAGCCCTTGCACTTCAATGGCTCCATCTTTGGTTCCATACTCCTCGAGTTGTCTTCGGTTCAAAACACTTGAGTTGGATCGAATTGGTTTTCGAATAGCATATCCGATCCCAGTCTCTTCGAAACAACTTCCGATAGTTTTCGGTAAACTCAATCCCGGTTCTTTAGGAAATAAGTAGATAAAAGATAAGAGTAGAGTTCACCTCCTATCCGTTTGTGGATGGATTTCCTTATTATATATCCTAGAAGAACGAAACAAGATTTATACGCACGGTACAACATCATTGGGGATGACTGTGCCAAATAACTCACGTGTTTCTCCTAGATATTTCCAAAGTTACGTTTTGGTCCAGATTTTTGATAGTGCTTATTTAACTATCAAATAAACAATCATTCAAACATTGATTCAATTCCATATAGGATGTACTAAGCCATATTTGATTAATCTTTAATTACAAAAAATACTTTATACAACTTGATCAAAAGATCTGTAACAACCCACTATTTTCGACCATTCAAATCGACAATAAATCCACACATGTCAGACTTGAATAATTCAAAATAATAGATTGTTAATTAAATTTTTCAAAACTCAGCATATACAGTAAATAAATAATCACAGAATCACAGACACAGCGTAATATAACAATAATGCAGCGGAAATAAAAGAATAGTAGTTCATGAAGCTACTATATATATATAACATAGTTAACAAGATACAATAGAAGTCTCGAATACTATAGTCAAATACAAGATCAGAATACATTGCTGGAATCAATTGAATATCTGAAAGCTGGATAGATAGCTGGATCTCCAAGCGAAGCTCCAACTCCAAAGGTGAGTCTCGAATACTGGTACACTCAATCTGACCCGAGCGTAAAGCAAAACACAAAACACTCGAGTCAGGATTAACATTCTTATATCAATAAATCCAACTCAAGTGAAATAATAACTGAAAATAGAAGTAACTCAAGGGATGTTTGGGATAACCATCCTCTAAGGATCCGTTAAACTATCTACTATATAGTAGTGTACGCTAAGTAGATAATGCCTATCAGTAATATAAAGTATCAAAATAGCGTTAAGACGTTACCATTATCCCCCTTAACACATTTTATATAAGCATCATAGTCTATATAGCACTGTAAACTCCACCGTAAACTAGTGGGCTATTAGGGAGTACTCCATAAGTATAACACAAAACAAATCGTAGTGGTCGCGTATAGGGATACAAGTATGACAAGGCACATAAGGCAATACCTAAGGTAGTGAAACTACCGTTTGCCTGATCCGGACTGGTGAAAACGCATCGCCGCAACGATCGCAACACTGCGAAACAACACTCCCAATTCAAGGGTGTGCACCAGTCAAAACAAGTAATGAGTAGTATACGAAGAAGTGTGTCCGCTAGAGGTAGCTAACCTCATGGCCCGGCACGGCTCCTGTTTAAGTCATTTCAAATTTGACACAAGTGTCAAGGCTATCCATTATCGTTCTCTTTCTTCAAATCCAGAAACGTCATCATTCTAACCACTTCATTCTGGATCAGACTCCGCGTATAATAGTTATTAAAGTGGTTTTCGGTTCGGACAGAGAGTATGTCTCTAACCGATCCCGGACTCTTCAATAACTACGTAATTATTACACCGATTGGTCATTTAATAAACTTTCAAAATAGTTTATATTTCAAAACCAAAATATCATTGTCATTTCAAAACTATATCAATACGATATCACTTTCACTTCAAATATATATATATCCATTTCCAAAAATCACATCACTTTCCAAAATTATAACGTTTTCGAAATCATAGTCTTTTAAAAATCAAAACACTTTGGAAATCACAGCTTTGAAATCATAGCATTTTGGAAATCATAACACTTTCCTCTTAAACAGTTTATATATTAATAATAGTATATAAATTAAAAATAGTTTACAAAATAAAATAATTTATATAAAATAGTTATAAGTTAAAACAATTTATATTAAAATAATTTGTATATTTAAAATAGTTTATATTAAAAACAGTTATATTAAAAATAGTTTATATTAAAAATAGTTTATATTAAAAATAGTTTATATTAAAAATAGTTTATAAAATAGTTTTAAATATAATTTAAAATACTATGTATAATAAAATAGTTTCCTCAAATTTCACAAATCGATTCAACTCAACTCGGATTCCAAAATTCAAATTTAATCAAATCTCAAATCATCAATTTCAATTCGATTCAGTTTCTAAATAGACCATTTCAAATTATCAATTTCAAGTACATCTTTGAACCACAAAATAAGCCATTTCAATTTCAATATATTTCAAAGCTTTAAATATTCAACATTTCAAAACTAAATTCGATAATTTCAAATATATATATATATATATTAAATTCACTTTACTCTTATTTAGTTTTGCAATATTCACTAAATAAATTCAATATCACCTAATAAAAGCCCAAATTTCAAATCTCTAAATATTTCCTTCAATTTATTAAACTTGAAATATTCATTTGAAATCATCTTAAACCAAAATCAAGTTATAAAATCATATCTTTTAAAAAACCCTAATTTCATAAGTTCGGATAGATTTAATTAAATATAATTCTTAATTAAATACAATTTCAAATCAATTTCAAATCTATCTTTTCAACCTTAATCATTTCAACTCTATATTTGAAATTATAAATTTAAATAAATACTTAAATATATTATATATCAATTTATTAAATCAACTTTAATAGATCTTTAAAATCAATATTTATTTAAACTATACTTTTCTTTTCAAAAACCATAGATTTCATTTTTATATATTTATATATATAGACCAACGGTGTCTGTATATAATTTTCTACCCTATGGTCAAATGATACGGATATTTATCATTTCAATCCGCAATTTAAATATATACGGGTATATATCTTTCAACCCGTAATCCTAAATTAAATTCAATGAAAATCGCTTGGGTTTATCATTTCAACCCATAATGATTTTCTCATATTCTATAGATCGTTCGGGTATGTATCATTTCAACCCATAGCGAGTTCTATATTAACAGGGAACTTGCAGAGTGATAACAGATATGATAATAATAATAACAACAGTAACATGCATATATCATCAGTGATAAACAACAGATAATAGTGTCAAATGTCACAGGTGAACAGATACAGATAATGACATATATATAGCAATATAAATAACAGATAATGGTGTCAGATGTCACAGGTGAACAGATACAGATAATGACATATATATATAGCAATATAAATAACAGAAAATGGTGTCAGATGTCACAGGTGAACAGATACAGATAATGGCATATATATAGCAAATGTATATAACTATCAGCAGCATATTTCAATTGTCGTTTCAATTGAAATCAAATTTAATAAATATAAGAACATTAATCGTGAGTGATTTCTCACCTTTCGAGGCTAGAGGAATGAACGATGGAATGAAAGCGAATGGATACGGACAAGCACACGGAATAGCGACAAGCTAGAAATTGCTGTGATAAATCGATTTGAGATGGTAAGTTAAGATGGCACGAGATCGATGAACAAGATATACTACATATATATATATATATATATATATATATTTCAAAAATCAATTTAAAACATAAATTTCAAATCGGTATTTAATTCAAGCAAAAATAGAATTTTGATATATATATATATATTTCAAACATCGTTGTTTTAAATTGAACACCAATATTAGAATCAACATATATTTCAATTCAATATATTTTGTACGCTGTAAAATCATCATAACATTATACAACTAGACCACATATGTAAATGTATATGTAAGCTATCCCATAATACATATACCATCTGTTTAAACAAAACATATACAGGAACAACCTTAAAACATATGTGTGTCCGGTCAAAAACAACTCAGGAAGTCAAATATACCACTAATGTTAAATGAATAACACATATATCCTAAGCCGTCGAAATCACTAAGTAATATATAAAGATATATCTATAAGCAACTCAACAGCTTTTATATGCAAATAAACTTTCATGTAAATATATCAATACTGCCGAAACTTACATATACAAACGACATACTTTACCAACTTTATAAACTAATGTATAACTATAGGTATAAACTTTCATTCATACTATATTTAAAATCAATAGTTATAAAAGAAATCAATATAACCTGTATGAATTTTTATATATATACTAATAGTTGTTCGCTTATCTACCAGATTATATAATTTAATCCATCTATATAATCACATACAATTAAATAAACTTACGTTATAAAACCTGTATATTTTATACAGCATGTCAAGTCCAAATTTATATAATATATATATATATCACTTGTAAAGTACAACTTTTTAAACAAAGTAGATTGGAAAAAACAACTCATATAACTTATGTATATTCATATAACAGGCCAATTCTATACATCCAGTATGATATATATATATATATATATCAACAGATTTTCTTCTTATATAAACTTACATATTCAATACTGAACACTATTTATAAGATTTATATGGACAAATCTATAATTTACATACTTTAAGCAGTTACAGTAACCTACCTATCTTATATTTTTATTCTTTAAAGTCTGGAAGCTAATAAATGACTCAAATATATACATATACAACTATCATACATAACTTATATACATGCTTATAAACAAATATATGTATAGAGACTAGTTTTATAAAAGTACTTTATTTAAACCCAGACTCATGTATACATGCAGACCGAAATACAATGCAATCAAACATATATATATATATATATATAACGTGACACTACTTGTAGGCAAACATATGAAATCAGTTATACAAATAAATTTACACAAACCAATATATATTTCATAACAGAGAAGCAAGATCAAAAATCTGTAACCAAATTAGAAGATTAAAAATACGGTATATATATATAGACTTACCTTTAAATATGTATACATATGCCACATACAAGCTTACGGTGGGAAAGGCAAAGAGAAGAGGAGAGGAACCGAGTATGAGCTGGGTGAGGGTTCGACCTGTGTGTTTCTCGGCATGTGAGGGTGGGCTCGCATGGCAAAGGTGAGGGGAGTGGGGTTGGAGAAGGCGGATTATGGGCTGTGATAGGGTGTTCGGCCTTGTGTGTCTCGGTGTGTGATGATGGAGGCGGAGAAGCATGGGGTCGGGCGAGAGGACTGTTGCACGGTAAGGAAAGCGAGATGGTGGCGGTGGTGAGAGGCTTTGGGTCATGGGTTGAGGGTCCCGATGGTCTAGGCTGAAGTGATGGGAGAGGGGAAGATCTGGACGAGCTCGGGTGGAAGAGGGCGGATACAGCGGCTTCGGCTGCTGGTTGCGGTGAGGCTCACGTCGGATAGAGGAAGCTTTTAGCGGAGGTGGAGAGGCACAAGCATGCACGGGTTTGAGAAAAATCAGGGCTTGGGAAAATGGAAAGGGAAGAGACGCGCATGGGTTTTGATGATGATAAGCTACAGGGGATTGAAAAAGGAAATTGAAAAAGGTTCCACAAACCGAGAGAACAATAAAAGCAACCAAAATAAAAGCATCCAGGGAATTGTAAAAGTTTGATACTAATATCAAGGAATATACAAAAGGTCAGTGACTACTTGATTTAAAGATACACATATGAATGGAAACCCAAAAGTTTAAAACGTGCACCGGTACGGTTAACGGTTCCACAGATTTCATCGTGCATCGGACATCAAAATTGACAATTGAATATACCGTAGAGATCAGCACGATGAGGCGATTAAAATGGTATACAGATATTAGTGGTATGGTTGAATTATAAAAATTCGAATTTTCTACTAGCGGAAAATGCAGCAAAAACGCATAAAAATAAGATCAACGGAGCTAAAGAAATCCGAATTTGGAAAAACAAAAAATGACGTCTTATTCAGAAGATGGATTAGAATTTTTCTATGTAAAAATATTCAGGTTTGGAAAACATTTTATTATCATCACTTTTAACTGATATAAATTGGAATAAAATTACACTAGAAAATAAACTTTCAAATTATCTGATGAAAATTTACCAGTTGCTATGATTAATTAGACGCATTCCCATATCAAATTTTTATTTCAAAATTTTATCGTTTAAAATTTCACAAAATCTCAACTAATTACGTTATTAAAACAGTTAAAATTTACGGGTCGTTACAAGATCTTTACACAACACTATTTCCAAAATCCTTACTTCCCCTTTTTACTTGGAAAATATTTTTACTTACCTTAAGGGTATAAGTGTATTATCAAAACATTTGGAAAATCCCTCCTTTCAAATTCCTTTTGAAAAACATTACTTACTATAACCCAATCCACTTGTCCTTTATAATAATTTCCTTTTTAAAAGCCCACTTCATGATTCAAATAACTTATAAATTTCCAAAGCCAATCTATAAAAACACTTTTATAAAATCTACAAGTCAATTTACAAAACCTCTTTACAAACCTCTAAAATCATTTATAAAACATTTCCCCATTTAAAACTCCTTTGATAAATATTCTTTAAAAAAATCCTTTACAAAATACATTTTGCAACTCATACTTTTAAATCACTTTAAATAAACGTTTTTACTTTGTAAAACCCATTTTTATAAACAAGTTATTATTTATAAATATCTTTAGAAAATAATAATATAACTTAAAAATCATTTATAAACTTTAAACCAAAATTGATTAAAGAATTGAAGTTAATTCAAAACCATACTTTATAAATTCAAAAAGAGGCTTAATAAACCTAATGGTACTAATTTAAGTTACCATTTAATTTCAATTTCACTTTCAAGTCACTCAACAATTTATTTACATAAGTTAACAAATATATGTAAATGCAATTCATATCCAAATCATGGAATAACATGTCAATACAACTTAACTAGCATATACATGTCCAAATAATATAAAAGCAGGATGGTGATTTGTCCTGCTAAATGGATGTCCAACAATCAAACAATTAACTTATAGCAGAATGAGGATTTATTCTGCTAACACATGTCCACATAATCAACAATCAATCTATAGCAGAACGGGGATTTATTCTGCTTCACAACAATCAAATCAATTATAGCAGAATGGAAATTTATTATGCTAATAGATGTCCACACAATCAAACAATCACATCATAACTCATTCGTTGGCATTTTTCTACTTAATAGTACCCACATTTGAATTCATTGAGTTCAAAACCATCTCTGAAAAAGAATTACCTTTAAAACAATTTGATTCTTGGAGATAAAGGATTTAAAACATAAAACATCCCTTTAAAATGATTAATTACAATATAAACTCTTATTAAATCATATTTTATCTTTATTGAATTTGAACTTAGTTTAATTATAAATTAATAGTTAATTAAACCTATAATAAACAATTTATTTATAAATTAAACCCTAATTAATCCTTTCGTAATTATTTAATAATAATTTAAACCTTCATTAATAATTAAATATTAATTAATCTCAAATATTTAATGAAATAATCTTTAATTAAAACTTAAATAATAAATTAAACCTTTAATAAATAATTATTTTAAATTAAAACCTTAATTAACTTATAATTAAAATAATTAGACGCTTGACTAATAATTTATTTAATAACTAACCTTATACTTAATTAATTAAAAATAAATCCTATACTTAACTCATAATTAATTAAAAATTAATCTTTCTTAATCAAAAATTAATTAAAATTAATCTTACTTTTAAAACATAATTAATTAGTAGTTAATTTTCACTTAATTATAATTAATAAACCCTATTTAATACTTAATTAATTATTAATTATTAAAACTTAATTAATTAAAAATTAATTATTAAATTATTAATTAACTTTCTAAAACACCATTATGAAGTTTATGAAACATTTCAAAACACTTTAAAGCAAGAAAACCAAATTTTCAAAAATCCGATATTTTTATCGAAACTGCATCCATAGTGACTATCGCTACGGATGCAGTAACTCGAGTTTGTTTTCTCCAAGTTACTACTTATAACTTTGTTTCATTTTAAACCATTAGGAAAAGTTTAGAAACTAAAACAAAGTTTAACTTTAAAGTTTTAAAAACTTAAATACTTTAAAACCATTTCCTTCCAAAGAATCCAAATCTCCTTTTAACATCTCAATGTTAACTTGTAAACATACCACATCATAAACAAGTTCACATTCATATCATATCTAAACTTACAATGAACATCAAATCCAAAGTTTATAAACTATATCATAACCAAAGTTTCCAAATTTACAACAATACTAAGGTATGCTTCATTTCAAGTCCACTTTTTCCATCTCGAATCATCCATATCCATACAAAAAAAATCAAATATATAACAACTCAAACATATTTCACACACATCATAAATCAATTTATGCAACATATATCAAGCTAAAAACTTTGAAATTAAAACTAACTTTTGCTCACCAAAAGCTTGGAAAACCACATAAAAATCACTCAAAAATAGGTCATCTTCTCATTGATTTTTGATCATGTTACTCTTGAAATTTGAACAAGTCATAAAAGGGAAGTTTTAGGAAATTCTATTCTATACAATTTGAAAAAATAATCACTTAATTTCGGTTTGGTTTGAAGGGTATATGGTCAAAAGAAGGCGTGGTATTTTCGGCCTTGATAACATGAGTCCAAAAATGAGTCAGAAATAAATGAAATTTTGACCCAAATTTGAAAAGGTTGTTCCAATGGAAGTTCTAGCCACTAGAATTATATATGGTTTGAAAAAAGGAAAATGTTGATTTGGAGTACTATGGAGGAAATTATGGCTGAATGAAATGAGAGGAAAATGAAGAAGAAAGAGTTTTAAAACAAGTTTGAATATATAAAACAAATTTAAAACTTTTGATTTTTAAAATCTTAGAAACTAACATAAGAAGCCATTAAAAGGTTTAGAGCTTTAAAAGAGAAGATGGAGTTTCCATGGAAAATAGAAAAGTGAAAATGGAAATGAAAAATAATGGGAAAATGAAAAAAAAGTTATCTATAAAATGAAAAGATAAAAGTACCAAAACACCTTTGTCCTTTGCCCTCCACTCACCTTCTTCCACCTCATCCTCCCCTCCACCATCAAGTACTCATTCCTCTTATTGCCTCGCCCCTTTCTAATTAAAGCCAACATGGAATTAATGCATGTACTTTAGTGTATAAACATGTTTCTCCCTAATGTCACATCATGCTTTACATTTTTTTATATTTTTTATATTACTAAGGTGAATACATATACATATGTATATGCTCATGTATACACTTCTAACATATTTAAAAATATAAGTGTTCTAATTATACACTAATGTTCATAACATTTTCTGACAAACTTTTGCCAACGAAAAGTAGAAAATTCGAAAGACAAATTCCTGTCACATTTTCGGTCTTTCTTCAAACTAAACATTTTTGTAAACAAATTTGGAAACTATTTCACCATCATTATTTATTATTTAAAAGGGTTTTATTTTTCATTATAAAATCTATATATTGAATATTTAAAATTAAATAAATATTCGCAAATCAATGCAGTGAAGTTTCGGGCCGTTATAATTAACTTTAAATTTTATAATTTGAAATAAAATGTTTTAGTTAATTATTATATATACAATGTGTTTTGTTTGATAATTATTTTACAAAATGTTTTGTAAAATTATTTCTTAGTAAAGTTAATTATTATCTTTGTAATTTTATAAAAAGAATTTAATGTTGTTTAAAGGATAATTTATTACTTGTCAATGTTGTTTAAAGAAAATAAATTATTTTATTATTGTTTATATAAAACTAGATAATTATTTTGTTAGTAATATTATTTGGAAGTTAATTAATTATATTTTAAAGGTTGTTTACAGTTATTTTATTATATTAAATTATTTAAAATATTTAAAGTTAATTATTATCTTATTTAAAATGTTTTAAAGATTAATAATAATATTATTTTTAAATTTTTAGAATTTATTTATGATGGTAAAATTTTTATCTATTATAATTAAATAATAAATTGTTTAAAAAGGGATTTCTTTATGAATAGGATTTACAAATAGGAAAGAGATTTTGGAATTGGGAAAAGGAGTTTGGGTTTTAATGATTTCTGAAGGGAGATTTCAAATGGGTTTTAGAGATCAAAAAGTGGAAGTTTTATAAATAGTTTGAGAGTTATAAAGAGTGTTTTACTTAGTTAAACTTAGAAAATTATAAAGAAGCTTTATAAATAGATTTTGGAAAGAATAGTTCGTTTTTCATGGCGAAATTTGAGGGGCAGGGATTGTAACGCCCCACCTCTATGCTCATAATAACAAAGAGTATTAAAAGAAATACTGTCTATTATTACGAAGAATAAGGCTGGATAGGAGCGACCATTCGTAATTGGCCTTACACTACTATTGGTTATCTCGATAGAAGTAGTATATACTTTTTATTTTTCATCTATTATTTATTTACTCCCATCGACGCACCAAATACTAGTATAAAACGAACTACAACGGTTCATAATAGTTTAGGACATTAGATATAACAATAACACAGATAATATAAATGCGGAACACAGATAAAAACAAAAGTCTCATATATATATAACTGATGTCAGTTAATACATAGTTGACACAATACATATGATACAACTACAACTGTCGACTCTAGAAGTTATATATACAAGTACATTATCGACTAATGTACATGAATACATATCGTTCTATACAATGACACGACTACTACAAAATGACACTGACAACTTCAGAAGATGTGAAAAGTCTTCAAATCCCGAACAGCAACTCAAAGAAGGAAATCTACAACCTGAAATAACTCGGGTCTGACCCGAGTATTACATTCAAAAGAAAATAATACACGGGTCAGTCTAATTCAAACCAGTTATTAGTGCATAGAGGCAATAATAATCTCAAACAGATGACAGTCACAGAAATCACGTATATCTCAAATCAGCAAATCAGTAATCTCAAAACGATCAATCAAATCATAATTCAACTCCAAAACATTGAAATTAACCAACGAAACAATCCAACAAATCGAAACATCAATTTAAAGCTGTCGAAACTGATAGGGCTGCAGTACACGCACGCGTGTACTGCCTCACCACTATCGCAAGAGTTGCACAAAAACTCAGTGAAAGTCACAATGATCACAAGGTCAAACCCCGAAGTACCGGATTCAACTCAAGTGTAATCCCCACAGAGTAAAACTGGCTATACATGAACCGGAACACAAGTCCAGATCAGGCAATAAAAGAGGAACAACTCAAGTGTCCAAAGACTAAGACAGGTCGAATACGAAGTCATAAGACCAATAATCAATTCTACGACAAGTGGACCGGACTTGATTGCAATTCAAGTCAATCCACCCATATATGCATACCATACAGCAGGTTCATATGTATATGCAGACAGTGTCAAAAAACCCCACATCAATGAAACTTCAACATATAATAATTCAAAGTTTCGACTACAACAAAATGAAGTACACAGCATACCTTTCATGTGTGTACACATCTGTGTAGTGATAACCAGCACAGCAGCTCAAATGAGCACGTGCACTTGCATACAACATAAAGTATGAATGACCAGACTAAACATCATGTAAAACTGCATGAGCAAGAGTGAAAGCAGCAACTACTCAAAGTAACAATCAAATTGCCAAACACAGTGCTATCTATTGACATAGTCGAAGGCACATGAACAAGTCATGTGCTACTACCAAGAACAACGACAATCCAACAAGTGCAGGGTGACACAAATGGTCGAATGAACAAGTGCTTGAAACAAATTTCAAGTTGAACAAATAACAGTGAAGCCAGTGATAACAATATTTAGAGTGAGTGAAGGACAGTGTTCGACTCAAAATAAGAAGGAATCAAGAACGTATAAGGACCACAAAGTAAGAATGAATTCCAAAAATACACATGTGTGTACAACTCAACACTGTGAAACCACAGTTCAATTTGAGTACAAGGTACAACACTGTGAAAATGTCGAATCCCAATTTACATTTTCAAATTTACTTTTTTTATCAATTCCAATTTCAAAATGAAATTACCAGAGTTTTAAATCAAGCAATACAGGATAGCCACAAACCATAATATGAACACTGTCACAACGAATATCAAAACCCACTGCCATGAAATTCAGAAAACCAATTAACTCACAATTCGAAACAGCGGCAAGGCCGAAGTAAAACAGGTTATAGAATTCAAGGTAGCAGTTCAAACTCAAAGCAGCAATTGAAAAGTAAGGAACACACTACAAAAGCCAATGTCGAAGTCATTCCAGCAAAATGACAATGAACCAAAACAAAACAAAGTCAACACAGTTTCAAATCAAATCAAGATAGAAATTTCAAGCTGAGCAAGTCAGTGGCCGAACCCATCAGAAGAACGAAAGTGAGATTCTTATCTCAAAAATAGTTTTCGCAGAAACCAAGTTTAATATGAATTAGAAATAGGATATACAGGAAATCCAAATGTACCCAATCATGGCCAGAGATAAAACAACATCAAAACAACATCAATTATGCTAAGTCCAAATGCACTGTTCGAACAATACCAAAGACAAAGAGAAAATCTTGGAAACAAAATTGTCGACAGCAGTATCATCGAATCTCAAGTCGAGATATAAGCAAAATAAGGTAGGAGGTAGTCCCAACCCAAATCAGCAAGTAAAAATCGACCAAGGACGAAAGTACAACCAACAACGATGAACAATATGGCCAAGGTCGAACCAAACAACACCGTCGAATTCAAAGCAAAAGTCAACAATTTATACGAACGAAAAACCAGGGATTCAAACCCAAATCTCAAAACGAAGGTGTGAATTAGATGTGAGTATCAATTTACTCACCTTATACTAGCAAGCACGCAATTGACGAATCGAGTGAAGCCCAAAAACGAACCCAATCGAACGGCTGCAATCACCTTCGATCAGTCGAGCGTCGACGCCGTGGCCAACCAAGGGATCGAGCAAAGTTGAAAACGAAGCCCTAACTGGAAGGGGGACCGGAGCTGCCATCGCTTGACTTCACGTTTTGATTATTGATCTTGACAGTGAATTGGGGGGAAAAGAGCGAACAAACGAAACGAGAGTCGCCCCCATTTTCTTTTTTCTTTTTGCCATTCTTGATTAGGGTTAGAAAATGAACGAGAGAAATGAAGCAAGGGGATCGGGTTTGAATATCATCATGGCTTCAAACTAGTGGGCCGAGATTAAATTTAAAGCCCGCTTAACCAAATGAATTATTAAAAAGAATTTCAACCGATAATAATCCCAACAGCAACTAGCTACCAACATTGACCATTTGATGACAATAAATAAATTGAGGTGAAAACTCGGGTTGTTACAGACTCCCCTCCTTATTAAAATTGCGTCCCCGCAATTTTCATAAATAAAGTCGTCAATAACACTTATTTTTCTAACATAAACTGGTTATGCTAGAAAATAAAGTCAGGAACACAAATGTCAAAGAGACCTTTTAATTCCAATAAAAGAGATTCACAAATTCTCAACAAAAATCAAATTATCAATAGATAATCAGAAGACTACAAAGCTGAATAAATGCAATCATCAACGATAATCAATTATCAACAAGATAATTAAAATTCAGAAATCACAAAACAGCAATATCTAATTATCGATACGGTAATTAGAAAACAGCAAAATCTAATTATCAACAAAGATAATTATGAGACACAAATCACAATTCGCAAAACTGCCTATATCTAGTTATTCACAATTTACTAGAAAACACGAACTTCATAATCAGCAACTCTAACTATTAACAGATATAGAAAGGAAACAGCAATTCAATAAAATCAACATATCCTAGAATCAATTGGAGACTAGAAAACCTCATATCAATAAAATCAACAAACATCAATTATCTAATTATCTCAAACGATAATCAGAAGACAAATCAGCACATATCTAATTACCACAACCGGTAATTTAAAATTTCAAATCAACAATTATTCAATTATCAAAAAACGATAAACAAATTTCAAATTCACCAAATATTCGATTATCACAAGCGATAATCAAATTTCAAATTCAACAAATATTCGATTATCACAAACGATAATCAAATTTCAAATTCAACAAATATTCGATTATCACAAACGATAATCAAATTTCAAATTCAACAAATATTCGATTATCACAAGCGATAATCAAATTTCTCAAATCAACAAATATTCGATTATCAAAAACGATAATCAAATTTCAAATTCAACAAATATTCGATTATCACAAACGATAATCAAATTTCAAATTCAACAAATATTTGATTATCACAAACGATAATCAAATTTCAAATTCAACAAATATTTGATTATCACAAGCGATAATCAAATTTCTCAAATCAACAAATATTCGATTATCAAAAACGATAATCAAATTTCAAATTCAACAAATATTCGATTATCACAAATGATAATCAAATTTCAAATTCAACAAATATTCGATTATCAAAAACGATAATCAAATTTCAAATTCAACAAATATTTGATTATCACAAGCGATAATCAAATTTCTCAAATCAACAAATATTCATTATCTAAAGCGATAATTAAATCTCAAATCAACAAATATTTAATTATCTAAAGCAATAATTAAATCTCAAATCAACAAATATTTAATTATCTAAAGCGATAATTAAATCTCAAATCAACAAATATTTAATTATCACAAGCGATAATTAGAAACAACAAATATCCGATTATCAAAAACGATAATCAGAACTCATATCAACAAATATCTAATTATCACAAGCGATAATTAGAAACAACAAATATCCGATTATCAAAAACGGCAATCAGAACTCATATCAACAAATATCTAATTATCACAAGCGATAATTAGAAACAACAAATATCCGATTATCAAAAACGATAATCAGAACTCATATCAACAAATATCTAATTATCACAAGTGATAATTAGAAACAACAAATATCCGATTATCAAAAACGATAATCAGAACTCATATCAACAAATATCTAATTATCACAAGCGATAATTAGAAACAACAAATATCCGATTATCAAAAACGATAATCAGAACTCATTTCAACAAATATCTAATTATCACAAGCAATAATTAGAAACAACAAATATCCGATTATAAAAAACGATAATCAGAACTCATATCAACAAATATCTAATTATCACAAGCGATAATTAGAAAAAACAAATATCCGATTATCAAAAACGATAATCAAAACTCATATCAACAAATATCCAATTACCTGCAGATAATTGGAAACAACAAATATCTAGAAATCAATTAAGAAGACTAGAAAATCAACATAAAAGCTTGGATCGATCCCATCAGATGGCGAGTTTTTAATTCGCCGCACGCGCATCAACAAATGGCCGAAGCCTACCAAATACTCAACATAATTTTGGCGCCCAACAAATGACCCGAAGGTCCGCAGAGTGACCCGAAGGTCTAGTACTGGTATTTGACCCGAAGGTCCAACAAACGACCCGAAGGTCCTCATAGTGGCTCGAAAGCACACGAAAGCATCAAAATATTTCAATTAACGAGTCTGGAATTAACCAAAATAGCAAACGCACATGTCCCATAACCACGAGTTTTACTAAATTGTTTAATTCTCTTCGTCGTTTCCTTGAAAGTGTGAAATCATCAAAATCATCAAAACAACAGATATTTCAATTAACGAGTCCGGAATTAATCGAAATAGTAAAAGTGTGGTTCCATACTCCGCACTTTTTCTAAATCATTTAAATCTCTTCATCGTTTCCTTGAAAATGCAAAATTGTGTATTTTGTAAAAATACACTTTACATTCTCAAACGGACAAGTCCGGAATTAAGCGAATCAGTAAAAGAAAGGGGTTATAGTCCTCGATTTTGCTGAAACGTTTAAATCGCTTCCTCATTTTTTTGAAAGCGCAAACTGTTAAAATTTCTGAAAACAATTTTATTTATTTTGTAAAAATAACAATTCACACTCTCAACTGGACAAGTCCGGAGTTAAGCGAAACAGTAAAAGAAAGGGGTCATAATCCTCGATTTTGCTGAATCGTTTAAGTCGCTTTCTCATTCTTTTAAAAACGCAAACTGTTAAAAATTTTATAAAACAATTTTCATTTTAAAATGGTTTTCCAATCACGTGATTAAAACAGCAAATCGGTAACAATTTCGATAAGGAAATTGTACTTCTCAAAATACCGTAAAACGGTCACAAAACAACATTGCGGATTAACCGCTTGAAAATCCACTTTTAAAATTTGACGGTTACTGAAGCCAAAGCGACAGTAGTTTTAAAACGTCAAAATCACATCAAAACAATTTACATCAAAATGTAATATCAGAGAATTTTCATTCATCTAAATGCCATAAAACACCGTGCTTCAAAATATAGCATTGGTGTAAAATCCCGTTATAAAATAACGGCAACAAAATACGTTTCATAACCAAGCATCGGTTCAACGTAAAATAAATGCAACAACGTGCAATTCAAATTTTGCACGTACTACAAAATGAACAAAGAAATCATTCAAATGTATCTTCAATGAAGACAAATCAAAACAGCGAAATCTAATCAATAGATGATTAGTACAAAAGAAAGCCAGCGGAAATTTCAACAAAAATCACATATCTGCAATTTCTTCGAATCCTCAATTTGGATTCGAAATTATCAAAGAAACAAAATAATTACAGCTATGTAAACAACAAATGAAATTCATATCAATTTCGTATTTCGATTTTTAAATCAAAAAGATTATCAGTTGTACTCAGCGAAGACAGTTTCACTGTTTCCGCTGCGCACTCTGATAAATAGAACACAAATCAATCAAATCATCGGAACACAATTTCATCAAAACAACAAAACACAATTCCACTTTTATTTTTAAATAAAGATATTTAAAAATTTCATCCAAATTTCAAAACTTTAGTTTTGACTCAAAGCACAAATAAAACATCGACCAATAGTTGTAACATATGTTTCATCCAAGTTATGTTTTATATTATGTCCATAAACCCCAAGCTCTGATACCAACTGTAACACCCCACCTCTATGCTCATAATAACAAAGAGTATTAAAAGAAATACTGTCTATTATTACGAAGAATAAGGCTGGATAGGAGCGACCATTCGTAATTGGCCTTACACTACTATTGGTTATCTCGATAGAAGTAGTATATACTTTTTATTTTTCATCTATTATTTACTTACTCCCATCGACACACCCAATACTAGTATAAAACGAACTACAACGGTTCATAATAGTTTAGGACATTAGATATAACAATAACACAGATAATATAAATGCGGAACACAGATAAAAACAAAAGTCTCATATATATATATAACTGATGTCAGTTAATACATAGTTGACACAATACATATGATACAACTACAAATGTCGACTCTAGAAGTTATATATACAAGTACATTATCGACTAATATACATGAATACATATCGTTCTATACAATGACACGACTACTACAAAATGACACTGACAACTTCAGAAGATGTGAAAAGTCTTCAAATCCCGAACAGCAACTCAAAGAAGGAAATCTACAACCTGAAATAACTCGGGTCTGACCCGAGTATTACATTCAAAAGAAAATAATACACGGGTCAGTCTAATTCAAACCAGTTATTAGTGCATAGAGGCAATAATAATCTCAAACAGATGACAGTCACAGAAATCACGTATATCTCAAATCAGCAAATCAGTAATCTCAAAACGATCAATCAAATCATAATTCAACTCCAAAACATTGAAATTAACCAACGAAACAATCCAACAAATTGAAACATCAATTTAAAGCTGTCGAAACTGATAGGGCTGCAGTACACGCACGCGTGTACTGCCTCGCCACTATCGCAAGAGTTGCACAAAAACTCAGTGAAAGTCACAATGATCACAAGGTCAAACCCCGAAGTACCGGATTCAACTCAAGTGTAATCCCCACAGAGTAAAACTGGCTATACATGAACCGGAACACAAGTCCAGATCAGGCAATAAAAGAGGAACAACTCAAGTGTCCAAAGACTAAGACAGGTCGAATACGAAGTCATAAGACCAATAATCAATTCTACGACAAGTGGACCGGACTTGATTGCAATTCAAGTCAATCCACCCATATATGCATACCATACAGCAGGTTCATATGTATATGCAGACAGTGTCAAAAAACCCCACATCAATGAAACTTCAACATATAATAATTCAAAGTTTCGACTACAACAAAATGAAGTACACAGCATACCTTTCATGTGTGTACACATCTGTGTAGTGATAACCAGCACAGCAGCTCGAATGAGCACGTGCACTTGCATACAACATAAAGTATGAATGACCAGACTAAACATCATGTAAAACTGCATGAGCAAGAGTGAAAGCAGCAACTACTCAAAGTAACAATCAAATTGCCAAACACAGTGCTATCTATTGACATAGTCGAAGGCACATGAACAAGTCATGTGCTACTACCAAGAACAACGACAATCCAACAAGTGCAGGGTGACACAAATGGTCGAATGAACAAGTGCTTGAAACAAATTTCAAGTTGAACAAATAACAGTGAAGCCAGTGATAACAATATTTAGAGTGAGTGAAGGACAGTGTTCGACTCAAAATAAGAAGGAATCAAGAACGTATAAGGACCACAAAGTAAGAATGAATTCCAAAAATACACATGTGTGTACAACTCAACACTGTGAAACCACAGTTCAATTTGAGTACAAGGTACAACACTGTGAAAATGTCGAATCCCAATTTACATTTTCAAATTTACTTTTTTTATCAATTCCAATTTCAAAATGAAATTACCAGAGTTTTAAATCAAGCAATACAGGATAGCCACAAACCATAATATGAACACTGTCACAACGAATATCAAAACCCACTGCCACGAAATTCAGAAAACCAATTAACTCACAATTCGAAACAGCGGCAAGGCCGAAGTAAAACAGGTTATAGAATTCAAGGTAGCAGTTCAAACTCAAAGCAGCAATTGAAAAGTAAGGAACACACTACAAAAGCCAATGTCGAAGTCATTCCAGCAAAATGACAATGAACCAAAACAAAACAAAGTCAACACAGTTTCAAATCAAATCAAGATAGAAATTTCAAGCTGAGCAAGTCAGTGGCCGAACCCATCAGAAGAACGAAAGTGAGATTCTTATCTCAAAAATAGTTTTCACAGAAACCAAGTTTAATATGAATTAGAAATAGGATATACAGGAAATCCAAATGTACCCAATCATGGCCAGAGATAAAACAACATCAAAACAACATCAATTATGCTAAGTCCAAATGCACTGTTCGAACAATACCAAAGACAAAGAGAAAATCTTGGAAACAAAATTGTCGACAGCAGTATCATCGAATCTCAAGTCGAGATATAAGCAAAATAAGGTAGGAGGTAGTCCCAACCCAAATCAGCAAGTAAAAATCGACCAAGGACGAAAGTACAACCAACAACGATGAACAATATGGCCAAGGTCGAACCAAACAACACCGTCGAATTCAAAGCAAAAGTCAACAATTTATACGAACGAAAAACCAGGGATTCAAACCCAAATCTCAAAACGAAGGTGTGAATTAGATGTGAGTATCAATTTACTCACCTTATACTAGCAAGCACGCAATTGACGAATCGAGTGAAGCCCAAAAACGAACCCAATCGAACGGCTGCAATCACCTTCGATCAGTCGAGCGTCGACGCCGTGGCCAACCAAGGGATCGAGCAAAGTTGAAATCGAAGCCCTAACTGGAAGGGGGACCGGAGCTGCCATCGCTTGACTTCACGTTTTGATTATTGATCTTGACAGTGAATTGGGGGGAAAAGAGCGAACAAACGAAACGAGAGTCGCCCCCATTTTCTTTTTTCTTTTTGCCATTCTTGATTAGGGTTAGAAAATGAACGAGAGAAATGAAGCAAGGGGATCGGGTTTGAATATCATCATGGCTTCAAACTAGTGGGCCGAGATTAAATTTAAAGCCCGCTTAACCAAATGAATTATTAAAAAGAATTTCAACCGATAATAATCCCAACAGCAACTAGCTACCAACATTGACCATTTGATGACAATAAATAAATTGAGGTGAAAACTCGGGTTGTTACAGGGATTGCCTTCATTTTACTATGGATTCGCTGGGATAGCAACGTAATCATTGAGTAAATTACGATCCTTGATTGATATGGAACTGTGCTTTCCATATCTATTTTTAAAATATTTTCAAGTATTTTTGAAAGGGAAAGTTTGTGAATATACTTATACAAGTGAGATAAGTATATGAATATTTTAATAAATACTTGAAATATGATTTTAAGTTAATGGAAGATTGATCTAAGAGGCTTAGTGATTTCCATGGGAAATGAAATCTTTATTTGAATACTTGTTTATTTGATAGTTAAATATCTGACTATCAAATCTTGGTCTAAATATGTAATCCTTCTTAATTTTGGTGGTACAAAAATATTCCTTACTTAACACCATAGGATTTTAACTCTGGAAATATCTACGAGAAATACGGGAATTATATGGTATAGTTACTGTCGATGGTGCTATACCATGCATATAAACTTATCTTATTCTTCTAGGACAAATGATGAGTAGATTCATCCACTTAAACGGTTAGGAGGTGGTCCCCATTCTTATGTAATGTTTGATTATTTCCTAAAGGACCGGTACTAAGCATTCCAAAAAAACCGACAATTGGTTTTTGGAGCGCCAAGGAAGCGAAAGAGTGTACTTGTAAGAGATGAATCGAAAACTGTAATCACTCTGAAACCATATACGGTTCTATGGAAGAGTTTGTTATATACCAAGATGTTGGAATTCATGTGTGGTTCCGAGATCTATTGGGGTATGGGAATCCATGTGGGATTCCGTGATCTATTTTGATGGCGGTGAATGAGCTGGAATGTTGGACGTAGCCTCATCAGTGGTAATGACTAAAACTAGAGGTAGGAGGCATGGCCGGTAGGGTTGGCAAACCCATAGGGTGTAGTCGGCTCCACCTCGACGTTACTTATAGTTGTTATGCATGCATGGGGCGATGCAATCGGTCTTAGCGAGACCAGATATGTTTTTCCTATGGTACATCTCTAGGGATGTATGCTGCTTTAGAAGGATATCTTTGTACCTTGTGCAGGAGGACCATTTCTCGAAGTACCGAGGGCACCTCCATCGATTTCTATATGATTAGCGAACGTGCCTTATCGGTTTTGATCGTATACCTAGTATTGTTGTGATGTACACTCACAAGCATCATAGCTACTTGATTAGTATTATTTTCACCCTTGGGAATTATTACAATGAAAATAGATTTTCTATAGAAAAGGTTTTGGTAATTGTAAGGTAAGAACCCATCTGTGTTTATGTGCGGCGTGGTTTTATGTGATACTTTTGATTACAAAGGTTTCTATAACTTTAAAATCTAGTTGGTGTGTTTTCTCACTCTGATTTTCCAAACTGACTCGGGTGTTATTTTATTATAATGCTCAGGTTAGACCTAGCATATTATAGATTTAGATTGGATGCTTGGAGCTTTAGGAGACGAGTTGGAGACCTAGAGACGTATTCATATACATGGTTATTTTTCTACAGCATTCATTGTTGTATTTATCAGCAATTTTAAGGACACGCTGTTATAAATTTCCAGGTTTAAATATGTTAGTATACTCTGATTAATGTTTGTATATACATACATTATAATTTATTTTATGTAAATATTTATTGTATATTATAGATAATTCATTCTGTTGTGAGATTCTATGTTGATTAGTTTTTCTCTTCTCTTCTTCTTTCTTTCTCTTAACTATCCGTCTTTCCATTCAATTTGAGTGGATCGTGTGTGGTTGATTGTCCGCTTAAATTGTTTGGAAAAGTGGTTTGTTACATTTGTGATCTATTCGGGAGGTTGGAATCCATGCGTGATTCCGAGACCTGTTGAGGTATGGGAACCCACGTGTGATTTGAGATCTATCGAGGAATCCATGTGTGGTTCCGAGATCTGTTAAGATATAAGAATCCATGTGTGATTCTATGATCTGTTCGAGTTGGAACTCGTGTGGAAGATCTGTTCGAGTGGTGACTAGTGTGCTGGAGTGCCAGACGTAGCCTCATCAGTAGGTATGACTAAAACCAGAGATATGAGACATAGCCAGTAGGTTTAACAAACCCATAGGGTGCATGCCGTCCATTTCTAGAGATATTTATTGGGATATGCATGCGGGAGTGATGCTTCAGTTCTTAGCAAGACCAGCTATGGTTTTCCTATGTACATTCACTAGAGATGTACGACGCTTCAGAAGGATATCTCCGATCCTTGTGCAGTAGTTCGGATTCAGCTTTCCCAAAGAGATCTACATTGAGATCCTACACAATTAGCGAATGTGCCTTAGTGGTTGTGATTGTATACCTATTATTATTGTGATGTACACTCACATACATCGCAGCTATGTGATTATTTATATTTCACACCTTAGACATTAATATATTACCAGTGGATTTTGTAATAGAAATGGTTTGGCTATCATAAGGTAAAACCCATCTGTGTTTACGAGATACCCTTATTTTGAAGGGTTTAAGATATAATAAATTAATATGATTTTAGCTTCTCACGCTAGTGTACCAGACTGATTTGGGTGTTATTGTTTTAATGCTCGGGTGAGCTCGAGTATGTTTCTTGATTTAGCCGTGGTTCATTGGAGCTCTCGGAGAGGAGTTGGATGATTTTCTACCATACTTATTTTCCACCGCATTACTTGATTTGTATCTATCAGCATTTGTGAGGATAGGTTGTTATAACTTTCTAGACTGATGATAGGTTAGTTAACTCTGATTAATGTATATATATAAAGATTTTCTTTTTGATAAAGACCTTTTAAGATATTATATATTATCATTCTGCATGTGAGATTCTGATATTGTGTTCTCTTCTTCCTTGTTCTATTTCATTTTCTTTTATTTTACCCTAACAATTCATTTTTCTGACACTTGAGGGCTCGGCACGTGAATACCATGGATGTATTAGTGTCGACGTTCCGGAGTCAAAAAGGTGTGTAACAACCCGCATATTTCACGATTGTATATTTAAATGTTTTATTTAAATATAGCATCGTTAATCGGAATAAAGTCCGAAATATTACGTTTTGTAAATAGTCGAATTGGGACTCGAGACCACTTCCATTGAGTCCAAAATGACGTTTACAACTTTTTTGAGTATAAACATCGATATGTTTGGAGTTGAGTAGAATTTTGATATTTTCATTTAGGGCTTTGGGTTTGGGTTTCAGCCCACCGACTCATCTAATACCCTAACACTCCATTCCCTCTACTTTCATTCTATTATTTTCCTAAGACTCTCAAGTTAAAGGAAAAATGGGGGAAGAGAATGGGAAATAGAAATTCCAAACCCTAGTTTGATTTGGAAACTCAAGTTCTTGCTCCAAAATTAAAGAGAAGCTTAGGTAAGCATCCTCTTCATCTTCTCCATCTCTATCTCTCTCCAATTTCAGAAATTTCCTATAACCTAATTTAGGAAGTATTTGCTTATAATCTTAGATTGGAGCTTCTAGAGTTGAAGTTGAAGAGGAATTGGCCTTTCCTTTGTTTTAAAGCTTCTCATTTGTGTTTTTGAGTTTTAAAGGTGAGTTTTTGAACTCACATCTACGTCTATAGCTTTCTTTATTGTTAGGTATGAATTCCTAACATTTGTGTATGTTCATTTGCTTTTGATTTGAATTGATTTGGTGAATTTTCCAAATTTTGGTGTTTTGGTCCAATTTTACGAAAATCCTTCTATGGATGTTTGGACATTGATATTTGGGGTGTATCGAAGAGCCTTTAAGCCTGGGTTGTCGCTTGGCATAAATCCCTAGTCGTTGTTGCTCGTCCGATCGCTTCCGAAACGAATTGGCCATCATTGGCCTAGGTTTATTCTATGCCTGAGCTTCAGCTCAGACGTCTGGTATAAGGATTAGACGTCTGAGGCTGAGGAATAAATATTCCAGACGTTCAGCTCAAACGTCTGACCTTGCTTTCGAGATGTCTGGGAGATCCAGACATCTGAGCTTGCTTCCCAGACGTTTGGGTGTTCTGGAATATAATTTCCAGTACCTCAGTTTAGACGTCTGATTTACAGGGTCAGACGTCTGGTTAGGGTTCAGACGTCTGCCTTGTAATTTCAGACGTCTGGAATCTTTCTGGATTATTTCCAAAGAACAAATCCAGACATCTAGATTCTAAACCAGACGTCTGGAACTGTGCATTTTCCCTATTTTGGGCTGTTTTGTGTGGATTTCCAATATTAATTGATTTTTGTCGATCCGGTTAGTTGTTATCACTTATTATCGACTTTTATGACTTCTTTCTTTGGATTTTTGGGAATATCCATTTGATGGATTTAATATCGATTTCTATGGTTTGATTCACGTCTTCGTATGTGAATTTTTGGTGATTGATTGTTTCTACAATCATTTCTGTGGTTTGTCACTTTAAAATACAAAGGTTTCTATACTAGTAGTAAATACTCAAACTCTTTCACAAAAACGATTTCAACACTACTTTTAAATACAAAGCTCGCTTTTAAAACCGTTTTCCAATCTATTAGTATATACAAACCTTTACCTCATTCGTATGAGAAATCTAATTAAACGGCTTAGCAAAATAAGTGGTATGAAACGCTTGCGTTTACTTTGTCGGTTAATTCTTAGACTTGTTCGATTGAAATCTTGTGACAATCTTCGAGTGGAAATCTACAATTTGTTTGTAAATATTTAAGTTATGCCAATGGTTATGGGACATGAAGCTAAACTCATCTATTTACTAGCTTAGTGTATTTGACACTTCTTATTGATCAATGGTGATCATTTAATGATTTAGACTAGCGATGTGCGATGTCTCTTTGTCCGCGTAGGGGACTACACCCCGTTTTGTTGAGCTTCGTCTCATTTTTATGGGCTAGCGACCCATGGTCTTTGTACCGGTCGTGGAGCATTCAGGTCGATAAGTCGGTGCATGGGGCATATCTTTTGAGGTGCATCGATGTTCGATTAGGCATGGGGTGTATCTTTTTAGGTGCATCGATGTCCGACTAGGCATGGGGTGTATCTTTTTAGGTGCGTCGATGTTCGACTATACATGGGGCGTATCTTTTTAGGTGTGTCGATGTTTGATTAGGCATGGGGTGTATCTTTTTAGGTGCATCGATGTTCGACTATACATGGGGCGTATCTTTTTAGGTGTGTCGATGTTAGATTATACATGGGGCGTATCTTTTTAGGTGTGTCGATGTTAGATTATACATGGGGCGTATCTTTTTAGGTGTGTCGATGTTAGATTATACATGGGGCGTATCTTTTCAGGTGCGTCGATGTTCGACTGTGCATGGGGCGTATCTTTTTAGGTGCGTCGATGTACGCTTCATGGGATAGCGACCCATTTGTGATACACGTGTTGGTGAGTTTTCATGCTCCCATTTGTGATAGGCCTCCCCCTTTGTGATTTCTGGATTTTTGGTGGTTGATTTCTAGAATTTGTGTTTCACCAATTTTCTTGGATTGCATTGATAAGCTTTATCAATATTTTGTGTTTTGGTGAATAATTCAAAGAATATGACATTCTTTTTGGTGTTTGAGAATATTTGAGATATTGTATGATTTTTGTTGTTATTTGATGTATACTTGTCACGGTATGGCATTATTGATATCATACGTTTTTGTGATATCTCTTATCCTATCTCATTTTATCTGATACTTATAGCTGATCCGTTTATTATTTTCTTCTTAAATAATACTCGGGTCAGACCGAGGTATTTCAGGTGCTCCTGCTTGACTTCTTATCAGGTTCCTTCACCTGACTTTTGGCTAACTACTTTAGCATAGTAGTTTTTGTTAGTATACATTTGAGATAGAGACTCCTTGTTGTATACTTATTCTTTTGTCCAGCACTTTCATCTATTCTTTTGTGATGTAGTGGATCTTGTATGACCACTATTTTGATATACACTTCTATGTGATATATTCATATCTGTTTCCACCTTTGTGATATGAATATCTGTGACTGATTTGTGTTATGTTTATTTCTATATTTGTTTCCGAAGGCCTCATAGCCACTGTATGGTAGCTTTGACTCTGTATTTGATATGTCGGATTTCCTCTTGAAATGAAATGTAAGTTATATTATCTAACATATCGGTACTCACACAAAGCAATTACACAGATGGTCGCTCCTCAACAACCTTATTCTTCGTGCTAGTCGACGGCATTACCCCGTAGTGTCCTTGGCTAGTGTGAGTATATAGGTGGGGCTTCACAGCTTGGTATCAGAGCCAAACTTCGGAATAATGTAGAATAATCTAGCAAGGATCATTGTCCTAAGTCTTTCTTAGGAATCGTGCCATAGGATTTAATTCGAGTCTTCGTACCGTTCTATCCTATTTCTTTTTATGATGCCTTGTTTTATCAATCAAGTTTGTTTGATATTCATTCTGAGAATAACCTTTTTCCTCTTCTTTCTTTCTTAAAGAAGAGAAATGGTTAGACCATGCCGTCCTAGCGGCGGTCAATCTAGTGCTACTCCTCAGGATGGAGTATTTATGTCTGCTCAACAACTTTTAGATCTTGTGAACAATGCCCAAGCTGCTGGACCCGTTCTAGTGCCTACTCATCCTAAATCCAAGTTTGCACGCTTGTGCAGAGATTATACCGCTTTGGGTGGAAGGCCATTCAAAGGTTCCGAAAACGTTATAGAAATCCAAGCTTGGCTTAGATCATGCACTACTACAAAACAGGCCATTTGCATCGGTTGTTTACCCCCTTTGCATTAGTTCAACAACCGATGCATATGCAACCGATGCAACAGGCTTAACACTTTTGCATCAGTTCTGAAACCGATGCAAAAAGGTCCTTTTTGCATCGGTTGTTACTAACAACTGATGCAAAATATCATGGTTGGTTGCTTGGACACAGCCCCCATGTTGCATCGGTTGTAATGAAAACCGATGCAACAAAGGAACTTGTTGCATCAGTTTTTTATAACAGCCGATGCAAACTAATCCCTCTATTGCATCAGCTGTTTATACCTAATGCAAAAAAGCCATTCTCAGAAACCATTATTACAGTACTCAAATAGACTCTATATATATATATTATTGATTATAACAAACAATTATTGCATGCAATATTACAATCATTCAAAATTAAATTTGAAGGCAAATACAAACTGAATAACATAATACCAAAATAAACATCGCAAGTTCATACAACCACTTTCAACAAATTCATATCACTGCATATACCCAATACATTTCATTGTCTCTGCCAATACCATCCTCTATCAGAACAGCAACTTCATCCACCAATCATCAGCTGATTACAAGGCATGCCATCACCATCAATATCCATTCTACATCATCAGTTCCACAACCCACTGTCAACACTTCATCACTTCAATTCAAAACCCACTGTCAACACTTCAATTCTGCCTGCCTTCTGTACTTTCAACACCTGCAACACATTTCACCAGAGAACAACAATCCAACATTCCCACTACTACCCTACAGTTCAACACCACACTGCATATTTCACTGCACATACCTGATCACCATAAACCCCCACACAACACCCTTGTCCGATCAACTCCTACTGCTCCAAATTGCATACAACCACTATCTCAAACAAACCACAACATCATCACCCTGCCTGTCACACTAGTTCCCTACCTTCCATTATTGCATTCCTTCAATATCACAAAACAACTCACCACATAACCATCTACTGCTCCTCCACCTGACCATATCATTACTGCTTCAACCAATAGTCCACAACCGAACTCGCCTGAAGCTATACCCTCGAACTCGGGACATCCCAATCGAGCAATTCGTCCTGCTTCATTCAAATCGCAAACCCACAAGAACTCTGTCACCATACCACCACACTCACATGTCTTCCTCTACAACCACATCACTGGAAACTAACTGCTTCAGAACCTCATCAGCTCTGTCACTATATTTTATTAACAATCGGAATCCACTTTACGTAAATTGTTTATGTTTGAAGTATTTAGTGAGTATGTGGGACATCTATATAGTAACTTGATAACTCTGATGGTAATAGAAGAATTGGGGCTTGCTTTGAACCACTTTAAGTAATATATCAAGTATAGGACATATAAATAATTTATTATATAAATCAGAAAGTAGGTTAACAAACAAACTAGAATTAGTTGACAACCAAAACAATAATGTCCACAGATAATATTATTCTATTGTCAATGAATTGAATGAACCATAACAAACTATATAACATAAGCTGTAGCATACATATCTGAGGTGAATTTTATTCACAACTCTGAATTTTAGGACTAGATTGCAAGGGGGGAAAATGGCAAATGGAAAATAAAGGATTTATATACCTCAACAAGCCAATCAGTTAGAACACCCTCATGCTCTGAGTAATATCGTTTTGCACTGTTTCAATGAAGTTCGTAGTATTTTAGGACTAGATTGAAGATTAGTGAATGGTAGATGTATGAACATACCATGTTCCTACAATGAATGAGCAAGTAGCCATCTCTATTCATTCGTCTATATTCATTCGATAAATTTAAACATAAATCTGGATAAAGTTCTCATGTGTTATCGCTATCTGAAATTCATATGTGTGATAGAAGAAACATGATTACATGATTCTTTTACATTTGAACTGAAAAAAGTAGTACAATTTATATAGAGAGGGCATCCACTGCAAGTTTTCAGCATTTCTCAAATTTCCAGTCAATAGTATCGATGTTTGATAATACCAAAATTATTGCCATGACAGCCACTTGGTAGACTATGTTTTGGTACTAGGTAGACTATGTTTAGGAGATTAATGAGGAGAAAAAAAACATAGTATGGTGTTTGTTGAGTGATAAAAATTTAAAATGTATTCTTCCATTTCGTCTCACTCACTAAACCAATAAAGACAAGTGTTTTGTTGACACTGTGAATTTGATAAACCTTGAAAGTAATGCTTAGATTGCAAATGATCAAAGAAAAAACTGAAACATCCCACTACATCAAAGTTATGAATCTTTTGATTCAGTACTTAATATTTGATGTATATATTACATGATACATGCATACATCATTTTTTTATAGTTGCAACTTTATGGGTATCAAATAAAAGGATGAATCAAATTTTTGATATATTTTTCCGTACCAAACCTGCTTTTAATTAGTATTAGCATAAAATAAAATGAAATGCATCATATTTTAAAACTACAGAGTTAAAACCTTTCCATAACATTACTCTTTAGCCAGTGGATAGCTTAATTCATCCCCTGAATTTAGAAATAGCTTCAAACAAGAAGCCTGCCAAAGAATTAGGACAACCTCCAAAAACGACATAATAAAACAGTGTAAACACTGTAACCCATGGTGTGAAGCATCTAATAGAGGGGATGTTACTGCTTTATACCTGGGTCATGTCAATAAGTAGCAGATGCATAAATACTTAACTATCTGTTGTCCAGTTCTAGCGGTTTCCATGTATTTATGTAGAATATTTGTGGAGGAGCTCATCTTGATGCACAACTTACCGCGCCTAGAGTGGGAGGAGCCAGAAGTTCTTCACCAATTTGATGTATCATTCCATATAACTTACTAAAACAGTTCGATTTGGATTTGCTTTCATCTCCTTCTGATAATGAAGGCACTAGCTGAATGCAACATACAGCTTGATGTGTCACGTATATTACAGTATTACTAAAGAAACCAGTAATTTTGAGTTCAAAATAAATAATAGACATACCGCTTGTTCATAATCTGCAACTCCGTTGCTTGTTCCGATTTGTGTATGATAAATTTTGCCTGATTTTTTTATCAAACCGAATGAATGCGTCCATATGAAAAAATCTCCTAGCTGCATATTTAACAAATCAAAGTGTTAATAAAATATTAAAACTATGTTGTGGTGATAAATGATAATAGAATCTTACTGCCATAGAGAATGAGACGTAGGAAAAACTGTCTATGCTGCAAATCTCACTATCGCCAAATGGGCTGCCTGGTTCTTTGCAAACAGCTGGAACGATTACCAAAAGTAGATTTCCCAGGTTTCCTACAAAGTTTGTCATGGTGAGAAATATATTGAACAGTAGGTTTCTATGATATTATATGTTAAATATGTTTTTGAAATTCATACCTGCGGAACTTGTAGCTATTATTATTCCCTCAAGATGCTTTTCTGGCTTCAAAATCTTAACTACAATCCATCCAAGAATCCCTCCAGCTAAAAATGCGATTCCAATATTTGCAGGCATAAACCACCTAATCATATGCATTCAAATGATGGAATTAACAATTTGAGCAATGAATGGACTGGCTATAAATACTATTACTGCTCACCAAGATATAATGTCTTGAAAAGTTATGGATTTTGCCAAGTTTGCAAACATGAGAGAGATGGAGTAAACACGGTAAAGACAATCTGTTTAGCATCATAATATTTGAGTTATTTTGTTCGTTAATTTATACGACAACGACGATGATGATTCATTGCATCATTATTTAATCAAAATTATTACCCTATTCATGTCTCTTCTTGCGCTTGCAGTTAAGACATTGCTGTAACTAGTGGCAAGATATGCTCCAAGCAGACCAATTAGTAGTACTTGTAAACTTGAAGATGATGCCACAATAAATAGAGACCAAAATCCCATCTATTACTTTGTTTTAGGAAAAAATAAACAAAAAGGAAAAGGGATCTTGGTTTTAATGAACTTCCGAGCTTTTTGTAATTTGACTTCTACTTTACGATTGTAGCTCCAAGATTATTAGGTTACCCCTGATGTACAAAAGTATATAATGGCGTCAAATTCCAATAACTTCTTGAATTTTACACTACACATACGTGCCCATTGATTCATTTACAGTTCCAGTCATGGACAGTTCAGATAATCAAATTCAAGGATTATCATTAGCCATGCGGTTTATTAGCTATGAGACATCAAATTCCACTATAAGTCATGTGTGACTTGGGTTTTTTAAAATACAGACTATGTTTTGCATGGAGGCATGAAGCCTCATAATGGCAGATGTCGAGTTGGGCAACACATATTGACAGCTTACTCTGCCGTAGAAGTGGTATTCATGATGTTGACAGGCAACAGAGGGGATTGTACACTAATATTAAATAAGCATGTACCAATTTGACGCTAACTATGAATTTTCCTATGGGTTACTGTTTAACGTGTAAATTTAGCTGTACTAAGCCTTTCTGTAATAAAGAGAAATTTGCTTATATCTTTTCTTGCACACGTACTGGTTTGTCTAATGATGATACTTTAAATATATCTCATTCAAATGCATAAATTTCTGATGATGTCATAAATAATGGAAAATTTCTCAATAACAATTCAACTTCTAATAATTTAGTAAAATTTTCTGTAAACTCTAATTTGCCGAGTTGAAACTCGCAAGTTTACCGTTGATACTTGTTCTCACCATTCTGGGCCTTGCGCTAGACAGAAAGCTAGCAGAAAATTTACTCATGAGCTTGAAATCTTTGAATTCAAAGCCACTAGAATGTCTACTGTTGTTTAGAACCCTACTCGAAATTTTTTAGTAAGCTGGTTTAACGGATCTCAGAAAAGAAAGAGATCTAAGACTAGTGGTTTGAGTTCTTTACGCTATGACTTGAAGAACTTAAATATTTCTGACTCTTAATGCATTTTTTAACTTGGAATGTTATGGGAATTAATTCCCCCAATAACAAATGGATGTCATCAACTTCTATAGAAAGAATAGCCATTGCTCTTTTGGGAAACAAACTAAATAATTCTAGCACTGAAAGGTTTGCTTATAGATTAAACATTATGTTGTTTTCGTTACAGGATTGCTAAGTGTACTAGCTTAGCATGCACAATCGTCCATGCTTGCTCTATGATTTTTTAACCTAGAAAGTGTGATCTGATTTTTTTATTTTTTATTTTTTAATCAAAAGGATGAATCAGGCCATATATGAAAGAAAAAGAGAGAAAGAAACATGTTTAGAATCCTCAAAAGCAACTTAATTTCTAAAATCTCTGAAAATCAATTAATTAATTTCAAACATATCAAGATGATATGATCAAGTTTCAAAGTTGAATAAAAATAAAAACTCCTAAACCTACAAAATGAAAGTAGAACGTACCATTATCAAATAACATTCACTTCACTTACTGCTACAACCTCCTTACTGCTGCCTTCTACCACTTCAACACAGCAACAAACATCACCACTCACCATTTCACCCCATGCATTCACAGTTCAACCAGCCCCCTGCATTCACATTAAAACTGCACCATCATCCTCTGCCCTCACAACATCTCAAACCACAACTTCTTCCCCTCTGTCTGTTACATCACAGTTCTATATTCCTTACTGCAACTACAACTCTCTTTGCTTACAACTAAAACTACCTTGCTTACAACTCACTTCTCTGCCATAATCATCAACTGCCTCCTCTACACATTACATAATAATATCTCAACCCATATCATCAACACTACTTACAAACAATCTATATCAACCCACAACAGCAACTCCGGTTTCAACATCTACCCAAACCACTGCCATCACAAAACTGCCATCAACAACCACTATACCCACCATATAAACCACCAGAGAGCTTCCACTTTCAAACTTCTTCACTGACCACTGCTACTCATCAAACAATTCCACCATCTACCTCCCAAATCGCCGTGACCCAAAGCAGCTTCCAACACCTCAATCACTTGCCATCAATTAAACGAACCAATCGACTTGACGCCTCAATCGCCTGCAATTCAAACCGCCAACCTTCCCTCACCACAATTCGCCTTCGAACCCGTGATGCGTGAACCCCCTTCGCCACAAAAATCACGCAACCAAAATTGAGAACAAACCACCACTGTCAACCTCCTCCCACGACCACAACTAGAACAACAACCGAACAAGGAAATCCAATCACCCGAATCAAATTGCTTGAATCTGCGGCGAGCAGTGCTTGGATTTTAGCTTGAAGACTAATAGCAGACGTTAATTAGCAGCAAAAAAACCCATTTTAGCATCTCGTTTAATTTGTTGAAGAAGAAAAAAAAGTAAAAAATAAATTTTCTGGCACCGACGATTCTGAGGTGGAGAAAAAAAAAATTGGACTGGGTTATTGAGGAGGAAGGAGCACATTTGTCCAAAGTAGTAACTTTGGAGCCAATTTTTCATTATTTCCCACCTAAATTTCATATTGCCATCAACATGTAGTTGCATCGGTTGACATAAAAACCGATGCGACTAAAACTATTTGCATCGGTTGTTGGTGAGAACTGATGCAAATTTGATTTTTTTATTACCTATTACTTTTCACGTACCAATTGCATCGGTTATTAAGATAGAACTGATGCAAATAGTTCTATTTGCATCAGGTTTTACTTCAACCGATGCAAATGAGGCGAAGCAATATGCACTTTTTGTACTAGTGATGCGATCACATCTTTTCCCGCATGAATCTTGTGGATCTACATCGAGTCCAAGTGGCTTCTAGCATGCTCCAAGAAAGAGCATTAGATTGGTATGAGCTTCTGATCTCGGAGATTATTGAAGCGGATCTTACTTGGGAGCAATTCCGGGAAAGATTCAAATTGAAGTTTGTGCCAGAGGCTGAAAAAGTAACTTTAGCCCGACGCTTTATTGACCTTGTTCAAGGTGAATCTTCTGTGACGGATTACGTCGCATCTTTTGAATCTCTCTCTAAATATGAGGTCGAATATATTAATACCCCATTGAAGAAAAATCAGAGATTTGTCTATGGGTTGAATAAGAACCTCAAAAAGCCTTTGCTTCTGAAACTAGAAGTTTCTTTCGATCAGCTTGTAGATATCGCTCTTCGACTTGAAGAGGCCGATAAAGAAAGTGATGTTGAAGTTGTGGGTGCCAAACAGAACTTCAACAATAACACAAAGAGGCCTATTAAGTTCAAAGGTCCCAATCCCAACAAGAAAGGGAAGCAAGAAACTTTGGTACCAAAGTGTAACGACCCATAAATTTTGATTGGTTTTAATAACGTATTTAACCGAATTTTGTGAAAATTTTAAATAATTGAATTTTGAAATAAAAATTTAATATTTGAATTACGTATAATTAATTATAGCAAATGGTAAATTTTCCATTTATAATATTGAAGTTATTTTATGGTATAAATTTTATTCAAACTCAAATCAGTTAACAATTGGCGGTAATAAAATGTTTTCCAAACATGAATATTTTTATACAGTAAATTTCTAATTCTTCTTCTGAGTAAGATGTCATCTTTCGTTTTTCCAAATTTGGACTTCAACTGCTCCGTTTATCTTAATTCTGGCAAAATAGCAGCATTTCTGGTACCGATTATCGACTTTCGATCGGATGATCGTACCACTAGTATCTGTATACCGTTTTGATCGTCACGTCGTGCTGATCTCTATGGTATATTTATTTCTGTATTTTGAGGTCCGATACGCGATGGAAGCAATAAAACGGTGCGTCGTATCGGTACCTTAAATTGTGACTTTTAACTTATTATCGTTTTCAAAGTTGAAACTTGCGGTCCAGACAATTAATTGCTTTCAATTCTCAGCTGAATCAAGGCTTGTGACCGTTGTCATTCTTTCACTTTATATTTAGTCTACCGGCTACTTTATTTCTACTGTTCACTTTTATTTGCTTTTATTAATTTATAAACTCTCGTGCCTGATGCTCTTCCCTATATTCCATAGATATAAATCTGGTTCATCTACCCTTTCATTTTCTTCTCTGTCATTTACAAAATGAGCTTTTCTTTCTTCTATTTTTTTCTTTTTCATGTAGCTCGCCTTTACCCAAACTTCCGGCCAAACTCCTCCACCCCGCTCTCCTCCTCACAGTCCGCGCCTATGGCCACAGCCTCTTCCCGAGCACCGCCAACCACCCACGCGGCCTGCACCACAACTTCCCGCCTCATCAAGGATTCACCACCATGCTCTGTCCCAGATCCGTGACCCGCATCTCACCCTCCCCTCTTCCGACCTTGCTTCGCCATCAGTGTAACGACCCGTAAAATTTCAACTGTTTTAATAACGTTATTAAGTGAAATTTTGCGAAATTTTAAATGATAAAATTTTGAAATATAAATTTGATATTTGGAATGCGGTTAGTTAAACATAGCAACTGGTAAATTTTCGTCCGAAAATATGAAAGTTTATTTCGCGCGTAAATATACTTTAATTTAATCAGTTAAAAAGCGTTGAAAATAAAATGTTTCCGAAACCTAAATATTTTTACATATAAAAATTCTAAAACATCTTCTGAGCAAGATGTCAGTTTGTCATTTTTCCAAATTCGGACATCTTTGGCTCCGTCGATCTTTATTTTCAGCGTTTTTCTTGCATTTTCCGCTGGTAGAAAATTCGAATTTTTATAATTCGATCGTACCACTGATATCCGTAGGCCGTTTTGATCGTCTCGCTATGCCAACCTCCGTGGGATATTCAGTTGTTTATTTTGAAGTTCAATATTCGCCGGAATCAGTAAAACAATTACTATATCCGCAAACCGTTTTAACCCTTTGTTTTCTATCTATTCAAGTATCCACGGTGTAAAACTAATGGTCCTTACCCATAAATGTTTACATGGATTAGTGGGTGACTTTTGCTATTTCAAACTGTTGGTTTTGTGGCCCATCACCTCAAATTTATATCCTTTGGCTTCCTCTTTCCCTCTGGTTTCATTTTTGAAGAATAAAGTTTAATGTGTCTTTTAATACAGGTTGCTTTATAGCCTGGCAGCCTACGTACTCTTGACATTCCACCATTTTAAATTGAATAGCCTTAGTTTTGCAATTCCCAAAATTTCAGCCAGACTGTTGATATTACTTTCATTTTTGGTTTGTTCAAAACTCTTTTTCCAACTTAGCATACGTTTATATTTCGCCTGACTCCTCCCTTTCCCCATATCTTCTCTTCTTTCTTCTAATTCTTTCTCCTCTACTCACTTCATTTTTTCTACAAATTTGAACTACAAAGAAAAAAAATAACAACAAAAATTTATTCGAAACATCTTTGCGTTCCACCTCCACCCTGACCATTTCATCTACCCTCTGTCCACTTGCTCCTCTTCCTCATCCACATCATCCAACACCTCCCTCTCTCACTCAAGTCAGCCTGGGCATACAAAAAAAAGGAAAAAGCATCCCAGATAGCATCTTCTACTCCCAGAGAAACCATCCGCCTTAGCTACCGCACCACCACCCGAGCCAGCGATCTCTTCCCCTTCAACTGGCCGAGCTTCAACTGCTCCTCTTCTCGGCCGAAGTTTCCCCCTCTCCACCTCCTATCTGCCATGAAAACCCGCCACTCACCCTGACACCGCCATCCCCTGGCAGCCTTTCTACCACTCGAGCCTGTCGCCTTGTTTCCTTGCCTTGAACGCCAACATCACGCTCGGCCTCGTCTTCGCATGCAAGTGCCGCAGCTGTTTTTACATAAATAAGGTATATATATATATTATAGTGTTCTTCCTACATATGTTATATACATATAATGTCTCGACGTGTGTATATAGTGTATATATGATAGTATATATAGTGTTTTGCTAGTACATATATATAAGGTTGTTAAAGGTTTATGAAACCTATGTTATCAGTGTTTGCAGGTATAAGAATTTTATATAGGTTACTACTTTGTCTTCTTTTGTTTTACTTTACAGTATTATATCTATATATGTCTTATACTCATACGTTTGTTTATAGGTTCTGTTTTAAGTGCATATATAGAGTTCTGTAAAGTTTATATACATATATTCATATATTTGTTTTATACGTGTATTTGTATATATGTAGCATAGACCAGTTTTATATATATACATTTAGATATACAAGTTATATATGTATTAATTTTATGTATACTACTTATGATCTGTGTTTAAATAACGATTTAAAATTTTGTTTAAAGTATTATGTTGTTGAAATCTATTCTATTTATGTATCTATTGGTACAGTAGGTATTTTTAAATGTATTACAGTTTATTATAGGTTAGTTGCATGTTTTATACAAAGCTTTGGTTTCTATTTGTATATATATAGATGTATGAAACATCGGTTTTATTTTCATAACAGGTGTAATCTTTACCTGAGTTGTTTTTGAAATATATAGGATCCGCTGTATAGTATATTATTTGTATATATATATCTATTTATAAAATACATCTAGCAGCATGCGCAGTATATAGATATGTTATAAAGTATGTTTACTTTCTATAAATTTACTATGTATACAAGTTACATGTCAGTTTAAAATTATAGTATATATTCTTTGTTTTAATGCGTGTTTCAAAAATTTGTAGCTTATATAAATTATACTCTGTGATCTATACAAGTTATAAGCTCTATTTTTCTGTATATAAATATAGATCCTGTTTAGAAATATTGTTTTAGTATGGGCTTTAAATATAATATATAACTCTGGTTTTAATACTTGAGTTTAAGATGTTGAAATTGAAATTTCATGTTTTGTTAATATTTCTTAAATAAAAATTGTTGAAATATATATAGTGAAATAATAATGTATATATATTTTTAGTAAAAAAAAATTGAAAATTTGATTTGATTCATTCTCATCGATTCTTATCTATCAGCTTTGTCCATCAAAATCTGCTTTCAGCTTACTTCACTTTGAGATTGTCGTTTGGATTGTTCGATTTTCTAGATCGTGATCCAATTCGTAGTTGGTTGTGCTTCAAACTTCTCTAGCCTCGAAAGGTGAGCAATCACTCACGATTAACACTCTTTTATTTATTAAATCTGATTTCAATTGAAATGACAAATGAAATATGCTGCTATTGGATATTTACACTGTTATTACCTGTATCAGTTAACCTATGACATCTGACGCTATTATCTGTTATATATGCAATGATAATCCAGTTTTGGTTGTTAAATGATTGATTGTTTGATGTTTACAGTTGGACGTTAAATTGTTAATGATGTAAGTGATAAATAATTTGAAATTGAAATTAACGTAGGATAGTTAGATTTGATATATGTGTTAAATTTGATTAAATGACATTTGTATAATATGACCCCTTTAACTGTTAAATTTATTGACACGTAGGATTTGTTTAATTACATCTTGAACCACTGAATGTATGTTGTTAAATTGATGATGGATGAAATTGTAATAGATGAACAGTGAAAACCGTAATGTAATAATCTTTAATCTACATGAAATGATAGTGTAGATTCTAGAGATGATTATATTAATTCGTACAAATAGAAATGCGAATTAATATGGTTATTTCGGGATTATTTGAATTGATTATTGGATTGCTATTGTTTGTTGTTATTACTTGTTTATTTACTTTGACACCATCCCAGTTATCACACTGCAAGTTCCCTTTGCTATGTTTTGATTTTTGAATTGAATTGGAATCGGGTTGAAATGATAAATACCCAAATTGAACTTTGACCTAGGATAGAGAATTAAATAAAACCCGATTGGTCAATAATTTGATTTAAAAATAAACGAAGATTTTATTTGAATAAAGAATATGGTTTTGAAATGAAGTTGAAATTTGAATTTTAATGAAAAAAAAATGTTAATATTTAATAATCTGAAACAAAATATTAACAATGTAATTGATGAAAGAATGTTGTTAAATTTGAGAAATGATTGAATTAAGTTGAAATTATTAAACTTTGAAATGATTTAATAATTAAGTTTGAAATGATAATTAAGTTTGAAATTATTAAACTTTGAAATTATTTAATAATTAAGTTTTGAATTATTTAATAATTAAATAAGATTGGATTATTTAATGATTAAATTGAATTGAACTCTTTAATAAGTAAAATTGAACTTTTGAATAAGTATATTTTTACTTCGTAAATAAATGAAATTGAGTTCTTTATTAATTATGTCTTGGAAAATATTTAAGTAAGTAAATAAGTGAATTGAATTTCTTTAACAAGAAATAAAATGTGATTTATTGAAATTAATGTAAGACTTGAAATTAAAAGAATTTGATTTGATGAATTTAATTTAATTTAATTTGTAAGTTTTGATATAGTGAAGTTGAATTTAAATAATGGATTTAATGAATTGGAAATTTAATAGAAATTGTTTTGAATGACAAATTTACTTAACGAATATTGAATGAAATTGATAAATGAATTTAAATTGATTTGAATGTTAAATTAAGTTAATTTAAATGATTTCGGAATGAAACTGATATACGAACTTGAATCAATATTTGAATTGTTTTAAATAAAATTGAAATTGAATTATAAGATTTTGAAATTATGAATTTGGATGTTTTGAAACGTAAATTATTGGAAATTGGTTTTGAAAGACAAATGAAATGTTGATTTACAAATTCTATTTGAAATTGAATTTGATTTGGTTTTGAAATATATTAAACGACTAATCGGTGAAATAATTACGGAAGTTATTAAAGAGACCGGGATCGGATATGGACATACTCTCTGTCGATACCGAAAACCACTTTAATAACTGTAACGTCTCGGATTTTCGCGTTCGAAAATCGGCATCCGTACTTCACCTTGTACTAGAATGTCGTAGATTCGACCGTTCAAATCCGATTCGCCGGAGCTTATAACACAGTAAGTATAACAACACAGCGGAAGAAAAAGAATACAATGATATCATATACAACTCCAATGAATACAATATCCAAAATGATATACAACAATTATATCAATGTGATACAACAATATCAGAGATAAATAATGATACAGCGGAAAGCAGAAATGATAACTCCAGCAGCGGATAGAATGTCTCCAATAGAATGCTCCAAGATAAGCAACGTCAGTCCATGAACTCCAAGAACTGAACTAGCTCCAAATAGTCTACTAAACCTGAATATCTGCAAAACCCAACTCTAGACTGCCTGTGTGGAAACTAGTGGGCACCCACAGTTTAGGAAGGGAACAATAAACTCCGGGTCAGTCATGGGACTGGTGTGAGCAAACAAAAACAGTTTATCTTTAAACAACAACAAAGGATTTTAAACATTGAAATCCGCAATGCTTTTGGAAAATGAAACTACCATAAGGCCTCCCGCACACACACACAATGCAAACGCAGAATCGGAGGAGATTTCTCCTTATGATAGTCAAAGATGCTTACTACGCAAAATCATTGGATTATTATTACTAGTGCATAATGAAGAAAAACATTTCGAAAATATAATATCAATCTTAGCCAACATACAACCATTGTTGTATGTCTACTATAACTACTATGTACAGTAGCAGGTTACCGCCACATTCCATAGTAGGTAATACAACTAAAACCGTACAGGGTTCGTATTGTTTCTTTGGATTTCCAACAAATGGTCAGGCTAAGGAACTTCCTTACCGAAATGGAAACGCCTCTGGAAAGACGCCCCGGATCCTAACCGGATCTCTGCAAACAAAAGGCCGACGCTACCTCACGCTGTACAGCTGTAACTAGGTAACTAACACACGAGTCATGTCATCCCCCGGTCGTTACCGACCTTTATCCGAGCGCTCGATAACCAACATCACACATAATAAATAAAGTGTATCCACATGAGTAAGTATCTGGGCTCCATACCATGATACCACCCTTTTATCCAGAAGGAAATGACATACCCTAGGGGCGCTACCCCTACAAACCTTTGTCGCAACATTCCTGTTTCGACCATTACCGGGTTGTGAGGCTCGACGAAGTCTCATCCACAAAGCCACGCTTTTTCACAAAGCCACGCTTTTTCACAAAGCCACGCTTTTTCACAAAGCCACGCTTTTTCACAAAGCCACGCTTTTCACAAAGCAACGCTTTTTCACAAAGCACGCTTTGACCAACAAATGATCATCAGCACTTCGTATGCCATATTACCAAATTGGGAATGTATCACTAGTAACCATCAACTACATAACCTCTGAGCTCGTACGTCTCAGAGAAGGGTGTTAAGCTAAGAGAATAAATTCTCCGCCACCAACAGAAATGTATTTGATAGAAACCAGCTTTACATCTCAAAGTGTAATGTCAGACACACATCCATACAAGTCTGTTTCGGGTTCGAACAGAACCGAAGGCACTTCCAAAGAAGCCCTTGTAAATCCGGATAATTTCCTAATCACGTCCGGACTTCCCATCACAAAGGGTGATAAAATCTCTATACCGGGGACCAGTCGGTGCAGAGACATTCGACGAGTTGTCCTTTCATTTTCGAAAATATCCGGTCTTCACCACCGGTCTTCAAATGCTATCCATATACGTCGTATCACTATTCGGAATGGGTTATATGACACAAAGGTCCTCTCCCGGCTAAACCGAATAACGAGCGCAATTAAAAATCATATAGATACTGGGGTTTCAGTTAAATCATAGCTTAAAACCCAAAACTTTTCATTCGAATGGTAAAACAAATTACCATTTCCAATCTTTTAAACAAAAAGATTCAATTCAAAAATCTTCACTGGTTTAAACAATTTCCACACTTTTAATCTTTTAAACGAAAAGATTCAATTCACAAAGTTCGCCCCATTCACAAAGATTCATTCATAGATTTTCAAATCGATTTCCATTTCAATTTGATTAACTCGTTAAATCTTTAAATCAAGATTTAACTTATAGCTTTCAAAACTCGTTTCCAAAGATTCATTCATAGCCTTTCAAAACAATTTTATTTCAAGTTAGATTAACTCGTTCGGTCTTTGAATCAAAGACTCATTTCATAAATTTCAAAACATTTCAATTCTATTTCAAACTTGAAACCGTTCAACACAATTTGGAAATCCTTTACTTATGTGAAAGCTTTTACTATTTGAAAACAAATAGTTCCGTTTTGGAAAAACCATTTATATTTACACGAGTCAAAACCCTTGAATTGAATTCAAAATCCCAAATCAATACCTTTAAAATGGTTTAACCCATATATAACTTGTATAGCATCTTTAACCCCTAGTTTCAAATCATAGAATTCAATTTAAAACTTGAATTCAAATTTAAATCAAATTATTTAAATTTTCAAAACTCGATTAAGTTATTCAAAATAACTTTTATCTTTGAAACTCATTTCAAAAGCTTTTCACTTTAAACCCAAATTTCTAATTTCAAAATCAATTGAAATTAAAATTCAATTTCAAAAACATCAAATTTAAATTATCTGTGACTTAACTGATTTCCACGTGAAATCCATATTTGTGTGTGTATGGTGTAGTCCAGGGGTTTAACACAATAGTGCAACACAATGAATCATCACAGATCAAAATACATGATATAGTTGATAAGCGGTATAAGAACAACGCTTATCGTTCATCCACAGATCACAGATAATATACAGATGAGTAAACTACAGATCACAACATAAACCAAGATGTATCACAAAGCATCATATATCAAGGATATCAAACAATCAAATCATCCAATAGAATCCAAACGTCCATAAGTAAGATCAATTAATATCTGATTAAAATTAATTTATACCAGATTAATTACTTATGAATAAACTACAAATCTTGGTTAATTAATATTAATTAATTACAAATCATTTTGATTAATTATCCTTTAAATCATTTATTAACTAACCATTAATAAATTATCCTTAAATTAATTATCCTTAATTAATCACATTGATTAATTAGCCCTTAATTTATTATCTTTCCTTAATCACCTTCGTTAACTTATAATTCCTTAATTAATTATCTTAATTAATTAATCCTTAATTAAAAATCATCCCTTAATTACTTCTACCGATTAATTAACCATCAATTACTAATTTAATTAAGCTTTAATTAAAGATTTAATTAACTTTAAGTCATTCTTTAATCACGTAAATACTTTAAAAGATAAATAATTTATCTTAATTAAATCACTCGATTATCATTAAAATCTTAAATTTATAAGCTTCATAATTAATCATCATTAACACATAAGTTAGTTCCAAAGTTAAGGTTAATTAAAAACAACATTCCATTTTAATTAACTTTTTAATCACATTATACTTTAAGAATTAATTTATAAATGATGATCACAAAATTAAATAACTTAAATTTCCTTTCAAATAAATTTATTTAAACCTTTGCTACCCTTTTTTTTATTTTATAAAACTGTTTTTTTTTTCTAACCTCCCAGACCCGAGTATTTTCAATGTTTCCCCGAGCTCGACCCGGAGCAACTCGCTCCATCATTTCCTTCGAGTCAACCCTTCCTTTTCTCGTGCTCGAACTCGAGCCATTCTCTTCTTCCCCAAACCTGTAGAATTAACAGGCACGAACTATGTCGCGTGCACGTGCACCATCGCCGGAGCTACCTCCGACCTCTGACGAACTCCCCGACACGTCGCTCCTCATCGAAGCTCCAAAATTCGATCACCAGAACAATCGTTCGAGCGCCAAAACAAAAACGATCCATCAGATCCAAACTGCCCAAAACCGATCACCACATTGTCGTCTCGTCACCACTGCACATGCCACCGGAGTCGACCCAATTCCGACCACACGTCGACAACAACCCAAGCAACCATTTCCCGAAGTCTCGTGAAGCTCGATAACGAATAGGAATCGCTCTCGCCACACTCACAGACATGTCCAAAAGCTCATACAAAACCCTAATTCGATCCCATTCCTTTGATTTAAGAAATAGAAAAATTCTTTGACAATTTTCTCAACATCAATGATGTTCGAACAAGCTTCGAACAAATTTTCATGATTTTAAATGGGTTCAAATGTTAGAAAATGGGAAAAATGCAATTTTCATTCAAATTCAAACTACTCTGTGAATTCAAAACTAAAAATCTCCGTTTTTCTTTTAAAAATCCTAATTTGCAAAGTAAATTCGAATTATCATCCTGAAAACAACAAATTCCCATGATGGGTTTTAACATAGTTTTGAGAATTTCCCTGTCCTTTCTATTTTTTCCCAGTTAACATCAAATATTTTCCTTAACTTCATTTTAAAGTTTAATTTAAGACTAAACAACCAATTCTTGTTTGATAACTAGATCATAATAAAGATCAGAGAAAAAAAATGGATTCGAACTAAGTTAAACTCTGAAATATGAAACAGAGGAGATGTATTCACATCAGACATGAACACAATAATATCATCATATACTCAGGGTCATATAGATATACACATGCAAGCTAGCATTATCACAAATATTTCACAAGCAACCATCATTAACTTGTTTAGATTTTTAAATATAGATGTTTACTCACCATTTTGAAAAGGCAGAGGCTTGAAAATTTGTAACTTGATGAACTTGCATACTTTGGTTGTTATTTTCCAGAGAACAATAATTGGCTTGCAACTTAAAACCGACAACTTTAAAAATTTGAAACTTCAAACTGGAAATATGAAACTGGAATGGACTCAGAGATTTCTTTTTGGAAGATGCTTCATTTTCTTTAAAATTAACATGTCTTGCTTTGTTTTAAATGAACGAGAATGGAAAGGCTTTGATATAAAATAAAACATGCAGAGGCTAAGTTGTATTTGCTGGTACAAGATAATACATTTAGATCAGAGATTTTTTTTATTGTATGAAGGCTGAAATGGAAACATTGGGTACAAGTCATTTATTAGCAATGTCATACTTATCTTCTTTAATTTAATTCGTATAGTACTATATGTTATTTTGCCTCATTTCTTGCTTGCAAAGCTTCATTGGCTGGTGCAGATATTTCTTTTGCTTTGTATATCTAGTATATATCCTTTCATTTTGCAGGTACATCTTGTATGTATTTTTTATTTTGTTTGACTTTCTACATCTTGCCTGCAAATCTAGACAGTGCTAGTACAAATATTTTTATTTAACTTTGTTTTGACTTGTTGTTAAATTTTATCTAATGTGTTACTTTGTAATTTATAGCTTATCTTTTATTCATTTATCTCTATTGATAACTCAAATATTTATTTTACTTCTATCTTTGGTTTAAATATTATTATTAATTTTACTTTAATACCATTTGTCTTGAATTTATATATATATATATATATTTTCATAAACTCAAATTATTATTAAACCATTTATTTACGATTTAAATTCAAATCAAATATATATTATATTATTTCAAATTTAGTCAGATATGTTCAAATACAGATATATATTCTCATATATACATATGTATACAATATTTAAATTTTAAATGATTTATACAAAATATATTTGGATTCGGGGAAACTCGCAATCCATTTATCGTTTATTTCACAAATTTAATTCAAAAATCGAATTAATTATCAATTTAAATATTTATAAAATTCGGGGTCGTTACAGACTTCCCCCCTTAAAAGAATTTCGTCCTCGAAATTACCAGGGAGACACAAAGATAGATGAAAAATATCTTATCAAATCGAACTGAACAGCTATTCTGCATCTGGCTTACCAAATCAGAATATCAATAACAGATACAGAACGAATTTGTTTTAACACTTCACAAAATACTCGGGTTATCCAGATCTACGAAGTATGGAGTGGCATCGGTCAGTTCGAAGCGATAACTAACCACTCGTAGAACATATCAGGACCCAAAGAATAGATAGAGATATAGATACGATTTCAGAACTTTCAGTTTAGAAACTAAAGCATATCTATCAACCATAGCAAGCAAAGCAACCAATACATCCAAACAAACAATTTTTGGTCCATCCGGAGTTTACGTCCCATACAAATATATCGAATCTCTTCCTGGATCTACCAGGAACCATCAAAGAATTGAGAAGAGATGTTGAACGAAAGAGATTGATAGAGAAAAGATTGTTTCCTTGTTGTTATAGAGTATTGACCATTTATAGTGGTATCCCCCTATCCCTTATCTCGTCCTCTTCTTGCACTCACACTCACTATCAGTGGATAGTAAGAGAATTTACTGAGGCGTACGGACGGATATCTAAGAATTACTCGTTCTAGGGTATACTTCACCCTATCTCTAATGAGCTACTTAATGTGTTATACTCCTGAGCTAAAGTTCAACCTTAGCTCTGATACCAAATGTAACGTCTCGGATTTTCGCGTTCGAAAATCGGCATCCGTACTTCACCTTGTACTAGAATGTCGTAGATTCGACCGTTCAAATCCGATTCGCCGGAGCTTATAACACAGTAAGTATAACAACACAGCGGAAGAAAAAGAATACAATGATATCATATACAACTCCAATGAATACAATATCCAAAATGATATACAACAATGATATCAATGTGATACAACAATATCAGAGATAAATAATGATACAGCGGAAAGCAGAAATGATAACTCCAGCAGCGGATAGAATGTCTCCAATAGAATGCTCCAAGATAAGCAACGTCAGTCCATGAACTCCAAGAACTGAACTAGCTCCAAATAGTCTACTAAACCTGAATATCTGAAAAACCCAACTCTAGACTGCCTGTGTGGAAACTAGTGGGCACCCAGAGTTTAGGAAGGGAACAATAAACTCCGGGTCAGTCATGGGACTGGTGTGAGCAAACAAAAACAGTTTATCTTTATACAACAACAAAGGATTTTAAACATTGAAATCTGCAATGCTTTTGGAAAATGAAACTACCATAAGGCCTCCTGCACACACACACAATGCAAACGCAGAATCGGAGGAGATTTCTCCTTATGATAGTCAAAGATGCTTACTACGCAAAATCATTGGATTATTATTACTAGTGCATAATGAAGAAAAACATTTCGAAAATATAATATCAATCTTAGCCAACATACAACCATTGTTGTATGTCTACTATAACTACTACGTACAGTAGCAGGTTACCGCCACATTCCATAGTAGGTAATACAACTAAAACCGTACAGGGTTCGTATTGTTTCTTTGGATTTCCAACAAATGGTCAGGCTAAGGAACTTCCTTACCGAAATGGAAACGCCTCTGGAAAGACGCCCCGGATCCTAACCGGATCTCTACAAACAAAAGGCCGACGCTACCTTACGCTGTACAGCTGTAACTAGGTAACTAACACACGAGTCATGTCATCCCCCGGTCGTTACCGACCTTTATCCGAGCGCTCGATAACCAACATCACACATAATAAATAAAGTGTATCCACATGAGTAAGTATCTGGGCTCCATACCATGATACCACCCTTTTATCCAGAAGGAAATGACATACCCTAGGGGCGCTACCCCTACAAACCTTTGTCGCAACATTCCTGTTTCGACCATTATCGGGTTGTGAGGCTCGACGAAGTCTCGTCCACAAAGCCACGCTTTTTCACAAAGCCACGCTTTTCACAAAGCAACGCTTTTTCACAGAGCACGCTTTGACCAACAAATGATCATCAGCACTTCGTATGCCATATTACCAAATTGGGAATGTATCACTAGTACCATCAACTACATAACCTCTGAGCTCGTACGTCTCAGAGAAGGGTGTTAAGCTAAGAGAATAAATTCTCTGCCACCAACAGAAATGTATTTGATAGAAACCAGCTTTACATCTCAAAGTGTAATGTCAGACACACATCCATACAAGTCTGTTCCGGGTTCGAACAGAACCGAAGGCACTTCCAAAGAAGCCCTTGCAAATCCGGATAATTTCCTAATCACGTCCGGACTTCCCATCACAAAGGGTGATAAAATCTCTATACCGGGGACCAGTCGGTGCAGAGACATTCGACGAGTTGTCCTTTCATTTTCGAAAATATCCGGTCTTCACCACCGGTCTTCAAATGTTATCCATATACGTCGTATCACTATTCGGAATGGGTTATATGACACAAAGGTCCTCTCCCGGCTAAACCGAATAACGAGCGCAATTAAAAATCATATAGATACTGGGGTCTCAGTTAAATCAAAGCTTAAAACCCAAAACTTTTCATTCGAATGGTAAAACAAATTACCATTTCCAATCTTTTAAACAAAAAGATTCAATTCAAAAACCTTCACTGGTTTAAACAATTTCCACACTTTTAATCTTTTAAACGAAAAGATTCAATTCACAAAGTTCGCCCCATTCATAAAGATTCATTCATAGATTTTCAAATCGATTTCCATTTCAATTTGATTAACTCGTTAAATCTTTAAATCAATATTTAACTTATAGCTTTCAAAACTCGTTTCCAAAGATTCATTCATAGCCTTTCAAAACAATTTTATTTCAAGTTAGATTAACTCGTTCGGTCTTTGAATCAAAGACTCATTTCATAAATTTCAAAACATTTCAATTCTATTTCAAACTTGAAACCGTTCAACACAATTTGGAAATCCTTTACTTATGTGAAAGCTTTTACTATTTGAAAACAAATAGTTCCGTTTCGGAAAATCCAGTTATATTTACACGAGTCAAAACCCTTGAATTGAATTCAAAATCCCAAATCAATACCTTTAAAATGGTTTAACCCATATATAACTTGTATAGCATCTTTAACCCTTAGTTTCAAATCATAGAATTCAATTTAAAACTTGAATTCAAATTTAAATCAAATTATTTAAATTTTCAAAACTCGATTAAGTTATTCAAAATAACTTTTATCTTTGAAACTCATTTCAAAAGCTTTTCACTTTAAACCCAAATTTCTAATTTCAAAATCAATTGAAATTAAAATTCAATTTCAAAAACATCAAATTTAAATTATCTGTGACTTAACTGATTTCCACGTGAAATCCATATTTGTGTGTGTATGGTGTAGTCCAGGGGTTTAACACAATAGTGCAACACAATGAATCATCACAGATCAAAATACAGGATATAGTTGATAAGCGGTATAAGAACAACGCTTATCGTTCATCCACAGATCACAGATAATATACAGATGAGTAAACTACAGATCACAACATAAACCAAGATGTATCACAAAGCATCATATATCAAGGATATCAAACAATCAAATCATCCAATAGAATCCAAACATCATTAACTTGTTTAGATTTTTAAATATAGATGTTTACTCACCGTTTTGAAAAGGCAGAGGCTTGAAAATTTGTAACTTGATGAACTTGCATACTTTGGTTGTTATTTTCCAGAGAACAATAATTGGCTTGCAACTTAAAACCGACAACTTTAAAAATTTGAAACTTCAAACTGGAAATATGAAACTGGAATGGACTCAGAGATTTCTTTTTGGAAGATGCTTCATTTTCTTTAAAACTAACATGTCTTGCTTTGTTTTAAATGAACGAGAATGGAAAGGCTTTGATATAAAATAAAACATGCAGAGGCTAAGCTGTATTTGCTGGTACAAGATAATACATTTAGATCAGAGATTTTTTTTTATTGTATGAAGGCTGAAATGGAAACATTGGGTACAAGTCATTTATTAGCAATGTCATACTTATCTTCTTTAATTTAATTCGTATAGAACTATATGTTATTTTGCCTCATTTCTTGCCTGCAAAGCTTCATTGGCTGCTGCAGGTATTTCTTTTGCTTTGTATATCTAGTATATATCCTTTCATTTTGCAGGTACATCTTGTATGTATTTTTTATTTTGTTTGACTTTCTACATCTTGCCTGCGAATCTAGACAGTGCTAGTACAAATATTTTTATTTAACTTTGTTTTGACTTGTTGTTAAATTTTATCTAATGTGTTACTTTGTAATTTATAGCTTATCTTTTATTCATTTATCTCTATTCATAACTCAAATATTTATTTTACTTCTATCTTTGGTTTAAATATTATTATTAATTTTACTTTAATACCATTTGTCTTGAATTTCTATATATATATATATATTCATAAACTCAAATTATTATTAAACCATTTATTTACAATTTAAATTCAAATCAAATATATATTATATTATTTCAAATTTAGTCAGATATGTTCAAATACAGATATATATTCTCATATATACATATGTATACAATATTTTAATTTTAAATGATTTATACAAAATATATTTGGATTCGGGGAAACTCGCAATCCATTTATCGTTTATTTCACAAATTTAATTCAAAAATCGAATTAATTATCAATTTAAATATTTATAAAATTTGGGGTCGTTACAATAACTAATATACGCGGAGTGATGATCCAGAACGAAGTGGTTGGAATGATGTACATGATGACTGAAGAAAGAGAACGATAATGGATAGCCTTGACACTTGTGTCAAATTGGAAATGACTAAAACAGGAGTCGTGTCGGGCCAATGGAGGATTAGCTACCTCAAGTGGACACACTTCTTCGAACTACTCATTACTTGTTGTCGATTGGTGCACCCTTGATTTTGAGAGTGTTGTTTCACGGTGTTGCGGGCGCTGCGGCGTTGCGTTCTCACCAGTCCGGATCAGGCAAACGGTAGTATCACTACCTTGGGTATTGCCTCATGTGCCTTGTCATACTTGTATTCCATTTATTCGCGACCACTACGAATCTGTTTTGTACCTTTAGTATATGGATTGCCCTCTGGTGACTTCCGGTTTTGGGGAAACTACGGTCTTGTATATGCTTTTGGGAATAAAAATGTGTTAAGGGTGGAATGGGCCATGACTTAACACTATTTTGATATCTTTATATTACTGATAGACATTATCTACTTATCGTACACTACTACATAGTAGATAGTTTAACGGATCCTTAAAGGATGGTTATTCCAAACATCCTTTGAGTTACTTGTATTTCAATTGCTATTTCACTTGAGTTGGATTTATTAATATAAGAATGTTAATCCCGACTCGAGTGTTTTGTGTTTTGCTTTACGCTCGGGTCAGACTGAGTGGTTCAGCTTTTGAGACTCACCTTTGGAGTTGGAGCTTTGCTTGAAGATCCAGCCATCTATTCTACTTTCAGTATTCGATGATTCCAGTGATGTATTCTGATTTGTATCTGATGTATCGTATTACTCTTCTATTGTAAACTCTGATGTGACTTATACATTTATATAGTAGCTTCATGAACTACTATCTCTTTTATTTCCGCTGCACTTATTACTCTGTGTCTGTGATCTGTGATTATTTATTTACTGTATATGTTCAGTTTTGCCAAATTTAAATTAACAACGCGGTATTTTGAGCAATTTAATTCTGGCATGAGTGTCTACCTATACACTTATAATGGATGCGAATGGTCCAAAATAGCGGGTCGTTACAGTTGGTATCAGAGCTTTGGTAGCTCTAGGCAAAACTTAACATATAAGGTAAATGTATTTACAGAATCACTCTCATTCGAGTTTCAATCTCTTCCTTTTGAGTCGATTCCTTTGAATTTTGGAACGTTCCCTGTGGTTCCAAATATCATTTGTGTCCCTCACTATTCGTCTTCTTTCAATCCTGGAGCACCCCATAACTCCATTCTGAATGTTATCTATAATAGATCGGCAGTCTCGCCAATCTTAGAATGATTCGTAAAAGAGTAAACTCCTTTACAATAGGCATTGAATTACCGGAGATTTCTGTATCCTCGGTTTACGATGCTACCTATTCCCTGCTATACCTAAATTCCATCTTTTGAGATCGAGTGTTGATTTACCTCGGAATTCAGCATCGATCCTATTCTTGAAGTTACGGACGACCCGGTTAAGGTTGCCCGTGAATTAAATAAACTTACCCATCTCCCGATTCTGTTATTGAATCATCTTATCTTTTCTTTCGAATTTGTCTTCGAATCAGGATTCTCTTTGATTTGAGTCCATCAAAATTTGAATCTCTACCCTTGCTGTAATATCCCGGAAATTTTAACAATATCAATTTAATAATCTGTTAAACAATTAAATTGATATTGATGATCTTTGATAATAAGATTTGAAATTAATTTAATAATCTGATTAAATTAGTATTAATTGATGATTTTATCTTTTAAAAAGTTAATAAGATATTTTCTATTTGGATATATACATATTTATTTGTATATATTGTAAATAGAAGCTTTGGGCAAATTGGAAATTTAGATTTAATTTAATTTGAATTTGAATTTAAGTTTTGAAATTCAAAAGAATAAATATTTAAATTGTTTTGGATTTTAAAATATTTGTATAAACTTTTATTTATAAATATAATTAGCTTTTGTTTCTCTTTTCAAAGTAATATATATAGATAAGTGTTTAGATAAATAAGAAAAAGGCTTTTTAAATAACTTTTAAAATAAATAGAATTATGAATAAATACTTATAAGACATGTGTCATTTATCTAAACCCTTAGTAAAACATGTGTAATTAAATAAACAAATGTATAGGACAAGTGTCCTTATTTATTTTCATTTTCTTTTATTTTATAAATCAAAAGTATACATGTATATTAACATTTGCATTTCTTCACTTCATTCTTTCTAATCTTCATTCTTTTTCAAAAGCCAAGAGAAACTTAAATCTTCTTCTCTAAATACAAATCTGAAAACCAAATCAGTAACCAAAACTCAAAACAATTCTCTAATAAAAATCTGAAATCAGAAATCAGTTGCCTCGAACCAAATCAAAGATCTGTAACACTCTTCAAACCATAATTGCAAATCAACTTGTAACATTCTTCTTCTAAATCAAAAGATATCCTGATTTCTAGTCAAAATCTGGAATCAAATTCAAAAGCCCTGTTGCATTCATTTGCAATCTGGAAATCAAGTCTGAAGCCTGTCTGCCTTCATTTCTTCAACCTGGAGGCAAGCATGCATGCAGTTCTAAATTCAATCAGTAAAGCCCAGCAAATTCAAGTTTTAAATCAAGAAGCATTCAAGTTAAAGTTCAAAACAGTTTACAGTTTCAAAAGCTTTTCAAAATAAGGCTCTGCCTCTGTTTATATAAACCTGGTGAGTAAACTTTTAGATTAAAAAATTAAGTAACAAATATACGTTTCATGTGAATTACTGTGTGATGATTTCTTTGCATATCTGTATATATGTAAGCATGTGTGTATTTCAGTTGATTTTATCATTGCTGTTCTTAGTTTAACCCTCTGTCCTTTAAACTGTGAGCATGAAACATCTTAAAATTTGATGCATATGCTAAGTGTTTGAAGTAAACTCATGAAGTATGTTTGGAAATATGTATGCATGTTGTTTTAATCTGAATATATGTATGTATGAATATAGAAACTGCGTGCATGTATGGATGTATCAAAGATCATCTCTGTTTAAGTTACAGAGTTCAAATATTTGTTCAAAAATTCCAATTCTCCTTATCTAGGCTCTGTTAGGCTTAGTAATTCAAACGAATCATGTTTGTTTAAACCTAAACTAAGTTTTAAAAATATATTTAAGTAAAATAAGCTTGAATATTATCTGGAAAATGGGAAAGACAGTGAAAACTTTGAAAACATGTTAAATTCAAATATCACAATTCTTTGATTCTCTTATATAATCTAAATTACCATCAAAAATCATGATTTTTAAAAGTTAAAACAAGATTTCTAGATTGGTATCGAGTGAGGAATTCGTGGTTGATCAGAAATTGGGTTTTGGGCAATTGTTGGTGATCGGAGGGTGGTGAGGTCTCAAGTTCACTACTGGAGGTAGTATGAAGGTCGGGGATGAAGGGAAAAATGGACTTGTATTTTATTGATGGCCGTAGTGATCGGAGTTAGGAAAACTAGGGTTTAGTCCTGCATTTGGCTTATGGCAATTCGCGTGGCATTTGCGATGTCGTCACCACGATTCAGTCGATCGCGACTGGGGTGATGGGTTCGTGAGTGGTCGGAGTGCTTTTGGCCGGAGGCACGTGAGCTCCGGTGGACGAGGTAGTTGTCGACGAAGGAAGTTGATGGTTCAAGTGGTTCCAGGAATTTATCGAGTTACCTCGATTTCGAATTTCAGGCGCGTTCGAGGTTCTGGGTGTTCTTGACGACTGAGGGGAACATCAGCGATTTGTTGGAGGTCGCAATGATTGTCGGAGATGACCAGATTGATTGTGCACGTGCACGCGTGTACCTGTGTGTCTGGGTGAGGATGTAGGAAGAAGAAGAAGTAGGCTCGAAGTCATACTCGGGGAGATAGCGGGTTTGCCTCGCGAGTGTTTTTAGCTGTACAACAGTTTTAAAATTTTAAAACAAAATAAAGTTTATAAAAAAAAAGGGAAGTGGCTCGGGTATGAACTCGGGAATTTGGCATGTTGGCTCGAGTAAAGACTAGGGTTAGTATTCGAGTAGAACGTGAGTGTTTGTATGTTTCAGATTTAACTTAAACTAAATCTAAGTTGTTAAATTTAAATAAAAGTAAGTTTTAAAGTAAAAATAAAATCTAGTTTTAAACTATTTCTTAAATCAATTCTTTATCAAATAAATGTTTTTAAGTAATTGATTTAAGGAAGTTATATAATTTGTTAACTTTAATTTGTTAAGTTAAATGTTTATTTTATTTCAAAACTTAATTAAATGATTTAATTAAGGAATTTAATTTTAAAGATAAAAATGTTTTTAATGATAATTAAGTCATTAATTAAGATAATGGTTTACCTTAAAAAGGATAATTAAGGTTTTAATAATTTGAGGTTAATAAAGTTAATAAAGTAATTTAAGTATGATTAATTAATTAGATTAATTAATGATTAGAGATTAATTAATTTAGTAATTAAAGATTAATTAATTTGTAATTAGAGGTAAATTAATTGGTAATTAAGAGTACTTAATTTGTAATTAAGTTTTATTAATTAATAATTAGGTTTTATTAATTATTAATTAAGGGGTGATTAATTTGTAATTAAAGATTAATTAAGGATTAACCAAATGGTAATTAAGGATTAATTAACTGGTAATTAAGGATTAATTAACTGGTAATTAAAGATTAATTAATTTGTTATTAAGTTTTATTAATTGATAATTAAGGTTTATTAATTAATAATTAAAGAATAATTAATTTGTAATTAAGGTTAATTAATCTGTTTAAGAGTAATTAAGGGTAGTTAATTACTGATTAAAGATTAATCAAGAGTGATTAATAAATGTTGTTTAATTAAAGATTAATTAATTAATGTAATTAATTTAATTAAGTAATTAATAATTAAGTTGTAATTAAGGATCATTAATTAATATAATTAATGATGTAATTAAGATTGGTTAATTAAGTAATAATTAATAAATGAAGTAATTAATCAATGAAATTAATTAAGGATTAATGTAATTAATTATAGTTGATTAAGTTAATTAATTTTAGTAAATTAATTAATGAAGTAATTAAAGGTTAATTACTATAAGTGGTTAAGAATAATTAATTTAAGTAATTAATTGAGGATAAATTACTTGGATGTAATTAAAAGATAATTAATCAAAGATGATTAATTGAAATGAATTATTAGAGGATAATTAATTAATTGATTGTAATTAATTAATGGTTAAGTAAGATGGATTTATAAAATGAAGTAATTAATTTAATTCAATTTAAATTAATTTAAGATGATATAAATCATTACTTATGAATGGGTGTTAGTATTGGATACTTGACTTTGATTGATATCTCTGATGAGATATAAGCTGTGTGATATGGATGTTAGTTGAATTGTATGGATTATCTGATAATGTTGATTATCTGTTGTGAATTATCTTTCTATGTGTATAAAGATAATAAATTGGATTGTTTTAACCTTTAAAACAACTTGGCCTTAAAAGATACGCTTTGGATTTCGATGAGACCGGGATCGGGTTTCCGTATACCGGATTTCCAGGTCTGGAGACCCGAATACCACATCGATCCAAATTTACGATAGGTCGTGAATCAAGTGAAGATGAAGATTCAGAGTGCAAGGGTTATTGTCGTTAACTCTGAGGGTGATACCAAAACGAGTGTAACGAGATAATGCCTTCGGTTTCGTTCGAACCCGGAACGAACTTGTATGGATTGAATGCTTTCAGCACATCGTCAGGTGGACGATGAGCATTCTAAGATAGATGTGTTCTTTTAAAGGTAATCGTGACCTCAAGCCTCACAAACCGGGAATGGCTAAAACAGGGGAGGTGCAGCAAGGTTAGTGGGTAGCACCCAAGTAGGACAAGGTTACCTCTGTCTAGATGTCCCTTTCTATTTCGACTTAGTGGTGCGGTTGCTGATCCCAACCGTGAGGTATCTTGTGCGGGAATTATCCAGTAAGGGATGTTCCGACCTTGTGTTGCAGGGGATTGGGAGTGATCCTCGGTACGGTGATCTAGGCCACATACTGTGACGGGCGGTACCCCGGTAGCCCTGCCATTGTATGGAATCCAAACTCCAATAAGTGCCGTACGTATTAGTTGTGCCCAACTATGTTGGAATGTGAGATGTAAGCATTTCAGCTATTTCTATATTTTACTTGAAAACCCTAGACCCTATTATAATAAAATCAGATTTCCTATCAAATGTTTTGGTTAGCGTAAGGTAAAAACTTACCCATGTTTATTTGTGGGGAGTCTTACGTGATACCTTTTCTTTCTAAAGGTTTTGAAGTTAAGCAAGTTTAACCTGTTACTCACACCAGACCCATGTCTGACCCAAGTGTTTATTTCTGTTTTATAAACTCTTGGGTACTCAAATTTTTACGAGTAGCCAAGGGATTCAGGTTTAGCTTTGACGAATATTCTGGAGGAGCAATGGAGCAGGAGGCTTCGGCGTTCGTAGATATAGTATTCCGCTGTGTTGATATCTGTGATAGTGTCTTGTCTTGTATTTGAGTTGTAATGTCTAGACAGATGTTTATAACTGTCTAGTAAGTGATGTATATGCTGTGTAACTCTGTAAAGTGTTGTATACTATGTAATAGTTTATGTTATTAATATAATTTATTCGTTCCGCTGTGAGATCGTTGTTGTTGTTTCTTTCTTTCTTCTCTTCTTTTCTATTTTCTACCCTTTTCTTTCTTATTAGCGATACGACTTTCTATGGAGAGAAAGTCGTGGTCGTTACAGTGGTATCAGAGCCAGGTTGAGCGAATACCTAAGCTATTGGTTAAGTGAATATCAGAGCACTAGGTTGAGTGAATACCTAGGTTCGGAAGGGTTGTTCATTAGAGATAGGATCTGTAGCAACCTGTTTGAGTCTGAGTATATATATATACGAGAGCGCGTATTTGTTAGTTATATAAAAATGGTTTTATATTGTGTTAATTGATCGGTTAAGTGGTATTGGATTCTGGTCAATACGAGTAGCTAACGTTATTGATAGGGATCTCTAAACACTTGAACCAGGCCAACGGACACAATATTGTTTTAAAGAGGTAGATGAAATAATTTTACCCAGAAATAATTTCTATATAAAAAAAATATATATCATTTTAAATATATATATTTATGTATTTCTACCTATTTATTGGGTTACCTGTTCGGGTTTTCCAATATAGGATATAAAGGTAGATAGGGTAGTGGTGTGTGTAACACGACTACCAATGGTTGGAGTCTGAGTGTTGAGGTTGGAAGTGTATCTGTCGAGACTGTAGACCCAATACCGTCTCGAGTAAACTTTGCTGTGGTGAAGGATTTCATCGATCTCCGAAGGAAACTGTAATGGTTCGGAGTTTATCTTTAAAGTGTGGATGAGTAGAGTTGGATCTGTCGATGAGGCAGAAGTGAGTGATGGTACCTTGATACCTCAGGTAATAGTAGTTGTATGATGAGATACAGTGACGATGGATGTTCCTGAAGATGTTTTCTTTGGAACAAGATTAAGGAAGTGTGTATGCTTCGGTGTTGTGGCTGAGTTCAGCATGGTGTTTCTGCTTTGGTTTGGAGTTCGAGTTTCTCGAAGAGCTTTGGATAAGAGCATCAGTGTCAGCAGTGCAGCTCGGAGTATTCTGTAATGGCAGGAAGTTTTCTGGATGAGCAGTTTTTCTGAAGTGGAGTTCAGAAGCAGCAGAGTGGATCCATTTCTTCGATAAATTGGATAAATAAGAGTAAGCTGTTCTGATTGGTAAAGAGAGAACAGTCTGTTGGAATTAGGATGGGTTGATCGCAAAAGTGACTTGCGATTGCTGAGTGTTCTCTTGGGTTGTCAGAATTTTTCTGGATGTCTTTAGAGAAGTCAGAAGTTTGTCCGCATCTGAAGGTTGAGTTTTCTTATCGACTGGATTCCAGGAGTGATACCGGTGGTTCAGTCTAGTGGAAGGATGTTTCCTAGAGATGGAGTTGGTGAAGCAACTCAAGTTTTGATGGAGTATCTGAGTTTTCTTTATGGATCAGTGAACCTTATTTCTGGAATAAGTTGTCCAGTCTGTGCTTGTGTCCTACCTCATATCAGAATTGAGCAGCGAAAGCAGTTTGGAGTGTATCTCTGGATGGGAGGAGTAAGTTTGGAATCTACTGATAGTTGTGAAGTAGAGTTGTGTTTGGATCTCGTCTGTGTTCTGATTTGGATAAGTATTTGGTCTTCTGAATTGAATTGTCAGTTTGGATAACTGGAATTCATTGTGTTTTACGTATCTCTGAGGGAGTACGTATTTGATCTATCTCTGGTTTTAGAATCTGCAGTTTGGGAAGTTTGGTAGTTGAGTCAGACTCGTCTGTAGTCTGATATTCTGTTTAGTTCTGTAGATCTAGATGAGTAGGAGATCTATAGCTTAGTTGTTTAGATTATTTGTAGAGCGAGTATCCCGGTATATATATATATACTTGGGGAAACTCGAGGAATTTTATCTAGAATTTAGTCTAGATAGTTTGAATTGTTTGATTGGATGATTTGGCTGCTATGGTTGTTAGCATATGGATGATAGTATATGCTTGTGTTTTGAATTTAAAATCTTTAATAAGATTATTAAATTACCTTTGTTTAAATTTCGGGGACGAAATTATTTTAAGGGGGAAGGAATGTAATATCCCGGAAATTTTAACAATATCAATTTAATAATCTGTTAAACAATTAAATTGATATTGATGAGCTTTGATAATAAGATTTGAAATTAATTTAATAATCTGATTAAATTAGTATTAATTGATGATTTTATCTTTTAAAAAGTTAATAAGATATTTTCTATTTGGATATATACATATTTATTTGTATATATTGTAAATAGAAGCTTTGGGCAAATTGGAAATTTAGATTTAATTTAATTTGAATTTGAATTTAAGTTTTGAAATTCAAAAGAATAAATATTTAAATTGTTTTGGATTTTAAAATATTTGTATAAACTTTTATTTATAAATATAATTAGCTTTTGTTTCTCTTTTCAAAGTAATATATATAGATAAGTGTTTAGATAAATAAGAAAAAGGCTTTTTAAATAACTTTTAAAATAAATAGAATTATGAATAAATACTTATAAGACATGTGTCATTTATCTAAACCCTTAGTAAAACATGTGTAATTAAATAAACAAATGTATAGGACAAGTGTCCTTATTTATTTTCATTTTCTTTTATTTTATAAATCAAAAGTATACATGTATATTAACATTTGCATTTCTTCACTTCATTCTTTCTAATCTTCATTCTTTTTCAAAAGCCAAGAGAAACTTAAATCTTCTTCTCTAAATACAAATCTGAAAACCAAATCAGTAACCAAAACTCAAAACAATTCTCTAATAAAAATCTGAAATCAGAAATCAGTTGCCTCAAACCAAATCAAAGATCTGTAACACTCTTCAAACCATAATTGCAAATCAACTTGTAACATTCTTCTTCTAAATCAAAAGATATCCTGATTTCTAGTCAAAATCTGGAATCAAATTCAAAAGCCCTGTTGCATTCATTTGCAATCTGGAAATCAAGTCTGAAGCCTGTCTGCCTTCATTTCTTCAACCTGGAGGCAAGCATGCATGCAGTTCTAAATTCAATCAGTAAAGCCCAGCAAATTCAAGTTTTAAATCAAGAGGCATTCAAGTTAAAGTTCAAAACAGTTTACAGTTTCAAAAGCTTTTCAAAATAAGGCTCTGCCTCTGTTTATATAAACCTGGTGAGTAAACTTTTAGATTAAAAAATTAAGTAACAAATATACGTTTCATGTGAATTACTGTGTGATGATTTCTTTGCATATCTGTATATATGTAAGCATGTGTGTATTTCAGTTGATTTTATCATTGCTGTTCTTAGTTTAACCCTCTGTCCTTTAAACTGTGAGCATGAAACATCTTAAAATTTGATGCATATGCTAAGTGTTTGAAGTAAACTCATGAAGTATGTTTGGAAATATGTATGCATGTTGTTTTAATCTGAATATATGTATGTATGAATATAGAAACTGCGTGCATGTATGGATGTATCAAAGATCATCTCTGTTTAAGTTACAGAGTTCAAATATTTGTTCAAAAATTCCAATTCTCCTTATCTAGGCTCTGTTAGGCTTAGTAATTCAAACGAATCATGTTTGTTTAAACCTAAACTAAGTTTTAAAAATATATTTAAGTAAAATAAGCTTGAATATTATCTGGAAAATGGGAAAGACAGTGAAAACTTTGAAAACATGTTAAATTCAAATATCACAATTCTTTGATTCTCTTATATAATCTAAATCACCATCAAAAATCATGATTTTTAAAAGTTAAAACAAGATTTCTAGATTGGTATCGAGTGAGGAATTCGTGGTTGATCAGAAATTGGGTTTTGGGCAATTGTTGGTGATCGGAGGGTGGTGAGGTCTCAAGTTCACTACTGGAGGTAGTATGAAGGTCGGGGATGAAGGGAAAAATGGACTTGTATTTTATTGATGGCCGTAGTGATCGGAGTTAGGAAAACTAGGGTTTAGTCCTGCATTTGGCTTATGGCAATTCGCGTGGCATTTGCGATGTCGTCACCACGATTCAGTCGATCGCGACTGGGGGGATGGGTTCGTGAGTGGTCGGAGTGCTTTTGGCCGGAGGCACGTGAGCTCCGGTGGACGAGGTAGTTGTCGACGAAGGAAGTTGATGGTTCAAGTGGTTCCAAGAATTTATCGAGTTACCTCGATTTCGAATTTCAGGCGCGTTCGAGGTTCTGGGTGTTCTTGACGACTGAGGGGAACATCAGCGATTTGTTGGAGGTCGCAATGATTGTCGGAGATGACCAGATTGATTGTGCACGTGCACGCGTGTACCTGTGTGTCTGGGTGAGGATGTAGGAAGAAGAAGAAGTAGGCTCGAAGTCATACTCGAGGAGATAGCGGGTTTGCCTCGCGAGTGTTTTTAGCTGTACAACAGTTTTAAAATTTTAAAACAAAATAAAGTTTATAAAAAAAAAGGGAAGTGGCTCGGGTATGAACTCGGGAATTTGGCATGTTGGCTCGAGTAAAGACTAGGGTTAGTATTCGAGTAGAACGTGAGTGTTTGTATGTTTCAGATTTAACTTAAACTAAATCTAAGTTGTTAAATTTAAATAAAAGTAAGTTTTAAAGTAAAAATAAAATCTAGTTTTAAACTATTTCTTAAATCAATTCTTTATAAAATAAATGTTTTTAAGTAATTGATTTAAGGAAGTTATATAATTTGTTAACTTTAATTTGTTAAGTTAAATGTTTATTTTATTTCAAAACTTAATTAAATGATTTAATTAAGGAATTTAATTTTAAAGATAAAAATGTTTTTAATGATAATTAAGTCATTAATTAAGATAATGGTTTACCTTAAAAAGGATAATTAAGGTTTTAATAATTTGAGGTTAATAAAGTTAATAAAGTAATTTAAGTATGATTAATTAATTAGATTAATTAATGATTAGAGATTAATTAATTTAGTAATTAAAGATTAATTAATTTGTAATTAGAGGTAAATTAATTGGTAATTAAGAGTACTTAATTTGTAATTAAGTTTTATTAATTAATAATTAGGTTTTATTAATTATTAATTAAGGGGTGATTAATTTGTAATTAAAGATTAATTAAGGATTAATCAAATGGTAATTATGGATTAATTAACTGGTAATTAAGGATTAATTAACTGATAATTAAAGATTAATTAATTTGTTATTAAGTTTTATTAATTGATAATTAAGGTTTATTAATTAATAATTAAAGAATAATTAATTTGTAATTAAGGTTAATTAATCTGTTTAAGAGTAATTAAGGGTAGTTAATTACTGATTAAAGATTAATCAAGAGTGATTAATAAATGTTGTTTAATTAAAGATTAATTAATTAATGTAATTAATTTAATTAAGTAATTAATAATTAAGTTGTAATTAAGGATCATTAATTAATATAATTAATGATTTAATTAAGATTGGTTAATTAAGTAATAATTAATAAATGAAGTAATTAATCAATGAAATTAATTAAGGATTAATGTAATTAATTATAGTTGATTAAGTTAATTAATTTTAGTAAATTAATTAATGAAGTAATTAAAGATTAATTACTATAAGTGGTTAAGAATAATTAATTTAAGTAATTAATTGAGGATAAATTACTTGGATGTAATTAAAAGATAATTAATCAAAGATGATTAATTGAAATGAAATATTAGAGGATAATTAATTAATTGATTGTAATTAATTAATGGTTAAGTAAGATGGATTTATAAAATGAAGTAATTAATTTAATTCAATTTAAATTAATTTAAGATGATATAAATCATTACTTATGACTGGGTGTTAGTATTGGATACTTGACTTTGATTGATATCTCTGATGAGATATAAGCTGTGTGATATGGATGTTAGTTGAATTGTATGGATTATCTGATAATGTTGATTATCTGTTGTGAATTATCTTTCTATGTGTATAAAGATAATAAATTGGATTGTTTTAACCTTTAAAACAACTTGGCCTTAAAAGATACGCTTTGGATTTCGATGAGACCGGGATCGGGTTTCCGTATACCGGATTTCCAGGTCTGGAGACCCGAATACCACATCGATCCAAATTTACGATAGGTCGTGAATCAAGTGAAGATGAAGATTCAGAGTGCAAGGGTTATTGTCGTTAACTCTGAGGGTGATTCCAAAACGAGTGTAACGAGATAATGCCTTCGGTTTCGTTCGAACCCGGAACGAACTTGTATGGATTGAATGCTTTCAGCACATCGTCAGGTGGACGATGAGCATTCTAAGATAGATGTGTTCTTTTAAAGGTAATCGTGACCTCAAGCCTCACAAACCGGGAATGGCTAAAACAGGGGAGGTGCAGCAAGGTTAGTGGGTAGCACCCAAGTAGGACAAGGTTACCTCTGTCTAGATGTCCCTTTCTATTTCGACTTAGTGGTGCGGTTGCTGATCCCAACCGTGAGGTATCTTGTGCGGGAATTATCCAGTAAGGGATGTTCCGACCTTGTGTTGCAGGGGATTGGGAGTGATCCTCGGTACGGTGATCTAGGCCACGTACTGTGACGGGCGGTACCCCGGTAGCCCTGCCATTGTATGGAATCCAAACTCCAATAAGTGCCGTACGTATTAGTTGTGCCCAACTATGTTGGAATGTGAGATGTAAGCATTTCAGCTATTTCTATATTTTACTTGAAAACCCTAGACCCTATTATAATAAAATCAGATTTCCTATTAAATGTTTTGGTTAGCGTAAGGTAAAAACTTACCCATGTTTATTTGTGGGGAGTCTTACGTGATACCTTTTCTTTCTAAAGGTTTTGAAGTTAAGCAAGTTTAACCTGTTACTCACACCAGACCAATGTCTGACCCAAGTGTTTATTTCTGTTTTATAAACTCTTGGGTACTCAAATTTTTACGAGTAGCCAAGGGATTCAGGTTTAGCTTTGACGAATATTCTGGAGGAGCAATGGAGCAGGAAGCTTCGGCGTTCGTAGATATAGTATTCCGCTGTGTTGATATCTGTGATAGTGTCTTGTCTTGTATTTGAGTTGTAATGTCTAGACAGATGTTTATAACTGTCTAGTAAGTGATGTATATGCTGTGTAACTCTGTAAAGTGTTGTATACTATGTAATAGTTTATGTTATTAATATAATTTATTCGTTCCGCTGTGAGATCGTTGTTGTTGTTTCTTTCTTCTCTTCTTTTCTATTTTCTACCCCTTTCTTTCTTATTAGCGATACGACTTTCTATGGAGAGAAAGTCGTGGTCGTTACACTTGCTTTGTGTAAGGACCCGATTCTTCGACTTCCGAAAATCGACATCGATACGTCCACTGTATCAACTGCCGAGCAACGAATGCCGGAAAACCGAATTCTTAGGGTTTTAGAAAGAAGAAAACAGAAGAAAAGAGAGAAGAGAAAGAAAGAACAACAACAGAAACACATCAGAACAGAAAACAATATCAGAATCTTACACATCGCAGCGGAACAATATATAATAGGTGAATCAATAATCTTTAAAACAAAAGACTGTCAGTTTATACATACATCAATCATCAGAGTCAACATACAACAATGGACAGTTATATGAACTTGTCCTCATACAGAATACACAGCGGAATAAATAATATCAGATACAAATACTACGTCTCGTCCTCCAGCTTATCTCCAAAGCTCCAGAATATCCTGATAACATAACTCTAGGCTGCCCGTGTGGAAATTGGTGGGCACCCAGAGTTTAGAAGGGAACAATAAACTTCCGAGTCAGTCATGGTGACTGGTGTGAGATCGTAAAACAGTTATTTTTCACAAAGAAAATAAAACAAATTCGCAATGCTTTTGGAAAATGAAACTACCATAAGACCTCCCGCCACACACACAATGCAAACGCAGAATTGGAGGAGATTTCTTCTTATGATAGTCAAAAATGCTTACTACGCAAAATCAAATCATTTTTGATATTATTTTTAGTGCATAGTGTAGAAATCATTTCGAAAGTACAATATAAATCTTAGCCAGCATAGGTACCATTATAGTATGCTTGCTATAGCTACCATATTAAATGGCAGGTTCTACAACTAAAACTGTACAAGTCACGTATTGTTTCTTTGGATTTCCAACAAATGGTCAGGCCAAGGAACTTCCTATGCCACGATGGGTACGTCCCTGGAATAGACGACCCGAGAACCTAACCGGATCTCTGCCAACACAAGGCCGGGTTACCTCTGCAAAAATAGGTAACTACTGACACGCGTATGCCATCCCCCGATCGTCACCGATCTTCCCGAGGATCCCCGATTCGCAACAACCACAAAGTAATAAATTTGCAGCAACCACAGAGGTTAAGTATCTGGGCTCCATACCATGATACCACCTTTATCCAGAAGGAATGACATACACTAAGGGGCGCTACTCCCTAGAACCTTGCTGCATCCTTCCTGTTTTGACCATTTCCGGGGTGTGAGGCTCGATGAAGTCTCGTCCACAAAGCTACGCTTTCTACAAAGCCATGCTTCGGATCAAACAAAATGATCAACCTATGATCACAAAGATATAAGATCAAACAAATGATCATATCGCAAATGATCAAACACTGATAATTTCACAGCAACACTCAGTATGCCACGTTACCAAATTGGGAATATATCGCTGATAAATTTCAACTACATAACCTCTGAGCTCGTACGTCTCAGAGAAGGGTGTTAAGCTAAGAGAATAAATTCTCCGCCACCAACAGAAATGTATTTGAAAGAAATCAGCTTTATATCTCAAATTGTAACGTCAGACACACAATCCATACAAGTCTGTTCCGGGATCGAACAGAACCGAAGGCACTTCTCACGAAGCCCTTGCATATCCGGATAATTTTCTAATCACGTCCGGACTTCCCGTCACTAAGGGTGATAAAACCTCTAAATCGGAGATCAGCCGATGTAGAGTAACTCGACGGTCATCCTTCCGTTTTCAAAAATATCCGGTCTTCAACACCGGTCTTCGAATGCAATTCATAACGACGTATCACATATTCGGAATGGGTTATACGACCCCTTGGTCCTTTCCCGGCTAACCCGAATAGTGAGCGATTATTTAAAAATAAGTGTGGCATTCAAATTCATCCAATTCACAACAAATACCTATCTAAAGGTAATTATTGATAGTCGGTTATTTAACTATCAATAAAGATGCGCAACATCATCAGATTCCAAATAATTTTCCCAAATTATTTATTTTCCAAAAATATCTTTACTAGATATAAAATTTCCACACTTTAAAAATAAATCAACGTTTATTTTTAAAACGAATTCCCATTTCTTTTATAAATTCCATAGTGAATTTATATTTCAAAATATCTACTGATATACGATTTTCAATCGATTTCAATATTCAATTTCAATTTATCTTTAAGAAGATAAATTCTCGAAAACATTTCATTTCATATTGGAAAAGCATTTCCATACTTATTTAATAATAAGTAATTCACAAATCATTTATTTTCAACATTTGAAAATATTCAATATACTTAAATCAAATTTAAGTATAAATTCATTCTTTAAGGAAATCATTTATTATAACAATATCTATTTGAGTCAAAACGAATGTTACGTAAAACATCGTTACGACGACTCAAAATTACTAGTATAGGGATTCGGATTTTTAAGATAGATTTATAAATCCCAATACTAGATAAAAACATTTCCTTTCGGAAATCATTTACTATAACAACAGTGTTATAGTCCACCATTTCCTTATTTTTCGAAAACGTCTATTTCAACAATGAATGTTGAAATCTATGATTTCGATATTCAATATATTTTAAAACATCGTTAAAACAATTTACTTCATTTCAAATATCACTTTCCCAAAACCATATCTATTTTACTTAACAATATATTCACTGTCCAAAATCGTGAATATACTTCACTAATTACATTTCACTATTTTCTACACATTTATATTTCAAGAATTATCCACTATCCAAAATCGTGGATAAAATTCCCTTAATAACTTCTATATTTTAAAATCAATCAAATTTGATTTATTTTTGAATTTATAAAAACAACGTTTATAAATTCTATTTCTGTTTTATAACAACTTCGATTTATAAATCTTCTTTAATGACCTATTCAATTTATAACTCAATGTATATACCAAAGGTCCATCTTATAAGTTAATATAACTTATAATTCATTTATTTTAAAAGAAATCTTTCTTTTAAACTTCACAAAATTTAAAACTTTCAGATTTCATTAACTTATGAAATCCCATTTATACTTCATTTTAACACTTATAGAAACTTGTCTTATAATCCCAATATTTCAAATTTATAAATATCCATTTTTGTACATCTTTTAAATAAACCGTTTATAATACTAGAAATCCCAATTTAAACCATTTCATAAATTTCTTAACTTTTATTTCAAAAATCTCACCTTGATTTTATTTCACAAAAATCTTAACTTTTATAACTTTAAATTTGAACGTTTATTTATTAATTCAAAAATTAAATAAAACGTCTACTTCCAAAAATCACTTTAAAATCCTTTTAAAGTAAAAGTCGTTATTTTTAAACTTCAAAACTTGAATCCGATGATGCAACAGCATCAATTAGTCAATCACAACATCAAACATCATATATCAACATATGATAATAGAATATACATCAATATCTGTAAATAGATAAATACTGGTGAGGAATCCAGTTGGATCCCTCCAACCTGTTTCCCTGCATCCACAGATGTTAGCACAATACCAATTCCACTTCGAGGTGGAATATCGCGGTATATAGGTTTTATAAAAATATCCGCTTACTAACGGCGCAATAGGGTCTCATCCGCTATACGAGGCGGGAAATCAATCAATCCAATATATACATATGCCAATATGTATATATTGCTATATATATATAGATATATCCTACTATATCTAATATCATATCCAATAGCAATCAATCAGTCAATAAATAACTGCAATACAAAATTTATTTTGAGTGAGAAAAATCTCACCTTAGCTTTTATTTTGCAATCCCATTTTCCAATTCTTCTTTCGTTTTCTCGACTTTAACCTTGTATAAATAATTTATACAATCTATTAATATTTGAATTAATCGAACTATTAAATTTTCATTTGAAAATTTCAATTTACCGATGATTTAAATTTTAAAATTAAAATTTGGTTCGAAGCAAGAATATTCCCTTTTCTTTTGAAACCTTACTTATATATAAAATAGCTTATTTAAACTTCCAACCACTTCCAAAATTTCTAATTTTTTCCCAAATCTCTTATATATATATACTTATATATATCTAATTATCTACATGTATTTAGATTAAAGCAAATCACAATCATAATTTAATTACAGTTCAAACCTAAGTTAACATTTGATTAAAATGTTTTAAAATTTAAATTACCTGAATGCGAACAAGGAACAAGATGACGAGCTTCGGCTCGACTGCACTAAACGAGGTGGCTGTCTACATCGCAAACTATCGACCACCCAATGCTACTGCGTCTAGCTGGCCACACCACCATCAGTTTCGCACGCATAAAAAGATCGAGCACCTATCCTCCTTGTCGAACGAATCGAGCATCGCTAGCCGAGACCCCAAGACAGCCCTACGAACATCGCCGCCGATTCGAGATTTGTTTCCCATCGATTGGACGAATCGGATAGGTCGCGCCTCCCTTCACTGATCGAAACAAAGTCGTAAATCCTATTTTCTTTTTTTTTTCTTTTTACGAAGTTCGAATTCGATCCTATCTCTCAGATCTGGAATGCGAGCTTTTAAAGGAAACGAACAATGAAATTATTGAAGAGGAGGGGAGACGAACAAAATTATCTACATATTATTTCTCTTTGCAATGTCCCGCTCAATTTCGTTCTATGGAGAAGGGGAAAATGGATTAGAATGAGGGGGAGGAAGGACTGGGTATTTTCGAACAGAATGAAGAAGCATACGAGAATTGAGCTCGGTCATTTTCTTTGATTTTTGAACGAGATAAAGGATACGCAGCCATGCTTTTAATCCGAACGAAGCATGCTCTCCACGATCTCGTACCCGTGATTGTAGGCGCGAGTTCAGGGAAGACAACGTGCTCGCATTTGACCAGATTTAAAATTTAAATTTAAAAATTTAAATTAAACTCAATTTAATTTCAACGCGTTTACTCACCGTACGGTCACATATCAACTCCGAAAAATACGAAATTTGAAATCCGATAATAATTCAATATTACGGACCCAATGAAACTGGTTTCGTCGAATTCCGAGACTGTGCCCCGGAACGCTATTTTTAAATTCAATTTAAACGATATAAATTCAAAACCGAACAAGACAGTTTGAAATTAAATTTTGAAGCTTCTAACATCTTCAGTATTGTCAATATGAATTTTACAAGCCTTTGAAATATTTTAAATCGGCTTAAAATTAAAGATTCAAATTTTTATTCACCCTCAATATTTTAAATTTAAATAATTAAATCACCGATTTCATTCTGATAATTCGAAATTCAAGTCAAACTATCATTCAAATATTTAAAATTAATTAAATATTTTCAATTTAATTCGTTCAAAATTCTGGGTTGTTACACTTTGAATCCATTCTTGCATCGTCGAGCGAGGAAGTGTATTTGTAAATTTATATAAAAATGTTTTAAAATATATTGTGTTGTTTGAGTTGTTGATGTTGATTTGGGTTTTCGATCGATTCGTCTGATCAACGCTATCGATAGGATTTCCAAAACACTTGAGCAGAGCAAACTGACACAATATCGTTTTCAAATTTGATAAATAAAATAAAAGTTTGGTATGATTATATTATATATAAATATAAGTCTTCTGAAATTAAATTGTTAATGAATCTGTTGTCAAAAATGACAATATTTGATTTTCATTTATTGTTTGGAAAACCATTGATTATTCTAATATGATAAATTAATGAAATTATAGAACATGGTTTAAAATTTTAATTTGGAATTCAAATGAATTTAAATCAGAATTTGAGAATTCAATTTCCGGTGATTTCCAACTTTGATTTGAAAGTTTTAGGTGTATAGTTTAAATATTTTCAAATTGAAATCATTTCAAAGAATTTTAAATGTTTGAATCAGTGCTCTCCTATTTTGTCGCTGGGAAATAATTTCGGTGATGACGGCCGCATCATCGACATTCATTTTCGAGTTTCGAAGTGAAGAAACCATTCTGTAGCTTTGCTACGGTTTTGTTTTGAGAAAAAATATTCTGATTTGAATTTCTTCAGTATATTTTGATTTACATATATATAGGTATCTTATTTTAAAATTTAATTTGATATGATATAAATATATTATATATATCTCTAAATTGTTTAAAGTTAATCGGAAATCTAATTCTTAAATTTTGTTAAAGGATGATTTTAATTATAAATAAAACCAAAAATTTGGAATAAAAATTTAAACTTGAATAATTGAATTGGGAAATTTTATTTGTATATTGTTCAACTGCATTCTAATACAATTTACCTAAATCATTCAGAAGTTGAATATGTAATTGGATAATATATAAGATAGATTGAATTTATAAATAAAATTTGAGTGTTTATAATAAATGTTATACACTAAATTTTGATTATTAAGATGTTAATAGAGTTAGATAGGATAATAAGTAAACTCAGTTAATAATGAAATAAATTTGTTTTGAAAGAATTAATAAATTTGTTTTGAAAGAATTAATAAATTGAAACTTGATCAACATATGAAAATACCTTGAATTTAAAAGAAATTAATAGATGTAAATTAATTTAAATCGAGACTTTTATGTTTTAAATTAATTTATATGGGTTAAATATATGTGAGTAGATATATTAAGTAGAATAAATTTAACAATAATTTGAGTAAAGAAGAATATAAATTGGTGAAGAAAATATGATTATAATAAAAGACTATTCAAATTTATGGTTTTATAAATTGTAAATTGAAGATAATTGGATAATAAGATAATGAATTTAGAAATAGTTGAGATGGATTTTTGCGAAATCAAATGGATATTAAATCAATTATTAAATATCAATTAATTTAAATTTGAATTTATATGGTTTAAATTAATTGTTATTTTATATTTCAAAACTGTTTTCTTTCTGGTTGATTCTGTTCTCCTACCTCGTTCCTTTTCGGGGACGAAAAGTTTTGAGTGGGGGAGAGTATAACGACCCGTAAAATTTCAACTGTTTTAATAACGTTATTAAGTGAAATTTTGCAAAATTTTAAATGATAAAATTTTGAAATATAAATTTGATATTTGGAATGCGGTTAGTTAAACATAGCAACTAGTAAATTTTCGTCCGAAAATATGAAAGTTTATTTCGCGCGTAAATTTACTTTAATTTAATCAGTTAAAAAGCGTTGAAAATAAAATGTTTCCGAAACCTAAATATTTTTACATAGAAAAATTCTAAACCATCTTCTGAGCAAGATGTCAGTTTGTCATTTTTCCAAATTCGGACATCTTTGGCTCCGTCGATCTTATTTTTCAGCGTTTTTCTTGCATTTTCCGCTGGTAGAAAATTCGAATTTTTATAATTCGATCGTACCACTGATATCCGTAGGCCGTTTTGATCGTCTCGCTATGCCAACCTCCATGGGATATTCAGTTGTTTATTTTGAAGTTCAATATTTGCCGGAATCAGTAAAACAATTACTATATCCGCAAACCGTTTTAACCCTTTGTTTTCTGTCTATTCAAGTATCCACGGTGTAAAACTAATGGTCCTTACCCATAAATGTTTACATGGATTAGTGGGTGACTTTTGCTATTTCAAACTGTTGGTTTTGTGGCCCATCACCTCAAATTTATATCCTTTGGCTTCCTCTTTCCCTCTGGTTTCATTTTTGAAGAATAAAGTTTAATGTGTCTTTTAATACAGGTTGCTTTATAGCCTGGCAGCCTACGTACTCTTGACATTCCACCATTTTAAATTGAATAGCCTTAGTTTTGCAATTCCCAAAATTTCAGCCAGACTGTTGATATTACTTTCATTTTTGGTTTGTTCAAAACCCTTTTTCCAACTTAGCATACGTTTATATTTCGCCTGACTCCTCCCTTTCCCCATATCTTCTCTTCTTTCTTCTAATTCTTTCTCCTCTACTCACTTCATTTTTTTCTACAAATTTGAGCTACAAAGAAAAAAAAATAACAACAAAAATTTATTCGAAACATCTTTGCGTTCCACCTCCACCCTGACCATTTCTTCTACCCTCTGTCCACTTGCTCCTCTTCCTCATCCACATCATCCAACACCTCCCTCTCTCACTCAAGTCAGCCTGGGCATACAAACAAAAAGGAAAAAGCATCCCAGATAGCATCTTCTACTCCCAGAGAACCCATCCGCCTTAGCTACCGCACAACCACCCGAGCCAGCGATCTCTTCCCCTTCAACTGGCCGAGCTTCAACTGCTCCTCTTCTCGGCCGAAGTTTCCCCCTCTCCACCTCCTATCTGCCATGAAAACCCGCCACTCACCCTGACACCGCCATCCCCTGGCAGCCTTTCTACCACTCGAGCCTGTCGCCTTGTTTCCTTGCCTTGAACGCCAACATCACGCTCGGCCTCGTCTTCGCATGCAAGTGCCGCAGCTGTTTTTACATAAATAAGGTATATATATATATTATAGTGTTCTTCCTACATATGTTATATACATATAATGTCTCGACGTGTGTATATAGTGTATATATGATAGTATATATAGTGTTTTGCTAGTACATATATATAAGGTTGTTAAAGGTTTATGAAACCTATGGGATCAGTGTTTGCAGGTATAAGAATTTTATATAGGTTACTACTTTGTCTTCTTTTGTTTTACTTTACAGTATTATATCTATATATGTCTTATACTCATACGTTTGTTTATAGGTTCTGTTTTAAGTGCATATATAGAGTTCTGTAAAGTTTATATACATATATTCATATATTTGTTTTATACGTGTATTTGTATATATGTAGCATAGACCAGTTTTATATATATACATTTAGATATACAAGTTATATATGTATTAATTTTATGTATACTACTTATGATCTGTGTTTAAATAACGATTTAAAATTTTGTTTAAAGTATTATGTTGTTGAAATCTATTCTATTTATATATCTATTGGTACAGTAGGTATTTTTAAATGTATTACAGTTTATTATAAGTTAGTTGCATGTTTTATACAAAGCTTTGGTTTCTATTTGTATATATATAGATGTATGAAACATTAGTTTTATTTTCATAATAGGTGTAAGCTTTACCTGAGTTGTTTTTGAAATATATAGGATCCGCTGTATAGTATATTATTTGTATATATATATATATATATATATCTATTTATAAAATACATCTAGCAGCATGCGCAGTATATAGATATGTTATAAAGTATGTTTACTTTCTATAAATTTACTATGTATACAAGTTACATGTCAGTTTAAAATTATAGTATATATTCTCTGTTTTAATGCGTGTTTCAAAAATTTGTAGCTTATATAAATTATACACTGTGATCTATACAAGTTATAAGCTCTATTTTTCTGTATATAAATATAGATCCTGTTTAGAAATATTGTTTTAGTATGGGCTTTAAATATAATATATAACTCTGGTTTTAATACTTGAGTTTAAGATGTTGAAATTGAAATTTCATGTTTTGTTAATATTTCTTAAATAAAAATTGTTGAAATATATATAGTGAAATAATAATGTATATATATTTTTAGTAAAAAAAAATTGAAAATTTGATTTGATTCATTCTCATCGATTCTTATCTATCAGCTTTGTCCATCAAAATCTGCTTTCAGCTTACTTCACTTTGAGATTGTCGTTTGGATTGTTCGATTTTCTAGATCGTGATCCAATTCGTAGTTGGTTGTGCTTCAAACTTCTCTAGCCTCGAAAGGTGAGCAATCACTCACGATTAACACTCTTTTATTTATTAAATCTGATTTCAATTGAAATGACAAATGAAATATGCTGCTATTGGATATTTACACTGTTATTACCTGTATCAGTTAACCTATGACATCTGACGCTATTATCTGTTATATATGCAATGATAATCCAGTTTTGGTTGTTAAATGATTGATTGTTTGATGTTTACAATTGGACGTTAAATTGTTAATGATGTAAGTGATAAATAATTTGAAATTGAAACTAACGTAGGATAGTTAGATTTGATATATGTGTTAAATTTGATTAAATGACATTTGTATAATATGACCCCTTTAACTGTCAAAATTTATTGACACGTAGGATTTGTTTAATTACATCTTGAACCACTGAATGTATGTTGTTAAATTGATGATGGATGAAATTGTAATAGATGAACAGTGAAAACCGTAATGTAATAATCTTTAATCTACATGAAATGATAGTGTAGATTCTAGAGATGATTATATTAATTCGTACAAATAGCAATGCGAATTAATATGGTTATTTCGGGATTATTTGAATTGATTATTGGATTGCTATTGTTTGTTGTTATTACTTGTTTATTTACTTTGACACCATCCCAGTTATCACACTGCAAGTTCCCTTTGCTATGTTTTGATTTTTGAATTGAATTGGAATCGGGTTGAAATGATAAATACCCAAATTGAACTTTGACCTAGGATAGAGAATTAAATAAAACCCGATTGGTCAATAATTTGATTTAAAAATAAACGAAGATTTTATTTGAATAAAGAATATGGTTTTGAAATGAAGTTGAAATTTGAATTTTAATGAAAAAAAAATGTTAATATTTAATAATCTGAAACAAAATATTAACAATGTAATTGATGAAAGAATGTTGTTAAATTTGAGAAATGATTGAATTAAGTTGAAATTATTAAACTTTGAAATGATTTAATAATTAAGTTTGAAATGATAATTAAGTTTGAAATTATTAAACTTTGAAATTATTTAATAATTAAGTTTTGAATTATTTAATAATTAAATAAAATTGGATTATTTAATGATTAAATTGAATTGAACTCTTTAATAAGTAAAATTGAACTTTTGAATAAGTAAATTTTTACTTCGTAAATAAATGAAATCGAGTTCTTTATTAATTAAGTCTTGGAAAATATTTAAGTAAGTAAATAAGTGAATTGAATTTCTTTAACAAGAAATAAAATGTGATTTATTGAAATTATTGTAAGACTTGAAATTAAAAGAATTTGATTTGATGAATTTAATTTAATTCAATTTGTAAGTTTTGATATAATGAAGTTGAATTTAAATAATGGATTTAATGAATTGGAAATTTAATATAAATTGTTTTGAATGACAAATTTACTTAACGAATATTGAATGAAATCGATAAATGAATTTCAATTGATTTGAATGTTAAATTAAGTTAATTTAAATGATTTCGGAATGAAACTGATATACGAACTTGAATCAATATTTGAATTGTTTTAAATAAAATTGAAATTGAATTATAAGATTTTGAAATTACGAATTTGGATGTTTTGAAACGTAAATTATTGGAAATTGGTTTTGAAAGACAAATGAAATGTTGATTTACAAATTCTATTTGAAATTGAATTTGATTTGGTTTTGAAATATATTAAACGACCAATCGGTGAAATAATTACGGAAGTTATTAAAGAGACCGGGATCGGATATGGACATACTCTCTGTCGATACCGAAAACCACTTTAATAACTAATATACGCGGAGTGATGATCCAGAACGAAGTGGTTGGAATGATGTACGTGATGACTGAAGAAAGAGAACGATAATGGATAGCCTTGACACTTATGTCAAATTGGAAATGACTAAAACAGGAGCCGTGCCGGGCCAATGGAGGATTAGCTACCTCAAGTGGACACACTTCTTCGAACTACTCATTACTTGTTGTCGATTGGTGCACCCTTGATTTTGGGAGTGTTATTTCACGGTGTTGCGGGCGCTGCGGCGTTGCGTTCTCACCAGTCCGGATCAGGCAAACGGTAGTATCACTACCTTGGGTATTGCCTCATGTACCTTGTCATACTTGTATTCCATTTATTCGTGACCACTACGAATCTGTTTTGTACCTTTAGTATATGGATTGCCCTCTGGTTACTTCCGGTTTTAGGGAAACTACGGTCTTGTATATGCTTTTGGGAATAAAAATGTGTTAAGGGTGGAATGGGCCATGACTTAACACTTTTTTGATATCTTTATATTACTGATATACATTATCTACTTATCGTACACTACTACATAGTAGATAGTTTAACGGATCCTTAAAGGATGGTTATTCCAAACATCCTTTGAGTTACTTGTATTTCAATTGCTATTTCACTTGAGTTGGATTTATTAATATAAGAATGTTAATCCTGACTCGAGTGTTTTGTGTTTTGCTTTACGCTCGGGTCAGACTGAGTGGTTCAGCTTTTGAGACTCACCTTTGGAGTTGGAGCTTTGCTTGAAGATCCAGCCATCTATTCTACTTTCAGTATTCGATGATTCCAGTGATGTATTCTGATTTGTATCTGATGTATCGTATTACTCTTCTGTTGTAAACTCTGATGTGACTTATACATTTATATCGTAGCTTCATGAACTACTATCTCTTTTATTTCCGCTGCACTTATTACTCTGTGTCTGTGATCTGTGATTATTTATTTACTGTATATGTTCAGTTTTGCCAAATTTAAATTAATAACGCGATATTTTGAGCAATTCAATTCCGGCATGACTGTCTACCTATACACTTATAATGGATGCGAATGGTCCAAAATAGCGGGTCGTTACAATCAGCCACCATCGGAGGCCATCCCGACCACCGCTGTTCTTCTCCACGTTCAGGTTGCTCGCCTCTTTTTCTTTGCCTAGCAGTGCCATAAATCACCTGCCACGTTCCTCCTCTTTTCCCCTCTCTCTCTTTGCCCAAACTCTTCCAGCCCGCCTCCGACTACCTGACTCACAACCCATCCACTGCCTGCATGCGTGTCATTTATAGAAAGGGTAAGCATATAGACTATATTATATTTTATGAGTTGTTTAGTAATGTGTAAAGGTGGGTTATAGCCTGTTGATAAGTAGGTTTAAAGACATGATTATTTTGTCTTGCAATTCGAATTTAATATGGATTTTTTAAGTATGCATATATTACAACAGATATAAGATTTATACGTAGATAATAATATATTTAGTCATATTGTATATGACCTGCATTTTTTTTGTTAAAATATAAACTGGAAAAAAATCTAGTATTTTGATTACTTAAACATTGGTTTAAAGGGTAAATATATTTAATATGCTATTATATAAAGGCTGTCTTAGATGTTGTCACAGTATAGTGTATTATGTGATAGTGTAAATGTTAGTTTTATAGATTTCGAAACTTGATAGTATATAAGTAATATGACAGTTGATGTATATATATATATGTGTGTTAGAATTTGTTATTACGGTGTTTATATATAGGAGTTTATTTTATCATATTTCAGCTTACATATCATAAGCTAATTACGTGTTATAAGAGTTGGGCTACAGTCTATTTTACGTGGTATAAATTCCAGTTTATATAAATCTGCTTTACAGTTAATAAAGAAAGATAAAAATTGTTACAATCTGTTAGTGTATATATAAGCTTTGTAGTTTTGTATATTTATATATATATATATATATATATTTTACATAAACTTTCAAATCTGTTATATATTAGTTATACAAGGGATATTATATGTATTTTACTTGTTTGTAAGTATATAAATATATAGTACTATACATATATATTATTTCATAACAGTATTGTATTATATGAACCTTACGTTTCTACGGTTACTTTTCAAATAGTTTGAAGTAACTAAGTTATATTTGTTTATACTGTTATAAGTGTATAAAGTTATAAATGTTGTTTGTTTAATGTATAATATATATATTTCATATAAACTTTAGATTGATCTTCATACTGTTGGTCTGTGGGGTATACATTTGTTTATTTAGTCGGGATTTGAAATTGTATATATACTTTAGGTTGTTATAGTGGGTGATGTATACGTAAGTAATATATTTAGTATGTTGTTTGTGAACAATGTTATGTAAAGAAGTTTATATAAATTTTGGTTGTAGATCTCTTTTATGGATGGGTATATAACAGTTTTGATTTTTAAAATACATATATAAATCTATAGTTTTGTTTATTTGTTTATATTATTTTATAAACAAGTATATATGTTTATGCATACCGTGTGGTCTATAATTTGTTTTAAACTATGGTTTTTTGAAAACGTATGTATGTATAATTTTAATGAGTTTCAAAATTAATATTGGTTAAGAAAATAATATATTAGAATAATATGTATGTATTTGGTTTCGATCTACATCGAGCAGTTTCTGATCTATCTTCATCGATCTCTATTTATTAGCTCTGTTTGTCCAATTCGTGCCAATCTAGCTTTGTTTTGGAAGTTGTACTTGCATTTCGTAATACAATTGCATTCTCCAATCTCTCTAGCCTCGAAAGGTGAGTAATCACTCATGATTTAACGTTCTTATATTTATTAAATTTGATTTCAATTGAAATGACAATTGAAATATGCTGCGGTAGTTATTTAATCTGTTATATATGCTATTATCTGTATCTGTTCACCTATAACATCTGACACCGTTATCTGTTATTTATATTAATGATATATGCATGCTATGTTATTATCATATCTGTTATCACTCTGCAAGTTCCCTGTTAATATAGAATTCACTATGGGTTGAAATGATACATACCCGAACGGACTTTAGAATAGGAGAAAATCGTTATGGGTTGAAATGATAGACCCAAGCGATTTTCATTTGATTGAATTTGGGATTACGGGTCAAAATGATTTCTACCTGTATATATTTAAATTTACGGATTGAAATGATAAATATCTGTATCACTTGACCATAAATAGAAAATTATATACAGACACCGTTGGTCCATATATAAATATTTTGAAAATAAATTCTATGGTTTTGGAAGGAAATATATGGTTTTAATAAAAGTTGATTCTTAAATTATTATATATAAATGGTAATGATATATGTAGATTTAATAATAATGTTTAATTTAATTAAGATTGATTTAATACATATAATATGGTTAAGTATTTAAAGTTATGTTTCAAAATAGATTTCAGTAATAATTTGAATAAGTTAAGGTTGGGAAGATAATTTGAATTTAGTTGAAATTGCATTCATTAAAGAATTTTATTTAATTAAACCGATTTGAAACTTATTGAAATTGAGATTTAAGATATGATTTATAACTTAGGTTTGATTTAAAATAATTTAACGAATATTTCTTGTTTAAATAAATTTAAGGAAATATTTAGTAAAATGAAATTTAAGGCTAGTTAGATGATATTGAATTTATGAAGTGAATATTTTCTGATTAAATAATAATAAAGTTAAATCAAGAGCTATATGAAATTATTAAAATTTAACTTTGAAAATGTTGAGTATTAAAGCTTTGAAATATATTGCAAATTTAAATGGTATATTTAGAACTGAATTAAATTGATGAATTGAGCTTTGAATAAAATTGAATTTGGAATTTAAAGTTGAGTTGAATCTGTAACGACCCGGCTTTCCAGACCCGGAAAATCGAACCATTTGTGTTAAAGAAGAAGAGGTAGAAGAAGAAGAAACAGAAAATCAACAACAGAATCTCACATCGCAGCGGAATAAAATATAATATATACGAAACAGATCTTTACTCAAACAGAAAAATATATCTGTTTATACAATATATTTACAGAATACATCATCAGAGTTCATCACATCAATGACATACATCCAAATACACAGCGGAACAATAAACAAATACGGAAGTACGTATCGCCATCCAGCTCGTCTCCTGAGCTCCACAGCTACAATCTGAACCTGTTTATCTCGGTCTGACCCGAGCATCATATAAAACAATACCCGAGTCAGTCTGGAATACCAGCGTGAGAAAATCACACTCAAATTGATTATTAAAGTTTCAAAATCCTTTGAAAACAAAAGCATCTCGTAAGACCACGCCACAAATAAACATGTCGGGTTTTTACCTTACGATAGCTAAAACACTTTTTATAAAAATCCTCTGATATTATAATAGTGTCTATTTACAAATACTTATTAAAATAGCCGAAATTGTTACATCTATTAAATTCCGGCATACTAGCCACAAAGTGGGTAATACAAACAAAACTCGTACAAGGCACGTAGGGAGAATGGATTTCCATCGAATGACTAGGCACTGGGGTACCACCTGTCACAGTACGTGGCCTAGATCACAGTACCGAGGAGTACGCCCGCTCCCCTGCAACACAAGGCCGGAATCATCCCTTACTGGATAATTCCAAATAAAATCACCCCACGGTTGGGATCAGCAACCGCAACACTAAGCCGAAATAAAAGGGACATCTAGACAGGGATGACTTTACTCTCAAGTGGGGGCTACCCACGAAGCCTTGCTGCGTAACCCCTGATTTTCAGTCATTCCCGGTTGATGAGGTTCGAGGCTAAACGATACCTTTATAGCACATATCCCTTAGAATGCCCATCGTCCGCCTGACGATGTCACGAAAGCATTCGTCCATACAAGTCCGTCCCGGGTCCGAACGGAACCGAAGGCACTATTCCTACTACATCCATTTTGGAAATATCCTCAGGATTAGTAGGGACTAGCCCTTGCACTTCACAGCTCCATCTTCGACTCCGAACACGTTACACGAAACGTACAAACCGGATCGAAGTGGTATTCGAGTCTCCAGACCTAGAATCCCGGTATACGGAAACTCGATCCCAGTCTCTTCGAAACGATCAGCGCATTTGGCCAATATTGATAGTCGGTTATTTAACTATCAATTCACATCCATAGCAACCATCACACAATAAATAATTTCCCACATTATTTATTTGCCCAAATATCTTTCCAAGATATATTTCCAAATTTTCAAAGCTCATTTGAAAACAATTTCAAACAGTTTCCGCTTACGGAAAACATTTCCCAAATAATTATTTCCACTGAATCACCAAGTACAAAATACTTTTAATTTTAAAATAATTTAAAAACACCAAATATATTTTATAACATTGAAATTTTAAAACTACTTTAATACTTTATCAAAATATATATTTTAAGAATATTTAAAATAAAACCACTTTATAAATATAAGCTGACTTCCTCTTTAAAACATAATACCAAATTACTTTTATATAATTACTACAGTAATAGATTTTTGAAACTACTTACTTTAAAAAAGTTAACATTTAAAAATAATCAATTTTCTAAAACATGCTTTTTAAAACATATTAAAACTTTTAACTTATATTTAAAACTACCTTGAAAACGTACTTGGCTATCCAGAGAAATACACTTCTCATTTCCATCCTTTAAAAATAAATCAACATTTATTTTAAACCAATTCACATCCCTTTATAAATTCCCACCTTGAATTTATATTTTCTAATATCCACTGATATTTTATTTTACTTTATAAACCCAGTTTATAAATTCCAAAATCTCATTTCTCTTCTAAAATTCCAATTTTAAACAACTAAATCAATTTCCAATTGATTTCCCAATTTACTCTACTTACTTTGAAGTAAATTTCCTTTGCTACTTCATTTATTCCAAAATACATTAACCTTTAGATTTTTATTCCTTATTACGAGTTAAACCCCTTTTTACCAATATCAATTACAGATTTCCAAAACTCCTTATTTATTCTTTAATTAACTTTAATCCTTAATTTCAAAAATAACTTCTTTTATTCTTCAAATAATATCACTTAAGTATAAAATTTATTATCCCTTGTAGATTCAAAATCCCCTTATTTCATATTTGTTAAAATTCCAAATCACCTTATTTTTATTTCAATTCGTTATAAATTTTATCCCAATTCCTCGAATTATTTTACTTAAACTTTTATTCCTTTATTTCTTTTCAAAAATTCAATTCCCATAGATTTTATAATTTATTATACTGGACAATCCAAATCAACCACATCATCCAATATAAAATCATCACATGATATCAAATATTTAGAACACAGAATATTAAATAATCTAATAATTTTGAGGAATCCAGTTGGTTCCCTCCAACCTGTTTCCCTGCATCCACAGACGTTAGCACAATATAAAATACCAATTCCACTTTAAGGTGGAATATCGCAGTATATGGGATTTATATAAATCATCCGCTATTATGCGGTGCATAGGGTCTCATCCGCTATACAATGCGGGAATATCAACAATTCCAATATATACATATGCCAATATGTATATATTGCTATATACTACTATATATAATATAGCACATCCAAATCAATTCACCCATTCAATCAATTATTTAAATTTAACCATTTAAATTTAAATTCAACTGAGTGAGATTAACTCACCTTTGACCCTTTATTTGAAACCCGCTCCATACCAGCTTATTTTCATTACAGGTTTCAACCTCTGAATAAACATCATATGGTTTTATCAATATTTGAACTTATTGAAAATAAATCCAATTTATAAATTTGATTTAAATTAATTTCATTTAACGAATCTATTTTAATTTCTCCCTAAACTACTTATCCCAAATTTTAGACCTTGATTAAACAATTTATATTTATTATCATTTGAATAATTTAAACAGTTAATCTCTATATTATTTTTTTTACTAAAATTTAAACTAATAATTCACCTTTAAACTAACATTTTCCTTTGAAACCACCCATACATATATATATTAAATAATTTATAGACCTAAAAATCTAATTTATACAACTTTGAATCTTTAAAAATTTCAATTATATATATTTCTTTCTGTATATAAACTAAGAGAAACTTCATTACTGTAATGAATTTTTTTTTACATATATATATATTATAACAGAAATGATTGTATACTTTAAATAAAATTTTCCAAACTAGACAAATTAATTTAAACATCAGAAAATACCTCGCGTGCTTCATATCGCTTGCCACGCCGTACCCAATATCGCGATCAAACCCTAACCACTCGCCACTGACCCCACTGTCGAACGAAGGGCCTTGATCCCCTTGCCCTAAGACCTCCTGCTCGAAATCGAAGCCACCCACGTCGCCGCGAGAACTCCCAAACCCTAACCCACATCGCACCCCACCAGGAACTGCCGCGACCCCTTCCTCCAGCCTCGCGATGCCTCTCCGACCTTCCCCCTTCACCCTATTCGATCGCGGCCCCAGATGCGTCGCCCTATAGTATCGCGACGTCGATCCAAACACTCGAGAGTAGTGCCGCCTCACCCTAGATTTGAACGAATAACTGGTCATCCCCCTTTTTTTTATATGAATTCGATTTGAATTCACATCAAAGAAAAGGGGAGGTTGGGAAGAGCGGCTTCGAATGATTCCGATTAGCCTTATTTGATTTCGGAAACGAGGGGGAAAACGATTTGAATGGTCGAGGAACGTGAGATAGTTCGTCTGCCCTTTTCTTCGATTTTGATTTAATTAAAAGGGAAGCGAATTAAATTTAGGGATTTGAAGATGGCTCGGCCATTTTAAATTTTCTTTTGCTATGTAGATTTTGGTTGACGAAAAGGGGAAACTCGGTCCTGAAGTGATAAAAGAAAGGCAGTAGATTTTTCTCATTTGCTTCTGAAGGAAGCCTCTGTTCTTAATATTATATATTTTTTTCTTTTAGTTTAATTAGAGCATTTTTTTATAGTTGATTGAATGGCTTAAAGTTGAGAAAGTATGTGATTAAATAACAAGAAGATGGCATATACCAGAAGCGTGATTAACTAAATTAAATTTCATCAGATTATTTACCAATTAAATTTCAACGTGTTTACATCGTATACTCACATACTAACTCCGATCAATACGAAATTTAAAATCCGACAATAATTTAATATTACGGATCCAATGGACCTGGTTCCGTCGAATTCCGAGACTGCGCCTCGGAAGGCTATTTTTAAATTCAATTTAAACGATAAAATTTCAAAACTGAACAAACTACTTTTAAATTCAATTTTAAAAGTTTCATCACCTTCAGTATTAACAATATAAATTTTCCGAGCCTTTAAATTATTTTTAACCAGCTTTAAAAACAAGAGTCAATATTTTACTCAATTCCGAAAATCAATTTCAACAATTAATTACCCAATAAATATTGATATTTGAAATTCAAGTTAAAAATTAACCTTTGAATATTTAAAATTAATTAAATATTCAAGTTTCAAATATACAAAAATTCTGGGTCGTCACATTCCTTCCCCCTTAAAAGAATTTCGTCCCCGAAATTATAGTTAGGAAGAATGATCCGTAACCTATTAATTTTTTTCTCAATCCAAATAATTTTCCACCAATTCACAAAACCTTCAGTTAATTAAGGACACTCTATTCCTCTATCTAACTTCCAAACTTACCCATAAGCCTCAAACACAATTCCTTATATATCAATTCAAATTTTAAATTTGAAATCAAACTTCAAATTATCAAAATTTTCTCAAAATTTTTCTAACTCCCTAAATTCCGAAAAATTTCGCCAGCGTCTCCTTTGCGCGGCTAGCTCGGTACTACTACAAAAATGGCTCTACGGCCTCCCATATCCAAAAGAAAACAAAAGGCCAAGTGGCTGCATCAAAATCCCAATCAAATTTCATTTAGAAATTTCAAATACATACCTTTTAGTTGGGCAATTCAATTTATCTTCTATAATCAAAAATCCCAATTCACCTGCCTTTAAATTACCTGTATACAACTCTATTATAATGTCTAATCACGACATTCTAATTTAATTTTCATCCCAATACCAAATTTACTGAAGAACTCCATCATTTCCTTCTTAAGTTCAAAATAGAGATGTGGTATACTTTGTATAGTTATTTCCACTTTACCACTTCGGTTTTCCATATTTTCATTTCAAATTCGTTTGAATCCAATCTCTCTTTCAATTAAAGACTGAATTCCATTCACATTACCCCATTCATTTTAAATTTTCCACTTTCACTATTTTAGTCCATTTTGAAGAGATTCTTCAACTTTTCTTTACTTAACCCATTTCAAAATGAATTCCAATATTTTCGTTTCCACTTCTATTTGTTTACAAATTTTAAGTCGTCTGTTGTTAATGAAAATTTTCAAAAATTTCAAAAATTTTCTAACTCCCAAAATTTACGGAAAATTTCCTTTGTACGGAGGGACTTCTGCGATATCGCAGGATGCACAAATATATATACATTGGCCCACCCGGCCGGAAAACAGAAAAACAGTTCATATTTACTATTTTTATTGCGTAGGCGTACCTTATTTAGCATTTTTAAGCAAGTGGCTATTTATTTAAGCTTTTGGCATGACCCGTCCCAGCCAAACGGCTTCCCTGGACCTGTACTTACTCAATTCAAATGTATAAGTGCCAAAATCATGAAATTCAACAATATTTAACAACAAATTTACAATTTTGTATAAGCGATGCTAGTTAAACCATATTCATAAGCCACTTAAGGTTTTCAACATCAAATTTTAATTGTTTACAATCAATTCGTATACACTTTATTTAATCAAAGTGGTTTGCAACTCAGTTGTTTACTTTCAATTCATATTTAACCCAAACAACTCACATTTATTTCAATTGAATTCCAAAAATCAATTTTATTTCCTTTCTATCAATTCATAGAATTGTATTTAACCTCGTTTTACATCAACGATCCATTTCTAATACAATTCGACAATATTAATGTGGATAAAATGATTACTTCAGCTTTAGAACCATTGAAATTAAATCCATCTCAATTTACACTTGACCCATTCCATTTTAATTTATTTACAACCATTTATTTAGCTCGGAAACAATTCAAGCTTTTATTCAATCATTATTTCTCAAATTTTTAAACACTGAGATTTGAGTTCAGCCTTCATTCAACATTTACTTAAGTTAACAACTTAAGTTCATTTCTATAGCAGTTTGCATCAATTTCATTCAATTAGCCCCTTTTTAAATTTTAAATTCAATATTTTGTTCATTGAATAAGATTCAAAGCCATTATTTATTCATAGCCACTTGGATTTCATTTACAATACAAACCATTATTACCTTAATCAAAATTCCATTTTGTTTAACACATTTCCACATATATTTAATGTGTTGATAATCCAAGTCGAATTTTATTTGATAACTCAAGTTCTGATTCTACCATTTACCTTTAATTCACCATCCAATTTTTTTTTTATTAACTCACAATTCAATTTCTATTTAACCAATTCAAAGTCCATAACCTAAACTCATTTGGATAATATTTCAAGGTCATATTCCATTTATTTATACTTGAGTTCATTCACACTTAAGTTAATTTTGTTCCAATTCATTTCACTTAACAGCATCCCAAAATATATGTCGAGCTTTATTTATATTATCCACATTCGATTTGTTTGTATTTTATCTCGGATTGCAATTAATAATTTCTACTTAATCTAAGTTCATTTCCAATTTCATATCCAACTTACAAAATCAACTTTCTTTTAGCCAATTAAGGTTCTATTTCCATAATCCATTACTTCATTAAGAAATTCATTCCAATTTATACCTAATATTTGGTTTATTTTATCACTTTCATCCATTTAAAAGCAGTCCCATTCACATTTTACCCTTTACTCCGGATTATACATTAAATTTTAGTCAAGTATATATATTTTCTTTTCATTATTATTATTCTATAAATATTCCAAAATAAGGTTCCAGAGTATACACAAATTTTCAAAATTTCAAAATTCCTTTTTGAAATCAACTATATCCAAACCCCTTTTGTAAATTCCATTATCTTTTGAATTCTAAAATCAAACCCAGTTTGCAACAATTTCAATTTGAAACAATTTGGTAGCAATTTCTCTTTGGAAACTCGAAAATGAACACCGATGATGTCGCGATCATCATCGGAATTATTTTCCAGCGACCGAAGAGAGTTTAGTGCTTTTATCACTTTAAATCATTTCAAATATTTTAAATACCAAATCTCACCCGACTTCGAATCCAATTCAAAATATTTCCCAAAATAATATCACTACTATTTCTCCCACACCCTTGAAAACCGTTTTCAAATCCAAAGGAATTTTAAGTCCTTTCTCAAGAATTCCAAATTTCCAATCCATCCAATTAAATTTAAACCTTTCTCTGGAATTCTATTTCAAATTACTATCTCATTTGGATATGGAGTTTATTCCAATTTATAAATTACATTTATAATCTACATTTCAAATTTTATTTTATTATAAAATTTTATTCTTTACCTTGGTTATAAATTTCAATTTCTAGTTAAGTTTCCATATAAAAATGATAATAATCCAATATTATCACATCTAACATCCAAACAACCATATATATATTAACTAGAATAGTTTACAAAACTTTCCTTTATATACAAAAATAATTTGGGTAAAATTATATCATTTACCCTACTTTAAAACAATACTGTGTCGGTTTATCTTGTTTAAGAGTTTAGAAACCCCTATCGATGTTGTGGCGTCCCACACATCGACCAGAATCTATAAACACTCAACCGATAAACCAACACAATATAAAACCATTTTATATTCACTAACAAATACGCGCTCATATCTATTAATACACTCAAAGTTCCCACCAGAGCCAAGGTTATCGCCAACCTAAGCTCTGATACCAACTGTAACGACCCGGCTTTCCAGACCCGGAAAATCGAACCATTTGTGTTAAAGAAGAAGAGGTAGAAGAAGAAGAAACAGAAAATCAACAACAGAATCTCACATCGCAGCGGAATAAAATATAATATATATGAAACAGATCTTTACTCAAACAGAAAAATATATCTGTTTATACAATATATTTACAGAATACATCATCAGAGTTCATCACATCAATGACATACATCCAAATACACAGCGGAACAATAAACAAATACGGAAGTACGTATCGCCATCCAGCTCGTCTCCTGAGCTCCACAGCTACAATCTGAACCTGTTTATCTCGGTCTGACCCGAGCATCATATAAAACAATACCCGAGTCAGTCTGGAATACCAGCGTGAGAAAATCACACTCAAATTGATTATTAAAGTTTCAAAATCCTTTGAAAACAAAAGCATCTCGTAAGACCACGCCACAAATAAACATGTCGGGTTTTTACCTTACGATAGCTAAAACACTTTTTATAAAAATCCTCTGATATTATAATAGTGTCTATTTACAAATACTTATTAAAATAGCCGAAATTGTTACATCTATTAAATTCCGGCATACTAGCCACAAAGTGGGTAATACAAACAAAACTCGTACAAGGCACGTAGGGAGAATGGATTTCCATCGAATGACTAGGCACTGGGGTACCACCTGTCACAGTACGTGGCCTAGATCACAGTACCGAGGAGTACGCCCGCTCCCCTGCAACACAAGGCCGGAATCATCCCTTACTGGATAATTCCAAATAAAATCACCCCACGGTTGGGATCAGCAACCGCAACACTAAGCCGAAATAAAAGGGACATCTAGACAGGGATGACTTTACTCTCAAGTGGGGGCTACCCACGAAGCCTTGCTGCGTAACCCCTGATTTTCAGTCATTCCCGGTTGATGAGGTTCGAGGCTAAACGATACCTTTATAGCACATATCCCTTAGAATGCCCATCGTCCGCCTGACGATGTCACGAAAGCATTCGTCCATACAAGTCCGTCCCGGGTCCGAACGGAACCGAAGGCACTATTCCTACTACATCCATTTTGGAAATATCCTCAGGATTAGTAGGGACTAGCCCTTGCACTTCACAGCTCCATCTTCGACTCCGAACACGTTACACGAAACGTACAAACCGGATCGAAGTGGTATTCGAGTCTCCAGACCTAGAATCCCGGTATACGGAAACTCGATCCCAGTCTCTTCGAAACGATCAGCGCATTTGGCCAATATTGATAGTCGGTTATTTAACTATCAATTCACATCCATAGCAACCATCACACAATAAATAATTTCCCACATTATTTATTTGCCCAAATATCTTTCCAAGATATATTTCCAAATTTTCAAAGCTCATTTGAAAACAATTTCAAACAGTTTCCGCTTACGGAAAACATTTCCCAAATAATTATTTCCACTGAATCACCAAGTACAAAATACTTTTAATTTTAAAATAATTTAAAAACACCAAATATATTTTATAACATTGAAATTTTAAAACTACTTTAATACTTTATCAAAATATATATTTTAAGAATATTTAAAATAAAACCACTTTATAAATATAAGCTGACTTCCTCTTTAAAACATAATACCAAATTACTTTTATATAATTACTACAGTAATAGATTTTTGAAACTACTTACTTTAAAAAAGTTAACATTTAAAAATAATCAATTTTCTAAAACATGCTTTTTAAAACATATTAAAACTTTTAACTTATATTTAAAACTACCTTGAAAACGTACTTGGCTATCCAGAGAAATACACTTCTCATTTCCATCCTTTAAAAATAAATCAACATTTATTTTAAACCAATTCACATCCCTTTATAAATTCCCACCTTGAATTTATATTTTCTAATATCCACTGATATTTTATTTTACTTTATAAACCCAGTTTATAAATTCCAAAATCTCATTTCTCTTCTAAAATTCCAATTTTAAACAACTAAATCAATTTCCAATTGATTTCCCAATTTACTCTACTTACTTTGAAGTAAATTTCCTTTGCTACTTCATTTATTCCAAAATACATTAACCTTTAGATTTTTATTCCTTATTACGAGTTAAACCCCTTTTTACCAATATCAATTACAGATTTCCAAAACTCCTTATTTATTCTTTAATTAACTTTAATCCTTAATTTCAAAAATAACTTCTTTTATTCTTCAAATAATATCACTTAAGTATAAAATTTATTATCCCTTGTAGATTCAAAATCCCCTTATTTCATATTTGTTAAAATTCCAAATCACCTTATTTTTATTTCAATTCGTTATAAATTTTATCCCAATTCCTCGAATTATTTTACTTAAACTTTTATTCCTTTATTTCTTTTCAAAAATTCAATTCCCATAGATTTTATAATTTATTATACTGGACAATCCAAATCAACCACATCATCCAATATAAAATCATCACATGATATCAAATATTTAGAACACAGAATATTAAATAATCTAATAATTTTGAGGAATCCAGTTGGTTCCCTCCAACCTGTTTCCCTGCATCCACAGACGTTAGCACAATATAAAATACCAATTCCACTTTAAGGTGGAATATCGCAGTATATGGGATTTATATAAATCATCCGCTATTATGCGGTGCATAGGGTCTCATCCGCTATACAATGCGGGAATATCAACAATTCCAATATATACATATGCCAATATGTATATATTGCTATATACTACTATATATAATATAGCACATCCAAATCAATTCACCCATTCAATCAATTATTTAAATTTAACCATTTAAATTTAAATTCAACTGAGTGAGATTAACTCACCTTTGACCCTTTATTTGAAACCCGCTCCATACCAGCTTATTTTCATTACAGGTTTCAACCTCTGAATAAACATCATATGGTTTTATCAATATTTGAACTTATTGAAAATAAATCCAATTTATAAATTTGATTTAAATTAATTTCATTTAACGAATCTATTTTAATTTCTCCCTAAACTACTTATCCCAAATTTTAGACCTTGATTAAACAATTTATATTTATTATCATTTGAATAATTTAAACAGTTAATCTCTATATTATTTTTTTTACTAAAATTTAAACTAATAATTCACCTTTAAACTAACATTTTCCTTTGAAACCACCCATACATATATATATTAAATAATTTATAGACCTAAAAATCTAATTTATACAACTTTGAATCTTTAAAAATTTCAATTATATATATTTCTTTCTGTATATAAACTAAGAGAAACTTCATTACTGTAATGAATTTTTTTTTACATATATATATATTATAACAGAAATGATTGTATACTTTAAATAAAATTTTCCAAACTAGACAAATTAATTTAAACATCAGAAAATACCTCGCGTGCTTCATATCGCTTGCCACGCCGTACCCAATATCGCGATCAAACCCTAACCACTCGCCACTGACCCCACTGTCGAACGAAGGGCCTTGATCCCCTTGCCCTAAGACCTCCTGCTCGAAATCGAAGCCACCCACGTCGCCGCGAGAACTCCCAAACCCTAACCCACATCGCACCCCACCAGGAACTGCCGCGACCCCTTCCTCCAGCCTCGCGATGCCTCTCCGACCTTCCCCCTTCACCCTATTCGATCGCGGCCCCAGATGCGTCGCCCTATAGTATCGCGACGTCGATCCAAACACTCGAGAGTAGTGCCGCCTCACCCTAGATTTGAACGAATAACTGGTCATCCCCCTTTTTTTTATATGAATTCGATTTGAATTCACATCAAAGAAAAGGGGAGGTTGGGAAGAGCGGCTTCGAATGATTCCGATTAGCCTTATTTGATTTCGGAAACGAGGGGGAAAACGATTTGAATGGTCGAGGAACGTGAGATAGTTCGTCTGCCCTTTTCTTCGATTTTGATTTAATTAAAAGGGAAGCGAATTAAATTTAGGGATTTGAAGATGGCTCGGCCATTTTAAATTTTCTTTTGCTATGTAGATTTTGGTTGACGAAAAGGGGAAACTCGGTCCTGAAGTGATAAAAGAAAGGCAGTAGATTTTTCTCATTTGCTTCTGAAGGAAGCCTCTGTTCTTAATATTATATATTTTTTTCTTTTAGTTTAATTAGAGCATTTTTTTATAGTTGATTGAATGGCTTAAAGTTGAGAAAGTATGTGATTAAATAACAAGAAGATGGCATATACCAGAAGCGTGATTAACTAAATTAAATTTCATCAGATTATTTACCAATTAAATTTCAACGTGTTTACATCGTATACTCACATACTAACTCCGATCAATACGAAATTTAAAATCCGACAATAATTTAATATTACGGATCCAATGGACCTGGTTCCGTCGAATTCCGAGACTGCGCCTCGGAAGGCTATTTTTAAATTCAATTTAAACGATAAAATTTCAAAACTGAACAAACTACTTTTAAATTCAATTTTAAAAGTTTCATCACCTTCAGTATTAACAATATAAATTTTCCGAGCCTTTAAATTATTTTTAACCAGCTTTAAAAACAAGAGTCAATATTTTACTCAATTCCGAAAATCAATTTCAACAATTAATTACCCAATAAATATTGATATTTGAAATTCAAGTTAAAAATTAACCTTTGAATATTTAAAATTAATTAAATATTCAAGTTTCAAATATACAAAAATTCTGGGTCGTCACATTCCTTCCCCCTTAAAAGAATTTCGTCCCCGAAATTATAGTTAGGAAGAATGATCCGTAACCTATTAATTTTTTTCTCAATCCAAATAATTTTCCACCAATTCACAAAACCTTCAGTTAATTAAGGACACTCTATTCCTCTATCTAACTTCCAAACTTACCCATAAGCCTCAAACACAATTCCTTATATATCAATTCAAATTTTAAATTTGAAATCAAACTTCAAATTATCAAAATTTTCTCAAAATTTTTCTAACTCCCTAAATTCCGAAAAATTTCGCCAGCGTCTCCTTTGCGCGGCTAGCTCGGTACTACTACAAAAATGGCTCTACGGCCTCCCATATCCAAAAGAAAACAAAAGGCCAAGTGGCTGCATCAAAATCCCAATCAAATTTCATTTAGAAATTTCAAATACATACCTTTTAGTTGGGCAATTCAATTTATCTTCTATAATCAAAAATCCCAATTCACCTGCCTTTAAATTACCTGTATACAACTCTATAATAATGTCTAATCACGACATTCTAATTTAATTTTCATCCCAATACCAAATTTACTGAAGAACTCCATCATTTCCTTCTTAAGTTCAAAATAGAGATGTGGTATACTTTGTATAGTTATTTCCACTTTACCACTTCGGTTTTCCATATTTTCATTTCAAATTCGTTTGAATCCAATCTCTCTTTCAATTAAAGACTGAATTCCATTCACATTACCCCATTCATTTTAAATTTTCCACTTTCACTATTTTAGTCCATTTTGAAGAGATTCTTCAACTTTTCTTTACTTAACCCATTTCAAAATGAATTCCAATATTTTCATTTCCACTTCTATTTGTTTACAAATTTTAAGTCGTCTGTTGTTAATGAAAATTTTCAAAAATTTCAAAAATTTTCTAACTCCCAAAATTTACGGAAAATTTCCTTTGTACGGAGGGACTTCTGCGATATCGCAGGATGCACAAATATATATACATTGGCCCACCCGGCCGGAAAACAGAAAAACAGTTCATATTTACTATTTTTATTGCGTAGGCGTACCTTATTTAGCATTTTTAAGCAAGTGGCTATTTATTTAAGCTTTTGGCATGACCCGTCCCAGCCAAACGGCTTCCCTGGACCTGTACTTACTCAATTCAAATGTATAAGTGCCAAAATCATGAAATTCAACAATATTTAACAACAAATTTACAATTTTGTATAAGCGATGCTAGTTAAACCATATTCATAAGCCACTTAAGGTTTTCAACATCAAATTTTAATTGTTTACAATCAATTCGTATACACTTTATTTAATCAAAGTGGTTTGCAACTCAGTTGTTTACTTTCAATTCATATTTAACCCAAACAACTCACATTTATTTCAATTGAATTCCAAAAATCAATTTTATTTCCTTTCTATCAATTCATAGAATTGTATTTAACCTCGTTTTACATCAACGATCCATTTCTAATACAATTCGACAATATTAATGTGGATAAAATGATTACTTCAGCTTTAGAACCATTGAAATTAAATCCATCTCAATTTACACTTGACCCATTCCATTTTAATTTATTTACAACCATTTATTTAGCTCGGAAACAATTCAAGCTTTTATTCAATCATTATTTCTCAAATTTTTAAACACTGAGATTTGAGTTCAGCCTTCATTCAACATTTACTTAAGTTAACAACTTAAGTTCATTTCTATAGCAGTTTGCATCAATTTCATTCAATTAGCCCCTTTTTAAATTTTAAATTCAATATTTTGTTCATTGAATAAGATTCAAAGCCATTATTTATTCATAGCCACTTGGATTTCATTTACAATACAAACCATTATTACCTTAATCAAAATTCCATTTTGTTTAACACATTTCCACATATATTTAATGTGTTGATAATCCAAGTCGAATTTTATTTGATAACTCAAGTTCTGATTCTACCATTTACCTTTAATTCACCATCCAATTTTTTTTTTATTAACTCACAATTCAATTTCTATTTAACCAATTCAAAGTCCATAACCTAAACTCATTTGGATAATATTTCAAGGTCATATTCCATTTATTTATACTTGAGTTCATTCACACTTAAGTTAATTTTGTTCCAATTCATTTCACTTAACAGCATCCCAAAATATATGTCGAGCTTTATTTATATTATCCACATTCGATTTGTTTGTATTTTATCTCGGATTGCAATTAATAATTTCTACTTAATCTAAGTTCATTTCCAATTTCATATCCAACTTACAAAATCAACTTTCTTTTAGCCAATTAAGGTTCTATTTCCATAATCCATTACTTCATTAAGAAATTCATTCCAATTTATACCTAATATTTGGTTTATTTTATCACTTTCATCCATTTAAAAGCAGTCCCATTCACATTTTACCCTTTACTCCGGATTATACATTAAATTTTAGTCAAGTATATATATTTTCTTTTCATTATTATTATTCTATAAATATTCCAAAATAAGGTTCCAGAGTATACACAAATTTTCAAAATTTCAAAATTCCTTTTTGAAATCAACTATATCCAAACCCCTTTTGTAAATTCCATTATCTTTTGAATTCTAAAATCAAACCCAGTTTGCAACAATTTCAATTTGAAACAATTTGGTAGCAATTTCTCTTTGGAAACTCGAAAATGAACACCGATGATGTCGCGATCATCATCGGAATTATTTTCCAGCGACCGAAGAGAGTTTAGTGCTTTTATCACTTTAAATCATTTCAAATATTTTAAATACCAAATCTCACCCGACTTCGAATCCAATTCAAAATATTTCCCAAAATAATATCACTACTATTTCTCCCACACCCTTGAAAACCGTTTTCAAATCCAAAGGAATTTTAAGTCCTTTCTCAAGAATTCCAAATTTCCAATCCATCCAATTAAATTTAAACCTTTCTCTGGAATTCTATTTCAAATTACTATCTCATTTGGATATGGAGTTTATTCCAATTTATAAATTACATTTATAATCTACATTTCAAATTTTATTTTATTATAAAATTTTATTCTTTACCTTGGTTATAAATTTCAATTTCTAGTTAAGTTTCCATATAAAAATGATAATAATCCAATATTATCACATCTAACATCCAAACAACCATATATATATTAACTAGAATAGTTTACAAAACTTTCCTTTATATACAAAAATAATTTGGGTAAAATTATATCATTTACCCTACTTTAAAACAATACTGTGTCGGTTTATCTTGTTTAAGAGTTTAGAAACCCCTATCGATGTTGTGGCGTCCCACACATCGACCAGAATCTATAAACACTCAACCGATAAACCAACACAATATAAAACCATTTTATATTCACTAACAAATACGCGCTCATATCTATTAATACACTCAAAGTTCCCACCAGAGCCAAGGTTATCGCCAACCTAAGCTCTGATACCAACTGTAACGACCCGGCTTTCCAGACCCGGAAAATCGAACCATTTGTGTTAAAGAAGAAGAGGTAGAAGAAGAAGAAACAGAAAATCAACAACAGAATCTCACATCGCAGCGGAATAAAATATAATATATATGAAACAGATCTTTACTCAAACAGAAAAATATATCTGTTTATACAATATATTTACAGAATACATCATCAGAGTTCATCACATCAATGACATACATCCAAATACACAGCGGAACAATAAACAAATACGGAAGTACGTATCGCCATCCAGCTCGTCTCCTGAGCTCCACAGCTACAATCTGAACCTGTTTATCTCGGTCTGACCCGAGCATCATATAAAACAATACCCGAGTCAGTCTGGAATACCAGCGTGAGAAAATCACACTCAAATTGATTATTAAAGTTTCAAAATCCTTTGAAAACAAAAGCATCTCGTAAGACCACGCCACAAATAAACATGTCGGGTTTTTACCTTACGATAGCTAAAACACTTTTTATAAAAATCCTCTGATATTATAATAGTGTCTATTTACAAATACTTATTAAAATAGCCGAAATTGTTACATCTATTAAATTCCGGCATACTAGCCACAAAGTGGGTAATACAAACAAAACTCGTACAAGGCACGTAGGGAGAATGGATTTCCATCGAATGACTAGGCACTGGGGTACCACCTGTCACAGTACGTGGCCTAGATCACAGTACCGAGGAGTACGCCCGCTCCCCTGCAACACAAGGCCGGAATCATCCCTTACTGGATAATTCCAAATAAAATCACCCCACGGTTGGGATCAGCAACCGCAACACTAAGCCGAAATAAAAGGGACATCTAGACAGGGATGACTTTACTCTCAAGTGGGGGCTACCCACGAAGCCTTGCTGCGTAACCCCTGATTTTCAGTCATTCCCGGTTGATGAGGTTCGAGGCTAAACGATACCTTTATAGCACATATCCCTTAGAATGCCCATCGTCCGCCTGACGATGTCACGAAAGCATTCGTCCATACAAGTCCGTCCCGGGTCCGAACGGAACCGAAGGCACTATTCCTACTACATCCATTTTGGAAATATCCTCAGGATTAGTAGGGACTAGCCCTTGCACTTCACAGCTCCATCTTCGACTCCGAACACGTTACACGAAACGTACAAACCGGATCGAAGTGGTATTCGAGTCTCCAGACCTAGAATCCCGGTATACGGAAACTCGATCCCGGTCTCTTCGAAACGATCAGCGCATTTGGCCAATATTGATAGTCGGTTATTTAACTATCAATTCACATCCATAGCAACCATCACACAATAAATAATTTCCCACATTATTTATTTGCCCAAATATCTTTCCAAGATATATTTCCAAATTTTCAAAGCTCATTTGAAAACAATTTCAAACAGTTTCCGCTTACGGAAAACATTTCCCAAATAATTATTTCCACTGAATCACCAAGTACAAAATACTTTTAATTTTAAAATAATTTAAAAACACCAAATATATTTTATAACATTGAAATTTTAAAACTACTTTAATACTTTATCAAAATATATATTTTAAGAATATTTAAAATAAAACCACTTTATAAATATAAGCTGACTTCCTCTTTAAAACATAATACCAAATTACTTTTATATAATTACTACAGTAATAGATTTTTGAAACTACTTACTTTAAAAAAGTTAACATTTAAAAATAATCAATTTTCTAAAACATGCTTTTTAAAACATATTAAAACTTTTAACTTATATTTAAAACTACCTTGAAAACGTACTTGGCTATCCAGAGAAATACACTTCTCATTTCCATCCTTTAAAAATAAATCAACATTTATTTTAAACCAATTCACATCCCTTTATAAATTCCCACCTTGAATTTATATTTTCTAATATCCACTGATATTTTATTTTACTTTATAAACCCAGTTTATAAATTCCAAAATCTCATTTCTCTTCTAAAATTCCAATTTTAAACAACTAAATCAATTTCCAATTGATTTCCCAATTTACTCTACTTACTTTGAAGTAAATTTCCTTTGCTACTTCATTTATTCCAAAATACATTAACCTTTAGATTTTTATTCCTTATTACGAGTTAAACCCCTTTTTACCAATATCAATTACAGATTTCCAAAACTCCTTATTTATTCTTTAATTAACTTTAATCCTTAATTTCAAAAATAACTTCTTTTATTCTTCAAATAATATCACTTAAGTATAAAATTTATTATCCCTTGTAGATTCAAAATCCCCTTATTTCATATTTGTTAAAATTCCAAATCACCTTATTTTTATTTCAATTCGTTATAAATTTTATCCCAATTCCTCGAATTATTTTACTTAAACTTTTATTCCTTTATTTCTTTTCAAAAATTCAATTCCCATAGATTTTATAATTTATTATACTGGACAATCCAAATCAACCACATCATCCAATATAAAATCATCACATGATATCAAATATTTAGAACACAGAATATTAAATAATCTAATAATTTTGAGGAATCCAGTTGGATCCCTCCAACCTGTTTCCCTGCATCCACAGACGTTAGCACAATATAAAATACCAATTCCACTTCAAGGTGGAATATCGCAGTATATGGGATTTATATAAATCATCCGCTATTATGCGGTGCATAGGGTCTCATCCGCTATACAATGCGGGAATATCAACAATTCCAATATATACATATGCCAATATGTATATATTGCTATATACTACTATATATAATATAGCACATCCAAATCAATTCACCCATTCAATCAATTATTTAAATTTAACCATTTAAATTTAAATTCAACTGAGTGAGATTAACTCACCTTTGACCCTTTATTTGAAACCCGCTCCATACCAGCTTATTTTCATTACAGGTTTCAACCTCTGAATAAACATCATATGGTTTTATCAATATTTGAACTTATTGAAAATAAATCCAATTTATAAATTTGATTTAAATTAATTTCATTTAACGAATCTATTTTAATTTCTCCCTAAACTACTTATCCCAAATTTTAGACCTTGATTAAACAATTTATATTTATTATCATTTGAATAATTTAAACAGTTAATCTCTATATTATTTTTTTTTACTAAAATTTAAACTAATAATTCACCTTTAAACTAACATTTTCCTTTGAAACCACCCATACATATATATATTAAATAATTTATAGACCTAAAAATCTAATTTATACAACTTTGAATCTTTAAAAATTTCATTTATATATATTTCTTTCTGTATATAAACTAAGAGAAACTTCATTACTGTAATGAATTTTTTTTTACATATATATATATTATAACAGAAATGATTGTATACTTTAAATAAAATTTTCCAAACTAGAAAATTAATTTAAACATCAGAAAATACCTCGCGTGCTTCATATCGCTTGCCACGCCGTACCCAATATCGCGATCAAACCCTAACCACTCGCCACTGACCCCACTGTCGAACGAAGGGCCTTGACCCCCTTGCCCTAAGACCTCCTGCTCGAAATCGAAGCCACCCACGTCGCCGCGAGAACTCCCAAACCCTAACCCACATTGCACCCCACCAGGAACTGCCGCGACCCCTTCCTCCAGCCTCGCGATGCCTCTCCGACCTTCCCCCTTCACCCTATTCGATCGCGGCCCCAGATGCGTCGCCCTATAGTATCGCGACGTCGATCCAAACACTCGAGAGTAGTGCCGCCTCACCCTAGATTTGAACGAATAACTGGTCATCCCCCTTTTTTTTTATATGAATTCGATTTGAATTCACATCAAAGAAAAGGGGAGGTTGGGAAGAGCGGCTTCGAATGATTCCGATTAGCCTTATTTGATTTCGGAAACGAGGGGGAAAACGATTTGAATGGTCGAGGAACGTGAGATAGTTCGTCTGCCCTTTTCTTCGATTTTGATTTAATTAAAAGGGAAGCGAATTAAATTTAGGGATTTGAAGATGGCTCGGCCATTTTAAATTTTCTTTTGCTATGTAGATTTTGGTTGACGAAAAGGGGAAACTCGGTCCTGAAGTGATAAAAGAAAGGCAGTAGATTTTTCTCATTTGCTTCTGAAGGAAGCCTCTGTTCTTAATATTATATATTTTTTTCTTTTAGTTTAATTAGAGAATTTTTTTATAGTTGATTGAATGGCTTAAAGTTGAGAAAGTATGTGATTAAATAACAAGAAGATGGCATATACCAGAAGCGTGATTAACTAAATTAAATTTCATCAGATTATTTACCAATTAAATTTCAGCGTGTTTACATCGTATACTCACATACTAACTCCGATCAATATGAAATTTAAAATCCGACAATAATTTAATATTACGGATCCAATGGACCTGGTTCCGTCGAATTCCGAGACTGCGCCTCGGAAGGCTATTTTTAAATTCAATTTAAACGATAAAATTTCAAAACTGAACAAACTACTTTTAAATTCAATTTTAAAAGTTTCATCACCTTCAGTATTAACAATATAAATTTTCCGAGCCTTTAAATTATTTTTAACCAGCTTTAAAAACAAGAGTCAATATTTTACTCAATTCCGAAAATCAATTTCAACAATTAATTACCCAATAAATATTGATATTTGAAATTCAAGTTAAAAATTAACCTTTGAATATTTAAAATTAATTAAATATTCAAGTTTCAAATATACAAAAATTCTGGGTCGTCACAGAATCGATTTGCGAGACTTGAGGAAATTATAAATACTTTACTTTTAAATTATTTAACCTATATATATACTATTTTGGAAAATAGATATATTTGAAATGAAATGATATTTTGGTTTTGAAGTATAAATTAATTTGAAATGGTCACGGTGTTATAGTGTATATTTCTACATTGTAGATAGTTCCACGGATCCTTAGAGGATGGTTATCCCAAACATCCTTTAAGTTAATTGTATTTCAGTTGATATTTCACTTGAGTTGGATTTATTGATATAAGAATGTTAATCCTGACTCGAGTGTTTTGTGTTTTACTTTACGCTCGGGTCAGACCGAGTGATACAGCATTTGAGACTCACCTTGGAGTTTGGAGCTTCCTTTGGAGATCCAACTATCGCCTCAGCTTTCAGCTCTTCTAGTTGATTTGTTTAGAGAAGTCATCTGTTGTACTGAAGACTTCACTGCATTTGAGATATTCTGTTGTATTTTATTTTAACTCTAATGTTTATATAGTAGCTTCATGAACTACTATTTTATCTATTCCGCTGCGTATTATTGTATTACTCTGTGTTTGCCTGTGATTGATTTATTTACTGTATATTCTGAGTTTTGCCAAATTTAAATTAACAATCTATTGTTTTGAATTTTTCAAGTCCGACGTGTGTGGATTTATTGTCGATTTGAATGGTCCAAAATAACGGGTCGTTACAGTTGGTATCAGAGCTTTGGCTCTAGGAAAAACTTAGCATATATGATAAATTTATTTACAGAATCACTTTCGTTCGAGTTGAATCTCTTCCTTTTGACTCGATTTCCTTTGAACTTTGGAACGTTCCCTACGGTTCCAAAATTCATTCTTCTCTCTCCCTATTTGTATTCTTTTGATTCTGGAGTATCCCATAACTCCACTGAATGATTTATAAAGGGGTGAAACTCCTTTACAATTGGCATTGATTCACCGGAGATTTATATATCCCTCGGTTTAGATGCTGCTATCTCTTGTTATGCCGAATTCTATCTCTGGCAATCGAATGTCGATTTGCCTCAGAATTCTGCACCAATCTTATTTTGAAGTCACGGTTGACCTTAGGGTCATTCGTGATTTATAAAAATACATCTATCTTATATTTTGTAATTTAATTATCTCATCTTCGTTCGAGCTTATCTTCGAATCAGAATTCTACCTGATTAGAGTTCCTCTAATTTGAATCTCTACCCTTGTTTTGGAATACATTTTTGAATTATCCTTTGAAAAATCGGGCTTGTTTGTATTTTAGAAATTGTTTTATATATCGAAATTATTATTTTGATAAATATGATTTTATTCTATATATATAAAAGTGAAAATGTTTTCGATAAGGATTATATATACCTTTTAAAAATGATAATTTGAAGTTTGAAAGGATTTGAAATTTTGAAAGTTATTAAGAATTTGATTTATCTAAAAATGATTTATAACTGAAGGATTTTAAATTTGAAATTCGAGAATTGAACTCCGGTATTTTGAAATTGGTTTTAAGATTTTGAAATATATAATAATAATATGATTTAAAAATATTTTCCGAATAAGAAATGTTTCAAATGATTTTAATGAGTTTCGAATGATTTCGAAGAAATTTCAATAGAAGTTTGAGAAAATAGAAGTCCAGAACTCACTTATGTCGCTGGAAAATAATTTCAGTGATGAGTGCACGCATCATCGACATTGATTTTCGAGTTTCAAAGTGGGGGATAGGCCACCTTAGTAGCATCGCTACGCGAGTGATTTTGTGAAACCAATTTTGATTTCAAATTCCGAAGTAAGATTTGTTATTCGAAAGATATATGTATATATATATATATATGAAATGATTTGAAGTAAGCCGGTGTTCAGTCCTTGAGTTTCGGATTTGAAAGCTATCTTTTGAAATTGATTTACTGATTTGTTAGTGATTTCCAACTCTTGAATTTGAAAATGATTTCTTCAACTATTTCGAAGGTTCGAGCACTTCCAAATCAAGGTTAACTTTTCAAAGCTAAGAAATTTTGAAAAGTATAAAGTATATGAGTTTGGTATGTATGTTAAAGTATGTAGTAATATGATTTAAATAAGTTGAAACTGTTTTGTTAAGTAAATGAATAAGGCAATTTTAAAATTTTCTAATATGAAATTTAGATTTGAAATGTGTTGAAAGGAATTTGGTCTTCAAAATATTTTGAATAAAATTTAGTTTAAATGTTTTAACTTAGTAACATCTTTATGAAACTATATATTTAACAAGTTGGAATAAATATATAGGTTGTACGTATGCTATTTTATTCGCATAATAAATTTGATCCAGGTTTGAGTACACAAGTTCGAGGTGAATTACACCATTTAGTGTTAGGATTTTTCATTCGATTCTTGATGGCGAATATTTGATATAGATTTTGGGCTCGATTCTAGAATTCTCTACCATAGTATATGGCTATGCAAGGAGACTGATGGCTTCTAGTCGAGAAACCATATCGAGATCCGCATTAGGGAAGTCGAATGGACAATACTAGTTAGAAAGCGAACTTGTGTGATCGAGCGAGCGATCAAATGTGATTTTGCGAAATGATGACGTATGTACATCTTATATTCTAATATCATTGATTTATTTTGACGCTGAAATTGAAAGCTGTCGGGTTAGAATATCTTTGCTTACTAAAAGAAAATTTCCAATTTAAATTACAAAGATATATAACCCATAAAAGCAAAGATAATCAATCCCATATGTCTCTTCATGCAGCGAGATTTATTTTGAAAATTTTGATCCTTATATAAGATGGACCTTACGTAAGTATAAGATGATTTTGAAAACATTTGATTTTGGAAATGAATTGGTCGACTTAAATTATATTGATTTGGAAATTTGGATTTATTTTCTAAATTTATTATGTTGGAAACTTTAAAACTAAAGATATTTAAATTGAGAAGAAATAATTTGGTGGGATTGTATATGATTTTGAAACTGAACTGATAGTGAAACAAATTGAAATTTGAGAACCTTATTTTTACTAAATGCCTGATTTGGGAGTTATCGAACTTATATAAAAATTTGGTATGTATAAGTATGATGTTGATTCGAAAACTATGGATTTGAAAAGGGACTCAATTTGAAAAGTGAAATCTTATATAATTGAAGTCTATATAAGTGTGATTTGTTATACTATTGATTTTGGAAAGTATTTTGATTTGAAAATGAAATCTTATATATAATGGACTTTATATAAGTATGATATTTGAAATTAATTTGAAAGGTACTATATGATATACATATTTTCGAAGTAAAGATATGGAAAGTGCCTTCTGCTTGATATCCGATTTGTGGCCACATCTTGGATTCATTCTATCGATATTATTCTCTCTGATTTTTGGTTTTTCGGGTATGATACTCGAGTGTCCTTCGAATTCCATGGCGTTACCCATGGTCTTACGAACTCGACTGCATAGCGTAATTCGCAAGGCAGTGATTGCTTAAAAGGTACGGATGTTTCCTGAGGGATCCAGGCGTAACCATTGTGTATCTGCGATCTATGGTCGTGTTAGTGGCGTAATCCGCAAGGCAGAGATTGCTTAAAGGGTATGGATGTTTCCTGGGGAATCCAGGCGTAACCATTGTTATGTATCCCGCAGTCCACAGTTTTGTTATCATGGCGAAATTCACAAGGCAGTGAATGCTTAAAAGGTACGGATGTTTCCTGGGGGACCCAGGCGTAACCATTGTGTATCTGCGATCCATGATTTGTTTGTTTTTTTTGTTTTGATTGTACTTTCCATATCTATTTTTAAAAGTTTTCCAGTATTTTCACTGGGTGTTGAAACAGGTCTACTAAGTACCTGGAGAATTCTAGCTTTGCGCCTGATCAACGCACTGCCAGAGTTTACAGGAATGAGGATAAACTTGTTGAGACATCGAGTTATAAAAGTATTTTCGAAAGAAAATTTGCTTCGATATAAAGGTATTATATTACAAAAGTATTTTTCAACAAAGAAATTCTTTAATATTTGAAATTAAAATTCTTAAGGTTTGAAATAAACTATTCATGCCCGATACTATTCTTTTGAATCTACCTTATCTGCTCAGCTTTATTCATCCACCTATATTCTATTTTACCAAATCCTCCTTCTTTTTCTTGTTGACTATATCCTTTTTAAATATTGTTTGTGTATATACTACATGGTTTAATAGTAAATTATGAGTGTTATAATATTTTAGGAGTTATTAATAAAAGCAGATTTAAAGTAAATGATTATTAATTTATTAATAATATTTAAAAAGTATTTTTGATAAAATTAATAAATTTATAAATTATGGATTTAATGTTTCAATAGCTTCTTTGTAGATATAACTAATGATGTAAATAATTGTTTTCAAATACATTTCATATATTTATAAAAGTGTTATTTAACATATAAATGGTATTTATAAAGGAAGTAAGAAATTTTACAAATGGGTTTTGAAAAGTATTAAAGTATTAAAGAAAATTGAATTTCAAGTTTTCAAATGAATATTTCATGTAAAATGTATATAGTTTCAAATTAATTGTTTAATCTTAACTTTCAATCTATTTTACTTTCTGGTTGTTTCTATTCTTCTACCTCCTTTCTTTTCGGGGACGAAAAGTTTTGAGTGGGGGAGAGTGTAACGACCCATAAATTTTGATTGGTTTTAATAACGTATTTAACAGAATTTTGTGAAAATTTTAAATAATTGAATTTTGAATTAAAAATTTAATATTTGGATTACGTATAATTAGTTATAGCAAATGGTAAATTTTCCATTTATAGTATTGAAGTTATTTTATGGTATAAATTTTATTCAAACTCAAATCAGTTAACAATTGGCGGTAATAAAATGTTTCCAAACTTGAATATTTTTATACAGTAAATTTCTAAATCTTCTTCTGAGTAAGATGTCATCTTTCGTTTTTCCAAATTTGGACTTCAATTGCTCCGTTTATCTTAATTCTGGCAAAATAGCAGCATTTCTGGTACCGATTATCGACTTTCGATCGGATGATCGTACCACTAGTATCTGTATACCGTTTTGATCGTCACGTCGTGCTGATCTCTACGGTATATTTATTTCTGTATTTTGAGGTCCGGTACGCGACGGAAGCAATAAAACGGTGCGTTGTATCGGTACCTTAAATTGTGACTTTTAACTTATTATCGTTTTCAAAGTTGAAACTTGCGGTCCAGACAATTAATTGCTTTCAATTCTCAGCTGAATCAAGGCTTGTGACCGTTGTCATTCTTTCACTTTATATTTAGCCTACCGGCTACTTTATTTCTACTGTTCACTTTTATTTGCTTTTATTAATTTATAAACTCTCGTGCCTGATGCTCTTCCCTATATTCCATAGATATAAATCTGGTTCATCTACCCTTTCATTTTCTTCTCTGTCATTTACAAAATGAGCTTTTCTTTCTTCTATTTTTTTTCTTTTTCCTGTAGCTCGCCTTTACCCAAACTTCCGGCCAAACTCCTCCGCCCTGCTCTCCTCCTCACAGTCCGCGCCTATGGCCACAGCCTCTTCCCGAGCACCGCCAACCACCCATGCGGCTTGCACCACAACTTCCCGCCTCATCAAGGATTCACCACCACGCTCTGTCCCAGATCCGTGACCCGCATCTCACCCTCCCCTCTTCCGACCTTGCTTCGCCATCAGCCACCATCGGAGGCCATCCCGACCACCGCCGTTCTTCTCCACCTTCAGGTTGCTCGCATCTTTTTCTTTGCCTAGCAGTGCCTTGAATCACCTGCCACGTTCCTCCTCTTTTCCCCTCTCTCTCTTTGCCCAAACTCTTCCAGCCCGCCTCCGACTACCTGACTCACAACCCATCCACTGCCTGCATGCGTGTCATTTATAGAAAAGGTAAGCATATAGACTATATTATATTTTATGAGTTGTTTAGTAATGTGTAAAGGTGGGTTATAGCCTGTTGATAAGTAGGTTTAAAGACATGATTATTTTGTCTTGCAATTCAAATTTTGTAACGACCCCGAATTTCATATAAATTTAAATTGATAATTTAAAGAATTTTTGAATAAAAATTGTAAAATTGATTATAAATGGAAGCGAGTTTCCCCGATTCAACTCGAAAAATATATAAAGTCATTAGGATTTGAAAATTTGTATATATGTGAATATATATGTATGTACAATTGATTTGAATTTAAATTGTAAATAAATGGGCCAAAGATGAATTATAATAATAAATAAATTATATAGTTTTATACAATGTAAAGTAAAAATATAAATCTTAATATCATATTAATAAACCAATACAAAGTAATATAAATAGTTTAGACTACAAAATAATAAAAGAAAAAGATGAAACAAAACCAAATACATATGAAAATAAAATTCATAAACACTTGCAAATGAAACCAAACAAACAAAAGAAAATATGTGTACATTTCTAAAGGCTAAAACAAGACTTAATCTTCATGTAACAAAAATAATAAGGCAAAGCAAATATAATCTCAGCCGAAATCAAACTAGCATAGTCAAAGCAAGACAAAGAAAATAAAATAAAATACATAGCATAAGAGTATAGACAAAGAAGTACACATGCATTTAATACCCCATCACTACTTTGCACAAAATCGAATTCTCAGCCAACAAAAGATAAGATAAAGTATGAAGAAGCATAGGCTGTAAACATAAAAAAATAAGAAGCATGCATGAACAAGGTACCAAAGCATTTAATGCTAGCTCAAAACAAAGTCAATTCGAGTTTGCTTAGGATCATTTCAGCCTCCTAAAGAGATAAAGATCTCTGACCTAATTTATAAAATCTTGTACAACCCTGTAACCCATTTCTATATCTCCATCATTTTCATTCTCGTCCATTCCAAGCTATGAAAAATAAAATAAAAACTGAGTAAACACCATTTCATACTTTAACAAAAGATTCAACTGCAAACAACACAGATTCAAATAAAAACCAGAGATAAAGAAAAGTTTTCAACTTGCAAAACTCAAGCCTGGTTCAACATAAGGGCAGCCCTGTTCTTCTTCCAAAACAACGGTGAGCAACCCTTTAAATTAGAGCCTTAGATCTATAAATTGATGATTGTTTGATGATGTTGTGCAAATGGTTTACTGCTTATTTGTTTGCATGACCGGATGTATGTATATACATACATGTGATTGTTCTGTTGAAGTTCAAACCTTTGCCAGGAAAGTAAAACACATTTAACCTGAATTTATCCCTTGATGCATGTAGAAAGATTGTGAGTAACAATCTTCTTTTAAAATTTAAAATATTTAAACTTATGCAAGTATATCTAAGGTATGTTTGTGTGTGCCTATATAACTATATATATGTATATATGGAAAGCTGGAAGTATGTTATTCAGGCTGTTGTTTAAACTTTCTCTGTTTTAGTTCATAAATACAAAACTGTTAGTTTCAAAAATCAATTACTCTTTCTCTAGTTAAGGGCTGAACTTGAAATTTGAACAAAGGTTGCTTGTATCATCATAAGCTAAGCTTTAAAAATTGGTTTAAGATTAAAACACTCAAAATTCTTCTCTGGAACCCAAAAGTTAGAACAAACTTAGAATTGGTCAAATCTCGAATGGCACCGATTGTTGGTTCAGGTATTTAGTTAGAACCTATATCAAAAACGATGATTCTTAAGATGAGATTCGTGATTTTTAGTGTAGTGATTTGGTAGCAGTTCGAGGTTGAACGGAGACGACATTTTGATTGATTTCCGGCGATGTGATGATCTAGGGAGGTCGAGTTGCCTCGTGGGGATGGAGGGGCCTAGGGTGGTCACAGGAAAAATATGGTGATGGTTGAACGTTGACCAGGGTGGCGGCGGAAGACGTTCGAAGTATGGTGACCTAGTTTTGGAACAGGGCTGATGTTCGATTCGTTCTTCACCGATGATGGATCGAGTTTGTTAAGTTTTGGTAGGGTTGATGTTCTTGGGTGTGGCGACTCGGTGGTGGGGTTGGCAAGTGTCAATAGCGACGTGATGATCGGCGGCGATGGTGTTTATGGGTTCGAGCTGCTACTGGTTTTGGGCTCGAATTGGTCGAGATGACTCGATTTCATTCTCGATGTCGATTCAAGTTTCTGGGTGGTCTGGAGGTTTGGGGTGATCAACGGCGACATGGTGGTGGTCGAAGACTTGGCCGGAGGTGGTTGCGTCGATCGTGCACGTGCACGAATATTTGCGTGTATCTGGGTAGTTTGGAATCGGAGAAGAAAGGAAATGGCACGGGTTTTGTTCGTGAGAAATCGTATTCTACTCGAAGCAGGGTGGTTGGTGTGATTACCTGAGAGTATCTCAGGGTTTTTGGTGGTTTCACTCGAGTTGCCTGGGGATCATGTTTTACATGTTTTAAAGAAGTAATTAATCTAAAGGTTTAAGCTGATAAAATGATGATAATTTATTTTAAAAAGTTATGGAAAAATTAATTATGATTTATTAATGATAAGTAATTAAAGGAAATCAATTACTTAAAAGATAATCACTTGATTAAAAGTAATTAAATTCTTGGATTTAAGATTGATTTAATCAGGTATTTAAAGATTAATTAATTTAAAGAATAATTAATTAATGAGGTTAATTACTTGAGGTAATTAATTTGAGGATAATTAATTAATTAAAGGTTAATTAATTAAATGATTAAAGGATAATTAATCAGAATGGTTTATAATTAATTAATGATTAATTAACCAAGATTTGTAGTTCATTCATAAGTAATTAATCTGGTATAAATTAATTATAATTAGATATTAATTGATTCTGCTTATGGATGTTTGGATTTCGTTGAATGATTGAATTGTTGATATCCCTGATATGTGATGCTTTGTGATACATCTTGATTTATGTTGTAATCGATTATCTACGATATATATATCTGTGATTTCTATATCTGTGATATATTACTTTGTGAATATGAAACCCTTTTGACCCGTAAACGACATTTGAATTTCGATGCGACAGGGAGTCGGATTCCAGTTGGTTATCCGAAACCCACATCGAATTATAATAGTGAATCTTTGTGATTGATAAATTTATTTTATCTATGAATCTGTGAATGAAGATAAGCGTTATCGACTTTACCGCTTATCGATATATCTGTGATGATTGATGTTGCACTATTGTGTGAAACCCCTAGACTACACCATACACACACAAATATGGATTTCACATGGAAATCGGTTAAGTCACAGATGATTTAAATTTAATGTTTTTGAAATTGAAATTTTAATTTCAATTGATTTTGAAATTGGAAATTCGGGTTTAAAGTGAAAAGCTTTTGAAATGGAATTTCAAAGATAAAAGTTATTTCGAATAACTTAATCGAGTTTTGAAAATTTAAATAATTTGATTTAAATTTGAATTCAAGTTTGAAATTGAATTCTATGATTTGAAACTAGGGATTAAAGATGTTGAACAAGTTATATATGGGTTAAACCATTTTAAAAGTATTGATTTGGGAATTTGAATTTAATTCAGGGTTTTAACTCGTGTAAATATAACTGGATTTTTTTCCGAAACGAAAACTACTTGTTTTCAAATAATAATAGCTTTCATTTTAAGAAAGGATTTCCAAATTGTGTTGAACGGTTTCAAGTTTGAAATAGAATTGAAATGTTTTGAAAATTATGAAATGAGTCTTTGATTTCAAAGACCGGATGAGTTAATCTAACTTGAAATGGAATTGTTTTGGAAGACTATGAATGAATCTTTGGAAACGAGTTTTGAAAGCTATAAGTTAAATCTTGATTTAAAGATTTAACGAGTAAACCTATTGAAATGGAAATTGTTTTAAAATCCATAAATGAATCTTTGTGAACGGGGTTAACTTTGTGAATTAAATCTTTTTTTTAAAAGATTAAAGTGTGGAAATTTGTTTAAACCATTGAAGGTTTTTGAAATGAATCTTTTTGTTTAAAAGATTGGAAATGGTAATTTGTTTTAACCATTCGAATGAAAAGTTTTGAGCTTTAAGCTGTGATTTAACTGAGACCCCAGTATCCATATGATTTTTAATTGCGCTCGTTATTCGGTTTAGCCGGGAGAGGACCTTTGTGTCATATAACCCATTCTGAATAGTGATACGACGATATGGATAGCATTTGAAGACCGGTGGTGAAGACCGGGTATTTGCGAGAGCGATAGGATGACCTATCGATTTTCTCTGCACTGAGTAGCTACAGTATAGAGATTCCCTAAGTGATGGGAAGTCCGATCATGATTGTGAATACCCGGATTGCAAGGGCTTCTTTGGAAGTGCCTTCGGTTCTGTTCGAACCCGGAACAGACTTGTATGGATGTGTGTCTGACGTTACACTTTGAGATGTAAAGCTGGTTTCTATCAAATACATTTCTGTTGGTGGCGGAGAATTTATTCTCTTAGCTTAACACCCTTCTCTGAGACGTACGAGCTCAGAGGTTATGTAGTTGATGGTTACCAGTGATACATTCCCAATTTGGTAATGTGGCACACGAAGTGCTGTTGATCAGTTGTTGGTCAAAGCGTGGCTTTGTGAAAAAGCGTAGTGTATGTGGACGAGACTTCGTCGAGCTTCACAACCCGGTAATGGTCGAAACAGGAATGTTGCGACAAAGGTTTGTAGGGGTAGCGCCCCTAGGGTATGTCATTTCCTTCTGGATAAAAGGTGGTATCGTGGTATGGAGCCCAGATACTTAACTCGTGTGGACACGGTAATTTATTACTGTATGATGTTACTTTGTTGGTTTTCGGGATCCCGGGATAAAGGTCGGTAACGACCGGGGGATGACATGACTCGTGTGTTAGTTACCTAGTTACAGCTGTACAGCGTGAGCTAGCGTCAGTGTGTTAGTTACCTAGTTACAGCTGTACAGCGTGAGGTAGCGTCGGCCTTTTGTTTGCAGAGATCCGGTTAGGTTCTCGGGGCGTCTTTCCAGAGGCGTTCTATTTCGGTGTAAGGAAGTTCCTTAGCCTGATCATTTGTTGGAAATCCAAAGAAACAATACGAACCCTGTACGGTTTTAGTTGTATTACCTACTATGGAATGTGGCGGTAACCTGCTATTGAACGTAGTAGCTATAGTAGGCATACAACAATAGTTGTATGTTGGCTAAGATTGATATTATATTTTCGAAATGTTTTCGACACTATGCACTAATGATAATAATATCGAATGATTTTTGCGTAGTAAGCATGTTTGACTATCATAAGGAGAAATCTCCTCCAATTCTGTGATTGCATTGTGTGTGTGGCGGGAGGCCTTATGGTAGTTTCATTTTCGAAAAGCATTGCGGATTTCAATGTTTAAAAGCCTTTTTTGTTTGTTTAAAGATAAACTGTTTTTGTTGCTCACACCAGTCCCATGACTGACCTGGAGTTTATTGTTCCCTTCCTAAATTCTGGGTGCCCACTATTTTCCACACGGGCAGTCTAGAGTTGGGTTTTTCAGATATTCAGGTTTAGTAGATCATCTGGAGCTGGTTCAGTTCTTGGAGTTCAGGACTGCACTTGCTTCTGTTTGAGGTTCGAGCTTGACATTGGAGTGGTTGGAGTCAGTCTCTCTGACTGATTGTTTGGAGTTATCATTTCTGCTTTTCGCTGTATCATTATTTATCTCTGATATTGTTGTATTGTATTGATATCATTGTTGTATATCATTCTGGATATTGTATTCATTGGAGTTGTATATGATATCATTTATTTCTTTATTCCGCTGTGTTGTTATACTTACTGTGTTATAAGCTCCGGCGACTCGGATTTGAACGGTCGAATCTATGGCATTCGAGTACGATGTAAAGTATGGATGTCGATTTTCGAATGCGAAAAATCTGGATCGTTACAAATTTAATATGGATTTTTTAAGTATGCATATATATTACAACAAATATAAGATTTATACGTAGATAATAATATATTTAGTCATATTGTATATGACCTGCATTTTTTTGTTAAAATATAAACTGGAAAAAAATCTGGTATTTTGATTACTTAAACATTGGTTTAAAGGGTAAATATATTTAATATGCTATTATATAAAGGCTGTCTTAGATGTTGTCACAGTATAGTGTATTATGTGATAGTGTAAATGTTAGTTTTATAGATTTCGAAACTTGATAGTATATAAGTAATATGACAGTTGATGTATATATATATGTGCGTTAGAATTTGTTATTACGGTGTTTATATATAGGCATTTATTTTATCATATTTCAGCTTACATATCATAAGCTAATTACGTGTTATAAGAGTTGGGCTACAGTCTATTTTACGTGGTATAAATTCCAGTTTATATAAATCTGCTTTACAGTTAATAAAGAAAGATAAAAATTGTTACAATCTGTTAGTGTATATATAAGCTTTGTAGTTCTGTATATTTATATATTTATATATTTTACATAAACTTTCAAATCTGTTATATATTAGTTATACAAGGGATATTATATGTATTTTACTTCTTTGTAAGTATATAAATATATAGTACTATACATATATATTATTTCATAACAGTATTTTAGATTGATCTTCATACTGTTGGTCTATGGGGTATACATTTGTTTATTTAGTCTGGATTTGAAATTGTATATATACTTTAGGTTGTTATAGTGGGTGATGTATACGTAAGTAATATATTTAGTCTGTTGTTTGTGAACAATGTTATGTAAAGAAGTTTATATAAATTTTGGTTGTAGATCTCTTTTATGGATGGGTATTAACAGTTTTGATTTTTAAAATACATATATAAATCTATAGGTTTTGTTTATTTGTTTATATTATTTTATAAACAAGTATATATGTTTATGCATACCGTGTGGTCTATAATTTGTTTCAAACTATGGTTTTTTGAAAACGTATGTATGTATAATTTTAATGAGTTTCAAAATTAATATTGGTTAAGAAAATAATATATTAGAATAATATGTATATATTTGGTTTCGATCTACATCGAGCAGTTTCTGATCTATCTTCATCGATCTCTATTTATTAGCTCTGTTCGTCCAATTCGTGCCAATCTAGCTTTGTTTTGGAAGTTGTACTTGCATTTCGTAATACAATTGCATTCTCCAATCTCTCTAGCCTCGAAAGGTGAGTAATCACTCACGATTTAACGTTCTTATATTTATTAAATTTGATTTCAATTGAAATGACAATTGAAATATGCTGCGGTAGTTATTTAATCTGTTATATATGCTATTATCTATATCTGTTCACCTGTGACATCTGACACCGTTATCTGTTATTTATATTAATGATATATGCATGCTATGTTATTATCATATCTGTTATCACTCTGCAAGTTCCCTATTAATATAGAATTCACTATGGGTTGAAATGATACATACCCGAACGGATTTTAGAATAGGAGAAAATCGTTATGGGTTGAAATGATAGACCCAAGCGATTTTCATTTGATTGAATTTGGGATTACGGGTCGAAATGATATCTACCTGTATATATTTAAATTTACGGATTGAAACGATAAATATCCGTATCACTTGACCATAAATAGAAAATTATATACAAACACCGTTGGTCCATATATAAATATTTTGAAAATAAATTCTATGGTTTTGGAAGGAAATATATGGTTTTAATAAAAGTTGATTCTTAAATTATTATATATAAATGGTAATGATATATGTAGATTTAATAATAATGTTTAATTTAATTAAGATTGATTTAATACATATAATATGGTTAAGTATTTAAAGTTATGTTTCAAAATAGTATTCAGTAATAATTTGAATAAGTTAAGGTTGGGAAGATAATTTGAATTTAGTTGAAATTGTATTCACTAAAGAATTTTATTTAATTAAACCGATTTGAAACTTATTGAAATTGAGATTTAAGATATGATTTATAACTTGGGTTTGATTTAAAATAATTTAACGAATATTTCTTGTTTAAATTTAAGGAAATATTTAGTAAAATGAAATTTAAGGCTAGTTAGATGATATTGAATTTATGAAGTGAATATTCTCTGATTAAATAATAATAAAGTTAAATCAAGAGCTATATGAAACTGTTAAAATTTAACTTTGAAAATGTTGAGTATTAAAGCTTTGAAATATATTGAAAATTTAAATGGTATATTTAGAACTGAATTAAATTGATGAATTGAGCTTTGAATAAAATTGAATTTGGAATTTGAAGTTGAGTTGAATCGATTTGCGAGACTTGAGGAAATTATAAATACTTTACTTTTAAATTATTTAACCTATATATATACTATTTTGGAAAATAGATATATTTGAAATGAAATGATATTTTGGTTTTGAAGTATAAATTAATTTGAAATGGTCACGGTGTTATAGTGTATATTTCTACATTATAGATAGTTCCATGGATCCTTAGAGGATGGTTATCCCAAACATCCTTTAAGTTAATTGTATTTCAGTTGATATTTCACTTGAGTTGGATTTATTGATATAAGAATGTTAATCCTGACTCGAGTGTTTTGTGTTTTACTTTACGCTCGGTCAGACCGAGTGATACAGCATTTGAGACTCACCTTGGAGTTTGGAGCTTCCTTTGGAGATCCAACGATCGCCTCAGCTTTCAGCTCTTCTAGTTGATTTGTTCAGAGAAGTCATCTGTTGTACTGAATACTTCACTGCATTTGAGATATTCTGTTGTATTTTATTTTAACTCTAATGTTTATATAGTAGCTTCATGAACTACTATTTTATCTATTCCGCTGCGTATTATTGTATTACTCTGTGTCTGTGATTCTGTGATTGATTTATTTACTGTATATTCTGAGTTTTGCCAAATTTAAATTAACAATCTATTGTTTTGAATTATTCAAGTCCGACATGTGTGGATTTATTGTCGATTTGAATGGTCCAAAATAACGGGTCGTTACACAAAGACTCCTACCTCTAATCGTGGACAATGCTACAATTGTGGTTCTATGGACCACTATGCAAATGAGTGTCCGAAATCCCTTTATTGTCGCTGTTGCAAAAGTTTGAGTCATCATATATCTGCGTGTCCCATACTTCAAAGCAAGAAGGAGGTAAAGCTAAATGTTGTGCAAGCCCCTAGTAACACTTCTCTTGGTCAAGGTATTTTTTTCATTCAGTCCTTGATGGCATTATTTTATTTCGTGATCTTCCTGTTTGATTTCTTTTGATATGGGTGCATCCCACTCTTTTATATCAAAGGAACTTGTTGATTCTTTTTCTTTAAATATTATGGGCTTGATGACTTCATTGAGAATTGAGAATCTGGTTGGTGGATCCGCAAAACTCAGTTTACTTTGTGAAAATGTCGAGATTATTTTATGTGATTATTATTTTCGAGCCGATTTGCATGTTATGCGTTACTTAGGCTTCGAAGTTGATTTTTTGGGAAAGGATTGGCTTGATCATTATGAAGCCCACATCCTATGTCCTGAGCGGACTATATACTTTGACATCCTCAATCTGTTAAGCAGATTTCTATGGTTCTTAATGATTTTGATTTCCAATTCGGTGACATCATTTTATTCTTTAAACCCACTTGATAAGGAAGATGTTATTTCTCTCATTCAAGTAAGTTGTGCATTTTCCGGAATATATTTGAGATTGTCTTAGGATTATCACCTAAGCAATCTATTGAGTGGTGCTAAGGTCTTTTCAGCTCGACTTTGCCACCGGTTTTCATCAGCTACGAATTGCGGAGGGTAGCATTCCACTTACCGCATTCTGCACTCGTTATGGTTCTTGTGAGTGGTTCGTTATGTCATTCGGTTTGAAAAACCTTCTACTTATTTCATCCATCTTATGAATCGAGTATTCTGCGAATATCTCGATGAGACCATCCTTGTATTTATTGATTATGGATGAAAACAACAATTTAAAATTTGCAAATCTTTTTTATAAGATATTTATAAGTATGATTGGATTTTGTTCTTAAAACAAGCAAAGTATGTTTGTAAATTTTATAAGAGGCATGTTTATCATATAGAAGATGATTTTGTGTTATTTTTCCCATTGAGTGCTTTAAGAATTCTGGTCGTTGTGCTTGATCAACGTTATCGATAGGAATCTCCTAAACGCTATGATGAGACAGTCAGACACAGTAATTGACTTGTAATAAGTAAATTTTTCTAAAAAGATGATTACATAAAGTTCATTATAATTTTGAATGTCTTAGCTTCTCGGGAAAGAGGATCATTTAAAAGAACTCCTTTCTGATACTCTTATTCTTGTGATTCCCGAAGGGAACCAAGGCTTTATTGTTTATACTGATACTAGTTGTATTGGTTTGGGTGTCGTTCTCTTGCAAAAGGGAACGTGCTATCGCTTATGCTTCTTGACAATTAAAGCTTGTCGAGACTAGATATGCCATTCATGATCTAGTGCTCGCGGCTATTGTTTCGCCCTTAGAAGTTGGCGTCATTATCTTTTGGGAGAGAAATTTGTTCTCTACACCGATCATAAATCTTTGAAGTATTTATTTTCTCAAAAGGAACTTAATTTGTGTCAACAACGTTGGCTCGAGTTCCTTGCATCTTATGATCTTGATATTCTTTATACTCCCGGAAAGGGTAATCGAGCTGTCGATGCCCTTGGTTGTAAGCAACAAGCAGTTGTTTCAATGATGATATCCGAATGGAATGATCTCGAGACTTTATCCACTTATGAGATTCGAGATCGTGAATCCAATTTATGTTCATCTCTTGTTTTGTGTAGCCTTGAGGCTCATCCTTCTCTTATGGACCGTACCTCTTTTGGCTAAACTCTATGTCAAAGAAATTGTTAAATTGCATGGAGTTCCTACTTCTATTGTTAGCGATCGTGATCCATTATTTTACTAGTGGATTTTGGTAAGGTCTTCAAAAGCTTTGGAAACAAAGATTAATTTTAGCACCGCTTATCGTCCTCAATCCGATGGACCAGTAGAGCGTGTGAATCAAACTCTTAAAGATCTCCTTCGTGCATGTGTTCTTGATTTTGGTGGAAGTTGGAAAAATCATATTTCTCTTCTTGGGTTTTCTTCCAATAATAGCTTCCAATCTAGTATGGGTATGGCACCTTTCGAGGCACTCTACGGAAGGCTATGCCGATTTCCTTCGCGTTGGCTTAAAGCTGGTGAGAAGCTGGTTTTAGGTCCAGACTTTATTGGTGTTCATTCGTGTTTCACCTATGAAGGGTGTTGTGTGTTTCAATCGATCGGGAAAATTAGCACCTCGATATATTAGTCCATTTCCCATCACCGAACGTATTGGTTCTGTGGCTTATCGCCTTTTATTACCGGCTCAATTTTCTGCTATTCATGACGTTTTCCACGTCTCTCAACTACGAAAATACCTAAGGGATTCTGATTCTATTCTTGAGTCCGGTGTGATTGAAGAAATTGAGGTTTCACCTAATTTGACTTATGAGCAACATTCTATTCGTATCATTTCTTCGGAGGTTAAACGCCTTTGAAATTAAGATGTTCTTCTTGTGAAAGTTCAACGGTCCTCAAATCCTAAGGATTGCTCTTGGGAATCTTGAGAATTCATCAAGAAAACACATCCGGACTTACTCTTTCGTGCTCTTTATGGTGAACTTCTCATTTTAAAATTTCTTCTTTTGTGTTGATATGCTTTTATGGTTGTTACTTTTTATTTTAATCTTAATTATTGCAAGGACGCAATTTCTTTAAGGAGGGGAGTCTGTAACAACCCGCATATTTCACGATTGTATATTTAAATGTTTTATTGAAATATAGCATCGTTAATCGGATTAAAGTTCGGAATGTTACTTTCTGTAAACGGCCGAATTGAGACTCGAGACCACTTCCATTGAGTCCCAAATGACGTTTACAACTTTTTTGAGTATAAACATCGATATCTTGGGAGTTGAGTAGAATTTTGATATTTTCATTTAGGGCTTTGGGTTTGGGTTTCAGCCCACCAACTCATCTAATACCCTAACACTCCATTCCCTCTACTTTCATTCTATTATTTTCCTAAGACTCTCAAGTTAAAGGGAAAATGGGGGAATAGAATGGGAAATAGAAATTCCAAACCCTAGTTTGATTTGGAAACTCAAGTTCTTGCTCCAAAATCAAAGAGAAGCTTAGGTAAGCATCCTCTTCATCTTCTCCATCTCTATCTCTCTCCAATTTCAGAAATTTCCTATAACCTAATTTAGGAAGTATTTGCTTATAATCTTAGATTGGAGCTTCTAGAGTTGAAGTTGAAGAGGAATTGGCCTTTCCTTTGTTTTAAAGCTTCTCATTCTTGTTTTTGAGTTTTAAAGGCGAGTTTTTGAACTCACGTCTACGTCTATAGCTTTCTTTGTTGTTAGGTATGAATTCCTAACATTTGTGTATGTTCATTTGCTTTTGATTTGAATTGATTTGGTGAATTTTCCAAATTTTGGTGTTTTGGTCCAATTTTATGAAAATCCTTCTATGGATGTTTGGACATTGATATTTGGGGTGTATCGAAGAACCTTTAAGGCTGGGTTGTCGCTTGGCATAAATCCCTAGTCGTCGTTGCTCATCTGATCGCTTCCGAAACGAATTGGCCATCATTAGCTTAGGTTCATTCTGTGCTTGAGCTTCAGCTCAGACGTCTTGTATAAGGATCAGACGTCTGAGGCTGAGGAATAAATATTCCAGACGTTCAGCTCAGACGTCTGAGCTTGCTTTCCAGATGTCTGAGCTTGCTTCCCAGACATCTGAGTGTTCTGTAATAGAATTCCCAGTACCTCAATTCAAACGTCTGATTTACAGGGTCAGACGTCTGGTTAGGGTTCAGACGTCTGCCTTGTAATTTCAGACGTCTGGAATCTTTCTGGATTATTTCCAGAGAACAAATCCAGACGTCTAGATTCTAAACCAGACATCTGGAACTATGCATTTTACCTTTTTTGGGCTGTTTTGTGTGGATTTCCAATATTAATCGATTTTTGTCGATCCGGTTAGTTGTTATCACTTATTATCGACTTTGATGACTTCTTTCTTTGGATTTTTAGGAATATCCATTTGATGGATTTGATATCGATTTCTATGGTTTTGATTCACGTCTTCATATGTGAATTTTTGATGATTGATTGTTTCTACAATCATTTCTGTGGTTTGTCACTTTAAAATACAAAGGTTTCTATACTAGTAGTTAATACTCAAACTCTTTCACAAAAATGATTTCAACACTACTTTAAATACAAAGCTCGCTTTTAAAACTGTTTTCCAATCTATTAGTATATACAAACCTTTACCTCATTCGTATGAGAAATCTAATTAAACGGCTTAGCAAAACAAGTGGTATGAAACACTTGCGTTTACTTTGTCGGTTAATTCTTAGACTTGTTCGATTGAAATATTGTGACAATCTTCGAGTGGAAATCTACAATTTGTTCGTAAATATTTAAGTTAAGCTAGTGGTTATGGGACATGAAGCTAAACTCATCTATTTACTAGCTTAGTGTATTTGACACTTCTTATTGATCAATGGTGATCATTTTATGATTTAGACTAGCGATGTGCGATGTCTCTTTGTCCGCATGGGGGACTATACCTCGTTTTGTTGAGCTTCATCTCATTTTTATGGGCTAGCAACCCATGGTCCTTGTACCTGAAATGACCCTCTCTTTTATACCTTAATTTGTAAGGATTTTTTTTACATAGAGATATATATGTATGAGATATACATATACATATTTCTGAAGCCTAGAGTCATTTTTCTTTCTATCAAACAACATATGTCCAGGATCAAAGTCTTAACCAATATAAATATATCAGTATATACATCAGGGTATACACATACATGTGATGATGCATGTGCCTCTCTTGTTTGAATCAGAGTTCTAGAAAACAAGAGGATAATTTGATTGATTCAGTTTAATCAATCCACACATAGTTCAATTCAATATTTACAATAATATTCCATTCATACATGTATCTATATATATATATATATATATATATATATATATATATTAAACACCTGATTCCTTGCTAAATTCTCTATGGAGTATAATTCCTAGAAACCAGATAATTGTGTTATGGTTATCTATAAATTAATGGTGTAGTGTTTGTGCTCTAGAAAATGATATAAGCTTCTATCATTATCTATGTTTGATCTTCTTATAAAATCTGTTCAGAGTACTAACTCTTTTCTAAAATGTTTTGAAGTGTGAAATCATATTTCAAAGGCTTGATTCCTTGATGCCAGTATGCTAAACTAAATGAAATGCAAACTTAAATGGGTTTCATGTAACCATGGGTATCCATAACATGGTTCAACTAGGCTCTTAGTTCTGGTGTAACCCATATGGTCTTAAAATGCATTTTGATCAAAGTCTTAATAAAGAGAAATTCAAGTTCATGTTAAAATACAATGATAACTGGTATGCTAAACTCTGAACCAAACATATTTACATGGGTATACCTATATGCATATGTACCATTTTGGACCTTGTTTTCAACTCCTACATTACAGACCTTCTTTTATTTAAAAATAAGGTATAAAAACATTTGTATAAAACAAGTTGAATTATGGAAACATTACAGACATATAAATACATTCTCCCTATGCTTATTATCTTTTGTATACATATGCCATGGTAGAAAAATAAAACCATTTAATTTTTCTGAGATTCAACTATCCAGATTTCCCAAAACTTATCCCTTTTCAAAGACTCAAGATTGACTAATACATTTATAAAATGTAACCACCCTAATTATCATGGTGTTCTTGCTCAATTCTCTTACAAGATTTAGATTAACTACTTTAACATATCAGATAATATCTAGATTTATATATTCCGGTTACAAGTCAATTTCTTAAGCAAAATATCCATACAGTATTCAATACTCAATACAAGTAGCAATTTAAATTTATCTATACATGCAGATTTCATCATTTAGGCTCTTATCTAACTAAGGTTAGCATGCTATAATCTTCTTCTCAAAGCCTTGCTCCTACTCTTACTTAGTTGCTGCAGACCCTGAAAATGCATTTGAAGCTGCCCCATATTAAATGAGACACCCCATATGCCATTAGCACACTAGGGTCAAACACATGTCTGGTATGAGAAAATCCACTAAAACTATTTATAAATCAAGTTAAAGTTAAAGCCATGGATACATGTAAATAACTCTGCCTTTAGAAAACAAGTAATTCATGTGTGCATGTTCTGTGTCAGTGTGCAGGTGCACACTTAAGTCTGCCTTTCCAGAAACCTCAAAAAGACTTGGTACATTCATACATTCATATAATTCAATCATGAATCAAATAAACATCCATACAAACAAGGAAATCACCCAAAATGAATTAAATTATTTATTCACTATCCAGATTTCATTCCAGGAAAACTCTAGTTCCTCTTTATATCAAATTCTCTTATATTGATATATTTATCTATCTTGGTCTCATCTGCAATTAATTGAATCAATGGACACACTGTAATGGACTAATTCACTCCATTACACAAAGATCTCAGGACTTAAACAAGCCATGTGTCAACTTGTATTACTCAAGAAAACAAGCCATTCCTATAGTGTTCTTGACCCCCATTTCCTAATCAGGTTTAAGTTAATAATAATTCTTTTGATTTTTCATGACTAAACCATTCAGTGATTCATTTCACTAACATAAACATCTGTAATAGCCCAAATTTTTTAAATAAAATTTCGTTTAAAAATTAACGTTCTGAAATATTGTTTTGAATTTAAAAGTGTAAAAATTTGTTGAAACGGAAATTTAAAACTTTACATTTTTTTTTCTCGTATAATTACATCCGTTCTTAACGTTATATTTAACAATCAAATTTTATTTATTTTGATATAATAGCTATTCAATTTTGGTTTAAAATGAAGCGTTATTTTATTGAAAGAAAACGTTATCATTATAAAAAAAATTAAGAAACAAATAGCAGTGGTACGTCACTTTGGGGCATTACATTTTTTTTCGTTCGTTGTTGTCTCGGTCCATAGATTTTTTCTTGCGTTAACTGTGCTAGTTCTGCCGTATTGCTTCAGTTTGGTATTGCAAAAATCTCGCGTTTACTAGTTCACGTGAGAAAGTTATTCGCTACCCTTACGTTTCGTTCCAGCTTTTAAAATAATAATATTACTTTAACTTTCTGCCGTTCCAATCTTTTGATTTCTTGCCTTCTCTCATAAATTAGTAAGCTACTGTTTCATTTCTTCATGCTCAAATTATTCCAGATCAAAAAATTTTTTTTTTTTTCTGTAGCTCCTTTGCAAATCGTGTGAGCATCCTCTGGAAGGTAAGAACGGCACATGCTTTCTTTCTTCATCTTATATTTAAAATTTTTGTTTATCACCTGCTCTTAGTCACCAGCCGAACCCCTGCCATCTGCACCCACCACGAGACAAACCACCACCCCACGCCTTGCCAGCCACCTCCGCTGACCTATGCCCAGACCACCACGTCACCTGACCCAACTCCAACCCCTTTCCAGACCGAAACCCATGCCCAGATCATTACCACAACCCTATTCGCCACCAGCCACCACCACGTCATCACACACCCCTACCCAGTCGTAACCACCACCACGTCAGCCCCTTCACCGAAACCCCAGACCGAACCACTGCCCACCGCCTCCACCCCATGCCAGACCACCACGTCACACCATGCCTTGCCTGCCACCACAACACCATGCCCAGACCACCACGTCATCACCGAGCCTCCAACCCATGACACCCCAGCCTAACCACCACCGAACCCATGTTCCCTTCTGCCGACCGAAGATAGGCAGACCGAGCCTAGTTTGAAAACAAAAGAGATGTGAGAAAATTTCCTTTTGGTCACCTCTGTATCTTGTATTTTTGTATATACCTTCCTGAGCCTGTTGCCTTGGAACAAAGTGAAATGGAAAAAAATTTGTTAGTCTCCGTGTAATTGAACTATTGTCTTCATGCCTTTGCCCTCGTTTTGAAAAAATTTGTTTTCCACTTCTGTATTGGTATTTTGTCTATATCCCCTATGGCCTTGTGTTTGAAAAAAAAAATAAAGAAAAACTGTTTTGCCCTTTTGAATTTTTGATAACTTAGTTTATATTTGTGACCGGGTTTTTTGTTTAGTGGAAAAAAATGAACAAGGAATTGTTGGTCACTTCTGCACTTTTATTTTGAAGTTATTGCTTCTGACCTTTGTTTGAAAAAGAATGAAGATTTGCTTTTTGTCACTTTTGGAAAATTTGAAGTTATAATTTCCTGGCCTCTGTCTTAAAAAAAATGAAATGAATAATTCGTTTGGTCGAGCCTTTATTTTGAAGTTATAGCCTATTTTTTTAAAGTGGTCGAACTATTCCTATCTGGTATTCAACGTGTTCCTTTTCGTTTGATTGCTTCATTTGAAAAAAAAAATTCGTGGAACCTTCGATTTGATTATTTATTGTGCTTTTTGTTTTGAATCTAGTTGGCGCATCAGCTAACAACTAATTGTGCATCCGCATGCTTTCGATAGACATCGTCTTTCCTTTCCGTATCGAATCTCCAGCTCCGTAGAGGTGAGTAAATCTCACACGAATATTCATACTTATATGATTGTGAAACGACCGCAACTGATTGTGTAGAAATAAATAAATAAATAAATGATGCTATAACTACCTGTGATTTATTTATAGTTGATGTTAATTGTTAAGACTGCATATCGTATCATCTGTTATATTCTGTTCTTATTTTACTGTTATTCTATTCTGTTAAATCACACTGCAAGTTCCCTGTAGAATAGAATCACTATGGGTTGAAATGATACATACCCGAACGGACTTTAGGATAAGGGAAGATCGTTATGGGTTGAAATGATAGGCCTGAACGATTTTCAATTAAATTTTATTTACTTGGAATTGCGGGTTTGAAATGATAAAACCCGGATTTTCTTTGTAAATTACGGATTGAAATGATATAGTATCTGTATCACTGGACCTAGGCTAGAAAAATATTATACAGACCTGTGGTTATTTTTCTGTATTTTTCTAGATACCTTTAAATAATTTAAATATTGTAATAATATTAAATTGATTTAAATCGAATTTTTAAGTGATTTATTTAGAATAGAAATGATTTTTCTATGTGATAAATATAAATAAATGGAGGAATATTGATTTTTAAAACGAAACTTAAATTTGAAATTTGGACTAAAAGAAAAGATGGAAACTTAAGTAAATTAAATTGAAATGGAAATTTAGTTTTAAATTGGTGGAAAAATGGAGTTAAATTTTAAATGTTGAAATGAATGTAATAAGCAAATTTGTAAGTTTTGGTTTTAACTTGTAAAATTTCTCTTTAAAATAAATTAGTTAAAGGATCGAAATGAACATTTTTAATGTATGATTTTATAAGTTCTGAACTAGGTAGAATCTGTAGCACTTGTTAAGTGTTGTGGATTATATAAGTGAACCAAAAGACTAAAATGAACTAAGGCTATGATAGTACTTGGTAAGTGCTGTTGTAGCAGAAACTAAAATTGAACCTGAACTAATAAAAGGGCTACTGTAGCACTTGTTAAGGACTGCAGTAGGCTGAAATATGATTTTGTTTAAAACTGAACTGTTATAGCAGTTTATAAATGTTGTTTTGTTGAATAAAATTGTTTTCAAATATAACTTACTGCCGCACTTTTTAAATGCCGTGAAAGCTGAGAATTTTAATGCTATTGTTTTAAGTGAATAAATGAACTCCGAAAAGGCTAAACTTTGGGAATTTAATATTTGATTTTAAAAGAATGATGACTTTGTTTTAAAAGGTTTAATTCGAAGTATATTTGATAAATTGTTTAAATCCATAACCACGGGTTATAATAACGATTGGTTGGCAAAGAGACCGGGATCGGATATGGACATACTCTCTGTCGATACCGAAAACCACTTTGACAACCGTGTACGCGGTGGAGATTCCAGAATGAAGTAGGATGGTGACGACGTTCTTAAGGAATGTTACGTGGACCTAACTCCCGTGAGTTGGCATAAGGTGGCTAAAACAGGAGCGATCTCGGACCAGTGAGGTAGCACCTCTTCTCGGACACATTTCTTCGATATTATACTCTTACTTGTGATGTGACTAGATGGCCATCCTCCGATTTGGGAATGTTGTTCGAGGTGGACGATAGTGGCTGCTATGCGCTCCATCAGTCCGTGTGCGTAATTGGTATATCTACCCTGCCATTGCCTAGTTGTGCCGTGTCACCTACCATATCGAGCTTTACTACGATTATGATTTTTAAGATCCGACCGCGTTAAGGTTCTCCATCCCCTTAACGCTATTTTCCAATATGATTATACTTTACTTACTTAGACACTATTATAATAGCGACTATTACTACATAGTAGATAGTTTAACGGATCCTTAGAGGATGGGCGGTCCCAAGCATCTTCTAAGTTACTTGTATCTTTACTACAGTTCACTTGAGTTGGTTTGCATTGTATAAGTATAAATATCCTGACTCGAGTGTTTATGTTTTATTTTACGCTCGGGTCAGCCTGAGTATTCACAGCTTTGGATTCACTTTTCTGGAGCTAGGAATCGCTAGAGATTCTGCTTATCTAGTTATCTACCTATTTCAGTTTCAGTTGTCTTATTTCAGCTTTTGTTTTAGAGACCTGTGTATTTGGGATTTCTACCGTACTTGTGTCAGAACTGTATTGGGTTTCAGACTACGTATTTTGTATTTGATTTGAGACTATGTATTTTAGTGGCTTAATGAACCACTATGGTTATTTTAAATTCCGCTGCGAGTTATTCTGATATTTCTGTGTCTGTGATTCTGTGAATGATTTTATTTGCTCCAAATTTTATTACAATCTATTATTTTGCATTATTCAAGTCTGACCTGTGTGGATTATTGTCGATTTGAATGGTCCAAAATAGTGGGTCGTTACATTTGGTATCAGAGCGAGGTTTAGGCAAACCTTAGCCTATGGAGCAAAATCTCATTAGAGATAGGGTAGAAATACCCTAGAATGAGTGAAATAAAACTCAGAATCATTTCTTTGTGAGTGAACGTATTTTCAAGGTATAAAATGATTTTAAAATGATTTCTCAAATAATTTTTCAAAGATTATTTTGATATAAAGTTTCTTGTTTTAAGAAGAAATTTTTTTTCTAAACTTCCTTCTTTCCGTATCTACCTTGTTAGGAATTTTGTTATTAGGATATTCATCCAAGTAATCTTATCGTGTCTTATCTTAACTTATCTTTGTCTTCTCTGTACCTTGTCCTAAATTTATTCTTGATATTTCCAGGATGAATCGTGGAAATGCTAGAGGTAGGGGTCATGGTATTGCCCCAGTTCCTCCACCTGTTGCACCCGTTAGGTTTACTGTTCTTTGCAAGGAATTCTCTCAACTCGGTGGCACTAGGTTCACCGGTTCAGAGAGTATTATCGAAGCCCAGCAATGGCTACGAAGTTTGGAGAGAATTTTTACTGGTCTAGAGATCACTGATGCCCAGAAGCGTCAGTTAGCAGCATGGCAGCTGCAAGAGTCAGCTTTAGATTGGTGGGAGTCTATTACGACTCACACTAACGAAGGTGATCTTTCGTGGGAGCAGTTCAGGTATCCTTTGTGTTAACTTGAATTTTTCCCATTTCCTTTCCTTTTGAACCTATCTTAAGTTCGGTTCTGTATCTTCTTTTCAGGGAGGCTTTTGTGGCAAAATGGATGCCCGAAGCCGGGAAATCTCAGCTTTACCGTGAATTCATGGACCTCTAGCAGGGTACCATGTCTTTTTCAGAGTATGAACGGAAGGTCAATGAACTTTCCAAATTTGGTCCTGGTCTTATCGACACTCAGCTAAAGAAGAATGAGAAGTTCATTTCTGGAGCTCGCCCAGAGTTCTACGATCGTCTTATTTCACATGTTCATGGCACTTTTACTGAGCTCATGGATATGGCTATTCGCTATGAGAACCCTACTTCCAAGGGTCCTGCTGCTTCTGGTGCTCATGTCTCCCAATCTTCCTCTGCGAATTCCAAGAAGAGAAAGCCCAACTTCCACCAGCAGAAGAAGAATTGGATCAAGCATGCGGGCTTGGGATCTTCAGCATCAGCTCCTTCCCAGAGACACCCTATTGATCTTTCCTCCATTACTTGCTTCAAATGTGACCAGAAGGGACACTATGCCAATAGTTGCCCTACATCGGTTAGTGCTGCTGTTCCTCCACCCCAGGTTACCAAGAACGATCTTTGTCATGTTTGTCTTCAGCCGGGTCATTTTAGGAAGGACTGTCCTTTATATCAGAAGGGAAAGCCATCTGGTGTATTTGCTGTCACATCTGCTTCATCACCTGCTGCACCTACTCCTGCTCTTAGCGATGATCAAGGTACTCTTCAAGGCACCTTTACTTTATTTCATCATCCTGTTCGTGTTTTATTTGATACTGGGGCTTCGCATAGTTTTATTTCTGATGATCTGTGTAATAAGTTTGAACATCTCCTTTCCCCTGAGTATGCTTCTGTTCCTCTATGTGTTTCAAATCCTATTGGTGGTCCCGCAAATCTTAATAAGATTTGTAAACATGTGAAACTCCACCATTCCGATCATCGTTTTAGTGGTGATTTCTATATTCTTGGTTTTGATACTTTTGATTTGCTGCTTGGAGATGATTGGTTAAAGAATCACGATGCCCATATCTCGTGTAAATCCCGAATTATTTCTCTTAAGGATGATCGGGGAAATTCTTTGGTTATTCAGTGTAGTCTGCCTCATGATTGTGCTGGTAGCTTTATCTACTCATTGGATGCTTCTCCTGTAGATCTTCAGTCGACTCGGGTAGTCAATCACTATCCGGATGTATTTGGGGAAGTTACTGTTTTACCTCCCAAGCGGGGAATTGATTTCCGCATTGATCTCATTCCTGGAGCTCGACCTGTAGTTCTTCCTCCTAGAAGAATGGCACCCCGCGAGAAGGTTGAGTTAAGGGAACAAATTGAGGACCTATCTTCCAAGGGTCTGATCAGACCTAGTTTTTCTGAATGGGGAGCTGCGGTGGTTTTCGTCACCAAGTCTGATGGTTCTCTCCGGATGTGTGTTGATTATAGGGAGTTGAACAAACTCACTATGAAAAATAGATATCCAATGCCTCGCATCAATGACATGTTTGATCAGCTTTATGGTGCTACTGTTTTCTCTCAGCTTGATCTTGCCACGGGTTTTCACCAACTCAGAGTTGCCGAGGAAAGTATTCCTAAGACTGCTTTCCGTACTGAGAATGGATTCTTCGAATGGTTAGTCATGCCTTTTGGTTTGACTAATGCTCCCGCTTTCTTTGTTGACTTGATGAATCGTGTTTTCCGGGGTGTGCTTAATAAATTTGTTCTAGTCTTTGTGGATGATATCCTCATTTTCTCTAAATCTGAAGAAGAACATGAGTCACATTTGAAATCTGTTCTTGAGACTCTTCGAAATCATCAGTTAAAAGCTAAATTTTCCAAATGCCATTTCTGGAAGGATGAAGTCCGATTTCTCGGGCATATTGTTTCTAGTAATGGAGTTTCAGTTGATCCAGTCAAGATCGCTGCGATCAATGTAAGTCTTTCTTTCCTTCTCTTTCATTGTTTTATTTCAATTTACTCTATCTTTTCTATTATCCTTCTTTTTCCCTATTCTGTGTAGGATTGGGAAACTCCTAAGACTCCTACTGATATCCGTAGTTTTCTAGGCCTCGCCGGTTATTACCGGAGATTCATTGAGAATTTCGCTCGGATTGCTGCACCTCTCACTGCTTTAACTCGGAAGAATGCTAAGTTTATTTGGAGTAATAAGTGTGAGGCCGCATTCAATGAGTTAAAAGACAAGCTTACTTCCGCACCTGTTCTTACCGTTCCAAATGGAGATGAGGGATTAACGGTATACACTGATGCTTGTCGAGAAGGTTTGGGAGCTGTTCTGATGCAGGATGGTAGAGTGATTGCTTATGCTAGTAGACAGTTGAAGACCCATGAAGTAAATTATGCTGCCCATGATCTAGAGTTGCTTGCTGTTGTTTTCGCTTTGAAGCTTTGGAGACATCATCTGTTGGGTACCAAGTTTGAACTTTTCACAGATCATCAGTCTTTGAGGTATATTTTCTCTCAGAAGGATTTGAATCAGAGACAAGTTAGGTGGTTAGAGTTCCTTGCTTCTTATGACCTCGACATCAACTATACACCGGGAAAGGCTAATGTAGTGGCAGATGCTTTGAGTAGGAAGAAAGCTTTGTTGTGTCAGATTGTTGTTTCTTCACCTCTTGTGGATCGTATTATGGCTAGACAGGATGAGGATCAGATGCTTAGATTGATGAAGGAGAGTGTTCGAAGCAGAGTTGGAGGTAGTAGTCTTGATGGAAGTGGAGCTCAGATTGACGATAAGGGTGTATTGAGGATTAATAATAGGATTTGTGTCCCGAATGTTGATGGATTGAGACAGGAGTTACTTCGGGAGAATCATCAGTCCAGACTTTCTATTCATCCAGGCGTGACCAAGATGTATCAGGACATGAAGAAGTTATATTAGTGGAAAGGTATGAAGCGAGATATTTCCATTTTTGTTAATAGGTGTGCAACTTGTCAGCAAGTCAAGGCAGATCATCAAAAGACCCCTGGTTTATTGCAGCCTCTGGAGATTCCCAATTGGAAGTGGGAACAAGTTTCTATGGATTTCATTGATGGTTTACCGAGGACTAGGAAGGGTAACGAGAGTATCTGGGTTATTGTGGATAGATTGACCAAATCAGCTCATTTCATTCCGGTCAAGTCTACCCGTTCAGCTTCTAGTTTGTCTGAGATTTACATGAGGGAGATTGTTCGTCTCCATGGTGTTCCTCTCAATATCGTTTGTGATCGTGATCCTATCTTTACTAGTAGGTTTTGGAAAGCCTTTCAGGATTCTTTGGGTACTCATCTAAATCTGAGCACTGCTTACCATCCACAGACCGACGGTCAAACGGAAAGGGTGAATCAGATTTTAGAAGATCTTCTTCGTGCTTGTGTGCATGATTATGGAGGATCTTGCGAAGATCATCTCCATCTTGTCGAATTCACTTATAACAATAGTTATCAGGCCAGTATTGAGACATCTCCGTTTTCTGCTCTTTACGGACGACCTTGTAGATCTCCTTCTTGTTGGATTGAATCCGATAATCGTTTGGTTCTTGGTCCTGAGATGGTTTTAGTAGCTTCAGAGAGAGTTGAAGAGATTAAGAGGAAGATGAGGATTGCTTAGGATAGACAGAAGAAGTACGCTGATCGTCGAAGACGGAATTTAGAGTTTGTTGTTGGTGATTTGGTTTTCCTTAAGGTCTCTCCCTTAAGGAATGTTATTCGTTTTGGTCGTAGAGGAAAGCTTTCTCCTAGATTTGTAGGTCCTTTCCGCATTTTGGAAAGAATTGGCTCTCTTGCTTATCGTCTGGATTTACCCGAGAAATTTTCTGGAATACACAATGTCTTTCATGTATCTCATCTTCGTCGCTATCTGCATGATCCATCTCTTGTTATTCAGCCTTCTGCTCTTGATAGTTTGGATATTGAGCCAAATCTGACTGTTGAGAGGAAGCCACTTCGTATCGTCGATCAAGGTACGAAGCAGCTAAGAAGAAAATCTATCAACCTGGTCAAAGTACAGTGGAGCACTGATGAACGGGATTGCACCTGGGAGACGGAGGAGAGCATTCGTGCTTCGAATCCGGAATTGTTTATTTCAGGTACTTTTGCTATTCTGTCTTATCTTTCTTTGTTTCACTTTCCGTTCCTTTTCGAGGACGAAAAGTTTTGAGTGGGGGAGAGTGTAATAGCCTAAATTTTTTAAATAAAATTTTGTTTAAAAATTAACATTCTGAAATATTGTTTTGAATTTAAAAGTGTAAAAATTTGTTGAAACGAAAATTTAAAACTTTACATTTTTTTTTCTCGTATAATTACATCCGTTCTTAACGTTATATTTAACAATCAAATTTTATTTATTTTGATATAATAGCTATTCAATTTTGGTTTAAAATGAAGCGTTATTTTATTGGAAGAAAACGTTATCATTATAAATTTTTTTTTAAGAAACAAATAGCAGTGGTACGTCACTTTGGGGCATTACATTTTTTTTCGTTCGTTGTTGTCTCGGTCCATAGATTTTTTCTTGCGTTAACTGTGCTAGTTCTGCCGTATTGCTTCAGTTTGGTATTGCAAAAATCTCGCGTTTACTAGTTTACGTGAGAAAGTTATTCGCTACCCTTACGTTTCGTTCCAGCTTTTAAAATAATAATATTACTTTAACTTTTTGCCGTTCCAATCTTTTGATTTCTTGCCTTCTCTCATAAATTAGTAAACTACTGTTTCATTTCTTCACGCTCAAATTATTCCAGATCAAAAAAAAAATTTCTGTAGCTCCTTTGCAAATCGCGTGAGCATCTTCTGGAAGGTAAGAACGGCACATGCTTTCTTTCTTCATCTTATATTTAAAATTTTTGTTTATCACCTGCTCTTAGTCACCAGCCGAACCCCTGCCATCTGCACCCACCGCGAGACCAACCACCACCCCACGCCTTGCCAGCCACCTCCACTGACCTATGCCCAGACCACCACGTCACCAGACCCAACTCCCACCCCTTTCCAGACCGAAACCCATGCCCAGATCATTACCACAACCCTATTCGCCACCAGCCACCACCACGTCATCACACACCCCTACCCAGTCGTAACCACCACCACGTCAGCCCCTTCACCGAAACCCCAGACCGAACCACTGCCCACCGCCTCCACCCCATGCCAGACCACCATGTCACACCATGCCTTGCCTGCCACCACAACACCATGCCCAGACCACCACGTCATCACCGAGCCTCTAACCCATGACACCCCAGCCTAACCACCACCGAACCCATGTTCCCTTCTGCCGACCGAAGATAGGCAGACCGAGCCTAGTTTGAAAACAAAAGAGATGTGAGAAAATTTCCTTTTGGTCACCTCTGTATCTTGTATTTTTGTATATACCTTCCTGAGCCTGTTGCCTGGGAACAAAGTGAAATGGAAAAAAATTTGTTAGTCTCCGTGTAATTGAACTATTGTCTTCATGCCTCTGCCCTCGTTTTGAAAAAATTTGTTTTCCACTTCTGTATTGGTATTTTGTCTATATCCCCTATGGCCTTGTGTTTGAAAAAAAAAATAAAGAAAAACTGTTTTGCCCTTTTGAATTTTTGATAACTTAGTTTATATTTGTGACCGGGTTTTTTGTTTAGTGGAAAAAAATGAACAAGGAATGGTTGGTCACTTCTGCACTTTTATTTTGAAGTTATTGCTTCTGACCTTTGTTTGAAAAAGAATGAAGATTTGCTTTTTGTCACTTTTGGAAAATTTGAAGTTATAATTTCCTGGCCTCTGTCTTAAAAAAAAATGAAATGAATAATTCGTTTGGTCGAGCCTTTATTTTGAAGTTATAGCCTATTTTTTTAAAGTGGTCGAACTATTCCTATCTGGTATTCAACGTGTTCCTTTTCGTTTGATTGCTTCATTTGAAAAAAAAATTTCGTGGAACCTTCGATTTGATTATTTATTGTGCTTTTTGTTTTGAATCTAGTTGGCGCATCAGCTAACAACTAATTGTGATATCCGCGTGCTTTCGATAGACATCGTCTTTCCTTTCCGTATCGAATCTCCAGCTCCGTAGAGGTGAGTAAATCTCACACGAATATTCATACTTATATGATTGTGAAACGACCGCAACTGAATGTGTAGAAATAAATAAATAAATAAATGATGCTATAACTACCTGTGATTTATTTATAGTTGATGTTAATTGTTAAGACTGCATATCGTATCATCTGTTGTATTCTGTTCTTATTTTACTGTTATTCTATTCTGTTAAATCACACTGCAAGTTCCCTGTAGAATAGAATCACTATGGGTTGAAATGATACATACCCGAACAGACTTTAGGATAAGGGAAGATCGTTATGGGCTGAAATGATAGGCCTGAACGATTTTCAATTAAATTTTATTTACTTGGAATTGCGGGTTTGAAATGATAAAACCCGGATTTTCTTTGTAAATTACGGATTGAAATGATATAGTATCTGTATCACTTGACCTAGGCTAGAAAAATATTATACAGACCCGTGGTTATTTTTCTGTATTTTTCTAGATACCTTTAAATAATTTAAATATTGTAATAATATTAAATTGATTTAAATCGAATTTTTAAGTGATTTATTTAGAATAGAAATGATTTTTCTATGTGATAAATATAAATAAATGGAGGAATATTGATTTTTAAAACGAAACTTAAATTTGAAATTTGGACTAAAAGAAAAGATGGAAACTTAAGTAAATTAAATTGAAATGGAAATTTAGTTTTAAATTGGTGGAAAAATGGAGTTAAATTTTAAATGTTGAAATGAATGTAATAAGCAAATTTGTAAGTTTTGGTTTTAACTTGTAAAATTTCTCTTTAAAATAAATTAGTTAAAGGATCGAAATGAACATTTTTAATGTATGATTTTATAAGTTCTGAACTAGGTAGAATCTGTAGCACTTGTTAAGTGTTGTGGATTATATAAGTGAACCAAAAGACTAAAATGAACTAAGGCTATGATAGTACTTGGTAAGTGCTGTTGTAGCAGAAACTAAAATTGAACCTGAACTAATAAAAGGGCTACTGTAGCACTTGTTAAGGACTGCAGTAGGCTGAAATATGATTTTGTTTAAAACTGAACTGTTATAGCAGTTTATAAATGTTGTTTTGTTGAATAAAATTGTTTTCAAATATAACTTACTGCCGCACTTTTTAAATGCCGTGAAAGCTGAGAATTTTAATGCTATTGTTTTAAGTGAATAAATGAACTCCGAAAAGGCTAAACTTTGGGAATTTAATATTTGATTTTAAAAGAATGATGACTTTGTTTTAAAAGGTTTAATTCGAAGTATATTTGATAAATTGTTTAAATCCATAACCACGGGTTATAATAACGATTGGTTGGCAAAGAGACCGGGATCGGATATGGACATACTCTCTGTCGATACCGAAAACCACTTTGACAACCGTGTACGCGGTGGAGATTCCAGAATGAAGTAGGATGGTGACGACGTTCTTAAGGAATGTTACGTGGACCTAACTCCCGTGAGTTGGCATAAGGTGGCTAAAACAGGAGCGATCTCGGACCAGTGAGGTAGCACCTCTTCTCGGACACATTTCTTCGATATTATACTCTTACTTGTGATGTGACTAGATGGCCATCCTCCGATTTGGGAATGTTGTTCGAGGTGGACGATAGTGGCTGCTATGCGCTCCATCAGTCCGTGTGCGTAATTGGTATATCTACCCTGCCATTGCCTAGTTGTGCCGTGTCACCTACCATATCGAGCTTTACTACGATTATGATTTTTAAGATCCGACCGCGTTAAGGTTCTCCATCCCCTTAACGCTATTTTCCAATATGATTATACTTTACTTACTTAGACACTATTATAATAGCGACTATTACTACATAGTAGATAGTTTAACGGATCCTTAGAGGATGGGCGGTCCCAAGCATCTTCTAAGTTACTTGTATCTTTACTACAGTTCACTTGAGTTGGTTTGCATTGTATAAGTATAAATATCCTGACTCGAGTGTTTATGTTTTATTTTACGCTCGGGTCAGCCTGAGTATTCACAGCTTTGGATTCACTTTTCTGGAGCTAGGAATCGCTAGAGATTCTGCTTATCTAGTTATCTACCTATTTCAGTTTCAGTTGTCTTATTTCAGCTTTTGTTTTAGAGACCTGTGTATTTGGGATTTCTATTGTACTTGTGTCAGAACTGTATTGGGTTTCAGACAATGTATTTTGTATTTGATTTGAGACTATGTATTTTAGTGGCTTCATGAACCACTATGGTTATTTTAAATTCCGCTGCGAGTTATTCTGATATTTCTGTGTCTGTGATTATGTGAATGATTTTATTTGCTCCAAATTTTATTACAATCTGTTATTTTGCATTATTCAAGTCTGACCTGTGTGGATTATTGTCGATTTGAATGGTCCAAAATAGTGGGTCGTTACAACATCCATGTCATGGTATCTCATATTATTCATAACCAAACAGAAACAAACAGGCAAGCAAACCTTGTTGTCTATTTAAATGAGATTCTACATGTATATACATATTTTCTTGTATTTTAAAAGGGGTATAGGCAACTAACATTGGCTTATGGCTTTAGAGAGAGTTTTTCCTTTTGCAAACATTTGTGCTTGAGTTAAACTCAGAATGACCAAGTTTCACTGAATCACAAAATTCATTTGCTATGTGTACGAATATTTATACATTTTCATTGAATCAGGAGCATCAGCACATAGGCAACCCTATTGTACCCCTAATTCCTTTTTATCTCAAGCCTCAGCACTTATACATGAGTATATTGCAGCTCAATATGTTTTCATTTTTCTGGGTTGAGCCAAAACCAATACTACTTGCCTATATTCAACATTTTATTTTCTGGGTATTTACTTATGTTTCTAAACATTAACATATCAGAGATCTGGGTTTATAGAACACACACATATATATATACTAATAATACTTAAGGCTTTCATATAATAAAACAAACAGAACAACCAAAAAGAATCAAAACATTTTCAGCTCTAAAATCACAGATAGACAACCATATTTGAAAATTCATTTTCCAAGAAAATTAACTTATAACTGGCTGCCTACATTAGGACTTATTGCCTAAGATTTTGAGTGAGTTTTCTCACCTAGCTCTCTTCCACTTCCCAGTTGATTGATAAGCTTATGCCTTCAACCCTTTTCTTTTACTTGTATTATATTTATATAATATCTATATATTTTTCTCAAGAGCTATCCGGGAAGAAGAAGGTTTCTCACCTCACTTCCTATTTATGCAGGGTTTTTCTTAGGGTTTAAGATGTTGGCTAAAGTCATTTTTTCCCATCAGAAATCATGCCATTTGCATTTAGTTTTTAAACCCAAAATCTCACCCTCCCCGGCTTGAGTTTGTGGAAAGAAAAGTTGTTATATTCTTTTGGTTATTTTCAGAGATTTTCTTTTCCAGAAATTACTTTTCCTTTTGTCTACTATCATGCTAAAAGTGTGACTTGATTTTATCATTTGTCAAATATTCTTCCTAATTCTGCCTATACCAAACATTTCTCTGTTTTATCTTATTTTTTTCTATTTTTAGCTTTCATTTAAATAACATGTACTTCCTTTATTTATTTATAAGAGGTTTACTCTTTTTATATCTTCATTCTTTTTCTTTCTGCCTATAATATAAAATATGTTTATATATATATTTTATTTTGCTTATTCGAACTCTAGTATTTTATTAACATATCTATATATATGTGTATATAAGTCTTACTGAATTAATTGGTACACTCATATATATATATATATATTTATTTATTTATATATTATTTTGTACTGACACACATGCACATGTACACTCAACAATACTCAGTAGCATCCATGTATATATATATATATATATTTATGCATATAACTTTTAAGGATTTAATCTATATATATATATATAATATTTCCATACACATCAATCATGTGTTCATTCTTAGCATTTAGGAATTAAGCTTTAGTTTATGTGTATTTCCTGTGCACACATGTACACACATACAGATACACCATATCAAGCTATATCAATTCCTCTTTTAAAATTGGTTTAAAAATTATTTTAAACTTATTTATATTTTTCAAAATAAACTCCTAAAATCTTGGGTCATTACATATACCCCACCTTTTAGAAATTGTGTCCCACAATTTTCCTAAGCTTGAATCAATTTCGAACTTAATTCAGAGAACTAGTTCATTCTCAACCAAATAGATTTTTAGTTCTATCATAATAACTAAAAATATATACACCTAAAAAAGAAAACAAATTAAAAATCAGAATTACCTTTAATCTGAAAATAGCTTAGGATAATTCATCCTAACTTTGTCTTCTAATTCCCATGTGCAATCACTAGGATCAAGACTCCATTGTACCTTCACAAGTTTCAGAGATTTATTCCTCAACTTCTTCACATCTTTTGCCAAAATTCCCACTGGATCCTTTTCATAAATCAAATTAGGATTTATCTGCACTTGGGTTGGGGTCTCAAGAATTTCTGCCTTGTCATGAACCCACCTTCTCAATTGTGATACATGGAAAACATCATGCATCCCTTGCATGTTTTCTGGTAATTCCAACTTATATGCCAAGGAACCAATTCTTTCCAGAATTTTGTATGGCCCAATATATCTTGGGGTTAATTTGCCTTGTTTCCCAAATCTCAGTACATTTTTCATAGGTGATATTTTGATGAAAACAAAATTTTCTACTTCATATTCCACCTGCTTCCTTTTCATGTCTGCAAATTTCTTTTGCCTATCTTGAGCTGCTGCCATTCTTCTCCTTGCCAACTCAATTTTCTCTTTAGTTTCTTGTATGTACTCAGGCCCTAAAATAGCTCTTTCCCCTGCTTCTACCCAACATACAGGTGACAAGCATGGCTTGCCATATAAGGCTTCAAATGGAGCCATTCCTATGGTGCTTTGATAATTGTTATTGTATGTAAATTCAGCTAAATGGAGATAGTCTTCCCAGTTACCTCCAAAATCCAGTGCACATGCCCTTAACAAGTCCTCTAAAACCTTGTTCACCACCTCAGTCTGCCCATCTGATTGTGGATGGTAGGCAGTGCTTAAGCACAATTCACTTCCCATGGCTTCTTGAAAACTTCTCCAAAATCTTGAGGTGAAGATGGTATCCCTATCACTCACAATGGTTTTGGGAATGCCATGCAATCTTACCACTTCTTTCACAAATACTTGTGCCAACTTTGGTGCATTCCTTTCTGATTTGACTGGGATGAAATGTGCCACTTTAGTTAGCCTATCAACTATCACCCATATACTTGTGTTTCTTCTTTTAGATCTAGGTAGTCCATCTATGAAATCCATAGATATATCTTCCCACTTCCACTGTGGTATGCTAAGAGGTTGCAATAACCCTGATGGTTTTTGTGTTTCAGCCTTGACTTGTTGGCAAGTCATACATTTTGCAATGTATTTGGCTACATCTGATTTCATTCCCTTCCACCAGAAATCTCTTTTTAAGTTTTGATACATCTTTGTACTACCTGGGTGTATGGAGTATTTACTTTTGTGATATTCATTCAATATTTCCTCCTTCAACTCCATGTTTTCTGGCACACATATTCTATTCTGGTTTCTTAAATAACCATTTTTGTCAATATGGTAATTTGTCACCTCTTCCCCTTATGATATGAGAATTTTCTTCTCAACTATAATAGGGTCTTGGTCTTGCATTTTATTTACCTTCAAAATTAATTCAGATTGAAGTGTTATCAAGCTCAACTTCCCTATGTTTTCATGTGCACCATGCACATGTACATCCATGTGCACACAGTCATTCTCCCCAATTTCTAACTTAGCAAGCAAGGACAAGTCCTTAAATTCTTCTATCATCATCATAGCTAATTTAGCATGTTGTCTACTTAGAGCATCAGCAACTTTTTTTTCTTTTCCTGGTGTATAGTGTATGTCCAAGTCATAAGCAGCTAAGAACTCTACCCATCTATGTTGCCTCATGTTTAAATCTTTTTGTGAAAATAAATACTTTAAAGACTTGTGGTCAGTGTAAAGTTCAAACTTAGTGCCTAACAAATAATGTCTCCAAAGTTTCAAAGCATAGATCACAGCTGCTAGTTCAAGATCATGTGTGGCATACCTTACTTCATGAGGTTTAAGTTGTCTGGATGCATATGCAATGACTTGGCCTTGTTGCATCAACACTGCACCCAAGCCAAATCCACTAGCATCAGTATATACAACTAATTCTTCATTTCCCTGGGTTACTTTCAAGATTGGAGCATTCACCAAAGCCTCCTTCAACTGTTCAAAAGATTTCTCACACCTCTCTGACCAAACAAAAGCTTGGTTCTTCCTGGTTAAGTTAGTAAGTGGTGTAGAAATTTTTGAAAAATCTTTTATAAATCTTCTATAATATCCTGCCATCCCCATAAATGATCTCACTTCACTCACTGTGCTAGGCCTCTTCCATGCTTGAATAGCTACTACTTTATTGGGGTTTACAGAAATCCCTTTGGCAGAAATGACATGGCCAAGGAAATGTACTTCCTCTTTCCAAAATGCACATTTTGAAAATTTTGCCTTTAAATCTTTTTCCCTTAATCTAGAAAAAACCAGGTGCAAATGATTTTTATGTTCTTCCACTGTTTTGGAATAAATTAAAATGTCATCTATAAAAATAAGCACAAATTTGTCTAAATAATCTCTAAAGGTTCTGTTCATTAAATCCACAAAGTATGATGGTGCATTAGTCAAACCAAATGGCATAACCAAAAATTCATACAACCCATACCTAGTGTTAAAGGCAGTGTACTTAACACTTGACTCCTCCACCTTCATTTGATGAAAACCAGATGCTAAATCTAGTTTAGAGAACACTCTTGCCCCAGCTAATTGATCAAAAAGATCATCTATTCTTGGCAATGTGTATTTATTTTTAATAGTTACTTTGTTCAATTCTCTATAATCTATACAGAGTCTGAAGGAACCATCTTGTTTCTTAACAAATACCACTGGTGCTCCCCAGCAAGAATTACTTGGTCTTATAAAACCCTTTTCTTCTAATTCCTCTAACTGTTTCTTTAATTCTTTTAGTTCATTTGGCCCCATTCTAGTTGGCTTTTTAATCACTAGGCTTGCTCCTGGAACTAGATTGATTTGAAACTCTACTGGTCTATGGTGTGGAACACCCTTAACCTCACCAAACACATCCAAATATTCATTAACTATGGGAATTTCTTCAATGGTTAGTTCACTGAAATCTTGTTCTGAGTCAACTAAATGATATAATTTTCCTTTCTTAGCTACTTCACATAAAACTGTGATCCTCTGGCCCCTAAGATTTTGCAATGATATGGTGGATGAGTCTAAATTAATTATGGCTTTAAATTGCCTTAACCAATCTACCCACAATATAACACCTATATTTGGGTAATTCAAAACATATAAATTGGAAATAAAAATATTTCCTCCTATGTTTAATTCCACATCCACACAAATCATATTTAAAACACTAGAACTCCCCAGTGGACTTTGTATATGCAGTGGAGTCTCAGCCAATATGCAACTTAATTTTAGCATTTTAACTAATTCATAAGAAATCAAAGAGTGAGTTTCCCCAGTATCATATACTACTGCTATGGGTATGGTACAAATAAGTAATGTACCTTCCACTTGGTTATGGTTTTCTGCATTAATCTCCACTGTGGATTTACCTTTGCCTTCCAAATTTGCCAATTTTCCTTGCTGTTTATACTCAGGACAATTCCTCTTCATATGCCCCTCTTTCCCACATAGATAGCACTTGAAAGCTCCTCCTTTCAAATCTGTGCACCTAGGCTTGATATGTCCTTCCTTTCCACATTGATGACACACAATTTTCTTCTTGGTTTCCTTAGCTTTGACATCTCCAGTGCCTTTGTTACTGACCTCTTCCTTCTTCTTATCATAAGGGTGATATCTCCCCTTACCCTTCTTAGTGTTATTGTTCTTAAAATTTCTGAACTTTTCCCTTTCCTTGTCATGCTGCTCTAACCTCAAAGCCAAGTCTATTACTTGATCAAATGTCCTGTAAGCATAAGGTAACATGGCTCTGCTAAGTCCTGTGTTCAAACCTTTAATGTATCTATCATTCTTGGATGCTTCATCTGCCACTAGCATTGCTCCATATATGGAAAGCCCCTCAAACTTTTGAGTGTATTCAGTGACACTCAAAGTTCCTTGCCTAAGTCTAATGAATTCTTCTAGTAAGGTGGTCTTAGCTGATGCTGGTACAAATCTTGCTTCCAACATCTCCTTGAATTGATTCCAAGTGATTTCATTCTCATCTCTCCATGTAATGATTACTTCCCACCAGCTTAAAGCTGCTCCTTTCAGCTGTCTTGAAGCCACTTGCCTCTTCCTTTGATCATCAAGCTGCATGTCATTGAAAATCCTATCCAATGTTCTCAACCATGCTTGAATTTCCATAATACTTTTTGTCCCTTCAAAGCTTTTGCCTCCTAAATGAGTATAAGTCTTGAGTAATTTGGAGAGCTCTTCATGGGGATTTTCTTGCCTTTGTCCTGCCCCATCCCTAAATGCTCTCACCAAATCTTGCAGATTGACCATTGGTGGTGCATTGGAGGATCCTGCTCCCTGATTTGGTGGTCTTCCTACCATAGTTTGCTAGTAATAATTTACATAGCTGGTTAGTTTTTATTTATTTATTTTTTATTTTTAACTCAAACTTGATCATCCAGTGATCAATCCCTACAAAATATTTTACTTATACTTTTGTTTCTTAATTTTTTAATTTCATAGAAAGATTTGATTTTAATTTTCAACTATTTTTTAGTAACATAGCTCTGATACCAAATGAAATGACCCTCTCTTTTATACCTTAACTTGTAAGGATTTTTTTTTACATAGAGATATATATGTATGAGATATACATATACATATTTCTGAAGCCTAGAGTTATTTTTCTTTCTATCAAACAACATATGTCCAGGATCAAAGTCTTAACCAATATAAATATATCAGTATATACATCAGGGTATACACATACATGTGATGATGCATGTGCCTCTCTTGTTTGAATCAGAGTTATAGAAAACAAGAGGATAATTTGATTGATTCAGTTTAATCAATCCACACATAGTTCAATTCAATATTTACAATAAAATTCCATTCATACATGTATCTATATATATATATATATATATATATATATATTAAACTCCTGATTCCTTGCTAAATTCTCTATGGAGTATAATTCCTAGAAACTAGATAATTGTGTTATGGTTATCTATAAATTAATGGTGTAGTGTTTGTGCTCTGGAAAATGATATAAGCTTCTATCATTATCTATGTTTGATCTTCTTATAAAATCTGTTCAGAGTACTAACTCTTTTCTGAAATGTTTTGAAGTGTGAAATCATATTTCAAAGGCTTGATTCCTTGATGCCAGTATGCTAAACTAAATGAAATGCAAACTTAAATGGGTTTCATGTAACCATGGGTATCCATAACATGGTTCAACCAGGCTCTTAGTTCTGGTGTAACCAATATGGTCTTAAAATGCATTTTGATCAAAGTCTTAATAAAGAGAAATTCAAGTTCATGTTAAAATACAATGATAACTGGTATGCTAAACTCTGAACCAAACATATTTACATGGGTATACCTATATGCATATGTACCATTTTGGACCTTGTTTTCAACTCCTACATTACAAACCCTTCTTTTATTTAAAAATAAGGTATAAAAACATTTGTATAAAACAAGTTGAATTATGGAAACATTACAGACATATAGATACATTCTCCCTATGCTTATTATCTTTTGTATACATATGCCATGGTAGAAAAATAAAACCATTTAATTTTTCTGAGATTCAACTATCTAGATTTCCCAAAACTTATCCCTTTTCAAAGACTCAAGATTGACTAATACATTTATAAAATGTAACCACCCTAATTATCATGGTGTTCTTGCTCAATTCTCTTACAAGATTTAGATTAACTACTTTAACATATCAGATAATATCTAGATTTATAGATTCCAGTTACAAGTCAATTTCTTAAGCAAAATACTTAGCAAAATATCCATACAGTATTCAATACTCAATACAAGTAGCAATTTAAATTTATCAATACATGCAGATTTCATCATTTAGGCTCTTATCTAACTAAGGTTAGCATGCTATAATCTTCTTCTCAAAGCCTTGCTCCTACTCTTACTTAGTTGCTGCAGACCCTGAAAATGCATTTGAAGCTGCCCCATATTAAATGAGACACCCCATATGCCATTAGCACACTAGGGTCAAACACATGTCTGGTATGAGAAAATCCACTAAAACTATTTATAAATCAAGTTAAAGTTAAAGCCATGGATACATGTAAATAACTCTGCCTTTAGAAAACAAGTAATTCATGTGTGCATGTTCTGTGTCAGTGTGCAGGTGCACACTTAAGTCTGCCTTTCCAAAAACCTCAAAAAGACTTGGTACATTCATACATTCATATAATTCAATCATGAATCAAATAAACATCCATACAAACAAGGAAATCACCCAAAATGAATTAAATCATTTATTCACTATCCAGATTTCATTCCAGGAAAACTCTAGTTCCTCTTTATATCAAATTCTCTTATATTGATATATTTATCTATCTTGGTCTCATCTGCAATTAATTGAATCAATGGACACACTGTAATGGACTAATTCACTCCATTACACAAAGATCTCAGGACTTAAACAAGCCATGTGTCAACTTGTATTACTCAGGAAAACAAGCCATTCCTACAGTGTTCTTGACCCCCATTTCCTAATCAGGTTTAAGTTAGTAATAATTCTTTTGATTTTTCATGACTAAACCATTCAGTGATTCATTTCACTAACATAAACATCCATGTCATGGTATCTCATATTATTCATAACCAAACAGAGACAAACAGGCAAGCAAACCTTGTTGTCTATTTAAATGAGATTCTACATGTATATACATATTTTCTGGTATTTTAAAAGCGGTATAGGCAATTAACATTGGCTTATGGCTTTAGAGAGAGTTTTTCCTTTTGAAAACATTTGTGCTTGAGTTAATCTCAGAATGACCAAGCTTCACTGAATCACAAAATTCATTTGCTATGTGTATGAATATTTATACATTTTCGTTGAATCAGGATCATCAGCACATAGGCAACCCTATTGCACCCCTAATTCCTTTTTGTCTCAAGCCTCAGCACTTATACATGAGTATATTGCAGCTCAATATGTTTTCATTTTTCTGGGTTGAGCCAAAACCAATACTACTTGCCTATATTCAACATTTTGTTTTTTGGGTATTTACTTATGTTTCTAAACATTAACATATCAGAGATCTGGGTTTATAGAACACACACATATCTATATATACTAATAATACTTAAGGCTTTCATATAATAAAACAAACAGAACAACCAAAAAGAATCAAAACATTTTCAGCTCTAAAATCACAGATAGACAATCATATATGAAAATTCATTTTTCAAGAAAATTAACTTGTAACTGGCTCCCTACATTAGGACTTATTGCCTTAGATTTTGAGTGAGTTTTCTCACCTAGCTCTCTTCCACTTTCCAGTTGATTGGTAAGCTTTTGCCTTCAACCCTTTTCTTTTACTTGTATTATATTTATATAATATCTATATATTTTTCTCAAGAGATATCCGGGAAGAAGAAGGTTTCTCACCTCACTGCCTATTTATGCAGGGTTTTTCTTAGGTTTTAAGATGTTGGCTAAAGTCATTTTTGCCCATCAGAAATCATGCCATTTGCATTTAGTTTTTAAACCCAAAATCTCACCCTCCCTGGCTTGAGTTTGTGGAAAGAAAAGTTGTTATATTCTTTTGGTTATTTTCAGAGATTTTCTTTTCCAGAAATTACTTTTCCTTTTGTCTACTATCATGCTAAAAGTGTGACTTGATTTTATCATTTGTCAAATATTCTTCCTAATTCTGCCTATACAAAACATTTCTCTGTTTTATATTATTTTTTTCTATTTTTAGCTTTCATTTAAATAACATGTACTTCCTTTATTTATTTATAAGAGGTTTACTCTTTTTATATCTTCATTCTTTTTCTTTCTGCCTATAATATAAAATATGTTTATATATAATTTATTTTGCTGATTTGAACTCTAGTATTTTATTAACATATGTATATATATATATATGTATATAAGTCTTACTGAATTAGTTGGTACACTCATATATATATATATATATATTATTTTGTACTGACACACATGCACATGTACACTCAACAATACTCAGTAGCATCCATGTATATATATATATTTATTTATGCATATAACTTTTCAGGATTTAATCTATATATATATATATATATAATATTTCCATACACATCAATCATGTGTTCATTCTTAGCATTCAGGAATTAAGCTTTAGTTCATGTGTATTTCCTGTGCACACATGTACACACATACAGATACACCATATCAAGCTATATTAATTCCTCTTTTAAAATTGGTTTAAAAATTATTTTAAAATTATTTGTATTTTTCAAAATAAACTCCTAAAATCTTGGGTCATTACAGTACCGTTCGTGGAGCATTCGACTCGATAAGTCGGTGCATGGGGCGTATCTTTTGAGGTGCGTCGATGTTCACTTAGGCATGGGGTGTATCTTTTTAGGTGCATCGATGTCCGACTAGGCATGGGGCGTATCTTTTTAGGTGCGTCGATGTTCGACTATACATGGGGCGTATCTTTTTAGGTGCGTCGATGTTTGATTAGGCATGGGGTGTACCTTTTTAGGTATGTCAATGTTCGACTATACATGGAGCGTATCTTTTTAGGTGCGTCGATGTTAGATTATACATGGGGCGTATCTTTTCAGGTGCGTCGATGTTCGACTATGCATGGGGCGTATCTTTTTAGGTGCGTCGATGTTCGGTTCATGGGATAGCGACCCGTTTGTGATACACGTGTTGGTGAGTTTTCATGCTCCCGTTTGTGATAGGCCTCCCCCTTTGTGATTTCTGGATTTCTGGTGGTTGATTTCTAGAATTTGTGTTTCACCAATTTTCATGGATTGCATTGATAAGCTTTATCAATATTTTGTGTTTTGGTGAATAATTCAAAGAATATGACATTCTTTTTGGTGTTTGAGAATATTTGTGATATTGTATGATTTTTGTTGTTATCTGATGTATACTTGTCACAGTATGGCATTATTGATATCATACGTTTTTGTGATATCTCTTATCCTATCTCATTATATCTGATATTTATAGCTAGGCTGATCCGTTTATTATTTTCTTCTTAAATAATACTCGGGTCAGACTGAGGTATTTCAGGTGCTCCTGCTTGACTTCTTATCAGGGTCCTTCACCTGACTTTTGGCTAACTACTTTAGCATAGTAGTTTTTGTTTGTATACATTTGAGATAGAGACTCCTTGTTGTATACTTATTCTTTTGTCCAGCACTTGTATCTATTCTTTTGTGATATAGTGGATCTTGTATGATCACTATTTTGATGTACACTTCTATGTGATATATTCATATATGTTTTCGCCTTTGTGATATGAATATCTGTGACTGATTCGTGTTATGTTTATTTCTATATTTTTTTTCGAAGGCCTCATAGCCACTGTATGGTAGCTTTGAGTTTGTATTTGATATGTCGGATTTCCTCTTGAAATGAAATGTAAGTTATATTATCTGACATATCGGTACTCGCATAAAGCAATTACACAGATGGTCGCTCCTCAACAGCCTTATTCTTCGTGCTAGTTGACGGCATTACCCCGAAGTGTCCTTGGCTAGTGTGAGTATAGAGGTGGGGCGTCACAAGGTGGATCGTTACATTTGGTATTAGAGCTGAAGGTTAAGCAATAACCTTGGCTTTAATGGGTATAACTCATTGAGAGATAGGGTAATGCAATGCCTTATTATGAGTTGAGATTATATATACAAGAATGTGTATATGTTATTATCATAAAAATATTTTGTATTGTGTTGATTGGTTTGTAGAGTGGCTTATGGATTCTGATCAATAAGAGTCGCTATCGTTATTGACAAGGATCTCTAAACACTTGGAAAGGGCAAACCTGCACGGTATTGCTATTGAAATTGGTAAATAAAATAATTTTACCTTAGATTATATTTTATGTATAAAAGAATAATTTTCATAAATCGAGATAGTCATTTATGATGTGTTTATTTGTCAGGAAATAATAATGTTCTATTATTATCATTTGTTGTTTGATTTGCGAGCTCGGCCAATTTATGAGCAATTTTGCCTTTTCACGTGGGTTGGGTATATAATAACTTATGGGAACATTGAGACGAACACCTTGTGAATTAAGTTTTACAGTTTGACTATGAGGCTTTCGATGATAATGTTGGGTTAAAATTTGATTTTAAAAAAAGGTTATTTATTATAATCTAAACAAGGTAAACACTTTGGTGATAGTTTTATCTAAAAAGCGACTTATATAAATATGATTTATAAATATGAAAAGGATTTGAACTAAGAATTTGAGAACTTAAATCTTTGTATTTTAGAAATTAATTTTCTAAGATTTTGGAAAATAATACTAGTATTATTTGGAAGTACATATTTGGAAATTGGGTTTTGGAGTTGATATCATGGTACTTAGTAATATTTACGAAGTATTTGATACCATTTTGGAAATGATTTTGGTTAAGTCCGAAAGGCATGGTTTGGATGTACTGGACCCACTTTTGGCACTGGAAAATGATTCTGGTGATGATTGCAACATCATTGGTGTTTATTTTTGAGTTTCAAAGTAGGGGATGCTACTCCAATAGTAATTTGGTATAAAGTGATTTGATAAAATAGATTTTGATTTAAATATCAGAAGTATGATTTGATGTACAAAAGTTATAAGTATATATATTACAAAATGATTTGAAATAAGATCGGTTGTTTAGTTCTTAAGGTTTCGGTTAAGTTATATTATGGACACATATAGCTTATGCATTAGGATTGAATGATTTGTGCAACGTAATTGATGTATTTGGGCGCTAGTTTTCATTTGTTATAATGAAATGGAATTTTTGACGATTTTGGACAGTCGAAACTTTGGAATTTATATAAAAATAAATTTGAAGCAGAGTGCTTTGTGAAGATATAAAGATAAGTCTTATATAACACTTGAATATATAGATAGTAGAATTTAAACAAGTTTGAAATGACTGGATATTCATGTTATGTGAAATGAATTGAATATTTTTGTATATACTCTAAGGATATGGTGGAGTATTATACGAGTGTGAACTTAAGTTGTATAATGCTTAATAACTTGAAGTAAATTTTATGAAATGGTTCATAAGTGGTTTTAGTATTAAGTAAGAAATACTATGTGATAATGAATGTTGATAAATTGAATGTGAATTAAAATGGAAGATAATTGGTGTAATTAAAGAAACCAATTGAATCGAGTAGGTAAGTTGTATGTAGATTATTTTATTTGCATACCAATTCTTGATCTAGGATTTGAGTACATGGATTCGAGGTGATTCACACCGGTTCAAGTTAGGATTTTCCACTTGATTCTTGGTGGCGAATACTTGATATGGGTTCTTGATATGATCTTAGAGATTTCTATCATGGTATATGGATATGTAAGGAGAACAGAGGTTTCTAATCAAGGAACCAGATCAGAGTCCGCGCTAGAGAGGTCAAGTGATCTATACTAGTTGAAAGTGAAATTTATGTGATCGAGTTACTGATCAGAGTTGATATTGCATACTGATGATATATATATATATCATAAATGTTGTGAGAAATGCGGATTAAGGATCTTAAGGTTAGAATTAACACTAGAGGGGGGTGAATAGTGTTTTAAGAAATCTGTTAATCTTTTTGAGTTTATCTTAATTTGTTAACAATGTATACACTAATCAGACAAAGATATGAACACAGAATCAAACACAGATGCAAATATAAAGTAAAAGTAGTAAAGGAAAGAACACACCGGATTTTATACCGGTTCGGAGTTACCCTACATCCAGTCCCACACAACTAAGTACGGATTTCCTTTCAAAGCCAATTCAACAATTACAACCCTCGGTTTCAAGGCTACGAGGTACACCCTCCAGAATAACAATCCTCTGGGTAGAGATACTTGATTTCCGGGGCAACAAGTTCACACAATTGATTTCCAAGGCTAAATCACACCTTTTTCTCGCTCAATTGATTTCCAAGGCTACAATTACACCTTTTCTCGCTCGATTGATCACAAAGAAGTCTATAACTCAGATTAGCACTTGGATCTTGTAGAGATAGTGATGGAGAATCACACTAGAAATAATCGAGTATGATTCGATGTTGATTTCGGCAGAGTAATGGTATGATTTTGTATTAAGAAATGTGGAAGAAGAAGAGGAGTGAAAACCAGAAAAATATGATTGAAAATTTGTTGAAACTGACCCCTATTTATTGAAGAACAACAGTTATGTCCATTCGTGAAGAGTTATGGCGAATAGACACTTCTTTTGAAATTTGAATTTTGATGCCAACTGACACTATGTCGACATGGGGTATATGGGCATGTCGACATCCCAAAGGGATTTTTGGTGTTTTGGTTTTCTTTGAAAATAACCTCTATTTTATATTAAAATTATTTTAAACTTTATAAATATACTTAACTATAGTTAAAATACATAAGTAAATATAAAGAACAATATATACATAATTTAACTATAATTTTATATTTAAATCTAAGTATAAATATTTATAAGTTAAATATATTATTTGAAAAGATAGATTAAAATCAGGAGTAATTTGACTCTGAAAATAAAGATGTTTTTGAGGCTAAAATTATTTAAAATCAGGACAGAGAGTTTTGAATCTTTTAAAAGGAAAGTTTTGAAATCATTTTGAAAACAAGATAATTTTGTAAAATCATTTGAATTAAAATTAGTGGATACAAAACAATGTCCCACTAGATTTTCGTAGGTTCCATCCTACTTAGGGTTCCATCCCTTTAACGGGCTCGAAGTGGATTACATTCCACGAATAAATTGGATATTAAGATGCCAGTGCTTTTCTACGAGTTTTAACAAATATTCCTAATAAAACAAACTTAACCTTGAACTCTTGAAAATCTTGATACTCATGAGTCTTCTATCTCTTTATCTTGAATCTCTATACTGTACAGTCTTCATTCATGATACCTGCATGGTTAGATCCTGCATATACATACATATATATATATATATATATAAACTTGTAATGTTAGTATTTATATTTTATAATCTATTCTAAGGTTGTTGTCATCAAAACCAACTCCTCAGGGACTAACAATCTCCCCCTTTTGATGATGACAACCTTTGTTTATAAAATATTCCTTCTATCCTAATAACTCCTCCTAAAACTATCAACTCCCCCTTAATCTATGCCTAACTACCCTATTTTATATTTCTCCCCCTTTGTCATCAACAAAAACTATATAACTCTATATAACTCTATATAACTCCCCCTGAAACTAAGACTGCATTACTTTGTGATTATAATGATAGTGTTATCATACATAATCAGTACTTAACTAAAATGTAATCCTAAACTATCAACTATCCTAACTAAGAATTCACAATAATACTAACACATATAAGAACACGAGTTTATTTATTATGAATATGGTTGTATTTACATTTGCGATTGAAAAACATAAAAACACAAATAACAACGGAAAGAAAGAAAAGAAACTAATGTGTGTTTCTGAACATAGGAGATTTATGAATTGAACAATTTGGATAGTGGAAACAGAAATTTCCACGTTGTTCAACAAGATTCCCATTTTTGTCGAAACACACTTCTCCAATGCATACTACTTGGTCATCACCCTCCTCGTGTGCTTCTTCCATAGGTTCTTCTTCTTCTTTGTCGCTGACCTCATGTTCTTGATTGAGTGAAGAGTCTTCATCGATCAAGATGGGGTTGGCATGGTTATCCATTAGGAATTTTTGTAAATTCCTAAGAATCTTTCCTTGCCGTTCTTGCTCTTTCGCCATACGTAGTTGAGTCACTTGAATTTCAGACAACATCTGAAGAGTATCCTTCATAGACTCCTCCAATTTAGTTACACGTGCGAGAGTAGAGCATTGGAATGGACCAGACGTAGGAGAGGGAAATAAGAAAGATGGTTTTATGTTTGATTTAGAGGAAGATGCCATTATTTTATATATCTCAGAATAGAAAATAAAGAGAAACCAGAGAGAATGAATAAGAATTCAAAATAGAGAAGAATATATAACTGAAATTTTGAAATTTGGTGGGAAAATTTAAAAAAAATAAAAACGTTACATTTCGACATGTCTTCCTAGGGGATGTCGACATAGTCCTCATATTTTAACTATATGATTTTTTTTAATATTAATTATTAATTATACTTGTTATTTATATTTTATATTTCAGTTATGGAACAAATACCTAATTCTTTTCTTAATTTAGTAAATGTAGATTCATTTAAGGGTTTTGTTAAAATATCAGCAATTTGATTTTCAGAATTGATATAGTCGAGAGTAATTACTTCTCTACTTATATTATCTTTGAGAAAATGGTGTCTGATATCAATATGTTTAGTTCGAGCATGATGAGTAGGATTTTTAGATAAATTTATTGCACTAGTATTATCACAATAAATTGGCGATTTTGAGATATTTAATCCAAAATCTCTTAAAGTTTGTTGCATATATATTACTTGAGAACAAGCCAAAGCAGCAGAAATATACTCTGCTTCAGTTGTTGATAGAGAAACTGTATTTTGCTTTTTACTAAACCAGGAAACCAGAGAATGTCCCAAAAAGTGACAAGTTCCACTTGTACTTTTTCGGTCTGATTTACATCCAGCATAGTCAGCATCACAGTATGATATTAAATCAAATGAATCATTTTTAGGATAAAATAAGCCATAATCAAATGTTTGTTTAATATATCTTATGATACGTTTTACAGCTTTTAAGTGAGTTTCTTTAGGATGAGATTGATATCTTGCATAGAGACAAACACTATGCATGATATCAGGTCTACTAGTAGTGATATAGAGTAGTGATCCAATCATTCCTCTATATAACTTTTGATCTACATCTTTCGAGAGATCTTCTTTACTAAGGTACTCATTGGTTGCCATGGGAGTGGGTTTTCCACTCGCAGTAGTCAAACCAAATTTACTAACTAGGTCTTTAGCATATTTTTCCTGACTAATAAAAATACCATTATCTAACTGTTTTATTTGTAATCCTAGAAAGAAGTTTAATTCACCCATATGACTCATCTCAAACTCTTTTGTCATTATTTTAGAAATTTTTTTATTCATTTCGAAGTTAGTTGAACCAAAAATGATATCATCTACGTATACTTGTACTAGTTGAATATCATTTTTATTTCTTTTAATAAAAAGAGTATTATCTATTTTACCAATTTCAAAATTTGATTGTAATAAATAGGATTTTAGTCTGTCATACCAGGCTCTAGGAGCTTGTTTTAGACCATATAAAGCTTTCTTAAGTTTGTACACATGGTTTGGAAAATTTTCATCTTCAAAAGGTGGTGGTTGTTCAACATATACTTCTTCTTTTACAAAACCATTTAAAATGCACTTTTAACATCCATTTGAAATTATTATGATTTGCGAAAGCAAGTAGTATCCTAATGGCTTCTAATCTTGCTACAGGAGCAAAGTTTTCGTCACAATCTATACCATCTTCTTGACAATAACCTTGGGCGACTAATCATGCTTTATTTCTAACGACCTCACCTTGTTCATTCATTTTATTTTTATAAACCCATTTAGTTCCAATCATAGTTTTATCTTCAGGTCTAGGAACAAGTTCCCAAACTTCATTTCTAGTGAATTGATTTAATTCTTCTTGCATAGCCAAAATCCATGAATCATCAGTCATGCTTCTTTAGGATTTTTGGGTTTAATAGTTGATATAAATGCTACATTACTCATTTTACTTAGTTGATTTCTAGTTGTAACAATAGATTGCATATCTCCTATTATATTTTCAATAAGATGATCTTTTAAAAGTTTAATCCTTTTATTAGGATGATTTAATTCATTATTAGTTTCGGTTGATTCCTGATTTTGAGTAACTAAATCTTCTTCATCATTTATAATTTCAAAATCTTTTAAATTTTCATCAAACGAAACATGCATTGTTTCTTCGATGGTGTTAGATCTTAAATTAAAAACTCTATAAGCTTTACTTCTGTTAGAATATCCGATAAAGATTCCTTTGTCGGATTTAGGATCAAATTTATCCAAATTATCTTTTGTATTTAAAATAAAGCATTTACTTCCAAAAATTCTGAAATATGATACCTTAGGTTTCTTTCCATAAAGAAGTTCATAAGATGTCTTATCAGTTAAAGGTCTAACCAAAATTCTATTCAAAATATAACAAGCGGTAGCAATAGCTTCTGCCCAAAAGTGTTTTGGTAGATTACTATCTGAAAGCATAGTTCTCGCACACTCTTGTATCGTTCTATTTTTACGTTCAACTACTCTGTTTTGTTGTGGAGTTCTTGGAAATGAGAAATTGTGAGTTATTCCCTTCTTATTGCAGAATTCCTCAAATTTTTCATTTTCAAATTCACCACCGTGATCACTACGAATAGTTATAATTTTTAAAGATAATTGATTTTGAACCCTTTTTGTAAAAAAATTAAAACATTCAAAAGTATCACTTTTATGTTTCAAAAATATTGTCCATGTAAATCTAGAATAATCATCTACAATTATAAAAACATATTTACTATGATTTATTGACAGAATTTGAGATGGACCAAATAAATCAAGATGAAGTAACTCAAGGGGTTTTGAAGTTGAAATCATATCTTTTAATTTAAAGGAACTTTTTCTAAGCTTTCCTAATTGACATGCATCACATAAACTATCTACTTTAAAATTCATTTTAGGGAGACCTCTTACTAAATCATGTTTTGACAGTCTAGATAAGAGTTTGAAATTCAAATGTCCAAATCTCTTATGCCAAATCCAAGGGTCACTTGTATTTGCCAAAAGACATAAGTTATCATTTGAAACTTTCATACTAAGAATATAAATATTCTTTTTCCTAGTTCCCTCAAATATTATGGTTGAGTTATTATCTTCAATATGACATTTATCTTTTTCAAATTTAATTTTATATCCTTTATCACAAAGTTGACTTATACTTAGCAGATTGTGTTTCAGATTCTTAACTAGCAAAACATTAGTAATAATAGGAGTTTCAGAGTTACCGACATTACCGATGCCAATCACGTATCCTTTCGAGTTGTCTCCAAAGTTAACCAGTCCTCCATCTTTGTATATAATATTATTCAGCATATCTGGATTACCAGTCATGTGTCTAGAGCATCCACTATCAAGTATCCACTTATCCCTTTTGATCTACACAGATTGTCCATTGTGGATTGATTCCTTGATACCCATAAAGCATCTTCCTCCACATTATAAAATTTGGGTAGACAACTAGGATTTGAATAACATTCATATGCAGACTCATGGAACAATGATAATTTAAACAATTCTAAACTAGTTTTAACAGATTTTTCAAAAATAGCCATTTTAAAACTTTTAAAATTCAGATTATGAAACTTTTGAAAACAAAGCTCCGATACCAAATGTGAGAAATGCGGATTAAGGAACTTAAGGCTAGAATTAACACTAGAGGGGGGTGAATAGTGTTTTAAGAAATCTGTTAATCTTTTTGAGTTTATCTTAATTTGTTAACAATGTATACACTAATCAAACACAGATATGAACACAGAATCAAATACAGATGCAAATATAAAGCAAAAGCAGTAAAGGAAAGAACACACCGGATTTTATACTGGTTCGGAGTTACCCTACATCCAGTCCCGCACAACTAAGTACGGATTTCCTTTCAAAGCCAATTAAATAATTACAACCCTCGGTTTCAAGGCTACGAGGTACACCCTCCAGAATAACAATCCTCTGGGTAGAGATACTTGATTTCCGGGGCAACAAGTTCACCCAATTGATTTCCAAGGCTACAATCACACCTTTTCTCGCTCAATTGATTTCCAAGGCTACAATTACACCTTTTCTCGCTCGATTGATTACAAAGAAGTCTATAACTCAGATTAGCACTTGGATCTTGTAGAGATAGTGATGGAGAATCACACTAGAAATAACCGAGTATGATTCGATGTTGATTTCGGCAGAGTAATGGTATGATTTTGTATTAAGAAATGTGGAAGAAGAAGAGGAGTGAAAACCAGAAAAATATGATTGAAAATTCGTTGAAACTGACCCCTATTTATAGAAGAACAACAGTCATGTCCATTCGTGAAGAGTTATGGCGAATAGACACTTCTTTTGAAATTTGAATTTTGAAGCCAACTGACACTATGTCGACATGGGGTATATGGGCATGTCGACATCCCAAAGGGATTTTTGGGGTTTTGGTTTTCTTTGAAAATAACCTCTATTTTATATTAAAATTATTTTAAACTTTATAAATATACTTAACTATAGTTAAAATACATAAGTAAATATAAAGAACAATATATACATAATTTAACTATAATTTTATATTTAAATCTAAGTATAAATATTTAAAAGTTAAATATATTATTTGAAAAGATAGTTTAAAATCAGGAATAATTTGACTCTGAAAATAAAGATGTTTTTAAGGCTAAAATTATTTAAAATCAGGACAGAGAGTTTTGAATCTTTTAAAAGGAAAGTTTTGAAATCATTTTGAAAATAAGATAATTTTGTAAAATCATTTGAATTAAAATTAGTGGATACAAAACAATGTCCCACTAGATTTTCGTAGGTTCCATCCTACTTAGGGTTCCATCCCTTTAACGGGATCGAAGTGGATTACATTCCACGAATAAATTGGATATTAAGATGCCAGTGTTTTTCTACGAGTTTTAACAAATATTCCTAATAAAACAAACTTAACCTTGAACTCTTGAAAATCTTGATACTCATGAGTCTTCTATCTCTTTATCTTGAATCTCTATACTATACAGTCTTCATTCATGATACCTGCATGGTTAGATCCGGCATATACATATATATATAAACTTGTAATGTTAGTATTTATATTTTATAATCTATTCTAAGGTTGTTGTCATCAAAACCAACTCCTCAAGGACTAACACATGCTATAATATAATTGTATGTTATGTTTTTGAATTGTGGAGAGTTTGGGCAATGACTCTTCGAATTGCTTGAGTTAGCATGAGTGCTCAACTGAGTAATACTTGAGGCTGTTGAGCGTAAGGTACACTTAGTAGATCGATTGCCATCCTTATGCGATGAGAAGGTTTCAAAACCTGGGCAAACCATGAGTTTGGTTACCAGTGATTGCAATACTATATAGTATTGTTATGTGATTGTTTCTATGGTTTCTAGTGATTGCAATACCGTTAGGTATTGATGAGTGATGGTTGCTTTTGTGCTTGTCTTAGAATTTCAGGGGTGAAATTCTTTTAACGGGGGAAGAATGTAACGACCCGGATTTTTGAACAGTTTATAGTTAAATATAGGAATTATTAAATAGTTGAATCTTTTATTTAATTCGAATAAAAATGATTTCGTAAGCTTATTTAAATTTTGTTTAAATAAGAAGGATGATAGTAAACTTTTAACTTAGAATTAAAAGTGATTAATTTGGTTTTAATAATAATTCATTTTAACCAACGTATGAAATTATCATTTCGGGCAACTATCTCGGATTTTGACGAAATAAGTGCTATTGGATTCAGAATAATGAATTGTTGTACCTTGATGAATTTCATGACGATCAGACATGCTGTGTGACTGTGCGGGCTCGAAATGCACAACGAAAATATGGGTGAATAAAAAATATAATATTATTTATCTATAAATACCACTTGAAAATCCTTAAACCAAAATTACTTTCCCTCTTCTCCTCTTTTCAATTTTCTGTAGCCCCCACCCTTACGTTCACTTCATCCAATTAAATCAAGTTATTAATTAACGAATTCACGTAATTTTGGATCCGTTAGCTTCGTGTGGTCGAAGGCTTCACGATGGTATGTTCGATAGTGAGTGCAACTATACTCGCCAGTGTTCAATCTTGCGCAGCCATGCCTAGTGTTGGAGAAAGTCGAAGCTAGGGGTGGAATTGGGACAAGGGAGGATGGCGTTGGGTTGCTCGAGCAAAGCAGAGGTGGAGGTTAAAGGTGGTTAGAGGTAGCGTAGTTGCATATCATAAATCACGACAATGACATTGCCTTATAGCGTTGCCCGGAGTCGCGAATTACAGTGCGTCGAGGGTGGAATTGAAGATGGCAATGGACTCGTGGTGGTATGAGAGGAAGTTTAGTGGTGATTTGAGGTCGAACGGCAGCCAAATCTGAATCACGACCTGAGATGGACATTTTAGGGCACGACAGTCAAAACTTCAACCAAGTGATGGAAGTTGGGAATGTTGTGGTCGACGAGTTGAGTACGAAAAGTGGAATGCAGCGACACGGTCAGATTTTGGTTTTAGGGAGTCGTTCGCCATATCATTTAAAATCGTGCACGCAAATTGGATTTCTCGTATCAGCTGTGCACGCGGGGAAGAAAGGATGAGGAATGGTTTAAAGACGTTAATGATTAATTAAGTTAAATTGATTATATTATTTAATTCACAAACTTATAAAATCCGTATCCAATTCATATGAGATCCAATTGAGGCGCCGTTTTCACCGTTGCATTCGTATCGAGATTATCTACGCATTGGAGTTGGATTTGTCTAGTTCGAAGCTTGTAGGAATTTTAGTCGCATTCGATTTTGGACTATTTGGAAACGTGAAAGCGTTAACTGGAGCTTAAGTGAGCTTTACTCAAAAATCGATTGATTATATATCGTTGTATATATATATAAGTTATTACTTTCTGTTCCCGCCTTGTTTTGTAAAATAAGTAATAACAGTATTATTGAGTATAATATCTCTATTTGGTAATCTATAACATGTACCATGGCCCAGACTACGTGTTTACATGTTTGATATTGCTTTGTGAAAAGTGATAGTATGTTGTGAATGTCATAAACGATATAGTCATTATAAACGTGCTTCGAAATCCCTAATAACTAACATATGTTTAATTGAGTTAAATTGGAATATAGGGAAAAAATATATATATATGTGTGTGTGTACGTATGTATGTGTGTGTCTTAGGTTGTTCTACACACATTTGAGTGTTTGACATAAATGGATTGATTTCGACATTTGTGAAATTGGAAAGGGAAGTTTTAAATGTTAGAAGCGAAAGGTTGTGATGGATGCACTTTGAAATCGCTGTGATCTGCGATTTTAAAGTTAACTTTGGAAGACGTCCTAAGGCTTATTCGCATTTATAATAAGTACTTTTAGCATACTTATTATCGAGAAACAACAAGTTTGAATATATTATCGAAATTCATTTATGTATTTATAAAGTGATGGTTTTAAATTATAAAATAGGTTTTAAAGTGGTGTTTTAAATAAATGGTTTTAAAATAGTACAAGTATTTTAAAAAGTATAATTTCAGTATTGTTTTAAAAGTTATTAAACATTTTAATAAAGATGTTTAAAAGGATTTTATATTATTACAAATAATTTATAGTATTGTATTGAATATCTTAGTTTTAGAAGTAAATTAGTGTAACGACCCGTAAATTTTATTGGTTATAATAACGTAATTAACTAAAATTTTGTGAAATTTTAAATTATATAATTTTGAATTTAAAATTTGATATTTGGAATACGTCTACTTAAATTTAGCAAATGGTAAATTTTCATTTGATAATATGGAAGTTAATTTTATTGTGTAATTTTATTTAAATTTAAATCAGTTAATATTTGATGATAATAAAATATTTTCCAAACCTGAATATTTTTAAATAATAAATTTGTAAATCATCTTTTGAGTGAGACATCATATTTCGTTTCTCCAAATTTGGACTGCTATTGCTCCATTTATCTTATTTTCGGCAATTTGCAGCATTTTCGGTACCGAATATCAACTTTTGATCGGATGATCCTATCATTGATATATGTGTGTCATTTTGATCGTCTCGTCGTGCTGATCTCGGTAGTATATTCATTCGTGTGTTTTGGAGTTCGGGACACGACGAAATCTGTAAAAAAACCGATCAGTCGTATCGATTTCGCGTTAGAGTTGTTTGGCCTTTCCCTTGTCCTTGCGTATGGCAAACACCGCTAGCTATTAATCTTCCCATCAACAGTCACTAGCCATTTTATATTCCCCAAATTATTTCTGGCTTATACTATTCCTACCGGTTTAGAGTTATAATTGCTTTTCTTTAATTGTTCATCCTCATTTTCTTTTTCTTTTACCTTCTTCTCATTTCTTTTGCACAGCAGCTCCTTCCCTTCCCTCACCACGCAAGCCCACCACCTCCGAACGCCATTGCCTCATTCTCCTCTCTCTCACTACTCACGTGTGCAAGTGCCACCGAAAACCACTTTAACAACTGTGTACGTGGTGGAGATTCCAAAATGAAGTAGGATGGTTTGGTGACGATTCCATATGGTATTTATGTAGCCCTGACTCCCATGAGTCAGCTTGATGCGGCTAAAACAGGATCCACGTCGGGCTAAGTGAGGTCATTCCTCCGATCGGACACATTTCTTCGATACCATTCTATTGCTTTTGTGATTTGATTGGGTGCACCCTTTGATTTTGGAGTGTGTCAAAAGGTGGGCGGTAGTAGCTGCTATGCGTTACCACCAGTCCGGATATGCAAACAGTATATCTAACCTGGCATTGCCTCAAGTGCCTTGTCGCATGCCCTATCGCGCCTTCTACGAGTTTGGTTTGTACCATACCTATGGAGTGCCCTCAAATAGCCCTCCAGTTTACGGAGGAATTACGGTACTGTATAGACTATGGGAATATATAAAAATGTGTTAAGGGGGATATGGGTAACGCCTTAACGCTATTTTAATAGTTTACTTTACTATAGACATATTATAATAGCATATATTACTACATAGTAGATAGCTCCACGGATCCTTAGAGGATGGGTATCCCAAACATCCTTTAAGTTACTTGTATTTCAATTGACATTTCACTTGAGTTGAATTTATTAATATGAGAATGTTAATCCTGACTCGAGTGTTTTGTGTTTTGCTTTACGCTCGGGTCAGACTGAGTGTCACAGATTTGAGACTCACCTTTAGAGCTTTGGAGCTTTGCTTGAAGATCCATCTATATCTATTCAGCTTTCAACTATCCAGTGGTTTCATTCAGACTTGTCATTTGTTTGTATTCTAGACTACATTGTATTTGAGATATAATGTTGTATTTTATTTCAAACTCTGTTGTTTATATAGTAGCTTTATGAACTACTATTTATCTATTCTGCTGCTTATTATTGTAATACTCTGTGTATGTGGTTTTGTGATTAATTTATTTACTGTATATGCTGAGTTTTGCCAAATATAAAATTAGCAATCTCTTGTTTGAGCAATTCAAGTCTGACATGTGCGGATGCGAATGGGTCAAAATACCGGGTCGTTACAAGTGGTATCAAAGCTCTGGTTTAGGCAAAACTTAACATATGAAGTAAAATTAAATACAGAATCACCTTCGTTCGAGCTTGAATCTCTTTCCCCTTTGATTCAGATTTCTTTCGAACTTTGGAATCCTACTTTGTTCTGAAATCCTTTCTTGCCCTTCCTATTTGTGTTCTTCTTGATCTAGGAGTATCCCATAACTCCACTTCGGTTGATCTCTATAATGAATCGGCAGTCCCGCCAATCTTAGAATGATTTGTAAAGAGGTGAAACTCCTTTACAACAGGCATTGACTCACTGGAGATTTTGTATCCTCGGTTTAGATGTCGTTTCCTCTTGCTATGCCCGAATTCTATCTCTTGCGATCAGATGTCGATTTGCCCTAGAATTATGCTTCATCTTATTCTAAAGTTATTGTTGACCCAGTTAAGGCCGCCCGCGATTTATATAAGTCTATCCATCTTTCTATTTTGTTATTTAATTATCTTATCTCCTTTTCGAGCCTATCCTCTAGGTTAAACACCTCTTTGATTAGGATTCCTCTAGATTTGAATCTTTATCCTCGTTTAAAAATCAATTCTGGAACCATCGTGTGAGGGAGTGTATTTGTAATTAATATAAAATGTTTTATGTTGTGTTGTTTGAGTTGTTAAGTTTGAATTTTGGATTTCGATCGATTTGTCTAGCTAATGCTATCGATAGGAATTCCAAAACACTTGAACAGAGCAAACTGACACAATGTTGTTTTCGAAATTGGTAAATGAAAAAAATTTGTGTATGATTATATTTTATATATAAGAAATTTATTTTTGGAATTGGATAGTTAATAAAATTGGTTGTTAGGAATGATAATACTAGATTTTCATTTATTATTTTGTCAACACTACTAAATCATTTTCTATTGTTATAAGTTATAAGGTGTTGAAATTTTATAAACATGATTTATTTGATTTTAAAATGGAATAAATTTAAATTAAGGATTTAAGAATTTAATTTTCGGTGCTTTACAAAATTTGGTTTTCATGATTTGAAAGAATATATTATTTGAAAGTATTTTCAAGTATAAATTGTTTTCAAAGAATTTTTAAATGAAGGAAGTCACTACTCTCCTCATTTGTCGCTGGAAAATAATTTCGGTGATGACTGCAGCATCATCGACATTCATTTTCGAGTCTCGTAGTGGAGAGGCCCCTTAGTAGCTTTACTACACTTTTGTTTGGAAAAATGGATTTGATTTAAATTCCTTGTGCATAAAATCGATTTATAAAATATATATGTATATAATTATTTCAAAATAATTTAAGGTGAAATCGGAAATTTGAATCTTAAGTTTATATTAAGAAATGGTTTTTATTATTGAAATAAAGTGAAATTTTGAATAATTGGAATATCTAAAATGATAAATGAAATTAAACCAATTTGGAATAGTTAAATTGGAATAAAACTTATTTGTATAATACTAAGTTGCATTCTAATATATATAGCTTGCCTAAAATATTCAAAAAGTCAAAATGTTAGGGTATAATAAAGGGTGTACAAGAAGAAAACTTATGTAATAAATTGTTCAAACCAAAATCTGGCTTAATGTAAATGTTGTAAATATAAGAAAATTTGTATAGTTTTTAATTACATTCAGAAACATTAATATAACTTACCTAGAAAAGTTTAAAATGTAATTGGAATGTAATTGGATAGTATACACTATGATATAGGTAATAGGATATCAAAAATAGTGTTTTATTAAGGAAATTTACAAATAATAAATTGAATAATATAGTGAATAATAAAAAGAAAGTTTATTTGTTGAATAATATATGGGTATAAAATGTTTATACACTTAATATATGTTGTAAGATATGTCAGTGAAATAAATTGAATAATAAAAGGAAAATACTATTTAAATGAATAAATATGAAATTAAGAATGGTTGAAATTGAATTTTAGTGAAATCAACTTAACTGAAGATGAATGAGGTCGAACTGATTTAATAAGTAAGTTAAATAAAATAAATTTTTGTTTTGAATGAAAATTTTGTAACAAATGTTAATAACTTGAAATCAAATCTATTGACTGAAATACATTAGATTGAAAATCAACAAAATATGAATATAAATGAATATTATTGATTTAATAAAATGGATTAAACCAAATTGTTGAATATTAATTAATTTAAATTGAACTTTATATGGCTTTAAATTAATTGTTGTATTTGGTATTTCAATCTATCCTCTCTTTCTGGTTGTTTCTATTCCCATACCTCGTTTGTTTTCGAGGACGAAAAGTTTTGAGTGGGGGAGAGTGTAACGACCCGTAAATTTTATTGGTTTTAATAACGTAATTAACTAAAATTTTGTGAAATTTTAAAGTATAAAATTTTGAATTTGATATTTGGAATACGTCTACTTAAATATAGCAAATGGTAAATTTTCATTTGATAATATAAAAGTTTATTCTATAGTGTAATTTTATTTAAATTTAAATCAGTTAATATTTGATGATAATAAAATGTTTTCCAAACCTGAATATTTTTACATAATAAATTTTTAAATCATCTTCTGAGTGAGAAGTCATATTTCGTTTCTCCAAATTTGGGCTGTTATTGCTCCGTTTATCTTATTTTCGGCAAATTTGCAGCATTTTCAGTACCGAATATCGACTTTTGATCGGATGATCCTATCACTGATATCTATGTGCCGTTTTGGTCATCTCGTCGTGTTGATCTCCGTAGTATATTCATTCGTGTGTTTTGGAGTTCGGGACACGACGAAATCTGTAAAAAAACGATCAGTCGTATCAGTTCCGCGTTATAGTCGTTTGGCCTTTCCCTTGTCCTTGCGTATGGCAAACACTGCTAGCTATTATTCTTCCCATCAACAGTCGCTAGCCTTTTTATATTCCCCAAATTATTTCTGGCTTTTACTATTCCTACCGGTTCAGAGTTATAATTACTTTTCTTTAACTGTTCATCCTCATTTTCTTTTTCTTTTACCTTCTTCTCATTTCTTTTGCACAATAGCTCCTTCCCTTCCCTCTCCATGCAACCCCACCACCTCCGAATGCTATTGCCTCATTCCCCTCTCTCTCACTACTCACACGTGCGAGTGCCACCGAAAACCACTTTAACAACTGTGTACGTGGTGGAGATTCCAAAATCAAGTAGGATGGTTTAGTGACGATTCCATACGGTATTTACGTAGCCCTGACTCCCGTGAGTCAGCTTGATGCGGCTAAAACAGGAGCCACGCCGGGCCAAGTGAGGTCATTCCTCCGATCGGACACATTTCTTCGATACCATTCTATTGCTTTTGTGATTTGATTGGGTGCACCCTTTGATTTGGGAGTGTGTCACGAGGTGGGCGATAGTAGCTGCTATGTGTTACCACCAGTCCGGATACGCAAACGCATTGAAATTGATTTGTGAATATACTTATATGATTGAGATTAGTATATGAATACTTTTGGGAAGCGTTGAAATGTGTTGAAAATGAATAGTGTTATTTTAATTAAATAGCGAAGTTTAATTAATAAATGGAGTTCCATTTATAAAGGAGTTTATTGAGTAAAAAATGAGTTTTACTAATAAAAGATATTTTTAATTAATAAATGAAGATTAATTAAAAACGGGATTAGAAGTCGTTTATATGACTTGATCATGCTTGTTGTTTCGACCGTGCTTTGTGTGTTACTTGCTTATGGACAGTATATGGGAACTTGGTTTTTCGCATACGATTATTCTCATTATATTGGATTGTTTGTTTATTTGGTAGTTAAATAACTGACCATCAAATCTTAGCCAAATATACTCTGGAAATATCTCGAAGAAACACGAGTATTATATGGTATGTATAAACTCGTTTTGCTCTTCTAGGACATGCTAAGAAAATCAATCTGCTTAAACGGTTACGAGGTGAACTCCTATCTTATGTATTGTTTGTTTATTTCCCATAGAACCAAGGTTGAGATTCTCCAAAAACCGATCTATTGGTTTTGGAGCACCCGATAAGTGGGGGAGTGTACTTATATGAGATGACTTGAAACCGTAACCACTCTAAAACCATATACATATTCTATGCTTTGAAAGTGGTTCATGATTGCTTCGTGATTGGCCCGTGATTGCTTCGTGATTAGTTCACGATTGGTTCGTGATTGCATCGTGATGCTGGAATATATGTGGAGATTCAAGATCTATTTGAGATGCTCGAACACATATAGGTGTTCATGATCTATTCAGGATGTCGGAATCCATGGGTGATTCCGAGATCAGTTGAGGTATAGGAATCCATGCGTGATTCCGAGATCTGTTGAGGAATCCATGTGTGGTTCCGAGATTTGTTGAGATATGAGAATCTATGTGTGGTTCTGTGATCTGTTCAAGTTAGAACTCGTGTGGAAGATCTGTTCGAGTGGTGACTCGTGTTGTAACAACCCTGGTATTGGTGATTACCTGAAATATTAAATTATAATGATATTTATAATTTAACATTGAGGATAAAATAAAATGGAGGAGATAAATTGGGTAAAAATTTGTTATATTAAATAAACAATGTGTTTGAGAATAAATATTGGGCTTGAAATTTGATTGTTAGGAGATTTGGTTAAATAAGATGAAAATATTGGAATTTTGTTAATTTGAGTTAATAAATTAATCAAGAGATGTACTTCAACATTTAAATTGTTGAAATAAATATAAATTGATGAAAATAAAGTTTTAAAAACTTTATTTTGAGAATTTGAAGTGAAAATAATCGATTATTGGATTTTAATTGAGTCAATGTGATAATATTGGTAATTATTGCCAATATTAACCTTTTATTGAATATAAAAGGAGAAAGGTGTAGTAATTATGTATTTATTGATATAAAAGAGGGAAATATGGTTTAAAAATATTATTTTGATGATTAAAAAGAGTTAAAATGATTAATGGTAATTTATTTGACAAGAAAACAATTTTTGTATAAATTATTGTATTAAAAATGGTGCTTTTATAATGAAAAGGTGTAAATTGTGTGTTTTTGATAAAAATAAGGTTTTATTGATAAAAATAACTTTTTATAGTTGAAATAAATTTTATTTTGTTAAGATAACAATTTTATTCACAAACATTTGTAGCATATATTTTTATTTGGTTTTAAAATGAAGAAGATTGTACATATATTGATAGAATAGGATAAATATGTACATAACTTAACATATTCACTAAGTTTTATTACCTTGGGATTTTTGGGTAAGGTTTAAGTCCATAACCCATTACTGGAACCTTCTGGTGAGAAATAAAAAATACAGTACGTAGTCTTTCTTTCATCTTCTTCTCAAAACCTAATTATACAGTAAACAACAAAAAGAAGAAGAAAATGGAAGCCTTCCTGTAAATTCAATTTCCATTCTAATTTGTTGCAAATTCAAAGATGAAATCAACAAACAATGATTAGAAGAGGTAATCACTACTAATACTAAATTAATTTCATCAAAATCATGAATTTGAGATGAATCTTGTTTGTAACTTTTTCTATTTCTTCTGCATGTCTTCTTCTAGCTATTACAGGTTCTTGAAGGCTGTTTCTCCACCAAAAACTTTCATCTTGATCTGAAATCGCCCAAATTCTTGCAAATTTGCTGAGGTGAGTGCAAGCTCACAAATTTTCTAGCTGAAAATGATAATCTTGTGAGAAATTGGCAAAAAAAAAGAAAATATAAGAAAATCATTATAGTAAAATTTGTTTGAGATTTAAGCTGAAACGAATTTTGCCATAACCTTTTTGTTTCTTATCCAAATTTAATAATTTTGGATGTTCTGGAAAGCTTAGACATAGAGTTACAAGTTTAATGTACTGAGTTTTCCAAAACTTTGATGTTATTTTGATCAAAATCGTGCTTGTTTGTTGCTGTCCCGAGAGCAAATCGACAGCAACAACAATCACAGGCCTGATAATTGTTTTAGCCATAAGTTACTCGTTTCTTATCCAAATTTAATAATTTTGGATATTACAGAAAGCATATACATAGTGCTACAAGTTTCATGTTTTGAGTTTTCCAGAATATTGAAGTTATCCGGGTTAAAATTGAGTGTTTCTATTGCTATCCCGAGAGCAAAACTAACATTTGCTCTGTGTTTGAATCTAAAACGAAATTAACCATAACTCTTTCGTTTCTTAACCAAATTCAATAATTCTAGATGTTATAGAAATTTTAGATCATTTACTATAAGTTTTATGTTTTGAGTTTTCTAAAATTTTGAAGTTTGCTAGGTCAAAATTATGTTTGTATGTTGTTGTCCTAAGTGCAAAATGACAGCAATAACAATCATTGACCTTAGAATTGTATTAGCTCATTTTTGCTCTCATTCTCGTTCGGTTTTGATGTTGTTTTTGAGATATTTTGAGAGCTATGATGCCTATCAGTAGGTTAGCTATATTGGGAGAATTTGAAATTCAAATTTAAATGGAATTTGAATTGATTTTGGGATAAATTTGAATTGAATTCGTATTGAATTCAAGTTATCGGTTTTGAGATATCCTTCTTAGTTTTCATTGTTTTGGAGAACGGTTTTCACTAAACCATTTTTGAAATATATGGACATTTCAAATTATTATTATATAGTATTTTAAAATTATTTTTCTAAATAAAAATATATTTATTTCCTATAATAAAGAAATTTCAAATATTGGTTTTAATAATCGTTTTCGGAAAATCATTTTAAATTCCTGTTTTCCCTAATAAAATTATTTTATAAATAAAATTACTTATTTTTATGAATTTCGAACGTATGAGAAAGACGATTAAATGGTAAAATAAAACATGTGGTATGAGACACATGGATTTGCTTTATCGCTTAATATCGGACTTATACGATCGAAATCCTTTCGATGAACTGTTTGAGATGATTTAAGATGTTATTAAATTTTTGGTAGATTATATGGTCCGAGAACTCCAATTTTGGAGTATATTCGATGAAGGACCATTTTTAGATGTATTTCTTAATCGCCGATGAAATGAGGCGAATTAAGAGCTAGAAATTCCTATTTGAAATTATGGTTATCAATAACCATCTAAATGTTATTTTTACTTGCCGATGAGATGAGGTAAGCTTCTTTATGATGATTTTATGATGTTGAGATGTATTATGATGGCTTTTACTTGTCGATGAGATGATACAGTCACGATGCCACTAGTACTCATCAATGAGATGAGATGAGTAGGGTATTGTATTTACTCGCCGATGAGATGAGGCGGAGTATATTTTCATGATGTTTATGATGTTTTACTAGTGTGGCACCAACTAACGGCTAGTAAACCGTTAGGTGCGAACGTATGGTATGGGACGTACGTTAACGCCTATTTGTTTCCTATCCGAGAAATTGAGACACATTCACGATGTTTGCTAGTACTATTGACCACGAGTACTCAATTGGAGTCATCACAATGTAGTTGCAACTCCGGTCATCACGATGTTATTAACTTGGGTCTTTGTGACTGGGAGTCATTATGATATTATAGACTATAGTCATCAAGATGTTCACGATGTTATGATGTTACTTGACTCCATTCATCACGATGTTTATGGTACCAAATATTAGTACTAGTCACAATGTAAGCACGTGCAATTTTCCATGAAGTTTTAGATGTTTTGATTTCACCTTTTTATGAGGATGTTATTACGGCCTTGAGTAAGATGAAGGCTTACATGTATTGATGGTTTTATGGTGATCTCTAATATAATGTTTTGAACCCTCATTGAGTTCTATTATAATGGATTTATGAGGTTTTAGACTGTTTTATGATGATTATTATATGGTTCAAATCCTTGCCTATTTCACTTATATAACTATAGAAGATGAACCATAGTTAGATAACCAATTGAATTCCCTTATGAAATCATGATGAACCCATAGATGTCTCACCTTAAAGATGATTTGATGATACTTATATCGTTCTGTTGTCTACAACGGAATGGTTCTCCCTTTCCTTCTATTACTGTTATCTTTACTAATGATAAGTTCTAGCCTTCCTGACCCATGTATTTATTACTCGGGTCGGACCGAGTTGCAAGTTAGGTATGGATTTAGCTCACTCCTTCTTGGATCCGTTAGCTTGCTTTTGTTTGGACCACTTCGTACGAACTTGGACATTTTACCTATTATTTTTTGGGATGGTTGTGTATGTATATTTTGTAGTTCATGCTACTTATGTATGTTGTATTATGTATGATGTATGGAGATGAATGTATACTTTGATCTGGGTTTGATGTTCTATGATTGTTTATATATATTTGTATATTGCATTTATTCTAAAACGGTCCTAAACCACCATGGTATCGTATTAGTTAAGGACTAGGTGTGTCGACCATATATGAGGTAATGGAATATATATATATATATATATATATGTACATACTTATCTCTTAGCTAATGCATTATCATGAGGGTCACCCTTAATGGCCCTATTCTCTGCATTAGTAGACAGGATTACTTAGTAATTCTCTTTACTAATGTGAGTCTCGGGGTGGGGCGTCACAGCTTGGTATCAGAGCCGGATTTCAGAATATAATGTGATATATGTAGAACAGTACACAAGATTACCCTACATCAAATATAATACATTTGTACACATCATCCCCAATCATGATCCATCTCACCTTGTCCTTCTTTTGATTCATGTACCTTTTCGATTCCTTTGGGGTAGATAGAAAGGAATATGTCTAGGAATGTTAATTTAATTCTGTAGTATTCCTTAATTTCTGCAATTGAATTGCTAATATATCTATCTACCCTGTGAATAATCCTATCTTATCTTATCTTTCAGCTATGTCTGGTAGAGGTAGAGGACGCTCTTCAGCGGCGGGACCGTCCAGTGGTTATCGTCCAAAGGTGTATATATGTCTACCGATCAGATTCTCGAGCTTATTAGGAGCACTCAGCCTCCCGTTCTAGCTTGATCTTCTCCTCCACACAAGTCCGCATTTGCGCACATGTGTAGTGACTTTACTTATCTTGGTGGCAAGATCTTTTGAGGCACTAAGACCATCTTAGAGGTCGAGGCATGGCTCAGTTCTTGTGAGCGCATATTTAACCGTATGGAGATATCTAGCCATCATCGCATTCTTGTCGCATCAAGTTCGTTGCAAAAACGTGCATTGAATTGGTATGACTTGCTTGTGGTGGAAGTTGATGAGTCAACCTTAGAGTGGGATCAGTTTCATGAGAGATTTGAGCTTAAGTTTGTTCCTGAATCCGAGAAAGCTATTCTAGCTCGACGTTTCCTTGATTTCAAACAAGGGAAATCGACAGTATCTGAGTATGTTGCATCTTTCGAAGCCTTATCTAAGTATGGTCTTGAGCACATTTCTACTCCGTATAAGAAGAATCTTAAGTTCGTCTCTGGACTTAAGAAATACTTGAAGAAATCCTTTATGCTTCGTCTTGAACTTTCTTTTGAGAAACTTGTAGATGCGGCCCTTCAGCTTGAAGCGGTCGAGAAGGAGAAGGATAGTGATGTTGAGGGTGAGGTTCGAGGAAATCCAAACAAGGAAAAGTTTTTCCGCAAGTCTAAGCCTTTCCACCCTAATAAGAAGAAGAAGCAAGGGGGGTCCTCTTCTCAGTCTCCAACTACTCCTTCAGCTAAGCCTTTTGCTTGTTTCAATTGCGGTTTGCCTGACCATCCTGTGAGAGAGTGTCCCAAGCCTAAGAGATGCCTCTATTGTAAGAAGGAGGGACATTTGATTTCAGCTTGTCCCAAGAGGGAGAAGAGTTCTCGTCAGGATCATCTTAATGTAGCTACCACTTCTGGAGATGCTTCTCAGTCTCGAGGTATATTCTCTTCCATTTTATAGGGTTCTATTTTATTTCATAATCGTTCTATTCGAGTGCTCTTCGATACGGGTGCTTCTCATTCATTCGTATCGAAGGAACTCATCGTTGCTTTACAGTTAAATGTTTCTTGCATGCTTACTTCTTTACGGATTGCGAATCCTATCGGGGGATCTTCAACCCTTAGTCTTCTTTGTGATGATGTTGAGATTATGATTTGTGGTTTTTCTTTTCATGTGAATCTGCACGTGATTCCTTTTCTTGGATTTGATATGATTATTGGTATGGACTGGCTAGTTAAATATGATGCCAGGATTCTTTGTTTGGAGAGAATTTTATATCTTCGTTATCCTGATTCTCCTACTCAGTTGTCTCTTTTGATTCAAGAGTTCAATCATGATTCCATGGCTTCTTTATTTGCTCTTGATTCTCGAGATGATGATGATAATGTGTCTTGGATTCCTGTTGTTCATGACTTTCCAAACATATTTGAGTCTTTTCGGGATTACCACCCAAGCGGGCTATTGAGTTCCGCATCGACCTTATTCCAGGCACACAGCTAGTTAGTCATCCTCCCACGATGATGTCTACTAAAGAGAATGAGGAACTCAAGAAGCAACTCCTAGAGCTTGAAGCCAAGCATTTCATTCGATCTAGTTCTTCACCATGGGGAGCCGCGGTGGTATTCGTGAGGAAGTCTGATGGGACTCTTAGGCTATGCATCGATTATCGCAAGCTTAATGAGTTGACCATCAAGAACCACTATCCATAGCCCAGGATTGATGATATGCTCGATCAGTTGAGTGGCGCTAAGGTCTTCTCACAACTTGACCTTGCCACGGGATTTCACTAGCTCCGAGTTGCGGAAGACAGCGTTCCACTTACAACTTTCTGCACTCGCTATGGTTCATATGAGTGACTCGTCATGCCGTTCGGTTTGACGAACGCCCCTGCTTATTTCATCGACCTTATGAATCAAGTATTCCATGAATATCTCGATAAGTTTGTTCTTGTTTTCATCGACGACATTCTTGTATATTCTAAGTTCGAAGCGGACCATACTCGACATCTTAAAATTGTTTTGAGTACTCTTCGACAGCATCAACTCAAAGCAAAGCTTTCTAAGTGTCATTTCTGGGAAAAGCAAGTTAAGTTCTTAGGCCATGTTGTTTCTTTCAAAGGCATTTCGGTTGATCCTTCTAAGATCAAAGCCATCCAGAATTGGAAGAGGCCTGAGAATGTTCATGAGATTCATAGCTTTCCGGGTTTGGCGGGTTATTACCGTCGATTCATCAAACACTTTTCCCGTATTGTGCTTCCCTTGACTAGCCTTACGAAGAAAGGCGTTCGCTATATATGGTCAGATAAGTGTGAGGCTTCCTTTCAGAGATTGAAGGAGCTTCTCGCTAATGCCCATGTTCTTGTAGTTCCCAAAAGCAATCAGGATCTTATTGTCTATACCGATGCCAGTCACAGTGGCCTCAATGCTGTTCTTATGCAGAAGGATAGGGTAGTTGCCTACACTTCAAGGCAATTACGTCCAAACGAAGTTCGGTACGCTATCCAAGATTTAAAGCTTGTCGTCATTGTCTTTGCTTTGAAGATATGGCGTCATTATTTGTTGGGAGAGCACTTTACTCTCTTTACCGATCATGAGTCTCTCAAGTACTTATTCACTCAGAAGGAGCTCAACATGCAACAATAGCGTTGGCTCGAGTTTCTAGCTTCGTATGATTTCGACATTCAGTATACCGCTGGCAAGGGGAATCGAGTGGCTGATGCTTTGAGTCGTAAGCATTCAGCTATTGTTTCCATGATGATTGCAGAGTGGAAAGTTCTTGAGACTCTTTCCATGTGTGATATTCGTGATTGTGCTTCCACTTCAGATTCAGTTATTATATTGTATAGCATGGAAGCTCGTCCTACTCTTCTTGATCGGATTGCTGAGGCTCAGCGGCAAGACTCTAATATATCTGTTCTTATTCAGAAGCATAAGTCTGAATCCCACGATGAAATTGAGATGAGGGATTTCAGCATCGATATTCATGGGTGTCTTCGAAAGAAGAACCGTCTAGTCGTGCCTTCTATTCCAGAACTTAGGCGGGACATTCTAGCTGAGTGTCACCGTTTTAAGTATACTATTCATCCTGGCAGTAGTAAGATGTATGCTGATATGCGTCGTCTCTATTACTGGGAAGGCATGAAGCAAGATATTGCAAGTTATGTAAGCAATTGCATGACTTGTCAGCTTATTAAGGCCAAGCAACAGCGACCCAGTGGTCTTCTTCAGCCTTTAGAGGTTCCATTGTGGAAATGGGACCAAGTTTCTTTGGATTTCATCGATGGCTTACCCCGTTCGAGGTCAGGCCATAGCAATATTTAGGTTGTTGTCTACCATCTCACCAAGTACGCACATTTCATTACTATTAAGTCTAACAGGACGACATCTCCCTTATCGAAGCTATATATTAAGGAGATCGTGCGATTACATGGTGTCCCTTCATCTATTGTGTGTGATCGTGACCCTCTTTTCACGAGTCACTTCTAGCAGTCTCCGACAAGCTTTGGGCACAAAGCTTAATCTTAGCACAGCTTATTAACCACAGTCTGATGGACAGACTGAACGGGTGAATCGTATCTTGGAAGATCTGCTTTGTGCTTGTATCTTGGATTTTGGTGGTAGTTGGGAGGATCATCTTCCTCTAGTTGAGTTTGCTTATAATAATAGCTACCAATCTTCTATCAGCATGGCTCCTTTCGAAGCCTTATATGGAAGGCCTTGTCGTTCTCCATCATGTTGGCTTGAGTCGGGGGAAAAGCTCACTCTTGGCTCCGAGTCTATTCGAGAATCATCTGAGAAGATCCATCTTATCCGAGAGAGAATGAAAGAGTCTCAAAGTCGAAAGAAATCCTTTGCGGACAACCGTAGGAGGCCTCTTGAGTTCTCAGTGAGCGATCTTGTTTATATTCGAGCTTCTCCTCTGAAGGGAGTGATACGCTTCAACCAAATAGGGAAATTGGCACCACGCTATATTGGGCAATTTCCTATTACAGAGCGTATCAGTCCTGTTTCATATCTTGTAGCACTTCTCGATCAATTTTTTGGAGTTCACGACGTATTCCACGTCTCTCAGTTGAGGAAGTGTCTACGAGATTCAGATTCTGTATTCGATTCTCATGCTTTAGAGAAGCTAGAAGTCTCTGCGGATCTATCACTCATGCAGCATCCTGTGAGGGCTCTTGCTTCGGAGGTTAGACGCCTTCGCAACAAGAGTATTCTGCTCGTGAAGATTCAATGGTTTGATAATCCTAATGACTGCACTTGGGAAACCAGAGAATTCATTGAGCGATTGTATCCTGGATTCTTATCTTCTCATGACAAAGGTAAGAATTTTCCATTTTAATCTATTCAAATTTCCTTTGTTTGATGAAATAAAGTGTGTTGAATACAGATTTCCTCTAGAAATTGCGAGGACGCAATTTTTATAGGGGGGAGTCTGTAACAACCCTAGTATTGGTGATTACCTAAAATATTAAATTATAATGATAGTTATAGTTTAACATTGAGGATAAAATAAAATGGAGGAGATAAATTGGGTAAAAATTTGTTATTTTAAATAAACAATGTGTTTGAGAATAAATATTGGGCTTGAAATTTGATTGTTAGGAGATTTGGTGAAATAAGATGAAAATATTGGAATTTTGTTAATTTGAGTTAATAAATTAATCAAGAGATATATTTCAACATTTAAATTGTTGAAATTAATATAAATTGATGAAAATAAAGTTTTACAAACTTTATTTTGAGAATTTAGAGTGAAAATAATCAATTATTGGATTTTAATTTAGTCAATGTGATAATATTGGTAATTATTGCCAATATTAGCCTTTTATTGAATATAAAAGGAGAAAGATGTAGTAATTATGTATTTATTGATATAAAAGAGTGAAATATGGTTTAAAAATATTATTTCGATGATTGAAAAGAGTTAAAATGATTTATGGTAATTTATTTGACAAGAAAACAATTTTTGTACTAATTGTTGTATTAAAAATGGTGCTTTTACAATAAAAAGGTGTAAATTGTGTGTTTTTGATAAAAATAAGGTTTTATTAATAAAATTAACTTTTTATAGTTCAAATAAATTTTATTTTGTTAAGATAACAATTTTATTCACAAACATTTGTAGCATATATTTTTATTTGGTTTTAAAATGAAGAAGATTGTACATATATTGATAGAATAGGATAAATATGTACATAACTTAACATATTCACTAAGTGTTATTACCTTGGGCTTTTTGGGTAAGGTTTTGTCCATAACCCATTACTGGAACCTTCTGGTGAGAAAGAAAAAATACAGTACGTAGTCTTTCTTCCATCTTCTTCTCAAAAACTAATTATACAGTAAACAACAAAAAGAAGAAAAAAAATGGCAGCCTTCCTGTAAATTCAATTTCCATTCTAATTTGTTGCAAATTCAAAGATAAAACCAAGCAAACAATGATTAGAAGAGGTAATCACTACCAATACTAAATTAATTTCATCAAAATCATGAATTTGAGATGAATCTTGTTTGTAACTTTTTCAATTTCTTCTGCATGTCTTCTTCTAGCTATTACAAGTTCTTGAAGGCGGTTTCTCCAACAAAAGCTTTCATTTTGACCTTGAAATCACCCAAATTCTTGCGAATTTGCCGAGTGAGTTCAAGCTCACAAAATTGCTATCTGAAAATGATAATCTTGTGAGAAATTGGTAAAAAAAGAAAATATAAGAAAATAATTACAGTAAAATTTGATAGAGATTTAAGCTGAAACAAATTTTGCCATAACTTTTTTGTTTCTTATCCAAATTTAAAATTTTTGGATGTTCTAAAAATCTTAGACATAGAGTTACAAGTTTCATGTACTGATTTTTCCAAAATTTTGATGTTTGCTTGATCAAAATCGTGCTTGTTTGTTGATGTCCCGAGAGCAAATCGATAGCAACAACAATCACAGGCCTGAGAATTGTTTTAGCCATAAGTTACTCATTTCTTATCCAAATTTAATAATTTGGATGTTCTGAAAAGCTTAGATATAGAGCTACAAGTTTCATGTTTTGAGTTTTCCAAAATTTTGAAGTTATCTGGGTCAAAATTGAGTGTTTCTATTGCTATCCCGAGAGCAAAACTAACATTTGTTCTGTGTTTGAATCTAAAACGGAATTAACCAAAACTCTTTCGTTTCTTAACCAAATTAAATTATTTTTGATGTTCTTTAAATAAAATATCATGTACTACAAGTTTCATGTTTTGAGTTTTCTGAAATTTTGAAGTTTGCTTGGTTGAAATTATGTTTGTATGTTGTTGTCCTGAGTGCAAATTGACAACAATAACAATCATTGACCTTAGAATTGTATTAGCTCATTTTTGCTCTCATTCTCGTTCGATTTTGATGTTGTTTTTGAGATATTTTAAGAGCTATGATGCCTATCAGTAGGCTAGCTATATTGGGAGAATTTGAAATTCAAATTTAAATGGAATTTGAATTGATTTTGGGATAAATTTGAATTGAATTCGTATTGAAGTCCAGTTATCGGTTTTGAGATATCCTTCTTAGTTTTCATTGTTTTCGGTTTTCACTAAACCATTTTTGAAATATCTGGACATTTCAAATTATTATATAGTAGTTTAAAATTATTTCTCTAAATAAAAATATATTTATTTCCTATAATAAAGAAATTTCAAATATTGGTTTTAATAATCGTTTTTGAAAAATCATTTTAAATTCTTGTTTTCTCTAATAAAATTATTTTATAAATAAAATTACTTATTTTTATGAATTTCGGACATATGAGAAAGACAATTAAACGGTAAAGTAAAACATGTGGTATGGGACACATGGATTTGCTTTATCGCTTAATATCGGGCTTATACGATCGAAATCCTTTCGATGAACTGTTTGAGATGATTTAAGATGTTATTAAATTTTGGGTAGATTATATGGTCCGAGAACTCCAATTTAGGAGTATATTCGATGAAGGACCATTTTTAGATGTATTTCTTAATCGCCGATGAAATGAGGCGAATTAAGAGCTAGAAATTCCTATTTGGAATTATGGTTATAAATAACCATCTAGATGTTATTTTTACTTGCGGATGAGATGAGGTAAGCTTCTTTATGATGATTTTACGATGTTGAGATGTATTATGATTGCTTTTACTTGTCGATGAGATGAGACAAGTCACGATGCCACTAGTACTCGTCAATGAGATGAGACGAGTAGGGTATTGTATTTACTCGCCGATGAGATGAGGCGGAGTATATTTTCATGATGTTTATGATGTTTTACTAGTGTGGCACCAACTAACGGCTAGTAAACCGTTAGGTGCGAACGTATGGTATGGGACGTACGTTAACGCATATTGGGTTCCTATCCGAGAAGTTGAGACACATTCACGATGTTTACTAGTACTATAGACCACGAGTACTCAATTGGAGTTATCACGATGTAGTTGCGACTCCAGTCATCACGATGTTATTAACTTGGGTCTTTGTGACTGGGAGTCATTATGATATTATAGACTATAGTCATCACGATGTTATGATGTTACTTGACCCAGTCATCACAATGTTTATGGTACCAAATATTAGTACTAGTCACGATGTAAGCACGTGCAGTTTTCCATGAAGTTTTAGATGTTTTGATTTCATCTTTTTATGAGGAGTTTATTATGGCCTTGAGTAAGATGAAGGCTTACATGTATTGATGGTTTTATGGTGATCTCTAATATGATGTTTTGAACCCTCATTGAGTTCTATTATGATGGATTTATGAGGTTTTAAACTATTTTATGATGATTATTTATATGGTTCAAATCCTTGCCTATTTCACTTATATAACTATAGAAGATGAACCATAGTTAGATAACCAATTGAATTCCCTTATGAAATCATGATGAACCCATAGATGTCGCCTTATAGATGATTTGATGATACTTATATCGTTCCGTTATCAACAACGGAATGGTTCTCCCTTTCCTCCTATTACTTTTATTTTATTAATGATGAGTTCTAGCCTTCTTGACCCGTGTATTTATTACTCGGGTTAGACCGAGTTGTAGGTTAGGTATGGATTTAGCTCACTCCTTCTTGGATCCGTTAGCTTGCTTTTGTTTGGACCACTTCGTTCGGACTTGGACATTGTACCTATTATTTTGTGGGATGGTTGTGTATGTATATTTTGTAGTTCATGCTACTTATGTATGTTGTATTATGTATGATGTATGGAGATGTATGTATACTTTGATCTGGGTTTGCTATTCTATGACTGTTTATATATATTTGTATATTGCATTTATTCTGAAACGGTCCTAAACCACCATGGTATCGTATTAGTTAAGGACTAGGTGTGTAGACCATATATGAGGTATTGGAAATATATATATATATATATATATATATATATATATATCGGCATACTTAGCTCTTAGCTAATGCATTATCATGAGGGTTGCCCTTAACCAGCCCTATTCTCTGCATTAGTAGACGAGATTACTTAGTAATTCTCTTTACTAATGTTGGTCTCGGGGTGGGGCGTCACACGTGTGCTGGAATACCGGATAGCCTCATTAGCAGGTGTGACTAAAACCAGAGATTGGAGACATAGCCAATAGGGTTGGCAAACCCATAGGGTGCATGCGGCTCCATTTCTAGAGATACTTATTGGGATATGCATGCAGGAGTGATGCATCAGGTCTTAGCAAGACCAAGTATGGTTTTTCTTTGTACATTCACTAGAGATGTACGATGCTTTGGAAGGATATCTCTGATCCTTGCACGATTTGCGAACGTGCCTTAGTGCTTGTGATTGTATACATATTGTTGTTGTGATGTACACTCACATACATCGCAACTTTGTGATTATTTATATTTCACACCTTAGACATTATTATATTATCACTGGATTTTATAATAGAATGGTGTGATTATAGTAAGGTAAAAACCCATCTATGTTTATTAGCGGTGCGGTCTTACGAGATACCCTTATTTTAAAGGGTTTTAAGATATAATAAACCTATATGATTTGATTTTCGCATGCTGGTTTACCAGACTGGTCCGGATGTTATTTTCTTAATACTCGGGTCAGCTCGAGCATGTTTCTAGATTTAACTGTGGTTCATCAGAGTTTTCGGAGAGGAGCTGGATGATTTCCTACCATACTTATTTTCCACTGCATTACTTAATTTGTATCTATCAGCGTTTGTGAGGACATGTTGTTATAACTGTCCAGACTGATGATCGGTTAGTTTACTCTGATTAATGTATGTATATAAAGGTTTTCTTTTTAGTAAAGACCTTTTAAGATATTATGTATTATCGTTCCACATGTTAGATTCTGATATTGTGTTCTCTTCTTTCTTGCTCTATTTCTTTATTTTACCCTAACAATTCGTCTTTCCGGCACTTGGGTGCTCGACACGTGAATATCGTGGATGTATTAGTGTCGACGTTCAGGAGTCGAAAAGGCGGATTATTACATTTGTTATTAGAGCTGAAGGTTAAGCGAGAACCTTGGCTTTGGTGGTTATAATTCATTAAGAAACAGGCTAATGGAATGCCTATGAGTTGAGTGTATGTATACAAGAGTGTGTGTATGTTGTTGTTATAAAAATATTTTGTATTATGTTAATTGGTTTGTAGAGTGGCTTATGGATTCCGATTAATACGAGTTGCTATCGTTATTGACAGGGATCTCTAAACACTTGGATAGGGAAAACCGACGGAGTATTGCTTTTGAAATTGGTAGAAAAAACAATTTTACCTTAGATTATAAGATTAATTTTCATAAATCGAGATAGTCATTTATGATGTGCTTGTTTGTTAGGAAATGATAATACTATTATTATCATTTGTTGTTTGATTTGCATGTTCGACTAGCTTATGAGCAGTTTTGCCTTTTCGCTGCATGGGTTGGGTATATAGTAACTTATGGGAACATTAAGACAAATACCTTGTGAATTAAGTTTCACAGTTTGACTATGAGGCGTTCGGTGATAATATTGGCTCAAAATTTGATTTTAACAAAAGTTGTTTATTATAATCTAAACAAGGTAAACACTTTGGTGATAGTTTTACATAGAAAGTGACTTATATAAATATGGTTTATAAATATGATTTATAAATATGAAAAGGATTTGAACTGAGAATTTGAGAACTTAAATCCCGGTATTTTAGAAATTTGTTTTCTAAGGTTTTGGAGAATAATACTAGTATTATTTGGAAGTAATTATTTGGGAATTGGGTTTTGGAGTTGATATCATTGCACTTAGTAATATTTACGAAGTATTTGATACCGTTTTGGAAATGATTTTGGTTAAGTCCGAAAGGCACAGTTTGGATGTACTCGACTCACTTTTGTCACTGGAAAATGATTCTGGTGATGACTGCAGCATCGTTGGCACTTATTTTCGAGTCTCAAAGTAGGGGATGCTACTGTAGTAGCAATTTGGTACGGACTCATTTGATAAAACAGATTTTGATTTAAATATCATAAGTATGATTTGGTATACAAAATTTATAAGTATGTATATTTCAAAATGATTTGAAATAAGATTGGTTGTTTAGTTCTTAAGGTTTCAGTTAAGTTATATTATGGACACATATAGCTTATGCATTAGGATTGAATGATTTGTGCGTCATAACTGATGTATTTGGGTGAAAATTTTCGTTTGTTAAAATGAAATGGAATTTTCGACGATTTTGGACAGTCGAAACTTCAAAATTTGTATAAAAACAAATTTGAAGCTAAGTGTTTGTGAAGATATAAAGTTAAGTCTTATATAACACTTGAACATACAGATAGTAGAATTTAAACAAGTTTTAAATTGATTGGATATTCATGTTAAGTAAAATGAATTGAATATTTTTGTGTATACTCTGCAGATATAATGGAGTATTATATGAACGTGAACTTAAGTTGTACAATGCTTAATAACACGAAGTAAATTTTATGAAATGGTTCATAAGTGGTTTTAGTATTAAGTAAGAAATACTAAGTGATAATGAATATTGATAAATTGAATGTGAATTAAAATGGAAGATAATTGGTGTAATTAAAGAAACCAATTGAATAGAGTACGTAAGTTGTATGTAGATCATTTTATTCGCATACCAGTTCCTGATCTAGGATTCGAGTATATGGATTTCGAGGTGATTCACAACGGTCCGAGTTAGGATTTTTCACTCGATTCTCGATGGCGAATACTTGATACGGGTTCTTGATACGATCCTAGAGTTTTCTATCATACTATATGGCTATGTAAGGAGAACAAAAGTTTCTAATCAAGGAACTGGATCGGAGTCTGCACTAGAGAAGTCAAGAGATTTATACTAGTTCGGAAGTGAAATTTATGTGATTGAGTTATTAATCAGAGTTGATATTACATATAGACGATATATGTATATCGTACGGGCTTTAGTATAATTATATACTATGTTTGTTGAATTATGGAAAGTTTGGGGAATGACTCTTCGAATTGCTTGAGTTAGCATGAGTGCTCGACTAAGTAATACCTAAGGCTGTTGAGCATAAGGTACACTTAGTAGATCGATTGTCATCCTTATGCGATGGAAAGGTTTCTGAACCTAGGCAAACTATGAGTTCTGGTTACTAGTGATTGCAGTACTATATAGTATTGTTATGTGATTGTTTCCATGGTTGCTAGTGATTGCAATACCATTATGTATTGATGAGTAATGTTTGCTTTTATGCTTGTGTTAGAATTTCGGGAGCGAAATTCTTTTAAGAGGGGAAGAATGTAATGATCCGGATTTTCAAATAGATTATAATGAAATATTGGAATAATTTAAATAATTGAATCTTAGATTTAATTCGAATAAAAATGATTTCAAAATCTTATTTAAATTCTGTTTAAACAAGACGGATGATAGTAAACTTTTAATTTAGAATTAAAAGTGATTAAATTGGTTTTAATAATAATTTTTTTTAATTAACGTCTGTAATTATCATTTCATAGCACTATCTCAGATTTTGATGAAACAGGTGCCATTAGATCCATAATAATGAATTGTTGTATACCAACAAGTTTCGTGACGATTTGACGTGTTGTGTGAACATGCAGGCTCGAAATATACAACGAAAATAAGGGTGAATATGATATAATATTATTTATCTATAAATACCACTCAAAATCCTTAAACTTAAATAACTTTCCCTCTTCCTCTTTTTAATTTTCAGTAGTCGCCGCCCTTACGTTCACTTCATCCAATTAAATCGATTTAATTAGTTAACGAAATCGCGTAATTTTGGATCTGTTAGCTTCGTGTGGTCAAAGGCTTCGCGATGGTGTGTTCGATAGTGGGTGCGATTATAGTCGCCAGTGTTCGATCTCGCGTAGCCATGCCTAGAGTCGACGAGAGTCGGAGCAAAGGGTTGAATTGGGACAAGGCGAGGATGGCGTTGGGTTGCTCGAGCGAAGCGAAGGAGGTTGGAGGTGGTTAGAGGTAGCATGGCTGCGTATCTTAAATCGCGACAATGACATTGTCGTGTAACGTTGCTTGGAGTCGTGAATTATAGGAGTGCGTCGGGGGTGGAATTGAAGATGGCAACAGACTCGTAGTGGTGCGAGGGGAAGTTCGGTGGTGATTTGAGGTCGAACAGTGGTCAAATCTGAATCGCGACTTGAGATGGACATTTTAGGGCACGGTGGTCGAAACTTCAACCAGGTGATGAAACTTTGGGTTGTTGTGGTCGACGAGTCGAGTACAAGGACTGGAATCCGGCGACAAGGTCGGATTTTGGTTTTAGGGAATCGTTCGCCGTATCATTTAAAATCGTGCTTGGAAATTGGGTTTCCCGTATCAGTTGTGCACGTGGGGAAGAAAGGACGAGGAATGGTTTAAAGAGGTTAATGATTAATTAAGTTAAACTAATTAATTATTCAATTCACAAACTTATAAAATCCGTATCTAGTTCGTACGAGATTCGATTAAGGCATCATTTTCGCCCTTGCATTCCCATCGAGATTATCTATGCATTTGAGTTGGATTCATCCAGTTTGGAGCTTGCAGGAATTTTAGTGTTGTTTGATTTTGGACTATTCGGAAACGTGAAAGTGTTAAATAGAGCTTGGGTGAGCTTTACTCACCAGTTGATTGATTATATATTGTTATATATATATAGTTGTTGTTGAATTAAAATTGTAAACTATATAACTAACAATGCAAGTTATTACTTTTGGTCCTCGTCTTGTTTTGTGTAAAAAATAATAATAATAGTATTATTGAGTATAATATCTTTGTTTGGTTATTTGTAAGAAGCTTTGGAAACCATTTTTAGAGATATCGGGTGCATGAAATTCCATTTCTAGAGATATTTATTGAGATATGCATGCGGGAGTGATGCATCAGGTCTTAGCAAGACCAGTTATGGTTTTCCTATGTACATTCACTAGAGATGCACGACACTTTGGAAGGATATCTCTAATCCTTGTGCAGTAGTTCGGATTTGGCTTTCCCAAAGAGATCCACGTGGAAATCCTACACAATCATCGAACATTCGTTAGTGGTTGTGATTGTATACTTATTATTGTTGTAATGTACACTCTCATACATCGCAGCTATGTGATCACACCTTAAACATTATTATATTACCACTGGATTTTATAATAGAATGGTTTGGTTATCGTAAAGTAAAAACTAATTCATGTTTATTGACGACGTAGTCTTATGAGATACCCTTATTTTGAAGGGTTTTAAGATATAATTAAACCTAAAGTGAAAATTAGCCACAAGGGCCTCTTTAGCAAGTGGAATTAGTTTCTAGGACACACCACTGAAATAATTACTTTCAAGGACAAAACGCAAAATAATTAGTTTCTAGGGCCTAAAAACCTATGAAATTATGTCCTTGAAAGTAATTGGACTGCTGACTTTGTCCTTGAAAGTAATTATTCTACTGACTTTGGCCTTGAAAGTAATTTCTTTGAATGTGTGTCCTAGAAACTAATTGGACTACAAAATTTGTCCTTCTAGTGAAATGCCCCTATAATAAATCTATATGATTTGAGTTTCTCACACTGGTTTACCAAACTGATCCGAGTGTTATTTTCTTAATGTTCGGGTCAGCTCGAGTATGTTTTTAGATTTAGCTATGGTTCATTGGGGGTTTCGGAGAGGAGCTGGATGATTTTCCATCGTACTTATTTTTCGCTGCATTACTTGATTTGTATCTATCAACATTTATGAGCACGGATTGTTATAACTATCCAGGCTGATGATATCTTAGTTTACTCTGACTGATATATGTATATAAAGGTTTTCTTTTTGGTAAAGACCTTTTGAGATATTATATATTATCGTTCCTCATGTGAGATTCTGATATTGTGTTCTCTTCTTTCTTGTTCTATTTTATTTTCTTTTATTTTACCTTAACAATTCGTCTTTTCAGCACTTGGGTACTCGACACGTGAATACCATGGAGTATTAGTGTCGACGTTCGGGAGTCGAAAAGGCGGATCGTTACACAACTATTAATGATCGATAGTGCAAACAAGTGTTTATAAAAATTTATATATTTATTTTTTGTCCGCATACATAGCTCAGTTGGTCAGGGCCGCCTAACGATCATGAAACAATGTTCCTTGAGGTCGCGGGTTTGAGTCCTAGCAAGCTGCGTTGTGCAACCCTTAAGACGTGAATCAGTTATCCCTCAAAAAAGCGACAATGCTTAGGTGATTGATGCTCTGTGCTGGATTGGCTAAAACGGGGATTGATTGTGGTGGGCCATCTGAATGCTTTAACTCTACTCTTTGGAGTAGGATTTTTGAAAAAGGATAAAAATATTAGGATTTAGTTATGAAATTTTTCCTTTTTATCCCACTGCCAATGCACCTGCTCAAACATTGGACATGTCAAAAATTCCTATGAATATGTCATTTCTTAATTAGTCAACTATCAAACAATTAAAATAAAACCTTAACCAAAATATTATAAATGAAATCCTTCTCCACTCCTTCAACCAACGGACACTTAATTCAACAATGATCGGATGCCCTGCTCGATGGCATGACCAAAAAATTACATACAATGCAAAATGCAGGATAGAATACCACTTTGGTAATTGTTACCAACAATGGTCGGTTTTGGACAATGACAAGTGACCACGTCAGTTTTTATTCTTACTTTCATGAAGCGATCACCAATCAACCGAAAATATTCGACTCCATGTACATATGGTGCATAAGATAATATCCATTTGCCGATGCCATCATATTTACACAAGTAGAGAAACCAACATATGTGACAAATAAGATAATGGTTCATCATGAGATTTTAGTGGAAACCTCAAAGAGCTCTAAGGAGGTTATTCAAGGGCTTTCTAAGATAGAAATTCAGATTTCGACAACATCACATTCACCCCTACAATGCTTAGTACACATCATTAAAGTATTATATTACACCGCCATCCTAACGAAAGTCCAGGCAAAAGATACATCATGTTGATATTAACAAGTTTCTGCTTCAATGTACCATGTGCGCGGTCCATTTGTTCATTACACAAATGTTTTCACCACTATATACAAGACAACCATGGAATGCGTGAGACACTTTCTACATATTGATGATGTTAACGCTGGCAGAGAATTAGACGCACATAGTCTGAATTGGATTATGTTGACTATTTATCTGCATGTTTCGTCCAAAAACTTGCAGGGACAACGCAGACGGAAGTTACACCGGAAAAATCAGTTTATATCTTCATTGTAGTAGGCTTTATGTATTGTCTTGTTTACTCTTAATGTATCTATAAAGTTCGTAATGAAATTATGTAATTCTGCATTTTGCTAAGTTTAATGTGATAGCTAAAATTATTAGTTAAAATTTATTAATTATTATTCAAAATTTATTATTTATTAATAAATTTTATTAGTAATTAATTATTACTTATTTATTAGCATTAATTATTAATTACTAATTAAAAGGTAAATACCATTAATTATTGATTAAAGTTGACAACCACATTTCGGAATAGCATTAAGATAGATAGATAACATCGCGCGTTTGAATCTCATGACAATATAAGTCATTTTTTATTTTGATGTGAAAGGATTTTTCATTACATCAAAGTCATATATTTGAATCTCAAGGATGATATTGTTATACATAGATTTTTGCCTTCCCATTTTTTGTTTTTTTTTAAATGTTTTCCATTCTCGGTGTCATTAAATCAATAATAGTTGGATTCTCGGTATTTCACATTATTAAAGTCATGAACATTGATTATTTGTATAAAAAATTACATTAACTGGACCGCTTTTCAAATAAAAAGTTGTATCTTGTCCTAGTGCATACCCGTAAATCTCTTTAGAAGTATTATCTTTTGTAGAATAAAAGGAATCGTTCTCTATGAAGCGAATGTGATACATGAAAAGAGAATTCTGAATGGGGCACGAATAAGGAAAGTTCATTGAAAAGAAAATGTGTTTTTTTGCGTTGCAAAACGGACAGTGAAATGCAAACAGACCAAACTGTTCAATCTTCAAAAAATAACACTTGACGTTTGACGTGTCTTCGGATACATCGGACGCGAACTAATTTTTTTTATTGTGCTCTATCTACGGGCAAAATTTCAAACGAGATATTTTGTTGTAGTGTTCTCGGAGCATCACCAACAAGAAAGATCGATCATCATATCTTTCTTTATTAATAGTTGTAATAACTTTGGTGTCATACTTTTTTTTTGTCAACGTGAACTACCAAAAATACTCCTTTACAGTATTAACAAATCTTAATATTCCTTAAAAATAGGATCTAACAGTTAAACTTGCCCGATATTAAAAAATCTTAATATCCCCTAAAAATAGGATCTAACAGTTAAACTTCTTTACAAATTCAAAATGTCCATCTACACTTAAAAATATGATCTAAAAAATAAACATTTTTTCTTTAATTAACTACAAATTCGTTGTTTATTAATTAATAATACAAATAAAATTCAAACCAACAAAAAAATTAAATGTTGCAACTTAGAAATAAAATTTTAAATTAGCTACACATTATTTCAACGTAAAAACATGGCTAAATATTTGTACAAACCATTTTTTCTTGAACGTGTTAATCATATATAATCTGTAGAAAAATAATTCATGCATGAGGCACATGCCATTATAAATTAAAAATATGATCTAACAGATAAGTTTTCTTTACGAATTCAAAACGTCTCTCTATGGATATTATCGAAATCTTAATATCACCTAAAAAAAGATCTAACAAATAATTTTTTTTTTTCAAAATCGTCATTTTTTAATTAATAGCAGAAATAAAAATCCAAACTAATAAAAAATTAAATTCATTTTTTATTAATTAATAATAGAAATAAAAATTCAAACTAACATAAAAATAGATGTTGCAATTTAGAAAGTAAAATGAAAACCAATTGCATATCATTTCAACGCAAAAATACAGTTTAATATTTGTGCAAATCATATTTTTTCGATGGAATTAAACATATACAATTTGTAAAAAAAAAATTTACACGCGAAGTGTATGTTATCATCACGCACGAAGCGCGCGTCGTACCACTCGTTGAACAAATGTTACTTTTAGTAACCTACACTAATCCAACCCCAAAAATGAATCACTTTATCCGGCCGATAACTTTGTACGGTCAGGATTGTTACGCATCCATTTTTGGGCTCTCCGACTCCAGCCAAGTGACTGACCCCTATTGGATGCTCTCACAATCAGCAGTCCAATTAACAAATACGACGTGGAGTAACGCCTACTGTTTCCACAGGAAACCTTATTCTGATTTTTCGTACTACAGGTGCACCCCATGTTTTGACCTACGTATTTAAAATGGGTCGATATTTAATTCGGTCCCTGGAAATAAAAAATTAAAATATCATCCTTATCCACAAGGATATTATTGTTCTGCCCCAATAAATGGACCGGTCATCCTCTTCTTTTTCTGCTGACATCTTTAGAAAACTTCCTAAATCAACAAAATAAAATCATTCTACGATTTGTTAGAACTAATATGCTAGGATCTGTAATTCTTCAATATCCTTCTTCTTCGAAAGCTCTTGTTGTTTATTCGTTATGCAAAGAAAATATAAATAGACCGAAATCTATTATTGTTTGCAATGCGCAAAGAAGCAGCGATTCGATTCCGAAACTGGAACCATTTAGCAGGAGCAGGATCGATCGGAGGATTCCGGAGCCTCCTTTTTTGAAAAAATGCGAAGACGATCTCACTGGTATAGTTTTTCATGATTTTTCTGGTTTGATTTTGAATTTATTTCGGTTGAAGTTGTCTGGTGATGGTATGTTGTTATATTCGTTTTTAATTTGGATATATATATTTTTTTAATAAAGATTCTACGTAGAGAATTATTATGTCTCTAGTGTAGCATAACATCTGTGGAGTTTTATTTATTTATTTGTATTAAGTTGAACGATGAAATGATCTAGATTTACGTGTGGACGGTAAACTATGCTTGTGTAATTGGTTAAGTTTGCAACTAAATACACTTGATTTTCTCTTGGTAATACCATGTCCAAGAAACATCAATCAAATTGTCTGTTCTTCTTGGTACCATAAAAATACTTTGGGTTGATTAGTTATATTCATTCATTTAAAAGCCATGAAATTCCTGGAACTGTTGAACAAAACAAATCCAACTTCCATCTTAATTTGAAAAATATTACCCGATAGTGGAAAATTAGTTCAACCGACTCAGTCGTCTATAAATTAGCCAGAGTCATGAACAAGGTGAATAAATATATGTAGTTTTGTACAAAAATAAATAAATCATATGTACTTCTATATTTTCTGGAATTTTTTTTTAAGTTGTATTTATGTAGCTTTTAGAAAGTTAGTTTTCAAAGATGTTTATTTATTTATTTGTTTTTAGAAATGTTTTTAGAAGAAAACCAGTGGAAATTACTGGGCGGCAGTAATGTTGCACCATCTTATGTTGAATTTTATCAACTGTTATTAGGTGAAAAATTGCCCATGGATGTCAATTAACATGAGCATAGTATACCGTTAGGTAGTTAATTGTTGAGCGATGAAATATAACTGTGGTATTGGAAAGTGTAAATTTCAAATTAATTATAATGGTATCAGCAAGAACAGAAAGATGTTTTTAATATGCAAGCGTATTAGTAGTGGTTCATTGCTCATCCCTTCTTTCAAAATGAAGTTTGCAAATAAGGATTATGTTTGAACCATGTATTATGTTTGGATCATAAACATCCAAACTCAAGTAAGTTAAAAGAAGTTTTTATTATTTACAAGGAGTTACTAAACATGGTCTACAACTTAAGTTTGGACCAATGTAGTTGGAACAACATTTTTTCTATTTGAATAGTTGCATGTAGCTTACGAATATTGAATTTTGGCTAGTTTCAAATCTCTTTCATCTCGTCCGAGATCCACTTTTTGCACCGATGAAATTTCAAACATGAGTTTCAATTGTTTGACACCCATCTCATCCGAGATCTTAAGATCTCAGCCCTAGATATATACCTTGATATCAGAGATTTTATCTGAAACCTGAGATTTGAAAGCTTGATTGTAGTAGCTTTATGAGCTCAAACGGTAGGTCATATAGTCGTTGTGCCACCAAACAAGAGGTGTAAGAATCAGTTTTCAGCACCTTGGATCTTAGATGCTCACCAGACAAAACCCAGTTTGAAGAAAGTTTCCAAATAAAAGAGAAAAATAAGATAAAATTATTTTTGGACAGAATAAGAAACTTGTATCTTTGTAGGTTTCTTCTTTCAATATCACAGTTATATACCATTGACCAGGAAAAAACCGTGACGAAATGGTTTTGCGTGTGAAGGTTATATGATCATTTGGCTGCAATTTTAATTGGTCTGAAATCATCAAGCCAGTTGATATGTTGATCTATAGTCTAGTACTTGACTTACGACATTATGTCCGAAGATGTTTCTGTGGAATATAGGTTTTCAGAATGGCTATTTAACTGAAAATAACGTCTTCAAACTTGTCGAACTGATTGTTTTTGAACCAGTATACTTTGCCTTTTCATATGTAACTGTAATCATATTCAGTAGGTAGCTAAAACTACATTTGTTTGTTTATTTACCGGGTCACCCACTTTTCAGAATATTGTTCGACGCTTGAAGGCGATGATTCATACAGCTGTTGGAAGGCTTACTTTGAACTGAAAGATCTTGAGGTACATGCAACATATTATATGACCATAGATTCAATAAACTATAAACTATTTTGGTTAATATCAAAATTATCACACTTAACACTCCCTTCATTTTCTTCCAGAAAGAAATGCCAAAAGATGAAGTGGAGAAATTTGTGAGACAAACTGGTGGACGTAAAACCTTAATATCATGTCTACATGGCATCACAGCCCTTGATAAAAAAGCAAAAGCTAAACAAAATCTAGTGTCAAAGATTAAGGAAGAAGAAGTAGGGAATAATCCTTTTCCTGTACCTGATGGGTTGCCTAAAACCAAAGAAGAGCTTGAAGAAGAAGAGAAAGCTAGAATGCCCGACTCACCACTTACAAAAATGCTTAGAAGCATGGGAAGGTATCCTGCATGGTTTTCCCAAGCTCCAGATCATGAAACTGATTAATTTGGAGCATGTCTTCACGTCAACAAGTATCATTGTAAATATTGTTTGCAAGTGTTTTCTATTGTTCTAGCCTAGGTCATTAAGACTGGTGTTGCTGCTTTTTCCTTTGTTGCATGTATTTGTAAATGAATGTTAGTCGATTTATGTTTTTAATGGTGAGTTAAATGTTAATATAGTTAATTTTAGTGGTATGATCCATTTATTCAGGAACCCATTGTTAGAGATTGAAATAGAACAGTGTGCGTATATCAAATATGTAAAATAATTTCACGATGTCCCGTTAAAAAATAGAATATTTTATTGCTTACTGCAATATATATTGACTGGGAACAATCTGCAGATACCTTTCTCAAATGGAAGCAGCACTTGTTTCATCTTACTTCAACAAAGAAAAACAAAGGGCAGCAGAGCCCAAAAGGTATAAAAAGTAAATAAATTGGTTTATATTTTTAACCGCACTTTTTGTTAGACTTCCTGCTCATTACTACAGGAATCAGCAAAAGGTAAAAAATCATTTGCTGTGGCCCTATGCTCAATGCGTTTGTGGGCATAGGGTTCTCATATTGCTGTTCATTAGTCCATACTCTTATATAGAATTGTTGTCCCAGGTACTGCCTTGCCCACATTGCTGATCTCATGTTCCACATGCCTTGGTTACCCATTGCTACTAATATAGCAGACCATGCATATGGGTAAACCTATATACATACACTCACATTAGCATAAACATTTAAGTGATGAGAAATATGACTTTGTGTTATAGCATCATGAATTAGCTGTTATAACATAATATTTACTGATATATTCCTTTACCTCATTGTAATTATCTATGTTAGAACATAATGCATTAATTGTGGTTTATGTAAATTTAAAGAAAGAGTCGTTACCTCGACTGTGTGTCTTGCAACTGCATCTAACAAATTGTACGTTCCTCTCATTTGTTCAGACCACTGTCCATAGCCATATCTATATACATTAATTATGTTCTTTAGTTTCTGCAACCATATTCTATTTTATATGATTAATAAGTTTATAATATGGGGACATAAGTGACTTACGCAACAACCCAGAATTGAAATCCATCAAGATGCCAAGACTGCATTGTGTCTTCTGTATTCTGAAACACAATCTCCACAAACATGTTCATGCCCAGATTCAGAGCAGGTGTTCCTAGAACATTTGCAGTAATGTTTGTACCATTTGTAGGAATAGTATCCATAGTGAAAACTCCATGGATGTTTAAACTATCAGCTAGTTTTAATGGTGTATCAGGCACAACAAAAGATACACCATTGACTGCATAGCGTTGCTTTCCATTCATCATTGGTGCAGAATTTGCGAAGACTAGTGTCCTGTTTATAGGAACAATGCCATAATGGAATGATCCTTGTGGGTTAGGCCTCCCTTGACTTGCAGTCAAATTCCATCTGCAATTAAGAATTTTTGTAAATAAAGTTATTTTTTCCTTTTCTTTCTTTTTGCTTAAATGCAATATTTGTTATGTTGTTGATATAAATACCTGATGGTGTATGCTTGCTTCATTGACCAGTCGTATCCAGAAGCAGGACCAGATGGCACTGGACCTGAAACAGGAGTAGTAGAAGTTTTATAGTGCAGGACAGAAGTTGCAATCATCTCGTTTTTTAGGAAGCGGGAAGATACAACAATGTAGTAATCTTTTGAGGCTTGGTTGAGAGTCACAAGTACAGTTGCGGATTGACCAACATGAATGTCTAGCGAATCATAGATGTTTTGAATTGTGTGTGAGCCTTCGACTTCTACCAATTTAAGGGTGTGGTTCTGAATTCTGAAGTTGACTGTTGTTTTCAGACCCACATTCGAAACACGGAAGAGGTATGTCTTTCCTGAATATCAAGCATTTTCATATTGATCAACTAATTAAATGGATAGGGATGTTTACTTTAACACGGTCTTACAAAAGAAACTGTTCAAAGTCAGAAAATATAGGGAAGAAAAGATATTATTGTTAATTGTTTTGTTCATTACCCAATGTTGACTTAGTTGGTTGGTATTTCAAACCGTGAGATTAAAGGTCACGAGTTTGATCTCCATGATCGACACTGGTGATATTAGTGATGGACATTAGTGACATTAATGAACCATGTTTAAAGGAAAAAAAGCTTTGTTCATTAAATCTCTTCCAAGATATCTTTCCGGTTCTTTCCTTGAATATCTCTTTTTTTTTCTATATTATTCCGACAAGTAAATAAATTCAAAAATTCAAACATTTACAATTTGGTAAATGTTTTTTTTATTTTTTTTGATAACAGAATAAAATGTTTTCAGAAATTCCAGTAGATTCAGAAAGTCATTTTTCCAGAAAAGTTCAAATTTCTTTATAAAAAGTTTCAAAATGTCTTAGAAATTCAATTTTATTCAAATAATTTTTTCCTTATGAAAGTTAAAATTTTGTTAAATGATTATTTTAAAAAAAATTCAAATTTGTTTGAAATCCGATTCTTTAAAAATGGAAAATGAAACTTTTCAATATGTTCTGAAATAAAATTATTTCATCCGAATTCTATCTACTTCAAAAAATACGAAGAAATCATAAAAATTCAACCTGTTTCAAAAAATATGAAATAAAATATATAAATTTAAACCATTAAAAAATAGTCGATAATTCTATTATACAATTTTTTTTAATTTTCTTATATATAATAATAATGTAAATTATCCACAAGAAAACCCATTTTTAGAATAGACATTTAAAAATCATATGTTTTATGTGGTAATGCACTAAACTGAATAATGAAAAAACGGTTGGTTTCCACCATTGTGCAGCAGCAGTAGTAATGTTGGTACAAATCATGAAATATTGCTTTGAATAACATGAAGACCGATCAACTTGACACAGATAATAGATATATGGCAAATTCTATTTCAACCCGAGTATTTACTTAGTAGCCTCCCAATAATTAAAAAAGTCTATAAATCCAAAAAATAACTTAGTAGCCCCTCTACCATTTCCAGAACTACCATTCCCATCAAACGCTGAAAAGTTCAAATAGAAAAAAAAAATGAACTACCACGCAAGGTGACCTTGTGGTTCGTGTCAATACCACGTAGGCTTTCTGCATGGATGTGTAAAAATTCACGCAATTATTTGCACGATTAAGCCAGAAACTTAGTATACCCTCACATGAATTATCACCAATCCCCGTAATCGACTGCCTATGATTGTATTTGCAAAAAATTAAAAACTTTTCAATTTTTTTTTTGAATTACCTGCTGTGATTGCGTTAACAATTCATTCTCCACTTCAAAATCCATCAACTAGTAGTGAAAAATTAAATTTTTTCTTCACTGTTTTAGAAACTAGGGTTTTGAAGAAGCGGTGGCGTAAGAAAATAATAGAATTGAGTAGAAAGAAAGTACGCAGCTTTTTAAGAATATTTTAGTCTTTAAAATTTTATTTATTTTAGAAGGTGCTACTAAGTAATTATGTGTTGAAATAGAATTTGCCTATATATTTATGTCTTTATCAATGTCATGACAGTGTACCACTGAAATCTTAGGAACAAGATAAGCGTGTTCATTTACATACCTTGGTCTCCTGTGAATGAAGTAGAATAGTTTAGCCCATTAATAACGAGGCCATCAGGAGATCCAATAGCATTTCCTGAATCCAAACTCTGCTTCAACGCCTACAAATGTAACGCAAAACACTTCAATTTAAACAACTATCTAAATTAATTAATAAATAGAGGGGAAGAAAACAAGAAGGTACCTTATGTCCAGCATAAAACCAGTCTCCAACAAGAAGAGTAAAATCCCCAGCAGGAGGATCATAAGGAATAGGAATCATCGGCCTCTGATAAACGTTAAGAGCGCCATAACCACCTGCTGCTCTATGCATTGCAGTCGATGGAAAGTACGTATAAGAGCCTATTTGGTCTTTAGCCTGAATATGATAAGTAAAGTTGGAGTTTGGAGGAATAGGGCAGTTTGTTCCTAGAACCCCGTCTTGCCATGAATTCTTCCTCTGTAAAATCCCGTTCCATGTTATGAGGAAGGGTTCGTCTAGTTTGTTGATCACGTTTATTATGAGGTTGTCGTTTGTCATGCAGTTGATCTGTGGACCTGGAAATTGCCCATTGATTAAAATACCCTGCAATTATATAGTGTCATTAGAAGAAAAAAAAGAGGAAAAAGAGAAAGAAAAGAACAGAGAGAGATGCAAAAATATGAGAATAATAGTGCTATCAATAATCTGAACACATAAATCAACTGATCGACACAATCTATATTTTCACCCAACCACCCGAGTTGTTTTATTTAATACTATTTATCTATCCCAACAAAGGCAAACAAATAATAAAATGATTGCCTGAATTGCTAATAATGATTTGATCTTTACTGATTTCCGTTTGTGTTGAGAAAAAGTTTTTTGCTTTTTTAAGTATAGAAGGATTTTCTCCATTAGCAAATGTTAAGACAGAAACGGAAGTGAAAATAAAACAAGACTGCAATGTAAGGTGATGGAAGAGAATACTAAATGGCCATACAAACAAATTTTGTTGTGACGATTGATTGCCAATCCATATTCATGTTTTCTTATATAATTTTAGTTTGTTACCTTATTGTGCTATACATTATACTTTATTCTCCAAATATACTTCATTCTGCTAGTGTTGGGTCGTTATTGTGAAATTATGGCCTTTTAAGGTGAATAGTGGAATGATAAATATTTCCTCCATTACAAAAATTAAAGTTCAGTAAATTATTGTCTTGAATTTTATATAAAAACTTTGATTGATGGTGACCTTGAGAGATAATTTAAATATAATAAGTAATAACTGATATTAAAGCTTTGTGCATAACTTGTTAACGAAAATTAAAGATGTAGGTAAAGGTGATCATTGAAAATGAAAATGAGACACTTGACAAAACTAAAACAGAACTATGTTCGTTAGCATTTGAACTCATTCCAAGTAATTGTATTCAACCGATAACCATAGAATTATAGTTCATTGAGACAGAAAATAGAATTTAGGAACTCTATAACTTTTTTGATTAAAGGCGTAATCCCGTTTAATGGTATTAAATGTTAATTATCAATTTTCACTGGATTATGTTTTTTGAATAATTCACCTATACAAATTCAAATGAGCCATGCAATTACTTGAAGAAGTTGAAAAGAAATTATGACATCTGATTGAAAAAATAGATAGAAAATCATACTTGTTGAGGCTGCACAAAAGGAAAAGGGTAGATCCTGCCGTATGTGACAGTCCAAGTAAGAAAATGTGAAGGAGTCCCTGCAGCTGCAAATCCAACGCCTAGTAATAATAGAATTAAATACGATGCCAAATTCATTTTCTTTTTCAACACACACAATTAAATATTTTCTCCTTTCTTCTTGCTCCTCCTCCTCCCCTTTCTTTTGTCCCTGTCTTTTTTTCCCCCTTTTTTTTTAGTTTTCTTTTTGATCCAATGAAGAAGATGGTGGAAGCAGTGAGTGGGCATGAATATATACACAAACAAATTCATTATGATATGCATGAACCGATTCACTTGAAATTAATTGCCAACCCATTCTTATGTTGATTTATTTAGTTTCCGAATGTGATATTTATATAATCATATTCTGTTCATTGGATTTGTTTATTTGCTTTCTTAGGTTGTGCATTTGTATATTGTATTCAGGATGGATTATAGAATCTAGAGTATTACTCTGCGTGACAGTTTTTTAATGTTTTTATTTCTTTTTTATTTTATTTACTTATTTCTGCGCCCGTATGTTTTTGTTGTTGTTAGTATCTTGTCATCCTTTTTTATTTTTACAGGCTATTTATTATGTATTCTATTGCTTGCATAGGAATTGATGTGGTGCTTTGACGTAGGCCTGACCGAACCTGCCCTGTTAATGCGGCTATAGATCTAGCTCTAACTATCCACTTTGGTTAAAATTATGATTGAATACGGTTTTTTTCAATCCTGTTCGATTTGGACTTCTGTTTATTATTTTTTACAGTATCATAACATGAGTGTGTATATGGTTTGTTTATTATTTTGTTTGTTTGAAAGCAGATGTTTTTGCATATTTTTATTGTAAACTTCTCCAAGTTGTTGGAATGTTACAAATTTCCTCTTGAGCATCCAAATCAGGATAAATGGTAATGAAATTCCCCAATATCATTCTAAGAATAGCTAGGATTTTCAAGATCGGTTGATAAAAACAAAAAGGAATAGTGAAAATTCACATGGTTGAAACTAAAACAGCTACTATCGAATTAACAAAAAGTAAAACAACGGGAAAAGAGGATTCTCCATTTCTTTTTCTCATTCAAACTATGTATGTGACTTTTATCTGCACGACTCTTAAGGTTTGTTTGTAGGTTTTTTTCCTATCGGTTCCGACTGGTTTAGATAACTCTATATTTTATGTGTTGTCAATACCCTTGTATATTATTTTCACACCAGTTATTGTTGGTTATAAAATCGATAAAATGTTATTTTGATAGTAATTCTTAAACATTAAATCAGAGTGTCTACATTAAATCGGAATGTTCTACACTTAAACCTACATGTAAGCAATAAGATTTATATTGGGGTTTGGGATCAGAAGAGCTCGGTTTGATAAGGCATCAAACACTAGTAATGTTGGCTTTATTTACAGGGAAAAAAAATCGGTTAGGTTGCATTTAACTTATTCTATTTGATTTTTGCTGTTATTTTTTACAAATTGATAATATGATGAAGTTAATGTTCACATGTTACTTGTATGTGTTCACATGGTACTTGTATCTATTCATATCAGATCATCGGTCCTTAAAATCACGTGTTTCCGTTATTCATATTCTGTTTAATTAATCTTTAGAACAATTTACTTAGGTCTGTCAATGGATACTTTCAAATGCAGACAGTGTTATATCCACATTCGAAAATATTTTGGTACATTGGATATTCGTATTTGTGGATATGAGCAGATATCAAATATTTATTTTATTCATCGACGATTATCTAATCTAGAAACAAATAGAAAATTTTGATTTAATATGAAAAATTTTCAGTTCCATTGATTATAAAATTACAAATAATAAACAGAAATGATGGAAGTGAGTAGTTTTGAGTGGTTATTGTACATTAAATGCATATAATCTAAACTATTAACTTAATAACACAATGAATATATGTCATTCATTGTACTAAAATACGTATAATACAAAATATACTTTTAATAAAAACCAGATGGATTGAATTTTTAATGACATATTTTGGATTTTCTGAATATTCATTGACACGTTTAAATTTACTCCACAGGAAGTCGATTGTATGAATGTGATTAAAATGTCCATATGAGGACATAAAGGTTGAGCACAAAACATCTCCACTCCTACGCGATTTAAAATCATGTATGTGACAATTAGTAAGTGATTTAAATTGTAGAGAGACAAAATGTGTGTTCTTGATGAAGCGAGATTGATATACGAAAGGTGCATGGAAAAGTGGAAGAAAGGATACAGAGAATGTAAGAAATGCGGATTACGGATCTTAAGGCAGAATTAACACCAGAGGGGGTGAATAGTGTTTAATTAATTTTATGAATCTTTTGAAATTTTTTCAAATTAAATCCAAACAGATACAATTCACACTTACAGAATCAGACATAGATGCAAATAGTAAATAAAAGCAGTAAAAAAAAACACATCAGAATTTTATACTAGTTCGGAGTTACCCTACATCCAGTCCCACACAATTTCTTGTGCAGATTTCTTTTCAAATATAATGTCGATATTACAACCTCGATTTCTAGGCCACGAGATACACCCTTCTATCTCCGAGTCCAGGGCAAACTCTCTTGATTTAACCATGCTACAAGATCACCTAATTGATTTACGTGCCACAATCACACCCAATCCAATCACACTTTGATAGAGAGAGACTCGATACACTTCTTTGATTACAAATGATCTTATAACTCTGAATAGCACTGAGATCTTTGAGAGAGAGTGGTAGAGAATCAAACTAGAGACAATCGAGTTTGATTCACTTAGGATTTCGGCAAAATTTTGTTAAAACATTTGAAATATAAGAGAATATTTGAGTGGAGAAGGAGCGAAGAAATGAAGAAAAACTAACTTAAAATTCGTTGAAAACAACTGGTATTTATAAGAGAACAACGGTCATGTCCATTCGTGAAAGGTTATGACGAATAGACGCTTCTTTTGAAAATTTGAATTTTAAATTCTACGGCTACCATGTCGACATGGGAGGATGGGGGATGTCGACATGCCTATATTATTTTTGAAAATAGATTTTGCTTTAAAATGATTTCTATTCTAAAACTTGTCAAAACAATTTCTAAACTTTGTAAACTATTTTGAATATAGTTTAAACTTATAAAAGAGTTTTAGAAAGTAATCTTAAAATATATAATCTATAGTATAAAAGTAATATTAAAAACTAAATATAGATTTCTTTAAAGCTAAAATATTAAAATCAAGAGATAGTTTAAAAAACAAGAGATGATTTTGAAATTAATACGATTAAAAATAGTTTTTGAATTAAGGCTAAATATTTAAATTGATAGAGATGACTTTAAAAAGATAGTTTTTAAAAAAATCATTTTGAAAATTTCTTGGATTCCATTCTATTAGAGAAGGTCATGGGTTTCATCCCACTAAAGAGGTCGTGGGTTTCATCCTACTATTAAAGTGAGAAGGTGGATTTCATTCAACAATTAAAATCCGAATAAATTTTTTAGTGCTATTATGAAGTTTTAACATAAATCTAGACTCTATTACTTATCTTATCTTGATAGTCTTTATATTGAACTCTTGATAGTCTTGATACCTTGAACTCTTGATACTCATGAGTCTTCGGTCTTGATTTCTTCAGTCTTGAATTCATCAGTCTTGAATCTTTATACTGTACAATCTTCATTCTCAGTACCTGTATATATATATATATATCCTGCATATACATATATATCTAGACAAGAATATTAGTATTTATATTTTATAACAAGTCCTAAGGTTGTTGTCGTCAAAACCATCATCTCAAGAACTAACAGAGAATGCATTTTTGGTAATGTATGGATAATACATACACAGAGGGAGAGAGGCACGCACATTGAAAACTAGAATTGTCATATAAAGAAAATTTGTTTTAAGATCGAAAACAATTTTACATAGTTAAACTATAACATTTTTTACAAAAAAAGAAAATAATAAAGCTTAAATATGAGCTAGAAAGTATGATATGAATATATCATTTATTTGAAGTATTCAATAGAGAAAGGATTTACCTAAAGAATTGGAAAGTTTGCTTAAGGGTCAAATAAGGGTGTATGATACACAAATGTTACGTGAAAGAAAGATATGCATTCAATATTAAGGGAAATTAACTCTCGAACAAGTAGAATTGTATTAGGGAGATCGGGAAAATCTAAGTAAGTGGATGTGACTTGAATTATAATGAAGCAATACAATAAGGGTACAAGACTAGGCGAGGCATATAAATTAGCCTACGTGGGGTATGAACCACATGGGTGCAGGTAATTATTGTTAGCACTCCACTTCTAAAAGGGTTGGATGTGATCTTTGTCAATCTTTGTACGTAAAATTTGAATAAGGAAATATGACCTGTGTGGCAACCTCTAATGTGAATCTAAATAATGTAAAGCTATGGAGTATACGTCTTGTTTGATGATACCAAATATACATCTTTATATTTTAATTTTTTTATAGTGTGTTATAGTTAAAAAAAATCATTAAAGCACAAATTTTATTTTCAATTAACTTGTTAGATATTATTTTTCAATCAAATTTTCATGTATCAAACACATATACTTTTTATTTGTAAATTTTAACATATGTTTACTATTATCAAAAGAAATATTGCAATTAATTTCTATTTAATGTTAATAAATGTGTCGTATATAATATTTCAGTTTTAAAGTTAGTTCAATAGTCCAAACTTTAGTCCCGAATTGATTCCATGCATTTAAAATATCTATATTTTTCAATCAAGAACTTCAAATTTCAGCTAGAATATGGACTTCAACATTCATGTGAACGGTGTGCATTTTGAACTGGGAACAAGTCAAGCTCTAGAACATTTCAAATTTCACCAATTTAAGGCTGCGTTTAATTTAAAAAGAGTTTCATGTTTTGAATTTTCAATATTAATTACAAAATATGAGAGGGATGAAGGGACGACAGATAGGATGAAAAGAAGATGGAGGGGACCATGGAGGGGATGGAGGAACGATGAGAGGATGGATTGTTTCTTGTGCTTCTCTTATTTCTCAAACTATGCAAAATAAAAAAAGTTGTTTTCTATTTTATATGTTAACTTTGTTTTTTAAATTGATCGTTGTCCACAATATACATGTGTTTTGCGCACTTTCATATGAACGAAAACCCAAAACTAAAAAAGGTAAACCAAACATTACCAAAGTATCTGACCATCATGAAAGAAATATCTCAACGGCTTTCCATATAAAAAAAGAGAAAACTTCACTTAAACCAGTATCGGATATTAGGAGCAACAAATAAAAAAAATTATTCAATCCAATCATCTATATATTCACCTCCATAATGTCCTCTCCAACTCCAAGCAGCCATCTCAAAAACAACCATGTCCAAATATGTCAAAGATAGTAGACTCGAAGCATAAAAACTTATCAATGATGAAAATCAAGGCATAACGGTTATCTTTCCAGAGCCTACAGCACAACCATCTCAAAAATTATCCAAAAACTGGATCAACCAAGATATGTCATCAGCCAATGTAATTCTTCATACCCAACGACATTGCATGCATCCAGTCAAGAACAAGCAATTGCGTTTTTAGATCCATCAGCAGGCAACGACTACACCAGAATATAACTTCAACAAGGTGCCACATTCAGATTTGAAAGCGTCAACTGAGTCAAACTCAAAGCTCGTGTTCATCTCCAAACAACACTGTAGATTAATCTCGATGGCAGCTTCTAGTTTTAGGTGAACTTCAGTGTGAAATCACGAGCACTGCAGACCTATCTTAACAACAGCTTCTACATGTAGGAAATGTAGGGGAAAATCCCTTCAGATGATCAGTCTAAGGGAATAAAAAACCCAACGCAGCGGAAAACAACTGGATCGTGATTGCAGTGAGATGAAACAAACAGAGATAAACACCAGTACAGACAGTCATAGATCTATGCAATGCAGAAGAATAAATAACACCAGTATTCATAATGCTTCCACTACCGCGAGGCAGTGTAGAGAGGAGATTTTATTAATCACTGAAAGATTAGAGTTACAAGATTGATTCACTTTTGAAGGCTATACATAAGAAGAATTAACAATATGGACAAAATTCTGCAGAGTTTCAGCTCTTTAGAATGGCTGCTATTGTTGTCCAGAAGCTCCACTATTTATAGAGTGAAGAAATGAGGAGGGTTAGCTGCTATATAGCAGCTCAGGGTTTTGGTTTGGCAAATACCAAACATGGTTTGGTCCGACATACATCACTTGGCATTTGGTTCGGCAAAGCCCAATCTGGACTGGCATGCTTTTGGTTCAAATACCGAACGAGACATTTCGTTCGGCATCACTTTGGTTCGGCAAAGCACAAAGGTTGGAGCGACACTTCAATACCGAACCACAAATTCATCTTCACCGCTTCAGACTTTCACCGAACCACCACTTTGGTTCGGTACGCTCCTCCTCCACTGAGCGAGATTATTTGTTCGGCCTTAATAGCCTCAACACCGAACGAAATACCACCGCTCCATAAATATGGAGCGGCAAAATCTAGAAACACCGGACGAGATTTCTCGTCCAGCACTACCATCACCGAATCAAATTTCCACTGCTGCCCGGTCAACCATCGAACGAAGTAGCTCATTTGGTCTTCAAGCTTCTCCAACACCATGGCTTCAAGGACTCCTACTTCTACATTGACATTCTCTTCTCCGATGAAATTGGTATCACATCTAACAATCTCCACCTTGATACCAAATTTCATACAAGCCTTCCAATTCCATTTACACCACTATGCTCCAAGCAATGGATACTTATCCAATGAGCTTCGACAATGCCATCACCTATTATACTCTGTCAACGAACTCCGGCAAGGCCACCGCTCTTCAACAAAGTGTTCAAAGTACCCAATCAATGTAGAACCTATCAATCTCCACCATGAAAATAAACGTCTCCATGAACCATCTCAACTCCCCCCCCCCCGTGCCACCCCGTGGCACCTAGCACTTGATTAAGCGAATCAAGTCCGACCAATTAATGCTCGAACTTAGCAACATGCAACGACTTGGTAAACATGTATGCTGCATTTTTCTTTGTGTGAACTTTCTGAAGACGAACTAGCTTCTCTTCATTCATCGAGACAAGGAACGACTCTCTTACCTCAATATGCTTCGTCCTTGAGCTGAATGCCAGATTTTCAGCTAAGTGAATTGCACTCTGACTGTCACAGTACACATCCACGCCTTCATATACGAAGCCCAAATCACACAACAGTTGCCTCAAATAAAGCGCTTTTTTAGCTGCTTCAACCGCAGCTATGAGCTCTGCCTCTGTAGTAGACAAAGCCACAATCGTCTGCAACCTCGCTCTCCAACCGATGATTGTCCCACCAAAGGTGAACACATATCCAAAGGTTGACATCCTTCGATCTCTATCACCGTCATAGTCGTAATCGCAAAATCCAACCAAGCTGAAATATCTTCTTTTGCCGCCAAAGACAAGTCCATGGTTTGGAGTTCCTCTAAGGTATCTGAAGATACACTTTACTGCTTCACAATGCGTCTTTCTTAGATTTTTCATAAACCTACTCACCAATCCAACAGTCTGTGCAACGTCAGGCCTAGTGCAGACCATGACATACATCAAGCTGCCAACTGCACTTGCATATGGGACCTTCATTATATAAGCCTTATCCTTTTTCGAGATCGGAGAGCCTTTACTAGAAAGTTGTATGTGTAAAGGCATGGGTGTGTTGATTGCCTTTGCCCCTTCCATGCTAAACCGAGCAAGCACCTTTCGAATGTACTCCTTTTGAGTGAGGCTTAAAAGTCCTACCTTTCTATCCCTTTGTATTTCCATACCCAAAATTTTCTTTGCTTCTCCAAGGTCTTTCATTTCGAATTCCGCTTTTAGCTTTAGCTTCAGACTATCGATTTCAACCTTATCCTTGGAAGCAATCAACATATCATCTACGTACAAGAGTACGTACACCCATCTACCATTCTTTAAATCCTTGAAGTACACACAAGCATCTTTGATGCTATGATCAAAACCAAGTGAAAGCATAAAAGAGTCAAACCTCTTGTACCATTGTTTAGGCGACTGCTTAAGTCCATACAATGACTTCTTCAATTTGCAAACCCAATTTTCTTTCCCATCTACAAAAAAATCCTTCTGGCTGCTTCATGTAGATGGTCTCATCCAAGTCTCCGTGCAAGAAAGCGGTTTGCACGTCCAGTTACTCCAGCTCCAAGTCATGAGCTACGACGATAGCGAGCAAAATGAGGATGGACGTATGTCTCACCACTGGAGAGAATATCTCATCATACTTCAATCCCTTTCTTTGTGAAAACTCTTTAGCAACTAGTCTAGTCTTGTATCTCCCATCATCCTTCACCTTGAACACCCACTTGCAACCTATGGCTCGGCTTCCTTGAGGAGGTGGTACCAAATGCCAAGTCTTGTTCTTCTTCAACGACTCTAACTCCTCTTCCATAGCGCACATCCACTTCGAACTGTCACATGACTTCAAAGCTTTATCAAGGTCAAGCGGCTACTCATGAACCACATGTAGGGCATAGTCAAACTGATCACCAAGGCTAAGGTTCGCAAACTGCCAATCACCATACCTTTCAGGTGGCCTAATAGTCCTACGACTGACTCGGGTAGGTACTGCTTCGTCTAAACTCCTTTCAGCTCCACCTTGAACTCAACTTCCTCTAGATTCATGCACATCACCAATACTACTAGAAGGTACCTGTGGACTATCCTGTGATGTTTCATCAACTGCGTTTTCCTCGATAGAATCAACAACAACTCTACTCCTTGGCTGGAATAAGGAAACTTCTTCCATCTCCTTAGGCCTATCAGAATCTTCTGATGTGGTTGGTAGCTTCTCCTTCGGATTAAACATAGCAGACCCATGAAAAGTAAAATGTCTGGAATGAACAATCTTCCGATCAACAGGGTTCCAAATTCGATACCCTTTGATGCCATCGGTGTATTCCATTAGTATGCCCTTGTATACTCTAGCCTCCAGCTTGTCATCACCTGTATGGTGAACATACACATGACAACCAAAAATTCGGAAGTAACCAAGATACACTGCTTTACCTCTCCACTTTTCCTCTTGAATCTTCCCATCTATGGCTGAGCACGGAATTCGATTTATGATATGCGCCACAGTTGATAATGCCTCAGCCCAAAAGCCTCTAGACAAGCCCGCCGTCACTCTCAAGCAACGAGCCTTCTCCAGTAGTGTCCTGTTCATCCTTTCTGCAACCCCATTTGGATTACGGATCGTTGGGTGTAGTGAAATGTTCCTGGATGCCATGTTGTCTATATAAATCGAGGAACTCCCTAGAGACAAATTCACCGCCATTATCAGATCTCAGCACCTTCAACCTAGAACTAGATTGGTTCTCAACAAGCGCTTTCCAGTCTTTGAACTTCTCAAAACTTTCTGATTTGGCCTTCATCACATACACCCATACTTTGCGAGAAAAGTTTTCAATGAAAGAGATAAAATACTTTGCTCCTCCAAGAGAAGGAGTAGCAATCGGACCCCAAACATCTGTATGCACGTACTCAAGTACTCGCTTCGATCTATGGAGTCCAACTCCAAAAGATACTTTAGTTTTCTTGCCTAACACACACTCTTGACAAAAGTCCGTCTTGTCGAAGCTTTCTCCTTTGATCATCTTCCGTCTTCGAAGTAACTCTAAGCTCTTCTCTGAAATATGACCCAACCTGAGATGCCAAAGCTTTGTGGCATCCAATGCACGAGAACCATCTACTCCAACATACTACTCTCCAAGAACTGTGGTTGCTTTCAACAAATACAGATTTCGGAACACATCTCCTTTCATAAGAACTAGTGCACCTCTCGAAACCTTAAGACTATCATTCTCGATAGTTACCTTGCATCCCAAAAATGCCAATTGTCATAAAGAAATTACGGACTTCCGAAGGCCTGGAACATACCGGACACCTGTCAAAGTGCATATCACTCCGTCAAGCATCCCGATCCTTACTGTACCTTCACCCATTACTTTACAGCTAGCATCATTACCCATAAGAATAGAGCTTCCCTTTAATCCAACGAAAGAATTGAAGTAATCCTTATTAGGCGTTATATGAAAGAACTCCCTCGAGTCTAGTACCCAATGGTCTGAGACATCCGATACTGTTGCAGACAACACATCGTCAAATACAGACTTCTCCACCGCAAATGATAACGATCCATCTTCTTCCTTCTTCTTCAGATCTGGACAATCCTTTTTCCAATGACCAGGTTTCTTGCAGATAAAGCGCTTCCTATCCTTAGACTTTACTCTCCTGCCATTACCGGGCTTCCTGGACTTGGAATGCCCTCTAGAGTGCCAATACTTCTTATCATCTCTACCTATTTCAACAAATAAGCCATGACTACTACTTCCACCTCTACTTCCTTCACTTATCTCCTTCATCTGATCTCTCAAGCCCTCAGATAGAAGGCCCGACTTCACATCTTCCACTGTCAATGTGTCTCTAGTGAAGACAAGGCTGTTAGCGAAACCTGTATAACGCTCCAAAAGAGAACACAAAAGAATCATTGCCATTTGCTCCTCATCCGTCTTCAAGTCAACAATCTTCATCTTCATCACGAGATCATCAAAGAAATTAAGATGTTCCTTCACTGAAGTACCCTCTCTCATCCGCATGGTGAAAAATTTCTTCAGCAATATCAGACGGTTAGTCAGAGATTTCTTCAAGTAGAGATTTTCCAGCTTGGTCCAAATGCCCCTAGCAGTAGTCTCACTGCTAATCTCTGAGATGACATTCTCTCCCATAGCTAGTTGTAAAGTAGTAAACGCCCATTCCTCCATCTCCTTCCTTTCGGCGACTGAGATGTCAGCCGTCAACTCCTCAGGTGCAAACACTACCTGATGGACTTCATTCCTCATTAGAACAGCCTTCATCCTCCATTGCCACTTCTCAAATTCTTTATCCCCATTCCATTTCTCAATTGCCAACTAAGATCCTGATGTGATATACATCCCTCTTGTATAGGGTCTTGTAACAACTGGAGTCGCTTCATCTTCTGCCATAGCGTTTAACACTCCTCAATCAACCTTGCAGCTCTAATACCAGACTATTGGGGAAAATCCCTTTAGATGATCAGTCTAAAGGAATAAAAAACCCAACGTAGCGGAAAACAACTGGATCGTGATTGTAGTGAGATGAAACAGATATAGATAAACACCAGTACAGACAGTCACAGATCTATGCAATGCAGAAGAATAAATAACACTAGTATTTATAGTGGTTCCACTATCGCAAGGCAGTGTACGTCCACTTGAGGAGAGGAGATTTTATTAATCACTGAAAGATTAGAGTTACAAGATTGATTCACTTTTGGAGGCTATACATAGGAAGAATTAACAATACAGAAAAAATTCTGCAGAGTTTCAGCTCTCTAGGATGGCTGCTATTGTTGTCCAGAAGCTCCACTATTTATAGAGTGAAGAAATGAGGAGAGATAGCTGCTATATAGCAGCTCAAGGTTTTGGTACGACAAACACCAAACATGATTTGGTTCGGCATACATCACCTGGCATTTGGTTCGGCAAAGCCCAATCTGGACCAGCATGCTTTTGGTTCAAATGACAAATGAGACATTACGTTCGGCATCACTTTGGTTCGGCAAAGCACAAAGGTTAGAGCGGCACTTCACTTCAATACCGAACCACATTCATCTTCACCGCTTCAGACTTCACCGAACCACCACTTTGGTTAGGTACGCTCCTCCTCCACAAAACGAGATTACTCGTTCGACCTTCATAGCCTCAACACTGAATGAAACACCACCGCTCTATAAATATGGAGCAACAAAATCTAGAAACACCAGACAAGATTTCTCGTCCGGCACTTCCATCACCGAATCAGATTTCCACTGCTGCCCAGTCAACCACCGAACGAAGTAGCTCGTTTGGTCTCCAAGCTTCTCCGCAACACCATGGCTTCAAGGACTCCTACTTCTACATTGGCATTCTCTTCTCCGATGAAATTGGTATCACATCTAATAGGAAACACAAACATTAGATCCAGATCCAGCACAACTCCATCAGGCTTCCGACTCCAGTCTTGAATGATCCAAACTTTGGCATCGCATTCACCTTTCGAGCAATGCTGTAAGTTAGGTGACAACATCAGCACCTCAGGCAGCAACAACTCCAGACCATGGTGGTAATGACTCAGAACTGCGGTGGCTACAGCATCTAATTTACAAGGCGCGATGTTTTTATAGAAGAACATATTTTTGTTTAGAGGAGGAGACGTTTTTCTTTGTGAAGACATTTTGAGAAGGAAATGTGATTTGTTTCGGATTTAGCAAGAGAAGCGAAAACCTAGTCAAACTTATATATTTAAAAAGGGAGAATAGGAAATTCACGTTAAGCTACTCATTTTTATTTGTGTTTAGATTTCTTCTTAAGGGGAAATAACTTTTATTTTGTGTTTGTATTTTGTTTTTAAACTTCGAACTCTAGATTTATTTAGGATTAAGCTACAAAATTTGTAGTTCAATGATTTTCGACTTGGGATAAAGTCGATGTAAAGTCGCTAGGCATATAATTAGTATATTTAGGTTATTAGAAAGTACAAGTTTGTAGGTGTTATAAGCATTAGAATATATAATTTTAATGATTACTTAGGGAAACAATAGACATTAATAAGTGTGGCTGAACCTTGGTATATCTGTCTGTGAAATAGTTTAAATGTCTCATTCACCTTTTTATGGTATATTGCATGATCCTAACAAGTGGTATCAGAACATGTTGTTAGGAAAAATCCGATATCATGTCTCACTCTAGTTGTAGATAAGCGAAAGTAGGTCCATTGTTAGTCCATCCACTTTTGATGGAATAGATTTTTCAAATTGAAAATCAAAATGAAATTTTATTTAAAATCTATTAGTTTTAAATTTTGGATATTTTTGAAAAAGGCTGTGATATAGTGGATAAAATATTATTTCTCTAATGATAAATGTATGAATATTCTTATCTCTTAAATTGATAGACATGAATTTAACCATATCTCTCAATATTCATCTACACAAAAAATATAGATCACACTTGATGCAAAATATGATAAAAAGGCAACAAAAACAAGGAACTTCCCAAAGCTGATTCAATAGCATAACTGTGTCTGACGAGGTTCATAAAAAATGATTCAGACAATGATAGTAAAGACATCGATAATGATGACTCAATGGATGACGAGCTGAGTGATTTTTCATATAAAGATTTACTTCTCACGTTTCGTGAATTAACTGGTACTATTGTAGCCTTAAGCTGAATAATAACAGTTTGGAATGTGAAACATCAACACTACGTACGGAAAAGATTTTGTCTTTAATAAAAGTTTTCAATCTTGGAAATCAAATTTGGTTTTAAAGGAAAGCAAAACAGAGCCAATTTGCAAGAATAAAACTTTTATAAAATGAGCTGAAATTTTTTAAGCAGTTTATGATAGAGTTAGGTATATGATTTAGAGGCAATTCTATAACTTATTGTAAATTATTGAATCTACAATAAAATCCCATCCAAAATAAAAGGTGTTTCTTTCTATTATATACATGTCATAATGTGTTATGCTAATTAATTTGAGTATATAAATAGAAAATTCTTAAGTGATATGTCATGTGATAGTGATTACAAAGTGTTGTAATGATGGGAAATTTAGCATATTGAAATCTAACATATCATTTTAAATATTCATAGTCAAAATGTTTTGAGACAAGACATTGATATATATGTTGAGAGTAGAATACATAGCTCTCTCTGAATGTTGGGTAGTGTACTGTGTAGTTAATACACTTACCAGTTCTATAGCGGTGGATGTACAAAAAGTTATAGCGCGGATAAAGCAGAGATATAGTGGAAAATAGCGTAGGTACAAAAAGCTTCATTAAACATAGATCTAAATGTTTAATGTTAATTTATGATTCATGTAGATATAAAAAATAAGTATTTACCCTAACTTTTTCGATTTGGTTTAAAAGAGAATGAAGAATATTATGATTCATGTAGATATAGACTTGATTTGTTGACTACAATAGATTTAGAACCTATATTAAGCACCTTTGCATTAAAATAAGTCTTTACCTTAACTTTGTCGATTTGGTTTAAAAGAGAACTAGTCAAATAAACTTTTGTATATTAATGTTGCTAAAGCAAAAGCTAAAAGGCATTGATTTGGCGGGTGTAGCGGATATAGCGGGGCTTAAAGCGGATCTACTGTTCAATAACACTAAATTGAAATAGTTTAACGGTCGAAGAGCGTTACGCTATAGCGGGGATTTTGCAGGGCTTTAGCGGGGCTTTAGCTGTATAGGTAATGTATTACTCGTGGCTATTTGGGGGCACTAGTGGGTTATATACCGAAGCTATTGAATAACCATGAAATGATTCACCCGAGAGTTTTTTGTTGGTTAGTACAACTAAGGTCAAATAAAGAACCTCGAAGTGACGATATTACACAATTTTCTCGACTTGACAATACTGCTGAACTTCAATGTGGATGCTTCACTTTGATTTTAGTTAAATCGTGACATGATGTCCACCAAACGACAATAGTTGTGTATGTGTTGAAGCATTGGAAGTGAAACACTATTCAATAGAAAATTCGTCTACTCGGTTATATGAGGTTAGCATCACGGTAAACCGTAGCCAATTCAAAGTCAAAGTCTTTATCCAGAGCAGGATGGTTGATAATAATTGTTGTTATTACCAAGAACTTTGTGTTTGGACTACAAAGTTGAATACGGATGATACTGGAATTTTGTCCATGACCAAATTCCATAAGTTATAATGTGATATAGTTTTGACGAAGAGAATTAGTGTAAATATTCATTACTATCAGGTACAACTTAAAATATTCAAGTTGGATTTTATAGAAAAGATGTGTGTGCGATAAATTCAGTAAAACTATCATAATAATAGCTAAGGTGATGTGTTAACGTTAATATTTGATTTGTTCAATATTAATCCTTACTGAGTTTACGTCTTTGAGTCACACAACTATAAAAATGAATACTCCAAAATACCACGCGATTTAATTAATTTATAATTGTTGTAAATTAATTAATTGTGTGAAATATTAGTTATTATATTTAGTTGATTTGTTTGTATGCTATTAGTATTTAATAAAGGGAAAGTTATATATGTACATATCGATATACGATATCGATAAATATTTAAATTTAATTTGAAGCAATTAATTGCTAAGTGGGTTTGGAAATTGTTGAAGGCCCATATGGCCCCAAGTATGGCCAATCATGGGTGGTTAGATGAAGGGTTTTAAGTTTTTCAAAATGGTTTTGAAATGGTAAGTAAGAATGAGTAAAATAAGGAGATATTTTCTCCTGTAGTATCTCTCTTAATACCACTATCTAAACCACCTCATCTCATTTTTGCCTTCCACTTTCTTGCCTCCTCCAACTAAAAATATCATGTCCACAAAGCCAAAAAATCTCAAAGGCGAATTCAAACAAAATCAATTAAAATAAATACAACATACGATGGTGCTTCAAACTGTTGCAATTTATGGAAGTTGATTCAGTTGAATCTAAAAGTTATTCTTTATTCAAGGTGCATATTACAGGCTACATCTTTAGGTAACCTTTTAAATTTTTTTATCATATATATATACATATATATCATTTTATTGTGTAGATTAGATCTTATATCTATGCTATAATAAATTTATATGTGTTTGTGTTGCTTAATTTAATTTATATACTCTAAAAAGACATGGAAATATCATTATAATACATATATTTGTAGATTCTTTCAATGAAGATAATCCTATTGGCATTTTACTTTTCATTGATGACTAATTCTATTTTTACTTCGCTATCTTGCTTTGTTTTTCTTAGGTAAGTATGTATATAACATACATACACACATACACACGTGTATGTGTGTGTTAGACGTACATCCTTGTTTAATGTTTTTCAACTATAGTGATAATTGCAATCTGGGCTGCTCATGCTGATGGGTCGTGGATTCTTAATTGTTAGGATTGGTTACTGTTGATATTTTTATCAATCTCGGAGTTACGATAATGTGTTATGAAGAGAAAATGTCACTTGCTAATCACTAGCCTTAATGATGGAAAAATGAAGGGAAAAGAAAATTCAAACGTAAAATGTCAGAAGATATGAAGTTGTGACGACCCTAAATTTTTGACATTGGAAATCAGAATATTTAATTGATTTTAAATATCTGGAAATTAGTTTAATTTGAAATTCAAATATCAGAATGAATTTGGCAATTTAATTATTGAATTTAATTTATTGAAAGTTGGGTAAATTATTGAATCTTTAGTTTTAAGCTTGTTAAAAATAATTTAAAGGCTTGGAAAATTTACATTGACAATACTGAAGGTGATAGAACTTTTAAAATTGAATTTAAATGTGTTTTGTTCAGTTTTAAAAATATATTGGTTAAATTGATATTTAAAAATAGCCTTTCGAGGAACAGTCCCGGAATTTGACGAAACCAGTTCCATTGGATCCGTAGTATTGTATTATTATCGAATTTCAAATTTCGTAGCTTTCAGAGTTATCGTGTGATCGTACGAGATAAAAACGCCTAGACAATAATTAATCGATTTATATATATATATATATATATATATGATCAAAAATCAAATCATAGCCACCCTATGTTTTCTTTAGCCAACCTACATCTGTTAGAAGCCAACCTATCCCTCTCTGTTAAATCACGTCTCTTTTCCTTTTCATTCATTCCTTCAAATCGAAAGCCTGAGAATAAATCAATGGCCGATCAGAAATAATCCCCTTCATCTTTAATTTAAAACCCAAGGCCTGTTCATTAAAATCAAGAATCGAATTCAAATCAAAAAAATCAATGGCCAAGCAAATCAAAACCCCCTCTTTCATCTCAAATTAAAATCGGTTCACCCAGAATAACTGTGAGCTTGGCCATCGGTGCCGATCTTGGTCGACGTAGGCGATGCAGGCGAGCGATTCGAATCCCGAAAACATGGAGTGCAATAACCGTGAGGGGGGGGGGGGGGGGTTCGTCATCGAGGTGATCTCGAGTTGTGGAGGGTCGCGGCCTGCGACACAATTGGTCCGAGGTGAAGATAGCTCGATCTCGAGCTGTGGGAAGTCGCGACGTTTGTTTGGGCGAGTGTCGTCGACGATAGTGAGATCATGGCGACGATACAAGTCGAGCACGGCGATCGAAGTCGTGAGGTATTTTTCGATGTTTTTATTTATTTATATATATATATATATTGATAGAATTTTAATTTACAAAGGGGATAGCTGCAGTTTTTATATACATATGTATTTCAATTTAAATATATATATAAGCAGGCAGAGAACAGAAATTCTACTTTATCAGATTTAATGTGTGTATATCTATATATATAGATATGCAGAAAATTGTTTTTCAGTAAGGTTAAATATATGCAGATTTTTTGATTTGTGTATATATAAGAAAAATTAAGTAAATAAAATCATTGATTAATTAAACTTATCAAATAGGAAAATTAATTTGTTTGACTAATTCGAATATTAATAAAACCTTATAATGTTTATACAAGGTCAATATCTGAAAGAAAACAAGCGGGAATGGAAAATGGATTGCATGCATTGTTAAAGGTGAGATCTTCTCACTTAATTGAAAATATTGGAATTTAAAATTATTGATTGTGTGCTTGGATGATAAATTGTTGATTGTGTGATTGGATGATAAATGATTATCAGTTGTATTGAATGAGACCCTATGCGCCGCATAATAGCGGATGATATTTTATAAATCCTATATACCGCGATATTCCACCTCGAAGTGGAATGGGTATTTACTTGTTGTGCTAACATCTGTGGATGCAGGGAAACAGGTTGGAGGGATCCAACTAGATTTCTCAAATTGTATGAATTTGTTTCATATGTTGTGTGATGATTTATTGATAATCTATGAATGATTATATTGATGATTGAATTTGTTGAAGGCTATAATTTAGCCGAATGTATTTTTGGTATCGTTGGATACCAAAAATAAATAAAATTGGATTTTTGAAATTAAAGTAGGAAATTTTAAGTAAATCCCTTTTGAAAGAATTGGGTGAATTTAAAAGAAGGAATTTAAAAGCATAAAGTTGATTTTTGAAATCTTATCGAATTATTTCCAAAATATGGGAAAAGATATTAATAAATGGGTTTTGAATAATATTTTTTAAAAGTTGAAGAATTTATTGAAAATGGAATTTTAAACAATTTGGAAAGAATAAAGGGATTTATTTAAAAGGTGATAATTTTTTTTGAAATCCATTTGATAATTGATTTGGTATTGGAAAATAAATCTTTGGAAAATCAATATGAAAATTGATTTGGTGTTTGAATGAAAAATTGATTTTGTGTTGAAAATTAATTTGGAAATCGATTTGCAAATGTTTGTTATTTGGAAATATTTTTACTCTATCTACTAATTTTATTAGTTTGGACTTGAAGTTTTATATGAGATATTAGTATAATATTTTCATAACTAATATTTAAGTAAGAGTTTAAAGATAGTTTTATTTTAAAATATTTCCAAGTATATTTTGGATAAGTGATTTAAATTACTTTTAAGTATTCTGACTTGGTAGATTTCCAGTGGAAATAAATAATATCAGGAATTTTATTCCGCGAGTGAAAAGTGATTTGAAATTGGTTTTCAAAGTGATGAAGTGTGGAAAATATATATCTTGCAAAGATATTTTGAAATTTAATAATTTGGAAAAATTATTTAGATTGGATGATTTTTGTGAATATTGTTTGATAGTAAAATATCCAACTATCAGTATAAAAAACTTGGGGAAATTATTGAGGCTTGATTGTTGTGAATGTTGTTTGATAGTTAAATAACCAACTTTCAATATTTGCCTTAGAAATGGCACTTGAATTTGTTTTTAAAAACTAGCGCTCATTATTCGGTTTAGCCGGGAGAGGACCTTTGTGTCATATAACCCATTCCGAATAATGATACGACGTTATGGATCGCAATTGAAGATCGGTGTTGAAGACCGGGTGTTTGCGAGAACGATAGGATAACCTATCGAATGTCTCTGCATAGAGTTACTCCGGTATAAAGATATCCACATGTGATGGGGAGTCCGATCGGGATTGTGGATACCCGGATTTGCAAGGGCCTCTTCCTTTATTGGACGAAGTGCCTTCGATTCTGTTCAAACCCGGAACAGACTTGTATGGTCGTATGTCTGACACTACACTTTGAGATATAAAGTAGATTTCTTTCAAATACATATCTGTTGGTGGCGGAGAATTTATTCTCTTAGCTTAACACCCTTCTCTGAGACGTACGAGCTCAGAGGTTATGTAGTTGAAGGTTATCGGTGATATACTCCCAATTTGGTAGTGTGGCATGTTAAGGGCTGTTGTGTGTTGATGGTCATTTGTTGATCATTCGTGATCAAAGCATGGCTTTCGTGTAAAGCGTAGCTTTGTGGACGATACCTCATCGAACCTCACACCCCGGAAATGGTCGAAACAGAAAAAATGCGGCAAGGTTATGAGGGTCGCACCCTTTAGGGTATGTCATTCCCTTCTGGAAAAAGGTGGTATCATGGTATGGAGCCCAGATACTTTACCTATGTGGTTGCTGCAATCTCATTTACTGTGTGGTTGTGCTTTTTGATTGAGGGCCCTTGGATAAAGGTCGCAAACGACCGGGGGTGGCATACTCGAGTAGTAGTTACCTAGTTACAGAGGTAACCCGGCTTTGTGTTGGCAGAGAGCCGGGTAGGTTCTTGGGACGTCCCTCCAGAGGCGTACCAATGTGGCATAGGAAGTTCTTTAGCCTGACCATTTGTTGGAAAATCCAAAGAAACAATACGAACCTTGTACGGTTTAGTTGTATAACCTGCCATGCAGCGTGGCGGTAACCTGCCAGAAAACATGGTAGCTATAGTAGGCATACAATAATGGTTGTATGCTGGCTAAGATTAATATTATACTTTCGAAATTTTTTCCACTCTAGGCATTAATGATAATATTAAAAAGATTTTGTGTATCAAGCATGTTTGACTATCACAAGGAGAAATCTCCTCCAATTCTGCGTTTGCATTGTGTGTGGCGGGAGGCCTTATGGTAGTTTCATTTTCCAAAAGCATTGCGGATTTCTTTTTAATACCAATAACTGTTTTTAAGATCTCACACCAGTCCCATGATAGACCTGGAGTTTATTGTTCCTTTTCTAAACTCTAGGTGCCCATAATTTTCCACACGGGCAGCCTAGAATCAGGTTATCAATTGGATCTGGATGGATTGCTGTGGAGATCTGGAGGCGAGCTGGATGGCGAGACGTATCACTTATACTAGTATTATTCCGCTGTGTATTATGTTATGTGGACAAGTTTATATAATTGTCCAGTGATGTGTGTAGTTGTTGTAAACTCTGATGATGTATTGTATAAACTGATATAGTTCTTTGTTATAAAGATTATTCATTCATCTATTATATTGTTCCGCTGCGAATGTGAGATTCTGATATTGTTTCTGTTTCTTTTTCTTTCTTTCTTCTTCTATCTCTTTCTTTCTTTAACCCTAACAATTCGGTTTTCCGGCATTCGGTAGTTCGTCAGTTGATATAGTGGTTGTATTGATGTCGACTTTTGGGCGTCGAAAAATCGGGTCGTTACAAAGTGGTATCAGAGCAATTGGTTAAGCGACAACCTTGGCTCTGTTGGGTGTTACTCATTAGAGATAGAGTCAGTAGTACTCTAGAATGAGTGTGAGTGTAATAATAGATATGAGCGCGTATTTGTTAGTGAATACAAAAATTTGTTTTATATTGTGTTGACTTATCGGTTAATTGTTTATAGATTCTAGTCGGTGCGGTTTGGCCAACTGTAATCGATAGGGGTTTCTAAACTCTTAAACAAGATAAACTGACACAGTATTGTTTTAAATAGGATAAATGAAATAATTTTACCCAAAACTAATTTTGTATAGAAAAGAAATCATTTTCCGTAAATTATATAGTATATGGATGCTTGGTTGTTAGAAAGAGATAATATTGAATTATTATCATTGTTATATGGAAACGGAATAAGAAATAATGGTATAACCAAAGATTTGGAGATAAATTCATTTAACAAATGAAATTTATAAATATGAATTGAAAGGATAAGGAAATAAAGTTCATATACGAATGAGATTTGTAAATGTAAATTGTAAATGTGATTTATAATTTGAAATAGAATTCCAAAAAAATATTTGAAAATAAATTCATTAATGGAATGAAGTTTATAAATGAGTTCTATAAATTAAAATAAAAAGCCAGAGAAAGTTTTGCAATACGGATTAAAGGATTTGGATTGGAATTTCAAAGGATTAAATTTCCTAATTTGAAAATGATTTCCGGAAGTCTGGAAAATAATTATTTGAGAAGTATTTTTGAGTTGGATATGAAATCTGGTGGGGTTTGAAATTTAAAAATATTTGGGAAAATATTTTGAAGGGACATAATTAATTTCAAAGTTAGTTTTGAAATGTGAGTAATTATTAAAAAGACTCTAGAATTTCTTTAAAATGTTATGGAATGTAAATAAGTTTGATAACTTATAAAAATATTTGAAATTTGATTGGAATAAGGTTCAAATTGAAAAGGAATGAATTTGTGAATGAACAAATGAGGTTACATTTGTAAATAATGGATTGGATGTTGAATTAGTTAAATTAAAGTTGAGTTGTGAGCTAAATTTGGAAATGGTTTGAATTTGCATATAAATTCAAGTAAGTAGAAAAAAATAAATTGAAATTTCCTTGATAAAGATAAAGTAAATTCAGGATGAATTGAATATGGAAATTTGAAATTTAAAAAGGATAAGTGAATATACTAATTGAATTAAATTAGTAGATGGAATTGATTTGATAAATGAAAAAATCAAATCAAAGATTTAAATTAGAAATTGTTTACAAGGAAAATGAACATGAGTTTTGAGTTGAAATGACTTAAGAAATATTTGGACAAAAAGCGTTGTTGTCGAGTTTTGTGAAATGGTTTTGGATGAAATTTGTTTGGATTAATGAAATAAACCGAATGTGAATATGGAATGCAAATTGAATTGAATGGAATCAATTGGAAATGAAATGGAATTAAAATAAATTGAGTTGGTATCAATTTAAATTAGTTATAAACTAGAATGGATATTCTATTAAGTGAATATCGTTGAATTTGCATATAAATGGTTGTCGTTGACGCAAACGAGGTTATATAAAATTCTATGAGTTATTAAAAGAAAATAAAATTGATTTTTGAATCAATTGAAATGGATATGAATTCATTTCTCTTAAAAATGAATTGAATGTAAGGAACTGCATTGTAAATCACTTGAATTGAATAGAAATTGTATGTGAATTAGATGAAAGCGATTAAATTTGTATTGAAACTTGATATATTGCTAATGGAAATAATTTTGAGTGTATTGTTTACGAAAACTACTTGTTTGTTATTGAAAATGAGTAAAATGTTAATCGATTTCCTATATATGTCACTTACGTGTTTAAATTGAGTAAGTACAGGTACATGGTGGGCCGTTTGGCTGCATTTGGTTGCGCAAAAATGCTTAAAAATAACCGCTTTGCTTAAAATGCTAATAAAGGTACGCCTACGCAATACAAAGTTAGGAAATATGAACTGATTTTGTTTTCCGACCGTGTGGGTCGATGTATATATATTTATATCTCTTGTCAAATTGCAAAAGCTCCTCTGTACAAGGGAGACTCTGTCAAAAATTTTCGAAAATTTTGGGAGTTAGAAAAATTTTTGAAAAATTTGGAAAATTTTTGTTAACGGAAAATTGATTTTCAAATTGTAATGGAAACATAGGAATTGAACTAGAAAAGGGAAAACTATTGTTTTGGTCGAAGTTAAAAGTTTTGGAAAAAAGTAAATATCGAGTTTTCAGTAAGTGGATTTTTGGTTTTTGAAGATAATTTAAATTGCTCGACAATAAGGTATGTATTTAAATTTCAGTATGAAAATTTGATCCTATCTGGTCTAGCCGCTTGGCTTTTCTTTTTCTTTTTGAAATCTGGAGGTCCGTAGGGACATTTTGTAGTCGTACTGAGCTAGCCGCGCAAAGGAGACGCTGGCGAAATTTTTCGAAAATTTAGAGAGTTAGAAAATTTTTGAGAAATTTTGGATAATTTAAAATTTGAATTTAAATCTAAATTTGAATTGTGAAGTAAAATAAAGTTGCTTGAAACTATGAAAATGTTTGGAAAATTAATAAGGATGATAGTGTGGTTATGAAAAGAAGATTGGTTTGAGAATTTGATAAAACTGTTTGGTTTTGGGAAAATGATAAACAGGTTGAGGATCATTCTTCTTAACCTGTAATTTCGGGACGAAATTCTTTTAAGGGGGGAAGAATGTGACGACCCTGAATTTTAGACATTGGAAATTAGAATATTTAATTGATTTTAAATATCTGGAAGTTAGTTTAATTTGAAATTCAAATATCAGAATGAATTTGGCAATTTAATTATTGAATTTAATTTATTGAAAGTTGGGTAAATTATTAAATCTTCAGTTTTAAGCCTGTTAAAAATAACTTGAAGGCTTGGAAAATTTACATTTACAATACTGAAGGTGATAGAACTTTTAAAATTGAATTTAAATGTGTTTTGTTTAGTTTTAAAAATATATTAGTTAAATTGATATTTAAAAATAGCCTTCCGAGGCACAGTCCCGGAATTTGACGAAACCAGTTCCATTGGATCCATAGTATTGAATTATTATCGAATTTCAAATTTTGTAGCTTTCGGACTTATCGTGTGATCGTACGAGATAGAACGCCTAGACAATAATTAATCGATTTATATATATATATATGATCAAAAATCAAATCACAGCCACCCTATGTTTTCTTTAGCCAACCTACATCTTTTAGAAGCCGACCTATCCCTCTCTGTTAAATCACGTCTCTTTTCCTTTTCATTCATTCCTTCAAATCGAAAGCCTGAGAATAAATCAATGGCCGATCGGAAATAATCCCCTTCATCTTCAATTTAAAACCCAAGGCCTATTCATTAAAATCAAGAATCGAATTCAAATCAAATAAATCAATGGCCGAGCAAATTGAAACCCCCTCTTTCATCTCAAATTAAAATCGATTCACCCAGAATAACCGTGAGCTTGGCCATCGGTGCAGATCTTGGTCGACGTAGGCGATGCAGGCGAGCGATTCGAATCGCGAAAACATTAAGTGCAATAACTGTGAGGGGGGTTCGCCATCGAGGTGATCTCGAGTTGTGGAGGGTCGCGGCCTGCGACACATTTGGTCCGAGGTGAAGATAGCTCGATCTCGAGCTGTGGAAAGTCGCGACGTTTGTTTGGGCGAGTGTCGTCGACGACAGTGAGATCATGGCGACGATGCAAGTCGAGCACGGCGATCGAAGTCGTGAGGTATTTTCCGATGTTTATATATATATATATTGATAGAATTTTAATTACAGAGGGGATAGCTGCAGTTTTTATATACATATGTATTTCAATTTAAATATATATATAAGCAGGCAGAGAACAGAAATTCTACTTTATTGGATTTAATGTGTGTATATCTATATATATAGATATGTAGAAAATTGTTTTTCAGTAAGGTTAAATATATGCAGATTTTTTGATTCGTGTATATATAAGAAAAATTAAATAAATAAAATCATTGGTTAATTAAACTTATCAAATAGGAAAATTAATTTGTTCGACTAATTCGAATATTAATAAAACCTTATAATGTTTATACAAGGTCAATATCTGAAAGCAAACAAGCGGGAATGGAAAATGGATTGCATGCATTGTTAAAGGTGAGATCTTCTCACTTAATTGAAAATATTGGAATTTAAAATTATTGATTATGTGCTTGGATGATAAATTGTTGATTGTGTGCTTGGATGATAAATGATTATCAGTTGTATTGAATAAGACCCTATGCGCCGCATAATAGCGAATGATATTTTATAAATCCCATATACCGCGATATTCCACCTCGAAGTGGAATGGGTATTTAATTGTTGTGCTAACATCGGTGGATGCAGGGAAACAGGTTGGAGGGATCCAACTAGATTTCTCAAATTGTATGAATTTGTTTCATATGTTGTGTGATGATTTATTGATAATCTGTGAATGATTATATTGATGATTGAATTTGTTGAAGGCTATAATTTAGCCGAATGTATTTTTGGTATCGTTGGATACCAGAAATAAATAAAATTGGATTTTTGAAATTAAAGTAGGAAATTTTAAGTAAATCCTTTTTGAAAGAATTGGGTGAATTTAAAAGAAGGAATTTAAAAGCATAAAGTTGATTTTTGAAATCTTATCGAATTATTTCCAAAATATGGGAAAAGATATTAATAAATGGGTTTTGAATAATATTGTTTAAAAGTTGAAGAATTTATTGAAAATGGAATTTTAGACAATTTGGAAAGAATAAAGGGATTTATTTAAAAGGTGATAAATTTTTTTGAAATCCATTTGATAATTGATTTGGTATTGGAAAATCAATCTTTGGAAAATCAATATGAAAATTGATTTGGTGTTTGAATGAAAAATTGATTTTGTGTTGAAAATTAATTTGGAAATCGATTTGCAAATGTTTGTTATTTGGAAATATTTATACTCTATCTACTAATTTTATTAGTTTGGACTTGAAGTTTTATATGAGATATTAGTATAATATTTTCGTAACTAATATTTAAGTAAGAGTTTAAAGATAGTTTTATTTTAAAATATTTCCTAGTATATTTTGGATAAGTGATTTAAATTACCTTTAAATATTCGGACTTGGCAGATTTCCGGTGGAAATAAATAATATCGGGAATTTTATTCCACGAGTGAAAAGTGATTTGAAATTGGTTTTCAAAGTGATGAAGTGTGGAAAATATATATCTTGCAAAGATATTTTGAAATTTAATAATTTGGAAAAATTATTTTGATTGGATGATTATTGTGAATATTGTTTGATAGTAAAATATCCAACTATCAGTATAAACAATTTGGGGAAATTATTGAGGCTTGATTGTTGTGAATGTTGTTTGATAGTTAAATAACCAACTTTCAATATTTTCCTTAGAAATGGCACTTGAATTTGTTTTTAAAAACAAGCGCTCCTTATTCGGTTTAGCCGGGAGAGGACCTTTGTGTCATATAACCCATTCCGAATAATGATACGACGTTATGGATCGCAATTGAAGGCCGGTGTTGAAGACCGGGTGTTTGCGAGAACGATAGGATAACCTATCGAATGTCTCTGCACTGAGTTACTCTGGTATAAAGATCTCCACATGTGATGGGGAGTCCGATCGGGATTGTGGGTACCCGGATTTGCAAGGGCCTCTTCCTTTATTGGACGAAGTGTCTTCGATTCTGTTCGAACCCGGAACAGACTTGTATGGTCGTATGTCTGACACTACACTTTGAGATATAAAGTAGATTTCTTTCAAATACATATCTGTTGGTGGCGGAGAATTTATTCTCTTAGCTTAACACCCTTCTCTGAGACGTACGAGCTCAAAGGTTATGTAGTTGAAGGTTATCGGTGATATACTCCCAATTTGGTAGTGTGGCATGCTAAGTGCTGCTGTGTGTTGATGGTCATTTGTTGATCATTCGTGATCAAAGCATGGCTTTCGTGTAAAGCGTAGCTTTGTGGACGAGACCTCATCGAACCTCACACCCCGAAAATGGTCGAAACAGGAAAAATGCGGCAATGTTATAAGGGTCGCACCCTTTAGGGTATGTCATTCCCTTCTGGAAAAAGGTGGTATCATGGTATGGAGCCCAGATACTTTACCTATGTTGTTGCTGCAATCTCATTTACTGTGTGGTTGTGCTTTGTGATTGAGGGCCCTCGGATAAAGGTCGCAAACGACCGGGGGGTGGCATACTCGAGTAGTAGTTTCCTAGTTACAGAGGTAACCCGGCCTTGTGTTGGCAGAGAGCCGGGTAGGTTCTCGGGACGTCCCTCCAGAGGCGTACCTATGTGGCATATGAAGTTTCTTAGCCTGACCATTTGTTCGAAAATCCAAAGAAACAATACGAACCTTGTACGGTTTAGTTGTATAACCTGCCATGCAGCGTGGCGGTAACCTGCCACAAAACATGGTAGCTATAGTAGGCATACAGTAATGCTTATATGCTGGCTAAGATTAATATTATACTTTCGAAATGTTTTCCACACTAGGCACTAATGATAATATTAAAAAGATTTTGCGTATCAAGCATGTTTGACTATCATAAGGAGAAATCTCCTCCAATTCTGCATTTGCATTGTGTGTGGCGGGAGGCCTTATGGTAGTTTCATTTTCCAAAAGCATTGCGGATTTCTTTTTAATACCAATAACTGTTTTTAAGATCTCACACCAGTCCCATGACTGACCTGGAGTTTATTGTTCCCTTTCTAAACTCTAGGTGCCCATAATTTTCCTCACGGGCAGCCTAGAATCAGGTTATCAATTGGATCTGGATGGATTGCTGTGGAGATCTGGAGGCGAGCTGGATGGCGAGACGTATCACTTATACTAGTATTATTCCGCTGTGTATTATGTTATGTGGACAAGTTTATATAACTGTCCAATGATGTGTGTAGTTGTTGTAAACTGTGATGATGTATTCTATAAACTGATATAGTTCTTTGTTATAAAGATTATTCATTCATCTATTATATTATTCCACTGCGAATGTAAGATTCTGATATTGTTTCTGTTTCTTTTTCTTTCTTTCTTCTTCTATCTCTTTCTTTCTTTAACCCTAACAATTCGGTTATCAGCATTCGGTAGTTCGTCAGTTGATACAGTGGTTGTATTGATGTCGACTTTCGGGCGTCAAAAAATCGGGTCGTTACAGAAGTGGTTCAGCCAAGCTGTTTACATCGACTGTGATGTTCACTTACTATACGACTCTCCAAGTTACAAGGAATAACAAGAAAATAATAAGAGAAGATGATATGCCAAAGAATAATGAAACAGCTAATCTTAGAGAGTTTGAGTGGAGTTCCAACCCGAGGTCCCTTCCACCGAGACCCAATCAATCACGGGCTCCCTCCATTGAGGGCCCAACCACCTTAGGGTTCTCTCTACCAGGGGTCCAAATCACCTTGGGTCCCCTCTACTGGGGTCCTAATCCACCTTTTGGAAGTTTCCATGCATGAGGTTCTTATAGCAATTGACTGATGTTTGGACGACTAAGATCACACCACTAAAAAAGCATGAAGTGCGCTTAGCCATTGATCTTGTCGAATGGATTTGATGAAGGACAACAGGCAAAAAAAGGAGTGTGTGGCTGGGATGAAAGCCAATAGGATTGTACCAAGAGTGTGCTCTACCATGCTTTGTAATAAATGCTCGTGTACTTGCGGTATGCTTATAGGAAACGAAACATTCTTCTTATCATAAATAGTAATTTGGAGGTACCTATTACCGCTTTTCTCCCGCATTCCTAGTTGATAGGACAGGCCGAGCTAATCTGCTGATACCATAAGGAGGATGAGGGACCAGTGAGAGCCAAGGGCATGCCCAGTCGGGTGTAAAGAGACAGAGTACAGGTTGCAAGTGGCGGTATCGAAGCTGGATCAATGATAGGCCACCCTTGAGACAGTCTCAAACCATGTCGATTGGGAGATAGCTAAGGGAGAGATGTTTGAACAAGCGGGCTGGTCTGTTGCCGGATTGCGATCGGGCTAGAGAAATTCAGTCGGCCAATGGGAGATGGGTCGCTGGGCTTGCACCTTGCATTGATAGGCGAGCTGGTCATTAGGGTTGCTGTACTGGAAGGCTTCGCTAGTAGAATTTTTGATGCGCAATTGAGCAGAGGAGCAAACACGGGCCTAGACTGAATTTGAGCTATCATCATACACGAGAATATCGATTGACCTATTCTCCACCGTGGCTGGCTTATGAGCTGACTTGGACCCGATCGTCCTGGACTGGACCGGGTTAGGCAAAGACACCTTGATTAGTGTGCCTTCTTACTTACGAAAAATTTGAGTAACATGATGCCCTCTAAGTCTATGCCCATGAGCAGACGCATGCATATAAAATCTCGAAGTCTCCATCGATTGATAGTTTTGCCATGCAAATAATGCGTCGTCAACATGGCACTGCACCATTGCCTACGGCTGTTGTGCTTCTCAAGACGTTGTATGGATGTATCGTTTTGCCTATGCATGTGGTATGGAATAACACTTATCACTCTTGAACGGTTAAGATCCTTTATGCCTTTTTGATCATAACGGCCGCGATTAAAAGGAGAAGTGTATAAATACCTCACTTTTCTTCCCCTTTGAATCCATGGTGCCACCAACGTGTAATTTCTCTAGCAAACTCGAACTTTGCACGATTTTTATCAAACTTCACCTTCCTCTTCCTCTTTCATTTCTCTTGAGTGCTATGGTTTTTATCAAATTGTTTGGGATAGCCAACTCTTTGAGTGCCAAACTGTGTTTGTCGATTGCAGTTGGGACTGCTTGCTTGTATTTCTACTTCTTGAGATGGATCTTGTCCTTATCTTAAACCTATGCTTTCACTCTCTAGTGATCTCCCCAATGGTGATTGCTCATTGTCTCAGGCTAATGATCTAGCTGAGGCCGCAGGGCTTCGTAGATGGAGACACCTCAATTTTGCTTAACAAGTTCTTGATCGCTTGAAGTGCTGGGGGGAATACCACTGGGCCTACCAGAAAAATTCTGGGCAATGATAAGAGCGCAGGCTGGTTGGCCTTGAAGACTGTTTTTAACGTACGTCTTCTTCCCGTCCTCCTTTTCTTCTTTTCAACTAATTATCGACCAAAAATATTCGTAAGTCTATCGGGGTAGGTTTTGCCACCGCATTCTTTTGAACTGAATAAAAACATATATTTTGTTGAAAACTTGTCTTTGAAACTAATTGTCTTTGATTGTTTGTCTACGACTAATAGGGTAGCATATCTTGGATAGCCAGGAAAGTCCCTTGCACTAGGTTGACCAATCTATTTTTGATCGATAGGCTGGGCCAGTCAACAGATTCGGAAGCGAGGAGCGACCGAGCAACCTGATTGTTCGTCAAGTGCCGAGGTTGGCATATGACAGTTGAGCTTTAATGTGTTGCTCTATTGATGGTAGTCCAACACTGATCTGAGCATTGAGTGGCTCAAGGTCCTCCCGGGCAACACACGGTTAGGTGAAGTTCTTGCATTATTTTCAAAAAATGTTCTCTGTTTAGGCATCCTAAATAGACCCGCAGTTCCGTACCCCTTGAGTCGATACTATTCTCCAACATAAAAACTCAAAGTGAGCGGAAATACGGACCATCAGGGTTAAAGAAGAAGGAGGTAGAAGAAGAAGAAACAAAATAACATCAGAATCTAACCATCGCAGCGGAATAAAATATAATAGATATTAACTGATCTTTACACAAAGGAAAAATGTATCTGTTTATACATTACATCATCAGAGTATAATACAATCAGAATCAAATACTGGTCAGTTATATTAACTTGACCCATAACAGAATACACAGTACACAATACAGCGAAATATACATCATATACGTGTGATACGTCTCGCCATCCAGCTCGTCTCCTGAGCTCCACAGCATCTTATCCTGTATACTATAATACTCGGTCTGACCCGAGCATTATAATAAAATAACACCCGAGTCAGTCTGGAAAACCAGCGTGAGAAAACACACTCAATTGGATTATTAAAGTTTTCCAAACCCTTTGAAATCAAAAGCATCTCGTAAGACCACGCCACAAATAAACATGTCGGGTTTTTCTCTTACGATAGCTAAAACACTTTTATCAAAATCCTCTGATATTATAATAGTGTCTATATACAAATACTTATTCAAATAGCGGAAATTGTTACATCTATTAAATTCCAGCTAATAGGTATACAAACAAAACCGTAAAGGCACGTAAGGAGAATGGATTTCCAACTAATGACTAGGCACTAGGGTACCACCAGTCACAGTACCTGGTCTAGATCAGCGTACCGAGGACCACGCCCGATCCTCTGCAACACAAGGCTGGAACTACCCCTTACTGGATAATTCCGAGTAAGATCACCCCACGGTTGGGATCAGCAACCACACCACTAAGCCGAATATAAAAAAGGACATCTAGACAGGGATGACCTCACCCTAATGGGTGCTACCCACATAGCCTTGCTGCATAACCCCTGATTTTCAGTCATTCCCGGTTGATGAGGCTAGAGGCTAAGCGTTACCTTTTAGAACGTTTCACTTAGAATGCCCATTGTCCACCTGACGATGTTCCGAAAGCATTCATCCATACAAGTCCGTCCCGGGTTCGAACGGAACGGAAGGCACTATACCTACTACATCCATTTTGGAATCACCCACAGGATTAGTAGTGACTAGCCCTTGCACTTCAATGCTCCATCTTCGATTCCCAACTCGTTTCCCCCACGAAACGTACAAACCGGATCGAAGTGGTTTTCGAGAAATTAATCCCGATCCCGGTCTCTTCGCTAACGATCAGCGCATTGGCCAATATTGATAGTCGGTGATTAACTATCAATTAACATTCACAAACATCCATCAAACAATAAATAAAAATTTCCAAATTATTTATTTTCCTCAAAATATCTTTACACGATATATTTCCCATTTTCAACCCTTTTGAAAACAGTTTTCAAACCACACTCTTCTCATGGAATAAATTCCCAAATATTTGTTTCCACTGAAAACACCAAGCACCAAAAACACCAAGCACCAAAAACTTTAGATTTTTAAAATAATATAATACAATATTATAAAATATACTTTAACATTTAAATTGAAAACTACTTAATACTTTACTAAAAATATATACTTTAGGGATATTTTAAATGAGTCTACTTTATAAAATATAAAGCTAGATTTTCTATTTTCGAAACAAATACCAAGTCACCTTTAAATAATTACTACAATAATAGATTTGAAAAATACTTACTTTAGAATTTAAGCATTAAGAAATAATAAATTTTCTAAAACATGCTTTTTAAAACAACATTAAAACTTTTAACTTATATTTTAAAAATTTGCTTTGAAAACGTACTTGGCTATCCAGGGAAATACTCTTTTCTTCCCCATCTTTTAAAAATAAACCACTATTTATTTTTAAACAATCTTACCCATTTCCTTTAATAAATTCCCATCGTGAATATATTCCTCCAATATCCACTGATATATTCCTTCACTTTTATAAACCCAGTTTATAAATCCGAAGTCTCATTTCTCTTTTAAAAATCCTATTTTAAACTCTTAAATCAATTCCCAAATTGATTTCCAATTTACTTCACTTTTAAATAAATTTCCTTACTTACTCCATTTATTTCAAAATCCATTAACTTTAAATTTCATTTCTTTATTATGATTTAAAAATCTCTTTTAACTGAGAATACCAATTCAGATTTCCCAAATTCCTTTCTTATCCTTTTTTTAAATAAATTTAACCCTTAAATTTTAAAATAAATTCTTTATTTCTTTAAATAGTGCCACTTAAGTTTTAAAAATTCACTATTTCTCTGTTTATCAAAAATTCTTTTTTTTCCATACTCGGAATTAATTTATAAGAATTCAAAATCACTTTTATCCTTTCCCCAATACATTCTTAAATTTATTCAAATTCTCTAGAATTATTTTACTTAAAAGTTCTCTTTTTTTTTCAAAAATCCAATTTTATAGATTTCGATAACTCAGAATACTGAAATATATTAAATCAACCATAGCATCCAATATTCCAATTATCAATAAAATTCATCATAGGATATCAAATAATCATAATAGAGAATAATAAACAATCTAAATAAATTTTGAGGAATCCAATTGCATTCCTCCAACCTGTTTCCCTGCATCCACAGATGTTAGTACAATATAATAATACCAATTCCACTTCGAGGTTGAATATCGCGGTATATAGGTTTAATAAAATATCATCCGCTATTATGCGGCGCATAGGGTCTCATCCGCTATATAATGTGGGAAATCAATCACTCCAATATATACTATATACTACTATATAATATACCACATCCAATCAATTTCAATCATTCAGCCAAATATTTAAATTTAACCATTTAAATTTAAATTGAACCCAGATGAGTGAGATTAACTCACCTATGATTTCTAATTTGTAATCCATTCCAACCCATTTTCATTCCAACTTGTTTCTCGATTTTTGACCTTGTATAAATATTTATACAGTTTATTAATATTTGAATTAATCGAAAAATCAATTTCCTTTTAATTACTTGACTAACCAATAATTTAATTAAAACTAATTTTCCTTTTAAATAAATTATCTCTAGTAACTAAATAGCTAAATAAGCTTATTAAATAACTTAATTACCCTAAATACATATTTTTACTGTTTGCCTATATATATATATATAAATTGGAATATGTATGTATGTATGTATGTTTATATTTATTTTTATATGCTTCTCTGTAAATATACATATATATTTAAAACTAAAAGGAAAAGTAAAACTGCAGCTATACCTCACAGTAATAAATTTTTCTTCCTCTTATATATATATATATTTTCTGACTAAAAAAAGATTTCTGTTTCCAACCTTCTATAATTAAATTTCTTTCATCTATATATATATATATATGTATTTATTAAATCAAAATTGAAGATGAAGAATAAAAATAAACTGCAGAATCGATTAATACCTTGGCCTTGAAATCCACCATTACTGACTCCAACCATCAACAGTCTGCCTTCGCCCACATGAATTGAACGAACCGCCTCTACAACATCGCCAGCTGCGGCGCCTCCATCGAATGTTGCGTGCGCACCCCATCGCGACACTCTCCACATCGAACGCCACTCCTCGCGATACAACCTCCGCCTTCGACGTCGTCGACCCCCTTATCCGCCTTGCGTGCGCACTGCTTCTTCAAGGCGCGACTTCCCCGCAGCCGCCTCACTCCAGATCGCGACACCCTAGATCAACGAACTCGAACCCAAGTCGACGCGTCCCGACCGGCGCGACAGACTTCGACCGGCCTCGTCCACTCGCGACTCGATCGCGATTTCGTTCCGCTCCCTCTTTCATTTTTTTACAACGAACTCGAATCGAATTCGTATTAGAGGAAAAAGGGGTTTTTGGGGAGGAACGGTTTTTGAACTGGAAGGAGTATATCAAAAACTGCGAGTGTTAGTTCGGCCATTGATTGATTTTTTTCTTTCGGAATGTTTTAACTAAGGAAAAGGATAAGGTCGCGTGTTTAAGGTGGGAACGGGGGACAAAATCTGATGTTGGCGTGCCTGCAACCCTATGCAACAATAGCTACAGTGGTTTGAAGGCAAAAAGTTATGACGTGAAAGAAATACTGCTAACAATTGACCAATATATATATATATATTAAATTAAATTCAAATTCAAATTGCCTCGATAAATGCAACTCAAAATCTTGACCTCCTATCGAGGCATGCCGCTATGCGTTCATAATGTTATAACCCTATTCCAAACGCAATGGAAAAGGTTTCGAGTCCTAATTCGATCGTATGGAGAAGATAGCTTTTTAGACCCAGTTATTATATTGAATTTCCGATATAGATTTCGGCACGTTTATATATCGTACGCTCACACAACAACTCCAATCACTATGAAATTTGAAATCCGATAATAATACAATATTACGGATCCAATGGAACTAGTTTCATCAAAATCCGAGACTGTGCCTCGGAAGGCTATTTTTAAATATCAATTTAAACGATAAAATTTCAAAATTTAACAAAACACCTTCAAATTCAATATCAACACTTTTACTATCTTCAGTACTATCAATTTTAATTTTCTAAGCCTTTAAAATATTTTTAACAAGCTTAAAATTTCGGATTCAACCATTTACCCAATTTCCAATTATTTAATTAAACAATTAAATCACTCAATAAATAGTGGCATTTGAAATTCATGTTAGAAATTAACATTTAAATATTTAAAATCAATTAAATATTCCAATTTCAAACATCCAAAAATTACGGGTCGTCACATTCCTCCCCCCTTAAAAGAATTTCGTCCCCGAAATTGCTAGTTAAGAGGAATGATCCATAACCCATTAACTATTTCCTCAACCCAAATAGTTTTTAACAACTTGCCAACAAATCTTTTTATCAAAGACACACTAATCCTCTTTCTAACTTTTCAAACTTATCCATAAGTTCCAAACAATATTACTTACTTAACAATTCAAATTTAAATTTAAAACCAAATTTTGAATTATCAAAATTTTTCCAAATTTTTTTCTAACTTCCTAAATTTTCGAAATTTTTTGCCAGCGTCTCCTTTGCGCGGCTAGCTCGGTACAACTACAAAATGCCTCTACGGGCCCCCAGATTTCAAAAGAAAACAAAAACCAAGTGGCTAGACAAGAAAATCATCAAATTTCATATGCCAATTTAAAATACATACCTTTCTGTCGGACCATACAAATCCATCTTATGAAATAAAAAAAAAATCAATTTTCTTTCGCCTTTAAACCACATGTATATCCTACTTAACAATAATGTCCACTCACAGAATTCAAAGTCATTCTATACATTTCTTTTCAAAAGTTTCAATATCTATTTCATTCAAGTCCGTACGATGCACATATATCATCCGTACGCAAAACTAAATCTGATCGCTCACTCGATCACACAATTTCACTTTCGAACTAGTATTGTTCACCCAACTTTCTAGTGCGGACTCAGATCTGGTTTCTTGATCAAAAACCGTCATTCTCCTTGCATAGCCACAACTATGATAGAGAAATTTCAAAATCAATCAAATTCCATATCCAGGGTTCGCCGTCGAAAATCGAGTGAAAAATCCCAACTCTGACCGATATAACTATCTCGAAATTCTGTGCTCGAATCTGGATCAAATTGCTATGCAAATAAAATAATATACGCACATCCAACGTAATTAGCCCCAATTGATTTTTAACTATATCAATTCTCTTTTATTCACATTCATTTTGATTGTTATTCACTTATCCACAATTATTCCATTTCACAACTTTCAGTTTTAATCTGCATTCAATTATTCACTTAGTATATTTCCAATACCAAATTTACTTAAGAACTTCACCATTCCCTCTTAAGTGCAATATAAATGTTTTATATACTTCTTATAACTATTTTCACTTCACCACTTTGGTTTATCCATACTTTCATTCGAATTTTCATTTTCAATTGATTCCAAAATCAATTTTATTTGCTTCTATCAATTCATAGAATTTTATTAAATTCTATTTTCTTCAAACGACAATTTTATTCTCTTGCAAATTGACGATATTCATCCAAGTAAATAACCTTTTAAGCCGATGACCATTTTAAATTGATTCCAACTCAATTTGTATTAATTTTTTATTCTATTTCTATTTTTATTCACAATCCATACATTCTCATTTTCATTTCATTTTTAATTTTAATCCATTCAATTGCATTTCATTACATTAACCAAACAAGTCTCATTCAAAACCCCTTTCATAAAATTTGACAACAATCATTTCACTATTTACTTAAGTTATTTTAACTCCATAATAATTCCATTTCTGAATTTATTTTATTAATGATAAGGCCATTTCAATTTATTTCTACTTGGATTTTATTTGCAAATTCAAACCATCACTATTATAATCCAACTCTATTTTATTCAACAACATTTCCAATTATATTTAATTCACCAACAATCCAAGTTGAATTTTATTTATAACTCTAGTTCATTTCCAACTTCATTTACTAATTAATTATCAATTAGTTTATTCCAAGTTTACACCCAATATTTGATTTGTTTTTCAAAAAATCACTTTAACTATTTTACTTGAGTTCAATTATTTTATAATTCAAGTTTGGACTCTATTCATTTCCCAAAAACAAAACAATTTTATTTTGGGCTTATTTATTCCACTTCTAAATTTTATAAGTCACAACTTATTTATATCCACACTTTCATTCATTTACAATCAATCCCATTCACATTTTACTTTCTAACTCGGGATTATACATTTTGTTTAGCCAAGTATATATTTTTATTATTCCATAAACATTTTAAATAAGATTCCAGAGTTTAAACAATTTCCCAAAATTTCAAAATCACCTTTGAAATTAATCATATCCAAACTTTTTGGGTATATCCAATTATCCCTTTGAATTTTAAAACCAACCCAGTTTTGCAAACAACCACTAATCCAAAACATCCAGGTAGTAATTCTTCTCTTGGAAACTCGAAAATGAACACCGATGATGTCGCGATCATCATTGGAATTATTTTCCAGTGACCGAAGAGAGTTTAGTGCTTTTACTTCTTTCAAAAATATTTCAAATAATTTTAAATTCTAAATCTCACCGGATTTCAATCCTATTCAAAAATATTTTCCAAATAATATCACCATTATTTCTTTAAAATCTTTGAAATTCATTTTCAAACTCAAAGGAATTTAATTTCCAAAATTTCAAATTTCAAATCCCTTTCAATTCATATTCAAATATTACTCTAGAATTTTTATTTCATTTCCAATTACAAACCATATTTATAGTTCACATTTACAAATTTTATTTGTATATGAATTTATTTCTTAACTTTTAGTTATGATTTCATTTTCTATATCCAACTTCCACTTAAAAATGATAATGATTTAATATTATCATCTTCTAACAACCAAGCAACCATATGTACTTATAATAATTTACGAAAAATTATTCATTTTTATATACAAAATATTTTGGGTAAAATTATTTCATTTACCCTATTTAAAAACAATACTATGTCGGTTTATCTCCTTCAAGAGTTTAGAAACCCCTATCGATGTCGTGGCGTCCCATACATCGACCAAAATCCATAAACACTTAACCGATAAGTCAACACAGTATAGAAACAAATTTTATATTCACTAACAAATACGCGCTCATATCTATTAATACACTCAAACTCATTCTAGAGTACTACAGACTCTATTTATAATGAGTAATTCCCATCATAGCTAAGGTTATCGCTAGCCTAAGCTCTGATACCAAGTGAAACGACCCGCAGTTCCGTACCCCTTGAGTCGACACTATTCTCCAACATAACAACTCAAAGTGAGCGAAAATACGGACCATCAGGGTTAAAGAAGAAGGAGGTAGAAGAAGAAGAAGAAACAAAATAACATCAGAATCTAACCATCGCAGCGGAATAAAATATAATAGATATTAACTGATCTTTACACAAAGGAAAAATGTATCTGTTTATACATTACATCATCAGAGTATAATGCAATCAGAATCAAACACTGGTCAGTTATATTAACTTGACCCATAACAGAATACACAGTACACAATATAGTGGAATATACATCATATACGTGTGATACGTCTCGCCATCCAGCTCGTCTCCTGAGCTCCACAGCATCTTATCCTGTATACTATAATACTCGGTCTGACCCGAGCATTATAATAAAATAACACCCGAGTTAGTCTGGAAAACCAGCGTGAGAAAACACACTCAATTGGATTATTAAAGTTTTCCAAACCCTTTGAAATCAAAAGCATCTCGTAAGACCACGCCACAAATAAACATGTCGGGTTTTTACCTTACGATAGCTAAAACACTTTTTATCAAAATCCTCTGATATTATAATAGTGTCTATATACAAATACTTATTCAAATAGTCGAAATTGTTACATCTATTAAATTCCAGCTAATAGGTATACAAACAAAACCGTAAAGGCACGTAGGGAAAATGGATTTCCAACTAATGACTAGGCACTGGGGTACCACCTGTCACAGTACCTGGTCTAGATCAGCGTACCGAGGACCACGCCTGATCCTCTGCAATACAAGGCCGGAACTACCCCTTACTGGATAATTCCGAGTAAGATCACCCCACGGTTGGGATCAGCAACCGCACCACTAAGCCGAATATAAAAAGGGACATCTAGACATGGATGACCTCACCCTAATGGGTGCTACCCACATAGCCTTGCTGCATAACCCCTGATTTTCAGTCATTACCGGTTGATGAGGCTAGAGGCTAAGCGTTACCTTTTTAGAACGTTTCACTTAGAATGCCCACCGTCCACCTGACGATGTTCCGAAAGAATTCATCCATACAAGTCTGTCCCGGGTTCGAACTGAACTGAAGGCACTATTCCTACTACATCCATTTTGGAATCACCCACAGGATTAGTAGCGACTAGCCCTTGCACTTCAATGCTCCATCTTCGATTCCCAACTCGTTTCCCCCACAAAACGTACAAACTGGATCAAAGTGGTTTTCGAGAAATTAATCCCAATCCCGGTCTCTTCGCTAACGATCAGCGTATTGGCCAATATTGATAGTCGGTGATTTAACTATAAATTAACATTCACAAACATCCATCAAACAATAAATAAAAATTTCCAAATTATTTATTTTCCTCAAAATATCTTTGCACGATATATTTCCCATTTTCAACCCTTTTGAAAACAGTTTTCAAACCACACTCTTCTCATGGAATAAATTCCCAAATATTTGTTTCCACTGAAAACACCAAGTACCCAAAACTTTAGATTTCTAAAATAATTTAATATACTTTATTATAAAATATACTTTAACATTTAAATTGAAAAATACTTATTACTTTACTAAAAATATATACTTTAGGGATATTTTAAATGAGTCTACTTTATAAAATATAAAGCTAGATTTTCTGTTTTCGAAACAAATACCAAGTCACCTTTAAATAATTACTACAATAATAGATTTGAAAAATACTTACTTTAGAATTTAAGCATTAAGAAATAATAAATTTTCTAAAACATTCTTTTTAAAACAACATTAAAACTTTTAACTTATATTTTAAAAATTTGCTTTGAAAACGTACTTGGCTATCTAGGGAAATACTCTTCTCTTCCCCATCTTTTAAAAATAAACCACTATTTATTTTTAAACAATCTTACCCATTTCCTTTAATAAATTCCCATCATGAATATATTCCTCCAATATCCACTGATATATTCCTTCACTTTTATAAACCCAGTTTATAAATCCGAAGTCTCATTTCTCTTTTAAAAATCCCGTTTTAAACTCTTAAATCAATTCCCAAATTGATTTCTAATTTACTTTACTTTTAAATAAATTTCCTTACTTACTCCATTTATTTCAAAATCCATTAACTTTAAATTTCATTTCTTTATTATGATTTAAAAATCTCTTTTAACTGAGAATACCAATTCAGATTTCCCAAATTCCTTTCTTATCCTTTTTTTAAATAAATTTAACCCTTAAATTTTAAAATAAATTCTTTATTTCTTTAAATAATACCACTTAAGTTTTAAAAATTCACTATTTCTCTGTTTATCCAAAATCCTTTTTTTTCCATACTCGGAATTAATTTATAAGAATTCAAAATCACTTTTATCCTTTCCCCAATACATTCTTAAATTTATTCAAATTGTCTAGAATTATTTTACTTAAAAGTTCTCTTTTTTTTTTCTCCAAAAATCCAATTTTATAGATTTCGATAACTCAGAATACCGAAATATATTAAATCAACCATACCATCCAATATTCCAATTATCAATAAAATTCATCACAGGATATCAAATAATCATAACAGAGAATAATAAACAATCTAAATAAATTTTGAGGAATCCACTTGGATTCCTCCAATCTGTTTCCCTGCATCCACAGATGTTAGCACAATATAATAATACCAATTCCACTTCGAGGTGGAATATCGCGGTATATGGGTTTAATAAAATATCATCCGCTGTTATGCGGCGCATAGGGTCTCATCCGCTATATAATGCGGGAAATCAATCACTCCAATATATACTATATACTACTATATAATATACCACATCCAATCAATTTCAATCATTCAGCCAAATATTTAAATTTAACCATTTAAATTTAAATTGAACCCAGATGCGTGAGATTAACTCACCTTTGATTTCTAATTTGCAATCCATTCCAACCCATTTTCATTCCAGCTTGTTTCTCGATTTTTGACCTTGTATAAATATTTATACAGTTTATTAATATTTGAATTAATCGAAAAATCAATTGCCTTTTAATTACTTGACTAACCAATAATTTAATTTAAACCAATTTTCCTTTTAAATAAATTATCTTTAGTACCTTAATAGCTAAATAAGCTTATTAAATAAATTAATTACCCTAAATACATATTTTTACTGTCTACCTATATATATATAAATTGGAATATGTATGTATGTTTATATTTATTTTTATATGCTTCTCTGTAAATATACATATATATTTAAAACTAAAAGGAAAAGTAAAACTGCAGCTATACCTCACAGTAATAAATTTTTCTTCCTCTTATATATATATATATATATATATATATATATATATATTCTGACTAAAAAAAGATTCCTGTTTCCAACCTTCTATAATTAAATTTCTTTCATCTATATATATATATGTATTTATCAAATCAAAATTAAAGATGAAGAATAAAAATAAACTGCAGAATCGATTAATACCTTGGCCTTGAAATCCACCATTACTGACTCCAACCATCAACAGTCTCCCTTCGCCCACACGAATTGAACGAACCGCATCCACAACGTCGCCTGCTACGGCGCCTCCATCGAATGTCGCGTGCGCACCTCATCGCGACACTCTCCACATCGAACGCCACTCCTCGCGATACAACCTCCGCCTTCGACGTCGTCAACCCCCCTATCTGCCTTGCGTGCGCACTGCTTCTTCAAGGCGCGACTTCCCTGCAGCCGCCTCACTACAGATCGCGATACCCTAGATCAACGAACTCGAACCCAAGTCGATGCGTCCCGACCGGCGTGACAGACTTCGACCGCCCTCGTCCACTCTCGACTCGATCGTGATTTCGTTCCGCTCCCTCTTTCATTTTTTTTACAACGAACTCGAATCGAATTCGTATTAGTGGAAAAAGGGGTTTTTGGGGAGGAACGGTTTTTGAACTAGAAGGAGTATATCAAAAACTGCGAGTGTTAGTTCGGCCATTAATTGATTTTTTTCTTTCGAAATGTTTTTACTGAGGAAAAGGATAAGGTCGCGTGTTTAAGGTGGGAACGGGGGACAAAATCTGATGTTGGCATGCCTGCAACCCTATGCAACAGTAGCTACAGTGATTTGAAGGCAAAAAGTTATGACGTGAAAGAAATACTGCTGACAATTGACCAATATATATAAATATATATTTTAAATTAAATTCAAATTCAAATTGCCTCGATAAATGCAACTCAAAATCTTGACCTCCTATCGAGGCGTGCCGCTAGGCATCCATAACGTTATACCCCTATTCCGAATGCAATGGAAAAGGTTTCGAGTCCTAATTCGATCGTATGGAGAAGATAGATTTTTGGACCCAATTATTATATTGAATTTCCAATATAGATTTCAGTGCATTTATATATCGTACGCTCAGACAACAACTCCAATCACTATCAAAATTGAAATCTGATAATAATACAATATTACGGATCCAATGGAACTGGTTTCATCGAAATCCGAGACTGTGCCTCGGAAGGCTATTTTTAAATATCAATTTAAACGATAAATTTCAAATTTTAACAAAACGCCTCCAAATTCAATATCAACACTTTTACTATCTTCAGTACTATCAATATGAATTTTCTAAGCCTTTAAAATATTTTTAACAAGCTTAAAATTTCAGATTCAACCATTTACCCAATTTCCAATTATTTAATTAAACAATTAAATCACTCAATAAATAGTGGCATTTGAAATTCATGTTAGAAATTAACATTTAAATATTTAAAATCAATTAAATATTCCAATTTCAAACATCCAAAAATTACGGGTCGTCACAGTAATACTGTCATGCGACGGGTCAAACTTAGGCATTGGTAAGAGACAAATATTGGCTCGGTTGGCATTAGCGTAGAGTGAGAGCGCATGTTAGCCCATGGGTGTTTTTCGGTGATATATGGTTACATGTAGAGCGGCGGACGAGCCAGGCTCAAACCGGAGCATATGGGTGCTCGAGAGTTCTCCTAGGTGACATGCCACCAGTCGTTAGGTAACCGCAGGTCCCAACTTGAACTGGGGCAATTAGTTGGGTCGAACACTCATGCATAAGGGCGTGGTGTATGGTGAGACAAGTAACATGCACCATTGCTCATAAGAATTTAGCAAATACAAATAGTAAAGAGTGAACTTATCTGTGCATAGACCTGCTATTGGGCGGTCACGGTAAGAACCTAAGCGCTGAGGGGCTTGAAGGTTCTTCGAGGTAACATATTGCAATAGGGAGCTGGCAAGCAGGCCTAACTCGAACCTAAGCATTGAAGGCTTGGAAAGTTCTCTAGGGTGACATACTACAATACGGAGGATGAACAACATCACAGATGAGGGTTGCATTGTTGTGGCCGCCTATCTGGTCGTTGGTGCACCCCGACACGAAGGGGAGATACGTCTCACCCAAACACACAGAGCAGTGGGTAGTCCTCGAGCAAGGAATTGAATGCATAGTGACTCGATCTCGCTGGATAGCGTGGTAGTCCCTAATAAGGAAATGGATTTTTGGTAATACACCCTTTTAGGTAGTCGACCGGGCATAAAGGAAGCGACACCTCTCTTAGTTCTAGGAAGAAAAGGTTGATAATCCCCAAAAAAGGTAATGAGCATATGATAGCCAGTCATTGTTGGATAGCCTTGATGTAGTTGCTGAACGATCCAGCCCTGTGATCTTTGGTGCATTCATCATAAGAGGTTATGGGCTTGGAGGCGAGCTTGAGAAAGGCATTGGCGGCGGGCTTCGACGGGAATGCTGTATCTTTAGGATTTTTGTGCAAGAATATTTGGCAAACAACCAAGATTACATAAGGGAGTTTCCTGCCCTCGGGGTTCGCCATGAAGCGAGCTGACTAGGATGGTCCAAATCTTGATGTAGACGTCTGAGTGGATGGGCGCGACCCTCAAATTGGGTGTGTGCATGGCTTCCATAATTTGGTTGATAGTATCAGCGATGTGAGGAGATAAAGAGGCATGCACAACAACTGCATATGACAAGAGGCCATATTAGGAAAGTTAAGAAATCTTCTTGGTGATTGGAGGAGGCGGTGGAGCACCATCCGTTGCTGTTGTTGATGCTGGATGCAAGGTATGAAGTGAGTAAAGAGCTTGCACAGGAAACTACTAACCACAAAATTGAAGGTTGGCCCCCTAGTGTCAAAATGTTGACGATATTTTTTTATCAACCTTGAAGTTATGATAATGCGTTATATAGAGCAAATATTTTGCTAATCACCAGGCTTAGTGACGGAAAAATGAAGGAAAAAGAGCATTCAAAGGTAAAATGGCATAAGATATGAAGTGGTTTGTCCAAGCTACTTATGTCTACCGTGAAGTTCTCTTACTATGTGGCTCTTTTCTAATTATAAGGAATCACAAGAGAATAATAAGAAAAGATGATTTGTGTACCACAAACGAAGCAGTTAATCCCAAGAAACTTGAGTGTTAGATTATGGGTTTGACACTGGGGTCCCCTCAACTGGGAGACCAACCAACCTGGGGTCCCCTCCATATGGGGCCCAACCAACGTAGGGTCCCCTCCACCGAGGCCCATCCCACCTCTTGGAAGTGGTCATGCATGAGGTTCTTATAGCATTTGAATTGGTGTTTAGGAGGCTAAGATGATGCTGCTTAAAAGGCATGAAGCATGCCAGGCCATTGATATGATCAAATGGATTTGATGGACAACCGACGAAAGAAAGGAGTATATGGCTGAGATGAAGTCCAATAGGACTATACTAGGGATATGCTTTACCATGCTTTGTATTAAATGCGCTTGTACTTGCAGTATGCTTGTAGAAAATGAGAAATGCTTCTTGTCAGAAATATTTACATCTGGTTGTACCTCTTAACGCTTTGCTCCCGCATACTTAGGTGGCAAGATTGGCCGAGCTGATCTGCTAAGATGAAAATGAGGATAGAGGACTGGCGAGAGCTAAATACACACCAAGGTGGGTGAGATGAGATGGAGTATAGGTCGTAGTGGGAGGCATCGAAGTTGGGTCAATGATAGGTCACCATTGAGATAGTCTAAAACCATGCTAATCGGGAGATGGCTGAGGGAGAGATGCTTAAGCAAGCGGGTTGGCCTGTTGCCGGGTTGTGAGCGGGCCAGAGAGAGCAATTCCATCGACCAATAAGAGATGAGCCATACATGGCCTACACATTGCATTGACAGACGAGCTCGTCATTAGGGTTGCTGCGTTGGGAGGTTTCTTCAGTAAAAGGCTTGATGTGAAATTGACCAAAGAAACCGATACGAGCTTAGGCTGGATTCGAGCTATCTTCACACACGAGAACACCGGTCGACCTGTTTCTACTCGTGGTTGGCTTATCAGCAGACTTGGACCAATCGGCTTGGACCAGACCGGACCAGGCTGAGATACCTTGATTATCCTGTCTTTTTACTTACGAAAATTTGAGTAAAAGTTATCTTCACTTTCCTCTCCTTGGATTTAGATTTTTTGGACTTGCTCATGTTATTAGGTTTTTATGAATGTTACTATCATATAGTCTTGCTTCTATTGATCCGGTTCTAGATTCCTTTAGGCATGTATTGATCTATAGTCATACTTCCGCCTTCAATGGGATGATATAGTTTTTGATAGGCATTTTGTAGTGACTTTGTGGATGCTTTGTTATCTTATTATCATTACTTTCACACCAGGATATAGTTACATTGAGTCTTCTACTACGGTTTGGGAGGGTTTTTCCTTTATTCATTATACTGGGATTTGCTATCTACCAAGATTATTGGTAACTCATTTTTTTGTATAGAATAAAATTATATGAGTGCTCTCCTCTCATTGAGGATTACTCATTTTCTCAAAATGTCATTATAATACATAATTTTCGACCATATTTCAAATGATTAAATATTAATTTTCAAAATTTAACTAATTTTAGTTAGCTTTAATAATTTTATAATATGATAAAGGCAATTATATATAATAGATATTATAAATATATTATGTTACTTAAAACTACTTTACACACACACACACACACTCTCTCTCTCTCTTTTTCGAATTTATAAAATAAAAACATTTCCATATAAAGTGGTGTTGACAAGGGACATTTTCAATATCCACGAAGTCATCAATGCCACACTAAAACAGCATCGCATGCATCTTCTCATCGACTTCGAAAGTTAACATTGAAAGAATAAAGTGGTTCACTTCGACTCCGACACCATGCAGACACCCCTTCACCATAATGGTCATCACTTTTTGAAGAGACTCATGTTAAGTCTTATCGAAGTCAATGTTGCCGAAGACACGCTAGCAAAGAGGTCGGTGCTAAAGAATGTCGAAAACGCACCCGCATGTCGAAGACGCATCTGCATGTCGAAGGCGTCCCTGCATACCGCTGCCTGATGATGACTCTTAACCTGACCCATAGTAGTGCCACCTAAGTCAACACATTCGAAGACATGAGGAGCGGAGTGATGGTTGCTCAACCCTACAAATACGACCCTAGGGGTGCCATTTAGAGGGCCCGAATTTTTCTCCTCTCTTATTTCTTATGTTGTGAACCCCAAATCAAATTTGGGATTCTAGAGCATAATGTAATTTTAGAACATTGTACACATAGGATCTTGAATATAAAACAAGGACATACCATAGCATATGTGTAACCGGTACAAACTTGTGTCTTGAATGTACTTATGACTTCGCATATACGAACTATTATGATTTCGAAATTATCATTGCATAATTGACTTCGACTCAGGGACTTCGAAGTTGAACTCATCTTGCGTATATACCTTCGACTATGACAACAACATTAAAAATGGATACAAAAACTCTTACTACACTATTGTTTGCACAAAAAATGGACAAACACCTCCAAGTCGTATGATTTAATTGATTTTATGTTGTTCTTTGTGATTTAGGTGATTTATGCAAATATATGAAAAGCAGGGAGTAAACTATAAAAGACACGCAGATTTATAGTGGTTCAGCCAGAATGTGCCTACGTCCACTTTATATATTATTTCTACTTTCTTGTTCAGATTACAAGTACAAAGCTTTGATACAAGTATATGAAAGTTGTTTGAAAGTTCTCTCCGTGCTTGAGCTCTCAAACTTGTCCCCCATTGTTGTACCCCTGCCCCTCTATTTATAGAGTGAGGCTAGGGGTAGGGGTCTTGGATGTATAAAGCTGCTGGCGGGCCTGGGCTGATGTAATCTGGCCTGGCAATGTTGATTCGGTACTCCCTGGTTCGGTGATAGTTGTGAGGAGTGGTCCGGTGGTTCTGGTCCGGTAGCACCTGGGAGGCAGCTGGTTCGGTAGTGTGGAGCTGGGTTGGTCCGGTAGGTCCTGGGAGGTAGCTGGTTCGGTAGTATGGAGCTGGGTTGGTTTGGTAGCTCCTGGGAGGTAGCTGGTTCGGTAGTGTGGAGCTGGGTTGGTCCGGTAGGTCCTGGGAGGCAACTGATTCGGTAGTGTGGAGCTGGGTTGGTCCGGTAGGTCCTGGGAGGCAACTGATTCGGTAGTGTGGAGCTGGGTTGGTCTGGTAGGTCCTGGGAGGCAGCTGGTTCGGTAGTGTGGAGCTGGGTTGGTCCGGTAGGTCTTGGGAGGCAGCTGGTCCGGTAGGCTTTGGGAATGAATTGGTTTGATCTTCCATGGCTATGAATTCGGTTCGGTAGTGGTGGAAACACACCCAACACTTGCCCCCCAAAGTGGGGCATATGCCAGATATGTCGTGCTTTGTTTCAGTTTGGACATTTCCATTCGGTCCTACGCGCCGAACCAGTTGGTTCGGTTATCTTTGTTTTGTCTATAAATGTGGGCTTCATGTCCCTCGTTATTCCCTACCAAGCGAGATAGCCGAATTAGATTTGTCGGATCACGCTTAACTACCGAATCAGGTGGTTGCCGAATTACTATCGTGTTTCGAACTACCGAACGAACTCGCGTAGTTCGAGTACCAAATGAAGACTTGTCTTAGCGAATGAACTCGGGGCGCTTCAAGCACCGAATGAACTCGAAGCCTTTGGACTACCGAATGAGCTTCGATGTCTTGGAATGACCGAATGAATTCGATGTCCTTGGTTAACCGAATGAATCTTCATGCTTGAATTACCGGTCGAGTTCGAATGTCGGACGAATCTTGAACTTTTTATGTCTCGAACTACAAATGAAACTCTAGATTGTACTCACTTACTTGTTTATATCTCTACATCCCTTGTTCTAACAATGTGCTTTTTCGTGTTGCAGATAATGTCTCACAAAGTGGAAACCCGATCAGAAAAGAAGAGATCTACGGACAGAAGAGAATCTCCCGTCGTGCCCCCAGTTCAGCCGAATCCAGAACGTCATGGGCCCACCCCGAGATCGCTAGTGGACGGGTACGGTCCTCAAGAGCTTCTGAACTCACCTCCTGATTGCTTCCCTAGCTCCCTCAAAGACGAGCAGCTTGATGTCATTTCTCGCTTTTTCGGGATTGACAGGGCACGTATGCTGTTGCCGGGGGAAGGAGTGATACCATATAATCCCCCCAAAGGATATTTCGCTTACAGCAGGTATCACTGTATGTGTGGTGCCATCCCGCCTCTCGATGCCTGGATAGTCAGCTTTGTCACATATCTGAAGGTGGCTCCATTCCAGCTTCAGCCTAACTCCTACGCCATTCTGGTGAGCCTCTTTGTTATCTTCCAGAGGAGATACGGGCGTCCTCCTTCCAACCAGGAGATCTGGTATTTGTACAACCTGAGGGGCTATAAGAAGGGGTCTCCATACATTAGCTTGGAATCAGCCGTATCTTTCAAGCCGGTCCTGGACTTATACTCGAAGTTCAGCATGTTTAAGAAAGAATGGTTCTTTATCAAGGATAACTCTGTTTCCATCCGTCGCTTCACTTCCGGCTGTAAGTCTTAAGCTTATTTATAATTTCCGTTCTGACTGCAATACCTCTTCTTATGTGTTTTTGTTTCTTGCTAGCGACAGGTGGCTTTGCGGTCGTAGAGAGTGACCGCCTGGTTCAGATGGCTGCGGAAATAGAAGCCATCACGGGAAGGGATAGGTCGGCCTCTTATTTGATTAGGAACGCTACACTTCTAGGGCACAACCTGATCCTACCACACCAGTCTGTGGTCAAGCAGAGAGACACGGCGGAGGAGTGGGCTGTCAAAGCCACAGGAGGGGCCACGATGAAGAGCGGCAAAACGAGACCCTTCTCGGTGCATCCAATCGCCGGGGGGAAGAAGCTCAAGAAGTCCGATGGACCCGCTCCCAGCACACATCCGGATGTTCGGGAGGAGGAGAAAGGTGAGGATGAAGGAGGTGAGGCGGAGAGCGGAAGTGGTAGAGAAGGTGACGGCGACCGTCACGGTGATGATGGTGGCGAAGGACAGGGTGGTGATGGCACCAGGGCTTTGTCTTCCGGGCAAGTGGGCGAGATGCAAGAGTGGACAGATGATGCTTTCCGCCAAGCCTTCGATGGTTTGGAGGGAATGGAGAAGTCCAAGAAAGCTGATAAAGTTGGGACTGGCGTCGATTTATCTTCTGGGAGCGCTTCTACTAAGGCAACTTCTACGGTTCAAGGTGAATTTCCCTCTATTCTTTTTAATTCTCGAACGATGGCTCAATGCATACTGGTGACACTTGATTTTTACTCTAGGAGTGGGCAAAACGGCCAAGACCTCAGATCTTCGGCACAGGTTTGAACAATACAAACTCCTCAAATCTTCCGCCAAGCCGAAGCCTTCTACTAACCGCCCTGGAGACATAGTCGGCTATCATCCTCTTCTGGGAGTTATTGAAGAAGATATACAGAAGAGGAAGAGGAGTCAATCTTTGTCTGAACCTCTTCTTGACCCCCTGGCCCCACTCCAGCATATTCACGACACTACGGAGGAGGACACCGAGCTTATGCCTTCCCCCCATCCGTCTGAGAATCCAACCGTCATCCCGATAGATCATCCTGGCTTAGTACGCAATCCGTTTGCGGGTCATCCGGACCTGGACCCGGCATCTCATGACATCTCCTTTGATGAGGTTACTGGTGAGCATCTCCTCCCTCGTAATCCTATGGTACGGGTGCTTGACGAAGCTAAGTCCCTGGACCTTGATCTGCTTACTACCCGGGTCGTAACTCTGGGGGATGAGGCTAAGGCAAATATTGACCGGGTTGCTGAGGAGACCAGGAAATTGATGGGGCACCATGCTCGATTGGTCAAGGCTGGGGAAGAGATAGGAAGCGCCAACATCCGGCTACGGTTGATTGTTTCCGACCAGGCTAAACAACTCGCCGACCAAGCCATCCAAATCTCCTAGCATGAGGCCGCATCCAGACAATTGAGGAAGACTATTAAAGAGGCCAGCAGGGCGGAGTTGCGGAGGATGGAGGCCGTCTGTAAGGAGCGGATTGATATGTCCATTGCCACGGTGGATGAGGTTCGGCAAGCGGACCTTGAGCGGATAGAGGAACTATCGGGGAGACTCAAGGCCGCGGAGCTTGCTCAGGTCAAGTCGAAGGAGGAGATGGAGGCGATGAGGAGGTCCCTTCAGGCTGACCGTTTACGGTATCGATCGGAGAGGGATGCTGTTGTTGCAAAGCTGCGGGCTTCTGAGGTCCGAATGAGGGAGTTTGAAGAGAACGAGGGGATGATGGAGGGGATGCTCCAGGATATGTACTTCCGTACTTGGAGGCAGGGTAACTTGTCCTGGATGGACGATTACCCTCGGGTCATGGCTAGGATCTATCTCAGGGCTCTAGAGGAGGCCAAGGCTGAGGTGGATAAGGAGGGCGGTGTGGCCTTCAGGATGGATGTGGTTACCGCCCAGTTTACCAAGGAGGAGAAGGTGGCGGTGAAGGAGGGCATGCGGTTGCTTGCAGCTGAGGAGGCAGGTGTGCAAGTAGAGGATGATGATCAAGATGATCAAGGAGAAGATGCTGGTAAGTCTTCCTTTCTAGTCTTTCCGTTAACTTGGTTGCTTATCACTAATGAATTCTTTCTCTGAGCGGACAGATGGGCAACAGGACAAGGATAAGACTCCGACGCAGCCAGCTTCTTGATTAGACCTGGATATTTTTTGTAGACTTGACATTGTTGTAGATGTTAGTCTCAAAACAGTAACGTAACTCTTAGGTTGTAATTACGCTACTTGTAATAAACAACACTATTCTTGACGTGTAATTCTTTAACTTAAGCTGATTCTGTCGTCTTTTGAATGTTTTTGCTATTTTGACATGTTGTATGAGAAATATAGTTATGCATATTCTTGTAATTAAATTGTGTTTGACGTCAAGTTCTTGTTTAAAACATAATTTCATGACTTGCAATGTTAGCGTGAGGTGTGGATAAATTATAGTCACGTGTTTACACATGAAAGAAGGAAATACCGCCCTTTACATTTTGCTTGTAGATGGCAGCTTTGAATGTCTTGTGTGACCGGGTATAGAATATGGTCCAGTATCTTGCTGTGAGTATCCGCTTCCATTAGCGAATGTCTCTTGTTCTATGTCCTGTACTTCAGGGATTGTTACAGAGGATAGGAGAAAAGTTTCTTAAATAAAATTGAAATATGTGAAATAGTAAAACTTCCAATCACGGAAGGCCTTCGATGTGCTTAAGTTCGTGGCAAACGGGCTTTGTAGTCACTTTCCCTAGCTGTGGGTCTTGGAGACATTTTTCACCCATCTTACGCCTCCGCGGGGAGTTAATTCTTTTTTACCACAGCCGCACTTAAGACACATCGGAGCCGAGATCGCGCACAGTAACTACCCGGGCCATTATGGCCCGTAATCGTGGGTATTATTCAATTTACTGTGGCCGGCTAGCGTGGGTGCCGATCGTCAACCGTGAACTGCCCCTGGCTGGCCACACCTTATGTTGGGGCTTATAGTCGGTTCACAGTTGCCGGCGAGCCGAACGCCGTAATGAGCTGCCTCGGCTATAGTCGGCCTTCTCGGTGGCTTATAATCGGCTCATTACAGTTGGCTTTAAGGGCCGCCGCGAGCAATGAGTTAACCCGCAGCAGAGGGATGCCGGAGCGAAAGTGTCTCATTGGCGAGGGCATAGATTCGCATAGTACCTGTTAGGTCTTGTCTAGGTGAAGTTGCGCTGTGGAGTGCCTTGAATGGAAATGCTATATGCACAGGATTTCGTTCAACAGAAAAGGATAAAGTTAACAAGCAGCCAAGATATAAAGGAACAAGTAAAAAAAAGAGACAAGGTTTTTTAAAGTGGTTCGGCACGAAAATGCCTACGTCCACTGATTCTCTTTGTTAATTCACTTCATATGGGCAGTACAAGTTAAGAAAAGTATCGACGGAGGTGTTGGATGTTCCATGCCCTCTGGAACACCTCTCCGTCCACTGTTGACAAAATATAAGCTCCGTTGTGGAGATCTTTATGAATTACATATGGTCCATCCCAGATTGGATCTAGTGCTCCGGGGAGAGGGAAGATTCGCTTGAGGACAAGATCCCCTTCTTGTAAGGTACGATGCTTGACTTTGGAGTTGTATTGTGCTGCCACTTTTTGCTTATGGGCTACTGCTTTGAAGACTGCATCATTTCTTCTCTCCTCAATTAGATCCAAAGACATGTGAAGGAGTTCTTCGTTCTCTTCTGGGTTATAGTGGATCCTACGATGGGAAGGCACGATGGTTTCAACTGGGAGCATAGCCTCCGATCCGTATGCCAAAGAGAAAGGAGTATGCCCTGTTGATGTTCTAAAGGATGTGCGATAGGCCCACAGTGCCGTAGGGAGTTCATCCACCCAAGCGCCCTTTGACTTTTCGAGTTTCTTTTTTATTAGAGTTTTCAGAATTTTGTTGACGGCTTCGACTTGTCCGTTTGCCTGGGGATACGCTACGGATGAGAAGCTTTTGTGAATTCCGTGCTCTTGGCACCAGTTGGCGAATTCCTCGCTGTCAAACTGAAGTCCATTGTCTGATATGATTTTGAATGGGACTCCGTACCTGCATAGAACATTTTTGATCAAGAAGTTAATAACTTTTGCTGAAGATACTTTATTCAGGGGTTCTGCTTCCACCCATTTGGTGAAATAGTCGACTGCCACTATAGCATATTTGGCCCCGCCTCGGCCCATTGGTAGTTCGCCGATTAAGTCAATTCCCCATACTGCAAAGGGCCACGGGCTGGTCATTTGAGTAATCTCAGTTGTTGGTAGCCGCGGAATCTTAGCGAACCTCTGGCATCTGTCACATTTTCTGACGAAATCTAAGGCGTCCTTGCTTAAGGTGGGCCAGAAATATCCATATCGGAGTATCTTTTTTGCTAAAGTTTGCCATCCGGTGTGATCTCCGCAGCTTCCTTGATGAATGTTGGATAAGATTTCCTTGGTTTCCCTTCCAACGACACACCTTAATAGGGGGTTAGAGAATCCGCGCCGATAGAGGGTGTCCTCTTGTATTGTGTAGCGGGAAGCTTTCCTCAAGATTTTCTTGACTTCGTTACGCCCGTTGGGTAGTGTGCCTCTTTGTAAGTAGTCTCGGATGGGAGTCATCCAAGTTGCTTCTTCGGTTGCGGATATCAGATTCACTTGCTCAAAACTTGGGGTTAGTTGCTTCGAGATGGCTACTGCTCCGGAAATATCGCCGTCTCTCACGCTTGCTTGCTTTGCCAATTCGTCGGCCTCTCGGTTCTCTTCCCAAGGGATGTGTTTGACTAAGTAGTGGTCCAATCGACTGAGAAGTAACTTGGTCTTCTTTAAATATGCTATGAGTCGTTCTTCTCGAGCCTGGAATTCTCCTAGTATTTGATTAACAATAAGTTGAGAATCGCTATGAAGACGCAAAGAATTGGCTCCGATTTCTAAGGCAAGTTCTAATCCAGCTATCGCTGCTTCATACTCTGCATCGTTGTTGGTGGCAGCGAACTCCAACCTTATAGCATAGTGCAGCTTATTTCCCCTAGGAGTGATTATTACCACACCTTCCCCCGAGCCTTGTTCATTTGACGCACCATCCACGAAGAGATTCCACTTGATGTCTTCTGCTATTTCCGATTGCTCCTTACCTTCGTTGGTAGTGAATTCTGCAATGAAATCGGCCATGGCTTGTCCCTTGATGGCGGTGCGAGGGTGATAGGTGATATCATACTGACTTAGTCCAATGCACCATTTAAGTAGTCGCCCAGAAGTGTCGGGGAGATGGAGTACCTGCCTCAGTGGTTGGTCGGTCAGAACTTTGATGGAATGGGACTGGAAGTAGTGACGCAGTTTCCGTGATGTGATTAGTAAACAGTATGCTAGCTTCTCAAGTTTAGGATATCTGACTTCTGCACCCGTAAACCTCTTACTTACAAAGTATACTGGCCGTTGCGTGCGGTTGTCTTCTTTTACCAACGCAGCGCTCAGGGCGTGAGATGACACAGCAAGGTATAGGTATAACTCTTCGCCTTCGCTTGGAGTCGAGAGTACCGGCGGTTTCTGGAGGTGTTCGATTAAGTTAAGGAAAGCGGTTAACCATTCGTCAGTCCATTCGAACTTTCCTTTGTCTTTCTTTAGAGCTTCGAAGAAGGGGACGCACTTGTCCGTTGCTTTGGAGATGAATCGGCTTAGGGCGGCCACTTTCCCATTCAGGCTTTGCATTTCCTTTCGAGTGGAAGGTATTTTGATATCTTTTAGAGCTCGGACTTGTTCAGGGTTTGCTTCAATCCCTCTGGCATGGACGATGAATCCCAAGAACTTTCCTGATGATACTCTGAAGGAGCATTTTAGAGGATTAAGTTTCATTCCATACTGGCGAAGTACTTGAAACATCTCGCCCAGGTGGCTTATGTGATCGTCGGCTTTCCTTGACTTTACCAGCGTGTCATCCACATACACTTCCATAGTTTGTCCTATTAGCCCTGCAAACATTTTGTTGACGAGGCGCTGGTAGGTGGCTCCTGTGTTTTTAAGTCCTAAAGGCATTACCTTATAGCAGTACAAACCCCGGTCAGTGATGAAACTAGTTTGGTCTTGATTGGGAGTATGCATAGGAATTTGGTTATATCCTGAGTATGCGTCCATAAAGGATAAGAGTTCGTGCCCGGCTGTGCTGTCTACAAGTTGATCGATTCGGGGAAGTAGGAAGCAATCCTTCGGGAAGGCGTCATTCAAGTTGGAGAAGTTAATGCATGTTCACCACTTCCCATTAGCCTTCTTTACCAGCACCGGGTTGGCGATCCACTCTGGGTAGATGGCTTCTCGTATAAAGTCATTGGCAAGTAGATTCTTTACTTCTTCATCGAGGGCTGCTGATCGTTCTGCCCCCATACTTCTCTTTCTTTGTTTTATGGGCGCCTTGGTAGGATCAATGTTTAGTACGTGGCATGCTATGTTAGGGGAGATTCCGGTCATGTCAGCATGTGACCATGCAAATACATCCAAGTTATGGCGGAGAAAGTCAATGAGTTGCTCCTTCAACTCAGCTTTTAGTTGGGACCCGATTTTCAATAGTCTACTCGAGTCATGTTTGTCTACAGATACAAATTCCATAGCCTCTGCAGGCTCGGAGGTGGCCTCCTCCTCTTTGTCCCTGGGGTCTAATTCATTGAAAGGGTCGTTGGTATATCGAAGAGGAGGGGCTTTCTTTAGTTTCTATGCTTCCAAACTTTTTGTGCAGAGGGCAACCTCTACACTTTTCCCTTTATCCTTCCTGCGGTTGTTGCGAAGTTCAGTCATATAGCAGTCTCGAGCAACGTCCTGGTCTCCTTCTACTTCCCCTACTCCATTGTCCGTTGGAAATTTCATCTTTAGGCACCATGGGGCTAGGAAAATTTGGAATTCAGACAAGGCTGGCCTTCCTAAGAAGGCGTTGTAGGCCGAGTGGTTTTCTATCAGCACAAATGTCTGTTTCCGTACAACGGAGCGGGGATGGCTTCCAATTTCAACAAAGAGGTCCAATTGCCCGAGGGGCATCTTCGCATCTCCAGTGAAACCGTGTAGTGGTTTATTGCAGGGAGATACATCCTTCATTGATAGTTTCATTTTGTCGAATGCATGTTTGAATAGGATATTCACTGAGCTTCCAGTGTCTACTAGAATTCGGAAAACTTCGGCTGGACCGAGCCGGGCAGAGATAACCATGGGATCCATGTGAGGGTATTGCCTTCCTTCTAGGTCACGCCTACCGAATGTGATGTCATCATTTTCTTTCCGCTTCGGGTGGCGCTCTTCTATGACAGAATTAACACAGTCTTCATTGTTTCTAAGCGACTTTCCATATCTTTCCATCTCTGCCCAGCTTCTGTCGACGATGTGCGGTCCTCCCGAGATGGTATGGACCACTATCTTCTCTTGACTAGAGCCGCTAGTGTTGCGATTTCCTCTGCCTATCTCTGCTGAGGGTAGCCTGGGGTTCTCATTGGCAGGAGCTGGAGCCCTGTTCTGACCTCTTACATAGCGTTCCAGTCTTTTCCTTCTGATGTGTTCTTCAATCAAGTCCCGGAGATGATGGCATTCATTGGTATCATGCCCATGAGATTCGTGGAAGCGGCAGAACTTTCCAGACTTCTGTGCGTTATCTGATTCCTTCTTGTATGGTGGGCGTTTGTATCTAACTTCGTCTTGGGTGGCAAGGAAGATGTTTTCAATGGTCTCGTTCAAAGGAGTGTAAGTGTCAAATCTTGGCCCTGGACGATATAGGCGCTTTTCTCCCTTCTTGCCCCAAGCGTTGTCTCTAGAATCATTTCTTCGAACGTCCTACGCTGCAGCGGGCGTGTTGCCGTGAGCTGCCTTATTTTGTTTCCCTGAATGCCCCTCAGTGGCAGCATCTTCAAGCCTCATATATTTCCCGGCTTCATGGAAGATTTCGGGTAAAGTAGCTGGTTTTTCTTTTGTTAACCTTCTAGCAAATTTAGTATCCGGATGCACACCACTACAAAAGGCCATTAGGATAAGCTTCTCATCGGCATCTTGGACTGCGGCCGCTGCGGCATTGAATCGGGTTAGGTATTGCTGCAGTTTCTCTCCAGGTTTCTGTTTGATACTGGATAAGGACTAAGCGTCCTTGGGTTGTTCCACATGAATGCGAAACTGATTGATAAACCTTTCTTTCAACATTTCCCACGAGCTGATGGATCCCTGGGGTAAATGACAGAACCAGGAGGTAGCTAGATCTGCTAAGAATAGTGGAAAGCATTTGCACAGTACTCCCTCTGTTGCCCCACTCATGAGCATATGCTGTGTGTATCTCTGTAAGTGTACAACGGGGTCGGAGGTTCCTTTGTAAGGTTCCATTGTTGGCATTTTCCATTCTCGGGGGGTGATAGCAAATTCGATATTGCGGGCGAAAGGCCTGGTTACCCTAGCGCCTATCCCTCGATCTCTTTGATCCCGTTGGACGCACTCTCTGAACAAGCATGCCATCCTTTCATCAGAATTTGGAGCAGATAGAAACAAGTTTGGTTCTGTTCTGTGGGATTGATTCCGTCCAGATGACCTGTAGGGATGGTAACGTCTATCATTCCTGATATTTTCCAGTGGTTGTCTTTGGTCTTCTGGGAGCATGCTAGGATCAGCTACAGCTGGCCCTTGCCTTGATCTTCCCCTGTTGGGTTCTGATCTAAGAACTTCCTCGGGTCCAACTTCGGGCTGGACTCTATTTCGGCCCCGTTCATTGGCGTTTCCGTGGTTAAGCAGTGCAACTGGCTCAGCTACAGTTGACCTTCGCCCGGTACCTTCCCCGTTGGGTTCGGTTCCAAGCGTTTCCTCAGGCCTAACTTTGGGCTGTGCTCGATCTCGGCTCCTACCACGGCCGCTTCTGTTGTTAGCTCCTTCGAAGAAGGAAGATCTTTGTTGTCTCTGAGATCCTCCAGACTGGGACTCGCCCCATGATTCAGTGTTGCGGTTGGACTCTTCAGCATCCCTTAAGCGTGACATGAGATGGTCCACCAAGGCTTCCTGCTGGGACGTGAAGCGGTTAGTCACTTCAGCCACAACCCTGTCACGCTGTTCCGCTGCAGGGGTGGTCGGATTTGCCTGACCTTCATTTGGTACTGCTACTAGAGGGGGACGATTTACTTGATCCGTGACCACTGGATCTGGGAGACTGCTGGTTGCGATGTTTTTTCCTTTGTTAACATCTTTCTTCTGCTTGGGAGGCATGTTTTCCAAGCAATGAATGACGCTGTTAGGAAGAAGGTTAAGTGGAAGAAGCTGAAGCTGAAGCTTCGAGCTTCTAGGTTCTCAGTGAAAGCACCAAAAATGTTTGCACAAAAAATGGACAAACACCTCCAAGTCGTATGATTTAATTGATTTTATGTTGTTCTTTGTGATTTGGGTGATTTATGCAAATATATGAAAAGCAGGGACTAAACTGTAAAAGACACGCAGATTTATAGTGGTTCAGCCAGAATGTGCCTACGTCCACTTTATATATTATTTCTCCTTTCTTGTTCAGCTTACAAGTACAAAGCTTTGATACAAGTATATGAAAGTTGTTTGAAAGTTCTCTCCGTGCTTGAGCTCTCAAACTTGTCCCCCATTGTTGTACCCCTGCCCCTCTATTTATAGAGTGAGGTTGGGGGTAGGGGTCTTGGATGTATAAAGCTGCTGGCGGGCCTGGGCTGATGTAATCTGACCTGGCAATGTTGATTCGGTACTCCCTGGTTCGGTGATAGTTGTGAGGAGTGGTCCGGTGGTTCTGGTCCGGTAGCACCTGGGAGGCAGCTGGTTCGGTAGTGTGGAGCTGGGTTGGTCCGGTAGGTCCTGGGAGGTAGCTGGTTCGGTAGTATGGAGCTGGGTTGGTTCGGTAGCTCCTGGGAGGTAGCTGGTTCGGTAGTGTGGAGCTGGGTTGGTCCGGTAGGTCATGGGAGGCAGCTGGTTCGGTAGTGTGGAGCTGGGTTGGTCCGGTAGGTCCTGGGAGGTAGCTGGTTCGGTAGTGTGGAGCTGGGTTGGTCTGGTAGGTCCTGAGAGGCAGCTGGTCCGGTAGGCTTTGGGAATGAATTGGTTTGATCTTCCATGGCTATGAATTCGGTTCGGTAGTGGTGGAAACACACCCAACAACTATTAACTTCAACGAGCCTCTTCACGGCCTCATCTTCAATAACCTACTTTTCTAAACACTGTTGAGGTTAGCAAATTTATTTGCTAACAATTTATTTCTAGATCCAATTTTGAAATTATTTTTACGATATTAATTCAAAATATTTTGAATTGGTCCGAACCGTTTAAATAAAATATACAATTCTTAATTATACACACACATGTGTGTATATATGTGGATATATATTACTTTCGAAATAAAACTATAGACAAAAAATGCATATATAATGGGAAAAACATGTCTGTTGTTGTGTAAATCCTACCACCTATAAAGATTAAACCGTACACTATTATATGTTGCACATGTACTACACATATGAGTATATTTGGATATACTCAAAATTAAAATTAAAATTAAATCCATTATTCAATTAAATTAATAAATTTAATTAAATATGATTTTATTTAAATAGTATTATAGATTGGATCTAAAATCAATTAGATTTCGTAGGCATAACAAAGATCCAAAATGGTAGAAAAAAATAAAATTCATCCACTAAACCCATTACAATCTAGCATAGTTCCTTAAATGGTATCATAGCCCAATAACCTATGTAGTCTAAATTAACAATATTAGATCTAACTTATTAAAGCCTTCCCATTTAGCAGGGCATCTAGAAAGGTAGTATCTAAGGTTGAGTTCGGGTAATTAAGTACTCTACGCTACCTAGTTACTGATCCGACCTGAAGGATGATGTAAGCCCAAAGATCATCCCTAATATAAAGTCCCAAATTAGTTTTGGGTCTCAAACTAATTCTCAAAATCTGTTTTAATGATTTAAATTATATTTTAAATTTAAAAGTTAATTTAATGTATAAATGAAATTTTATAAATGTTATAAAAAAGGTTCAAAAATGTTTTTGAAATTATTAAATTATTTTTGAAAATTTACGTTTGTTATTTAATTAATTAGATCAATCAAATTATGGGAAATTATATTTGCACACAATTTGTAACCACAAATGGTGACATAATAGATTTTAACCATTAGATCTTCCCCTGATTTCTACCTCCTATGTAGAAACAAAAAAAAATGGTCCAGATCTATTGTGTCATCAATTATGTTTTATTTTATGTCTAAATAATCGGTCCTTTAAATTAATATTTATTTAAAAGTTAGTTAAACATATATAATGATAATTTTGAATTTTTCTTAAAACTGTTATAGTAAATAATAATAGTATTTCGAAATTAATTAAATTAAAACATATATATTGATACATGTGTATTTATCTTAAATATTTTATGGTAAATAATAATAAGATTTCTAAATTAATTAAATTTTACTTTAACTAAAATTGTTTAATTAATTAAATGTTGATTAATATATCATATACATGTAGAATGACATATGTATATATTTCCTATAAATGTAATAGTCAATATTCAATTTTAAAACGTTTAAATGAATAAAATTGAATTAATTAATATGTTGATTAAACAAATTAAATATGATTTAACTAATAAAATTAAAATTAAATATGAATTAACTAAATAGAGCAGAACTATAAGAAACCCAAATTAGTTTTTAGGGATAAATACACAAGTATAGTATGTATACCCTGATGTGCCTGACATTCGAACCACAAGGGTATTTTATAAGAAATACGTTATTCCCTAAATCGATATCACTCAAATAAATTTATTATAGATTATCAATCTCTAGTATAAATGTTAACTTCTACCATCGTGATTTCAAATGTGTCTGACATTTGAACCACGAGGGTATTTCATAAGAAATTCGTTACTCCCCAAACTGGTATCACTTAAATAAATATATTATAGACTATGAATCTCTAATAATAAATTTTGTTCTCTATCATTTATATATTAGTAAATTTACTTGCATACTCTCTAATTGTTAAGCAGACTCTAGCTAGAGATGTTATGTGTAGTATTATTAATATATTGACTAAACCACGTAAGATAACTGTAGGTATTTGTTGAGAAAATACATGGTACATACATTATACTTAGATCGTCGCGAAATGGTATGTACGAGCAAATAATCTCTTTCGATTTATTGAGCAAACTCGAGGTCGAAATGAGAGTGGGATAAAGACCACGGGTTAGGATTTGTGTATGATACATACAATGAAGTATTATCCATCGCTTGCGGGAATACGACCTATTAAGCAGACTGAAGGTCAGAATCCCGAGGTAAGCGGGTCCTAACACTCACTAGAGAAGTCGATAGACATCTGTATTTCTCTTTCAGTATTGAGAAATATAAAATTCTAATGGGAGCTTATTATTAAAATAAAATAAATGTATTTAACATTACTAATAATATAAGAATATTTAATATGTATAAATTTCCTAATTTACTTGAACTAAATTTGTAGAAAATGTCCATACCAAAGTTTTTTCAGAAAATGACTAGCTCAGTAGACCTAGTTACATTAACTGGCTAAGGGCGATTGTAAAGACCCGGAATTTTACTGCTTTGATTTGCGAACATTTAATTAATTTTAAGTATTCAAATTATGGATTTTATAGTTAAAATAAAACTCTTTTAAATAATGAGTAATGATGGTGAAATAGTTTTTCAAATTAGTTTACAAAAATACATTTGAAAAAAAATAAAAAATGTGACCGCAATTCGTTTTTCGAATTTTTGACTTTTCGTCGAATAAAAGTTGTCGAAAACATTGAAAACCCTAGAGTATAAATATTCACATACATTTATAAGTTAGGGTTATGTATTATAGTAGCTCGGGTGTGTGTGTGTGTATCTCTGTGTGTGTGTTTAGGATAATATATGTTGTATTTTATAAATAAATGAAAAAGAAAATGTCAAATCACATGAAACATAAGCACAAAAAAACGTTTAAACATTTTGGAGGTTGGAAAAGAAGGGTGGACATGAGTGTGGGTTGAGGTATATGAAGGTGAGGTGGCATGGTGGTGTGGCAAGAGGAGGTGGTGGGTAAAGGACCATGGGCATTAAGGTAATTTACTTTGTTTCTTGCTTATAAATACCCCTTTCATTTCTTAAATTTTGTCTCCTTTTCCTTCTACCATATCTTTCTCATATCTTATCCAAATGGAGGTTTTTTTTTCAAACCATATAAATTTCCAATGGCTACAACTTTCGTGTGTATCACTTCTTCAAATTTTGAGCTGAGCCATGTCCAAATCTTTTTTTTACAGACTCAGTTTCGGACCCAGATTTTCAAGTCTGAAAATATCTCTTCTTCTTTTGACCATATCTTCCCCAAAAAAAATCCAAATTGATTCTTTTTTCGATATTGTAGAAAAAATAATTTACAAGAACTTTCCCTTTGACAACTTTCCCAAATTTCATGAGTAACTTATCCAAAAATCAGTTGGAAGATGACCCAGTTTCGGGTTTGATTTTGTGAATTCGATGATGAACCAAAGTCCCTCCACCTTTCAAGGCTGAGGTCGAACACCCTTGGGCCATGTACATCATACCTTGGCCGAACCATAAAGCCACCATAAGGCGAAAAAATCTTGTTCTTACCAAAGTCTAAGCTAGGATCTAGGTTGATCCAAAAATTTTAGTGGAAGTTCGGAGTGGTTTGGTAGCTTTTGGTTGAGTATAGCTCATGAATTCATTTAAAAGTTCTAACTTTAAATATAATGCTTACTTTGATAATGAAATCATTGTTGAAGGTTTGTATATTAATGTTGATTAAAATGTTTACATATATGTTTGAAGTGATGTTTGGTTCGACTTAGAGATCAAAGTGGAAATGTGTGTATGGATGGAAAGTTATGTTCTTTGCTTGGTTATGTAAACCATGACATGTATATGTGTTTTGTTTGTATTGTATATGCTAAAGGTTAGCACTTGAGTATGAGGTTATATGTAAAATGAAAAGTTAGTATTTGGAATCATAGTTGCGACATAAAAATCCTTTGATTTTCAAAAACTTGTTTTCCTTGCGTAATTTTAGAAATGTTTTCATTTAAGTTTCCAAAAATTTACTTTGTTTTCTTAAGTTTATAAAGCAAGTTAAGTATAAAAACAAGAATTTTGAAGCTAATCAAAATAAAGGTTCAAGTTTTGAAAACTACTGGTCGTATAGCGATAGTCGCTATAAGTGCAGTTGGTGGAAACATACTATTTTTGAAATCTAAAATTGTTTTCAACTTAAATATTTTTAAAAGAGTTTTCAAAACATATTTTAAGTAATTATAAATAATATTTATTTATCTATTTATTTAATGATTATTTTATTAATTATTTAATTAATTTAATTAGTACTTAATCATTAATTAACAGGGTAATTAGCACTTAAGTGTTAATCAAGAAAGTTAATTATTAATTAGTAATAAATAAAAGGTTAATTATTATCTAATTTATTATTTAAGGATTAATTATTAATGATTAATTTTTATTTATTTATTAAATAAAGGGTTTTATCAATCACTAATTAAGCTAAGATTTAGCTAAGTTTTGATTAAGATTAATTTAATTATTAATAAAGGTTTAAGTAATTATTTAATAATTAATTAAAGATTAATTATGGTTTAATTATTTATTTAAAGATTAACTATTATTTAATTATTTATGTAAATGATAATTATTTTTTAATTATTTATTTAATAGTTAATTATGATTTAATTATTAATTAAAGGATTAATCATTTTAAATAAAGAGGTTGAATGTTATGTAATTATTAAATAAAAGTTTTCAAGTTTTAAACCATTTCATTTTTAAAGATCGATTTTGTTTTAAAGTAATTTTTTAAAGAATATTTTAATCCAAGGGATTTCTTTGTCGATTACCCTTAAGTAATCTCAAATGAATATGTAACCCAATGGCATTTGTTTAGAAGAATAAATCATAGTTCTGCTAATTAACTTGCATTTGACATCAGTTTGGTAGAATAAGTCACCCTTTTACCATAGTTTTCCAAGTAGATTATGCTGACATCTATTAGCCAGAATAAAAACTCATTTTGTTGTTATAATAACTTGGACATATGTTTAGCAGAACAAAACCCATTCTGCTATTATAATAACTTGGACATGTGTTTAGCAGAACAAATCCTCGTTTGCTATTATAATAACTTGGAAATTTTTTTATGTGATGATTGATTTGTTATTGGTTGATTCTCTTTACATATCTGTTGTTATGTAAATACCCATGTCATAACTTGGATAAGTTAAACTCAATTAAAAGAATCATTGTGTCACTAAGCCTCTTCCTGATTTTTATGAAGTCAAAATTTTCATTTTTTCATTTTTATTATGGTTTAAAGTATATTCCATTTTAAAATATTTAAAGGATAACTAAGCAATTATTTTATTAAAGATGTTTTGAAATAATTTAATGGTTTTCTAAATGCTTATTTAAAAATCAACATTTTTTTAATGTGATTTAAAGATAATTTAATGAAGAATGTTTAAATAATAACTTGTTTATTTAAAAGTGGTTTTAATAATTGATTATTTATTAAAGCAACTTTATTGATTTAAGTTTATTAAGTAAGTTTTGTTTTAGATAATGAAAGTTTATAAATGAAATTTTATAAATGATCTTGGATATTTATAAAAGAGTCTTATAAATAAACTTGGGAATTTATAAAGTGTTTTATAAATGGATTTGAATTTTAAATGAAAGAGATTTAGTAAAAAGGATTTATTGAAGAAATTTATAAAAGAATTTGAGATTGGATTTCCTTTAAATAACCTTCTTAATTTTGGTGGTATGGACATTCGTTCCACGCCTAATACCAAAGGAATAGTGTTTGAGGTTATCTTTATCTCCAACTTAAATTACTTTTGTTGCAATCCTTTTAATATGATTTGAAGTAAGGAATCTTTCACAATGTTTGTGAATATACTTATGCTAGTAAGATAAGTATATGAATATTTTAAATAAATATTTTTTAAAGAGATATAAATAAATGAAAGATTTATTTTGAGGCTTAGTGATTGGTACGGGCAATTAAATCTCCAAATTGTTGTCGTGTATATATTTGATAGTTAAATAATCGACTATTAAATCTTGGCCAGTTTAGACTTAGGAAGTAGATAGAAGCTTCGCGTGTTCATATGGCTTGAGTTCCTTTGAGAGAACTCATTCTGGTGAAACGTCTCTAGCTTTGTGGGATATATTAGATATCCCTTTGGGACTATAGTATAGTGCACTTACTTCTAAAAGAACTGGGAATGAGTCAACCAGGAATTGTCGATTGCTTGTTCTGAGAGACCGGAATCAGATATGTTATCTGAAAACCACTTCGATCCAACTCATGCATTTTGAATTAAAGACATCTTGAAGAATATGGAATCGAAGAGGGAGCTTTTGAAGTGCAAGGGCTACCTACTAATCCTGGGAGTAATTTCGAAATGGATATAATAGAGGTAGTGCTTTCGGTTCCGTTTAGACCCAGAACTTGTATGGATGAATGCTGGCATTGCATTTCTGCTTGAATGGCAGTGTTAACATTCCAAGACGACAAGGAAAGGTAAAAGTGTTGCCTCAACCCTCACAACCTGAGAATGGCTAAAACAGGGTAGATACAATAGGGCTATATGGGTCGCTCCCATTAGGGTATGCCATCACTTTTCTAGATTATCATATTATGGATTTGGTTGTACATGAGAGCTCTCGATAAAGGTTGAAAATAAAAGGGGTGACGACATATTCAGTACTGCCCAAGTTCAAGGGTAGGCCGGTTCTATGTTGGCAGGGGTGGACCAAGTTCCGGGTTTGACCCCAGGTACATTTTATCTAGAGATGTACTGTACGGAAGGTAGTTCCTTACCTTGCATTGTTGGAACCCATTCTCCAATAAGCACCGTGCGGACTTGATTGTATACCTATTATGTTAGAATTTAATAATGTTACAATTTCGGCTATGATTAATATGTATTTTTATTCTAGACATTGTCGTAATATCATTGGTTTTCTATAGAAAATGTTTTGGTTGTCGTAAGGTAAAAACCCATCCATGTTTTTGTGCGATGTGGTCTTACGAGGTACTTTAATTTTAAAGGGTTTTACAAGTTAAATAAATAAAATTCCTCGTGATTTAGTTTCTTACGCTGATTTTACCAGACTGACCAGGGCGTTATTTTCCTATAATGTCAGGTCAACCCTAGCATATTTTCCAGATTTAGCTGGACACTTTGGAGTTTTCAGGAAATGAGCTGTATTTTCCAGAACGTATTCATGTACCTTATATTCTTCCACTGTTCTATTTTTTTTATTCTTGTTTGTATTTATCAGCAATTGTACGGACAAACAGTTATAACTGTCCAGGCTGATAGTAGGTTAGTGTACTCTGATGTTATATATAAATAAAGATGGTTTCTTTTTGTAAAGATCTTGTGTATATTATAAATTTCTCATCACGATGTGAGATTATGTTCTCTCTTCTTCTTTCTTTACCCCAAGTGACCTGTCTTTCGGACACTTGAATCATCGATCTACGAATACCGAGGATGTATTAAGTGTCGTCTTTAGGTGTAAGAAAGGCAGATCGTTAAACATGGTATCAAAGCTTAGGTTGAGTGAACACCTATGCTTTGGTGGGGTAAACTCATTTAAGATAGGGTAAGTGAGACCCCAGAATGAGTTTGAGTGTATATATTGAATGCGTATTTGTTAGTGCTATAAAAATGTTTTATATTATGTTGATTTATCTATTGAGTGGTTTATGAATTCTGGTCGTGGCGCACCATGTTGATTTATCTATTGAGTGGTTTATCTAAACACTTAAATTAAGCAAATCAACATAGTATCGTTTCAAATTGGTAAATGAAATAATTATACCTTGGAATATTTTATATATATATAGGAATGGTCTTTAAAAATAAAATATAGTTATATATGATGTGAGTTTTATTAGGAGATGATAATATTTTATTATTATCATTTAGGATTTGTTTAGTTATGCTCGTCCAGTTTGAGCATTAACTATTATTGAGTGGTTCATAAGTAAATTCCTTAGTAACATATAAGTTGGGTATGTAGGAATTTGTGGGAACATTGAAATGAACACCTTATGAATTAAGTTTCACAATTTGACTGTAAGGCATCGTTGATGATGTTGGGTTAAAATAGGTTTTAATAAAATGTGTTTATAAAAAGAAATACTTCAGATGATTTTATAAAACGTTGATTTTATAAATTAGGATTATAAAAATATGTTTTGTAACAAAAAATAATTATCAAAGAATTTAAATCCCGGTGGCATTGATAAAGTTTCAAATGATTCTTGGAAAAGTAGTAATAATTTTAACTAAAAATATTTTAAGGTATAAATATTTTGAAAAGGAATTTAAGAGTAAGATTTTTATTTGGACAGTTCGAAAATGAGTCTCAATCTGTTTTGTGATGATCAAGATAATCTTCTAAGTGACAATCGGATGTTTGCTTAGGTAGATGTGATAGTGCACTTATTAAATTATCCTCTTTGTCGTTGTATGATCGAAAACAAGTTAGAATCCAATGAATCCAGAATAAGTGGATGATAAATATTTTGTTGAAAACTATTTAGTTGGAAATATATATAGTATTATTTCAAAACGGGATTTGAAAAGAAGAGACTTTCATAAATTAACTAGTTCCAATGACTCGAAAGTGACCAGACATGGAAAAGAGATGTGTTCGGATGGTAAACACTTCTCTTGAGTATTACCATTCTTAGTAAAGGGGATATATGATACTAGTTGGTAGTTCCAATTCCTTGACATCATTTTGGAGTTACTCGGGTTATATTTATATTTTCTAAGGGTTAAAATTAAATTATCATTTTGAAATTTTTTTGGAATAAAACCTAGGTATTTGGTTCCTAAGTTTCAAAAATAATAAGGTATTATGACTAAAGAGTGGATTGATAAATGAAAATTAACTTAATAAAAAGGATTAACAAAATTGGTTTTATTAAACTGTCTTTTGATTTTAACACCTAGGAGGTTAAAAATTATTTTATATTATTGGGTCGGCTAATAAACATCTTTACCTAAGAGTTATCTAAGAAAAGTAGACTCTAGGACTGTTTGGATACGAGCATCCTACTCTTCTTAGCTACTTATCAGACCAAACGGGTAAAGAAGTTGGATTGGTCGACTCAATTTTGAGACCCAAATTATTTTGGGCCTACATCTACATAGTTAAAAGTAAATGGAATTAAAATCAAATATTTTATATACTCTTAGGATGTAGAAGAGTACTACACAAGTTAATAAATTAAAATGATTTTATGAAAAGGTTTCATAAATTAGTTATGTCATTTAAAATGTTGAATCTAAGTTGAAATTTCTATGACATGTTCCATAAATCATTTTTGGGAGGGAAAAAGTAATTAGGTAAATAAGAACCTTTAGATGAGTGCGTAATTTATATGTGGATCCTTTCCCTTTCTCATATAGTTATCAATCCATGATTCGAGTACATGACATGAGGTGTTTTACACCATTCCGGATAAGGATTTATCACTCAATTATTGACGGTGAACACTTGGTGAGGATTCTTAATAGGAAAGCAAAAGTTTTCAATCATAATATATGGCTATGTAAGGAGAACGGAGGTTTCTAATTAAGAAGCCTGATTAGAGTCCACACAAGGAAGTCGGGTGAGCGATACTAGTTCGAAAGTAAAGTTATGTATTTGAGTGAGTGACCAAATCCGCTTTTTATATAGGAATGATCTATGTACATATTACAGACTGATGAGTAGTGTTAGGTCTTCTAGGGTTATTTGTTTATGGTTTAGGTTTGTGGTAAATTTCGGGGTTGAAATTCTTATAAGGGGAGAGTGTAACGGCCTGGAATTTTACTGCTTTGATTTGAGAATATTTAATTAATTTTAAATATTCAAATCATGAATTTTATAATTAAAATAAAAATATTTTAAATAATGAATAATGATAGTGATTTTTTTTTAAATTAGTTCATAAAAATATATAATTCGAAGAAAAATCGAAAATGTGACCGGAATTCATTTCCTGAATTTTTGACTTTTCGTCGAATAAAATTGTCGGAAACATTGTAAACCCTAGAGTATAAATATTCACATACATTTATAAGTTAAGGTTATGTATTATAGTAGTATATATTTATGTGTGTGTGTGTGTGTGTATTTAGGGTAATGTATGTTGTATTTTATAAATAAATGAAAAAGGAAATGTCAAATCACATGAAACATAAGTACAAAAACATGTTTTAACATGTTGGAGCTTGGAAACGGAGGAGAGACATGAGTGTGGGCTAAGTTACATGAAGGTAACGTGGCATGGTAATGTGGCAAGAGAAGGTGGAGGGTAAAGGACCAAGGGCATTACAGTAATTTACTTTGTTTCTTGCTTATAAATACCCCTTTCATTTCTTCAATTTTGTCTCCTCTTCCTTCTACCATACCTTTCTCATATCTTATCCAAACGAAGGTTTTCTTTTATTCAAACTATATAAATTTCCAATAGCTACAACTTTAATGGGTACTAGTTCTTCAAATTTTGAGCTTAGCCGTGCCCAAATCTCATTTCTTTCAGACTCATTTTCGGACCCAAATTTTCAAGTCCGAAAATACCTTTTCTTCTTTTGACCATATCTTCCTCAAAACAGATCCAAATTGAGTGATTCTTTTTTTAAGTTGTAGAGAAAATAATTTACAAGAACTTTCCCTTCAAAAACTATCCTAAATTCCATGATTAAGTTGTCTAAAAATTAGTTGGAAAATGATCCATTTTCAGATCTGATTTTTGTGAATTCGATGATGATGCGAAGTCCCTCCATCTTTCAAGGCCGAGCTTCACCATCCATAATCCATGTGCACCATGCCTTGGCCATACCATAAAGCCACTATAAGGCCACCAATTCTTGTTCTTACCAAAGTCAAAGCTAGGTCTAGGTTGATTTAAAGTTCTAGTGTAAGTTCGGAGTGGTTTGGTAGCTTTTGGGTGAGTATAGCTCATGAATTCAATTAAAAGTTCTAACTTTAAATATGATGCTTACTTTGATAATAAAATCATTGTTGATGGTTTGTATATTGACGTTGATTTAAAAATTTGCATATATGTTTGAAGTGATGTTTGGTTCAACTTAGAGATCAAAGTTGAAATGTGTGTATGGATGGAAGGATATGTTATCCGTAAACCACTTCGATCCAACTCAAGCATTTCGAACTGAAGATATCTTGAAGAATCGAAGATGGAGCTTTTGAAGTGCAAAGGCTACTTGCTACTAATCTTGAGGGTGATTCCAAAATGGATGTAGTGGAGGTAATGCCTTCGGTTTTGTTCAGACCCAGAACGAACTTGTATTGATGAATGCTGGCATTGCATTTCTGTCTAGAGGGCAGTGTTAGCATTCCAAGATGGTTTGCTAAGAGGAAAGGTAAAAGTGTTGCCTCAAGCCTCACAACCCAAAAAATGGCTAAAATAGGGTAGATCTTGTTGGACTATGTAGGTCGCTCCTATTAGGGTGCACCTTTCTAGATTATCATATTATGGATTTGGTTGTGCAAGAGAGTTCTCGATAGAGGTTGGGAACAACCGGGGTGATGAAATATTCGTTACTATCCAAGTTCAGGGGTAGGTCGGTTCTGTGTTGCAGGGGCGGACCAAGTTAAGGGTCTGACCCAGATACATTTTATCTAGAGGTTTACTGTACGGAAGGTTGTCCCTTACCTTGCCATTATTGGAATCCATTCTCCAATAAGTGTTATGCGAACTTGATTGTATATCTATTATGCTGTAATTTAATAATGTAACAATTTCGGCTATGATTAATATGTATTTGTATTGTAGACATTATCATGATATCACTGGATTTTCTATAGAAAATATTTTGGTTGTCGTAAGGTAAAAACTCGTCCGTGTTTATGTGCAGTGTGGTCTTATAAGATACCTTGATTTTAAAGGGTTTTACAAGTTAAATAAATAAAATTTCTCATGATTTGAGTTTCGCTAGTTTTACCAGACTGACCCGAGCATTGTTTTCCTATAATGCTCAGATCAACCTAAGCATATTTTCCAGATTTAGCTGCACACTCTGGAGCTTTCAAGAGACAAGTTTGATTTTCTAGGACGTATTCACATACTTTATGTTCTTCCACTGTTCTGTTCTATTTTTTTCTTGTCTATATTTATTAGTAATTGTAAGGACAGGCTGTTATAGCTGTCCAGGTTGATAGTAGGTTAGTGTACTCTAATGTTGTGTATAAGTAAAGATGGTTTCTTTTTGTAAAGATCTTGTGTATATTATATAATGTTGCTCGTCACGATGTGAGATTCTGTTCTCTCTTCTTCTTTCTTTACCCCAAATGACATATCTTTCGGGCACTTAAATGATCGTTACATTAATACCGAGGATGTATAAGTGTTCTCTTTAGGTGTAAGAAAGGTAGATCTTTACACCGATAAAAATATCACTAACATATGAATGTGTATAGTTATCAATACATGAACCTCCAAAAGAAAAACCCGCTGAAGATGTAGATCTCGAATTAGTGATTGCTTATCAAATGAGCAGTGGATCTTGAAAATTTCCATGTTTACGTGATGTCTACTTCATACAAACCATTGCAAAGTTAGAGCAAAAGCATGACCATCCATCAAATCTTTGATAGCTTCATAGCGTTGCTTGGTAAGCAATCTCGGTCTATAAGGTACGAGATTACTAAGAAACTATTCAATACAAAGTTGACAAAGGGTACTCATGTAGATGAATATTTCTTAATGATGAAAGGCTATATTAATACTCTTTCACAACTAGGCACTACTATAACTAATGAGCTTCAAGTGGACTTGATCTTTGGCCCACTCACTTTATAGTTTGAGCCATTCATATTTAACTACAATATGAACTAGTTGAATGTGAGCCTTGTGAAGCTGCTCAATATGTTGAGATGGGTCAAGAGCTCATATAAAGATCAAGACACAATGCTCTCTATGAAGAGAAAGGCATCGTCTTCGAATGGTTTTAAGAAGAGAAACAGATTAATAAGAAGAGTATGAGGAATGTTTTTAACGACAATGGTGTATGTCATCACTATCATAAGAAAGGTTATTAGAAGCGGAATTGTCTGGACTATCTAAAACTTGTCAAAGAGAAGAAAAAAAAATATTTTTACCGCTTTGTGTAGTTAAAACGCTTGGCAGTTCTATAGCAGTGGATGTGCCAAAATTATTGCTGGGATGAAGCGGAGATATAGTGAAAAATAGCAAAGGCGTAAAAAGTTTCATTGGATATGAAACCAAATATTGAAAGTTAATATATTCTCATTCTCACATCGTTTGTGTAGGAAAAAATTATATTGTTTAACCTTATATAACAAAACCGAAAAGTATCATGATTTATGCAGATTAGATTTGGTGACTACTGACTACAATAGATTTATAACTTATATTGTATGCCTTAAAATAAGATCTTTACCCTAACTATATTGATTTGTTTTAAAAGAGAGCTAGTTAGATCCACCTTTGTATATTAATGTTGCTAAAGCGATGCTAAAAAACCTTGATTTAGCGGGTATAGTGGAAAATAGCTGGTCTTAAAGTTAGATTTATTGCTTAATTGTGGTAAATTGAAATAGCGTAGCGATCGAAGAGCATTATGTACTACATCGGGGATTTCGCGGGACTTTAACTCACGATTATAGCCCCTGCACATATGTTTATGATTCAAAATTGTTTCGCGATAAATAAATTATCTTGCCTTTTAGATACTGAATCTGGATCTCATATATATAACTCATTATAAGGACTTAGGAACGGGCCGCATTTGATGAAGGGTGAAATAGGGCTTCAAGTTGCTGATGGATCTACTGTAGATACAACTGCAGTTGGAGACTATTATTTAGTTTTGTCTAGAGGATTTGATTTAATTTTAAGTAAATATTATTATGTTAAAATATTTATTTGTGGAATAATTTTTGTGTCTTGATTGTTTGAGATTTGGTTTATTTTTCATTGTGGTAACACTTTTATGAACATTTTGTTTAACATAAATAAAATTTGCAATAGTGGTTTAGATAGTGACATTTATGTACTTAGTTTTAATCATATCTGTGCTGCAAATAATGCTTCTAACGTTGACATTAATATTAACTATCTATGGCATTATATTCCAGATCATATTAGTGACAAACGACTACACAAATTGAAAACCGAAGGTTTTCTAGTATCATTTGATACTTGTGAGCCGCGTCTAAAAGGAAATGACCAAGCATCCCTTTAGTGGGAGCAATGATAGAGTTAATGAATTCTCAGGTGTACATACTGATATATGTGGCTTAATGCATATGGTTACCAAAGATAATTATCCTATTTTGTAACTTTTACTAATGATTTTGCAAGACCTGGATATGTATATCTTATGAAGAAGAAATTCGATGTCTATGGAAAAGTTAACGAGTATAAGAATGGGTTGAAAATCAACAAACCATAAGATTAAAATACTTTAATTTGATCGAATAGGTGCATATCTTCGACAAGAACTCCAATACTACTTAAAAGACAATGGATTATCTCTCAGGTTACTCTACGCAATACTCCGCAACACAATAGTGTTTCAAAAAAAATGAAATCAAACTCTATTAGATATGTTTCATTCCATGATAAGCTAAGCTAAGTTACCTCTTCCCTATTGGAGATATGTGCTCGAAAACGCAATGCATATATTGAATTTGATGCCTCCAAAATCCATGCCTAAGACACCATATGATATGTGGCGTGAGAAGAATCCCCAACTCAAGTATATGAAGGTGTGGGGTTATCCAGCCTACATTAAGAATGTTAGCCCCAATAAACTTGATGTAAGCTTAGCATTGTGTAAATTTGTAGGATATCCCAAGAATTTAATAGGATATATGTTCTACAACACTGATGAACAAAAGGTTATTGTTTCTTGACATGCTATCTTTTTGAGAAATGAATTTCTTAAGAAGGAAATTAACAGTGAGATTGTAGACTTGGATAAAATCCAAGAAATTAACATAGAGGTCAAACCGATGATGAATCAAATTCTCCAATATACGAAAACATGCAATCTTTTAGAAGGTCTAATATGGAATCTCATGCACTAAAGAGAAACTGTAGTTTTCTCATGGATGACAGAAAGAGGACTACGTCTTAGAAGATAATACTGCTCTCTCATTCCAAAAATCACTGCAAGGCAAGGACTCTGCACTTTGGTGTGAAGCTATGAAATCCAAAATGGATTCCATGTACGAAAACAAAGTTTGGACCTTGGCTGACATACTCGAAGAGATAAAAACCATTTGCTACAAATGGATTATTAAGAAAAAGTTTAATGCAGATGGAAGAGTAGAGATCTATAAAGCAATGCTAGTTGCAAAAGGGTTTCATCAAATTAAAGGTGTTGACTATAATGAAACGTTTTCACTCGTAGTCATGCTTAAGTCCATTTGAATAATGCTTGTAATCGCCCCATTTTATGACTATGGAATATGGAAATTGGATGCGAAAATGGCATTTCTAAATGATGATTTAGAAGAGATTGTTTACATATCGCAACCCGATGGATTCAAGGTTAGTGGGAGCAAGGGCAAGGCTTGTAAATTGTTACTACCGACTTATGGTCTTAAATAAGCTTCGACAAATTGGAATAAGCATTTTGATAAAGTAACCAAACGGGTTGGCTTTTAACAGAATACAGAGGAAGCGTGCATATATCGAAATAAACAAGGAAGTGTTATAGTATTCTTAGTCATGTATGCCGATGATTTGCTACTGATTGACGATGAAATTGTGTCATTGCAATTGGTGAAATCGTTATTATCCAAGAACTTCTCTAAGAAGAATTCGGAAGAAGCATCCTACATACTTGGTATTAACATCTATAGAGATAGATCCCGCTGGTTGCTGGGATTGTCCCAATCCTTATACATAGATACTATACCAAAAAGGTTTAGTATGGATAATTCAAATGCAGAAATATTCCAACACAATATGAAATCATTCTTTCTAAGAAGGATACTCCTCATACCAATAAGGAGATAGACCTACGAAAAGGATGTTGTATGCATATGTAATCGGTTCCATAATATACGCTATGCTATGTACTGGACCAGATATGGCTTATGCATTAGGATGCGTAAGCCGATGCTAGTCTAGCCCTGACAAGAAGCATTCGAATGCTATGAAATGTATACTTAAGTATTTGAGAAATACTAAGGACTATTTCCTTATATATGAAAATGAAGACCTCCTTATGAAAGAGTATATAGATTCCAACTTTCAAAATGATATCAATGATTATAAGTCAGTATTTGGTTATGTTTTACGTTTAAGGGTGAGATTGTTAGTTGGTAAATCTCTAAGCAAGAAATAATAGCTGATTCAACGATGGAGGCTGACTATATTGCACTCAACAATCAGCCAAAGAAGCGGATAAATGCTTATGGCTAAGCTATGAGTGTTCTAAAATTAAGAATCCAATGACATTATTTTGTAACAATAAAGTTGTAATGCAGATCACAAAGGAACCAATAGCTCAATGGAAGTCAAGACATATTTTTCGTAAGTTCCACCTTATAGGATAGTTTGTCGCTAATGAAGAAGTTGTGATTGACAGAGTAGATACCGAGGACAATATAGTGGATCCATTCACAAAGGTACTAGCTCTTTCAGCTATTAGCAAGCTGATCAAAGGGATGAGACTGAGATTCCATAGTTGGTCCCAACTGTGAGTAGGAGATAGAAGACTTAGGGGTATGCCCTATGGGCAATGTTGTACCTTATTGTAAATTATCAACTCTGTAATAAAATCTTGTTCGAAATAAAAAAATGTTTTTCTTTCTATTATATACTTATCATACATTGTTATATTAATTAATTTGAGTATATTAAATAAAAAACTTTTATTGTTATGTTATGTGATAGTAATTACAAAGGGTTATAATCATGAGAAATTTATTACATTAAAAATAACATATTATTTTAAATTTCCCTAGTTAAGATGTTTCGAGACAAGATATAGATACATCCCCTGAGACTAGATTATGTAATAATACTCTTTAAATATTGGGCAATTTATTACTCATGGCTATTGGAGGCACCAAGGATTACATATTGATAGTTATTTGATAACTATGTAATGACTAATTAGAGAGTTCTCTGTTGGTTAATATAACTAAGGTTAAATTCGACCAAACTATTCCACCACTAGCTAAGGTGACATGCGAAAGTTAATATTCAACTTGTTCGATATTAATCATTGACTGAATTTATGCCTTTGCATCACACAATTGTAACAATAAATACTTTGAAATACCACACGATTTAATTAATTTATAACTGTTGTAAATTAATTAAATTAACTAATGGTTATGAAATACTAATTACTAAAATTTAGTTGATTTGTATGTATGTCATTAGTATTTAATAAAATGAGTATATATAAGTTATATACATACGTATCGATATGCGATATGGATAATTATTAAACTTTAATTTGAATCGATCAATTGTTAAGTGGGTTTGGGAATCATTGAAGGCCCATACGGCCCTAAGTATGGCCGACCATGGGTGGTTAATTGGTGGGTTTAAGTGTTTCAAAATGGTTTTGAGAAGGTAAAAAAGAAAGAGTAAAAGGAGATATTTTCTCCTCCGTTATCTCTTTTAATACCACTATATAAACCACCCCATCTCATTATTTTTTGGCCTCCGCTTTCATGACTCCTCCAACCGAAAATATCAAGTCCCCATAGACAAAAATTACTAAGGAAAATTCAAACAAAACCACTTAAACAAATACCATAGTGGTACTTTAGATCGTTGCAATTTTTGAAAGCTGATTCAGTTAACTCTAGGAGTTGTTCTCCATTTAGGGTGCATATTATAAGCTACATCTTTAGGTAATCTTTTCAATTGCATTACCATATATATATATATATCATTTTATTGTGTAGATTAGATCTTGTGTATATGTTATAACAAATTTATATGTGCACGTGTTGTCTAATTTAATTTGTACATTCTATTGTATAAATAAAAAGAAAAATACATGAAAATAATATTATAATACATATATAGTTTTTAACCATATTTAAAATAATTAAATATTAATTTTCAAACTTTAAACTAAAATAGCTTTAATAATTTTATAATATGACAAAGGTAATTATATATATAATAAATATCTTAAATATATTGTATTACTTAACACTATTATATATAGACTTTTAGATTTTATAAACAATTCCATATAGCAATAATTAATGTACTTTAAATACATTAATGTATATATTACGTTCGAAAAAAAAATTAAGAAACAAATCCTTACAGATTTGATAAAAAGTTATATTTTTCAAAAAACCTTTTGACTGAATAAAAATAGGTATATATATTCACTAGTTTAATAATGTACATATAAATAAATTAAAATTAAAATATATAATATATGCATATGTACATTTCAGACTATTTTTATTTTATATTTAATTTAGATTTCAAATTTATAAATATATATTTATTTACATCTTGATCTGATTTTGAATTTAAAATTAACACAAAAAATTTATGATATTAATTCAAAATATTTTTAACTGGTCGAGGCCATTTAAATAAAATATACAATAATATATACATATATAATCTTCGAAATAAACCATGGACAAAAAGGCATATATATAGGAACAAATGTGACTATTGCAGTGTAGATTCGACAGCTATAGATGAATACATTAACCATGTACATTATTATATGTTATACGTGTATAAATGCATTATACACATGAGTATATTTGGATATACTCAAAATTCAATTTCAAATTTGAATTCAAATTAAATCCATTATTTAATTAAATTAATAAATAAATTAAAATAATATTCTATTTAAATAATATTTTAGATTGGATCTAAAATCGGCTTGACTTCATCGGTCGAACAAAGATCCCAAATGGTAAAATAAAATTGAATCCACTCATTTTACCCGCTGCAAACCGGCTCGCTTCCTTCAGTTTGAAAATTCCAAATTTGAAACTTTTTAAAAGTAAAATTTGGTGAAAATTGAGAGAGTACTAAGGGATAGAAAGGAAATCAAAAAGGTTAAAAAGTTCGAAAATATTGAATGTGAGAAATATGCAGTTTTTGAAAAGGAATTGAATGACATTAAAAGAACTTTCAAAGTTCTTAAAAATGAAAATGGGTTGTTGAAAAATTGCAAAACCTATATTATTCAAACAAATCATGAATTAGAAAACGAGATTGGAAAATTCAAGGATTCTAAAAACTTAAATTCGGAGAACGTGAACTTTTTGAAATTGATATGCTTGAAATTAAAACTAAAATATAAGAGCTCGAAAATGAAAATGCGATCTTAAAGTGAAATGATTTTGAAGAGAAAGAGAATTCTATTAGTCATTGTTTAAAGCTAACAAATGAGGATAAACTTTTAAAATCCAAAGTTAATGAACTCGAGTTGATTCTTCAAGAAATTTCCACTAGAGAAAAGTCATTTAACATGTTAACTCTTTGTCAATGACAAAAAAAGACCTAGATTTGAAAAAGTGTCAGTTTATAAACAATTGACTAGTAACACCGCTAGGGGAAGAAGTGTGTTTCCTAAATGTGTGAAGTATAGAAAAATTGGACATAGTCATAATAATTATCGAAAGATGAATATAAATAAACAAATCAAATAAATTTGGGCTCCTAAGGGTAATGTTATTAAAATTAACGATTTGTATACAATTTGGGTATCAAAGATTTCAAATGTAAACCAATGTAGTCCTATATCTTATTCTAGGTCACTCACTTCTACTAAATTGTAGGTACAAGGTTGGGCTAAGGAGCAATGATGATGGAAGAATATAAATTTGATGAAGGATAATTACAATGTTCCTTACCCTAAGAAAATGAAGTGGAGATCAACGCACTTTGGATAACAATGTAAACATGAAATGCAACTTCAAAGGTAAGAGAAGGTATGATTTCAAAACCTTATTTCTTAGTTTTCTCTCCTTATTTTGAATTCTGATTTTCTAACATCGATGTAGTAAAACTGTCATAACTTTAGCTCTGAAACTCCTATTTTCAAATTCGACATATTCTAGAAAATAGACAGAAAACCCAACAAGTTTTTTATTTTGAGTTTTAGATTATAATTTTAAATGGTTGAAAAACTGCAAATAATTCAGTATAATGTTTGAAATATGTTACAAAACAATGCAACATAGCCATAGTATTTTGACAATAACTTTTGCTTTGATATTCCGATTTATAAAATTGTAGATGTTTTGAAAACCATATAGATAGTTTTTGTTATTTGAGTTTTCGATGATTCATTCCAATAAACCTTGAGAAAATAGTTTCATGTCGGTATTAAGGTTAAAAATCATTCTAGAGTTATTTTAACATAAACATAGCAAATCGATCATAAGACGAAAATTTTTGCTCCTAATTTTGAAATTCTTGAAGTTATGAAAAGCACATAGATTACTCTATAACTTCCTTCTTTTGAGATTTTGTTGATTCTTATCATAAAACCTGAAAAATAGTAATCAAATCAGTACATTGTTGGAAAAGTGGTTTCGAGCTATTCAAACAAGTTGCAGTATTTTAGACATAACTTTCGATCGGTAGGTCGTCTTGAGTTGAAATCGATTTTGTTGATTAGAAATTTTAAATATCTTAAACTTTAATTTTTTTTGAATCAAATTATGGATTCAAATAATGACTTCAAAATAGATTGATTTTTCAAAATAGCGATGTTGATGTTTGAAAACCGAGAATAATGTGTGATGTGCATATGATTGTGATCTTTTTGATACGAGTTTTTACACTTTGAATGATGACTGGAAAATCATTTGTTTGAGAGTCTTTGGTTTTTGCTTTATTTTTAACATATATGATTTTTTTGAGAAATTCGAATGTTGGAGCCAATTCAAATAACATTATAGAGTATATAGTATGCTTGTTTGATGAAGCTTATTTGTTTTCATGCTTCGCATTAATGATGAGTGTTCAAGTGGCTGAACATAAAACCAGTGTTTGACGTATCTTAGTATGCCACTACCGGTGCATTAGAGTAACAAGTGGTAGCATTGCTTGTCACTATGGGTAACCTAGATAACAAATGGTGTCATGATGTAGTAATTTAATTTTTTCTATACAGAATATCTGATATGAGTTTTAACTTTTATGATTCCTCCAATTTGATTTTTACCATCTCATATGTCCTACGGATTAACTGATATTTCACACAATTTATTTCATGCACATGTGGAGAGCTTGCATTTCTTTTTTTTTAATTTTATTTTGAAAAATCCAAAAATATGTTTTTACATTCTTAGATTTTTTTTTCAAAATTGATAAGCATGAAAATTTGTTTTTGCTTTCTTAGGATTTTATGTTCTTCATATTTATTCATAAAGTGAATATTTTGAAATAAGACATTTTGACTAAATCTTTGGCATAAATTTGTGATGAAAAACTTCTTTTGGTATGAGAGAATTGGCTGGGGAATTCATTGAATTGAAAATGTTAGATATAAAACTTCTTGAGATGATTTTTTAAATGCTTGAAATGATTTTTAGAAACAAGTTTGTGAAATGAAAATTCTGAAAATTTGAGATGAAACATCTTAAGACGAGTCTTTGATATTCTACACTTGACGTGATTTTGAGAAATGATTTCCAAAACGAATTTTTTAACCTTGTGATAAAATCATTTGAAATAAGTCTTTAGTATTTTTGTTTTCATATATTAATGTGTATACCCTTAGTTCATGTGATCCTTTTTACCCAGATAGCTCTAAAACTAGCTGTAGCGACCTATCTTTTCGACCCTCAAAAGTCGACGTTAATACATCCACGGTATTCACGTGCCGAGCATTCAAGTGTCAGAAAGACAAATTATTGGGGGAAAAAGAAAGAAAGACATAACAGAATCTCACATCGTGACGAGTAATATATAATATACAACAGATCTTAACTGTAATGTACATTTTTCAAATCAGAGTACACAATCTATCATCGGTCTGGACAATTATAATAAATCGCCCTCACAATTGCTGATAAATATGACCAACAAATGCGGTGGAAATAAAATATATGTGAGTACATCTTGAAGGCCTGCAGCTCGTCCCTTGAATCTCCAAAGCATCCATAACCAAATCTGAAAATATGATCGGTATGGCCCAAGCATTATAAGAAAAATAACGTCTGAATCGGTCTGGTAAACCAGCATAGGAAGCACACCTCAAATGGATTCTAATGTTATAAGACCTTACAAAATAAAGATATCTTGTAAGAACATGCCGCACACAGACACGAACATATTTTTACCTTACAATAACCAAATTATTTATAGGAGATCTTCTAATATTATAATAATGTTTAGGATTTAAAATAGATGTTGAATGTTAGCCGAAATTGTTACATTAATTAAATTATAGCATAATAGGTATACAACTAAGTCCAAAGCACTTATTGGATAATAGATTCTAACATGATAAGGTAAGAGTCTATCTTTTGTACAGTACACCTCTAGAGGCTGCCTTAATTGCACCTCTACTACTTAGGATCGATCTACCCCATCCTGGATAGTACCAAATATGATCACCCCTCCTGCTGTCGACTTGACAAACTGTTTTTGTGGCCACAAGCATACATAATAAGAAAATGCCAATCCAAATACAAGTGATGATCATACCCTGACGGGAGCAACCTACATAGTCCTACTGCACATCCCTTCTTTAGACATTTTCCGTTGTGAGCTTTGAGGCTATGTTTTACCTTTTATATAGAAATCCCACTTAGAATGCTAACACTGCGCACCAAGCAAAAATGCAATGCCAACATTCATCCATACAAGTTGTTCAGGATATGAACAAACCGATGGCACTACTTCTACTACATCCACTTAGAATCACCCTCGAGATTAGTAGCAAGAGCCTTTGCACTTCAAAGAACTCCGTCTTCGATCATCTTTAAGATACCTCCAATTTGAATGCTTACAATAATTCGAAATGATTTTCAGATAATATATCTGATCCTGGTCTCTTCAAAATGACAAATGATAGTTCTAAAAACTGACCAACATTTGATATTCGGTTATTTAACTATCAAATAAAAAAACTGTCAAAACAAAGATTTAATTCCATACGGAAACCAACATTGGTTAAGCACATAAGCAACAACTAAGCCTCCTTAACTAATCCTTTCGTTAGTTATTAAATCCACTTTGTAAATACTTGTATCAAAATACTTTTACAAGGCTATATTCACAGGTCTCCTCTACTCTTTTCAATACCTAAAAATTATTCATATACTTACCTCAGCTGTATAAGTATACCTACAAACATTTCTCCCTTTAAATACTTAGAAACTTTTCCATATACTTATATCAACAGTATAAGTATATTCACAAACACTACATTTCTAATACTAAGAAAAAGTACTCATATATTTATCTCAACGGTATAAGTGTATTCACAAATCTTAAGAAAGATTTCATTTCCAAAACCATACTTGATCGAATTAAAACAATGTCATTTAAAACATTGATAACAATAAACCCAATTTAATGGCTGGGATTTTCGACCCTCGAAAATTGACACTAATACATCCACTATATTGCATACCGCAAATTCTAGTGCTAGAAACTTGATCGTTAAGGGTAAGAAAGAAAAAAAGACAGAACAGAATCTTACACGAATGGAATAACAAATATTATTTTAACATATAATCTTTACAGGGGAAAATTTAATACATTTATCGTAGTTTATCCTAAACTTAGGTCGACAGTTATACATACCCGTCCTTACAAATGCTAAGAAAACAAATATAATGGAAGTGGAAATGGGAATGAATAACTATCTACAAGCATCTTCAGCTCCAAGTTCCATTCAACTGCTCTAAGCTAAACCTAAACTACTAGGATGCCCGAGAAAATTAGGGCACCTAGAGTTTAAGGTTTAAGAAAAATAAACTCCGGGTCAGTCATGGGACTGTTGTGAGAAACTCAAAATACGGATGTTTTGAAAGAAATGGTACCTCATAAGGCTACGCCCCACATAAACACGGAACGGGTTTTTACCTGATGATAACCAATACATTTGCTACGTAAAAATCATTTGATATTATTTTTAATGACATTTTTTTGAAAACCTTTGCAAATAAACTTATGAATCTCAGCTAAAATTGTTACCATTATTAAATTTTGGAATATGTTAGGCTCTACAATTAAAATCTTACTAGTCTTGTTCGAAGAATGGATTCCATACAATGGTAGGTAAGGAAGTACATCTCTAGAGGAATGTACCAAGGATACAGAAATAATCCTCTGCAATTTGGCAAGACCGGTCTATCCCTTTCTGGTACTCATACATGACTAGGATAGTATCGAATATGACATCATCTTGGTCGCTACCTACCTATCCAGGGCCCTGTAGCATACACAACATACTCGACATATAGAGAGTTATATAGAAAGGTGATGATCATACCCTAATGGTTGTGAACCACATAGTCTTGCGGCATGCCCTGTTTAAGCCATTACCGGTTGATGAGGACAGAGGTAGTGATTACCTTTCACATAGCACATTCCACTTTGAATGCCACATTGCCATTCCATGATCACACAACTGATTTCTACAAACGTATAACTTCTAAGCTCGTCGTCTCAAAAAAGGGTGTTAAGCTAAGAGAAGTTACATTCTCTGCTACCAAATAGATGATTCGTATATAGAGTTCAATTAATATGATTAGAAATGCAACGTCAGACATTTGTCCATACATGTGTCCAGGAAAAAGATAAACCGAAGGCACTCACCTACCACATCCTATCAAGGATTACCCATAGGATTAGTTGCGAGAAGTCCTTGCATCGAAGATCTCAAATGAAGAACCACTGCCACATAAATATGATATGAAAATTTTCCCCGAGGGTCAGTAACAAGCAACCCTACATTCCATCTTCCAAACCATTTCATGTCTTTACTTCGAATGCGCAAATTTCAAAGTGGTCTTTGGATAGGAATCACCCAAATCCAACCCTGGTTCCTTCAAACCAATTATCGATAAAAGAGGTTTTAAGTATATAGGTAATCGTTTGGTTAATTCATTCCTCTTATCAAAAATAACCTTTAGAGATATATAATTTTACACCATTTCTTTCTGGTATATATAGAATTATTAAACCTCTCTTTTAAATTTTGGAAATACCAACTCATTTTCATACAAGCCATTTTGGAAAACATCATTGAGTAAAAAGGATCCATGGAAATTATACTATTTTACTTCATATCAATTTCCGTATTCAACAAGTACTCTTCGTCGAATAACGGTGAAATCACCTTTTAAATTCATACAGTTAGTACGAGTTCCCTCCTCAGAATTTAACACCAAGTATAAGAAGATTATCTCCATACAATCTAAGTTATTTAAATTTGGAAAAATATATCTTTCATACTTTGGGAAATTTAGATCCGAGTAAATCAAATTTACTACCCCCTCCATCGGGCCAGTCCGGGTAGCTAGGCAGGGCGGGCAACTAGTTTCCCAAACCTAAGCCTAGAGATTGCCTCTCTCTCACCCATATGGTGGTCAAGTTATTTGATCGACTCTAAATCCTTTAACATAATTAATTTAATTTTAATTTTTTGAGAGCATCCAGGCTTTCCCTTCGATCCGTTCCATTCCTCGGGCGGATTTTCTGTGACACTCACAAATGGAACAAATGTACTGGTCGTTTCCGCATACTCATTTTTTTAAACCTCTTAATCATCATTAAATTACTTAATTATTTATTTGAAAAGGTTCACAAAGGATTGGGGAAAGAATAATTAAGTTAAAACCTTTGTTTGCAAAAGTTATTAAAAAGTGATGCAAATAGTGTTTTCAAAGCTTATTTAGTCAAAAAAACTTTTCGATCATTTAGAAATCCATTTTTGTGACTCAAATCTCTTTTAAAACATTTTAGTGGATTTATATGATTTATTCCATACTTTTAAAGAATTAAAAATATAAATTTTAAAAGAAATCCCTTTATGGATTTCGAACTGCAAAACCGTGATTATCTGAAAACTTGTTTTGCTCATATTTTTAAATCTACTAAACTAAATCTCGATCCTTTTTTCTGTTTGAAAACTATGATTATAAGGATTCAGAAAATTCTTATTAAAAAGAATTCCGACTCCAAACCCATCGTATAAATGGATTTAACTTTCTACGATGCGAAATCGCGAAGTGTCATTACACAGCGCGCCTATTTGAACTCAATTTTCGTATAATTTTTTCAAATTTCATCAAAACACTTTAAAATGTTTATAAAACATTTCTAAATCATTTTAAACCATTTTAAAGAGGTTTAAACAATCCATATATCTTATTGATAAAAGGAATGTGATTTTCGACGCGTACTAAATGTGACTTGTTAATACAATTAAACAACAATATTAAACAACCAAACATGATTATCAAAGCATAGTAACATCCATTGCAAACATTATATCATCATCCAAAAATATAATATAAGTAAGAGTTTCTCATCTTCATTTTCCCTTGAGCTAATTTAAAATTGGCTATAGCTCCGCTATCACGAAATAAAACTCCACGAAATGGAGCTCGAGAGCCTTGGATGGCCTCAGCCTAGCCTTGGGCTGCTCACGACGTTGGCTTGGGTGGTAGATGGGCTCGGCTATGGGTGATGGAGTGTGTGGCTGTGGGTTAGGAAGGAGAAGAGGAGGAGATTTGACTTGGTTTTGAAGTGAACTTGCTAATATATGTATACTATGCTAATTTAATTTATTTTTGAATTAATTTTTCTCCACTATTTTCCTAAGCCTATGAAACCATGAAAGAGCTTGATAGTGGAGAAGAAGATGATAAGAATGTGGTGTAAAAATGTGAGAAAGTGTATGGGTATTTGTAGGAAAAACCTTTGGAACAAAATATTTATATGTGTAATTACCATTTTGTCCTCAACCCACACCCCTACCTACTCCTAGACCATGGCTTAAGCCCCTTCCCTCATGTGTGCCTCCATGTGTGTGATGATGGTGTGTAAGAGTGAGTTGATGTTAGCTTTTACAAAAGTAAATTCTTTTGTTTTTAGTAGAAATATCTTAGATTTTTTTTCTTATATGTGTATATATATGTTATACATATGTAAATTTGTGTACGTGACATGTTTGTGCATATATATATATATGGAAGTGCACAAGAGAACAAACAATGTTGGAACGACTTCGAACAACTTTTGTTCGTTAAATCATTGAAAATAGGGAAGTCGATTCCCGGTCACGTTTTCACTTATATTAATTAATTAATTAAAATGATCTCATTTGAATTATAAAACCATGTAAATTAATATTAACAAATTTATTTGCAAAGTGTTATCATACCGATAAAGCGATACGAATTTTATTATATTTTCAAATCAAATAACTTTAAAATCACTATAAATGGTTTTATTATCACTATATAACTATTCAAATGAATTATACCATTTAAAAACAATTATTTGAATAATTACAATAATTATCAAGTCATTAAATCTTAATTTAAAATTCCAGAATATATAAAATTTATATTTCCGATGATGTCATAAATACATTTTATTTCCCAAAAATAAAATAATTAGTTTTATTTCATATTTATCTTTAAATAGTAAAATTAGTGTATGTATTTAGCTCCGTTCGTGATGTTTGATGATTATAGAGCTATTAATCGATAAAACGTTTTTTGGTTCCTTTTATCGATATTTTTCCATAGTAAATATTTTTGCGAATATTTCTACAAAATAGGTTCATTATTATCATTCATTTCACAAAACTTGATTATTTGTTGAAAATAGTCCACATTTGAAAATTTAAAATAAGTTAAATATCCTTAATTAAAGTGATCAAAATTCGAGTCGTTACACCCAAACACTCTCCTTTTGGTGCAAGTAAATAGATCGTATAGAAACTAGACCAAATATACTTAACACCACTTTTCGATTTCAAACAGCACTATCCCTTGGTTAAGAATGAAATCAGACAAGTTAGAAAACTATTCTTTCCTCAATACACATTCTTAATTCTTAAGATAAAGACGAGTTTTCATACCTCAAAATTCGGTGTTAAGTATGAAAAGAATACTTTCCATACCATCGTAAATTAAAATGATCATTTATGGAAATTGGGTCTCAGTCCTTATGTAAATCCCTTTTATAAAATGCCTTTATAAAACTCCTTATATTTACAAACTCCTTGCCATGACCCGTTTTTCCATACCCTTTGAATCGACAATAAACCACACATGTCCAACTCAAATTGCATGAAAATACGGAACATGAAGGGTAATAAAGAAAAATAGACAAAACAGAATCTCACACGAATGGAATAACATATAATATCGAACAAATATCTTTACAGCGGAAAACTTTTAAATACATATATTAGAGTCTAACCTAAATCCAACTTGGACAGTTATAAACATCTATCCTTACAATTTCTGGCAAACATCAACTAAAACTAACTAAGTACAGCGGATAATAGAGTACGTCCATACGTAGATGAATATCACCAGCCCTCCTCTAGAAAACTCCAATCTTCTTCGACTAAACCTAAAACTACTCGGATCTGACCCGAGTATTGAAAATACCCATATCAGGCTTGATAAACCAGCATGAGAAAAACTCAATAATAAATGATAGTGTCATATATAAGCCTTTGAATAAAATCCTTTGAAAAGAAAGAGTATCTCATAAGACCATGCCCACATATAAACACGGACGGGTTTTTACCTTATGATAACTAAAACACTTTTATATCAAAACATTTGATATTATTTCTAATGACATCTCTTTGAAAACCTTTGCAAATAAACTTATTAATCTTATCCGAAATGGTTACCCATATAGCATTTAGAGCCTATTCATTACGCCAATACAAACAAAACCGTAGGTTCTTATTGGAGAATGGATTTCCATACAAATGACTAGGTGAAGGATCTACCTTCCGAAATGGGTACACCTCTAGATGGATGCCCTGAGGAACAGCATAAAGGAACCTCTACCAACACAAGACCGACCTACCTCTGTAACTAGATAGTACCGAATATGTCATCCCTCGGTCGTCACCGACCTTTAACCGAGCACTCATTTCCATACACCACATTAATTTACATCCCAAACGTTATAGCGGAAAGAAATATATCTAGAAGGGGATGACCATACCCTACTTGGGAATGACCCACTTAGCCTTGCCGCATCTAATCCTGTTTCGGTCATTTTCGGTTTGATGAGGCTTAAGGTTACGATTACCTTTTCACAAAGCACATATCACATCTTTGAATGCCACATTGCCATTTCCGTTAACTACTAATTGCCTTCCACAAAAATACAACCCTTGAGCTCGTATGTCTCAAGGAGGGTGTTAAGCTAAAAGAAGTTGCCTTCTCCACCACCACTGATGTACGTTTGTAAAAACCAATGTACATAATTTTTAGAAATGTAATGTCAGACAAACATCCATACAAGTTGTCCAGGAACAGGACAAACCGAAGGCACTCTCCTACTACCACTAGTAGCGAGTAGTCCTTGCAATCCGAAAAAATCTCCACAACGAGGAGACCACTGCTATATATAACTCTGTAATGGGTGCAACCCCAAGCAAATCAACAAACAGTCCTCACGCTATGAAGATCCACAGTCTTCAATAGTCTTCATCTTCAACAAGTCTTCACGTTTGAACGTATACATTGGTTCGAAGTGGTTTTCGGATAGGAATCACCCAAATCCGACCCCGGTTCCTTCGAAATCCAATTATCGATAAAAAGTGAATATGAGCATACAGGATTTATTAAGTCTCTTTTCACTTTAATTCTTTTCGGATGATTTCGAAATCTCTTTCTTTCGACTTAGAATAATTCTAAGTAATTCATTCTTTTGCTTTAGAAAATATCTCGAATTTCAATACTTAGCTCTTTGATCCAAATTCCTTAACTTTTAGGCGGGTCAAAAACAATGTTATTTAAGACGTCGTTTACGATAAACACTAAAATAAATCTTAGCAAACATTTTTGAGTAAACAGAAATCATTCATTTTGGAGATTGCTTAAATTTTGGATAATACCACTCTTCTTTTATTTTGAAAAACTTAACAGAATCTTTTTATTCAAGAGCATCCGGGTTTTCCTTTCGATCTGTTCCACCCCTCGCCTTAGAAAAGAAAACATAAGCCAGGTAAGTTCAAGGCACTGGTTGCTCCATCCCTAACCTTAGTTAAACACCTTGTTTTATTTTCCCAGATCTCACAGGCAGGACAAATGTACTAGTCGTTTCTGCATACTCAGTTATCAACTTTATTTTGGAATTGATCATAAAGATTCTAAATTATTGTTTAAACACTTAATTTTCCTTTTAAAAACATTCTCAATTGATTCTAGGAAAAATCGTTACATTTAAACTTATTTTCAAAAAGTTATACCATTCGCAACATAAAAGTGCTGCGGAAAGTGCTATATAAGCTTATTTGTTTAAATCAACTTTTAAACATTCGATAATTCATATTTTCTAATCCAAATCTCTTTTAAACCATTTAAATAGATTTATCAAATTTATTTCATATTTTTCCAATATTAAAAACGTTCATTTAAACAGATTTCCTGTTATGGTCACTTAACTACACTAGCGCGATTTTTATATAAAATTGATTTGAACTTAATTCAAAATCTACAAAACGAAATCTTGATTTTCTTTCTTCGTTTAGAAGATATGGATATAATAGTCCGGAATTTTCTTGTTTCGAAGAATTCCGAGTTATATTCCACTCTACACATTCATTTGAACTTTTCGGCGCAAAATCGCGAACAATCGTTGCGCGACGCACCTAGTTTTAACTTATTTTTCAATATTTGAAATAATATATTCAAATTGGATTTTAACACTTATAAAATCATTACTAATCATTTTAAATCAATATTTTCACTTTTTAAAGTATTTAAAATGTATTTTCACTATTACCATATTATAATATTATTATATTCCTATTATTTTAATATTAAATTTTAAATTTCAATTTCAATTCAATTTAAATTATAACTTCAAATTAAACTTATTTAAAACTTAGATTTCAAATCTAATTTCAATTTAAACCTCAATTCAACCTTAATCTCAACTTCAATTTTTCAAAATCGATTTTAATTTCAATTTCACTATTCATCTTAATTTCAATTTCTATTTAACTATCCTTTTCAAATCCGTTTTACTTCAAATTTCAAATTCTCTTTTATTTTAACTTTAATTTCATTTCTAAATGAAAAGAGACTTATTTTTCCAAAATATCTCGTATCACTAAAATTTGGTCTCATTAACAAAGTGATTATTTAAATCAAAATGAACATATCCAATATTCATATTTATCACTAACATAACATCCTGATGTGCACATAAAAGTGCATATATTTACATCCATATTTTATCTCTTTTTATTTAAATAAACATCATATTTGGGCATTTGTACATGTCAAAACCAAAATTCAATTATTTTTCAAACCATCATATTTTCATCTTCATTCAGGGGCAAAATGGTCATTTTTGTGCATGTGTAAATTTGAGAATTTTTACTTGGACATTTTTGAAGATAGGAATTTGGTTGCATATGGAAGAGACTTATATGAAGGTACATGCATGCACAAATGAATACAAAGGAAAGAAGAGGGAATTAATTCAAAGTGAAGATCATGGAGGACCCCACCTACCCACCTACATTAATGTACAAATTAGAGGTTAGTGAACATGCTTATGGAATTAATGGCTTCATGTACACTTAAATGATGATTAGTAGAAGCTAATGATTACTTGGCCTCCACACTTCCTAAGGGGTATTTTGGGAAGCCCCATAAAAATAGAATTAGGGTTTTATGCATGTATAAATAGCCCTTTTATGTACATGTAAATCATCTTCTACTCTTTCATTTTACTTAGAAAATTAAGAGATCAAATTGTAAGCTCAATGTTCTATGAAATAAAAATGGCTTCCAAGCCTCTCCCTTCTCTCTTTTCTACATGCTCTTCTTTGTTTTCATGTTAATGCTTTTATTTATGTTCGTTTCTTTTCTTTGTTAGTAGAATAGTTTTACATTCATGCAAGTAGTGTAGCTTAATTCCTTTTGTTGTAAGTAGTTTAACTACATTCTCTTCTTTGCTATTTTTCTATTTTCTTCTCTTTTTAATGTTGAAAGTTACTTGTGTTGCTTCAATGCCACAAATGAGTAGCTAAACCCCTTCAATTTAGGGGTAATGAAGCTCTCAAATCTTATGTAAATTCAACATTTTATGATTTATGATCTCATTTGGTTTATGCTTCATGAAGTGAGTTTTGATGCAAGTTTATACAAGTGAGTTTGATAGCTTATATTTCTTATGCAAATGAGCTATTCTTATTTAACATAAACACAATTTGCATCATCATTTGCTAATCCATTTTTGATTGTGAAATTAAAGTAAAAATGAAATTTGATGATCTATATTACTAGTTACAATAGTAAATAGATCATACTTAAAATAGCTTTTGCTTTGGCTTCATTTTCATGAGAATTATACGTGGTTTATTTGTTGTATTATAGTTTGATGGTTTGAGTTATGTTAATTAATAACATAAAAAAATCATACTTATGATACATACAACAATATTTCACTTAATATCAAAAGCTAGAGATCACAAATTGTTTGTTTGTTGATTTTCAAAAATATGAGAGTGGATTTGCCTCTAAATTGTTCTCTAGTTCAATAGTTTTTAAATCAAATTTCAATTCTAGTTTTAGCCTCATTTTACTTCTAGTTAACAATTTCTCCTCCATTTGGTCTAGTTTGATTGAATAGATTTTTTAAAAATCACCAATTCCCTACGGATCGACCCGTATTCGCCACGTACTACAAGTGTACATCGTGCGCTTGCGGTTTATTTTAATTTGAATTTTTTGACGGTTTTCTAACTCGATAGAAATTCCGTCGATTAACACATCCCTTCAACCAATCACATAACATATGATTTCAAATCCAACATTCACTATAAATATCATAACGGGACATATTATCATAATTAAATTAATTAACTAACTGTCAAATCATCCATATTAACAATCCAATAAACATTCATATGTCATAAGTGTGTAAATGTGATTGTTTTATCATAAATAAAATATACATCCAAAAGCGATGAGAATTTCTCGCCTTCGTATCCACTCCGTCAAACTTTAACGTAAGATATGCGTCTCTCGAGCTAACGTGCTATTTCCAACGTCTTTGAATTCGCCGCTTTCTTTTCCTTCTCATTTTCTTTTTCTTTCCTTTTCTTTTCTTCGTTTTCTTTTATTTTTTCTTTTTAGTGTGGCCGTGGGCTAAGGGGAGGGTTTGGAGTGTACGGCCTTTGTGTGGGGTGTGTGTGCTTTGGGTAGGTGGTTAGGAGGGGGGTGCGTGTGTTATTTAAGGTGGGTAGGTGGGTAGGGCTCGGGTATGGTGAGTATTTGGCTCGGGTTGGTTGAAAGGAAGGTGGGTGTGTGGGTATTGTACTCGGCCGTGGGTTGTAGGGGGTGTGTAGGCTTGGGTAGAGGGGTTTTGGTGGAGGGTATGGCCAAGTAGAGGTGGGTGGAGATGTTTGGCCGTGATTAGAGGAGGTGTGGGTGGTGGTGTGTCTAGGTTTTGGTGATGTGGAGGTGATGGCTTGAAGGTAGAAGGAGAATGGAGGAAGAGAAGGAGTTTAGGAATTTGTAGAATGAAGTGTAGTGGAAATAAGAAGAGGTTTAAGCTTGTATTTATAAGTGAAGGTTTTAGTGGAAAATGACATTAACATCCTTGTTTACTTTTGGACTTGATTAGCCTTTGATTTGAGTTGCATTTAATGTGTGGAATGATGTTTATGAAAGAGTGTGTTAAGAGGTAAAGAGGTGTCACCATTTTGTGGTTTGTAAATATTTAAACATAAAATTTAGCTCATTTCCTATGCATACACATAACATCTCATTAATGAGATGAGATATAAGTATTGATATTGTTTAAAAAGATTTAAAAATAAAATAAAATTAGTCAAATCACACCTTTTTACTTTTATATTTATTTATTCAAAGTTTCCTAATATAAATCTTTTGTCTTTTAGTGCTAAATGTAAAGTAATTTAAAAGTTTGTAAAGTTGTATTAATATGTTAGAAAATGTATCAAGTTGCAACAACTTGTCGACAACTTGTTTTGGTTGAAAACGGTGTTTTTGTCGACAAATTTTACAGTCAAAATTTGACGTTTTTATTAAGCTATATATTGATGTAAACCAAACTTTAAAATAAACTTTTTCCCTTTTTTAAATAAATTAAAACATTTCTAATCATATTTTAAAATCGTATTTGAATAATATCAAAATCTTTAATTTTATAATGTATGTAAAACTGACAAAATGCGACAGATTTTGGTTATTTTTTTAAAACGATTATTAACATATTATTAAATATATTAATATATTTTTATTATCTTTATTAGATGTTTTAAATGAGATTTAACTTATCAAATAAATATTTAAATCCATTTATTCAAGCCTTTATTTATTTTTAACAAAACTTAACTTTTGTTGATTTGTTTTAAAATCCAAATTTATACTTTTTAATTTATTAATTATAAGAATAGATAATTATTTAAAATATATAACATATTTATTTAAGATTTAAATTCCTTTTAAATTTAAAACGAACCAAATCTCTTATTTTTGAAGTAGCGAAATTACGGGTCGTTACACTCCTTTCATGCAATATTATTTATAAATTTTAAAATCCCCTTTATATATATATCTAAACGTAATTATAAACCTCCCTTTACAAATCTCCAAATTTATTTAATAAACTCCTTTATAAAACATCCTTTATACAATTTATAAAAATCTTTTATAAAACTTCTTTTATAAATATCATTTATAAATCTCATTTTATAAATCCCCTATGTTATTTGCAACTCTTTATATAAAACTCCAAATTCAGTTATAAAACTCCTTTATAAATTTTTAAACACAATTACAAAATTCCTTTTATAAAATAAAACTCCAAATATAAAACCAAACTCCAAATATAAACAAAACTTCAAATATAATTATAAATTTATATGCTTTCCATATATTACAATAAATTCATATCTATGATTTTTTACTCCAATTTATCAAAATGATAATATTCCCCTTTTATAAATTACCATTATAAACCTATTCTTTTATTTATAAAATACACTTATAATTCTTTCTTTAATATATAAAATACCATTTATAAATATGTCTTTATTTATGACATTTTTATAAAATGTTTCCTAAATATTTATCCAAAATATTTTTATCTTCTTTAAAAAAACATAAAAAAACTCTTTAAAATAAAAGATAATCCCCTTTAATTTCCTATAAAATAAACATTCCTTATTATAATAACTTTTTTTCAAAGATAAATACTTTCCAACATAATTTTTAAACATCTACATATATACATATATTAGAAAAGAATAATACAAGAAGTTGAAGTAAAATAGGCAGTTTAGAAACCCCTTTTAAAATAAAATATCTCATAAAATCCAAAATGGTCAGATTTAAAATTATATTTCCAAATCGAAACCATTTCCAAACCAAATTGCAATTAATAGTATTCCAAAATACTATAACGGGCCAACTGGTACCATATCACTTAACTAATGCCATTACTACATTTTTCTCTAAAAAGGTTCAACTTTTAACATTTGTTAGTGTCACATCCAATATGGCCAATCTATCAATTTTGACATTTATCAATATATATACGGATATATAATTGAAATTAAAATCAATAGGTATATAACAGGAATTAAAAATCACTACGATGAGAAATACAGATTTCTCCATAAAATTACCTGTATTTCAATTTAAATGACATTCGCTTTTCAAAAGCGAATATTCAACCAAACAAACAAATAATTCATCCAAACACAAACAGTAAATATAATCTACTATATATCATACTAATTATCCAAAAAAATCAGTTAACTCATAGAAATTCCAGCGGATGCTTGGGCATTTTAGCTTGAACAAAAATCGAACAACGTTTGATTTTAGTCCAAAATTTCACTTGCTCCAAATCAATGAGACTGGTTCCATCACGTAGCTATCGCCAACACGAGTGCAGTGCAAAAAATCTTGTCTTGGTTGGACCTTATTTGAAGAAGTTATACATTTTATTAGATTTTGAGGATTAATTAGTTGTTAATTCAACTAATTACAATTTAAATTATAATTACTCTCATAAACCTCTCTTCCCTAAACAAAAATCCTGTCCTTCTAATCAAAACCTACACACGAACACACCCTCCTCCATATCACACATGGCCATCCTCTTCTATCACTCAACAAAATTGCTTAATGATTTCTTCGATGAACTTCCCTCCTCACTCTCTCCACGACCAACCTCCCAAATCAAAGCTCCATGCGCCTATGTGATTTTCGATTTGGGCACAGTCCTTTGTTACAGTACAAAGGTCACGATTCCAATCCTAGCATCGAAGCTCTAACCGACAATGTCAACTGGTGCTCTTCGACAAGGCAAACACCACGACACTCTTCGATTGGAATGTTTCTCTCCAATATCCATCCACCCTAAACCATAATTTACTGTCTACATGTCGGCCTCCACCTAGCAGCGCCGCAACCCCCAAATCTTGTATAGAATCGAAGATCTTTTGAAAACAAACTCAAAGATTTCAACTATAATTATTTTCATTGAGTATTTTTTATGATTTAGATTTTTGAAATTCCAAAGGCTTACTTTCTTGGTTATAGGAAGTTAAAAAAATGAAAACATATAGCACAAGAAAAGTCGGTGTATGTTGATTTATCTTATGGAGTGATGTGTTTATATTACAATGTTTGGCACGTCACCTTGCAGAATTTCGTTCATATACCAACCACGAACGACAACACAAAAACACGATCGCCCATAAAAATACGATACAGTCTCAAAACAATAATAATATACATTGCTTGTCTTATTTTTTAAAATTCCAAAAATGTCATGGTTTGCCGAAAAATCATCAAACGATAAATTTAAATATTTTTCAAATTAAAAATTATGGAAAAATCAAATAAATTAAATTAAAAATATGTCAATAAAAATTGATTCATTATATTAAATTTTTATTTCCTAATTATTTATTTAATTTGAATCAAATTTGAATATTTAAATAAATAAATTATCCTCATTCGAAATGTTAAAAATTCTGGGTCGTCACATTCTCCTCCCTAAAAGAATTTCGTCCCCGAAATTCCCGAAGGAAGAAAAGTGTCTTTGAATCCTTAGCTTTTAAAACTTCTCACCCTTAGGCTTACTAAATAAATAAAAAAAATGGATTATTTATACCTTAAATTCTCTAAAGTTATGTAAACTTTTGGCAGCACCTCCTTTGCACAGCTTGATCGGAAAAACTAAAACTCGCCACAACTGGCCCAAAAGTGGCCTCCCATATCTAGGACATAAAACCATCAACATTAATATAAACATGTACCTATTAGTCGAGATATCAATTTTCTAATGAAACCAAAAGCGACTAGCAAGCATTTGCTTCCATGAACCTCTATCTTACTTATAAATGCCATAAAACCATATAACTTGTATTTATAATGTCAAAAGCATGCAATTTATTAAAGCCTGTATGATGTCCATATTCCATCCGTACACAATATCAAATTCAACAACTGCTCGATGACACAAATTTCACTATCGAACTAGTATTGCTCACTCGACTCCCTAATGCGGACTCCGATTAGGTTACTTGATTAGAAACCTCTATTCTCCTTGCACATCCATACACTATGATAGAAAACTTCAGAATCTAATCAAAAATCTGTATCAAGTATTTGCCGTTAAAAATCGAGTGAAATATTCTAACTTTGATCGGTGTAAATCGCCTCGAAATGGTGTACTCGAGTCCGTATCAAGAACAGTCGTGCGAATAAATTGATCTACATATACCTTATGTATTTATTCCATTGGTTTCTTAATTCTACCAATTTCTTTTTAATTCGCATTTATTTTAAATCACAATTAATTACACCAATAGTATTTTCCTTTAATACTAAAATCATTTATGAACCAGTTTATAAAAACCATTACTTAAGTTTGTAAACCTTTCCTAAAACACAACATATGTTTATTAATTACTTCAAAACTTAAGTTCATATTTGTATAACACTCTTTTACGTCCTAAGAGTATATATTCAAATTTCTTATTTGCTTTACTTTACCAGGATGTTCAACAAACATAAAACTTGATTAATTTCTTATTATCTCCCAAATTTATAAGTTACAAAAACTTATTTCTTATAATTTCTCAAAACACTTGGTTTGAGTTCCTCAATTAACTTGAAATTTTCTGACTGTCCAAATCACTGAAAATTCCATTTCATTTCAATAAATGAAAATTTCCTAACAACAAATCATAATGATATGTACACCCTAAATTATCCTAATACATAGGATACATGAGTTTATATAACAACACTTAACTAAAATTTTTGGAACTAAACACTGGTTTCAAATCATTTTGAAATAACAATAATATACAACTCTCCTTTTTGTATATCAAATCATGCTTTTGGAGTTTAAAATAAAATTTGTTGTACCAAAACAATTCTATAGCAAATTACCATGGTAGCAATTTGTCACTTTGAAACTTGAAAATGAACGTCGATGCTGCTGCAGTCATCACTAGAATTATTTTCCAGCGACAAATATGAGTTCAGTACATCTAAATCATGCCTTTCGGACTTAACCAAAATTATTTCCAAAATGGTATCAAATACTTTGTAAATATTACTAAGTACAATGATATCAATTCCAAAAACCAATTTCCTAAATATTTACTTTCAAATAATACCACTATTATTTTCTCTTTACAAACTTTTAAAAACAATTTTCAAAATCACCGAGATTTAAGTTCTTAAATTATCAATTTAAATCCTTTTTATTTATAAACTATACTTTATAAACCATACTTATATAAAATCATTTCACTAATATTTATCTTTATTTAGATTATAATAAACAACTTTTATTAAAATTATATTTTAACCTAGCATTATCACCAAACGCCTTATAGTCAAATTGTGAAACTTAATTCACAAGGTGCACATTTCAATGTTCCACAAGTTAGTATCTACCCAACCCATGCAGTAAAAAGGTAAAACTGCTCATAAATTGGTTAAGCATAATTGATCAAATAATAAATGTCAATAATTGAACATTATCATTTCTTATCAAACAAACACATCATAAATAACTATATCGATTTTTGAAAATTATTCTTTTATATATAAAATATTATCCAAGGTAAAATTATTTCATTTACCAATTTCAACATAATACTATGCCGGTTTGTTTTGTCCAATGTTTAGAGATCCCTATCAATAACATTAGCAACACGTATTGACCAGAATCCATAAGCCACTCAACATACCAATTAACACAATACAAAACATTTTTATAACAATAACAAATACGCACTCTCATATATGACACATTCAACTCATAATAAGGCATCCATTACCCTCTCTTACTGAGTTATACCTACCGAAGCTAAGGTCCTTGCTTAACCTTCGGCCCTGATACCAAATGTACCAAATGGCCTTTTTGACCATCGAATGTTGACACAAATACATCCACCTTATTCACAAGTCGAGCAACCAAGTGTTGGAAATACAGAAAATTACGGAAAAAGAAAAGGAAAAGAAACAAATCAAGAAAGAAAAACACAATATCAGAATCTTACATGCGGAACGATAATATATAATATCTCAAAAGATCTTTACTGAAAAGAAAACTTCAATATAAATACAACAATCAGAGCAAACTAACCTATCATCAGCTTGGATAGTTGTAATAGCCTATCATCACAAATGTTGATAGATACAAAAAAAGTAATGCAATGAAAAATAAATACGGTAGAAAATCATCCAACTCCTCTCCAAGAGCTCTAATAAACAACAACAACAACAACATCTGGAAATATGCTCGGGGAGACTCGAGCATTATAAGAAAATAACACTCGAATCAGTTTGGTAAATCGGCGTGAGAAACTCAAATCATATGGATTCTTATATTTATAAAACTCTTCAAAATATAAAGGAATCTTGTAAGACCACGTCGCAAATAAACAAGGACGGGGTTTTACCTTACAATAACCAAATTATTTCTATTAGAAAATCCAATGATATTATAATAATGTCTAGGGTGTTAAATATAAATAATCAAGTTACTGTGATGCATGAGAGTGTACATCACAAAAATAATAGGTACACAATCAAAACAGATATGGCGCATTCACTAGTTATGTAGGATTCCACGGATGTGCCATTAGTACCTCGAGAACAGTCCTCCTTCATAAAGATCAAAGATATCTTTCTGAAGTATCGTACATCCCTAGCTGATGTACCATAGGAAATACATAGCTGGCCACAACATGAGGCCGAGTGCACCATTCGTGCATGCATAACTATAAGAACCACTAGGATAGAGTCACCGACACCCTATTGGGTTAGCTAAACCCCTTGGCTATGCATCATATCTCTGGTTTTAGTCATCTCCGCTGGTGAGGCAACGTCCAACATTTCAATACACGACTCATAATCAAACAGATCTCGACACAAGAGTCCCTAACTCGAACAGATCTCGAAACCACCTATGGATTCCATGTCTCAATAGATCTTGGAATTATGTATGGATTCCCATATCTTAAATAGATCATGAACAACTACATCAATTTGAGCATCTCAAACAGATCTCGAAGCTCCACATAGATTCCAACATCTCGAACCAATCATGAACCTCTTCCAAAGCATAAAACATGTATATGGGTTTGGAGTGGTTATAGTTTCGAGTCATCTTATATAAGTATAGTCCCCCGCTTATCAAGCGCTCCAAAAACCAATCGATTGATTTTCGGTAAACTCAACTCTGGTTCTGTTGGAAATAAATAGACAATACATAAGAGCGAAGATCACCACCTAACCGGACAGGGTCAGATTTTCGATCATTTGTCCTAGAAGAGCAAAATGAGTTTATACGTATAGTATAGCATCACCAAAGAAAACTGTACCATATAATTCCCAGGTTTCTTCTAGATATTTCAAGAGTTATATTTGGTCAATTTCAACAATAATGATAATGATCACATAAGGGAAACTAGGTCTCGTATACTTTACATAAGCAAGTACCACACAAAGCATGATCAACACGCACAAGCACTATCAAGTCGTATAAACGACTTTTAATCCCTTTTTTAGTTAATCTTCCTTTGTTAATTAAATCCTCTTTTATTAGTAAAACTCCCTTTCACTCAATAAACTTTTTAATAAATGAAACTTCACTTATTAATTAAACTTCACTATTTAATTAAAACTTCACATTATATTCCTACACATTTTAATACTCTCAAAAGTATCCATATACTTATTTTGACGAAATAAGTATGTTCACAAAATAACAAGTTTTACTTTCTTAAAATACTCTAAACAAACACCGTCCATGTGACTACCACCATTTTGACACTCAACAGTCCAAAATGACATATTATTAATAAATTTTACTAATAAGAATCAATATACATAATCACAGACATAGAAATATCAACACAGAATCTTGCAGCGGAAATAAAAATAAATCCATAAGTAGTTCATGAAGTATCTAATAAAGTTTACCTTTGAGTTTTAGAATTCAAAATAGAAAACTAGAAATAAATAAGAGTTCACTACTACTTGTCCAAACTGAAATAAGGAAGTAAATGCTTGATAAAAGTGGAGTCTCAAACTCAGTCTTCGTCTCCAACAAAGCACTCCCCAACCACTATGGTACTCAGGCTGACCCGAGCATAATGAAAAAACACTTACTCAAGTTAGAACTAAAATTCTCATATAAGTTAACTCAAAATCAGGTGTATAATGGCAAAATAACTTAAGAGTATTACAAGATTTTCCATCTCCTAAGGATCCATTAAACTATCTATACATAGTAGATATGATAAATATGTAACATCTATCAGTAATGTAAATATTAAAATAGCATTAAGGCTTTATATTGATCCCCCTTAACACATTTTAAGCATGTAGTCTTTGCAGGTCCTATAACATAACTAGTGTGACAGCCCGAAAGATTTTCGACCCCGAAAATCAACACTAATACGTTCACTGTATAGAGTGCTGAGCAATCGAGTGCCGAAAATCCCAGACTGTTAGGGTTACGAAGAAAACGAGGTAGAAGAAGAAACAAAACAACAGCACAGAATCTCACAATCGCAGCAGAACAAATATAATATACAAATATGAGCATTTTTATACAATGAAAAGTTGTAACTGTCAATATATATACAAGATCAGAGTACAACAAAAACTAGACAGTTGTAACAACTTGTCCTCAACAGCTGTCTATACAGCCCTAATGTACAATGGAATATAATCTGTACGTCTCTGCCATCCATCTCGTCTCCTAAGCTCTAAACATCCTAACCTGAAAATATGTAATACTCGGCCTGACCCGAGCATTACAATAAAGTAACACCCGAGTCAGGCTGGAAACCAGCGTGAGTAAACCCATTTAATTTGAAATACTAAAGTTGTAAAAACGTCTTTGAAAATCAAGGTAACTCGTCCAACATTACGAGTTCTTATCTTGTTATAACCAACACTAGTTGCTAAATCCATCATTTAAAATAATACCTAAGTGCGGTTGCTTATTCAAAATAGTCGGATTTACTTAATTCATTTAATTCCAGCCTGTTTGATTCTACAAATCAAACCCGTAAAGATTGAAGTAGTTATTAATTCGAAGTGGTTTCGGATATCGCTGATATCCGATCTCGATCCCTTTGAATCCAACACCATCCATTTAAGCCAAGTTGTTTTCAACAAAACAATACAATTTCAGAATGTCAACCTTCACATAAAATCCCATCACCATATCTGTTCAATAAAACGTCTCACATTTATATTTAACCGTTCATTTCAGGTTATTCCAATTTAAACTGTTCATAGACTAGATTAACTAGTCACACAATTCATTATTTTACTTAAAACAGAATTAATTATTTTCAAATCATGTTTAATTACCATTAAACCAATTACAAACCATTTTATTTTATTCTAATTAAATACCTGGAATTAGTTAATAATTAACAAGTATAATCAACTTAAGACTTTAAATTAATTAAAGGTTTAGATCATTTTATTTTATCATTAACTATTAACTAATTCCAACTATTTATTCATTTTAATAAACCTTAGTAAATAATAAATAATTAACACATATATAATAACCTTAACTTAATTAATTTTAAATTTAAATTATTTTATTTATCCTAGCCATTTACAAATTCTAAGGTTTAAGTTAAATTGAGGTTTTAAATTACTTAATTTATATATCCATAAGCCAATTACTTTAAAACCATTTTCTTTTCATTTTCTTTTCCTTTCTTTCTTTCCAAAAATCCAATACTTTTACTTTTGACATCTCAAAATATCCAAAATATATTCAGCCAAACATAGCATTCAAGAGCTTCACTTTTCAATATAATCTATCACAGATTATCAAATAAATCACAATCACAGACTATGAAAATAAATTTCAATTATTTTCGGGGAATCCAGTTGGATCCCTCCAACTTGTTTTCCTGCATCCATAGATGTTAGCACAATATAAAAATACCAATCCCACTTCGAGGGGGATATCGCGGTATATAGGGTCATCCGCTATTATGCGGGGCGCATAGGGTCTCATCCACTATAGAATGCGGGAATATTAATCACTCCAATATATATATATATATATATATATATATATACTACTATATATGATATCACATCCAGGCTGATAATAAAATTATCAATTCAAGCAATCAATCCAATAATCTAATTTTAACCAATTAAATTAATCAGTAATCCAATTTGAGTGAGATTAACTCACCTTTGCCCTTTAATTTGCAATCCTATCCAAACTGGCTATTTCCTTCATGATTTTAGACCTTGTATAAACATTTATATGGTTCATTAGCATTTTAAATAATCGAACAACCAATAACCCTATTTTAATTTTATTTAAACTAATAATTTAGTTTTAAACTAGTTTTTCCTAACATAAATAATTTTAGTAACTAAAATAAGTAAATAAGTTAATCGGACAATTTAATCACTAAAATACATTATTTAAAAATAATCTAGTAAATTAAAATGTGTAACTGTATGTTTATTTTAATTTTTTCCTTTGAAACTACATATACTTAGAAATTTAATTTATATCGATTCAAAATCTAATTTTTTTATGTAAACTTTCAACAATTAAAATTCCTATATATATATATATTCTTCCAAAATCTTCCTGCATATATTTTTTCTGTATATATATCTCCTGTTTAAACCTTATATATATACATTTCTAAATTAAAACATGACCTTACTGCAAATATATTTTTCTTAAAACTGTATGCGTATATATACTTTATTAAATTAAATAAATAAATAAAAGAAGTCGGCTATACCTTGCTGCCTTCGACGAACTCGCTAACCCTTAGTCATCGAAATCGACTTTGCCTCGCCGCCAATCCCCATACCATCGCGAACCTCGCAGTGTCGCGTTAGGCCGAACGAACACGACTCCAGAAACCCAAGCTCGCGACCCTCCTTCGATGTCGCGCTCGACTTCGGCCATTACAAAATGATGCCGCCTTCACCTCGATATACAACCGCGACAGTCGCCACCCCCCGCTTCAATCACACGTGTGCTCTTCCATGAATAAAATTTTCGAACGAAATCGATTTCGTTTTCGTCCCCCGCAGTCGACCGAGGATTTCGCGATTTCCTCTTGTATCTTTTTTTTATTTCGAACGGATTCGTGAATTTTAGTTGGAAAGGAGGGCGGCCATTATTTCCTTTTGAATTGACGAGTTGATTTCGAAGGGAGCAGCACGATTTAAGTTTGAACGAGATGCTCGGCTGTTTGAAAAAAAGAAGAAGAAGGTTGCGTGTTTTAAGGTGGGAATGGGGAACAAGATAAGATGGTTGCGTGTAGGATGAAGGCTGCAGTGATTCTGAAAAAGAAAAAGCTGCTAAGGAGAAAAAGGCTTGATGGTGAAAGAATTACAGCTGAATGTTGGGTTGTATGTGGATATATATATATATTGGATTCAAATTGTCTCGATAAATGTAACTTAAAATTTTGACTTCCTATCGAGGTGTGTCGTCAGGCGTTTATAATGTTATACCCCTATTCTGAGCACAATGGAAAAGGTTCCGAGTCCTAATTCGATGGTATGGAGAAGATAGCTTTTTAGATCCAGTTATTATATTGAATTTTCGATATAGATTTCAGCACGTTTATCAACCGTACGATCGCACGACAATTCCAAACATTACGAAAATTGAAATCCAGTAATAATACAATATTACGGATCCAATGGAACTGGTTTCGTTGAATTCCGAGACTGTACCTTGGAAGGCTATTTTTAAATATCAATTTAAACGATATATTTTTAAAACTGAGCACAACACTTCCAAATTCAAATTTTAAAAGTTCTATTATCTTCAGCATTGTTAATTCAAATTTTATAAGCCTTCAAATTATTTTTAGCCGGCTTAAAACTCAAGATTCCATATTTTCCCCAAATTTCCAATTATCAAATTCAAATATTAAATTGCTCAATAAATAGCTATATTTGAAATCCACGTTAAAAATCGACTTTTAAATATTTAAAATTACCTAAGTATCCCAATTTCAAATGTCCAAAATCCCGGGTCATCACATTCCTCCCCCCTTAAAAGAATTTCGTCCCCGAAATATCTAGTTAAGAAGAATGGTCCACAACCATTAACCATTTTCCCAAAACCACCCAGTTTTCAAACAACTTTCCAAAAGAATCTTTTATTGAAGACACACTATCCTCTAACTAACTTCTCAAACTCACCCATAAGTTCCAAACAATATTACTTACTCAACAATTCAAATTATAATTTAAATTCAAATTTTAAATTATCAAAATTTTCTTCAAAATTTTTATAACTCTTTAAATTTTCGAAAAATTTCGCCAGCGTCTTCTTTGCGCGGCTAAGTCGGAACAACTACAGAATCGCTCTACGGGCCCCCAAATTTCAAAAGAAAACAAATGCCAAGTGGCAAGATCAGAAACCCAACAAATTTTCATACGGAAATTTAAACACATACCTTTTAGTCGAGCAATTCAAAATTTATCTTTTGAAATCAAAACACCCATTTTCCTTTGCTTTTAATACTTGTACCTCACTTAGCAATAATACCCAATCACAAAATACAACATCATTTTATTCACTTTCTTTACGAAATTTCAATATTTGTTCTACTTAAGCCGTGCGATGTACACATATCACCCGTACGCAATATCAAATCTGATTGCTCACTCGATCACACAATTTCACTTCTGAACTAGTATCGTTCACCCGACTTCCTAGTGTGGACTCAGATCTGGTTTCTTGATCAGAAACCGTCACTCTCCTTGCATGACCATATACTATGATAGAGAATTTCCAAAATTAATCAAAAATCCATATTCAGGGTTCGCCGTCGAAAATCGAATGAAAAATCCCAACTCGGATCGATATAAATATCTCAAAATTCTGAGCCCGAATCTGGATCAAATCGCTATGCGGATAAAATAATATACGTACATCCTACGTATTAATTTCCAATTGATTATTATTTATATCAATTCTCTTTTTTTCACATTTATTTTGATTTCTATTCACTTATTCACAATTTCCCTTTTCACCACTTTTATTTAACCTTCATTCAAATATTAATTTAGTATATTTCTCAACTCCAAAATTATTTAAGAATTTCACCATCCATTTCTTAAGTCCAGTATAAATATTTTATTTACTTCTTATATTTATTTTCATTTAACTTAAATTTCCAATTCTATTTGAAATTCAATTTACCTTTCATTTTTATTCATCACCAAAACTATCTTTATAAAAATACTTTTTATAACTCGGTGTTTCAACAAGTCCATCCTTGTTCTCATAGAGATTCAGTCAAACATTGATCAAGCGCAGGAATGAAAATCTATAAGTACTTAGTAAACCCGTTTTCAACACCTAGTGAAAATACTTGAAAAACTTTGGTGAGAATGCTCTGGAAATCATCACCCCCTCCATGGGTCGCAGTTAGCACGATGATTACGTCGTCATCCCGGCAAAAACCATAGAAAACTTTAGGCATCTGCACCCCTCGACTTTCGCCATGGAAACTGCACAGATCGCAGCTACACTCAGGGTTACATTGCTATCACAGCAAAAACCTGTGTAACTGAAGGCATCAGCACCCCTCGAATTACGCTGCCAAATGAAACTTCACCACATAGATCGCAGACTACACAAAGTGATGTCACTGTTCCAATGGAACTAATGTAGACTGTAGGCACTCACTTCCACACGAATTTCGCTATGGAACTAACCACATAGATCGCAATCTACCAATGTTACATTGCTATCCCAGCGAAATCAAACGTAGATTGTAGGCAATCACTGCCACCCGACTTACGCTATGGAACGACGATTGATCGCAGTTACACCAGAGTTACACTGGCGTCACAGCATAACCCCAATGTCTCTATAGGCATCAGCGCCCCACGAATTACGCTACCCTAATCACAATCCTCAGGAACTACAGTTTAGTCCGGACGTCCTTTGGGATCAAAATTTAGAACCCCCCTTAGGGCTCAAGGTAGAACCACCCAGTGGATCTCCTACTATAAGTTTCAACTCTAAACGGGAGCGCCTTTTTCCCCATAGCATTCTCAAAACATTTTATACTACATACATATATAGTATCTTTCAAAACATACTCTTTATACGTATTACATATAAACTTCAAAATCGATATCTCGAAATCGATAATTCTCAAACTTGGCTTTCCAAGTTCCAAAATTTGATTTTTTCCCAAAATCAAAAGCCTTCAAAAATCAATTGGTTCCACTCTGATCGGTTTGAAATTTAGAAAATAGTTTGAATAGTTTAAAATAGTTAAGTGGTTGCAAAATAGTTAAATAGTTGTAAAAGAGTTGTAAAATAGTTGTAAAATAGTTAAATAGCTATTATAAGATAGTTTGAGTTTTAAAAAGAAAGGTTGTATAGTAAATAGCTTGGAAAAAATATATTTAAGACGGTTTATATTAAAACAATTTATTTGAAAATAATTCCAAAGTCAAACTGGTTCAATTTCCCAATCTCCAATTCAATCAATTTTCAATTTAAATCTCCACTTCCATTTAAATCGATTCAATTCCAATTCAATTTGAATTAACTTCAATTCCCATTCTAATTCAAATCAATTCCTAATTGAATTTTTAACTTATTCAACTTCGATTACACTCCCAATTAGTTCAATTCAATTTCAAATTAATCTCAATTCCATTCTCAATTTCCAACCATCTTGATTTATATAAATTCAAGTTCGATTCCAAAATACCGATTTAATTACTTAAATCAAGTTGGCCTTTAACATTTAATTTAACACCCCAAGTCTTTTAACAATTTAATTCCGAGTCCAAATTTTCAAATATTCATTTTAAATTTCCTTTACTTAAACTTATTTGAGATTCGAGTGAGAGTTAAAATCTTCTTAAGCAAATAAATTTTCAGAATCCAATTGATTTCCCAAATATACTTCAAATTTTCAAACACAATCCCTTTAAAAAACTCCGGTTATTAAGTCCATTTTTAACTTTTCAATCTTAAGTCCAACGTGATTCCATTTTCCTAACTTCAATTTTTATTTCTAAAAATCAAAATCAATTTAAATAGTTTCAAAATAAAGTTTTATTTCCATTTAATTTTAGCAATGGGTGTATCTCATTTCAATCCATTTCTTAATTCATTCAAAAATCCAATTTACAGTTTTATATATATACTGTCACTAACCAACAGGATGATAGCATAATATGTCAAAGTGAATGAACACCCAGTTTATCTAAAATACCCATCCATGGCTTATATCACAAACTTGCAGAATTCGAAAATCATTTCAAAACCATACATGACTCCCTTTCGATTTAACACATTTAACTTTTCTAAGTTAAATCTCAATTTCATCTTGAAATTTTCCAATTTCAGGTTATAGGTCCAAACTTATTTAACTTTCCCAAAGTTAAATTTCAATTTGTTTAATCCATTTATCCCACTCAACTTGAATTTCCATTCCAAATCCAATTCTTATTAATATCACTTCCCACTTATAAGTTAAAACTTACTTCTCTTTGGGTTATACTCTCACCTTTAAACCATTCTTGTTTTTAATTCAAAACAATTTCATCCTCCAACCACTCTTGTCTTAAAGCAAGATTTCTATATTCAAAAATATTATTTATTACTTCTTTTAACACTTTGGAACAATTCAAAAAATTTCCGGACTTAGATTTTAAAACTTCACAATTTAAATCTATTTCAATCTATAAATCATACTTATATAAATTGTTGCTTCCTTTAAACATTTCATTCTGCTTTATCATTGTTTATTTTAAAAATAAACATCCCTTTATTAAGACCCGACAACCAATTTATGATTATTATCATATCAAACACACCATACATTCCACCGTAATTTACTATAAAATATAATAAGGGTAGCTTATTTGAAACACTTTGAAAATTCCTTTGAATTTTCTAGGATTTAATTTATTTTACCCAAATTTATATTCGGTTATATATATTTTTACCACTTAAATCTTATGGTCTTATTTAATTTTAATAATCAACAACCAATTATCTTAATATACTATAATAATTCAGAAAAACCACTTCTTTCTATATCAAAATTTCAAGCTTATATAAAAATCATTTTTTTTAAATCGTTTTAAAATCATTATATAAGAAAATAACAAGTACGCTCTCATACGATACACTCAACTCATTCTAGGGTACTACTAACCCTATCTCTAATGAGTAATCCCCACCAGAGCCAAGGTTCTCGCTTAACCTTCTGCTCTGATACCACTGTGACAGCCCGAAAGATTTTCGACCCCAAAAATGGACACTGATATGTTCACTGTATAGAGTGCCGAGCAATCGAGTGCCGGAAACCTCAGACTGGTAGGGTTACGAAGAAAAAGAGGTAGAAGAAGAAACAAAACAACAGCACAGAATCTCACAATCGCAGCAGAACAAATATAATATACAAATATCAGCATTTTTATACAATGAAAAGCTGTAACTGTCAATATATACACAAGATCAGAGTACAACAAAAACTGGACAGTTGTAACAACTTGTCCTCAACAGCTGTTTATACAGCCCTAATGTACAGCGGAATATAATCTGTACGTCTTTGCCATCCAGCTCGTCTCCTGAGCTCCAAACATCCCAACCTGAAAATATGTAATACTCAGTCTGACCCGAGCATTACAATAAAGTAACACCCGAGTCAGGCTGAAAACCAGCGTGAGTAAACCCATTTAATTTGAAATACTAAAGTTGTAAAAACGTCTTTGAAAATCAAGGTAACTCGTCCAACATTACGAGTTCTTATCTTGTTATAACCAACACTTGTTGCTAAATCCATCATTTAAAATAATACCTAAGTGCAGTTGCTTATTCAAAATAGTCGGATTTACTTAATTCATTAATTCCAGACTGTTTGATTCTACAAATCAAACCTGTAAAGGTTGAAGTAGTTATTAATTAAAAGTGGTTTCGGATATCACTGATATCCGATCCCGATCCCTTCGAATCCAACGCCATCCTTTTAAGCCAAGTTGTTTTCAACAAAACAATACAATTTCAGAATGTCAACCTTCACATAAAATCCCATCACCATATCTGTTCAATAAAACGTCTCACATTTATATTTAACCGTTCATTTCAGGTTATTCCAATTTAAATTGTTCATAGACTAGATTAACTAGTCACACAATTCATTATTTTACTTAAAATAGAATTAATTATTTTCAAATCATGTTTAATTACCATTAAACCAATTACAAACCATTTTATTTTATTCTAATTAAATACTTGGAATTAGTTAATAATTAACAAGTATAATCAACTTAAGACTTTAAATTAATTAAAGGTTTAGATCATTTTATTTTATCATTAACTATTAACTAATTTCAACTATTTATTCACTTTAATAAGCCTTAGTAATTAATAAATAATTAACACATATATAATTACCTTAACTTAATTAATTTTAAGTTTAAATTATTTTATTTATCCTAGCCATTTACAAATTCTAAGGTTTAAGTTAACTTGAGGTTTTAAATTACTTAATTTATATATCCATAAGCCAATTACTTTAAAACCATTTTCTTTTCATTTTCTTTTCCTTTCTTTCTTCCCAAAAATCCAATACTTTTACTTTTGACATCTCAAAATATCCAAAATATATTCAGCCAAACATAGTATTCAAGAGCTTCACTTTTCAATATAATCTATCACAGATTATCAAATAAATCACAATCACAGACTATGAAAATAAATTTCTATTATTTTCGAGGAATCCAGTTGGATCCCTCCAACCTATTTTCCTGCATCCACAGATGTTAGCACAATATAAAAATACCAATCGCACTTCGAGGGGGATATCGCGGTATATAGGGTCATCCGCTATTATGCGGGGCGCATAGGGTCTCATCCGCTATAGAATGCGGGAATATCAATCACTCCAATATATATATATATATATACTACTATATATGATATCATCCAGGCTGATAATAAAATTATCAATTCAAGCAATCAATCCAATAATCTAATTTTAACCAATTAAATTAATCATTAATCCAATTTGAGTGAGATTAACTCACCTTTGCCCTTTAATTTGCAATCCGATTCAAACTGGCTATTTCCTTCACGATTTTAGACCTTGCATAAATATTTATATGGTTCATTAACATTTTAAATAATCGAACAACCAATAACTCTATTTTAATTTTATTTAAACTAATAATTTAGTTTTAAACTAGTTTTCCTAACATAAATAATTTCAGTAACTAAAATAAGTAAATAAGTTAATCGAACAATTTAATCACTAAAATACATTATTTAAAAATAATCTAGTAAATTAAAATGTGTAAATGTATGTTTATTTTATTTTTTTCCTTTGAAACTACATATAATTAGAAATTTAATTTATACCGATTCAAAATCTAATTTTTTTATGTAAACTTTCAACATTTAAAATTCCTATATATATATATATTATTCCAAAATCTTCCTGCATATATTTTTTCTGTATATATGTCTCATGTTTAAACCTTATACATATATATACATTTCTAAATTAAAACCTGACCTTACTGCAAATATATTTTTCTTGAAATTGTATGCGTATATATACTTTATTAAATTAAATAAATAAATAAAAGAAGTCGGCTATACCTTGCTGCCTTCGACGAACTCGCCAACTCTCAGTCACCGAAATCGACTTTGCCTCGCCGCCAATCCCCATACCATCGCGAACCCCGCAGCGTCGCGGCAGGCCGAACGAACACGACTCCAGAAACCCTAGCTCGCGACCCTCCTTCGATGCCGCGCTCGACTTCGGCCATCATGAAATATCGCCGCCTTCATCTCGAAATACAACTGCGACAGTCGCCACCCCCTCGCTTAAATCACACGCGTGCTCTTCCCTGAATAAAATTTTCGAACGAAATCGATTTCGTTTTCGTCCCCCGCAGTCGACCGAGGATTTCACGATTTCCTCTTGTATCTTTTTTTTTATTTCGAACGGATTCGTGAATTTAAGTTGGAAAGGAGGGCAGCCATTATTTCTTTTTGAATTAACGAGTTGATTTCGAAGGGAGAAGCACGATTTAAGTTTGAACGAGATGCTCGGCTGTTTGAAAAAAAACAGAAGAAGGTTGCATGTTTTAAGGTGGGAATGGGGAACAAGATAAGATGGTTGCATGTAGGGTGAAGGCTGCAGTGATTCTGAAAAAGAAAAAGCTGCTGAGGAGAAAAAGGCTTGATGGTGAAAGAATTACAGCTGAATGTTGGGTTGTATATGGATATATATATATATATAAATTGGATTCAAATTGTCTAGATAAATGTAACTTAAAATTTTGACTTCCTATCGAGGCATGCCGTCAGGCGTTTATAATGTTATACCCCAATTCCGAGCGCAATGGAAAAGGTTCCGAGTCCTAATTCGATCGTATGGAGAAGATAGCTTTTTGGATTCAGTTATTATATTGAATTTTCGATATAGATTTCAACACGTTTATCAACCGTACGATCACACGACAATTCCAAACCTTACAAAAATTGAAATCCGATAATAATACAATATTACGGATCCAATGGAACTAGTTTCGTTGAATTCCGAGACTGTGCCTTGGAAGGCTATTTTTAAATATCAATTTAAACGATATATTTTTAAAACTGAGCACAACACTTCCAAATTCAATTTTTAAAAGTTCTATTATCTTCAGCATTGTTAATACAAATTTTATAAGCCTTCAAATTATTTTTAGTCGGTTTAAAACTCAAGATTCCATATTTTCCCCAAATTTCCAATTATCAAATTCAAATATTAAATTGCTCAATAAATAGCTATATTTGAAATCCACGTTAAAAATCGACTTTTAAATATTTAAAATTACCTAAGTATCCCAATTTCAAATGTCCAAAATCCCGGGTCGTCATAATTAGTAACGTTAGTAGCCAGTGAGTCCCCTATAGGTACAATATTAAAACAAAATGGTTGTGGTCTCGCATCGGGATAATCGTATGACAAGGCACGCGAAGCAATGTCCAAGATAGGATACTATCGTTTTGTCTTCCCCGACTGATCGTAAACCCTAACGGTCGACCGCGTCCATCAATCCTCAATCAAGGTGCACTAATCAAGTTTCAAAGTCAAGATAGTAATACGTGGAAAAGATGTACACTAGAGGTAGTGATCCTCATTGGTTGGGTGTAGCTCCTGTTTTAGTCATTTCAAATTGACAGAAGTGTCAGGGTCATCCGCTATCATTCTCTTACTTAAGTCCAGCAAACATTCACCAATTCGATGTCTAAATTCCGGGTAACATCAACCACGTACACAGCTATTAAAGTGGTTCTGATATTGAAAGAGAGTATGTCATTATCCAGCTCCGGTCTCTTTATTAACCAATTGTTCATTTTATAAAAGTATGCCATTTTGTCCATTTTAATTTTTTCACAGAAATCCATACATAATTTCACTAAGTGTTCGACATAAAAATTTCTTCATTGTACTTCAAGAATCCACATAAAAAATTTCAAGAAGTATTTATTATTTTTCACAAACGAAATACATCAGATTTTACACTAATTAAATTATGAAATGTCTTAAAATTTGCAGAAAAATTCCAAATTAAACTTCAACATTCTTAAAGCACATTCATAAAATTTCCAACAACGCTTCAAATATTTCCAAATCGATTTAATAATTTTTTAAAATTTCCAAATGGCTAATTTCAAAGAATAAATTATTAAAATTATTAGATGATAGGAATAAAAAAAGTGTTCTTTATTAAATATTCTGCAAATAATATTCTAGAGCTACAGAAAAATTTTAAGGTCAATATAATTATTTTTATAAAAATACATTTTTACAATAAACCTATTTTCCTTAAAATAAATTATAAAAATACTTAGATGGCCGAATTGAATATCAGTTTCTTTACGAAATATTTTTCTTTTTATTAGTGGAGTTACAGAAAAAATTTCATGTTAAAATGAAACCTTTTTACAAACCACTTACTTATTTGTATATAATTAAATATCTATTCTGAAAAATCTACACGTAAACTTTTTACCCAATTTTAGACTATCTTATTTCAAATATCCTTTTTCATTACATATAAAAAAATTAGAATTAAACACATTCATTTGTAAAAAAATCAAATAAGGAGAAAATGACAATTTTGTCAAAATTCACATTTTTGGCCAAAATTATAAAACTATATATTTCAACTTTTTCCATATACCAATATAAGATGTCCAAGGATTTTATCATATTATTCAATGTTCAAATTATTTACATGGCAATTAATATAACTTCAATAATTCAACTAGGGTGTAATGGGTGTATATCACAATCAATGGTCTAACATATATTAATGACAATGTCATCAATTATTACTAATAGGCCTACACACGCAATTAATTTTTAATCAACACAACTATACATATATCACAATAATTATCAACTATCACAAATCAAGGTGTTCAAATAGCAGTGGTATTCACTTCTAATATTAATTTACACATAGTAATATAATTTATCACATCACGACATTGGTTTAACTTGCAGTAGATTTAATAGTATTTTTTGAGTTTAAACACTGACCTTCATATGTGAATCTGAAAACTGCTTGGCATGCACAACTATACGACTCCGAATCTCACTACACACATACGCTTCGAACCCTGGATCAAACACACCTCGGATACGAACAACGAGACGGACGTGAGGTGACGAACAATGGTTGCTAGGTGTGTGGCTTTCGATTAGAGATAGGGGCTAGATCTCGGTAAGACGGGTGGTGATTCGGTTGAGTTCTGGAAAATTATGCGGGATGGCAGATCTCGGAAAGATAGCATGGTTTGTTGCTATAGGTGGCTGTTCAGGGTTGTTTCTAGCTGGCGGCTGGGAAGGCAAATGGTGGAGGTAGTTCAGTAGAGGTTGTGTTGTGTGGTGGCGGGGTAGATGGCGTGTAGGCCTCAGTTAGGTGGAAGGAGGGCAAAGGTGACTAGGCGACTTCGGTAGAAAAGGAGGTTGGTGGTAGTGTTGCAGGCGAGTGGAGGCAATGTTGCAGTGGGATGGAAATGAGGAGGCTTAGTAGTCGGCAGTGAGATGGTAGTGAGCGGCGACTTTTTCTTGGCAGGTGGCGATTTAGAGTTGAGGTGGGTGGCAGGCAGGTTCTTCGTTGGTGGAGGCTAGGTGTGAGGTGGCGTGAGAGAAGGGAAAGGCATGTGGTCGAGTTGCATCTTCAAGTGAAAGTTGGAGCTTTGGGAAAAAATGGAGGCGGTAGTTTTTATTTGATAATAATATAATGAACAGTGCTTCGTTAGAAATTTAATTTTTAGTTTTACTTTTACACGAGAATGAAGGCTTTAAAAAGAGGAGATAGAATAGGTATTTGCCAAAATAATGGGTGACGTGGCAAGACCAATTCTCTCATTCATACATAGTCCAAATATATACGTGTACGGGCTCAATTTCAATTTATAGTCCGCCCTATACTTAATAATTCAACAACATTACGCTATAAACCGGGTGTCGAAACACAAAATAAATACATTAATACGATCGGTGAGAGAAGACGAAAAAAATTGCGAGTTAATATCTATGCTACAACAACGCGTCAAAAATTCAACGTTACCGCCAATTACACCGACCCGAAACGTATAACAAACTTCAAATTGCAATAAACGGAACTAGAAAGATCAAAATTTGACAAAACAAACTTTTATGTTTTACTCGAAAAAATCTCTAGAACATTTTTATGTAAAAATACTTACATTTCAAAATATAATATTTTTCACTAAAATATTAACCAGTTTTGCTTTAAAATCAAAACAGAATAAATTTTCAAAATAAACAAACTAATTTTTTTTTCAAATTAAACATGCTGAAACATATCTTTATCAAAAAAATTAATTTTAAAAACTTTTATTCAAAACCATTCTTTAATTTAATATTTTAAATTATTAAAATTCAGGTCGTTACAATCTCCCACACTCAAAACTTTTCGTCCCCGAAAAGAAACAAGGCAAAAGAATAGAAGGCAAACACGCATAAAGATAGAAGAGATTCAAGACATAAGATACATACTTGAAATCTATAGCAATTTGGGATTGGAAGCACAAATACAATCTTTCATCTCCCAAGTGCAATCTCGGTCATCACTACTCCATTGGACCTTGACGAGATTGACCAATTTCCTTCTCAGCTGCTTCGTACTTCGATCTACAATACGCAGTGGCCTCCTCTATGGTAAGATTTGGCTAAACATCTAATTCTTCGAACTATGCTTGTTGAACTATCGTTGATGGGTCGAGTAAATATTTGCGGAGATGTGAGGCATGGAACACATTATGCACGCCCGATAGTTTCTCTGGTAAATCAAACCTATAAACCAAAGTATCAATCCTCTCCGTGATGCAAAAAGGACCTATAAACCTCAGAGCTAGCTTTCCTTTCCTCCCAAATCAAATAACCTTCTTCAAAGGTAAGATTTTTGAGAAATACTTGATCCCCTACTGCAAACTCCAAGTCCCTCCTCCTCCTATCAACATATCTCTTCTACATGTCCAAAGTAGTCTTCATTTTCCTTCTAATCTCTTTGACTTTCTCAGAAGCTTTAAGAATCATTTCAGGCCCAAGAATAAGTCGATCCTCTGTCTCAAACCAACAAGACAGAATTTAAATGGTCATCCTTAAAGAGCTTCGAATGGTGCTATGTTAATACTCGTCTGAATTTTCAAGGATTAATTAATTTCTGCATATATATTATTGACAGCAAAATTGGCCACCAATACCCAAACAATAAGCCAAAGAACTAAAGATCCAGTATCCAATAACAAACAGAATACAATAGAGAAATAAATATGAAGAAATCAAATTAAAACAGTAAGAAAGTAGCCTACGTCCACTCCAATAATTTACCTTTTACTGATTTATACTGCTATTTACAGTTATAATATGTGAAAATCAAGAGTAAAAAAGGCGAAGTATAACCTAGGTAGAAGATGAAGAGAGCCAGAAAGAAGATCCCTTGCAATAAACCATGCCTGTTGTATTTATAAGGGAAGCCGTCAAAATATCTCACTCTAAATCTGGATCTAAAATCTCCAGGCCAAGACGACCCAACCTAAAAACATTTTGGCCAATCGCTTACCCCTAAGAGGGGTCTAGGTCAATCCCTAAGAGGGGTAGGCATCGACACCTCTTCCACGCATGGTGTGGCCTAACGATCCCTTTTGTGGGTCCTCGTACTCATCCACTTCATATTTCCAAATGTCGTTTTCCAAATTGATGCGTCGTTTGTTGAGTTATTGAGCGGTCATCATTGTATTGGGCTACTAATCCGAGTGATCCATAGCCATATTAATTTGATTCGATCCCTTGCCGAAGGGAAGTATTCTAATCTGATCCATTGCCTAGTGAAAGTGCCAATTCCATACGTAGCCAATTCCAGGGTGTCATCCGTCCGAATCCGCTCGACCATTGTCCATAGCCTTGTTTATAACCGATCTCTGAGTCTGATAATCATCTCTTCGGGTTTCCTGCCTTGATGATCATGTATGGCCAAATCCATTGATATACTGCCTGGCCAAAAGGAGGTATAACATTTTCCCTCCAAAACATGCCTTGTGGTAGAAGGCATGTTTTGAATTGCCGCAAGTCCGAAGTCCAGAATCAATTGATAGACGAAGTATCCAAACTAGATCTGATCCATTGCCAAGCCAAATCGCTGTGAGCTATCCCGTGTCCAACTGAGGATCCGTTAATGAAATCCACGACTGTTCCAAGTCGATAGCCAATTACAAATCCATTCCAAATTCTTAGCTGAATCCACATCCATCCAAAGCTGTTAACCAAATCCACGACCTCGTCGGATCATTCTCCAGTCCAAAGCCTTGATCTCTTCTGATTATCATCCTAAGTACTTGATCTCTCTGGATCATTGCCAAACCCACGACCTCTCTAGGTAGATATCCAAGTCTGTGATCTCTCTGAGTCAATATCCAATTTCGCAACCTCTCTGGTCATTATCTAATTCCATAACCATTTGAAATCCTGGAAGTCAGTAAGCTAGTCTGCGATCTCTCTGAATCGTTATCCGAGTTCATGGTCTGTTTGGACCGATCGATGGTCTCTTCGATAAAGAAACTCACTTACTACACTTCGGCCCTTTAGGGGCATATAGCGATGTCATGATTCTCCTAGACCGGTCATAGCCTCTCCGGGCTCTTGCTGGATCCCATCATGTCACTCTCCCGTGAAAAGGGAATAACGACAAGTAAGCCAATCCTGTCGCTCTTCGGCAAAGCGGCGTTACTTCCTGCACTCCGGTTCAGTGTCCCTAAACATTAAGAAATGCCCTAGCCTTCCTTGGCCGATCATAGCCTCTTCGGGCTCTTACTGGACTCTGTTCAGTGGCTCTTAGATGAAAGGGGGAACAATCATAAATGAGTTGATCCTATCGCTCTCCGACGAAGCGACTCACTTCTTGCACTCTGGTCCCTGATTCTTCGGCCAGGGACATAAAGTGATCAATTCCATATTGACTTCCTTTCTTCGGCCTCGACTCTCCGGTCAAGTGCTTAATCCATGTACAGGTCCATACTATCGCTCTTTAGCGAAGGGACTCGCACGTTGCAATTATTGCCCCATCTCTTCGGTCGGGACAACCACGACCTATTTTGTTCATCGCATTAACGCGGATTTAAGTGTATTAAGATCCGTTTATTATAGCGGTTCATCGCCATCTCAGAGCATGCCTAGGGGTCGACCTTGATCCTGTACATGTGTAAGTGACTTAGCCATTTTATTACAGAGTTTATTATTTTAGTTCACGCCATCCCGATCAAGAGATGACGACCTATGCTCTTAAGCTGGGCTCGTTCAAATTTGTGGCGGATGATGGCTACTCCTATTCCATCACCAATGTCTGATTCCTTTCAAAGCCAACCAAAGTTGTGGCCCCAGTTCCTTGGGGAGTGATGCCGATCCTTGTGAAGGGATTGGTGTCGTTTTGTCTTCCTTGGTCGGGGTTCCCCGCCCGATCGCTCCAATCTATGTCTAAGCCTTCTAGTTTCCACTCCAAGTCCCGGATTCCAATCTCCAATCGTTCCAACATCCATTCCAGCCTACCCCCCAACTCTGTGAGGGTATCCTGGATTATACTCTTCCAAAAGAGCATCCAAATTTCAATTTGCAACAAATTTCCCAGGATTGAACGTAGGCCACCAACATCCTGACCGACTAGACCCGGGGGTAGGCCCTCGGGTCCTTTAGGATCGATGTTGAACCCTTTGGAGGGATCGTCACCGACCCCTCCCTGTTGGCTGAGGAATGCCCCCGGCTGCTCAACTCCATTCTCCTGCCTATTTTCTCCATTTCCATGATGCCGTTCTGATTTCCCATAGCTCCTGCTCCTCCAACTCTTGACATCATCCTCACCTTCCTCTAGTATCTCACTATCAGTCCCTCGTGAGTGCGGCATGCACCTTTTTCTTTGTTTTGGAGTGGGGCGCGTACTATTACCACTACATACTACACCACCGGACAGCTTGCCTGAATGTCGAGTCTTCCTTCGTCTCTAACTCGATGTTGTCGTAACCAAGCCTATCCTTGATCCAAATTGCCATTAGCTACAAATCCTTGGTTTTGCACCCCAGCAGCTCCTACTGTCCAGCCTGTCCAACCTGCCTGAGGAAATTCTACATCATCTCCTCTTACCTCTTCATCATCCGTTCCTGCATAGCGTTCACCATTGTTTCCATCTCCTCCTTAGTGATGTAGGCGGAGGTCCGATTAGATCCAACTCCCGAGGATGCCTTCCGACTTCCTCCATGGTGACTCCTTTCTATTGTACTCTCGTTAAAGATTGCCTAACCATTGTTCCAAATCCAAGCTCCAAATCTTTTCCAAATCTGCGAGTGCAAGTATTCTCAGTGAAAGCACCAAATTTTTTATGGCAAAAATGGCCACCAACACCCAAATAGTAAGTGAAAGCACCAAAGATCCAATACCAATCACAATCAGAATACAATAAAGAAATAAATATGAAGAAATCAAATTAAAATAGTAAGAAAGTAAATGAACAAGAGGATTTATAGTGGTTCGACTAACTCCAGCCTACGTCCACTCCAGAAATTGCCATTTATTGATTTGTACTAATGTTTGCAGTTACAATTCGTGAGAAGCAAGAGTAAGAATGATGGAGTATGCCTAGGTAGAAGATGAAGAGAGCTAGATAGAAGATCCTTTGCAATGAACCATGCCTACTGTATTTATATGGGAAGCCGCCGAAATATCTCGCTCAAAATCCAAATCTAGAATTTCTAGGCCAAACGACCCGACCCAAAGAAAATTCAGACCGATCGCTCACCCCTAAAGGGGTTCAAGGTCGACCCTTAAGAGAGGTCAGCGTCGACCCCTCTTCCACGCAGCCCAGCGATCCCTTGTGTAGGTCCCATTACCCCTCCACTTCATGTTCCCAAAGTTGTTTCCCAAGCTAATGCATCGTTCGTTGAGTTACTGAACGGTTATCGTTGAGTTATTGAATGATCATCGTTGAGTTGCGCTACCAATTTGAGCAATCCATAGCCATATTAATCTGATCTGATCCCTTGCCTATGGGAAGTATTCCAATCTAATCCCTTGCCTAGGGAAAGTGTCAATTCCATACTTAGTCAATTCTAGGGTATCATCCATCTGAATCCGCTCGACCATCATCCATAGCCTTGTTTATAACCGATCTCTTAGCCTGACAATCTTCTCTCCAGGATTCCTGCCTTGATGATCACGAAATCCATTTGGCCAAATCCATTGGTATACTGCATGGCCAAGAGACAGTATATTAATTTTATTTTAATTTACCTATACTTGATAGCTATTATTGTAGGTAAATTCAACACCCCCCAAAACGCAAGCTCAAAGTGGGTCTTCTAGAATCTGATTTACTCTTTCAGTTTGGCCATCTGTTTGAGGATGATAAACTGTGCTCAGATTCAACTGAGTACCTGACATGTCTTGAAAAACTTTCCAAAAGTTGCTACTGATAATAGGGTCTCTATCACATACTATGCTTGTCGGAACTTCATGGAGTCGGATAATTTTCCTTGTATATGTCTCAACCAAACTCGAAGCAGTTTGAATTGTCTTTACAGGGACAAAGTGGGAATATTTTATTAGTCTATCAACAATCACCTAGATGCTCTTGTTACTTTTCCTCGTCCTCAGTAGTCCATCAATAAAGTCTATAGAGATTTGATCCCACTTCCAAGTATGGGACCACCAATGGGGTTTGATACACATAGAGAATTATATGCAGGTTTGGGTTTTAAAACATGTTCAAGTTTGTCATATAATCTACTGATATAAAGCTATGGGATGCTCTAGTATCAAATAAAACATAAATAGGCATAAGATTCAAAGTAAGGGTACCTTAAAGCATTGGGTTGGTCTTCTCTACCGTAGGAGTAGAAGCTGTAACTGCAAATAAGCCAGATGGTGTGCTCTTCTTCTATATGGGACAATCTTTCTTAAAGTGACCGGGTTACAAGCAAATGTGACAAATATCTCTCCTGGTCATCTGAACTAGAGGTACTAATGCTCCTACGATGGCTGGGCAACTATTGGCATAATGTCCCTTATGGTCACACTTGAAGCATGTGATACTTGATAGATCAGTGGGCCTTTTCTAAGAATATCCAACTCCATTCTTGCTCTGTCAATTCTTCTTTTGTTGGCTAAAATTCTACTTGCTCTTCCTTGGGTTGTTGGTTGTTGCTTGAGTAGTTGGGGCCTTATCAGCTGGTGTCCTCTTCAAGTTCAGGTTTTCATATCTGATGGTCATATCCATAAGAGCTGTGAATGTGCCATATACATGCTTGTAAGACGATCCTGAAATTCCTGATGCATACCTGCCATGAACTTCTCGTTCTTCTTTAGAGGGGTGTCAATCAGAGTGGGGCTAAACTTGGATAGCTTATTGAATTTCCTCTGATACTCTGAAACTATCATGTCCCCTTACTTAAGATCCAACAATTTCCAGTGCAACTGAGTATTTCTGGCCTCAGGTATCCACTGAGCTACGAAAGCTTCCCTGTAAATTTGGTGGTATACAAGGTTGAGCATGACTTCAAAGAGATAGTCTTATCAAATATTGAATTCTTATAAAGAATTCACCTAAATTGAGCCCAAGTGATATTCTCTTCAAAGGTATGTGCTGTAACAGATTTCTACAAATCCCGAGCAGCCTCTTGCAATTGCCAAGCTGCCAGCTGACGCTTCTGCGCATCAGTAATCCCTAATCTAGTGAAAATCCTTTCTAAGCTCTTCACTCGCTGCCGTGCTTCGATTATACCATCTGCTTCAGTGAAATTTGTACCTCCAAGCTGTGTGCATTCCTTACTGAGAGTAGTGAATCTCACCTAAAGAACAACTGGTGCCACAGCTCCTTCAATAGGTCGTTCCCTCTTCCTCTACCTCTGATATTCCTTCTATTTTTCATCCTGTAAAGGCAAGGATGGGTTTAGAACACAGATTAGAAACTAAATTTAAGAGAGAACCTAATCAAAGTGAAATCAACTAAGAAAGAAGGGTCCATTTTGATAGAAATTTCGAAAATAAGAAGAATTTTAAAACATTTTATTTTTTTTATAAAATAAGCTCTCTCAATAAAGGTTCTATTCATTTTAGGGTATTGCTTTCGCTTAACCTCGCTTTGATACCAACTATGATGATCCGCCATTTTGGTACTCAACAGTCCAAAATGATAGATTATCAATGGGGTTTAATAATAAGAATCAATATACGGAATCACAGACATAGAAATATTAACACAGAATCTTGTAATGGAAATAAAGTAAATACATAAGTAGTTCATGAAGCTATTAATAAAGTTTACATTTGTGTTTTAAAATTCAAAATACAAAATTAGAAATAAACAGGAGTTCACTACTACATGTCAAAAATGAAATAAGGAAGTAAATGCTAGATAAAAGTGGAGTCTCTAACTCAGGCTTCATCTTTAGAAAAGCATTCCTCAAACACTGTGATACTCAGGCTGACCCGAGCATACTAAAAAACACTTACTTGAGACAGAACTAAAATTATCATGTAAGTTAACATAAAATCAGGTGTACAATGGAAAAATAACTTAAGAGATGTTACAGAATTTTCCAACTCCTAAGATCCATTAAACTACCTAAACATAGTAGAAACGATACATATGTAATGTCTATTAGTAATGTAAATATTAAAATAGCGTTAAGGCTTAATATTGATCCCCCTTAACACATTTTAAGCATATAGTCTATGCAGGTCCTATAACAAAACCAGTAATGTCGGTAGCCAATGAGTCCCCTATAGGTACAATACTAAAACAAAATGGTAGTGGTCTCGCATAAGGATAATCGTATGAAAAGACACGTGAGACAATACCCAAGATAGGATACTATCGTTTTGCCTTCCCTGACCGGCCATAATCCCTAACGACTGACCGCGTCCATCAATCCAAGATCAAGGTGCACCAATCAAGTTTCAAAGTCAAGACAGCAATATGAGGGAAAGATGTCTGCTAGAGATAGCCATGCTTATTGGCCAGGTATAGCTCCTGATTTAGTTATTTTAAATTGACACAAGTGTTGGGTTCATCCATTATCGTTTTCTTACTTCAATCCCGCAAAAGTTTGCCAATTCAACCTCTACATTCTGGGTAACATCCACCACATATATAGTTATTAAAGTAGTTCCTGTATTGACAAAGAGTATGTCATTATCAGGCCCCGGTCTCTTTAGTAACATATCGTTCATTTTATAAAAGTACGTCATTTTGTCCATTTTAATTTTTACATGAAAATCTATACAAAATTTTAAAAGTGCTTAACATAAAAAGTTCTTCATTGTACTTCAAGAATCCACAGAAATAGATTTAAAAATTTCCAAAATTATTTTTTATTTTTCACAAATGAAATACCTTAGTTTTTCACTAATTAAATTATAAAATGCCATAAAATTTGTAGAAAAATTCCAAATTAAATATTAGTGTTCTTAAACACCTTTTTAGAATTTCCAGTAAAGTTTAAGATATTTCCAAATTGATTTAATAATTTTCACAAATTTGCAAATGGCTAATTTCAAAGACTAAATTATTAATATTATTAGATGACCGGAATAAATATAGTACTCTTATTGTATATTCTCTAAATAATATGCTAGAGCTACAAAAAAGTTTCAGGTTAAAATAATTATTTTTATAAAAATACAGTTTTACAATAAAGCTATTTTCTTTAAAATAAATTATAAAAATACATAGATGGCCGAATTAAATATTTTTTTCCCAACAAAATATTTTTACTTTTATGAAGTGGAGTTAAAGAAAAAAATTTAAGTTAAAATGACACCTTTCTACAAACCACTTACTTATTCGTATATAATTAAATATATATTCTGAAAAATCTACACGTAAACTTCCTAATCAATTTTCGACTATATTATTTTAAATATCCTTTATCATTACATATAAAAAATATAAAATTAAACACGGTCATCTGTGAATAAAAATTTAAATAAGGACAAAACAGCAATTTTGTCATGAATCACATTTTTGGCCAAAATTATAAAACTATATATTCTAACCTTTTCCACATATATATAAGATATCCAACGGTTTTATCATACTATTTATTGTTCAAATTATCCGTATGACAATTAATATAACTTTAATAATTCAACAGGGTTGTAACAGGTTGTAACACCCCTAATTTTTGATAACATTATTCAGGAGATTTAATTAAATAACTTAAATAGAATAATGTAAATAATTAGAGTGATAATGGGATTGAGATTCAAAAATAAAATTAAGGGTCGTGCTTAATTGTTTAAATGGGCTTAAGAATGGTTTATAGGCTAATTAATTTACACAAGGGCATATTGGGAAATAGTCGCACCTTTTTACCATAACCCTTATATATTTTCGTTCCTTATACCATTCACTTTCATTTCTCATTTTCATGACATATAAAACGTAATCATAAGAGGGGAGCCGACCATTACTCGGAGAAAGAGGAGAAATTAAATCTAAAGCTAAGGAATTAAAGTAAGGGAAATAAATCTTAATCTCAATTCAATCTCCTTATCCTAATCAAGGTGAATAATAAACTATATCATATGTATTTTTTTATGATCATTTGTTTTCAAGTTTAAGATTAAATCCATTTTTATGACGATTTGGATGATGATATGCTTGGATTATAACATGTTTGATTTAAACAAGAATTGTTTAAATACGATTTTATACGGTTTTAAGGGTTAAACCGATTATAATTGATTTCAAATGCCACGAGGAATTTATATGTTATGTAAAACATGATTTTGAAGTTGGGTTTTAATTTTGATAATTTTCCAAGCTATGGAAAGATAATTATGAATTTTCAAAGGAAAATATGGTTAATTGGGTTTAGAAATTTATTTCAGAAATTATATTGAGAATTTGGGTCTGAAATTTAGATATGTTAGATAACATATTAAAAATGAATTTCTGTGATTTTAGGGGATTTTTCCTAAGTGATTTACTATGAGAATTAAATTATTTTGAAAGGAGGACCTAAATGATTTAATTATTTTGCTTAATGGAATGACTTATTTGTTAAATTAATCTTGGTTTAGATCTGAAATTATGCGGCAGTTATTTTTGTAAAGAATTTGAAAAGTTGAGGCAACCAATCACGTGTTTACAAGTAGGTGGGTTAGTTAGAAAGTATTTGCTTTAATTGATATTAAATCAGTTTTACCTAGAAATGTGTGTTCTGCCTCTTTTAGAAGTAACTTTCAACTCTGTACTTCCACTTTGACTCAGTCGAAACCTACCATAGTCGGAACTAATACATAGGGTATCAACAATGTTGGTATGAAGTGGATTGGAGAAAGATGGGAGACATGGTATCGAAACCTTTGCTTTCGATCGAAACAAAACCACTGCTTTGCTTTTAAATGTTAGGCGACTGCCTTTGTTTTGCTAAAAGATTTCAAAGGGATCGAAATAGATGCTTTCGAAGGGGTCTTTCTAAATTGCTTTCGAAAGGGGTTGTCGCCTCCTATTAAGTTGTAGCTTCCGAAGGAGTTACTTAGTTTTAAATCCAATGCTTTCGAAAATGGTAGGTTCAACTAAGTGGAAACCCTTCTGTCGTTCTTTTGCCTTTCGAACGTATTGAAGTAATCAATGCTTTTGAAAGGAAGCCTTTGTTTTAAAGATATACTAAGCCACTTCCTAAGAGCTTTCGAAAGGGTTCAAGGGTTTTGAAGGCAATGGCTTTGAAAGGGGGTTTCGATGCTAACCTTCAATGTTTTACTTAAATGTTTTGAAGCTCTCGAAAGGATGGTGCCGATGCCATCATACTTTCCCTAAACAATTTTATATGAAGATTAAAGGTTTCAAAAGGGATACTTTCATATATATTCACTTTGACCCAAAAGATGTTTTTGAGTAAACTCAATGGTTTCGAAAGGGGTACTTTCATTGGTTTCAAAGCTATGTTTCTAAGGTAATGTTTTGATACTTTTGAAAAGTATATTTTAGTTTCGAAAGAGATGATTTAAAGAGCTTCCAAAGTTATATATTTAATGTTCTGAAAAGAAGTTTTTTTTGCTTTCGAAGGTGGTTATCCAGGGGTTTCAAAAGTAATGTTTTAAGGTTTCGAAAGCCTTAGTTTTCAAAAAAAAATAACCCAATCTCATTCTAAAGGAAAACCATGGTATAAATAAAGAGTTTTGAAATGATTTTAAGTATGGAGTTTTTGAAGAAGTTTTCCTTGATAAATAGGTTAAAGGGATTAACCAAGTTATTATGTTTGCTCCTTCATATATGTATATATTCACATTGTAATGGACTCGTAACTGTATTTTGGGAAAGGGCAGAATAATCAGCTAGGTTGATCCAGTAGTGAATATGAATTAAGTTAACTCTTGAATGAGTGGAATTACATCCATGAGGTCAGATAGACCAGAATGTAGGATGCCTAAATATTGAAGTGGTCAGATAGACAGGTTCATAGTAAACCCATGAAAACTATGTCTAGGAAAAGTTATTGGCAGATGCCAATAGGTTCATAGTAAACCCATAAAAACTATGATTAGATTGAGTTATTGGCAGGGGCCAACAGGTTTGTAGTGAACCCATGAAAACTATATCCGGATTAAATTATTGACAGAAGTCAATAGGTTCCTAGTCAACCCATGAAAACTTGGTTAAGATGAAAGTTATTGGAGTTACCAATAGGTTCAGGGAGAACCCGTGAAACAATGAAGTTATTGGCAGGTGCCAATAGGTTCTTAATGATCCCATGAAAACTAGGAAATAGGACAGTGAGTCCATAAATTTTAAAAGGTTAATAGTAAGCCCATGAAAACTATGAAACTGGACAAGGAGTCCATAAACATTAAATAGGTTATTAGTCAGTCCATGAAAACTAATAGGTTAATAGTAACCCTAGAAACTATAATTAAGACAGATAGTCAAAATGAATGGGAATGGGTAATCCATAATTGATTTACATTTTTTTGCATATCATCATATTATTTTGAACTACTATGTGTTAACCATTGTAGATGCAGGAGCACAGTTTATGGTTTTATAAAGTTTTAGGATACCGGTGAGGGGAAAACCCGTTCCGCTAAGCGACGTGGTCTCACTAGATATCTAAATAGTTTGAGATGGTAGATTATTATTCATATCAGGCTTTATGTCTGACTCGAAATTTATGTTTTCCCCTTAAACTCTCGGATTCTCAATTGATTTTGAATAGTTTGAGAGTTGAGGTTTTCAGGTACCTCTTTAGACGAATAAGCTTCCAGATACGTGTAGGAGGCATGATAGCTGCTTAGAGTTCTCTTTTATCTTGATTCCGTTGTGTTGTTGTTGTAAAGGCAAAGTTGTTTAATTGCCTATATATACTCTAATCATCCAAGGGGGCATCTTCATATGTCGCTCTTAGCGTATGTTGTAATAAATATATTCTCTTTGAACGTGGTTCTCGTATTGGGATTATTAATGAATTTGAAATGGTTTGAAATGGAATGAGAAAGTTGTTTGTTGATTTTAAAATTTTTCCATATCCATGTGTTTTTGTTATATCAATGTATATAACATTAGCGTATTTGGTCGCCGAGGATTAATAACTATGGATGACTGCAACATCCGTAGCTGTTAGTTTTGGGCCTCCAAGTGGGGGATGTTACAAGTTGGTATCAGAGCATAGGTTTATGAAACTTTAAAGAAATCTAAACCTAAAAGATTTGCAAACATAATCGAATGAATTAGACAATAAGATTAGGGTTTGGGTTAACGCTATAGTAACGTACTTGTATTATATATATATATATATCTAAGTACGTACCCCCTCTCTCTTAGACCGTTCTATATCTTACTAAGGCTCGTATGCATATTTACGAGAAAGAAGATATGGAGGCAAGGAAAGGAAGAGGAAATCATGGTGGAGGAAGCACCACAACTAACGGAAATGCTCGACCCACGAGGAGGAACCCGGGTCGACATGCTAATGCTAACCAAAATGCAGATGCCAATGCCACCAGTGGATATGGGGGCTATGTATCAGTTCTTCGTCAATATGACGTAAGCAGAAGTTGCTGCTGGTGTTGCTGGAAATATTGGAGGAACTAATCATGTAGCTCCAGTTTGGAATAACTATGCTAAGCTGACCAGAGATTATACCAGTCTTGGTGCAAAGCCATTTATGGGGACGGAGAATGCCATAGAGTTAGAGAATTGGCAGTTGCATCGTGAGAGAATATTTTCTGATTTGGGTTTATATGATGAGCAGAAGAGAAGGTTAGCCTCTAGGCAATTGCAAGGGTCAGCACTTCATTGGTGGAACAGTGTTACTATCGGAATTCTAGAGGAGGAATTGACTTAGGCTTATTTTCAAAGGAGTTTTGAATAGAGGTTTATATCTGAGGTTGCTAAATCAGCATTGCTAAGGAAATTTTTGGATCTGGAGTAGGGAGAGATGTCGGTTGTTGAGTATACCACTAAGTTTGATGAGTTGTCCCGTTATGGATATAATACTATAAACACCTTCATCAAGGGAAATGAGAGGTTCATTCGGGGATTGAGACCTGAGCTTGCTAGGGCGACCCTGACACATATCCATGATCCTTGTAATGTAGTTGTGGAGATGGCAATCCGCCATGAAGAGATGCTTGCTGTTTGTGCTAGAGAGAAGCCAGTTGAAACCCAGGGTTCTCAGGGAAAGAAGAGGAAGTTCTTTAAGAAGAAGGGAGCCCAGAAGGGGGAGGCTACCAAGAAGGCAAAGGCTGATTTAGTTTGCTTCAAATGTGACAAGAAGGTTCATTATGCTCATGAGTGTCGGTCAGGAAAGGGGAAGAAGGCTGCAGATAAGAAGAATGTGAAGTGCTTCAATTGCGATCAAGTTGGACATTATAAGAATCTGTGTCCAGAACCAGTTAGGGCGGACAATGGAAAGGTTTTTGCTATTGGACAATCATTTGCTAGGCCAACTGCAGCTGAAAAAGGAAAGACTATGATGGAAGGTGCATTTTTGATTTCAAGTATACCAATTAGGATACTATTTGATACCGGTGCATCACATTCCTTATATCCTAGTGTTTAGTTAATAGATTATGTTTAGAACTCACATACCTTATTACTTCCTTAAGGGTTGCGAATCCAATAGGAGGTTATGCAAATCTAGGGATGAGATGTGACCAGTTAGAATAGACTTGTTAGGTCTTAAGTTTGCATGCGGTCTATACGTTTTCAATTTCGTAGATTTTAGAATCATTTTGGATATGGATTGGTTGAGTAAGTATGAAGCTAGGATATTTTGCCAAGATGGGTAGATATCACTAAGACACCCTAATAGTCATAACCGAATCATATTCTTAGTAGAGAATTCTAATTGGAGTGTTTGTGCTTTTTTGAGTGCTATGGAAGTTAGAGAAGAGTTAAGTCAGGTACAAGTAGTAAGGGATTTTGTAGATGCCTTTGAACTGGTTACGGGATTACCATCGAAATGAGCTATTGAGTTTCGGATAGATCTTGTGCCAGGAGCTGAACCTGTAAGTAAACCACCTAGCAAGATGACACCAACCGAGATGAAGGAATTGAAGGTGCAGCTAGTGGATCTAGAAGGAAGGAATTTTATCAGACCAAGCAGTTCGCCTTAGGAAGCTGCCGTAGTGTTCATGAAGAAATCAGATGGGTCCTTGAGGATGTGTATTGACTATCGTAAGTTGAATGAGAGGACGATTAAGAATAAGTATCCTTTACCGAGAATAGATGATCTATTTGATCAGCTGTGCGGAGCTAGAGTGTTTTCCCAGTTGGACTTGGCGAAAGGTTTAGAGTGGCCGAGGACGGTATTCCTTTCACAGCATTTCGGACTAGGTATAGTTCGTAGAGTGGTTAGTAATGCCATTTAGGTTAATGAATGCACCTGCTTTCTTCGTGGATTTGATGAACCGAGTTTTCCAAAAGTACCTGGATAGGTTTGTGTTGGTGTTTATAGATAACAATTTGGTATACTCTAAGAATGAAAGGGAGCATGTAGATCATCTTAGAGTTGTGCTTGAGACACTGAGGCAGCCAGCTAAATTCAAATTTTCTAAGTGTCATTTTTGGAAGAAAGAGGTTAAGTTTCTTGGTTACGTGGTTTTAGAGAAAGGCTTGTCAGTCGATCCAGATAAGATCGAAGTTGTGAATAATTAGAAGAGACTAGAGATGGTGACTGAGATCAGAAGATTTATTGGACTTGCTGGCTATTACCGGAGATTCATTAATGATTTCTTGTGGATAGCGGTGCCTTTGACTAAGCTAAATAGGAAGGATGTGAAGTTTGTATGGTCTGAAGAATGTGAGGAAGCATTCCTTATGTTAATCATTTATTGACCAATGCACCTGTGTTAGTTGTTCCAGATGGAAACCGAGGGTTGGTGGTGTATACCGATGCATGTGGGACTGGATTAGGAGCTGTGTTGATGCAAAAGGGTAAATTGATTGCCTATGCTCCACGATAGCTTAGACCGCATGAAGTGAGATATAGGGCTGTCAATGGGTCGGGTCGGGTCGGGTTTGGGTCGGGTCAAGTCGGGTTCGGGTTGATTTTAAATGGGTCGGGTCAACCCGTTTATTAAACGGGTCAGAAAAAGCTCAACCCGAACCCGACCCGTTTATAAACGGGTTGACCTGACCCGACCCGTGTAACCCGATTATAAACGGGTCGGGTCGGGTCGTAAATGGGTCGGGTCAACCCGTATAAGGTGTAAACGGGTCGTAAACGGGTTGGGTCAACCCGTATAAGGTATAATTGGGTCGTAAAAGGATCGGAACGGGTCGTAAACGGGTCGGGTCAACCCGTATAAGGTATAAACGGGTCATAAACGGGTCGAGTCGGGTCGTAAACGGGTCGGGTCAACCTATATAAGTATAAACGAGTTGTTAACGGGTCAATTTTGGGTTAGCGGGTCAACCCGAAACCCACCCGTTTATAAACGGGTCAAATTCGGGTTGACCCGAAAATGACCCGCCAAATTAACGGGTCGGGTTAACCTGCTAATTTCCATGCGGGTTTCGGGTCGTGTAGGAAATTGACAGCCCTAGTGAGATATCCTACTCATGATTTGGAGTTGGCTACGGTGACCTTCGCATTGAAGATTTGGAGGCATTATCTCTTAAGAGAGAGATTTGAGCTATGCACGGATCATAAGTCTTTAAGGTACTTATTCTCATAGAAGAAGCTGAATATGAGACATCAGAGGTGGCTGGAGTTTTTGGCTGCTTATGATTTTGGTATAGAGTATACTCCTAGAAAAGGAAATAAAGTAGTGGATGCTCTTAGCATAAAACATCAGAATGTGGCGTTAGCTATGTTGGCAGAATGGAAGGATTTGGAAGCTTTGACTACTTGTAGTGTGAAGTTAAGATCGACTGCTAGTTCTAGTCAGAGCACTGCCATGTTGCCCTGTTTAAAAGTTCAACAAGTGTTGATCGAAAGGATTGCTTCTAAGTAGAAGAGGATCCAGTATTAGCCAAGAGGATTAAAAAGCTTGAGATTGGAACCGAGATCGATGATCTAAAAGATTTTAGTCTTGACCAGAGGGGATGGTTGAGAAAGAAGAGGCGGTTGTGTGTTCCAAATGTTAAGAACTTGAGGAAAGAAGTTCTTAGAGAATGTCATTGGTCCAAGTTTACGATTCATCCTGGAGGGACCAAGATGTATCAAGATATGAAGATGAGCTTCTATTGGGAAGGTATGAAGAGGGATGTTGGCTGGTGGGTTAGGCAGTGTGCAAACTGTAAACAAGTGAAGGCCGAACATCAGAAGCCGAGTGGATTGCTTCAACCTTTAGAGATTCCATTTTGGAAGTGGGATTCGATATTCATGGATTTTATCAACGGGTTGCCAAGGTCAAATTGGGGAAATGAATGTATATGGGTCATAGTGGACAAGTTGACCAAGAGTGCCCATTTCATTCCAGTTAAGTCAACCAAGACGGGACCTGTTTTAGCTAAGTTTTTCATGAAGAACATAGTTAGACTACATGGAGTTCCTACTAGTATAGTCAATGACAGAGATGCTTTGTTCACTAGTGAAATCTAGAAGAGTCTATTGGATGTATTAGGCACTAAGCTCAAGATGAGTACTGCATGTCACCCTCAGACGGATGGGTAGATAGAGAGTGTAACGACCCAGAATTTTGAACAATTTAATTTGCAAATATTTAATTGATTTTAAATATTTAAATGATGGTTTGATTTGAATTTCAAATTATCAGAATAAATTGGGCAATTGAATTATAAAATTTAATCTATTGATAGTGAACAAAAATTTGAATCTTCAGTTCTAAGCTGATTAAAAATAATTTAAAGGCTTGAAAAATTTATATTGACAATACTGAAGATAATAGAAGCCTCAGAAATGAATTCAGAAGTGATTTGATCAGTTTTGAATTTTATTGTTCGAATCGAATTTAAAAAAATTGCCGTCCGAGGCACAGTCTCGGAATTCGACGAAACCAGTTCCATTGGGTCCGGAATATTGTATTATTGCCAGGTTTCAAATTTCGTATTGAACGGAGTTGCCATATGACCGTACGATATGCAAACACGTTGAAATTTTAAACGAATTCAAACTTAAATTTAAATTTTTAAATCTAGTCAAACGTCAGCACATTTTCTTCCATTAAGCACGCCTTAAATCGCGCCCTTTGTTTCTGCCTAAAATCACGATGAAAGAATCATGTAACCCATACCTCCCTCAATTTTAAAGTAACCGTATCTTCATTCTCGTTCAAAATCAAACGAGATCGTTCAAAGAAAATAAAATGGCCGCTCTCTGTTCATAACAAAATCAAAAAAATTTATCGTTCGAAATGAAATCCAAATTGAATAAAACAGAGGTGCGTTCTTTCAATCGAAAATTTTCGTGCGACAGCGACGAGCAGGTTGGGGTTTTTGGGCACACGATGCTGGAAGGAGGGCAGAGGCGATGTCGAGCTCGTGCTCGTAGGAGGCAGCGTGATTTCGATAGGCCGCATCTCGACTTCAATTTTATCAGAGGAACTCGCGAAGTAGGGATGGTGGATCGCGAAGTGTATCAAGGTAATTGGGTCTGAGGGTCGCGTGTCTCAAGTCGTTGGTGGAAGGCTCGAAGTCGAGCAGGCAATTCAGGCGGCAATGATGGAAGTTCGATCGAATCAAAGAGGCTTCGTGGAGGGCGTGAATTCGTGATGACGACCTGGAGCTCGTCGAGTTCGATCTCGATTTTGAGATGGAGGCGACTTCAAAGCATATGGTATTCTCATTTTTACCCAATTTAACCTAGTTTATAATTATCTGTCTATGAAAACCAAATAAAAATAAAATATAATTTGAAGAATTTTGGGTATATTTACGTTTCGCAGAGAAGTTCATTACAGTAAATGAATACATATGATAAGAAGATAATTCTGTTTAATATATAAGTTAAGGTATATATATATACATACAGACAGTTTTTCTTTTACTTTTAAACTTATTAAATATATATATATAGCAGCTAGGATTTTGAAATATATATGTTAAGTTTAAAACAGGAATCAAATCATTAGTTAATTAAAATATAAAGTGGAAAATTTGTGCAGTATGGTTTAAAACAAATTTATTAAAAGGAGATTTGTTAGAAATTTAATTTATTGGATAATTAAAAATTACCAAACGAAAATTGGTTATTCGATTATCTCGAATATTAACAAATTGTATAATTGTTTATACTAGGTCTGAAATGGACAAACTAGCTGAAATGATAAATGGATTGCAAATAAAAGTTAAGGTGAGATTTTTCTCACTCAAAATATATTTTGTATTGCAGTTATTTATTGATTGATTGATTGCTATTGGATGTGATATTAGATATAGTAGGATATATCTATATATATATATATATAACAATATATACATATTGGCATATGTATATATTGGATTGATTGATTTCCCGCCTCGTATAGCGGATGAGACCCTATTGCGCCGTTAGTAAGCGGATTATTTTTATAAAACCCATATACCGCGATATTCCACCTCGAAGTGGAATTGGTATTGTGCTAACATCTTTGGATGCAGGTGTTTGCACAAAAAATGGACAAACACCTCAAAGTTGTATGATTTAGTAGATCTTATGTAGTTCTTAGTGATTTGGGTGATTTATGCAAATATATGAAAAGCAGGGGCTAAACTGTAAAAAGACACGCAGATTTATAGTGGTTCAGCCAGAATATGCCTACGTCCACTTTATATGTTATTTCTCTTCTCTTGTTTTGATTACAAGTACAAAGCTTTGATATAAGTAAAAGAAAGTTGTTTGAAAGTTCTCTCCGTGCTTGAGCTCTCAAAACTTGTCCCCATTGTTGTACCCCTGCCCCTCTATTTATAGAGTGAGGTTGGGAGCAGGGGTCTTGGATGTATATAGCTGCTGGTGGGCCTGGGCTGACGTGATCTGGCCTGGCACGTCTTGGTCCGGTAGCGTTTGGTCCGGTGGTAGGAGGTTCGTTCGGCAGTCTCGAAAGAGGGTTGGTTCGACAGTCTCGAGAGAGAGTTGGTTCGGTGTGGAGATGGTTCGGCAGGAGGTGGTTCGGTGGGAGTTGGGAAGGTTGGTTCGGTTGGTTCGGCAGGAGGTGGTTCGGGTGAGGTCTGCCGAATGGCGCCTGCCGAATGGGGTTGAGCGAGGTCTACCGAATGGGGCTGCCGAATGGGGTCTGCCGAATGGGGCTGCCGAATGAGTCTGCCGAATGAAGCAAGTTTCTTGGTCTCCATGTCTTCTGGGTGAGAACACGCCCAACATTTGCCCCCCAAAGTGGGGCATATTCTTAAATATGGCGTGCTTTGTTTTTGGTTGTTTACTGTAGTTGAGGTAGGTTCGTTCGGCGAGGAATGCCGAACCGGCTGATCCGGTTGCCTCTTGCTTGTCTATATATAGGGGCTATACCCCCTTTTCTTTTCCTTACCGAACAACCGAACCAGGGAGACGAGTTTAGCCGTATCAACTTTTTGCCGAATCAAGCTCACACCGAACCAGGTATACGTCCTTTCGCCGAATGAACATGATAGGTTTCTAAAGCCGAATGTTTCCTGTATCGCACTACCGAATGAGAATAGGGCTTAGTGCCGAACGAGTTTTGGTCCTGATTTACCGAACGAACTTGGTTCTTTGGGCACCGAATGAAAACTTATATTATACTACCGAATGAACCATTGAAGTGCTGCATCTGTTCGCCGAATGAACTATTGTACCGAGTGAACATGTGTTTCATACTTCGAACTTTTTAAGTGAAATTCCATATTATATGCTTACTTGTTTACATCCTTTGTTCTAACACTACGCTTTTCCCGTGTTGTAGATAATGTCTCGCAAAGTAGAAACTCGATCAGACAAGAAGAGATCCGGGGGTGAAGGAGAGTCCTCGGCCGTGCCCCAGCTCAATCAGGATCGGAGCATCATGGGCCCGCCCCAAGGTCATTAGTGGATGGATATGGTCCCCAGGAGCTGCTGGATTCCCCGCCTGACTGCTTTCCTTGCTCTCTCAAAGAGGAGCAGCTCGATGTTATATCTCGTTCCTTTGGGATCGATAGAGCCCTCATGCTGCTGCCGGGCCCAGGATTCATGCCATACAATCCTCCCGAAGGATACTTTGCTTATAGTAGGTACCATTGTATGTGTGGTGCTATCCCGCCTCTCAATGCTTGGGTAGTCAGCTTCCTCACGTATCTAAAGGTGGCCCCATTCCAGCTTCAGCCCAACTCTTATGCCATACTGGTGAGCCTTTTCGTTATTTTTCGGAGGAAGTATGGTCGCGCTCCCTCCAACCGGGAGATCCGGTACTTGTATAATTTAAGGGGCTATAAGAAGGGGTCCCCATATATTAGCTTGGAGTCAGCTGTGACCTTCAAGCCGGTCTTGGACCTGTACTCTAAATTCAGCATGTTCAAGAAAGAGTGGTTCTTTGTTAGGGACGACTCCGTCTCCATCCGGCGCTTTACCTCTGGATGTAAGTTGATGCTTTTACTTATAATTTTTATTCCGATTGCGATGCTTCTTCTCATACTTTCTCATTTTTGCTAGCGACAGGTGGCTTTCCGGTTGTGGAGACTGACCGCCTGGTTCAGACGTCGGCTGAGATAGAAGCCATTCTTGGGAAATATAGATCATCTGCCTTCTTGATTAGAAATGCGATTCTTCTGGAATATAACTTAATCCTTCCGCAGCAGTCTGTAGTTAAGCTGAGGAAAACGGCGGAGGAGAGGGCGGCTGCTCAGACCAAGGAAGGTGTTACGGCAGAGAGTAGCAAGAGGAAACCTTTCACAAAACCTCCAGCTGTCGGAGGTAAGAAACTCAAGAAATCGGACGGTCCCTCCCCCAGCAATTGTCCACTTACCCGGGAGGAGGAAGACATAGAGGAGGAAAGAGGCGAGGGTGGAGATGGTCGGGATGGTGACAAAGGTGGCGATGGCATCGGGGCCCTACTTCCTGGGCAAGCGGGCGAGATTCAGGAGTGGACGGATGATGCGTTCCACCAGGCTTTTGAGGGGTTGGATGAGGATCCGGCTTTGGCAGAGAAGACCGGGAAGGCGGACAAAGCCGGGACTGGTGCAAGTGAGTCTTCTCCGACCATTCCAGCCAAGGTGGCTCCGACGACTCAAGGTGAACTCTTGACTCCTGCATGCTTCATTAATGATAGGGACTTAGGAATATTTTATGACCCGCTTCCGTCCTGGAATGAAATCAAGGACTTATTGCAGTATCCCACTCCTCCCCAGGGTTTGTACAACCACAGCTGTGTTTCTTTTCCTTTTTTTAACTTGTAATTTACCGCGTTTCTCGAATCGTATAGTAATGTAAGATTGTGACACTTGTTCTTTATATCAAGAGCAGGCAAGACGTCCAAAGCTTCAGACCTCCGACACAGGCTTGAGCAATATAAACTTTCCAAAATTTCTGCTAAGCCGAAGCCCTCAACCCAACGCTCCGGGGATGTAGTCGGCTACCGTCCTCTTCTTGGGGTCATCGAAGAGGGTATTCAGCAGAGGAAGAGGAGTCATCCTTTATCCGAAACTTTGCCCGGTCCTCAGCCTCCGGCTCAGCCTATTCATGACATTACTGAGGAGGGTAGCGAGTTTGCACCTTCTCCGCACCCGTTCGGAAACCCTTCTGTTATTCATATCGACCGTCCCGACTTGGCCCGTAATCCATTTGCGGGTTATCCTGATCTGGATCCAAGTTCTCATGATATTACTTTTGACGAAGTCACTGGTGAACACCTTCTCCCCCGTAACCCCATGGTACGAGTACTTGATGAAGCCAAGTCCTTAGATCTCGATCTACTCACTACTCGTATAGTCACTATGGGAGACGAGGCCAAGGCTAATATTGATCGGGTGGAAGAGGAGACCAAGAAGCTGATGGGGCATCATGCTCGGCTGGTTAAGGCCGGAGAGGAGATTGGGAGCGCCAATATCCGACTTCGATTGGTGGTTTCGGATCAGGCCAAACAGCTTGCGGATCAGGCTATTCAGATTTCTCAGCATGAGGCTGCTACTGGGCGACTAAGGAAAACCATGGAAGAGGCCAGTCGGGCCGAATTGCGGAAAATGGAAGCTACCTGCAAAGAGCGGATTGACATGGCTATTGCCACGGTGGATGAGGTTCGGAGAGCGGATCTCGAGCAGGTGGAGGAATTGTCCGAGAAACTTGAGGCTGCAGAGCTTGCTCAAGCTAAGTTGAGGGAAGAGATGGAGGTGATGCGGAGGTCCCTTCAGGCTGATTGCTCGAGATACAGACTGGAGAGAGATGCTGCCGTCGAAAGGTTGTCGGCTTCCGATGCCCGGATGAGGGAGTTTGAGGAGAATGAGGGAATGATGGATGACATGCTCCAGGACATGTATTTCCGGACTTGGAAGCAGGGCAATCTCTCTTGGATGGATGATTATCCCAGGGTCATGGCCAAGATCTATCTTCGGGCTTTGGAGGAGGCTAAGGCTGATGCAGATAAAGAAGGTGGAACGGTCTTCAGTATGGATGTGGTCACTGCCCAGTTCACCAAGGAGGAGAAAGTGGCGGTAAAGGAGGGTATGCGGCCGCTTGCTGCTGAGGAGGCAGGTGTGCAGGTAGAGGATGACGACCAGGATGGTCAAGAAGCAGGTGCTGGTAAGTCTTCCTTTCTAGCCTTTCCGTTAACTTGGTTACTTATTACTAATGAATCCTTTTTATGACTGGACAGGCGGGCAACAGAGCAAGGACAAGACTTCGACGCAACCGGTTCCCTGATTAGACCTGGAAAATTCTTTTTGTAGGCTTGGCATTGCTGTATCTGTTAGTCTTAAGACAGTAGAGTAACTTCTAAGTTGTAATTCTTGCTACTTGTAATAGTCAACATTATTCTTGACGTGTAATAATTTTTTTTAACTTAAGCTGATTTTGTCGTTTCTTGAATATTTGTTGCTATTTCGACATATCGTATGAGAAATATAGCTATGTATATTCTTGTAATTAAATTGTGTTTGATGTTAGACTCTGGTTCTACACCATAATTTTATGACTTGCAATATTAGCGTGTGGTGTGAACAAATTATGGTCATGTATTTGTACATAAAAGAAGAAAATACCGCCTTTCATGTTTTAATCGTAGATGGCAGTCTTGAATATCTTGTAGGACCGAGCATGGAATGTAGTCGAATGTCCTGCCACTGTGAGTCCCTACACCCATTGGCGAGTATCTCCTACTCTGTATCATGTACTTTAGGGATTGTTATAGGGGATAGAAAAAAAAAACTTTTTAAGTAAAATTGAAATACGTGAAATAGTAAAACTTCCAATCACGGAAGGCCTTCGATGTGCTTAAGTTCGTGGCAAACGGGTTTTGTAGTCACTTTCCCTAGCTGTGGGTCTTGGAGACATTTGTCACCCATCTTACGCCTCCGCAGGGAGTTAATTCTTTTTTACCACAGCCGCACTTAAGACACATCGGAGCCGAGATCGCGCACAGTAACTACCCGGGCCATTATGGCCCGTAATCGTGGGTATTATTCGATTTACTGTGGCCGGCTAGCGTGGGTGTCGATCGTCAACTGTGAACTGCCCCTGGCTGGCCACACCTTATGTTGGGGCTTATAGTCGGTTCACAGTTGCCGGCGAGCCTAACGCCGTAATGAGCTGCCTCGGCTATAGTCGGCCTTCTCGGTGGCTTATAATCGGCTCATTACAGTTGGCTTTAAGGGCCGTCGCGAGCAATGAGTTAACCCACAGCAGAGGGATGCTGGAGCAAAAGTGTCTCATTGGCGAGGGCACAGATTCGCATAGTACCTGTTAGGTCTTGTCCAGGTGAAGTTGCGTCGTGGAGTGCTTTGAATAGAAATGCTGTATACTCAGGATTTTGTTCAACAGAAAAGGATAAAGTTAAAAAGCAGCCAAGATACAAAGGAACAAAAAAAAGAGACAAGGTTTTTTAAAGTGGTTCGGCACGAAAAGGCCTACGTCCACTGATTCTCTTTGTTAATTCACTTCATATGGGCAATACAAGTTAAGAAAAGTATCGACGGAGGTGTTGGATGTTCCATGCCCTCTGGAACACCTCTCCGTCCACTGTTGACAAAATATAGGCTCCGTTGTGGAGATCTTTATGAATTACATATGGTCCATCCCAGATTGGGTCTAGTGCTCCGGGGCGAGGGAAGATTCGCTTGAGGACAAGATCCCCTTCTTGCAAGGTACGATGCTTGACTTTGGAGTTGTATTGTGCTGCCACTTTTTGCTTGTGGGCTGCTGTTTTGAGGATTGCATCGTTTCTTCTCTCCTCGATTAGATCCAAAGACATGTGAAGGAGTTCTTCGTTCTCTTCTGGGTTATAGTGGATCCGACGATGGGAAGGCACAATAGTTTCAACTGGGAGCATAGCCTCTGATCCGTATGCCAAAGAGAAAGGAGTGTGCCCTGTCGATGTTCTGAAAGACGTGCGATAGGCCCATAGTGCCGTAGGAAGTTCATCCACCCAAGCGCCCTTTGACTTTTCGAGCTTCTTTTTGATTAGAGTTTTCAGAATTTTGTTGACCGCTTCGACTTGTCCGTTTGCCTGGGGATATGCTACGGATGAGAAGCTTTTATGAATTCTGTGTTCTTGGCACCAGTTGGCGAATTCCTCGCTGTCAAATTGAAGTCCATTGTCTGATATGATTTTGAGTGGGACTCCGTACCTGCATAGAACATTTTTGATCAAGAAGTTAATAACTTTTGCTGAAGATACTTTATTTAGAGGTTCCGCTTCCACCCATTTGGTGAAATAATCAACTGCCACTATAGCATATTTGGCCCCGCCTCGGCCCATTGGTAGCTCGCCGATTAAGTCAATTCCCCATATCGCGAAGGGTCAAGGGCTGGTCATCTGAGTAATCTCGGTTGTTGGTAGCCGAGGGATCTTAGCAAATTTTTGGCATCTGTCACACTTCTTGACGAAATCTAAGGCGTCCTTGCTTAAGGTGGGCCAGAAATATCTGTATCGGAGTATCTTTTTTGCTAATGTTTGCCCCCCGGTGTGATCTCCACAGCTCCCCTGATGGATGTTGGATAAGATTTCCTTGGCTTCCCTTCCGGCGACACACCTTAATAATGGGTTAGAGAAACCGCGCTGATAGAGGATGTCTTCTTGTATTGTATAGCGGGATGCTTTCCTCAAGATTTTCTTGACTTCATTACGCCCGTTGGGTAGTGTGCCACCTTGTAGGTAGTCTCGGATGGGAGTCATCCAAGTTGCTTCTTCGGCTACGGCTATCAGATTCACTTGCTCAAAACTCGGGACCGTTTGCTTTGAGATGGTTACTGCCCCGAAGATGGCGATGTCTCTCATACTCGCCTGCTTTGCCAATTCGTCGGCCTCTTGGTTCTCTTCCCGAGGGATGTGTTTGACTAAGTACTGATCCAATCGGCTGAGAAGCAACTTGGTCTTCTTTAGATATGCTATGAGTCGTTCCTCTCGAGCTTGGAATTCTCCTAGTATTTGATTAACAATAAGTTGAGAATCGCTGTGAAGACACAAAGAATTGGCTCCGATTTCTATGGCAATTTCTAGTCCAGCTATCACTGCTTCATATTCTGCATCGTTGTTGGTGGCAGCGAACTCCAACCTTATAGCATAGTGCAGTTTATTTCCCCTGGGAGTGATTATTACCACACCTGCCCCCGAGCCTTGTTCGTTAGATGCACCGTCCACAAAGAGATTCCACTTGATATCTTCCGTTATTTCCAGTTGCTCCTTATCCTCGTTGGTAGTGAATTCTGCAATGAAATCAGCCATGGCTTGTCCCTTGATGGCAGTGCGAGGGTGATAGGTGATATCATATTGACTCAGCTCAATACACCATTTAAGTAGTTGCCCGGAAGTGTCGGGACGATGGAGTACCTGCCTCAGTGGTTGATCGGTCAGAACTTTGATGGAATGGGATTGGAAGTAGTGACGCAGTTTTCGTGAGGTGATTAGTAAACAATATGCTAACTTCTCGAGCTTAGGATATCTAACTTCTGCCCCAGTAAACCTTTTGCTGACGAAGTAAACTGGTCGTTGCGTGCGGTTGTCTTCCCTTACCAAGGCAGCGCTCAGGGCGTGGGATGACACAGCGAGGTATAGGTATAATTCTTCTCCTTCGCTTGGAGTTGAGAGCACCGGTGGTTTCTGGAGGTGTTCGATTAAGTGAAGGAAAGCGGTCAGGCATTCGTCAGTCCACTCGAACTTTCCTTTCTCTTTCTTTAGGGCTTCGAAAAAGGGGACGCACTTGTCCGTTGCCTTGGAGATGAATCGGCTTAGGGCGGCCACTTTTCCATTTAGGCTTTGCATTTCCTTTCGGGTGGAAGGTATCTTGATATCCCTTAGCGCTCGGACTTGTTCAGGGTTTGCTTCTATCCCTCTGGCATGAACGATGAATCCTAAGAACTTCCCTGACGACACACCGAAGGAGCATTTTAGTGGATTCAACTTCATTCCATATTGCCGGAGTACTTGAAACATCTCGCCTAGGTGGCTTACGTGATCTTTGGCCTTCCTTGACTTTACCAGCATGTCATCCACATATACTTCCATAGTTTGTCCTATTAGCCCTGCAAACATCTTGTTGACGAGGCGCTGGTAGGTGGCTCCTGCATTTTTAAGTCCGAAGGGAATCACTTTGTAGCAGTATAAACCCCGGTCAGTGATGAAACTAGTGTGGTCTTGGTCGGGAGCATGCATAGGAATTTGGTTATATCCTGAGTATGCATCCATAAAAGATAGGAGTTCGTGCCCGGCTGTGCTGTCTACAAGTTGGTCGATTCTGGGAAGCGGGAAGCAATCCTTTGGGCAGGCGTCGTTTAGGTTGGAGAAGTCAATGCAGGTCCGCCACTTCCCATTAGCCTTCTTTACTAGTACCGGGTTGGCGATCCATTCTGGGTAAACAGCTTCTCGTATGAAGTCATTGGCGAGTAGATTCTTTACTTCTTCATCGAGGGCTGCTGATCGCTCTGCCCCCATACTTCTCTTTTTTTGTTTTACAGGCGCCTTGGTAGGATCAATGTTTAATACGTGGCATGCTACGTCGGGGGAGATTCCGGTCATGTCAGCGTGAGACCAAGCGAATACATCCAAGTTGTGACGGAGGAAATCAATGAGTTGTTCCTTCAATTCAGCTTTCAGCTGGGACCCAATTTTCAGTAGCCTACTTGAGTCGTGCTTGTCTACAGATATAAACTCCATAGCTTCTGCAGGCTCGGCGGTGGCCTCCTCCTCTTTGTCCCTAGGGTCTAATTCATTGAAAGGGTCGCTGGTGTATCGAAGAGGAGGGGCTTTCTTTAGTTGCTATGCTTCAAGGCTTTTCGTGCAGAGGGCGATCTCTACACTTTTCCCTTTATCTTTCCTGTGGTTGTTGCGAAGTTCGGTTACATAGCAGTCTCGTGCAATATCCTGGTCTCCTTCCACTTCCCCTACCCCATTGTCTGTTGGAAATTTCATTTTCAGGCACCATGGGGCTAGGACAATCTGGAAGTCAGATAAGGCTGGTCTTCCTAAGAAGGCGTTGTAGGCCGAATGGTTTTCTATCAGCACAAATGTCTGTTTCCTTACAACGGAGCGGGGATGGCTTCCAATCTCAACAAAGAGGTCCAGCTGCCCGAGGGGCATCTTCGCATCTCCAGTGAAACTGTGTAGTGGTTTATCGCAGGGAGATACATCCTTCATTGATAGCTTCATTTTGTCGAATGCGTGTTTGAAAAGGATATTTACAGAGCTTCCAGTGTCTACCAGGATTCGGTAAACTTCGGCGGGACCGAGTCGGGCAGAGATAACCATGGGATCCATGTGAGGGTACTGTCTTCCTTCTAGGTCGCGTTTACTGAATATGATGTCATCGCTTTCTTTTCGCTTTGGGTGGCGCTCTTCTATAACCGTATTGACACAGTCTTTATTGTCTCTAAGCGACTTCCCATATCTTTCCATCTCTCTCCAACTTCTGTCTGCGATGTGCGGACCTCCTGAGATGGTATGGACCACTATCTTCTCTTGACTAGAGCTGCTAGCGTTGCGGTTTCCTATGTCAGTCCCTGGTGAGGGTAGCCTTGGGTTTTCATTGGCAGGGGCTGGAGTCCTGTCTTGACTTTTTACATAACGTTCCAGTTTCTTCCTTCTGATGTGTTCCTCAATCAGATCTCGGAGATGATGGCATTCGTTGGTATCATGTCCGTGAGATTCGTGGAAGCGGCAGAATTTTCCAGACTTCTGTGCGTTGTCTGATTCCTTCTTGTATGGTGGGCGTTTGTATCTAACTTCGCTTTGGGTGGCAAGGAAGATATTTTCGACGGTCTCGTTCAAAGGGGTGTAAGTGTCGAATCTTGGTCCTGGCCGATATAGGCGCTTTTCTACCTTCTTGCCCCCAACATTGTCTCTGGAATCATTTCTTCGAACGTCCCTTGCCACAGCAGGGGCGTTGCCATGAGTCGTCTTACTTTGCTGTCCTGACTGCCCCTCAATGGCGGCATCCTCAAGCCTCATGTATTTCCCGGCTTCATGAAAGAAATCGGGTAAAGTAGCTGGTTTTTCTTTTGTCAATCTTCTAGCAAATTTGGTGTCCGGATGCACCCCACTGCAGAGGGCCATTAGGATAAGCTTCTCATCGGCATCTTGAACTGCGGCTGCTGCGGCGTTGAATCTGGTTAGGTATTGCTGCAGCTTTTCTCCGGGTTTCTGTTTGACGCTGGATAAGGAATAAGCGTCCTTAGGTTGCTCCACATGAATGCGGAACTGACTGATAAATTTTTCTTTCAACATTTCCCATGAACTGATGGATCCTTGGGGTAGATGACAGAACCAGGAGGTAGCAAGATCTGCTAAGAAGAGCGGAAAGCATTTGCACAGTACTCCCTCTGTTGCTCCACTCATGAGCATATGCTGCGTGTACCTCTGTAAGTGTACAACGGGATCGGAGGTTCCTTTGTAGGGTTCCATTGTTGGCATCTTCCATTCTCGGGGGGTGATGGCAATTTCGATATTGCGGGCGAAAGGGCTGGTTACCCTAGCGCCTATCCCTCGATCTCTTTGCTCCCGCTGGACACACTCTCTGAATAAGCGTGCCATCCTTTCATCAGAACTTGGAGCGGATAAAAATGAGTTTGGTTCTGTTCTGTGGGATTGATTCCGTCCAGACGACCTATAGGGATGGTATCGTCTATCATTCCTCATATTTTCCAGTGGCTGCCTTTGATCTTCTGGGAGCATGCTTGGGTCAGCTATAGTTGGCCCTTGCCTTGATCTTCCCCTGTTGGGTTCTGATCTAAGCACTTCCTCGGGTCCAACTTCGGGCTGAACTCTAGCTCGGCCCCGTTCACTGGTGTTTCTGTGGTTAGGCAGCATGACAGGCTCAGCTACAGTTGACCTTCGCCCGGTACCTTCCCCGTTGGGTTCGGTACCAAACGTTTCCTCAGGCCTAACTTCGGGCTGTGCTCGGTCTCGGCTCCTACCACAGCTACTTCTGCCGTTAGCTCCTTCGAAGAAGGATGATCTTTGCTGTCTCTGAGATCCTCCAGACTGGGACTCGCCCCATGATTCAGTGTTGCGGTTGGATTCTTCAGCGTCCCTCAAGCGTGACATGAGATGGTCCACCAAGGCTTCCTGCTGGGACGTGAAGCGGTTAGTTACTTCAACAACAACTCTGTCCAAATCTGCCCTAGTGATTGCTGCAGGCTGTTCTGTGGCAGGAGTGGTTGGGTTAGCCTGTCCTTCATTTGTTACCGTTGTTGGAGGAGGACGATTCACTTGATTCGTGACAGCTGGATCTGGAAGACTGCTGGATGCGATGTTTTTTCCTTTGTTAACATCTTTTCTCTGTTTGGGAGGCATGTTTTCCAAGTGGCGGACGATGCTGTTAGGAAAACTTGTTAAGTAGATGAAGCTGAAGCTTCGAGCTTATAGTTCTCAGTGAAAGCACCAAAAATGTTTGCACAAAAAATGGACAAACACCTCAAAGTTGTATGATTTAGTAGATCTTATGTAGTTCTTAGTGATTTGGGTGATTTATGCAAATATATGAAAAGCAGGGGCTAAACTGTAAAAAGACACGCAGATTTATAGTGGTTCAGCCAGAATATGCCTACGTCCACTTTATATGTTATTTCTCTTCTCTTGTTTTGATTACAAGTACAAAGCTTTGATATAAGTAAAAGAAAGTTGTTTGAAAGTTCTCTCCGTGCTTGAGCTCTCAAAACTTGTCCCCATTGTTGTACCCCTGCCCCTCTATTTATAGAGTGAGGTTGGGAGCAGGGGTCTTGGATGTATATAGCTGCTGGTGGGCCTGGGCTGACGTGATCTGGCCTGGCACGTCTTGGTCCGGTAGCGTTTGGTCCGGTGGTAGGAGGTTCGTTCGGTAGTCTCGAAAGAGGGTTGGTTCGGCAGTCTCGAGAGAGAGTTGGTTCGGTGTGGAGATGGTTCGGCAGGAGGTGGTTCGGTGGGAGTTGGGAAGGTTGGTTCGGTTGGTTCGGCAGGAGGTGGTTCGGGTGAGGTCTGCCGAATGGTGCCTGCCGAATGGGGTTGAGCGAGGTCTACCGAATGGGGCTGCCGAATGGGGTCTGCCGAATGGGGCTGCCGAATGAGTCTGCCGAATGAAGCAAGTTTCTTAGTCTCCATGTCTTCTGGGTGAGAACACGCCCAACAACAGGGAAAACAGGTTGGAGGGATCCAACTGGATTCCTCAACTGTATTTATTTATTTACAGATATTGATATATATTCTGTTATCATATGATGATATATGATGTTTGTTGTTGTGATTGACGAATTGGTACGTTGCATCATCGGATTCAGTTTTTGAAGTTTAAAAATAACGACTTTTACTCTAAAAGGATTTTTAAAGTGATTTTTGAAAATAGACGTTTTATTGAATTTTTGAATTGATTTATTTCAAATAAATAAACGTCTAAAATTTTAAAGTTATAAAAGTTAAGATTTTTGGTGAAATTTAACCAAAGTGTGATTTTTGAAATAAATAGTTGATTTATTTATAAAATGGTTTAAGTTGGGATTTTTAAATAACTATAAACGATTTGTATAAAAAGATTTATAAAATTGATATTTTATAAATCAAAATATTGGACTTATAAAACGAATTTTTATAAGTGTTAAAAAGAAGTATAAATGGATTTCATAAGTGAATGAAATTAATAGATTTACAACGTGAAGTTACAAAGTAAATAGATATTGTAGAATAAAAGATTTATAAGAAATTTACTTATAAATTTGACTTTTGCACTTAGATGGGATATAAATAGAAATTGCTAAATGAAATGATTTTATAAGTTGAAATCGTTATTAAGTATAAATGCGATTTATAAACGTTGTTTATAAATCCGAAATCACTTATTTTGATAAGTAAATTATAGAAGTAAATAATAGGAGATTTATAAATTGAAGTTGTTAGAAAATAGAAATAGAATTTATAAACGTGTTTATAAATTCAAAATCAATTGAATTTGATAAATTAAATATAAAGGATTGTTAAAGGAGATATATTCGCGATTTTGGATAGCGAATTATTATTGAAATAAAAGGTGTAGAAAATAGTGAAATGTAATTAGTGAAGTATATTCACGATTTTGGATAGTGAATATATCGTTAAGTAAAATGGATAGTTTTGGGAAAGTGACATTGAAAATGAAGTTGAACATTTTAAAGATGTTTTTAAAATGTATTATGATATCGAATACATAGATTTCAACATTCATTGTTGAAATAGACGTTTTCGAGGAAGAAGGAAATGATGGACTATAACACTGTTGTTATAGTAAATGATTTTCGAAAGGAAATGTTTTATATAGTATTGGGATTTATACATCTATCTTAATTTCGAATCCCTATACTAGTGATTTTGGAGTCGTCGTAACGATGTTTTACGTAACATTCGTTTTGACTCAAATAGATGTTGTTATAGTAAATGATTTCCTTAAAGAATGAATTTATACTTAATTTTGATTTAAGTATATCGAATATTTTCAAATGTTGAAAATAAATAGATTTGTGAATTACTTATTATTAAATAAGTATGGAAATGCTTTTCCGATATGAAATGAACTGTTTTGAGATTTTATCTTCAAAGATAAATTGAAATGTGGAAATTGATTTGAAATTTGTTTCAAATGGTTAAGTGTGGAAATTTTATATCTAGTAAAGATATTTTAGAAGAATAAATAATTTTGGAAAATTATTTGGAATCTGATGATGTTGCGCATCTTTATTGATAGTTAAATAACCGACTATCAATAATTACCTTTAAATAGGTATTTGTTGTGAATTGGATGAATTTGAATGCCACACTTGTTTTTGAAAAATCGCTCACTATTCGGGTTAGCCGGGAAAGGACCATGGGGTCGTATAACCCATTCCGAATATGTGATACGTCGTTATGAATTGCATTCGAAGACCGGTGTTGAAGACCGGATATTTTTGAAAACGGAAGGATTACCGTCGAGTTACTCTACATCGGCTGATCTCCGATTTAGAGGTTTTATCACCCTTAGTGACGGGAAGTCCGGACGTGATTAGAAAATTATCCGGATGTGCAAGGGCTTCGTGAGAAGTGCCTTCGGTTCTGTTCGATCCCGGAACAGACTTGTATGGATTGTGTGTCTGACATTACAAATTGAGATATAAAGCTGATTTCTTTCAAATACATTTCTGTTGGTGGCGGAGAATTTATTCTCTTAGCTTAACACCCTTCTCTGAGACGTACGAGCTCAGAGGTTATGTAGTTGAAATTTATCAGCGATATACTCCCAATTTGGTAACGTGGCATACTGAGTGTTGCTGTGAAATGATTAGTGTTTGATCATTTGCGATATGATCATTTGTTTGATCTTATATCTTTGTGATCATAGGTTGATCATTTGTTTGACCCGAAGCATGGCTTTGTAGAAAGCGTAGCTTTGTGGACGAGACTTCGTCGAGCCTCACACCTCGGAAATGGTCAAAACAGGAAGGATGCAGCAAGGTTCTACTGAGTAGCGCCCCTTAGTGTATGTCATTCCTTCTGGATAGAGGTGGTATCATGGTATGGAGCCCAGATACTTAACCTATGTTGATACTACTTATTATGTGGTTTGTTGCGAATCGGGGATCCTCGGGAAGATCGGTTACGATCGGGGGATGGCATACGCGTGTCAGTAGTTACCTATTTTTGCAGAGGTAACCCGGCCTTGTGTTGGCAGAGATCCGGTTAGGTTCTCGGGTCGTCTTTTCCAGGGGCGTACCCACCATGGCATAGGAAGTTCCTTAGCCTGACCATTTGTTGGAAATCCAAAGAAACAATACGTGACATGTACGGTTTTAGTTGTATTACCTGCTATGGAATGTGGCGGTAACCTGCTATTGAACATAGTAGCTATAGTAGGCATACGATACTGGTCGTATGTTGGCTAAGATTAATATTATACTTTCGAAATGTTTTCTACACTATGCACTAATAATAATATCAAAAAGATTTGATTTTGCATAGTAAGCATCTTTGACTATCATAAGAAGAAATCTCCTCCAATTCTGCGTTTGCATTGTGTGTGTGGCGGGAGGTCTTATGGTAGTTTCATTTTCCAAAAGCATTGCGAAATTGACTTTAAAATTATTTTGTTGTCTTTTAGAAAGATAAACTGTTTTACGATCTCACACCAGTCACCATGACTGACTCGGAGTTTGTTGTTCCCTTCTAAACTCTGGGTGCCCACCAATTTCCACACGGGCAGGCTAGAGTTAGATTAGCAGGATATTCTGGATATTCTGGAGCTTTGGAAGCAAGCTGGATGACGAGACGTAGTATTTGTATCTGAAATTATTTATTCCGCTGTGTATTCTGTATGAGGACAAGTTATACAACTGTCCATTGATTTGCTGTGTTGTATTGAGTTGTATATTGACTCTGTTGATGTATGTATAAACTGATATAGTTCTTTGTTTTAAAAGACTAGTAATTATCTATTGTATATTGTTCCGCTGCGATGTGTAAGATTCTGATATTGTTTCTGTTCTGATGTTGTTCTGTTGTTCTTCTTTCTTCTCTTCTTTCTTTTTCTTCTATCTTCTTCTTCTTCTGCCTTTTTCTTCTATTTAAAACCATCACTATTCGAGTTTCCGGCATTCGATTGCTCGGCGGTCGATAAAGTGAGTATCGATGTCGAATTTTCGAAAGTCGAAAATTTCGGTATGTGACAAAGTGGTATCAGAGCATATGGTTAAGCGACAACCCTGCTCTGTTGGGTGTTACTCATTAGAGATAGAGTCAGTAGTACTCTAGAATGAGTTTGAGTGTAATAATAGATACGAGTGCGTATTTGTTAGTGAATAAAAATTGTTTTGTATTGTGTTGACTTATCGGTTGATTGTTTATAGATTCTGGTCGGTGCAGTCTAGCTAACTGTGTTGATAGGAGTTTCTAAACTCTAAACAAGGTAAACCGACACAATATTGTTTTAAATAGGGTAAATGAGATAATTTTGCCCAATACTATTTTTGTATAGAAAAGAAATGTTTTTTTCTATGAATTATCATAGTATATGGATGTTTGGTTGTTATAAAATAATAACATTGAATTATTATCATTGTTATATGAAATGGAATGAGAAATTTAAAATAATAACCAAAGATTTGGAGATAAATTCAATTAACAAATGAAATTTATAAATGCGAATTGAAGCATAAGGAAATAAATTCACATACAAATGAAATTTAAGAATATAAATTGTTAATGTGATTTGCAATTTGAAACGGAATTCCAGAGAAGTATTTGGAAATGTTTTGAAAAGAATTTGAAAATTTTGGAGATTTGGAAAGTTTAATTCTTTTTTGATATGAAAATGAATTTCAAAGGTTTGAAAAGTATTCTGAAGGAATGAAAAGCTCTAAACTCTTTTCGGTCGCTGGAAAATAACTTCGGTAATGACTGCAGCATCATCGATGTTCATTTTCGGGTTTCCAAAAGAGGAATTGCTGCCAAATTGTTTTAAATGAAAGTTGTTTGAAAAATTTAGATTTTGTTTTAGAAAATTCAAAAGATAAATTTGAATTGTTTTCAAAAAAATGGTTTTGAAAAGGTTGAAAAGACTCTGGAATTGAGTATTGAATTATGAAAATAAAATTGTGAATGAATGAATCAATTTGAAATTGCAAGTACATGAATGTAAATTGAATTCGAATTGAAATCCAGTTTAATATAAGTGGTTATAAACCAAAATAGTGAATTGTAAATAAATTTTGGGAGCGAACAAAAGTGAATAAAACTGGAATTGAAACTGAATGTGAAAGACAAATTTGAATAAATGAATTAGAATTTGTGATGAATTAGTAATTGAAACCAAGTTAAAATAAGCAGTTATAAATGAAAGTTAATTGATAAAAATTCAATATTCAGAAGTAAACTGAATCCAAATTAGATTGGAATTGTGAAATTGAATTCAATGAAATCGAAATGTAAAATTGAATGAAAATAGATATGTAACTTCAATAGTGAAGTAAAAATGTATAAGCAGTTTATATTGGAAATTTTGTAATGGAATTTGCAAAATGGTTTGAATGTTGTAACTAGATATTATGGCTAGTAGGATATACAAGTGTAAAGGAATTGGAAATTTTGATTTCAAAAGATAATTTGAATTTGCTCGAAAAGGTACGTATTTGAAATTTAATATGAGATTTGCTGATTTCTTCTCTAGCCGCTTGGCTTTTTCTTTTTCTTTTTGAAATCTGAGAGTCCGTAGGGACGTTTTGTAGTCGTACCGTATTAGCCGCGCAAAGGAGACGCTGGCGAAATTTTTCGAAAATTTCGGGTGTTAGAAAATTTTTGAGAAAATTTGAAAGTTTAAAATTTGAATTTAAATTTGAAATTGTTAAAGAAACAATGTTGTTTTGAAACCTGTAATTGAAGTTGAAAAGTTAGTTGAATAATAACGAATCTTTAATAAAAAGATTTGTTTTGATAAATTTGATAAAACTATCGGATGTTGAAAAAAAATAGTAGGCGAGTTAGGGATCATTCTTCTTGACTTGTAATTTCGGGACGAAATTCTTTTAAGGGGGGAAGTTTGTAACGACCCAGAATTTTGAACAATTTAATTTGCAAATATTTAATTGATTTTAAATATTTAAATGATGGTTTGATTTGAATTTCAAATTATCAGAATAAATTGGGCAATTGAATTATAAAATTTAATCTATTGATAGTGAACAAAAATTTGAATCTTCAGTTCTAAGCTGATTAAAAATAATTTAAAGGCTTGAAAAATTTATATTGACAATACTGAAGATAATAGAAGCCTCAGAAATGAATTCAGAAGTGATTTGATCAGTTTTGAATTTTATTGTTCGAATCGAATTTAAAAAAAAAAGCCGTCCGAGGCACAGTCTCGGAATTCGACGAAACCAGTTCCATTGGGTCCAGAATATTGTATTATTGCCGGGTTTCAAATTTCGTATTGAACGGAGTTGCCATATGACCGTACGATATGCAAACACGTTGAAATTTTAAATGAATTCAAACTTAAATTTAAATTTTTAAATCTAGTCAAACGTCAGCACATTTTCTTCCATTAAGCACGCCTTAAATCGCGCCCTTTGTTTCTGCCTAAAATCACGATGAAAGAATCATGTAACCCATACCTCCCTCAATTTTAAAGTAACCGTATCTTCATTCTCGTTCAAAATCAAACGAGATCGTTCAAAGAAATTAAAATGGTCGCTCTCTGTTCATAACAAAATCGAAAAATTTTATCGTTCGAAATGAAATCCAAATTGAATAAAACAGAGGTGCGTTCTTTCAATCGAAAATTTTCGTGCGACAGCGACGAGCAGGTTGGGGTTTTTGGGCACGCGATGCTGGAAGGAGGGCAGAGGCGATGTCGAGCTCGTGCTCGTAGGAGGCAGCGTGATTTCGATAGGCCGCATCTCGACTTCGATTTTATCAGAGGAACTCGCGAAGTAGGGATTGTGGATCGCGAAGTGTATCAAGGTAATTGGGTCTGAGGGTCGCGTGTCTCAAGTCGTTGGTGGAAGGCTCGAAGTCGAGCAGGCAATTCAGGCGGCGATGATGGAAGTTCGATCGAATCAAAGAGGCTTCGTGGAGGGCGTGAATTCGTTATGACGACCTGGAGCTCGTCGAGTTCGATCTCGATTTTGAGATGGAGGCGACTTCAAAGCATATGGTATTCTCATTTTTACCCAATTTAACCTAGTTTATAATTAGCTGTCTACGAAAACCAAATAAAAATAAAATATAATTTGAAGAATTTTGGGTATATTTACGTTTCGCAGAGAAGTTCATTACAGTAAATGAATACATATGATAAGAAGATAATTCTGTTTAATATATAAGTTAAGGTATATATATACATACAGACAGTTTTTCTTTTACTTTTAAACTTATTAAATATATATATAGCAGCTAGGATTTTGAAATATATATGTTAAGTTTAAAACAGGAATCAAATCATTAGTTAATTAAAATATAAAGTGGAAAATTTGTGCAGTATGGTTTAAAACAAATTTATTAAAAGGAGATTTGTTAGAAATTTAATTTATTGGATAATTAAAAATTACCAAACGAAAATTGGTTATTCGATTATCTCGAATATTAACAAATTGTATAATTGTTTATACTAGGTCTGAAATGGACAAACTAGCTGAAATGATAAATGGATTGCAAATAAAAGTTAAGGTGAGATTTTTCTCACTCAAAATATATTTTGTATTGCAGTTATTTATTGACTGATTGATTGCTATTGGATGTGATATTAGATATAGTAGGATATATCTATATATATATATAACAATATATACATATTGCCATATGTATATATTGGATTGATTGATTTCCCGCCTCGTATAGCGGATGAGACTCTATTGCGCCGTTAGTAAGCGGATTATTTTTATAAAATCCATATACCGCGATATTCCACCTCGAAGTGGAATTGGTATTGTGCTAACATCTTTGGATGTAGGGAAAACAGGTTGGAGGGATCCAACTGGATTCCTCAACTGTATTTATTTATTTACAGATATTGATATATATTCTGTTATCATATGATGATATATGATGTTTGTTGTTGTGATTGACGAATTGGTGCGTTGCATCATCGGATTCAGTTTTTGAAGTTTAAAAATAACGACTTTTACTCTAAAAGGATTTTTAAAGTGATTTTTGAAAATAGACGTTTTATTGAATTTTTGAATTGATTTATTTCAAATAAATAAACGTCTAAAATTTTAAAGTTATAAAAGTTAAGATTTTTGGTGAAATTTAACCAAAGTGTGATTTTTGAAATAAATAGTTGATTTATTTATAAAATGGTTTAAGTTGGGATTTTTAAATAACTATAAACGATTTGTATAAAAAGATTTATAAAATTGATATTTTATAAGTCAAAATATTGGACTTATAAAACGAATTTTTATAAGTGTTAAAAAGAAGTATAAATGGATTTCATAAGTGAATGAAATTAATAGATTTATAACGTGAAGTTATAAAGTAAATAGATATTGTAGAATAAAAGATTTATAAGAAATTTGCTTATAAATTTGACTTTTGCACTTAGATGGGATATAAATAGAAATTGCTAAATGAAATGATTTTATAAGTTGAAATCGTTATTAAGTATAAATGTGATTTATAAACGTTGTTTATAAATCCAAAATCACTTATTTTGATAAGTAAATTATAGAAGTAAATAATAGGAGATTTATAAATTGAAGTTGTTAGAAAATAGAAATAGAATTTATAAACGTGTTTATAAATTCAAAATCAATTGAATTTGATAAATTAAATATAAAAGATTGTTAAAGGAGATATATTCGCGATTTTGGATAGCGAATTATTATTGAAATAAAAGGTGTAGAAAATAGTGAAATGTAATTAGTGAAGTATATTCACGATTTTGGATAGTGAATATATCGTTAAGTAAAATGGATAGTTTTGGGAAAGTGACATTGAAAATGAAGTTGAACATTTTAAAGATGTTTTTAAAATGTATTATGATATCGAATACATAGATTTCAACATTCATTGTTGAAATAGACGTTTTCGAGGAAGAAGGAAATGATGGACTATAACACTATTGTTATAGTAAATGATTTTCGAAAGGAAATGTTTTATATAGTATTGGGATTTATACATCTATCTTAATTTCGAATCCCTATACTAGTGATTTTGGAGTCGTCGTAACGATGTTTTACGTAACATTCGTTTTGACTCAAATAGATGTTGTTATAGTAAATGATTTCCTTAAAGAATGAATTTATACTTAATTTTGATTTAAGTATATCGAATATTTTCAAATGTTGAAAATAAATTGATTTGTGAATTACTTGTTATTAAATAAGTATGGAAATGCTTTTCCGATATGAAATGAACTGTTTTGAGATTTTATCTTCAAAGATAAATTGAAATGTGGAAATTGATTTGAAATTTGTTTCAAATGGTTAAGTGTGGAAATTTTATATCTAGTAAAGATATTTTAGAAGAATAAATAATTTTGGAAAATTATTTGGAATCCGATGATGTTGCGCATCTTTATTGATAGTTAAATAACCGACTATCAATAATTACCTTTAAATAGGTATTTGTTGTGAATTGGATGAATTTGAATGCCACACTTGTTTTTGAAAAATCGCTCACTATTCGGGTTAGCCAGGAAAGGACCATGGGGTCGTATAACCCATTCCGAATATGTGATACGTCGTTATGAATTGCATTCGAAGACCGGTGTTGAAGACCGGATATTTTTGAAAATGGAAGGATTACCGTCGAGTTACTCTACATCGGCTGATCTCCGATTTAGAGGTTTTATCACCCTTAGTGATGGGAAGTCCGGACGTGATTAGAAAATTATCCGGATGTGCAAGGGCTTCGTGAGAAGTGCCTTCGGTTCTGTTCGATCCCGGAACAGACTTGTATGGATTGTTTGTCTGACGTTACAAATTGAGATATAAAGCTGATTTCTTTCAAATACATTTCTGTTGGTGGCGGAGAATTTATTCTCTTAGCTTAACACCCTTCTCTGAGACGTACGAGCTCAGAGGTTATGTAGTTGAAATTTATCAGCGATATACTCCCAATTTGGTAACGTGGCATACTGAGTGTTGCTGTGAAATGATCAGTGTTTGATCATTTGCGATATGATCATTTGTTTGATCTTATATCTTTGTGATCATAGGTTGATCATTTGTTTGACCCGAAGCATGGCTTTGTAGAAAGCGTAGCTTTGTGGACGAGACTTCGTTGAGCCTCACACCCCGGAAATGGTCAAAACAGGAAGGATGCGGCAAGGTTCTAGGGAGTAGCGCCCCTTAGTGTATGTCATTCCTTCTGGATAGAGGTGGTATCATGGTATGGAGCCCAGATACTTAACCTATGTTGATACTACTTATTATGTGGTTTGTTGCGAATCGGGGATCCTCGGGAAGATCGGTTACGATCGGGGGATGGCATACGCGTGTCAGTAGTTACCTATTTTTGCAGAGGTAACCCGGCCTTGTGTTGGCAGAGATCCGGTTAGGTTCTCGGGTCGTCTTTTCCAGGGGCGTACCCACCGTGGCATAGGAAGTTCCTTAGCCTGACCATTTGTTGGAAATCCAAAGAAACAATACGTGACGTGTACGGTTTTAGTTGTATTACCTGCTATGGAATGTGGCGGTAACCTGCTATTGAACATAGTAGCTATAGTAGGCATACGATACTGGTCGTATGTTGGCTAAGATTAATATTATACTTTCGAAATGTTTTCTACACTATGCACTAATAATAATATCAAAAAGATTTGATTTTGCGTAGTAAGCATCTTTGACTATCATAAGAAGAAATCTCCTCCAATTCTGCGTTTGCATTGTGTGTGTGGCGGGAGGTCTTATGGTAGTTTCATTTTCCAAAAGCATTGCGAAATTGACTTTAAAATTATTTTGTTGTCTTTTAGAAAGATAAACTGTTTTACGATCTCACACCAGTCACCATGACTGACTCGGAGTTTATTGTTCCCTTCTAAACTCTGGGTGCCCACCAATTTCCACACGGGCAGGCTAGAGTTAGATTAGCAGGATATTCTGGATATTCTGGAGCTTTGGAAGCAAGCTGGATGACGAGACGTAGTATTTGTATCTGAAATTATTTATTCCGCTGTGTATTCTGTATGAGGACAAGTTATACAACTGTCCATTGATTTGCTGTGTTGTATTGAGTTGTATATTGACTCTGTTGATGTATGTATAAACTGATATAGTTCTTTGTTTTAAAAGACTAGTAATTATCTATTGTATATTGTTCCGCTGCGATGTGTAAGATTCTGATATTGTTTCTGTTCTGATGTTGTTCCGTTGTTCTTCTTTCTTCTCTTCTTTCTTTTTCTTCTATCTTCTTCTTCTTCTGCCTTTTTCTTCTATTTAAAACCATCACTATTCGAGTTTCCGGCATTCGATTGCTCGGCGGTCGATAAAGTGAGTATCGATGTCGAATTTTTGAAAGTCGAAAATTTCGGTATGTGACAGAGAGAGTCAATAAGGTACTCGAGGATTTCCTAAGAGCTTGTGTATTGGACTTTGGTGGATATTAGGAAGAGCACCTACATTTTGTTGAGTTATCCTATAATAATAGTTATTAGACTAGTATAGGAATGGCGCCTTTTGAAGCTTTGTATGGAAGGCCATGCAAATCACCAGCATGTTGGTCGGAGACTGGAGACAGATTAGTCTTAGGTCCATATTTGGTTAGAGAGGCATCAGAGAAGATTGAGTTAATCCGAGTAAGGATGAAGGAAGCTCAGTCCAGACAAAAAAGTTATGCAGATTGGAGGCGTAAAGACCTAGAGTTCTCAGTTGGAGATAAGGTTTTCATTAAGGTATCACCGACGAAGGGTGTGGTACGATTTGGAAAGTCAGGAAAGCTGGCACCGAGATATGTTGGTCCATTCCAGATTATAGTGAGGACTGGAAAGCTCGCATACAGAGTAGAGTTGCCGAGTAGTATGGCAGGTGTCCATAATGTATTTCATGTATCTCATCTTCGCAAGTATGTAAATGATCCAAAGACTACTATTCCTCTAACAGGGTTGGAAGATTTGATAGTAGAGCCTAATTTGACTTTTGTTAGACAACCAGTTCGGGTTGTAGCGAGAGATGAGAAAAGACTGAGGAACAAGACAGTCAAGTTGGTGAAAGTTCAGTAGAGCAACAACGAGAAGGACTGTACTTAGGAGACAAAAGACAGGATTAGAGATACTTATCCTAATATGCTTTGAGGGTATGTCTATATTAGATTTATATAGATAATTGCTAGTCAGGTAGGCTTGTATGGTAGTTAAGAGTTGTTACAGATGATTTATATGATTAGTATTTAGTCCTTACTGAATTTCAAGGATTAAATTCTTTAAGCAAGGGAGCCTGTAACGCCCTTAATTTTTTATAACATTATTCAGGAGATTTAATTGGATAAATTAAATAGAATAATGTAAATAATTAGAGTGGTAAGGAGATCGAGATTTGAAAATAAAATTAAGTGCCGTGCTTAATTGTTTAAATGGGCTTAAGAATGGTTTATAGGCTAATTAATTTACACAAGGGCCTATTGGGAAATAGTCGCACCTTTTTACCATAACCCTTATATATTCTCGTTCCTTATACCATTCACGTTCATTTCTCATTTTCACAAAATATAAAACGTAAACATAAGAGGGGAGCCGACCATTACTAGTAGAAAAGAGGAGAAATTAAATCTGAAGCTAAGGAATTAAAGCTAGGGGAATAATATTAATCTCAATCCAATCTCCTTATCCTAATCAAGGTGAATAATAATTTATATCATCTCTATTTTGTTTTATGATCATTTGTTTTCGAGTTTAAGATTAAATCCATTTTTATGACGATTTGGATGATGATATGCATGGATTATAACATGTTTGATTTAAACAAGAATTTTTTAAATATGATTTTATACGGTTTTAAGGGTAAAACTGATTATAATTGATTTTGAATGCCATGAGGAATTTATATGTTATGTAAAACATGATTTTGGAATTGGGTTTTAATTTTGATAATTTTCCAAGCTATGGAATGATTATTATGAATTCTAAAAGGAAAATATGGTTAATTAGGTTTAAAAATTTATTTTAGAAATTATATTGTGAATTTGGGTCTAAAATTTTGATATGTTAGATAATATATTAAAAGTGAATTTCTGTGATTTTTTGAGATTTTTCCAAAGTGATTTACTATGAGAATTAAATTATTTTGAAGGGAGAACCGAAATGATTTAATTGTTTTGTTTAATGGAAGGGCTTATTTGTTAAAGTAACCTTGGTTTAGATTTGAAATTATGCGGCAGTTATTTTTGTAAAGAATTTGAAAAGTTGAGGCAACCAATCACATGTTTACAAGTAGGCAGGTTAGTTAGAAAGTATTTACTTTAATTGACATTAAATTAGTTTTACCCAGAAAAGTGGGTTCCGCCTCTTTTAGAAGTGCCTTTCGACTCTGTGCTTCCACTTTGACTCAGTAGAAACCTACCATAGTCGGAACCAATACACAGGGTATCAACAATGTTGGTACGAAGTGGATTGGAGAAAGGCGGAAGACATGGTATCGAAAACTTTGCTTTCGATGGGAACGAAACCTCTGCTTTGCTTTTAAATGTTAAGCGCTTGCCTTTGTTTTGCTAAAAGCTTTCGATGGGATCGAAACAGAACTTTTAAAGGGGTCTTTCTAAATTGCTTTCGAAAGGGGTTGCCGCCTCTTGTTAAATTGTAGTTTTCGAAGAAGTTACTTTGTTTTAAATCCAAGGCTTTCGAAAAGAGTGTGTTCGACCAAGTCAAAACCCTTCTATCGTTCTTTTGCCTTTCGAATGTATTGAATTCATCAAAGCATTCTAATGGAAGCCTTTGTTTAAAAGATGTACTAAGCCACTTCCTAAGATCTTTCGAAAGGGTTCAAGAGTTTCGAGGTCAATGGCTTCGAAAGGGGGTTACGATGCTAACCTTCAATGTTTTACTTAAATGTTTTGAAGCTCTCGAAAGGATAGTGCTGAAGCCATCAAACTTTCCCTAAAGAATTTTATATGAACGTTAAAGGTTTCGAAAGGGATACTTTCGTATATATTCACTTTGACCCAAAAGATGTTTTTGAGTAAATCCAATGGTTTTGAAAAGGGTACTTTCATTGGTTTCGAAGTTATGTTTCTAAAGTAATGTTTTGATACTTTCGAAAGGTAAATTTTAGTCCCGAAAGGGATGATTTAAAGAGCTTTGAAGGGTATATGTTTAATGTTTTGAAAAGAAGTTTTTTTTGCTTTCGAAGGAGGTTATCCAGGGGTTTCGAAAGTTTTTAAGGTTTCGAAAGCCTTAGTTTTCAAAACAAATAACCCAATCTCATTTTAAAGGAAAACCATGGCATAAATAAAGAGTTTTGAAATGATTTTAAGTATGGAGTTTTTGAAGAAGTTTTCCTTGATTAATAGGTTAAAGAAATTAACCAAGTTATTATGTTTGCTCCTTCATATATATATATATATTCACATTGTAATGGACTCATAACTGTATTTTGGGAAAGGGCAGAATAACAACTAGGTTGACCCAGTAGTGAATATAAATTAAGTTAACTCCCGAATGAGTAGAATTACATCCAGGAGGTCAGATTGACTAGAATGTAGGATGCCTAAATATTGAAGTTGTCAGACAGACAGGTTCATAGTAAACCCATGAAAACTATGTTCAGGAAAAGTTATTGGCAGATGCCAATAGGTTCATAGTAAACCCTTGAAAACTATGATTAGATTGAGTTATTTGTAGGAGCCAGTAGGTTTGTAGTGAACCCATGAAAACTATATCTGGATTAGATTATTGACAGAAGTCAATAGGTTCCTAGTCAACCTATGAAAACTAGGATAATAGGAAAGTTATTGGAGTTACCAGTAGGTCCAGGAGGAACCCATGAAACAATGAAGTTATTGGCAGGTACCAATAGGTTTTTAGTGATCCTATGAAAACTAGGAAATAGGACAGTGAGTCCATAAATTTAAAAAGTTAATAGTGAGCTCATGAAAACTATGAAACTGGACAAAGAGTCCATAAACATTAAATATGTTATTAGTCTGCCCATAAAAACTAATAGGTTAGTAGTAACCCTAGAAACTATAATTGAGACAGATAGTCAAAATGAATGGGGATGGGTAATCCAGAATTGATTTACTTTTTTGCATATCATCATATTATTTTGAACTACCATGTGTTAACCATTATGGATGCAGGAGCACGGTATATGGTTTTATAAAGTTTTAGGATACTAGTGAGGGGAAAAACCGTTCCGCTAAGCGGCGTGATCTCACTAGATATCTAAATGGTTTGAGATGGTAGATTATTATTCATACTAGGCTTTAGGTCTGACTCGAAGTTTATGTTTTCCCCTTAAACTCTTAGGTGCTCAATTGATTTTGAGTAGTTTGGGAGTTGAGGTTTTCAAGTACCTCTTTAGATGAATAAGCTTCCGGAGACGTGCAGGAGGCATGATAGCTACTTAGAGTCCTCTTTTATTTTGATTTCGTTGTGTTGTTGTTGTAAAGGCAAATTTGTTTAATTGTCTATATATACTCTGATCATCCAAGAGGGCAGCTTCATATGTCGCTCTTGGCGTATGTTGTAATAAATATATTTTCTCTGAACATGGTTCTCGTATTGGGATTATGCAATGAATTTGAAATGTTTTGAAATGGAATGAAAAAGCTGTTTGTTGATTTTAAAATATTTCCATATCCATGTGTTTCTGTTATATCAATGTATCTAATATTACCGTATTTGCTCACCAAGGATTAATAACTATGGATAACTGCAGCATCTGTAGCCGTTAGTTTTGGACCACCAAGAGGAGGATGTTACATGGGTATATATCACAATCAATGGTCTAACATATATATAATCACGATGTCGTCAACTATTACCATATTATCATATTATAGGTCTACACATGCAATAAATTTTTAATCAAAACAACTATACATATATAAAAAAATTATCATTTATAACAAATTAGGGTATTCAACCAACAGTGGTATTCAATTCTAATATTAATTTACACATAACAATATAATATCACATCACGACATTGTTTTAACTTGCAGTAGAACTAATAATAGTTTGTTAGTTTAAACACTCACCTTCGTACGTGAATCTGAAAACCACTCGACATGCACAAATATACGAATCCGAATCTCACCATGCACATACACTTCGAACCCCGGATCAAACACACCTCGGATACGAACAACGAGATGGACACGATGCGACGAACAATAGTGACTATGCGTGTGGCTTTTGGTTGGAGATAGGGGCTAAATCTCGATAAGACGGGTGGTGGTTTGACTGGGTTCTGAAAATTGTTGAAGGGTGGCAGATCTCGGTAAGATGGCGTGTTATGTTGCAGTGGGTGGCTATTCTGGGTTGTTTCTAGCTGGAAGTTAGGAAGGTGGATGGTGGAGGTAATGATGGAGTTAGTTTGATAAAGATTGAGTTGTGTGGTGGCTGGGTAGATAGCGTGCAGGCTTCAGCTAGGTGGAAGGAGGGTGTAGGTGACTGCACGGCTTTGACAGAGGAGGAGGTTGGTGGCAGTGTTGCAGTGGGGTGGAAACGTGGAGGCTTGGTAAGCGGCATCGAGATGGTAGGGAGCGGCAATTAGGCGGTGGCGGGTGGCGGTTTAGAGTAAAGGTGGGTGGCATGTGGGTTCATCGTTGGTGGAGGCTAGGCGTGAGGTGGCGGGAGAGATGGGAAAGGTAGGCGGTAGATTTGCGGCTTCTGGTGAAAGTCAGAGGTTTGGAAGAAAAAGATAATGGAGGCAGTAGTTTTTATTTGATAATAATACAATGAACAATGCTTCATTTATAGTTTAATTTTTAATTTTACTTTTACACGAGAATAAAGGCCTTAAAAGGAGGAGATAGAATAGGTATTTGCCAAAATAATAGGTGACGTGGCAAAACCAGTTCTCTCATTCAAATGTAGCCAAATATATATGTGTACGGGCTCAATTTCAATTTATAGTTTGCCCTATATTCTATAATTCAACCACTTCATGCTATAAACCAGGTGGCGAAACATAGAAATAAATATATCATTGCGGTCAGTGAAAGAAGACAAACAAAATGACGAGTTAATAATAGTGCTACAATAAACGCGTTAAAAATCCATCGTTGCCTCCAATTACATTGACTCTTAAAGTATAACAAACTTCAAATTGCAGTAAACTGAACTAGGATGATCAGAATTTGATGAAACGAACTTTGACGTTTTAGTTAGAAAAATTTCTAGAACAATTTTATGTAAAAATATTTATATTTTTAAAATATAATGTTATTCACTTAAATATTAACCGGTCGTGAATTAAAAATCGAAATAGAATAAATTTCCGAAATAAACAAACTAATTTTTTTTTTCAAATTAAACTTATTAAAACGCATCTTTAATTATAAAATTTTAATTTTTAAAAACTTTTATTCAAAACCATTCTTTAATTTAATGTTTTAAATTGTTAAAAATTCAGGTCGTTACAGTCCAACTCGCCTTATAGTCCAACTCGCTTGCAACCTATGTGGTTAATATTGGATAATATTGCTGATATATTACCGATATATCTTATATCACTCCCAAGCCGATTTTTGTTCAAAATATTGCTCAAAATATCTTTACCGACATACCACCCGATATTTTCCAATATATCACTATGATATTTAATATAAATACCCGATATATTTTAGGAATATCGTTCATTATTGATGTGTTGGAAAAATATATTTACAAATAAATATCTTCATATTCTAGATATTTGCTTTTTGTATATGGTGAACGACAGTATGTATACCATATTAGAAATATCAATGCACTAATTTTTAGTTTAACTATACACTTCAGTCTTCTTCATTGGTCTTTCAATATAGAAAACTCTACTTATTTCATTATTTTATATATTTTATTTTTCGTGAAGACTTTATCACTAAAAAAGATCATGAAAGAGCCGCTTCTTTTTTAAGTTATATGTTGTTCTCCATTTCTATTTAGTAAGTTTGCTTATGAAAAATTATTTTATTAATTATTATCATGCACCAAGAACTAAAAGTTGAAGCATATAGTTGACACATTGATAAGCAACGAGCTAAAGTAGTAATTGGTATTAAATTAGCATTGCTTATTCGATAAATTAAGTGAAAATGAGAACGAAAAAAATATAAATATGAAAAAAATAAAAAAGTAATATAGATGATTACATGACTGAAGAAACAATAAATATAGTATAAAAATGAAGAAATAATAAAGATGCACATTATACGAATTTCATGGTTTTTATGAGCTTATATTATGATTTGTATTTAATAGAATATCCTAGAAAACAGGTTGTAATTTGTAAACTATATGCAATCAGTCTTTGATAGTAATTTGGCCTTATTGATCCAAATATTGGAAAAATTAAAATTAATACAATATTATGGCATAGTACAATATCGTTTATAACGAGTTTTATACATGTCCAATATTTTACGGATATAATACGATATTATAAAATATCTCATACTGGTACTTGACTGATACGTACCTGATACCGATATTAACTACTTATCTTGCAACCCTGAGTTCGACGACACCTTCGATTCCACCTCCACACGCCTCCATCCATTTCTGACGTAAAGCCCCTCCACTGTTCCAAATTGTCATAGCACCCATCATAGTGTCGCACCTCCTCAAACTTCCACCACACGTTCTCCTTCACACGAGAAGAACAATGCACCCAACGCCATAGCCTATCATTGCCTAAATCGTCAGAAAAACCCAACCCTTGCTACGACTGTACAAAGTCGATCATCCCCAAGCGACGCTGCACCCACTATCACACATCATAATGAAGTTCTCACTCACCAAACAATTGATAGAAGAAGAAGATTAGTGGTGGTTGTTTACTAAAGAAGGAAGAAGGAAGAAGGAAGAAGGAAAAGATAATAAAGATGGTTTAGTATGAAGGGGTATTTATAGGAAAATAAATATTATATTTTAATTTCTAAAATTAATCATTATGCGTTTCGAGCTCGTACGACCACACGGTACATTGGGCCATTACGAAACTCGTCGGCGCATAACAATTCATTATTTCGGATCCAACGACACTGGTTACGTCAAAATCGGAACAGTGTCTCAGAATGATATTTTCACGCGTTGATTAAAAAGTATTATTATTAAAACAAGTTTAACCACTTTAATTAAAAATTAAAAGTTTACCATCACATTTACTATTTAAAAAGAATTTAAATAGGCTTATTAAATCAATTTTATTACATTAAATTCAAGATTTAAATATTTAAATAATTCTGATATTTACACTGATTTCTTTTCTCCTTTCCTCTCATTAGTAACTTTATTTTAATCGTGTGCGCCTTATCTTTCTGGGTGCGAGCTGCTCGTTTCTCCCTATTGCGACTACTCGTTTGTTGCTTCTAGGGTTTTCATGGATTTGGGGGTTTATTATTTTAGAGGCGATTTTGTGCGCGCCTGTCCCCCATTCGCTGATTTGGCTGCCGCTCTTTTGTCGGTGGTGGAACAGCCCTTATCAGTGTGCTTTACTAGTTCTTGCTCGGTCGAATTATGTGTTTATTCCCAGATAGCATCGAAGACTCTGTCGCGCTTCAGATTCTTGGTAGTGAATGGATCCTTCATGGAGATATCCCCTTGTTTTGCCTACTCCGTGCGAGACACTTTTTCCTCTGCTCATCTGTCTTTTGTTGATGTAGCGCCAGCATCAACGTCTTCCTGCCCCTGCGTGGCGAAGTCGGTTAGCAATCGGGATTTCATCACTCGGTTCAAACCGCGACTTCGCTTCGGAGAAGCGGTGGGAGGCTTGGCTCCGCCGGATTTTGATTTGAGGTTTGGTTCGTTTGATGCCAGTAATGTATGTGATTCTGGGGGTTTGGTGGATGTCTCTGTCTCTAGTACGGCTGCCAGGAGTGACGCCATTTCTTGTTTCGTCCCTCGCCTTTCTTTTGTAGAGACAGAGGCTCCCGTTGGTTTGCTGGCCGTCTCTTGCGTATTTGGGTCTGTTGGTGTGGATGGTAAGGATGAAGATTGTGGGGTAAAGGAATTGATCACCTTTGCCTCGCGTGTTGATCGGTTGCAGCCTAGTATCCTTTCTGGTACTCCTATTTTGGAGTCTGGGACTAGCCTCCCGGGCGTGAAGCCTTTGGCTTCTGCTGGTGCAGGTGATTGTTTGTCTGCTGTTTGGCTTTCGGTCGAGTTGGATGTGCCTTGCTCGGTTATGTTGTTGGCTTTGTCGGCTCTTCGAAAGGGCAGTTTTGCCTTGCGCAGGCAACCGTCTTTCCAAGGGACTGGAGTGATCATTCGCAGGCAGGTGAGCGCCTCTTGTTCCTTTTATTTTTCTGTAGCTTGTTTTGGTTTTCTTTCTGTTGGTTGGTTGTCGACTGTTGAGTATGGCATTGGTTGTTTGAGCACTGTCACTCTCCAGTGCGTGCTCCCTGACTTTGTTCCTGTCTGTTTGCCTCAGGCGGGTATTTCGTCATGTCCCTTTTGCTCCTTTCTTTCTGTTTTGTGCAGTTGTTTTCTTTCGTCCAGAAGCAGTCACCAGAGACTTCGGTCTCTGGCTGCTTGGCTTGCTTCCTGTAACCTTTTCGTTGGTGTTTTTGCTCCTTTTCCGTTTGGAGGAGAAAGCCTGGCACCCATTTGCTGGGTTTTAGTGTTGGGGCACTACGATAAGAATTTTTTGCCGTCAGTGTCCTATTTCTTCGCTAGCATTTCTGATTTGTCGATTGTCCTTCGGGTTTTAGGGGGGTTCCATCGGGCCTGGAGCAGCTGGTTTGGGCGATATCCCAACTCTGGTCGTATAGCGGTCATCCTGGACAGTTATACGGGCAGTATGGTTCATTGCCAACTTTCGTTGTTCTGCCCTGATGCTATCCCTGAGCCGCGACTCCTACCCTCAGCGCGGGACTGTTTGATTAGTGACAGCTCGGCAGTGGTAGGAGTCCCACAGCAATTTGGGAAGCAAATTGTTTGCCTTTCCACATTTTTCAGTCGCTTGTTCAGTCGTCCGTCAGATTTTCCTGTCCTTCCTTCTCCCGCTCTCCAGTCTCTGTTCTATTGTCCTTCTGTGTTTGTTTATGTGGTTTCTCCCGTTGTTTTCTCCTCTTTGGTCTATTCTTTCATCCCTGGTGATCTTTCCCCTCCATCATCTCTCGGTTTCTGTTGGCTGTTTAGATTGCAACTGACTCGCATCTCTCCTTCTCTTCGTTTCCCCGATGGACGTTCGGAGTTTCCTTCAGACCGTTTGGCCCCTTCAGCCTCGCGGTGCTCTTCGGAGTGCTCGCGCCCCTCCTCTGCGTGTCCGCTGTCCATCTCCATTCCGCTGATGAGTAAGGCAGAGATTGCGCTCCTTAATGAGCGCCTTGATTGTTTAGCTAGGAACTCTAATGCTTCGTTTTCGTCGGCTGGCTCCTCTTTTGTCTCTTCGGTAGGGTCCGGGGGTGAGGTGTTTTCTGAGCCGCCCGACCCTCCCATTCGATCGACGAGGCGCAGACGTCGGAGAGTCCCTTCCACCCCTCGCACCATTCGCACACGCTCTATAGCGGCGTCCGAGCTGATCGAGAGATCTGCTCGCTACTCGCTGTATCTGGATTGAGTTTGGCCTTTGTTTGGTCCTTATCGGAGGGCGTTGCTTCCTTTTTTCTTTCTCGTCTGCGTCAATTCTCTTTTCATGGCGAACTTTCTCTTCTGGAATGTCCACGGTATTGGTAATGATGCGTCTGTGGCCAGGCTTAAACGCATTGTCAGGAAACACTCTGTTGGCTTGATCGCTCTCCTGGAACCCCTTATTGTTCCAGCAGAATTCCCCAAGATTGTCCTATCCTTAGGATTTGGCGGTGGCTTAGCTAATGTCTCGGGTAAGATTTGGATCTTATGGTCCAAATCTATTGCGATCTGACCTTCCTTCGACTCCCCTCAGGTTTTATCGGTGGTATGCTCGTCTCCATCCTTTGGAGCACCGTTTCTTTCTCAGCTGTCTATGCCAAATGTGACCGTTCGGAAAGGCTAGTTCTGTGGTCGGATATTCTTGCTCTTGATTCTCAGGGGTTCTCCTCTTCTGTAATTGGTGGCGACTTCAATATCGTCGCTTGCCATGCGGAAAAACGGGGAGGTGCGGCCATCAACAGAGGGGCGATGGCGGATTTCAATTCTTTCATAGCCTCCTCTGGCCTATCCGAGCTCCCCTTTATCGGCTCGGCGTTCACTTGGTCTAACAACCAAGAGGGTCCAAATCGCATTCTCTCTAGACTTGACCGTGTGTTCGGGTCAGAGGAATGGTTTCGTCTTCCTTTCTCCTTCTCAATCGCCCACCTCCATCGGTCCTTCTCGGACCATGCCCCTATGATTGTTCGTTGCTCTCCTCTGTCGCTCTCAAGGCCCTCCTCCTTCCGGTTTCAAAGCATGTGGAAATCTCACCACTCTTTCCAACAGGTGGTTTCTAACTCTTGGAGCAATCCCATTTTTGGTTCCCCTTGTGCTGCTTTCGGGAGAAAGCTCTCGCGTCTTAAGGCTTGCCTTAAGGTTTGGAACGTTCAGATTTTCAAGAACATTTTCGATCGCGTTCGTTTGGCCGAAGAGTCACTTATCTTAGCCGAATCCTTGTTAGACGAGGAACCGACCGCTGCCAACAAGGAGGCGTGGGCCCTTGCCCAAATTTCCTTCCCTTCGGAGCTGCGTGTCGAAAATGACTACCTCCGTCAAAAGGCGAGCGTCAAGTGGGTAGTCGAGGGTGATGCTAACTCCAAATTCTTCCACTCTTCTATTCGCAAGAAGAATAACCTTCTTTCGATTCGAGAGATTATGAGGCCTAACCTGTCTTCGACTTCGTCGCCAGAGGAAGTCAAAGACATCATCCTATCCCACTTTCAATCCTTTTTGGGATCTCCTTCTGTCTCGATTACAGATCCGACCCTTTTAGCTTTTATCCCTCCGGTGATCCTCCCCTCGGAAGGTTCCATGATTGCGGATCTCCCTTCCACAGAGGAGATCCGTGCCTGTGTCTTTGCTCTTAGCAAGGATAGTGCCGGTGGCCCTGATGGTTTCAATGGTGATTTTTATAGGTGCTCTTGGCCTATCATCCAGGCTGATTTGTGTCTTGCCATTCAATCCTTCTTCTCTGGTGGAAATCTTCCAGCCGGATGGACTTCCACCAACCTGATTCTTATTCCTAAGTGCGAAAACCCAAAGGCTTTCACGGATTTCCGACCTATAAGTCTTTGTATTTTCTCTAACAAGGTCATTTCTAAAATCCTGGCAGCCCGGTTGGCTCCCTTTCTTGAGCGTATCATTTCTCCGTCTCAAGCAGGGTTTGTCAAGGGACGTCTTATCTCTGATAACGTCCTTTTAGCCCAAGAACTGATCTCCCAAATTGATCGGAAAGTTTGGGGATCAAATGTTGTCTTCAAACTGGACATGGCTAAGGCATACGACCGTATGTTCTGGTTCTTCATCATCAAGGTTTTAAGGACTTTCGGTTTTTCGGAGGCCCTTATAGACTTGGTGTGGAGGCTTGTCTCCAACTGCTGGTTCTCTGTCCTCATAAACGGATCGGCCCATGGATATTTCAAAGCCGGGAGGGGATTAGGTCAAGGTGACCCTCTCTCACCTTCGCTTTTTGTGATTGCGGTAGAGGCTTTTATTCGTGGGCTCCAATCCTTAACTATTTACGGTCAAATCCAGCGTTTTGGTATTCCAAGGGGTTGCCCTCTTATTTCTTCTTTATCCTTTGCAGATGACATAGTCATTTTCTCTAATGGCAGTCGTTCCTCTGTTCGGCGGCTTCTTCGCTTCATCCATCAATACGAGAGGTCTTCGGGCCAGCTCGTTAACTCTTCCAAATGTTGTTTCGTCCATTCAAAGGACATGTCTCAATCTCGCGCTTCTTGGATCGAGACTATCTCCGGTTTCAAGGAAGCTTCTCTTCCCCTTCCCTACCTAGGTATTGCTTTGTACCGGGACAGAAAACTTAACGCTCTTTTCGACCCATTGACCGACAAAGTAAAAGGGAAGATTTTACGCTGGAATTCTTCCATTCTCTCTCCGGCTGGTAGACTTGTTCTTATCAAGTCAGTTCTTGATTTGATAGGATCTCATATTTTTGCAACTATGACCCCTACCTCCTCTTTTTTCCGTTCTTATCAGTCTCTGGCTTCGTCCTTCTTCTGGGGAAACAAGGACAACGGTCGTCGCCACCACTGGGTGTCTTGGGACGCGATTTGTCGCCCCAAAAATGAAGGTGGGTTGGGTCTTCGTAAGCCCACCGACCTTTGCGCGGTCTTTGCTTGTAAGCTGTGGTACCGGTTTGGCGCCAACAACTCTTTATGGGCTTCTTTCCTCCGAGCTAAGTACCACAGACTCGCGGGTGCAAATTTTTCGGGCACTCCTTCCTACGCTAGCGAGACCTGGAAGCACATGCAGTTTGTGAAGCTGTTATCTGATTCTCACGGCGGTATGTCAGGGTGGGATGGATCGTCCTTTTCGATTCTGAAAGCCTGGTCCTCCATCGGATCCCCTTCTAACATCCGTCCTGAATTTTCTTTTATTTGGGATTCTTGTATTCCCCCAAAGGTCTCTCTATTTATGTGGCGGCTGCTACATGATGGGTTGCCACTGGACGAGAGTTTTCAAAAGATCGGTATTACTACTGTTTCCCGTTGTAGATGTTGCGGAAACGGTGATACAGAATCCTTGAACCATTTTTTTTTCGGTGGTTTCTCGGCCAGTGCGTGCTGGAACTACTTCAGAAATCTGGTCGGTATTAGAAGTACTGTGTCTTCCCTTAATGCGATGCTGAACTCCTAGTGGGCCGGGAATTCTGGGAAATCGCTTCGTTCTATCATTTTCCGTTTGATTCCTTGTCTTATCTGCTGGCACGTTTGGTGTGCGCGGAATAAGGCTACTTTCGAGAGCAGCTCAATGGATCCGCCAACCATTATCCATCGAGTGAGGAGTGACGTATTCCTGACTTTCCGGGGTAGACCTTTCAGGGGTCCAATGAGCCACCGTTCTGAGCGGCTTGTGGGACTTCTGTCAATTTCCCGTTCTCCAACTGCCGCCAGATTGGGTGTTGGATAGGTCTCTGCTGTCGGGTGGTGGTTTCCTCCACCCGTTCCCTCCCCCCTCCCCCTTTTTAATTTTAATTGCGCGTCTTGTTTTTAGTTTCAGGTGATTATGCTGTCTGCTAGGACCGGGATCTCGTCTTTGCTGGAGTTGCTTGTGATTTCTGTTGTCATCTCGGTCTTCTCGTTGAGGTATTCGTCAGCTCTATCAGCAGTCGATTCGTCTCCTGTTGTTGGGGCTTTATTGCTGCCTTCCTGGTCGGCTCTTTTGCATTTTCTGTTCACACCAATGGGTGGTGCCCTTCCGGGGCTCGGTGGTGTTGGCAGATTAGCGTATCCGTTGTTTCTTTTCCGACGTGGTTTTGCTGCTTCTGTCGGTTTTTCCTATCGTCTTATTCAGGGTTGATGGCGCGACGGGTGGACTGGCCCACACCTTTTGGTTGTGGCGGGAGAGAGGAAATGCAGGCTGTATCTACGTTACTGGGCTTCCAGCTGTCCCTTCTTGGCAGCTTTGAGTTTACTGTTTTCATTTCTTTTTCCTTTTTGTGCTGTCTTTTTGGGAGGTATATGTCATCCATATGCTTCGCCTACTTGTGTGTACCTCCTCCCCTTTATTTTATATATATATATATATATATATCTTTTTGTCAAAAAAAAATAATAATTCTGATATTTAGACATAAAGCATTCAAAATTTCGAGTCATTACATTCAAGTATCTCAAAGCCATCAAACCGAAGCAGCAGGGGAAAAAAAAAATTATCATTGATCAAAATCAAGGCATAATACCATTTAAGAGTCTAAAGCATAGTTATCTCAATAGTTATCCAAAGAAGGATCAAGCCCGATACAATAGTAGCTAATATAATTCTCCATACCCAAGGCACAATCACATCATGTACATCCACTCAAGAACAAGCAACTGCATTTTCTGATCCATTAGCAAGAAACAACAACAGCAGAATAAAACCATAATAAGGCGCCACTTTCAGATCTGCATTAATTGAGTCAAACTTAAAGCTTATGTTCATCTCCAAACAGCACCGTAGGTCAATGTTAACGGCGGCTTAAAGTTTCAGGCCGTGAACCTCCAAGTGAAATCATGAGCGTCGCGGACCAATCTCAACAGTAGCTTGTAGACGTAGGCAATGCAAACATTAGATTCATCTCCAGCTCAATTCCATCAGGCTCCCGTCTCCAATCATGAATGATCCAAACTTCCATATCGTATTCAAGTTTCAAGAGACGCCATCAATGAAGTGGCAACATCAACAACTCTAGACCATGATGGAAACGGTTCAGACTTAGTGCAAGCAAGTGGGTACGAAAATTTTTCTTACCGTCCCAAGTATTTCTTCCGACTATTGATGGAATGATTAGTATATTTTAAATTCATTTCTGTCAATATCAGAATTTCGATTGGTGGAAATCAGAAAACTCGGAACGAAACACAGAATATAAGATCCCATTTGGCTTGTCATTTTTAGTTTTGTGTTTTCGTCTATACAAAAGTGCGTCCATCGTGTGTATTGTTAAAAAACAAATAATTTTGAAAAATGAAATTAACATGTAAAATAGAAAACAAGTTTACTTTATTTTTCGTGTTTCGAGAGATAACAAAAGCATGAAGAACAATCCATCTTCTTCGTTGTCCGTTGAGTCGCAATGGCTAAGAACTATAGATCTTCTCCTTTTATTTCTTGGTATTTCTTGGTATAAGTTGAAAACAGAAAACTCAAAATAAAAAATAAAACCAAACGGACCTTAATTTACCGATTAGAGAATTTTATAATGTAGAATTTTCATCAAATTTTAAATTGAACAAAGAGTGTGATATAAAAATTTTGTAACCGTGGGTAGAAATTCAGAACTTCAGAACATGATTCAAAACAACAAAACTTAATTCAAAACAGTATGAATCAATTTTTTCATAGAAGTTGCAGCAGTTCACCTGGGTGAAATGCATGCAAATATTATTGCACATCAAGAATTAAAATAAAGAAACTGCGCATGAAAATGTTCAACATTTATATGCGAAAAACAACACCCACGAAACACACACACGCACATATATATATATATATATATATATATATATATATATATATATACATATATATATATATATATATATATATATACATATATATATATATATATATATATATATATATATATAGACACACACGGAATACGTGACGACCAAAGGCAAAATGTATACTGAAAACAGATCAAAGAAAAATTGTATAATTATTAATGCCAGCACACCGAATGAACGCGTTCAAACAAAATATGTTTACAAATATGTTTATAAACTTGTCAACATTTTGGCTTATAATATACGAATGTTTTATAAACTTGTTTTGCATGTCGACATTTTGGCTTAAGACAAAATATGTACACATTCAAAGCAAATTCCAGCACACGTTCCAAAAGATAGGTTGTATATATATGTAATGCGAAGTGTACATAAGCCGCACATACATGAAGGCAATTGCGTACGTGAATGTAAACTCCGTGATATACATTAAAACATGCAAAGCGTGTATATATTATGCATGTGTATTTTTTACGCGAAACTTCGAAGTATTGTTGTAATATAAGGCATGAGAAATGCACATAGGTCATATAGGAATTTTCCAGGATGATATAGCCTACGTGAATCGCCCTGTTACTGACTCTAGTTCAACGCTGGAAAATCAGTAAAATGAAAAATTACTCGGCCCTAGGCAACATCATGTAATTTTGAGGCGGCACGATGTTTTTTTAAGGGAACAGATTTTTGTTTGAAGAGGTAACACTTTTTTCAAGACATTTTGAGAAGAAAGATGTGATTTGTTTAGGATTTGATAAGAGAAGTGAAGACTAGGGTCAAACTTATTTAAAAGGGGAGAATAGGATATTCACATTAAAGTCCATTTTTATTTATGTTTAGATTCCTTTTTAACGGGATATAACTTTTATTCTGTGATTGTATTTTCTTTTAAAATTTTGAACTCTAGATTTATTTTGGATTGTGCAATCCTCGACTTGGGGATAAAATCAAGATAGAGTTACTAGACGTATGATTAGCATATTCAGATTAGCAGAAAGTACGAGTTTACAAATGTTTTAAATGTTCAAATATATACTTTTAGTAGTAACTTTGAGGGGCAAATTAAGCACTAATGAGCCAGTGGTCAAAGCTGAGTATATCTTTGTGTCATTTAGTTTGCGCGTTTACATTTCTACATTAGTTATCTGTTTATCAATGAAATATTTTAAATAACCTATATACCCTCCCCTTCTACGATATAATTCACGATCCAAACAACAAGATTATACTACATTAACATTTGGGAGACATTGATGATGTGAATGACTGTGAGAATGACACCTAGATAAAAGTTGATACGCTACAATAAAAAGTGGATTGTATAGCACTATAAATTTATTTGTTGTCTGTTGTTATGTATTTAGTAAGGAGAAATCTCGTTCCACTTAGAGACATGGTCTGACTAAGCTTTATGCTTAGAGAGTAGTATTACTCGCATCAAACTTTATTCTGGCTCAATTTTTTTCATTTTTTCCTCATATATTCATGCGTACTCATTGACTACGCTAAACCTATTAGATTAGACAGCTTGCTATTTTGAGGACGAATAAAACTGCAAAGATGAAGAAGGAGATTTAGAAAAGTTAGTATTCCACTACGTGTAAACCAGGATCTATGACTTGTTATTGAACATTTTGGCATCTTCATATATCGAATCGTGTCACTTTTATTTATGTTTTAATTTATTTACCCATACATTAGAATGTTTGGAAAATAAAGATGTAAAAGATAAATTATGTAATGAAAATTTATTTTGCTGCTATTTTACTTATTGTTGAAAAAAAAATGATCTCATTTTATTACATAAAAATAATTCTAACGATAATTGTAGCATCGTCGGCGTTTTTCTTAACGCGAAATGAGCTGTTACACTTTTTCTTACTTTTCGACCTACCCGATTTAATGTTGTTTTGAGTCTAGAACTGATTTAGTTTCTTACAGTTTCACGTTAGATAAATTTACATTCGTCCCTTTTTTTTTTTATCAACCTACCATCTCGAATCAATAAATATATGGTGAGACTACGCCGCTGAGCTGAAAGAGTTTTTCCCTCATTGGTATCTTTACCAAAACAAATTAATCATATACTACGCTCCTGCATCTATAATGGTTAAAACATGATAATAACATAATGATATCTAAATATGCAATACACACTGGATTACCCACCCCAAGTCATTAGACTACCTGTTTCAAGTCATAGTTTTCCTAGGGTCACTACAAACCCAATAGATTTTATGGGCTCACTAATAACTTATCTAGTTCTCATGGAATCCCTGTCCTAAATCTTAGTTGTCATGGGATCACTAAAAACATATTAGTCTCGGCCAATAACTCTCTCCGTCCATAGTTTTCTTGGGATCATTAGGAATCTAATGAAGCCTTCCAATAAAATCTCTCAAATCATAGTTTTCATGCGATCATTATAAACCTATTGAAGTTTCCCAATACCATACTTCCAACCACAGTTTCCATGTGCTCACTAAGAACCTATCGGTCCTCTCCGATGACATTACTTAAGCCATTGGTTTCATGAGATTATTATGAACCTATTAGACCCTTCCAATACCATATCTCATTCAACAGTCTTTTAATTAGTTCTGGACATCCTAACACTTCTGATCTACCTGATCTCCTGGATGAAATTCTGCTCTCTCAGGAGTTAACTCTTTTTATGCTCACTACTAAGTCAACATAGCTAGTTATTCTGCCCTTAATACCCCCACAATGCAGTTATGAATCATAAATGATGCGAGTATGACAATAATAATTAAGCATAATAACTGATCAAATAAACACAAGAACATATAACATCCATCATTTAATATGTTCAATCAATATCCTTTTTATGCCTCATAATTACTTATTCTTATATAATATTTTCTTTGGTAATTTTTGTCAAAACTTAGGCTAAACCATTTTTAAATTCCTTGAAACCAATTATATATTAATATATGATTAATCCCTTTAGTTCATATTTAGTTTAATGAACCATTTAGCTTTTAATGTTACCAAAGTCTTATGCCATTTTATAAATCGCCTTTTGCATTGCCATGTTTATGTTTGAAAGTAATATGAGGCTGCTATCTTTAAATAGGTTATAAATATATCAATATCGACGTCCATACACTTTCTATAAAGAGGCTTAAGGCTCTCTGCCTTTATTATGATAACCATAAAACACGCAGCGTTAAAACCCTTGTCGACCTTTCTCAAGGTCGAAGACCAAAAATCTAAATCCTTTTAAGTATTAAACACTTATCGAAAATGATGTTGACGACTTTCATACTCTATAGGTTATCCATCTATTTAACCATGTCGACACCAATAGTCACAGCTACAATGCCGCACTACATCGTTAATAAAGCAATACACTGGACCTCGCCGGACCTAGATGAATACCGGCACCAAGACAAACGGCATTTTTATGAAAACTTACTTTGTTCACTTCAGCTATTGTGCCGCTTAATAGATATATATGGTCGAAGTCAAGACATGCGGCATCACTGTCATTGGTATAGATGACATCGAAAGCGTTCAATGCAATAGTATGCGGCATTAGTTAAAACATAGGTAAAGTTAGATGAATCACGACGTGACGATGCCGCCCTACATAGGTTGCCGATGATTTCGATGTCGACACTGTTGGAACCCTTCCATAGCTACCGAAGTAGCCATCATAACCTTCCTTCAATGTCAACAACAAAACTCATAGAGTTAGTGTTGTTTAGGCTCGATGAGAATACAAGCGGTATTGCATGATCGTAACTATCAAGAAAACTGAATTTTTACTAACTTTTCACCAAACCATAATTATTGTCCAATTTCTATTGGATAAAAATATCTTTCAACGTATCTTTTTCAGAATAATTGCCGCGTACATTTTTCAAGCTCCAAAACAATTATCAACCTTAACTAACTAATATCCTTAATTAATTATTAATGTAAATGCTTATCTAGCATAAAAATTTCATAATAAATCGTAGTCACTTGGGAAAAATCTCAAAAATTAACAGAAATTCAAAAATGTTATTTTCTTTATCATATAAAAATTTCGAAGCCAAAATCCATATTTTTTTATTTTTAATAATTAAAACCCGAAATTAGCCCTATTTCCACCTTAGGAAATTCATATAATATTTAATATAGCATGGAAAATTACAAAATTAAAAATCCATCTCCAAATTATTATTTTATATGTCATGTCAGAAAATCAAGACTTTTGGAGATCACTGACTAAGGTTTTGCTCTTAAACCTATCATTTGATTTCATAAAATCCATTTATTTCATCATTATTCAAAACATGACAAAATCAACGTGGCATAGCATTCAAACATCATACGTGAATTAAAATCATCAAGATTCGAAATCAACAATTATAACATGAGATGGATTTTTTTATTATTCGCCTTGAATGGATAAGTAGACTTGAGATTTGATGGTTGATTAAGGTTTCTTCTTGAATCACTTTGCTTTTTCCTCCTCATTTCTTGTTTAATGGCCGACCTTGTTTTCTTTGATTTTTTTTAAGTTATGAAAAGTGAGAATAGCAGGGAGAGGGTTTAAGAGATAAAAGGATGGATTTACTATTTTAGCCTTCTTCTATATTCTCTTTTATCTTATGTTATAAAACAATCTTATTTTCCAATTAGTTAATTAGGGCTCAACCTTATTAAGTATCAAATTTCAATTCCCTTATCACACTACACATCACATTATTCTAATTAAATTTTGAGGATAATATTAATCAAAATTAGGGGTGTTACAGGCTCCCTTCCTTAAAGAATTTCGTCCTCGAAATTCAGTAAGGACTACCAACAAGTATATCAATCATGCAAACATCTGTAATGACTAATGCTAGTTTACCTTACCAGCTACTCTGTCTATGCATGGAATATAGAACATATCATCAAAATAATGCAGGATAAGTCTCTTTAATCATGTCTTCTGTCTCCCAAGTACAATCTTTCTTATTGTCGTTCCACTAGACTTTTACTAACTTGACTGTCTTGTTCCTTAACCTCTTCTCATCTCTAGCTACAACATGAACTGGTTGCCTAACAAAAGTCAGATCTAGCTCCACCAATGCACATACTTCCTAAGATGAGAAACATGAGACACGTTATGGACACTTGCCAAACCACTCGTTAACTCTACTCGGTACGCGAGTTTCCCGATCCTTTATATAATAGCAAATGATCCAACATATCTTGGTGCTAACTTTCCTGTCTTTCCAAATCACACCACACCTTTCATTGGTGATACTTTGATAAAAACTTTGTCTCCAATTGAGAACTCTAGATCTTTATGCCTCTTATCTATGTAACTCTTCTTCCTAGACCGAGCTTCCTTCATCCTACCTTGGATTAACTCAATCTTCTTCGTTGCTTCTCTCACCAGGTCTAGACCTAGCACTAATAAGTCTCTGGTCTCTAAACAACATACGGGTGATTTGGACGGCCTTCCATACAAAGCTTTGAAAGGTGCCATGCCTATACTAGTCTAATAACTATTATTATAAGAAAATTCAACCAAGTGCAAATGGTCTTCCCACGACCCACCAAAATCTCTTACACAAGTTCTCAACAAATCGTTAAGCACCTTATTGACTCTCTCTATCTGCCCATCTGTCTGTGGGTGATAAGCGATATTCATCTTATGCTTGGTACCTAATACCTCTTGTAGACTCTCCCAGAATTTGCTAGTGAACAAGGCATCCCTATCACTGACTATACTACTAATCCCATGCAGTCTAACAATGTCCTTCATAAACAACTTTGCTAATACAGCTGCCGTCCTAGTTGACTCAACGGGAATGAAATGTGCACTCTTGGTTAGTCTATCCACTATGGCCAAAATACTTTCATTTACCCTATTTAACCTTGTCAACCCGTCATTAATATCCATGGATATTGAATCCCATTTCCAAACCGGTATATCTAAAGGCTAAAGCAACGCACTCGGCTTCTGATGCTTGGCTTTTACTTGTTGGCAATTCAGACACTGCTTTATCCACTAGCCTACATCCCTTTTCATACCTTCGCAGAAGAGACGCTACACCAAATACTGAGATTTGCAACTAACCATCCGCACATTTGGCAACGGTTAATAACCGTTGCCATTTAGCAACGGTTAATAACCGTCTTGGTTCAGTTAGCAACGGGTTTTTCTTGTTGCTAATTGGGAACGGTTATTAACTGTAGCTTCTTTGGAGACAAATGATGGCGGTGAATTTCATCCTTTCGCGCCATAATTTTTGGCGCGCTTCGTTCCAATTAGCAACGGTTTTCAACCGTGGCTAATTAGCAACGGTTATTAACCATCCCAATCTTTTAGCCGGCCCAGTGGAAAGCCCACCAAGCCCCTGGGATGGGGCAACCAACTAAGCCGGGCAACACCCAAAATCTGTTTTACTTCACAGTTACAGCTCAATAGCAATCTCCATGTTGGCGATCTGCTCGAACCCAAAAAAACTAGGGTTTCAAAAATCAACGCTTTCTAAATAATCATCGCTGCATACTCGGCTATTCCATCGGCCATCGTCGGCTCAAGCTTGCCTCCTACGCGATATTTTCTACTGCTGATTTGAAGTCCTGCTACAGTCTCTATACTGCCACTGCTAATTAAGTATGCGAATTTCTTGTTTTGAGTTGTCTAATTTTCTAAAATTGAGTCGTCCTTATCTGTTTTACTTCACAGTTACAGCTCAATAGCAATCTGGCGATCTGCTCGAACCCAAAAAAACTAGGGTTTCAAAAATCAACGCTTTCTAAATAATCATCGCTGCATACTCGGCTATTCCATCAGCCATCGTCGGCTCAAGCTTGCCTCCTACGCGATATTTTCTACTGCTGATTTGAAGTCCTGCTACAGTCTCTATACTGCCACTGCTAATTAAGTATGCGAATTTCTTGTTTTGAGTTGTCTAATTTTCTAAAATTGAGTCGCCCTTTTACTGCTTTAGATTTCATTAACCTTGAAAAGCCTGAAGCTAATAACTTATTAGTATTTAGTTATAAACAAGTAGTTTTCTGTAAATAATCGTTTAGGAATTGAAATTTGAAAGCTGAAGCTAAAAAACTAATAATTATTTAGGAACTGATACTTACATTGATGAACTATTTTTCCTACAGTGTGTGTATGTCTACCCGCAAACATTTAGTTCATTTTTTCTGCAACTTGAAAAGATCCCCTTCTGCCTTTTTTACTATTTCCACTGAACCATGTGTAAACCAGACCATCAACTGCACAACCAAAATGGTCGTGAAGGTCATTTCTACTTACCATGTCTTCATATGTCACTCCTCAGAATTGAAGTGAACTCAAAATATATCAACTGCAGATGTTATACCGTTAAAAAAAAGGGTCTACCATATATAGGTCGAAAATTAGAAAAATAGGGTGAACACGGAACCAATAAAGCTAGCCGCTTTTTTCCTACCTCTATCTCGACTCATATAATGGTTTCTCATATCATAGACAACTTAGAATAATAGCCATACATGTAATAGGTTCACCATATGTAATGATTTCTCATGATTTATACTGTGCTTAAATTATGTTTAACCTTGCTTGCGCACAACACAAAAATTCAAGCTTCACATATAATAAACTTCAACTAGTCAAATTAATAGCACCACATTGATTTGTTTTACAAATTGTAATGTACTGTACTGTACTGCATGCTAGTTAGACATAGTTGCTTATAGTAACTGCTAGGGTATAAGTTGATGCAATGAATTTTGTTTTACTAAATATGAGACCATATTTAGTAAGTGGATAAAATTGTTGTTAATGGCGCAAACCAAGTATCAGGAGAGGGGTAATGCATAGACATTACTCTGGTGCTACAAAATGACGTTGTTGTAATGGCAAATTTTTTGGAAACAGTTTGGTGCTAATGTTAAATTTCAAGTGAAATCAAAAGAATATTCATCTGTTTAGTTAATATCAGAGTTGAACTTGGTGGAAAGCCATAAGATATTGTTACCCTTGATTTATTATTAGCTCTTGTTATTTTCTTTCAGTATGTCTTTTAGTATAGACAAACAATGGATGAATCAATCTAATCGAAGAAATACAGAATATGTGGAAGGTGTGAGAAATTTCGTTAAATTTGTTGCTGAAAACGGTGGCAATAAGGAAAAGTATTCGTGCCCTTGCACGCGGTGCAAAAATGAAGATACATTCAAATTAAATGACATTCATTTTCATTTGCTTAGATATGGTATTGTTCAATCATATACCGTGTGGTGTTTTCACGGAGAAAGAATACTGGAGAAGTCAAAACAACAACCGGTTAGTCATGCCACAAATACTGATGAGTCCGAACATATTAGGATGGAGGATTTGATCAATGATGCAGATAGATTCCATCATTTTCAACCTACAAGTCAGTTTTATGATAATGCTAATATTGGTGAGCAGTTTACAGATAAATCATTTTTTGATAGTGCAACTGCAACAGAGCCATTGTATCCTTCTTGTCCAAAAGAGATTACAAAGTTGTATGCCATTGTGAAACTGAATAACTTGAAGACCCAATACGGCTTTTCAGACAATGGTGTGACTGCAGTACTCGAATTCATAAAGGAGTTACTCCCCGAAGGTAACACGCTACCTTCAAAGTACCCCGACGTGAAGAAGATTATTAAGCAAGTTGGGATGAATTACATAACTTATGATGCATGCATTAATGACTGCATCTTGTACTGGAAAGATAATGCGAACAAAGTTTCATGTACAAATTGCAACGCACCAAGATACAAGACATCATTCGACGAAGAGAGAAAAGCTACCACAGTACCTCAAAAGACCTTAAGACATTTTCCTTTAATTTCTAGATTGAGAAGACTATATACTGTACCATGGATAGCAGAAGCGATGACCTGGCATGGTCGTGCCAAGTCCGGTACAACCGTAATGCGTCATCCGCGTGATACTTCTCAATGGAAAACTACAGATTCTTTTGATTCTTCGTTTGCTGCTGAACCACGAAATATCACGCTTGGAATAGCAATAGATGGTTTCTGTCCGAATGCTTCTTTAACTAACCCTTACAGCTGTTGGCCAGTAATTATAGTGCCATATAACCTTCCTCCGTCTTTGTGCATGAAAAGAGCGTTCTCAATGTTAACACTGTTGATTTCTGGGCCAAAACAACCGGGGAAGGATATTGATGTTTATTTAGAACCTTTGATAGACGAGTTAAAGCAGGTATGGGAAGGAGTCGTTACATTTGATTCATTTATGAAATCTGAGTTCACAATGATAGCTAGAGTGTTGTGGGCAATCCATGATCATCCTGCTCTTGGGACTTTATCGGGATGTACAACTCACGGCTACTTTGCATGTCCTCTTTGTGGAGAGTAAACTACATCTGTTTATCTCCCTGAAAGTAAGAAGATTTGTTACATGGGACATCGTAGATTTCTTCCGTCCGGACACAAGTTTCGATACGATAAGACAAATTTCAACAACGAGCAAGAACTTAAGCGTCCTCCAAAACCACTGACTGGTTATCAAGTTGAAAAAAAGGTAGCAAATATAAAAATGAAAGTTGGTAAAAACATACCGGAAATTGGTCGAAAACGGAAAAAGACAATCGATGAAGAAGTTCCCGCATGGTATAGGAGGTCGAAGTTCTTTGATTTGCCATATTGGAAAACAAATTTGACCCGACATAATATTGATGTTATGCATACAGAGATGAATGTCACGAAACATTTGATCAACACAATTATGAACCATAAAGACATGTCAAAAGATGGGATCAATGCACGAAAGGATTTGAAAATCATGGGTATAAAACAAAAGTTGTGGGTGATAGAAGATCCTGAAACAAGTAAAGTAACCATACCAAATGCGACTTTCACTTTGAGCAAAGAAGAAAAGATACGGTTTTGCACCGTTTTGAAAATTTTGAAAGTGCCGAGCAAATTCTCTTCGAACTTCCATAACAATGTGAGCATCAACCCTCCTGAACTAAAAAATATGAAGTCACATGATTACCACGTCATAATGCAACATTTACTTCCGGTATTGCTTCAGCATTGTTTTCCGCAACATAAGGATCTATGGAATGCTATTCACCGCATTAGTCTCTTTTATAACATTTTGTGCTCAAAGGTGATCAACAGGGAACATCTTCTAAAAGCAAAGGCTAGTTTGGTAGAAGCAATGTGTGTTATTGAAAAACATTTTCCGCCTGCATTTTTTGATATCAGCATTCACCTTATGGTTCATTTAGCTGATGAACCATTGATTTCTGGTCCTGTTAGATATAGGTGGATGTACCCATTTGAACGGTAAATTACTAATTTTAGTTATGCACATAATTATTCGATTTAAATAGCTATTGATGTCTACATTTTACAATTATTCATCTTCATAGGTTGATGAAAACATATAAAGGATATGTGCGCAACAAAAGATATATTGAAGGGTGTATTGCAGAAGGATATATTGTACAAGAAGCCAGTCTTTACTACATGGAGTATATGCCAAAAGGAGGTGCTGGCACTCATAAACATACCCGTGAAGCGTTTTTAGACGAGGATGATGAGTTTGCTGATGAAATAGCACTAGATAATGGTAAAGATATAACGTTAACTCAAGTGCAATTTCAACAAGTGCGTAAATGGGTCCTTGATAAATACGATGGATTGGATGAATGGAAGAAGTAAATTCATGAATTTGTTCTGAATTCTTATTATTGTAAATCAATTCATATATATAGTATTTATTGTGTGTTTTTCGTAGGAGGTATAACTCCTATGTTCAAAGCACCAAATCTCAAACTCGAGGCGGGGGTACATCTGGGGAAGCTATTAAAAATTTCACTTTTTGGTTACGTGAGGAGGTATATGTATTAAATATTTAACGTATTTTCGAGTTGACCATACACCTCCTTGACAATGTTTTTTTACTTATTGTGTTTGTTGTAGTTGTTGAAGACCGTCGATGTTGACTCAACTCTTTGGCGGTTAGTTAACGGGCCGAAGTTTGATGCCTGTAGTTATATGAAGTACCAAGTGAATGGGTTTTTATTTTCTCCGAAGAGTTATGAAGAGCGAAAGCTAACACAGAATAGTGGTGTATGCATGAGAGCAATTACACAATTTAGAGCGAGTGGGAAGGATAAAAATTTTAAGGAAGCAGAAACAACTTATTACGGAGTCATTCAACAAATAATTGAGTTGGATTACATTGACTTCAAACAAACAGTTTTTTATTGTGATTGGGTAAAGGTCGAAGATAAGATCAATGGTTGTAAAATAGATTCTGTTTCAAGCTTGATCACAGTTAACTTGGGAAAATTGAAGAATAAAGATAGCGTGAATGATGAGCCATTTATTCTTGCATCGGAAGCGAGTCAAGTGTTCTACTCAAAAGATTTAAAAAATAACGAATGGTTTGTGGTTTTGCATACACCAAAACGGTTGACCATAAATGTGGATGACACTGAGTTTCCCACCGTTTATCAATCAGCTTTTGAAGACAATGAAAAATTAGAAGATCTTATCAAATGCATATGTTAACTTTGTATTTCAGAGCAGTTATTGTACCTTAACAAAATATTTATTTAAAATGGTGTAAAATGTAAAATATAGCGTGAATGATAGTAATAGATGCATTATATTTTTTATTAGTGTCATTATAATATTCTGATGGATCCATAAGGATGGATATATTGCAAGAGTTCATTTTGTGTTTGTAGTTGTAGGTACTTACATATGATCACATACATACACACATGTACACATACATACATATGATCCGCTTGACTATTTTTTCTATCTTTCTTTGTGTTTGTAGGTAGACAGGCAGTTCAAGATATTGTATTTGCACCCTTTAGTTCAGCAGTGCTAAGGTAATATATTTTTGTATTTGCATCCTTTATTTCAGTCAGTATTTTAGATATTGTTTTGAATCCGCTTAAGTATAAAATTCTGGTGATGTAGGAAGACTTTATCACTGCCGCATTAAAGTGAATGTTCCCCTTCCCGTCCATCCCTATGATCCCCGATTGATGTTAGCCACATTATTGCATGGACTTCCATCCATAACAAGGTCAAACGCATTATATGACTTAATAAAATTGCTCCAAGCGATTACTGGTAAGCTGCTGTACAACTGATATAGTTAACAACGTCCCCTTCTGATTTGTCTGATCCCACCATTCTCTCACCACATTACGATTATTGTCAGTCGGACTAACAAAAATCGTAATGTGGTGAGAAGTTGGTGGGATCAGACAAATCAATAAGGCGATGTTGGTTCATATATCAGATGTACAACAGCTTAACTGTGATCGCTTGGAGCAAATTTTATTAAGACATATAAGGCGTTTGATCTTGTTATGGAGGGGACTCCATGCAATAAGGTGGCCAACATAAATCGGGCATCACAGGGATGGGCTGGAAGAGGAAGAACTGTACGTCATAATGTTGTTGGGATTATTTTAGGATTTGAGGCTTTGCAGGACATAATGTCACAAGATGCCACACCACTGTCAAATGATACAACTTCCCAATCATCCACTTTAAAACGGGAGAAAATTTATATAGACAACTACGGTTCTCCAGTCGGAAAAAATGGTTCAAAGGTCGCTACGAAGATTGGTAAACTAGTAAGAAATCATGTGCCAATCTCATATCCAAGTTGGAAAAAAGTTCCGCCAAATTACAAGGAAGACGTGTGGAATCAATTGGAGGTAATAATGAGCTCCGTTCATTTATAATGCTTTCAATACAGAAATAAAAAATGGTTTACATGCATTTTTTGTTATGCAGAAATATTATGAGCTCGATCCTTTATCAAAGGACCTTATTATGAAAAAAATGTCCGAGGCTTTTAGGAGGCACAAGAATGATTTGCGCAAGAATCATTATGACCTTTTCATCACTGACGAAGAAAGAATGAGAAATTGTCCACCGAAAATTGCTCAAGATGATTGGGATGAGTTCATAAGAAACGAATCAAAACCCGAGGCGAAAGAAAAAAGGAAGCGAGGCAAACAAAATAGATCAATGCTCGAATATGGTCATCATTCGGGACGTAAGAGTCACGCTATGATTACTCAAGAAATGGTATGTGTCATTGAATTGGTGCATCACATTGCATATACCGTTAGTTCCAAATATAATTTTAGGTCATTATATGCAGGTCGATTCAAGTAGTCCGGGAACAGAAGTATCACGTCTTCAAGTATGGGAGAAAACGCATAAGAAAAAAGATGGCAGCACGTCAGATGCGACATCTTCCTACTTTGTAAGTTAAACAAATAACAACACCTCTAAATTAAATTTTCATTATTAATATATATGTATTTACTTTTTAGGACAAAATTGAAAAAGAAAAGGAAACGACGAGTGGTGGTGATGAAGCCGTCTTTATATCAGTGTTTGGTAAAGATGTAAAGGGAGGGAGCCGAAGTATTGGGACCAATATAGCTCCTAGCCAAGTTAAGAGTGCTGCCATTCCATGCAAACGGCTCAAACAAGCCCAAGGAATATATGAGCAACGACTGCAAAATGTGGAGCAAAAATTGATGAAGCTGGACAATATGGATGATAAACTGGAGCGTCTTCTCAGCATAGCCCAAGATAATCGTCAAGTAGGCAGTGAAATCGCATCTTCTCAGTTTGCCACTCCGAACAATCAGTTAATCGACCAAAGATGTGAAATCCTGAACTTCGAGGACGAAGTAATTGCAACAGGTACTATTTTATTAAAATTTGAAGAAAATAATATGTTGCAAAGTCAGTGAATGCTTAACTTCGTGAACGGGAGAGTGTATCAGGAAACATACAGGTCATCATATAGAATAATTTTATCTGCTGTATTTTAATTGTCACAGATATCTTTTGACTGCATTCATGGATAATCCGACCGCTCCTGATGACTCTGTTTGTGATTTAGATTAGCTTGGACATATCAATTTCACGTCAGGGTTTAGCGATCGAGAAAAAAAACGCACATCTTTTCTTTTGTAAAAAGTTCACAGTGAACGTAAGAACTAATGCACCCATTTTTCCATTGTTGATTCTCAATTACCAACAAAAATTGTCATCTGTTGGTTTCATAATTTATTACTAATTTTTGCCCATGATTCATCTACTTCTAACTGACAGTCAATACAATAACTCTTCATCAGGTTATCTTGGTTGTCTGAATCTAGTTATGTATTTGATTCCTTGTAATCAGCGATTAGCGTTGAGCCTTTGTGATGATAAGCAGTGACTACTGTTTCTACGATTTATATTCTACGACAGCAATTTTTATGCCACGAACAGTTACTTTGCTTAATACAAGTTTCCAGTAGTGATAATACCCCCTGTAATAGTTTCCAGTAGAATGACTTATGCTTCGATTTGCATGCATTTAATATATATGTTGCTTGGTTGCCAAAAAAATTCTCTGTAATTCACTTCTGGCATTAAACCCAAGTCATTATTAGGCAAATTTGGGTCTAGTTCATATGCTATGAAACTTGGGCCATCGCTGCATGTTTGTGAAATGGTTTTGGGTAGCATGAGTTTTGTTTTTTGTTAGTTCTGTAAATGTGAATCCATATATTCACTCCAAAAATGCTTATATAACAGGTACTATATGTCGAGATTCCACAGCATTAGTAATTCATGGAAAAGCAGTACCACCCACATATGAAAAAGTGTTGTTGGATAAAATTTTATTGCCGAATGAGCTAACCGCCAAAATATGTCGACAATTTACCGAGACCTTTGGGGATGTTGGAGTCGGAGGTTATGTGAGCCATCAAAAGGGTTTGATACGATATCTTTAGTCGGAGGTATTGATATTTCTGACTTGTTCTTTGCATATATTGCTGATTTTCTTTTGTTTGCCTGTACACAATCGTACACACAGTCATGCATACATAAATACAAGCATGCAAGCACCTTTCACAATTTACATTCAAGACTTATCACATGCAAAATAGATATATCAAGTTTTAAGAATTTATAAGGGTGGTTTGCTCACTTGGATAGTTTGACAGAGAGGAAAGAGAACCTAAAAAAGATTTCAAAATCTGGAAATGGAGGCTTGATCAAATTTTCTTTATCCTAACCGTTGTTTGCTTTGAATTGCTTTGTACTAGTAGTCTTGGCTTTAGTTAGATGTATATATATATGCCTTGTACTTGTAGTCTTGGCTCTAGTTAGATGTGCAGTTTGCTTTATTACTGCGTGGTTTGTCGTAGATGTATACTTGTAGTTTCTTTTACTGGTCTGCCTTTGATCTTGTTTACAGTCTGGCATAGTATCCATACGCATTTGGTCCAACCAGTTTGTTCTTGTATATCATGTGATGGTTAGTTTGCATCAGTTATTTATGCATTTCAGTATAGTTGCATTCTTGTGCTTTGTCTCTGCATTTACTTCAGATATACTGACTTTTGTTTTCATCCCTTGGTTGCTTGGTACATTTCTGTAGCTCCACTGATGGTCTATATTGTGTTGAGCTTCAAGTCTGCATTGCAAATCATTTTGCCTCGAGTTTGTAGCTGCACTGCAAATCATTTCTGTAGCTCCACTGATGGTCTATATTGTGTTGAGCTTCAAGTCTGCACTACAAACATTGAAGTCTGAAAACTGGAATGCTTTGCCCTGTAATGAACCATGTAGACTTCACTGCTTGCAAAACAATGTAGTGTAATTAATGAAATCTTTGTACTGTAGTGAAACAATGCAGTGTAATAAGTATGATATTCCGGCACGGTAGCATTCTGTTTGCAAAACAATGAGTGTAATTATAAGTTTGATAATAATATTATATGTATGGAATATGTGCGATATGTTTATAGTGCTTGTGTACCAATATTTTGGTATATATTGATATTCTGGTATATATACTGAGATATACGCAGTAGTGAGTTACAGATGTGATTTTGTAGGAGCAGGAGCAAACACTATGTGCAACGGTTGTTAACCGTTGCTTTATGTGTGACTTGGGCATAAAGCAACGGTTTTAAACCGTTTTTTACTGGACATAAAGCAACGGTTTATACCCGTTGCTTATTGTCCATAAAGCAACGTTTTATACCTGTTGCATTTTTCCCAATTTGCAACGGTTAATACCCGTTGCCTTTGATCCAATTTGCAACGGTTTATACCCGTTGCCTTTGACACAATTTGCAACGGTTTATACCCGTTGCCTTTTGGACATAAAGCAACGGTTTTCTCCCGTCGCTAAATTCAACCACTCCTGTAATGAAGACGGTTTTTACCCGTTGCTTTTAGACTTAACAACGGTTTATACCCGTTGTTAATATCTTATAATGGTGTAGTGAGACTTCTCTTCATGTCCTAATACATCTTAATTCCTCCAGGAAGAATCACAAACTTCGATCGATGACATTCCCTAAGGACTTCCTTCCTTAAGTTACCAACATTGGGAACACAGAACCGTCCTATCTTCCTTAGCCTTCCTCTCCGGTCTAGACTAAAATCTTTTAGATCATCGATCTCAGTTCCTCCTTCCAACCTTCTATTCTTCTCGTCTAACAATGGATCATCTCTCTGCTTAGAAGCAATTCTGTCGATCAATATTGGTCGAACTTCTAAATAAGATAACATTGCGGTACCGTGACTAGAACTAGCAGTCGATCTCAACTGCACACTATAAGTAGTCAGTGCTTCTAGATCCTTCCACTCTGCCAACATAGCTAACACTACATTCTGATGTATTCTGCTAAGGGCATCCTCAACTTAATTTCCTTTCCTCGGTGTATACTCAATACCGAAATCATAAGCTGGTAAAAACTCCAACTATCTCTGCTGTCTTATATTCAACTCTTTTTGAGAGAATAAATATCTTAAAGACTTATGATCCATGTACAAATCAAAAAATTCTCCCAAAAGATAGTGTCTCTAGACTTTCAACGTAAAAAATCACCACTGTCAACTCCAAATCATGAGTCAGATATCGAACTTCATGTGGTCTGAGCTGTCGAGAATCATAGGCAATTACTTTACCCCTTTGCATCAATACAGCTCCTAATCCTATTCCATATGTATCCGTATACACCACTAAATCTTGATTCCCATTGGAACGACAAACACGGGTGCGTTGATCAACAAAAGTTTTAGCTTAAGGAATGCTTCCTCACATTTATCTAACCAAATAAACTTCATGTCTTTTCTGGTCAACTTAGTCAAAGGAACTACTATCCATGAGAAGTACATGATGAGTCTCCGGTAATAGCCAGCAGTCTAAGAAAACTCCTTACCTTGGTCACCGTCCAACTATTAATAGCTTCGATCTTAGTTGGGCTGATTGACAGCCCATTCTTTGAAACTACATGACCAAAAAACATCACCTTTTTCTTCCAGAAATGACATTTCGAAAACTTCATTTTAAGTTGATGCTGCCTCAACATCTCAAACACTATTTTAAGCTGAATCTCATGATCTCTTTCATCCTTAGAATATATCAAAATGTCGTATATGAATACCCTGAAAAGAGAAGGAAAGCTGGAATGTCAACAGGCGCAATACAAACATATCCAAATGCACTCAGAAAATCTGGTTCATCAAGTCTACAAAGAAAGCTGGCGCATTAGTTAACCTGAACGGCATTACTATCCGTTCGTACGAACCATACCTCGTTTGAAACACTATCAAAGGTATATAGTCCCCCGCCACCCTAGTTGATGGAACCCTGTCGCCAATTGGGAAAACACTTTGGTTCCACTTAACCGATTGAACAAATCATTGACTCTTGGCAAAGTATACCCATTCTTTATTGTGTTCTCATTTAGCTTTCAATAATCAATACATAATCTCAATGACCTGTCCAGCTTTTTCACGAACACCACGGCTGCTTCTCAAGGAGAACTGCTTGGTCTAATAAAAATCTTTCCTTCTAAGTCCACTAGCTGAACCTTTAATTCCTTCATCTCGGTAGATGTCATCCTACCAGCTGGTCTACTTACGAGTTTAGCTCCAGGTACATGATCTATACAAAACATAAAAGCCCGTTTCAATGGTAGTCCTGTAACAGGCTCAAACGTTTCTGCGAATTCTTTCACAACCAAAACCCGATTTATCTCATCTTCTACCTCCATTGCACCCAACAAAGCGCATACATCCAAACTCTAATTCTCCACTGAGTATATGATTCGATCGTGGCTATTTGGGTGTCTTAAAGATATTTCCCTATCCTGGTAAAATATCCTAGCGTCGTATCTATCCAACTAATCCATACCCAATATAATCCTGAAGCCCACAAAATCAAATACATACTAACTGCAGGCAAACTTATGACCTAATAAATCAAGTTTTAACTGGTCGCATCTCATCCTCAGAGTTGCATACCCTCCTATCAGACTCGCAACCCTTAAAGAAGTAATAAGGTATGATGGCTTTAAAGACAATTTATCTACCAAACATCGAGAGGTAAAAGAATAAGATGCTCAGGTATCAAACAATACTCTCACTGGTATGTTATAAATCAAAAGAATACCTTCCATCACAGACTTTCCCTACTCAGTAGCAATCGGTCTAGAAGATGATGGTTCAAAAGAAAAAACCTTTTTTTATCAGCTTTGACCGACTTTGGACATTTATTCTTGTAGTACCCTATCTGGTCGCAGTTGAAACACTTCACACCTTTCTTCTCCGCAACCTTCTTCCCATTACTGGTTCAGCACTCATGAGCAAAATGTCCCTTCTTGTCATACTTGGAGTAGGCAAGACCAACTTTCTCTTTCTTGGTAGGTCCACCCTTTTGAGCACCTTTCTTCTTAAAGAACTTTCTCTTCTTATTTTGAAAATTATGGTTCTCCATCGACTTCTCCTTCCTACAGGTTGAGAACATTTCCTCGTTCCTGATAGCCATCTCCACCAACATTCGATAGATCCTTAAGATGTGGCATAATTGCCCTAGCAATCTCCGACCTCAACCATCGGATAAACTTCTCGTTCCTCTTAATAACAATGTCAATAGTGGCATATCCATACCTAGATAGCTCATCAAACTTAGTAGAGTACTCCAACACTGAAATTTCTTCCTGCTCCAGCTTCTTATACTTCCTAAGCAAGGTTGACTTGGCTACTTCAGAAAAAAAACCTTTCTCGAATATCCTTTGAAATTCCACCTAAGCCAGTTCCTCTTTAGGCACACCCAATGTTACTCCATTCCACCAGTATACACCCTGCAACTATCTCGAAGCCAATCTCCTTTTCTGCTCATCATTTGAATTCAAATTAGCAAAAATTCTCTCATAGTGCAATAACTAGTTCTCCACTTCAATTTCATCCTCGGTCCCCAGAAAAGGATTCCCACCCAGACTGGTGTAATCTGGACTCAGCTTAGCACATTTATTATCAAATGGTGCTACAGGATTGACTCCTCCCGCATTAGCAGCATTTCCTCTAGTTACTCCTACAACTGCTTCAGCTTGCATCAAATTGACAAAGAACTGATACATAGTCCCCATATCCACTGGTTGGGTCGCAACACCTACATTGGCATTTGCATTTTGATTAGCATTTGCATATCGACTCTGGTTCCTGCTAGTGTTGGACCGAGCATTTCCATTAGTTATGGTGCTTCCGCCGCCTAAATTTACTCTTCCATTTCATGCTTCCATATTTTTCTTTCTCGTAAATCTGCATACGAGCCTTAGTAAGATACTGAAGAATGGTCTAAGAGAAAGAGGAGGATAAGGATATAATACACACTTATACATATAAAATACAATTACATTATTATAACTTAAACCCAAACCCCAATCTTATTCTCTGTTCATTTGGAATATGTTTTCAAAACTCTTTAGGTTTAAAATGCTTTTAATCATAAACTTATGCTCTAATACCAACTTGTAACGTCCCCCATTCCGAGGCCTACAACTAATCGCTATGGATGTTGTAGTCATCCATAGCCATTAATTCCCGACGATAAAATGAGGCTATGTTAAATATATCAATAATCAGAAGGACATGAATAAGAAAAAGAATTCAAACACAATTTATAAAAAAGTTTACATTTCATATTCATTACATAATCCCATTTGTAATTCCACATTCAGTGAAAATATAATTATCACAAAATATTCTTAGAACGACATATGAAGATGCCCCCTTGTTTGATTAGAATCAAATATTTAGCAATTGTTAACACAAAAAATGGAACAACACCTTGGATTAAGTGTGAAAGCACCAACCCTGTTTATCAAGGCAAATAAGATAGAAAAAGCAATAGTAAATCACAGAAAAAGTAAATGAACAAGGGATTTTTATAGTAGTTCGGCTGTAAATGAAGCCTACATCCACTTTATGGATTTTATTGATGTATTAACTGTTGATCACAGGTACAAGTTGATTACAATTTGTATGTTTGAATTCAAGGAAATCAAGCCGCCTTTGAAGGAGACAAAAGGAAGGATCTCAATTGTCCATGACAACTATTGGGAGGAAGAAGAAGCTTGAAGAATCTCCGTAGCAAAGTGTTTCCAATGATCAGAGCAGCCCTCTTTTCTATTACAGATGGAATGGTATTTATAGGATTTGGAGAGCACTTGGGCCAAGGCCGCTTTGCTAGGAGCCTGTATTCATCATGCAGAAGGAGCCCAAAAATTTTGGTGGTGATATGAGCTAAGTATTTGGATCGGTACCTATCCGATGGGATTGGATCGGTACCTATACAAATACTTAGTGAATTTCTAAGTTCTGAGTCCTTGGAGGTTATCTAAGCTAAGTATTCGGAGCGGTACCTATCCGATTGGGTCGGATCGGTACCTATCTAATATTTGGTGAATTTTTGAGTCTTCTCAGTTTGGATGTCTTCATATCCAATAATTAAGTGCCTTGTCCAAATATATCATTCTCTCTTAACATTAGGAGAAAAATATTTAAACTTTGATATTGTTTCAAAAATCCTCAACACTTTAACAGATGAGTGGGAACAAAATGTCATAGCAATCGAAGAAGTTAACAACATTTCAACCATTAAACCAGAAGAGTTGATAGGAAATCTAATGTCTTATGAAGTTAATCTCCAGGCAAAACGAGTACAGGCTCAAGATAAGAAGAATATAGCATTCCAAGCAGAAAAGGATGAATCAAGTTCAGATGATGAAGATATGGCATTTATTGCTAAGAATTTCAAAAAGTTTTTGAAATTCAGAAAGAGCAACAAATTCAGAAACAACAAGAATAGCTTCTAGTAATAATAACAACAACAACAACAACAAGCCATCGTCTTCTGCTCTAAAATGTTATGAATGTCACAAGAAAGCGCATATCAAGAAAGACTATCCTGATCGAAAGAGAGACAAATTTAAGAATAAGAAAGATAGATTCAAAAAGAAAGCCTTCTCTGTTACATGGGTTGATTCAGAATCATCTTCATCATCAAACAGTGACACAGACAGCGATTCTGAACAAGCCAACGTCTGTTTTATGGCCACAAATGATGAGGCGAGTGATTTAACCTTTGATGATTTAGTGGAAACAAATTCTGAATTACTTGATAAACTAAGAAACATTAAAAGAAAATATTAAGACATTCTTGAAAAATTGAATAAAACTGAAATTGAGGTAGATATGTTAAGAAATGAGAATGAAATTTTAGAAGGAGAACTTGAAAACTTCTCAAGAATCTTGTTCTAATACGACATCTCAACTCTCTATGTTAAGTCAAGAAATAGAAACTTAGAAGGAAAAGAATAATGCTCTTTTAGTTGAAAATCATGATTTGAAAGCTAATATTAAAATATTGGAATTAGATATTTCTAGTCTTAAAACAAAATTAGATGATATTACTAAAAATGTCACTAATTTTAACAAAGGAAGAGAGAATCTTTCTAAAATTATAGAAAATTCTCAAACAGTTTCAAATAAAAGGGGACTAAGATATAAGCAAATATCAAAAATTATTCCTAAGAAAAAGAACTTTTTATATAACAATTTCAAAAGGAATAATGATACTATTGCAAAATTGGTTTCAATAACTCCAAATCATACTAAAACAATTAAGATATTAGTACCTAAAACCAATAATTCTTTAACTAGAAACAAATACATAAAATCTTTTATAGAAACGGTTCACAAAAATAAAGATTTTATTTTCAAAAGGAATTCTGAACCCTCTTTGGTTTGGTTTCCAAAGACCTAACTTTTAGGACCCAAACAAAAAGGTGAGTACCAACGTTAACTCTATATTTTGCAGGTACCACTTAAAAAGAGAGGAAAATGGATATTGGATAGTGGTTGCTCAAAACACATGATAGGAAACAAAGAAATGTTAACAAACATTATCTACTCAGATGGAGATTCTGTCACTTTTGGAGATAATTCCAAAGGATACATCATCGGCAAAGGCGATGTGAGCAATAATGGTATATCTAATTTACCTCTTATTACAAATGACTTGCTAGTTAAGAATTTAAAACACAATTTACTTAGCCAAATGTGTGAAAAAGGATTCAATATATCTTTTTCTGAAGATAAGTGTAGCATTTTTAATCAAAATAAAAATCTTATTTTTGAAGGTTTTAGAGATAAATATATATATGCATTAAATATGAATATAAATCACATCTCTAATATGTGTCTATTAGCTAAAGAAAATGATCCTTGGTTATGGCACAGAAGATTTTGTCATATAAATTTCAAAGCTATAAACAAATTATCTAAAAATGAATTAGTAAAAGGTTTACCAAAAATGAATTTTAAATTAAACAATATTTGTGATGCTTGTCAATTAGGTAAATTATCAAAATCATCTTTTAAATCAAAGAAAAATATTTCTACATTACAACCACTTGAACTATTGCATTTGGATCTTTTTGGTCCAACTCAAGTACGAGCAGAACTTGTCACTTTATTCGACAATCCTTAGTATCCTGGTTTAGCAAAAACAAAATTAGGTTTCACTATCGACATGTGAGGCAGAATACATTTCTACTGCTTTGGCATGTGCTCAAGTCATCTACATGCAACAAATGATTCAAGATTTTGGAATAAATTTATCTAAATCAACTATTTTTTATGATAACACAAGTGCTATAAACTTATCTAAAAAACCTGTAAATCATTCATGAATAAAACATATTGACAACCGTCGTCATTTTCTTCATGATAATACTGAAAAGGATATAGTCAGATTAGAATTTGTGTCTTTTGAAAACCAGCTGGCTGATATATTTACAAAACCATTAAATGAAAATATTTTTATAAAATTAAGAAAAGAACTAGGAATTTTATTGTCAAAAGATTTATAAGTAATTTCTTTAATTTTTAATATTTTTTTCAAAAATAAAAATATTATTCAACAACACTCGATCTCTGGTCTCACGGCTAGAAATCACATGCATTTACTTTTTATATTTTATTCCGCACTAGTAGAAAACTTTAGTAACTAAGATATTTACTAGTGTGGATTAAAAATAAAAGTAAATAGTAAATTAAATAACACCAGGGACTTTTATACCGGTTCAAACTCTCGTTCTATGTCCAGTCCCAGACTCCTTCTGGAATTTAACTATCAACCCTCTCTTAACCCGGAGGAATAGGTATTACACCGCCTGAGTAATTAAACAGGACTTCTACCACCTAGACAACCGAATAGGACTTCTACCGCCTAAGCAACCGAACAGGACTTCCAATACAAGTAGTAAAGTTGTTTCTGACTAAATATGCTCTTGAATAGCACTGATAAGTCAATAACGTACACCCTTCCTATAATCTTCTCCTTTGTGGTATAGCATGTAGTTCGTGAAGATAGAAAGTTTATTAAATCACTTAATGAGGTTTGCTTGAATGAACAAGTGATTTGAATGAAATATTGATTGCAAATGGCAAGATAGTTTAGACAATAAAAATGAGAATTTAAATCAGAAAGTGGTGATTAAAACAAATGAAATGAAGGCTATATATAGAGAGTTAAAGTGTTGTAATTTATCATGAAAAACAGCGATCAAAAGGTACGGAAAAAACTCTTGAATCAAGGGTTGTTTCCATTCGATGAAGTGCAGTGTATTTTCATAAATATAGCGGTAATGCAATTTCAGTCGACTAAACAAAAGAATTCAACCAACTGAAATATTAAAAATTTGAATCCGAGAGTAATCAGTACGAAATACATGCAATTCAGTCGATTGACTGGGTAGTTTAGTCGACTGAACATTCATATCAAATTGTGCAAAATTATGCACTTGCACAGATATTCAGTCGACTGAATGACCTTGTTCAGTCGACTGAATTCTGTTGATAAACAAAAATTACTATAGCTCATTTAGTTAAAGCACCTGCCTTCTAAACCAGTGATCTGGGTTCGAGCCCTGCTCCATGCATTTTTTTGAAAACTTGATTTTTCATTTGAAATATGATTTTACCAATGACCCAAGTTCAAGTATTGCTTCATATATTATTATTGTTATTATTATATTTTGTCTTTTAAGATAAAACTTTTATTACTTTTATAGAATGTTTCGAATGTGTATGTATATGTGTGTATACCAATTTAAGAAGATTCTAACATCTGTAAACTCTAGACATGACACTCTATGACTAATAATACTTTGTTTGTCACCTTCATCTTGTCTCTATCATGTATATCTCTTTTTGTATCTCCATATACATACTTTCATCCTCTTTAGTACTGTGTATCTTCATGTTGAACTTATTTTTTGGTCTCTTTTTGATGCTCATATACCTGCAAGTTAGCTTAGAGATTCTTTGGCATAATTGTATAGTTGTTGTCATTAAAATCCAACAATAGAGGTTCTAAAAATTTGGGCTTAATCTTGATGTTCTAACTCCTTTTGAATTCTGTTAGGTTAAAGATCCGGTTAACATTTGCCCTAAAAAGTATGGTTTTGTTGAAGACAAGGTGTGCTCTGGTATTGGTTATCATTGGGTTTCTATTTCGAGGAGTTTTGATGTTAATGCCGAGCTATATTTAAAAGCTATCTATGAAGTAGTTATCTGTTCAGTCCTTAGTGTGAATCCCCATTGTTCGTGATTACGAAGTGATCTTGACTTGATAATTTCTAGAATGCATACGAACATCACGTAGAACTTGTCAGAGAAATTTTGGATCATTTGGAAACATCAATTTGGGTCGGTACCGATCCAATTGGATCGGATCGGCACCGATCTGAACACTTAATAGGATTTTTTAGCAAAGTTTTGCTTACTTAAACCTTACTCCGAACCAAGTCATTTCATTTTTGACTAGTTATCCATTTTTGACTAGTTATCCATTTTTGACTTCAATTCTAACTTCAATTCTCAATACTGAGGATGCAATCTTTGCCCCAAAATTTACATAGGGCCTTTGGTCGGTAAGTAATTCCAATGTGATGAGTTGGAGTTGACTAAGGTTGAAAATATTTGGGAGGAATTTCCCTTCACTTATACTGCTTTTGATCAGTTACTTGGTTGGTTGTTCATTAACCGTTTATTCTAGTTTTTATTGGAATTCAGCCCCTCTATACCGATAAAGCTATCTACACCCCAGAGATTACGTATTTCTTTAGTTTGGTATAGAAACAACTTGCGATGATTTCGGGATGATGGTAATCTTGAAGGGAGTTAGTAGAATCTTGGACTGTACTCGGTCGGTGGTGAAGCTGAGTTTTGCCTAGGACGAGTGTACATCATTCTGGAGCCAAATCTTGATTTCCATCTTCAATTGTCTCTTTTCAAGGAATTGGCTAAATTTTGATCATCGTTTTGAATGCTAGCGTGAGAGCTTATTCCAAAATTGGACAAAGTGGGTAATTCCATCACATTTCTTTTCTTGTTTTTGCACTTTCAGTGATCCTGATAATGTTGAATGCCAAGTTTTGTTGTTAAAGATGACTTTCTGGTCATCCCATCTTCAGTCTGGCGGAGGAACTTCCATTCCTCCGGGACTGGATACTCTGTAGCTTAGATTTCGCCTTTTATTCCCGTTATATTGGGTTGAATGAGTATGGTTGAATTATAAGGTACAGTTACTCTTGTAGAGTTGTAGTTGAAGTTCGATCAGGCACAGCTTCAGTTTTTGGAAACTAATGCATGAGTTATTCAGTTGTGAATATCCTTCCTTTGTGGTTTTTGGAACTCAACCTGCTTACCAGCTTCTGTCTCCGAGGACTATTTGCTTAATTTCTCGGTTTTGACTTTTTCTAAAACTATGAGATAGCTTCTTCTAGCCAGTTCTGTGACTGTTCTTGTTTACGCTCCGCCAAGTTCATGCTCAGTTGAGTTCGTTCGACAAAGTGTTAGTGTATATACCTTAGTCTGTTGGGCTGGTTACTCTGAATACTAAGTGGATATGTTTTCAAAAGATCGGGTCTCAGGGGCAATACATTTGATTGCCCCAGTTTGATTGACGCGATAGATCCTATCTTCGGGAACTAGGGACTTTGCTACTTGATTCCAAGCTCTGCATTTGATAGTGATGTCGGTATGTATTGGAAAGATGCGTTTCCGACATCATTTTCTAAAGTAAATTCTTCTGAGTTTAGTGTTGAGATCCTAATCATGTGTTGGTTTCTATCTTCGGAAACTCATGCATGGATGACTCAACCCTGTGAATATTTCCTTGATGTTGTGGATCTTCGGATAACGTGAGATTCCAAAAGGTAGAGATGAAGTCTCGACAAGCTCTCACTTCTATTTCCGAAAGCCAATGTGTTGATAGTTTCATTTTAAGGGTTTCTTCTTAGCATCTCCAATCTTCGGGCACTAGCATTCCCATTGCGAGTTGGGGCCAAGTGATCTAGTCGAACCTTAAGTAGATCATCGCCAGGCTTCGAGTGATGATAAATTTCTGAACGTTAGATCCTTTGTTCCCATGGTTAGTAATTTTATTGCCAGCATGCTCTATTTTGCAAGATAAAACCATTATCTAACAAATCTCGTGGTTATTTATGTTTGGACTTGGTGACGCTTCTTTCGACCAAGTATTTGTGCGTTCATCCCTATTCAAGAGACTAGCTATTTCGAATGCCTGTATTTGGGCATTTGTGAGAGATCGAAAGTTGTAGGAAAAATGAGTCGATTGCCCCTAGTCTGGCTCTCAATACTATTCTAGGATTGAGGAAGTCCGATGGTTTTAGTTTCGGCCTTCCGTGATTGTCCCTACATGTCCTTAGTTGAGCATGCTTTGCTTGATTGTTGTCATCATGGAAGTTCTGTTCATACACCAATTCCTATCTTGGGGAATTGATAACCTAGCTGCTTGGTTCCAAGCAATATTTCCTCGAGGTTGTCTATCTTTTGGCTGTATCCAAATTCTTTCTAAGTGGAATTCAGGAAATTCAGTTGTGCACTAGTTTCCATCCGTAGAAATTAGCACACGAGCAATTCAATCCTGGGATTTCCTTTTGCACTTCTTTATTCCTATGCGGTAGCTGATTCCTGCTATGTAAGTTTGAGCCATTTGGTTGACCTATGAAAAGTTATGTCTTCTAGTCGTTGCCTATCATCGGGTAATTGTAGTTTTCTCAGTTGAGGACCACCATCTATCTCTGGAATTTAGTGCATTGATGGTTCACTATGGTGAGTGTTTCTCATTAACCATATAGATTAATGTTTTCCTGGTGTTACCAGGGCAACACCAGTATTTAGTGAATAACAAATTTCTTGACATTGTCGAGGCAATGTTGGTACTTAGAGAATAGAAAGTTTCCAAGCGTTGCTGGGGCAACATCGATACTTAGGAAATAGAAAGTTTCCTGATGTTGTAGGGGCAACATCGGTACTTAGGATGTAGAAAGTTTTCCAATGTTGTTGAGGCAACACTGGTACTTTTGAAGTAAGAAAAGGCCTTGGTCCTGCAGGGGCAACACTGACACTCAGGAGGTTAGGATCGATTTTTCCTGCTGACCCGGTGGTGCTTTTAATCCAGTTGGGTACCAGTTTCGATCTTTGAAAACTAGCATTTCAATGATTGGATTGTAGAAGTCTTTTCTTAGTGCGGCCTATCTTCGGGCAGTGTTAAAGTCATTTGGTAAGGATTGAATTATTAATTTGATCCTGTAGAGTGAGTAGATTCCTTTTAACCTAATGTGGCTATTTTCTTAATGTTACTTAACACCGAGATATGCCATTTTCTAGAAGGATGAGAGTCCCAGGAGTCTCCGTTATTTTCTTTGTTTATAACCATCAAGTGCTCCCTTTAGCGGTACAGGGTCATTGTTTAACCAATTCCATTGTTGTTATTGTGTAGGATCAAATTTCCTTCGGTCGATTTTTGTTGCAAACTAACTTCCATTTGCAGAACCTATTATTCCCAAATGCTAAATTCTGAGCACTTACAGAAGATTAGATGCTGTGGGGTGAGTCGTTACATTTCCTCCAGTACGATTGCACTCTTCCCATTTAATCATGGATCAGAAGATTTTGGTAATGTTTGTCTTGAGTCTATGACAATTAACTTCACTTGTTCCATGCCATATGTACTTTGCTAGGGCATTGATGTTGTTACAGATATCCGTGATATTCATTAGTTCCAATCTTCGGGAATTAATGGTTTAGCTTCTCAATTCTAAGTGTTCTCTCCTTGTCATTGTTCATCCTCGAACAATAGTTGGTTTTCCGCAAGTAGGAGTCGAGGTATCTGATCGGTCCCTGCATGGTTGATTACACCAAGTGAGGCTAAAGTCCATGTCACGATGAATCTATGATGATCGGGAGTTATCCTTTCTGACATCGCTAGTCTCTGGGCGTTGTCAAATAGATGAAAGACGAGTTATTCCCTCCGGGAGTTGCCAATCTTTGGGCTACGCTGGATTCTTGCAAGTTAGGGTTTGAGACCTCAGTCGAGCAACTGCTTTTATCTTTGGAAACTAGTGCATTGATGATTTGATTTTGGAAATGCCTTCCATCATCATTTATCTTTGGACGATGGTAAGTTCCTCTTTTTATTGCATGTTGGAGCGATTTTTTATCCTGACCAAGTGTTAATGTGTTATGTGCCCCTTAGTTCACAGGGTTGTTTACTCCGAACACTTGATAAATGATTAGTTGATCCGAGCAATTCCTTGGATGTCTCGAACCGAATTTACTTTACGGTTCCTATCTTTAGGAACTTATGACTCGAATGTCTCAGCTCCAAAGATTTTCTCGGTCAATGATCGGAATTCTTTGCCGATTTCTAGTTTTGCTACATTGTTGGACTCACGTCAATTCTTTTTTATAGTGGGAGTTGATCCTTGTTAGTCTTGTAATAGAAAAGTTTCCCAGTGTTGTTAGGAAAATACCGGTACTTAGAAAATTTTAACAGTTTGCTAATGATGCCGAAGCAACATCTAGTGCTTGCATGGCTTATGAAATGCACGACTTTTAAGAGTACACGGCTTAAGAAATGCACGGCTTTTGAGAGTTCGCGGCTTATGAAATGCATAGCTTTTGAGTGTGCATGGCTTACGAAATGCATGGCTTTTGAGAGTGCGCGACTTACGAAATGTACGGCTTTTGAGAGTGTGTGGCTTATGAAATCCACGGCTTTTAGGATCGATTTGACCCGTCAATCCGGAATGGTTTGGATTTCTCGACGTTGCCAGTCTTCAGGTAACATGAGGGGTTCATGCTTCGAGAGCATGGTTTCATGGCTCAAGAGTGATGCGTGACTTATGGGTGGTGCAACTTATGAGAGTGCATGGCTTATGGGAGTGCACGGCTTATGAAATCGATACGAACCGTCGATCCGGAACGGTTTGGAACATCTCGACGTTGCCAATCTTCAGGTAATGTGAGGAGTTCGTGCTTCAAGAGTGTCGTTTCATGGCTCAAGAAGTGATGCATGACTTATGGGTGGCGTGGCGTATAAGAGTGCGCGGCTTATGGGAGTGTGTGGCTTATGGGATCGATACAACCCGTCGATCCGGAACGGTTTGGAACTTCTCGACGTTGCCAATATTAGGTAACGTGAGGAGTTTGTTACTTCGAGAGCGTGGTTCCACGGCTCAAGAACTAATGCGCAGCTTTTGGGGGTGCGCTCAATGGTTTGGGCCTTCCTGGTGCTGGAGGAGCGATACCAGTTCTTAGAAAGTAAGGATCGAGTTTTCCTATCAATCCATCAATTTTATTTCCCTGAAATGTGATTTTGTCAGTTCTAAGAGATAAGTGGTTTTTGGATCAGGTAACCATGGCTTGTGGGAGTTCATGGAAAGACTCTCATTTTTTGGTCCAAAATGCCTTTAGAGAATTGGTCTTCAACTGGCATACAGTCTTTAAGGAAAAGGAACTGGTCACCAAGGGTGGTAAAGGAGGAGTTAGGAAGAAGTAAGAAAGTATTATGCTTCTGTTTCGTTTGTTGCACTAGCTAGGTCCTTAGGTCCGTAGTTGTTAGAATTCCAGAATTTTCGATTGGGCATAACAAAACTGTGGTATGATTAGTCTTGGCTTTCCCTGTAGCTGTTCAAGTATCTGTGGTGCCACCCATGCCACGGGGTTGTTCGTGCGCTTAAACTATATCTAGAGTTTCTCTAGAACCTGTTTGGTTGCACGCAGTCCAGTGGATGCAACTGTGTCTTCTAGATGATTAAAGCATGGGAAAGCCTCTATCTTCATAGACTTATATATTAGGGACTTGAGATACTTGGTTCTCCCATGTGCCGAATCTTGGTTTGATTTGAGTCGACCTCTGATTGATCACAAGGTTGGTTTAGTTCTGGCTCAGTTTCTTTGAGCAACTTTAAAGCTCTGGAATTCAACACTGTTTATCTCATTGGTCATTGAAAGTGATTTTGTTGATATTGCAGAGTGACTGATGTGATTTTCGATTCATGGTCCTGGAGCATTACTTCACTGACTTCGGGCAGTTTTGGATGAGATGATCGCTGATCTTCCAGTTAGCCTTCGCGATGCTTAGTTCGTGAAGGATTTTTGGATCAGATGACCACTTTTCTACCGGTTCGACTTCATGACACTCTAGTTCGTGAAGGACCTTTATGACGCTTTAGTTCATGAAGGAGTTTTTATGGTCGGATGTTCGACGACCAGACGGCCTTGGAATGATAATTTATCAATTCCAAGAGAAATTTTGGTTAGATGTCCAGCAACCAGACAGCTCTAGAGCTATAATTCATCGGTTTCAAGAATAATTTTGGGTCGTGTGTTCGACGGCCTGGCGGTCTTAAAGCGATGATTCATCGACTTCAAGATGAATTTTGGTCGGATGTTCGACGATCAAACGGCCTTGGAACGATAATTCGTCGACTCCAAGAAGTGTTTTGGGTCGTGCATCTGACGGCCCAGCGGTTTTAAAGCAATGATTCATCGAATTCAGGAGGAATTTTTGGAATTCGGCTCGCGAGAACACAGTTTTATCGGTTCCTAGAGACTAGGGGTTGGATCTGCTTGTTCGATGATTATTTGGAAAAGCCTTCTCGATGCTAACAGAGCAATGCTGGCTCTTAGAAGGGGGATCGACATGACTCGTCGAGGGCATAGAAGCATTTCTTTTGTCGTGCTATCTACAATGCCCCTAGTGTCCCGGTACGGCTCATTTGGAAAAGGAAAGTAAATAAGGATGGATGAGAAAGCATCGTTTTAGGTTGCTGCCCCATTCCTTAGTAGCTAGCTAGTTAGAGTGTTATTTGATAATCATTCTTTCGTCTGATTTCGCCAGTTAGCCAATGCGCTTTTCTATCGAGTCTTAGTGGCCTTGCTTGGGCAGAAGGTCCCTGAGGTCCTTTAGCTCCCTCATCGTTTGGTATGTTCTTTGGCAAATTGCCTAGTTTGCCTTCTGCCAATTGCACTGCCTCTAGTCTTTAGAACTGGTTTTCCTTCCCATAGAATTCTTCCAAGGTAGTAGGTTGTTTCATCCTTTAAAGATTCCTGAGAGTCTTGCAATATACTGTATCCGTCGCCCTCGCTTCGTCCATATGCTAGTCATACCTGTAAGAAAGCAATTTCGAATCAGTTGTACAGTTGTAGGAAGGTATAGTTGGCATGACAAACTTCTTTGGATATTCTGCAACTGAACGTCTTCGGTGAATGGGTTTCGATTGGGAAGATGCTCTAATAGTTGTTAGTCTGGTCCGTTTTCAAGTTACGACTGTTTATAATGCTTGAGAATGATATATGCATGATTGTCCTATGCTTGAATGATCGAAAATTCCGACTGAATGGCAAATCACTTAGGATGGGGTCATGGATCAGTGACGATCCCCAAAAAATTTCAAACTAGGTGAAATTGGTCTGGGGCGACAAGGAAGGCCCCATAGGGTTGCATTCCAACTTTCAATGCATTTGGAGTTCGCATGTTCGAGTTATGGGCGAAAGATGAATCGGCGTTGATAGATCGGTGGTATTTTACTTGGAATCCAACCCAAGAAAATTTGCCATTTGCTTGGAGTCGGCACATTATCTACTTGGAGTCATAGAATTTGAAGTGCTTGGTCGGTGACGGATGGTGCTTTGAATCATTTGCTTGTTTGCTTGGAGAAATTCTTAATTTTACCCGAGTCTGATTTCGGGCCAGAATTTTCTTACTTTGCTTCGAGTCAAATGGGTGATTACCCAAGTTTGACTTTGAGTCAGGATTTTCAGAATCTGCTTCAAGTCAAATAGGCGATTGCCCAAGTTCGACTTCGAGTCAACCTTGAAGTGAGTTTTTTAAAGACCATTTGGACAATTTTTTTATGATTTCGACGACTATCATTCGTGATTCGACAATGGGAGCTCCATAATGGGATTGGAAGCTGGCAGTTGGGAGTGGTCACAATATACATGAGCTTGGTTTTGTATCGATCCTGGTTTGTGTCGTATCTTCTTAGTTCTCCTGTCCCTGGGAGTGTCGTTTGAGTAGCAGTTCCTCATCCATTACTTGGCACTTGTTGTGGTACGAGTTTTAGAGCGTCTTCTAGCATTTTGCACGTTAGCATTTTTATCTAATTTGTGTTCCTCAAATTGTTTGTCATCTTCAAAGCCAGAGAGAGCCATCGTTATATCTCCCCGTGGGGTTTTCACCCCTAACTTCGGGTTTGTAGCACGTGCTTTTGAAGTGGGTGAGTGTTAATATTTTCTTCTATCATGGCTCTTGGAGCTCCGCCCACTACTTCCTTTTGCTTTTGACTTCTGTTTCTCCCGTTCAAGCTAGAAACAGAAAAATGCTCTTGCTCCGTAGCAGCTACAGCTTTTGGCATCATTCTGGAAGTAGTTAGTGATTGGAGCGCTAAGAGAGCATCTATCTTTTCCATAAGAGCCTTTTGACTGTTTGCCATTTTTTGGTTAATTTCATTAACCATCTTGTTCAATTCTCCCTTAGTTACAACTTCATGCCGTGTGGAGGATCCTGGAACCTGATCTCTAGAGTTAGCTCCTAATAGCAGGTTGTTGGGGTTGTTGACTTCAATTTGCTAAGGGTTTGTTTCTTCTCCAGCAATGGTAGCTCCTATGGATCTTCCAGATGCAGTTCTCTTTCTTCCCGGTGCCATTGATTCTCGACCGTAGAGATTAAGGATCTAACTTCTAAACCTATCTGATCCAAAGTAGTAGCTAGATTTAAGCCTGAGTTGGGTTCTCAGTGAAAACACCAAAATGTTAACCTAAAAAATGGATCAACAAGCTGGATTAAGTGTGAAAGCACCAGTCTTGTTTATCAAGGCAAATAAGATAGAAAAAGCAATAGTAAATTGTAGATAAAGTAAATGAACTAGAGATTTTTATAGTGGTTCGGCTGCTAACGAAGCCTATATCCACTTTATGGATTTTATTGATTTATTGACTGTTGGTCACAGGTACAAGTTGATTACAATTTGTATGTTTGAATTCAAGGAAATCAAGCCGCCTTTGAAGGAGACAAAAGGAAGGATCTCAATTGTCCATGGCAGCCATTGGGAGGAAGAAGAAGGTTGAAGAATCTTCGTAGCAGAGTTTTTCCAGTGATTAGAGCAGCCCCCCTTTCTGTTACAGATGGAATGATATTTATAGGATTTGGAGAGCACTTGGGCCAATGCTGCTTTGCCAGAAGCCTGTATTCATCATGAAGAAGGAGCCCAAAAAGTTTGGTGGTGATATGAGCTAAGTATTCGGATCGGTTCCAATTCGATGGGGTTGAATCGGTACCTATACGAATACTTAGTGAATTTCTGAGTTTTGAGTCCTGTGGAGGTTATCTGAGCTAAGTATTCGAAACGGTACCTATCCGATTGGGTCAGATTGGTACCTATCTAATACTTGGTGAATTTTTAAGTCTTCTCAGTTTGGATGTCTTCATATGCAATAATTGGGTACCTTGTCCGAATATCAAGTCGTTTGGAGTTCTTTTGATCATCCGTCTTCATGGATCATCTAATCCATCCGTTTGTAGGAGATCTATCCATAACTCACTCAATACTTAACCGAATGACATCAAACTTTATACATACAATATACATGAGTAGGAGAGCATCCAAATCGGATCTCATGAGGATCTGAGCTAAGTATTTGGATCGGTACCTATCCAATTGATTCGAATTAGCGGTGGTCCAAATACTTAGCTTATTTTTGAATCTCTTCTATTGGGTCGTAGGAGATCCATCGATAACTCACTCAATACTTAACCAAATAAGATGAAACTTCATACATATAATGTACATGAGTATGAGAGCCTTCAAATTGGACCTCATGAGAATCTGAGCTAAGTATTTGGATTGGTACCTATCCAATTAAGTCGGATCGGCGGTGATCCAAATACTTAGCTTATTTTTTAATCTCTTTTTCTGGTCGTAGGAGATCAATCAATAACTCACTCAATACTCAACCAAATGACACAAAACTTTATACTTACAATGTACATAAGTAGAAGAACCTCCAAATAAGCTCTCAAGAGGTGGGGCCCATCCTAGGTAGGTCGGACCTGATCTGTCAAACTAGCTCAAGTTGAAGGAGATCCATCCATAACTCGCTCAATACTAATCAAAATCAAACAAAATATTGCAGGTAGTTTCTAGAGATTTTATGGGACCTACTATATGGATCGCAAGTGGTGGGCCCACCCTAAATGGTTCAGACGATCCGATGAGTTTGGATCAAAGCCGATCCAAGTTGGCTTGGCCAAATGACTTCATTTTTGATGTGAGCCTTCTTTTATGTCTTTTAAGTGTTCCCTCAAAATTTCAAGTCAATCCGAGTCGGTATGAGTTCTGCAGGTCCATTTTAAACTGCTTTGGTTAAAAAGGGGGTAAGTATTTGAATGGATCATTTGAGTCTTCATTTCTTGAACTAGTTGCTTGGAATTCTATGAAACTTGGCAAGTGTACTTAAATGAGGTATAGTATCATGATGCAAGAGGTTGGAAGTCCGCATGACTCATTCATTTGGATTGGTGCCGATCCAATTGATTCGTATCGGTGCCGATCCAAAATGTTTGTCTATTTTGAGAGATATTTCTTGAGGGCCATTGTCTTATTATTCTAAGTCCTTTGGTTATGTTTCAAGTCATTTGGGCTTAATATAGATGTTCTAACTCCTTTCGAATTCTGCTGGTTTAAAAACCCGGTTAACAGCATTATACAACTTGTCGTTACATCCATACAGACAACCTTAACGACACAGAAGATTAGAATAGAACTCCTACATAGTTAGATTGTCCACTACATATCTTCGGAAGCTTAGTTGTCCTACTAGGAAACCTGAAATCCCTTATCTCGACCTATTCAGTTGAGTACTAGAGAGTTTAAGGGGAAAAACAAAAAATTCCGGTCAGACGAAAAGTCTGATGAGTACAATAACCTACCATCTCGATCCAATTGATATCTAGTGAGACCACTCCATTGAGCAAAATGGGTTTTCCTCGCACAATTATCTTTACCAAAACATATTAACCATATACTGCGCTCCTACATCCACAATGGTTAAAACTTGATAATAATATAATGATATGTAAATATGCAATACACACTGGATTACCCACCCTAAGCCATTAAACTATCTGTCTCAAATCATAGTTTTCCTAGGGTCACTAGACTCACTACGAACCTAGTAGTTTTCATGGGCTCACTATTAACCTATCTAGTTCTCACTGACTCCCTGTCCTAAATCATAGTTTTCATGGGATCACTAAAAACCTATTCGTCGCGGCTAATAACACTCTCCATCCATAGTTTTCGTAGGATCACAAGGAACCTATTAGAGCCTTCCAATAACATCTCTCAAATCATAGTTTTCATTGGATCATTATGAACCTATTGGAGTTTCCCAATACCATACTTCCAATCACAGTTTCCATGGGGTCACTAAGAACCTATCAGTCCTCTCCGATAACATTATTTAAGCCATTGTTTTCATAGGATCATTATGAACCTATTGGATCCTTCCAATACCACATCTCATTCAACAGTCTTTTAATCAGTTTTAGGCATCCTAACACTTTTGATCTACCTACTCTCCTAGATGCAATTCTGCTCACTCAGAAGTTAACTTTGTTTATGCTCACTACTGGGTCAACTTAGCTGGTTATTCTGCCCTTAGTACCCCACAATGCAGTTATGGGTTATAAATGATGCGAGTATGACAATAACAATTAAGCATAATAACTGATCAAATAAACACAAGAACATATAGCATCCATCGTTCAATATGTTCAATCAATAACCTTTTTATGTCTCATAATTACTTAATCTTAAATAATGTTCTCCTTGGTAACTTTTGTCAAAACTTGGGCAAAGCCATTTTTAAATTCCTTGAAACCAATTACATATTGATATATGATTAATCCCTTTAATTCATATTTAGTTTAAGGAACCATATAGCTTTTTATATTACCAAAGTCTTATGCCATTTTATAAATTGCCTTTTGCATTGCCATGTTTACATTTGGAAGTAATATGAGGTTTCCATCTTTAAATAGGTTATAAATATATCAGTGTCGACGTCCATACACTGTTGAAAAACAGGCTTAAGGCTCTCCGCCTTTATTAAGATAATCATAAAACATGCAGTGTTAAAACCCTTATCGAACTTTCTCAAGGTCAGAGACCAAAAACTTAAATCCTTTTAAGTATTAAAACTCTTATTGGAAATGATGTTGTCGACTTTCATACCCTATAGGTTATCCGCCTATTTAACCATGTTGACACCAATAGTCTCGGCTACAATGCCGCACTACATCATTATTAAAGTAATATAGTGGACCTTGCCGACCTTGATGAATAGCGGCACCAAGACAAGCGGAGTTGTTATGAAAAATTGCTTAGTTCACTTCGGCTATTGTGCTGCTTAATAGATATATATGGTCGAAGTCAAGACATGTGGCGCACTACTATTGGTACAGATGACTTCGAAAGCATTCAATGTAATAATATGCGGCATCAGTTATTACATTGGTAAAGTTAGATGAATCATGAAGTAGTGATGCCGCTCGACATAGGAAGCCGATGATGTCATTGTCGACACTATTAGAACCCTTCCATAGCTACTGAAGTAGCCATCATAATCTTCCTTCAATATCAATGGCAACACTCATTGAGGCAGTGTTATTTAGGGTCGATGAGAATACAAGTGGTATTTCATGGTTGTAATTATCAAGAAAACTGAATTTTTACTAATAAAAGCATATCATTTTTACCAAACCATACTTCTTTTCTAATTTCTATTAGATAAAAACATCTTTGAACATATCCTTTTTAGAAAAACTGCTTGCATACATTTTTTAAGCTCCAAAACAATTTTCAACCTTAATTAATTAATATCCTTAATTAATTATTAATTTAAATGCTTATCTCGCATAAAAATTTCATAATAAATCATAATCACTTGGGAAAAATACAGAAAATCCATTAAAATTCAGAAATGTTATTTTCTTTATCATATAAAAATTTTGGTGCCAAAAACCCTATTTAATTATTTTTAAAATTAAAACCCGAAATTAGTCCCGTTTCCACCTTAGGAAGTTTATAAAATATTTATTATAGAATGGAAAATTATGAAATTATAGACCCATCTCCAAATTATTATTTTATATGCCATATAAGAAAATCAAGTCATTTGAAGGTCATTAACTAAGGTTTTGCTCTTAAAACTTTCATTTAATTTCATAAAATCCATTTATTTCATCATTACTTCAAAACATGGCAAAACCAACATGGCATAGCATTCAAACATCATACTTAAAATCATCAGGATTCGAAATCAACAATTATAACATGAGATGGATTTTATTATTATTCACCTTGAATGAATAAGTAGACTTGAGATTTGATGGTTGATTAAGGTTTCCTCTTGAATCTTTTTGCTTTTTCCTCCTCTCTTCTTGTTTAATAGTCGACCCTGTATTCTTTGATTGTTTTTAAGTTATGAAAAGTGAAAATAACATGAAGGGGAGAGGGTTTAAGAGATAAAAGTATGGATATTCCTATTTTACCCTTCTCATTTATTCTCTTTTATCTTAAGTTATTAAACAATCTTATTGTCCAATTAATTAATTAAGGTTCGACCTTATTAAGTATCAAATATCAATTCCCTTATCAAACTACACATCACATTATTCTATTTAATTAATCTAATTAAATCTTCTAAATAACGTTAATCAAAATTAGGGGTGTTCAAACGACCCTGCAAGTTCCCTTAATGGTAGCAGACTGTTGGCCTATGTGATATAGGGACAATGGCTCTCAGCAATATACATCAATAAATGTGTAACAGATTCGGGAAATGACCCCGCAACCAAGGCGCTAGGATGGATTCTAGCCTAATATGGTTTGGTCCAAGTCATATAATAGGAGTATGCACACAATAGATAGACACACTAATGGATCTCTACCTGCTCACTCTCAGTGTGCATCACCATAAATACAATACCATGTATACTCAACCATGTTAGAGTGACATCTACTTACAGAAGGTAATCAAACAAATATCAGCTTCGGCATCCCATACCACATGACATTACTTGCTCATTTACCCAATGTTTGCACATTGCGCTCATCAATGCACAACTATTCTATATAATGAGTCAAAAGAGTAATCAGAAAAATATTACTGAACGTCCCATACCGCTAAGTATTGCTAATCCATTTACTTAAAATTCTCACAATATAGAACTTCACGCAATATTACTCTATATAATAAGTCTAAAGAATAACCAGAGAAATATTACTGAAAGTCCCATACCAGACGGTATTATAACTATGCTATTCTAATTTCTCAATACACAGAAAATAAACCATTCAAAATACACAATTCTACTATTTATTGATTCAGAGTGGGTTTCAAAGTACATTTCCCCCAAAATCTTCAAAGTAATTTCAAATATCAATATTCAATTCAAAGAAGAATAAATTAGAAAATTTTAATTCTTTGCTCAAAATACATTTTCGGCTTCGGAAAAAAATTTGCAAACCTCTTATTTGAAAATCTATAAATTAAACTTCATTCAATTCCAAATCTCTTAAACTCCTTTTGAAAATAATGCATACGTTTTAAAATTCTTCCCGAATAATTGAAAATAGTAATAATATCAAATAAGTTTTATAACTCATAATTTCCTTTGAACAACGAATTTAAATAATTCTACTTTATATAATACATTCCCAAAATAATTCAATGATCTAACACAATAATTTATTACTTCCAAAAATTCACTTAACCATAACAAATCTCATAAATATAATTTCTAATCAATAAATAATTGCATTCAACTTATTATTACTTTAAAATATTATTTTTATAAACTTCCAATTTATTAAACTCAAATAAAATTAACTTATCACTTTAAAAATATAAATTTCAAATACCAATTCGTAATTATCCTTTAAATATTTTTATAATCATTGGTAAGTAGATAAAAATATAAACATCCAAAATTCACTTCTTAGTAAAATCTCGAAATTCACCATTTTCCAAATAATTTCTATTCACACTATCCTTAAAATTATTTCACTTTTATATTTTTCTAAAATCCTTCCACTTTTAAATTTTCCATTAATTATAATATCTTTAATATTAAATAGGGAAAATCATTCCAAAACGCGCTAGTTATTTCCGAAATAATTTATTTATTTTGAACCTTCACCTTTTAATTCATTTTCCCCATTTCGGATTAATTTCTAAAGCTGTTTTCGACTAATACCATCATCAACTTCAATCGATACCCACACAACATAACTCAACTATGGTACAGAATACTCTTTCAATCAATATCATCCAATAATCCATATCAAGATTAAATTATCACAATACTTAAAGCAAGGTATGCATAGGGAATTATATACTAGATATAGTTACGAGTAAATAAAATTTACTCAATAAATGATGAAAGCAAGCACGAATAGTGCAGTAGCATTAGTCAACACTAAATTCCCAAATAATCACTGCCTAAAACCCTCGGCCACCATGAATAAATACTCATATCATGCTCCTCCACCTTCAGGTGACCTCCGAGAATGCTTGCCTCTCACCTGAGCCCGACGTCAGCTGCTCCGACAATACAACCGCACATGCACTCCACCAGATCGCATTACACCCCTTCTTTATTATGGAATTCGCCATCACCAGCTCCGGTTACCCACCTCCCGACACCTGCCTGAGCTAGGCAACGTGTGCCTCGAGCGAAATCTTTTTTTAATGGCCCAAATTCTTATTTGTTAATTACGGTAGAAAATGAAATGGGGAATACGGGTTTTGGGCTTGAGGGAAATATTTGGAGGAGTTGCTATAAAAGGAGAGAAGAGATTGAGTTAAAATGGGCTTGAGCCTTGTATTTTAGGCTCTAGTTTTGACTAATTCATTTCTCATTGCTTCTCTTTCCTTTTTTCTTTTAACAACACGTTTAATTTATATGTAAATAAATTTCAGTCTAATTTAAATTGCTTTATATTCCATTGTAAAAATTACATCCCGATAATTGGACAATTTTATTCAATTCAATGCTCATTTATTTTTATTTAATCATTCATTGTTCCAATATACAGTAAATTTATTTTTCAATTATTTAACCATATAAAAATTATCTACATTTCAAATTATTTTATATTTATTAAACAATTTTATTCGGTTTCAATAAATTATCTAAAAACAATTTATTTATTTTATTTTATTTATTAAATCTAAATCTTTTGTTAAATAGAATTTAATTAACTAAAAATTTATTTTCGAAATATTAATTATCAAATATTGAATTTAAATAATTTTATTTTAATTAAATTTATTTATTTTACGGTATAGAAAGTAAGGTTGTTACAATATATTATACTACTATTTAGTTTTGAAAACTAAAATATATAACAAGTACGCCCTTCTTTATATATATATATATATATATATATATACGAGTACATTGGCACGTGCGATGCACGTGCGCAGGAGAAATTGGTATTAAAAAATGTTGTTTGGAAGTTTTTTTGATTTTACAAAATGACTTTGACGTGAACGTATTGTTTTGGCACGTGCGCAGAAACTGGTATTTAAAACCATCATTCGTCATCTTTCTGGGATCTTACTGAATTTGATATATACATAATGTTGTATGTTTTATGTATATACATTAACAAATTAATCGTTTGTCGAAACACTAATGAAACTAAGTTATTTAGGAAACAATAAAATAGAGCAAAGAAAGTAATCAACTATTATATCAATATGAAAAATGCAACAAACAATAAAATTAACACTTTCGGTACTTTGAGCATGGAAAACTCACACAATCTCTCTTTTAAAAAGTAATCCACCACCAAATTAATATATAGAGAATTATTCTTGTCCATGTCCAATGGACATGCATGAAGAGACACCCGTGAGTAAAATCATTTTTTTATATAAAGTAATAGTAATGTTACGCACACATAATCATGCATGGTAATAGGAATATTCAAAATGTGAAACTAAAAAGTATATATGAATGCCTAAGTTTTATGAAAATAAAGTATCAAAATTTTAACACACATTATCGGGTTTCAAATTTACCATTTTAGGATAATAAATTTGTTGCCAACATGAATCTTGTTATGTATAGAGAAAATTGATATTCACTTGTTCAATTTATTAGTGCAATTAGAAGACGGGCATCATGTTCGGTGTACGCCAGAGAAGAAGAAAAGGGCTGATGCTAAATATATTTTCTAGCTTCCTCATTATCACACAATCTTAACAACAAAATACAAAGATATTATGTACAACTTCACGGAAACCACACTTGAAGACTTCTTTACATTCAAATGGTTAAAAGCAATCAATATATATACTTTTAAACAAAAAACACAAACGATATTATTTATTCATGTATATTTCCTCTTAACAATTTCATTTACATGATCATTTCCCTACACTCATAGCCTCATATGCCAGCTTGTGAATCACTAAATCAATGGACATCATCTACTGCTCTTGGACAGCCATCTCCATTACCCCCCCCCCCACCCCCCCCCTCCCTCTCAGACAGACCACTTAATGAATTTACTACTATCTCAACAAACCTAGTCCACTAAACTCAAACATGCATAGGCCAAAATCAAACATTTGATAATGATATTACATAAAGTTTTCATGCATACATAAAACAAAATTATTAACTTTCTAGGTTTATTGCTCTCCAAGTTGCATAAACTACTTTGTAACCACTTACATATAAATGCTACCTATTTAGTTTTGTCACTTTGTCATTGAAGCTTGTTGTATTGCACATCCAGCTTATGTTTTCTGTAAACTTTAAATCATATATAAGATTAATCACTTGTATAAACACAAAAAAGTAGAATAATATACATGAAAATAACAAATTACAATATCACCAACACTTGCAAAATATGACAGTTGCTTACATGAGATTACATCGTCCATGAGATTACATCATCCACAGTCAAATCATTTATTGGACTTAGTGCCTTGCGAAATCAGAGAGTTGTTTCCCAAACAATAAATGAATTAAACATAATTTTAAGGTCATCAAAAAATTAACATAAAGTACCATGACTAAAGTTGATTGTGTTATACAGTGGTACACTTCGCTTCAATCATTTTGCTAGTATTACTCAAGCATAGGAAAACACTTCACCAACATAAAGTTTTAATACATATGTTGTTTGGTTAGTATCACCCAAATAATTGCCATTCAATGTACTGTAGATAGTCCAAATGTCCTTTGTAATTTCATCAAAGGATTGGTTTCTTATCAGCCTATAAAAAAAATAGTTCGGTTATCGATTTAACCAAATTAACCGAACTTTTAATATATTGTCAAAATTATTAATGGTATAATGATTTTTTAATATTATTTTAGTGGTTTAAGTAAATTTTATTTTATCATATATGTGTCAAAATTACTATTAAAAAACACATGAATACTAAAAAATTACTTTAATCTTTTATTTATGTTTTATTTTCAAGTGCAATATAATATTTCAAACCCTAAAATGTGAATCATTTTTAGATTGGTTAAATCTGATAACCAACCGAACCAACCAAACTTAAATAGGTTGGTTTTCATTTTTACTGGTTATAGTTTGGTTTAACAATTTTCATCATTAGACCAACTGAACGCTCACAATATAGGCGGATTCCATTTTCTAGGCGTTGACAAAGAATGGAGTAATTAAGCTGGTACATTACAGCACTCGCAAATATATTTCCAACATCATGACAAAGTCTTTGAAATTAGAGTCCTTTCGGAAGCTTCGTAGCAAGTAGTGAGTGTGCTTGGAGATGGAGTAAACTAATTGCACTATTGTGCACTGCAGTTTATGTGAGGATATATGAATCATTCAGGTTCATGGTATTCCCATATTCACTACTATATGGTAATAACATGTCCGATTTTTTAAAGACATGTTGTTACCATTTTTTTTCAGTTGGTTGTTTGAATTGGTCTTAGACCCACAGCCACATTTAGAGATGATGTTCAACGTGGGGGCTTTCAGTTTTTAGTTTCTTGTAATCAGACTTGTAAATAAGCCAAATTTTGTCATTCAATAAAGTGTGCTTCACCTCCAAACCATTGAGTGCTTTAGGAATTGCAAAACCAACATGGTTAACATCATGCAAAAACTATCTTGTATTGAAATGAAAATGGGGAAAAGAACTCATATGGGAGTAATAAATATTCTCTCTTCTTCTTTCAGTTCCATAAACCACAGTGTGCAGATTCAATACTAAAAGTATATAAAAAGGACCGATGTTGCATGATATTTTTCATACAAAAGTTCTCGTTACTTACTTTCTTTTATATTCGCCAGCAGTCATCGCTTGAATTTTGAATTTTGAAACCTACTTGATTATTATTATTTTATATAGGTCTTCCTGAGAGATTTCCGGTTAAGTGCAAAGAAAATTTTCCTAGTAAAAAGAATTTCCTTAATATCCACACTGGTTATGCATGAACAAACTCAGAGTTAGCTAAGGCATTCCAAATTTAGTTCCAATAACTTATAGCATGGATCCAAAGGATAAAGATTAAAGGAGAACAACTTAGATCAATGATGGAGGACGAAGCTCATAAATTAAAACACGTAACCTTCAGTTTACTTATTGTTTATCAACATACAATTTGATGCCTTTTTGAGAAATTTCTTTGCAAGTTAGAACACATTTCTCTCTCTCACCATATTAGCCTGAAACAGTAGCAATTAAGTCCAAAACTTCAACAAAAGCATAACCCTTATTTTATAACCCTGATGCTTAATTTTTGCATCAACAAACCATAATCATAATACACCAAAATGCGTGTCACAAAATTCACCAATAGCAACACAACGAATGAAACGTTTAACAAAGTAAGCAACTAATGATACCTGCATATTGATTTTGAGAACATCTAGAGGCGTGATGGCGAGATGCGTGGTGTCGGCATTGAGCATGCCGCCAACAGTGCAGACAGCGTAGTATTGAGGTGAAAAGACATTCAAGCCCTCGCTTTTCATCGATTCTCTCTCTCGTTCTACTTCACTCATCTCTCTTGCTTGGCATTTTCTAATTAACTGTCACTGCAGTAATTATAAAAATAATATATTATTAGGACATTGTCTCTGCTTCTGTTATCGAATTAAAACAAATAAAGAAAAAATGTGCATTGAAATTACACTAAGAAAAATAAGATTATAAAAGCTCATAGTAGATAAAATGTACCAATTTTTTTCTTTCCCAGAGCGATTGTGAGACTCTAATCCCAGCCTAGATTTGTGCTATTTCTGTAAAATCAGAAAAGGTAAATTGGTGATTGAATAAGCAAATAAAAGATTACGCCATTAATTGTAGGAGTTTGCATTTTCGAGTTTTCATTACCTGCTGAAAAGGAAAATGAAAGTGCTGTAGTTTTTAATTGAACGTGGGGTAGATGCGGAAACGTGGATTGGAGATTTACGTAAATATCCTCCGTTTACTTTATTGGATAATTGTTTCCATGGACATTTTGGGCAAGCTATAAAAGGCTTCATTTTGACTTAGTTGACTAAGTATTTGCTTTATATATAAGATATATATATATATAAACACACATGCTCTTGATCCAGTCTAGGGTGATAACTCCTACCATAATTCTATCGGATCACGGTATCCCTTAGGTGAAATTGCACAACCTAAGCTCTGATACCAAATGTGACGACCGCCACACACTGCTGGCACTCAATGTATAACCTGTAGGATGTGCTACGACGGTGCTCAGCCGATGCAGGATGGTAGTCAGGGGTGTAATAGAACCTTCGTATATCTCACAATGCATCAAATAAAATATAATAGCCACCATAGATATAAAACAAGCGAGACGGTAATAACCAAATGAACCATATAAATTAGTGAACACACATTCACATAGTTATACAACATTAATGATAGGGTTCAAACAACTGATAATAAATCAAATAGATAACTATCTCTTAATAGATAAAAGCACTAGTAAGCACCATAGTGCTGCACAACGGAATATTAAGCAATAATAGTTAAATATATTAATACATGAGAACATAGCCTCCCGTTCTCCACCTGTCCAGCACCACATGCTTATTAGAACTGATATTCCTAATCTACTCATTTAAGAGTACCCAAAATAACAAGAAGCAAAGTTAAAAACCTCGAGTCAAAAAATAGTCTAGCGTGAGTGGTAGAAAATCTCGAATACTACAAAGTCAACATACAAGGACAAATGGTATATGGATTCTTAGCTAGCATGTCCCTACATCTACAAATTTAGAACATAACATAGTATATGTGACACTCTACATCGTAATCATCATGGTGTATTATACGTTAGAGCACCGATGGGTGTTTAGATACCTACAACAATGATATCTACTTCATGTGAAACCCCTAGGGTGTTAAGCAACGAAATCAAACACAGAATGCATCATCCATTCCCACATTCACTCACTTAGTGCGTTGGATATGTTTTAATTCATGCAACCCATCATGGTCAAAGACTACTCAATGTCTTGGTTCCTCAATACCGAATCCTCGCCGCTTAGTAGGCTAGGAACTAGACTACCCGTCATGGCTAATCTAGAGTAAAGACTGTTCGTCATGGAGATCAGATCACCCGTCATGGAGATCAGGACCTATCAAGGTCCAAGTGGGTGCCTCTACTTTACCCTTACTTTACAAGTACTCTATAAACCTTCAAGTTTCAATGATCCCTTTGCACACGTTATCTATAACAAAGCATATCCTGTAACTGATCTTAAGTCATCGTAAAACTCCCATCTGAAGTCGTCGTGATTGGGACGATTCTCAACAATCATCATTAGTCGTAGAATATCATCGTTTTTTCTGTACTCATCCTCTAACGGTTCCTTGAATCCAACCCATAGCATATACTCTTTATCCTAAAGTATAGCTATCCAATGGTTTGAGCTGTCACTCCCCATCACAATGCGTTGTCGACACCAATGGTAGACATCGAGTCACATGACTCTGTACCGAATTGGTGTGAGGAATGCGGAATATGAATCTTAAGGCTAGGAATAACACTAGAGGGGGGGTGAATAGTGTTTTTAAGAAATTACTAAATCTTTTTGAGTTTATGTTAATTTGAACACAAATGTATGCAATATTCAGACACAGATATAATCACAGAAACAACCACAGATGCAGAAATAAAGTAAATGCAGTAAAGGAAAGAACACACCGGATTTTATACTGGTTCGGGGTTACCCTACATCCAGTCCCGCACAACTAAGTACGGATTTCCTTTCAAAAGCAATTCAACAATTACAACCCTCGGTTTCAAGGCTATGAGGTACACCCTCCAGAATCACAATCCTCTGGGTAGAGATACTTGATTTCCGAGGCAACATGTTCACCCAATTGATTTCCAAGGCTACAATCACACCTTTTCTCGCTTGATTGATTTCCAAGGCTACAATCGCACCTTTTCTCGCTAGATAGATTACAAAGAAGCCTATAACTCTGAATAGCACTTGAATCTGTTGAGATAGTGATAGAGAATCAAACCATAGATTATCTAGTTAGATTCAATGTTGATTTTGGCAGAGTAATGATAGGATTTTGAATAAGAAAATGTGGAAGAAGAAGAGAAGTGAAAAACCAGAAAAATCTGATCTTAAATTCGTTGAAACTAACCCCTATTTATAGAAGAACAACAGTCATGTCCATTCGTGAAAGGTTATGGCGAATAGACACTTCTTTTGAAATTCAAATTTTGAAACTAACTGACACTATGTCGACATAAAATACTAGGGCATGTCGACATCCCAAAAGAAATTTTGATGTTTTGTTTTTCTTTGAAAATAACTTTTATCTTATATTAAAACTATTTTAAACTTTATAAATATACTTGACTATAGATAAAATATATAGATAAATATAGAGAACAATATATATATATAATTTTACTATAATTTTATATTTAAATCTAAGTATAAATATATTATAATTAAAAGATAGTTTAAAACAAACGAAGTTTAAAAACAAGAATATTTAAGGCTAAAACATCTTTTTGAAAATCATTGGAAAAGATAATTTTTAAGGCTAAAACATTTTGAAAAGCAATTTTGAAAATCATTCCGAAGTTGTTTTGAAAAACATTTTGAAGTAGTTTTGCAAGCTTCTTCTTGCAGAATATCTCATCATGTCAGGACTCGAGAACTTGTACAAAACCAGGATGTTCGTGGGTTTGTAAGCCACTTGTCGTGGGTTTGTAAGCCACTAAAAGGTAGAAATGGGTTCCATCCCAAAGGAAAAATGGATTGAAGATTTCAGTGCTATTGTGAAGTTTTAACATAATTCTAGACTCAATACTTATCTTGAAATCTTGAACTCTTGACAATCTTGATACTCATGAGTCTTCAATCTTGATATCTTGAATCTCAATATTGTACAGTCTTCATTCTTGGTACCTGCATGGTTAAATCCTGCATATGCATATATATCTAAACTATAATGTTAGTATTTATATTTTATAATCTTATTCTAAGGTTGTTGTCATCAAAACCATCAACTCATGGACTAACAATCTCCCCCTTTTGATGATGACAACCTTTGTTTATAAAATATTACTTCTATCCTATTGACTCCCCCTAAATCTAATAACTCCCCCTTAATCTATGCCTAACTCTCCTATTTTATATTTCTCCCCCTTTGTCATCAACAAAAACAAACAAACTCTAAACTATACAACTCCCCTTCATTCTTGTACTCAAGTACCTGCATTAATAAACTATATAATAGAGTATATTAGAAAATAACTATACTTATAGACATGATATTCAATCAACGATTATAAATATATCAATGTATATTTATACAATTATCAAACCACACCAAGTATAAATCAAATCAATTAAAACAACCAATTTCAATCAAAACAATCAATTCAAACAAAGTAATAAAGCAAACAAATTAAATGTTATGGGGAACTTCCACCCATCCTTCTTCTCCGAAAATAGGGTCTGCTTTGATAGTATCCCAATTTTCATTGTCATTTGTGAGAGAGACAGGAGGATGTGTTTCGTTATCATCCTTCTGCAGGGAAGAAATCATCCATCGAATTGCATCGAAATGCCTTTCTTGCTCCTTGATCATCTGCATTTGACTCAACTTTAAGTGTCGCTGGTTACGAAGAATGAATGAGAGAATATTCTTGAATGAATTAAGAGTTTCTTCAAGATTCTCGGATAAGTTATGAATTGGATTAGCCATTTTTGAAATTGTGAGAAGAATGAGAGATAGAATAGATAAGAAATAATAATCAGTAATGAATTCTGGAAGAAATGGGTATTTATAGGTGTAGAAATTCGTTTGAAATGAATAGACATATGGTAGTTATTCAAATTTCAAATTCAAAAATGAAGTGTCATTTCTGACCAATACATGTCGACATGGTCAAGGGGGGGATGTCGACATGAAGTAGTGAAATTTGATGACCATTTTGATTTTGTGAATAATTGTGTATATATTTATTTATATAATATACTAACATTTATTCAAGAGATAAGATAAGCTAGATAACAGAAAGGAAATTCAATTTCATTGCATAGAAGAGTGATACAATGATTAATCATAAAGAACTACATAAACACTCAAATTAAAACAAACTTAAACTAATTCGATATGATATGAAAATATAGAACTAGTTAGAGGATGATGAAGATGAAGATAATCCAAATTTCTTGCTGACTTTGGAGAAAAAATTGTTCATCTTGGATGATATTTTGTCCAACTTCTTACTAACGGATCTTTTAAGAACCCGTTGATTTTCAACAATAATCTTTTGGTTATTGAGAAGGGTTTTGTTGGTAGGATTGGAGGGATATTCAATACTTTCTAGGGATGTTTCACCTCCTTCTTCTTCTTCTATTTCCATTTCATCCCCTTCTTCTTCTTCTTCCTCTTACATTTCTTCATGAGCCAAGCGCTCTTCCTTTTCGGCAAGAGTTTCATAAGGTTGAAAAACATATGGGATTTTCATGAGAGAAATGTTTGAGATATTAAAAACTTTTCTTGAAATAAATTCTTCTCCTTTGAAATTTACTCCAAAACAGTTGAAAATCCGAGTAAGGTAAATTCCATGATATAAAGTGTTTTCTCCCATTTCAAAATTTTTAGGAGGAAGTTCATCCAAAATAACTTGTGCCCAATTGATATCATAATTTCCGAAAATAGCAAAAGGTGCTTTGCACACTTTTGAAGTAGGATTGTTAAAATTTCCCGATCTTGGGGTCAAAGTATGTTGTAAAAGAAGATTGACAATTCTTGCTTTAGGATGAAAGTTTCGGTTTTTAAATTCAAAGTTTTCTTCTCCTTCAAAAATATGATGAAATGTCTCACGATCATGTTCATCGATTTGAAAACTCGAAAGATCCATTCCCGTATTCTTACAATTGAGAATGGTACCCAAAAGATCACAATTTAAAACAATTCTAGTGCCTTTGACACTACTCCAAATTTCATTATCATTTCCTTCATAAAATTCTCGATTGAGATTTGCATAGAAAATTTTAACAAGATTTGGGTAACAAACAAAATCATTTTGAGAAGAATCAACAAGACTAAGAATTTGATTGTTTGCAAAAAGAGTATCAATTTCATAAGAAGCAAAATCTTGAAAAATAGCAAACTTTCCGGGATGGACTTTTCCATAATTAGCATAATTGATGTATGCTTTTATTGCCTCCGGATTATTGAAGAGTTGCTCTTTCAAGTTTCTGGAAAGTCTCATGGTGGAGGGGTTGCTTGAAGAAGCCATTAAAGTAGAGAATAGAGAGCTTGAAGTTTTGAAGAGAGAGTTTGAATTTGAAAATGAAAGTGAAAAGTTGTGATAAAAGATAGTGAATAAATAGATTTTTGAAAGACATGTTCTCTGGTCAAAAGATGCCTTTTCAGAGTATTGAATGAAGTGAAAAGATGGAGGGAAATTCAACCATTTGAATTCAAATTTTGAAATTCAAATTCTGGTACCTATGTCGACATCAGGGTAGGGACCATGTCGACATATGCCTATGAATTTCTATGATTTATTTTTCCTAAGAATTCTAGTATATATATATACTTATTTATTTTAATGTCTATATATATATATATCTGGAATATTATAGTATATTCCAAAAAATATTATTATATTATTAAAAAATAATAAAAATAAAATAATAATAAAATAATAATAAAAAATAAATTTAAAAATCAATCAACACACCAATTCAAAATCAATCAATCATCTAATTCTAAGCATGCAATTTCAATCAATTGTATTGTAAATGTGTACCTTTTTCTGAGTCCGTTTCCTTGAATTTGTTGAAGTCGTGAATTGCCGTGAAACACAAATTTGAGTTATCTGTTTTTTGATCATCATCGCTTGAGGACGATTCTGAGTCGTCTAGAGTAGCAGTAAATGCACGCTTCCGTTTTTTCACTGAATCATTGTTTATAGGAGGATTCTGCCTTTCTGGATACAGACGGTCTCTTTTGATATGGCCTGGTTCATCATAGTTGAAACATTTGACATTATTTGGCACTGCATTCTGATTTCCAGAATTCTTATAGTTGTTTCTCTTGAGATTATTCATCTTTCTATATTTCAGGAATTTCCGAAAATTCCTGGTCATAAATGCTATCTCTTCATCATTATCACTGTTTGAGTCTGATCCATCGGTTAATGCATTGAATGCCATTGATTTCTTTTCAGATGATTTGCTTTCTCTTCTCCCGATCATTTGGACTTCAAACGACATTAGATTTCCAATCAATTCTTCTATCTTTAAGGTACTGATGTCATTTACCTCTTCAATTGCAAGTGTCTTTTGATCCCATTCTAGAGTGAGAGAATTTAAAAAATTTCTGACTTGATCTTCTTTCGAAAATTTCTTTCCCAAGGATATTAAAGAATGCACAATATCTTGAAATCGACTATACATATTTGAAATAGACTCATTAGTATTCATTTTAAATAACTGAAACTGATTTGTGAGCATGGAAATTTTGGTCTGTTTAACTTTGCATGTTCCTTCGTGACTCACTTGCAAAGTTTTCCAGATTTCATATGCAGACTTACAAACTGACACTCTATTAAATTCATTCCTATCAAGTGAACAAAACAGAATATTCATTGATTTAGAATTATTTTGTGCAACAGTCTTTTGCTCAGTGGTCCACTGTGCAAAATTAGTTGTGGGTTCAGAATATTCAGTTTGTGTGATATTCCAAGTATCTAATCCTATAGATTGTAAATATATTTTCATCCTACATGCCCAATATGCATAGTTACTGCCATTAAAAAGTGGTGGTCTAGCAGTAGACTGACCTTCTACAAATGAACTAGTGACGGGGATACTAGTGTTAATAACAGTACCAGTGTTGGTAGCCATTTTGAAAACTTTTCAAAATTCAGATTATGAAACTTTTGAAAACCTTGCTCTGATACCAAATGTGAGGAATGCAGAATATGGATCTTAAGGCTAGGAATAACACTAGAGGGGGGGTGAATAGTGTTTTTAAGAAATTACTAAATCTTTTTGAGTTTATGTTAATTTGAACACAAATGTATGCAATATTCAAACACAGATATAATCACAGAAACAAACATAGATGCAGAAATAAAGTAAATGCAGTAAAGGAAAGAACACACCGGATTTTATACTGGTTCGGGGTTACCCTACATCCAGTCCCGCATAACTAAGTACGGATTTCCTTTCAAAAGCAATTCAACAATTACAACCCTCGGTTTCAAGGCTACGAGGTACACCCTCCAGAATCACAATCCTCTGGGTAGAGATACTTGATTTCCGGGGCAACAAGTTCACCCAATTGATTTCCAAGGCTACCATTACACCTTTTCTCGCTTGATTGATTTCCAAGGCTACAATCACACCTTTTCTCGCTAGATAGATTACAAAGAATCCTATAACTCTGAATAGCACTTGGATCTTGTTGAGATAGTGATAGAGAATCAAGCCAGAGATTATCTAGTTAGATTCAATGTTGATTTCGGCAGAGTAATGATAGGATTTGTAATAAGAAAATGTGGAAGAAGAAGAGAAGTGAAAAACCAGAAAATCTGTTCTTAAATTACATTGAAACTAACCCCTATTTATAGAAGAACAACAGTCATGTCCATTCGTGAAAGGTTATGGCGAATAGACACTTCTTTTGAAATTCAAATTTTGAAACTAACTGACACTATGTCGACATGGGGTACTAGGGCATGTCGACATCCAAAAGGAAATTTTGATGTTTTGTTTTTCTTTGAAAATAACTTTTATCTTATATTAAAACTATTTTAAACTTTATAAATATACTTGACTATAGATAAAATATATAGATAAATATAGAGAACAATATATATATATATATAATTTTACTATAATTTTATATTTAAATCTAAGTATAAATATATTATAATTAAAAGATAGTTTAAAACAAACGAAGTTTAAAAACAAGAATATTTAAGGCTAAAACATCTTTTTGAAAATCATTTGAAAAGATAATTTTTAAGGCTAAAACATTTTGAAAAGCAATTTTGAAAATCATTCCGAAGTTGTTTTGAAAAACATTTTGAAGTAGTTTTGCAAGCTTCTTCCTGCAGAATATCTCATCATGTCAGGACTCGAGAACTTGTACAAAACCAGGATGTTCGTGGGTTTGTAAGCCACTTGTCGTGGGTTTGTAAGCCACTAAAAAGGTAGAAATGGGTTGCATCCCAAAAGAAAAATGGAGTGAAGATTTCAGTGCTATTGTGAAGTTTTAACATAATTCTAGACTCAATACTTATCTTGAAATCTTGAACTCTTGATAATCTTGATACTCATGAGCCTTCAATCTTGATATCTTGAATCTCTATACTGTAAAGTCTTCATTCTTGGTACCTGCATGGTTAAATCCTGCATATACATATATATATCTAAACTATGATGTTAGTATTTATATTTTATAATCTTATTCTAAGGTTGTTGTCATCAAAACCATCAACTCGTGGACTAACAATTGGGACTTAGCCCGAAGCAAGAGCGGTAAAACTCGAAGCAATCATGAACATATATGGCCCATAGAAGATGCAGAACTGAATAAAAGTAATCATTATCTCGGCTCGAAGCAAACGTGTGTAGGACTCGAAGCAAGCTTGGTTTCTCCCATCGTCGAATCCCGACCATCGAATCATGACCATCGACCTGACCCCACTGATCTATGACCACCGAACCAAGCCCACCACCGATCCAAGTCTCCACTGATCTAGCACTTTACCATTTCATTTCCCCAAAGTATATAAATAAGCGATAAACTCGAAGTGAGACCCGAGCCAACCCCTTTATGACTCAGTGTCGATCCCACCCTTCATGCCACCACCGATCTAACCCTTAAGCCCCAAGCAAACTCCTAGGAAGCTTGAAGAAGACCCGAAGTAACCCACTATGCAACTCGAACCAGAACTCGAAAAAATCCTCTACCGATCCAGCCCTTAAGTACCATCGCCAATCCAACTTGTTTTGCCCATAACTAGAGCAAACGAACTCCAAATGGCTTGAAATTCTTGTTGCCTCACATGACTTGCATAAAATTTGGTCATTGTCACCTCCATGAATCGTCAACGAGTTGTAAAACAGTTCTTGTTTTTAAGTTCTTATTCGATCGGCATTTCAACCAAGAAAACATCATGTGTTCAAGCATTCAACATATAAACTGTATTCAAACAAACAACCATTAACATACATCAAATTATAACCTAAATCTAATGGTTGAAACTAGAGAAAAACCAAAGGAACAAGGGAAATCCATCGGATCATAATTTCACAAATTTTACAAAATCATTTGAAATTAACTTATGTGATTAGTTAACATTTAAAACACGTTTTAGGGTTCAAAAATCATTTTAAAACATCATTTACAAGCGTATAGTGGCTAATTAGTAAATGGGAGGTTCTAACCACTCATCTAAAATTCAAAGCAATCCAAAAGAGCTCAAATCCTAAGATGAACAGTAGCTCCAAAGTGTTCCCAATTGAAAATCCCCAAATCCAAGTGCTAATCTCACAAATCTCCTCTTAATGACAAGATTTGGCTAAATAAAACAGGGTTTAGAGTGGATTTAGGCTTAGAGAATGTTAACGATGGCTTTTATAAGTATTTTGGGAAGTGTTAAATGATAAGGAGAAGTTCCATTAGCACCCATGGGTGCTAATCCCAAAATGGGTCTTGGGCTTAGCTAATAATCCCCTTAATTACCCACTAACCTGTTCAAAATCAAGTGAGACTTCGAACAGCCATATCTCCAAGACGGTAAGTCCGTAATCCTGTTATGACCACTCTATGGAAAGAAAAACCATCATTCTGGTCTAACGGAAGTGGTTTCGAATCTTAGTTTGGCTCACATCAAAAGTTATAGGCTTTACAAGATTTCAAAGGTCAAAATCTTTCAATTAAATTTCTATAGATGGAAAATATCTCTAGTAGTCACTCCCCAAAGATATAGTACGACCCCATATAAAATAATAATAATAATTTATGATCCTTTAATACATAAAATACGGGTATTACAACTATATAGTGTACTGTATGCTGAAAAGATATTATTTTAACTTTAGAAATATTTGGAAATATTTTAGCCTGTTTTATGAAGGGGTTAATTTGGATGTTGTTGAAATTAGTAGTTGAAGAAGAAAGAAAATTGTAACACCCTAAAAATTTAGCAGAAAATTTGATAAGAAAAATCAAATAAAAATAAAACAAAGGCTAAAATGAAATTTTCACAAACATTCGAATTTTGGCTACGAAACTTACACCATAGCGTTCGTAGTGATTTTCTGGACAATTTTCATATATAACATTTTGAAATCGGAGTTAGTATGGAAAAGTTACAGACGGTTGAAAATTTGAAAATAGAATTAAAAAAACTCACCTAAATTAAACATGGTCAGCGGTTGACCAATAGAGTCCATTGGTCTATCAATAGCGGTCAACCGGTCCCTCTAAATGATCGACCATTGATGCGTAATTATCGTGATCTGCAACGCCGATTGGACGGAGATGATTGCATCTAATATTTTTCTTTACGGCCAAGTTTCTGATGTGTGGTTGAGATGAGTACAAAGATTCTCTAGGGTAAATCCAATGCTTTAAATCAATCTCTAACCCTTATAAATTAACACCTAAGCTAAACCTAATTTCATTAGAAAACTTACTACGTACTGAAACTGTGCCAAAATTTCTTCTCTCCACTTATAAAACTTCTTTTAAAAATAAATTAAAAGCGAAGTAGAAGTGCACTAGTACATTGGATCAAGGAGGAGGCAAGCTAACAGGTGATGATTCTCTGATGGAGTTTAGAGTTAGAGCTTGGATCCGAGGTAAGTGGGAACGAGATTAAAAAGATGATTATTTACAGTTAATTTTAACATATTATTTCTGATCTAGGATGTTTGTAGTTAAACTGTAAACTGTAAACCCTAGTTTTAAACCTAGGATTTGAATTAGAGATTGAAATTGGTATAAATCCACTAATCTCATTTTTGTTAACCCAAATTAAATGTCTCTGCTATTTAATTGAAACCTTAAAAAGGTTGGTTAATCCTAAATTAAACAAGTATAATTAATCTGGCATAAATCTGTGAATTGAAATACAAAATTTGCACAGACGGATTAGTGTAAATCGATGCCTAGGGTTCACTTTATAAGTCGAATTGATAAATTAACAAATATTTAAAAACTGAATCAGAAAAATCAAAAAAACCTAAAATTTACAATACGACCGATCGACTGTTCACACTGAGCGGTCGATAGATATGGTGTAGCGGTCGATTGGTTGATGTCTAAAATTCATAATCTGAACCTCGGCCTAAGGCCAAGGTTAGAGATAAAATTATTAATTGTATGTATTACCATATTATATACATATGTGTGGATGTTAGGGATAGTGGAAAGCTAGTTCCCTATGAGATGATGCTAGGACGTTGCAAGGTTGGGTAAATGCACTTTATCCAATATGGTCGATTATTCGACTAGGAGCGATTCTATCGCAAGTGGCACTCATTGGAGGTTCTACGGTGGACGTGTAGCCTAACTGATGCTTGATGAAGTGTGGTCCCAGCATAACAGGACTACTTGGTATTCAAAATTCAAACTTGGTGTGATACTTTGTTGTTGATGGATCCCGGAGCATGCAATAAGAGGCGTATACTACGATCAAGAGGTGAATACGGATGCACAAGATGAGGCACACTGGCGAGTTTGCGTTGCAGGCTCTCCCTCGATGCATAAGTGGGTTAAGGGTAGTCGTAATTGTGGGAAATTTATTCTCATATGTTAAGTATTGGAAAACCTATGTGAGATAGTTGCACATACGCATAATGTGTAGTCTCATATGGGAAAGTTGTAAGATGTTTCTATATTGAGTAGTTCTAGTAGAAATGTTTATATCGAGTAGCTCTAACAGCGGTGTTTCCATATTGAGTAGCTCTAGGAATAGTGGACTATCGTTAGGTTTTGGGTTTAATCCGTAGTTCGATCCTTGTAGAAGCCTACACAAGTTTTTAGTGTTGGTGTGTTAAATGAAGACCCTTAAGTAAATGCCCCTAAGAATACACGAACACTTGTAGGATACCCCATAGAGTAGAATTAATGTCAACTGCACATGATCATCATATATTAAACATGTACTCATTCACCAGACTTTTGTCCAACCTACTCTTTTTCTCATCTTTCTCCACCATAGGAGGACATGATAGTAGGTGATTGGGATCGATTTTGGTACGTGAAGAGACGAGCTCATTATAGGAGTTGCTTATCCTTTATTTACTCTCCATGTAACTACCTACTTATCAGTACTTAGTATTTCTTTTATCAGACAATGAGTGGTATCTCTATGTACTTTGTATTTGACTACGTATTATTTTTCTAAGACTGTGTTTGGAATATTTTCCGAGATGGTTAATTTCTATGATTATATTTTGTTCCATTCCATTATGAGTAATCTGAAAGTGCAGTATATCTTAGATTATATCTGTTTGTTTTTTGTCTTTATAATGTTATAAAAACCCAATTGCTAGTATTTCTTAGCACCGACCCGAGTTCGAAGGTCAGCCTAGGCTTTGGATCGATGTGTTGAGGGGTACAGGTTGTCATGGTTATTCATGGTATACTTGTTAGGGAAATAACCGAAATTAATTCAAGACCAAGAACTAGAATCTTGAATAAATTCCTTCTACATAACACTACCCTTATAACCCGTAACATGGAAGTTGTAAATGACCAAACCTTTAAACCTCTATATGCACTGTATGGTTGAATTCAAGTTAATTGGGCAAAGGTCATTATTTATGAATCATGTGGATATGATTTTAAAATGCGAAACAATGTTTTATGGTGCATATTTTTAGAAGAATCGTTACTCATTTTAGAATCTCTCTTAATATTTTGGACTATATAAGTGTAAGATTTTTCGATAAGAATACTTAATCTATTATGATGATTCCAATGACTGCCCAACCATATGAATCTTCCCCAAGAACAGAGAGAAAGAAGAGAAAGTTATGCTTCTAGGGAGTAAGAAGAACACGAAAAAACTTCTCATGGAAGTCTTAGCTCTTTTGAAGAAATACATGAAGAAACATCATCCTTTAGCACTAACCAAATTCTTTTTATAAATCAACAAGTTTTGGCTAAAATTTAATAGAAACTTGGGAAAAAAGAGGAAAATTTGAAAAAAAAATGAAGGACGGCTTTGAAAGTCTTTTAGTGGGAAATTAAAATATCATATATCTTCTCTAGTTGTGACTAATCCAAAAATGATAATGAATAGAATGACTTGGAAGGAAATTTCAATGAGGAGTTTATACTCGACCAATGATATACATAATGGGATTCTTTCAACAATGAAGGCCAGACTAGAGGATCTCAACCTTATTTGTATTTTACTAATTACAAGAATGATCATCTTAGGAAGATATACAAGTTTTTTTATTGCTTTATGTAACGACCCATAATTTTCGATAACTTAAATAATAAAATTTGATAAGATTTTCGAATTTAATATAGTGGAAATCAAAATTTATGATTGACAAATGGGAATTGTTTGAGTATGACTTAATAATATGGTTTGAATGTTGGTAACCACTATATTATTGTAACGTTAATAAATTGAATAAATATGAAGTTAATTTGGTTATAATTGGAAATAAGGAATAAATCAAAATATTGGAGTTAATGTTGGAAGTATCTGTTGTAAATGAAATTGGTTTTATTAGGAATGTGCAATCTGTTGTAGCAAGTATTTAAGATTTTGGTTGTAAACAAAAGTTAATAAATGTGAAATATTAATGAATAACAATTATTTATTTATTATCTTATTTAATCCAATTGAAATTAAATTTGGAAATAGTTGATTTTAATTTAGTGAATTAAATATTCAATTAATTTGAGTTAAGATGATAACTATAGGCTATTAGCATAGTGAAATATAAATTTGATGTTAATTGTATTCATAGGGTTTTGGTTGAGTTATAAGGTTATTTGAATTCATTTTATTTGGATAAAACTAATAAGCTGAATTTAATTAAAAATAGAAATTGAGTAAATTGGAAGTTTAATATATTAGTTGTTAAATAATTGAAGTTGTAAATTTATTTGAATATAGGGTTTAATATATAGGAAATTGATTTAAAATTTTATATAAGCAACAATTAAGATGGTTAACATTTAAAATTGGATTTAAATGTGGGAAATTTAAAATTGAAATTTTATATTGTAATTAACGAGTTAAAATAACCATTTTGGCAATGGTGTCGGATTTTGACGAAACTAGTTTCATCGGATCCGTAATAGTGAATTATTGTAGGATTTCAATTTTCGTAGCAATCGGACTTGTCGTTTGGCCGTGCGAGCTTGAAACGCGTAGAAAATTAATTTCGAATTTAATTAAAATAATCGACTTCAAAAGCTATCTTCCACATACGATTGAATTAGGCCTTGGGACTAGTTCCATTGCGTTCGGAATATGGGTAAAACCTTATAAACGCCTGACGGCACGTCTCGATTGGAGTTCGGACGATTTTGGACCTACCTATATAAATACGCACGCAAACCGAGACAGTTTGATTATTATTTTATTTCAGAAACCCTAATTTCAAACCATGACCGCCACCTATTCCAATGGCCAGAAATTACCGATCTTCTTTCCTCTTTATCTCTCAATCCGTTCAACGAAATCGAAAAATTCCAAAAGCAAAGTTGTAGATCTTGGCGAGCTCTTCAAATCCATACGGTTGATCTATGGTACTTCGTCACGAAATCGCCAGAATCTGAGGTCCAACCTCGCGCACATTTCCATTGATTTTGAGAGAATGGCAGCGGCTGGGGGCGCGGCGTTCGAGGTGGAAGGAGAGCAGATCGAGGCGCACGCATAGGGTACTGCTGATCGAGTTCCGGTCAAGAATTGAAGGGCGCACATGGAAATTTGGTTGCGTGGGATGGGTTACGTGCTCTCGACCATGAGGAAGAAGAAGGGTGACGTGTTGTTTTTTTATTATTAATTTTTAATTAAATTATTCAATCGTTCTAACTCGAATAACTTTTGCATATGAGCTCGGATTCACGCGCGGTTTTCGCCATTGGGATCGTATCTGAATTTCGGACGTTTCGGCATAAGTTTCGTTCAAATCCGAGACTGTGAAATTTTGGGCCTTATTAACGGGCTTTGAATCAAAGGAGAGTGTTTTAACCACTCACGCTTGACTAAATATGTTATGTTAGTTAATTTGAATTCATTAGTTAAGATGAATGTTTCTGGTTGCTAGTTAGTAGTTTAAATTTGATGTTTAGTTGAAATTTAATCGAATTGGATTAAATTGTTATTTAAATTAATGTTGAAATTTAATTGTTAGTTAAATACCCATCTATGATAACCTGTTATTTGTTATGACCTGTTGATTGAATGATGAATTATGATGTTGTTGATGGTTGATGTTTGGTACGTTAAAATTGTTATTCCAATTAAATATGACATTCATTGCAGTTAATATCCATTCGTTTTAATATTAAATTCCAATTTGCAAGTTTATACCTGTTAATGATAATAAATAGTCTATTGATGTTTATTGATTGATGGTTGAAATGTTTGAATTATTATTTCAATTAGGTATGACCTTATTTCATTTAATCGTCATTTAATTAGCATGAACTTATAAATTGCCAGTTAATAACCGTTATTGATAATCAATTAAATTATGTTATCTATTGTCTGATTTGCATGATGATGTGATGGATGTTTAACTATTGATATTTGGATATTTGAATGTTGTGATTATTTTATGTTGTTCTAATACTGCAAGTTCCCATAGTGTTTATTTTATTTTATATTTATATTTAATTAAAATGGGATCGGGTTGAAATGATAAACACCCAATTAAACAACTTGGCCTAGGATAGACAATTAAAATAAGAAACCCGATTGGACAACAAATTGTTTCGAAATTAATTAACAACCTTAATGAATTTAATTTGGAACTTATAAATGATTTTACCCGAGTTTAAATGAAATAAATTAATGGATTTGATTTGAATAAACTAATAAATTTATATGAATTGTAATAGAATAAATAAATAAATTGATTTGAGTTTATATGGAATTGGATTAAGTAAAGTAAAAATTTAAGATCTATAGACTTGGTTTTGATTAAAAGGATTTGAGACTTGATAATGAAATTTAATTTAAGATTAAATGGAATTTGGCATAAGTGGAATTTAAACTAAGTAAAGTTTGCGAATTTGATTAAGTGATAACTTAAATACAAAATGATTTTAAATTGAGTGAATTAGTTTAATTATGATTTTGTAACTTGGTTACGAAGTTAAATTGCTTTGAAACTTGTTGAGAAAAATAAAATTGTATTAATTAATTAATGAACTAAATAAAGTGAAATAGGATTCTTTAATAAAAATTGAATTTGATTTTGTAAACGGGTTAACTAAAACTATTTGATTTAAAGGGGATTTAGTTAATGAAATTGATTTAACCAAATTTATAATTATATTTAATGAAGTAATGAATGTAAACATAAATGTGAATGAATCGAATTTTGTTTAAATGATTTTGAATTAAATTAAGAATCAAATTAAATCCATTGAATATGAAATAAATTTAATAAGTGAAATTGGAATCTTATTAAACTGAAATTGAATACTTGAATTGATTTGCTAAATAAATGTTGAACTAAATTTATTTGGAAATATGATTTAACTATTGAAACGAATTGAATTGTGAAATAATCAAATTTGAAAGTAAATTTGAAGTTGACTTTTGATTTGATTTGGTTTGAACTTTAAATATTAAATGACCATCGGTGTAATAATACGTAGTTATTAAAGAGACTGGGATCGGATATGGACATACTCTCTGTCGATACCGAAACCCACTTTAATAACTAATATACGTGGAGTGTTGATCCAGAACGAAGTGGATGGTTTTGGTGAACGCGTTGATTGAAGAAAGAGAACGATTTTGGATGACCCTTGATATGACTAAAACAGGAGCCCTGCCGGACCATTGAGGCTCGCCACCTCTAGCGGACACACTTCTTCGTTACCATATCTATTACTTTTGTGATCCGATTTGGGTGCACCCCTCGATTATGGGAGTGTTGTTTCGCGGTGTTGGGGTGGTAGCTGCTATGCCCAACATCAGTCCGGATGACGCAACTACTAGTATCCTAGTTGGTATCGCCTCATGTACCTTGTCATACTGATTATTCTATTCGCGACCACTACGATTTTGATTTGTGTTATACCTATGAGGTACCCTCTGATAACCACTAGTTTACAGTGGGGCTTACGGTGCTGTATAGACTATGACATTTATAAACTGTGTTAAGGGTGCAATGGGCCATGGTTTAACGCTAGGAATGATATTTTACTTTATGATAGACATTATTGTATATAGCGTATTCTATTATATAGTAGATAGTTTAACGGATCCTTAGGAGATGGAAATCCCGAACATCTTTTAAGTTAATGCACACACATTAAACACTGGATAGGAGGTGTCTAAAACCCGTAAACATCTCCGACGCCGTCACACTCATATTTACTTATTCGATTTAACTTACATGAGATATTTTAGTCCTGACTCAAGTGTTTTGTCTTTTCATTACGCTCGGGTCAGCCTGAGCATTTCAGATAAGGTTGAAGATCTATTCTGGAGGACGAAGACGGAGTTTGGTATTACATCATTTGTATTCTACTACTGTATTATTTTTCCGCTGCATTGTTGTATTATCTCTAATATGTATGTAACTCTGATTTATGATGTATAATAATAATCAAATTTATTTATTTAACAGCTTCATGAACTGTTATTTTATTATTATATCTTGTCCCTTTCGCTGCGAGATTCTGAGTTTGTTTCTGTTCTTTCTTTTCTTTTCTTATTTAACCCCACTAACTATCTGTATTTTGGATTGTTTGAGTCGACATGTGTGTATGTTTTGTCGACTTGGACGGTCAAAAATGTGGGTCGTTACAGTTGGTATCAGAGCTTTGGTTTAGCGATAAACCTTGGCCCTATTTGGGGTTAACTCATTAGAAATAGGGTAGTAATACCCTAGAATGAGTTTGAGTGTATATGAGAGAGCGTATTTGTAATTTTGATATAAAAATAATTTTATATGTGTTAATTTGTTCCGTTGAGTATTTATGAATTCTGGTTGGTACTTGGGACGCCAAGGCATCGATAGGAATTTCTAAACACTCGAATATGACAGATTGACATAATATTGTTTTGGATTATATTTTATATATAAAAGAATTATCTTTAAAATTTATAAATTTTGATTGTATTGGTTGTTAGGAGATGATAATATTAGATTACCATCGTTTATTGTTGATTAGTCAATATTTCTAACTATTGACTATTGGATGATTTTAAGAAATGAAACTTGTAAATATGATTGATAATGAATATAAATGGTAAATAAAATAAAATAAAAAAATGAATTTAAATTAAGATGGAGAATTTAAATTCCGGTGTTTTGAAAATTTATTAACAAAAATTTGAAATGTATAATATAAGTATTATATGATAGTATATTCGATTAGAAATTGTTTTCAAAGGATTTTCAAATGAAGTAAGTGTTATACTCCCATCTTGACACTAGAGAATGATTTCGGTGATGAGTGCATGCATCATCGACGTTTATTTCCGAGAGTCCAAGTGGGGGAGATCACTTAATAGCTTTTTCTAAACCCTGTTTTGATTAAAATTGAATTTTATTTTGTATTCTCTATAGTATGACTTGATATATATTAATATAAGTATATATTATTCCAAACTTGATTTGAAATGAAACCGGAGTTGAAATTCTTAAGTTCTTTAATATTTAATGACTTTAAACTATTGAAATAAACAAATACTTGAATCATTAAGGAACTTCTGAATTGAAAAATAAGGGATGAACCTGAGTGTTAAGTGAAAATAGATTGAAGTAGGAAACCCTTGAATAAAGGAGTATAAATTTGAAACAAACTAGAAACTGTAACTTGGATAGTGTTCAATTTGATTCCATAGCATATATATATAACTTACCAAAATATTTAAAAAGTTCAAAATGTCTATATGAATAAGTGATTGGATAATATACAAGTATAGGTATGAAAAATGAAATATGAATTTAATTAGTGGTTTGCAAATATGAATAAAACTTAAACTGTGAAAATAAATGATATATAGTTATGTTATGAAATTGAATTCCAATAAGTTAAGTGAATATATTGAACCAATAGAATAAACTAGCAAATGGATTATTAGATTTATATAACTTATGGAAGTTAATGAAATGAACGAACAACATTTTGTTGAATGAATAAATTAATAAAATGAATCAAATGAGATAGGATGAAAATTTTCGAACACTTTCATTAATTAAATAAATAAGGGAATTTTGTGTAAGTTAGAATGTGAACAAATGAATATAAGTAGAATGAAATATTTGTGTAAATAAAAACGAATTAAAAACAAATGAGATATGAACATTATACCAAATTAAATAAAATTTTGAATTCTTGGTTGTTGTTGTGGTTGTTGTTGGTTTATGGAATGTTTGGGAAAGTAAATAAATTCAATATGAATTGAAAATGAATAAATTAGATGTAAATAGGTGTTACAAATTATGTGCAATTGAATTAAATGAAAATGCATGTAGAGATTAATGAATATATTATTAATCAAATGAACGTAGAAGAGTTTAATGTAAACCAATTGAATTGAAAGAAAATCATGTGAATTAAGGAAAACTAACCAATTGAATATCAATGTACTGAATTTGAATAAATCAAACGTTAATGAAATGAATATTAGCAATTGAATAAAATTTTGAAATACTCAAAGAGAGCTGAAATGAAAATAGCCACAACTTTTAAATGGTTGAACGGAATTCGACGATTTTAGACTTTTCGGAAAGCCTAGAAACTGTGCTACATCTTTTGTTTAGAATGTTTTGATAAATACCTGCATCCACTAGGCTTAAAAAACCAATATTAGTCGCTGGCCTGTGCGAAGTAGAAATCTGAAGCACCTTAGTATTCTCGCCATAACTTTTTACTGGTGTATTGAATTTTGACGATCTTGCACTTTCTGGAAAGCTTAGAGCCTAAGCTCCAACTTTTGTTTTATAAGCCTTTCCTATTTCTATCATTTAAGAGGTCGAAAATCTAAAATTACATTTCAGGCCTGCGCTACTTGCCCGGGGCTGAAGCGTATCATTTTAGTAAAACGACCGTAACTTTTGAACGGATGGTCCGAATTCAATGATTTTAGACATTCCGGAAAGCCTGAAACAAATTCAGCAACTTTTATTTAGATTCCCTTTCATCATTTAGGGGACTAAAAACTTGGATTTGTTCGATGTCCTGAATTTAGAATCTCAGTTTTGAAGTTAAAATATGTTATATAAATGTTGTATATGCTAAGTATATCAATCTACCTTTATATGCTTGGTTATCATTGTTTGTTGAGTATTTTAGTAGGTGACAAAGGGTTGTGCTTCGCTTGTGGAGCTCGCTTCTGCGCTTAATGCAAATGTAAGTTAAATTGCTAATAAACCTTAAAAAAAGGTACGTATATCGAATTATATATCGTATTTTGGTATTATATATTGTTTCCCCATGGTTGGGGATGCCTCATCATTGAGATGAGATGTATATTGTGATTATATATGTATTGTGATTTTTCCGGACCTAGCCGCGCAAAGGAGACTCTGTCGAAATTTTTCGTGAATTTAGGACTTAGAAAATTTTGGTTGGAATTGGAATAATCCATAGTAATATATTAAACTGTTGGTATAAGTTAATGTTTCTAAGTTGAGTAGAAGTTATATTATTAAATATACCATATGATAAATCCCTTACTATGCCTTTTCGCGGACGAAAAGTTTTGAGTGAGGGAGAATGTAACGACCCGTAATTTTCGATAACTTAAATAATAAAATTTGATAAGATTTTTGAATTTAATATAGTGGAAATCAAAATTTATGATTGACAAATGGGAATTGTTTGAGTATGACTTAATAATATGGTTTGAATGTTGGTAACCACTATATTATTGTAACGTTAATAAATTGAATAAATATGAAGTTAATTTGGTTATAATTGGAAATAAGGAATAAATCAAAATATTGGAGTTAATGTTGGAAGTATCTGTTGTAAATGAAATTGGTTTTATTTGGAATGTGCAATCTGTTGTGGCAAGTAATTTAAGATTTTGGTTGTAAACAAAAGTTAATAAATGTGAAATATTAATAAATAACAATTATTTATTTATTATCTTATTTAATCCAATTGAAATTAAATTTGGAAATAGTTGATTTTAATTTAGTGAATAAAATATTCAATTAATTTGAGTTAAGATGATAACTATATGCTATTAGCATAGTGAAATATAAATTTGATGTTAATTGTATTCATAGGGTGTTGGTTGAGTTATAAGGTTATTTGAATTCATTTTATTTGGATAAAACTAATAAGCTGAATTTAATTAAAAATAGAAATTGAGTAAATTGGAAGTTTAATATATTAGTTGTTAAATAATTGAAGTTGTAAATTTATTTGAATATAGGGTTTAATATATAGGAAATAGATTTAAAATTTTATATAAGCAACAATTAAGATGGTTAACATTTAAAACTGGATTTAAATGTGGGAAATTTAAAATTGAAAATTTATATTGTAATTAACGAGTAAAAATAACCATTTTGGCAACGGTCTCGGATTTCGACGAAACTAGTTTCATCGGATCCGTAATAGTGAATTATTGTAGGATTTCAATTTTCGTAGCAATCGGACTTGTCGATTGGCCATGCGAGCTTGAAACGCGTAGAAATTTAATTTCGAATTTAATTAAAATAATCGACTTCAAAAGCTATCTTCCACATATGCTTGAATTAGGCCTTGAGACTAGTTCCATTGCGTTCGAAATATGGGTAAAACCTTATAAACGCCCGGCGGCTCGTCTCGATTGGAGTTCAGATGATTTTAGACCTACCTATATAAATACGCACGCAAACCGAGATAGTTTGATTATTATTTTATTTCAGAAACCCTAATTTCAAACCATGGCCGCCACCTATTCCAATGGCCAGAAATTGGCGATCTTCTTTCCTCTTTATCTCTCAATCCGTTCAACGAAATCGAAAAATTCCAAAAGAAAAGTTGTAGATCTTGGCGAGCTCTTCAAATCCATATGGTTGATCTATGCTACTTCGTCACGAAATCGCCAGAATCTGATGTCCAAGCTCGTGCACATTTCCATTGATTTTGAGAGAATGGCAGCGGCTGGGGGCGCGACGTTCGAGGTGGAAGGAGAGCAGGTCGAGGCACACGCATAGGGTTCGGCTGATCGAGTTCCGGTCAAGAATTGAAGGGCGCGCATGGAAATTTGGTTGCGTGGGATGGGTTACATGCTCTCGACCATGAGGAAGAAGAAGGGTGACGTGTTGTTTTTTTATTATTAATTTTTAATTAAATTATTCAATCGTTCTAACTCGAATAACTTTTGCATACGAGCTCGGATTCACGCACGGTTTTCGCCGTTGGTATCGTATCTGAATTTCGGACATTTCGGCGCAAGTTTCGTTCAGATCCGAGACTGTGAAATTTTGGGCCTTATTAACGGGCTTTGAATCAAAGGTGAGTGTTTTAACCACTCACGCTTGACTAAATATGTTATGTTAGTTAATTTGAATTCATTAGTTAATATGAATGTTTCTGGTTGCTAGTTAGTAATTTAAATTTGATGTTTAGTTGAAGTTTAATCGAATTGGATTAAATTGTTATTTAAATTAATGTTGAAATTTAATTATTAGTTAAATACCCATCTATGATAACCTGTTATTTGTTATGACCTGTTGATTGAATGATGAATTATGATGTTGTTGATGGTTGATGTTTGGTACGTTAAAATTGTTATTCCAATTAAATATGACATTCATTGCAGTTAATATCCATTCGATTTAATATTAAATTCCAATTTGCAGGTTTATACCTGTTAATGATAATAAATAGTTTATTGATGTTTATTGATTGATGGTTGAAATGTTTGAATTATTATTTCAGTTAAGTATGACCTTATTTCATTTAATCGTCATTTAATTAGCATGAACTTATAAATTGCCAGTTAATAACCGTTATTGATAATCAATTAAATTATGTTATCTATTGTCTGATTTGCATGATGTTGTGATGGATGTTTAACTATTGATATTTGGATATTTGAATGTTGTGATTATTTTATGTTGTTCTAATACTGCAAGTTCCCATAGTGTTTATTTTATTTTATATTTATATTTAATTAAAATGGGATCGGGTTGAAATGATAAACACCCAATTAAACAACTTGGCCTAGGATAGACAATTAAAATAAGAAACCCGATTGGTCAACAAATTGTTTCGAAATTAATTAACAACCTTAATGAATTTAATTTGGAACTTATAAATGATTTTACTCGAGTTTAAATGAAATAAATTAATGGATTTGATTTGTATAAACTAATAAATTTATTTGAATTGTAATAGAATAAATAAATGAATTGATTTGAGTTTATATGGAATTGGATTAAGTAAAATTTAAAGTTAAGTAAAAATTTAAGATCTATAGACTTGGTTTTGATTAAACAGATTTGAGACTTGATAATGAAATTTAATTTAAGATTAAATGGAATTTGGCATAAGTGGAATTTAAACTAAGTAAAGTTTGCGAATTTGATTGAGTGATAACTTAAATATAAAATGATTTTAAATTGAGTGAATTAGTTTAATTATGATTTTGTAACTTGGATACGAAGGTAAATTGCTTTGAAACTTGTTGAGAAAAATAAAATTGTATTAATTAATCAATGAACTAAATAAAGTGAAATAGGATTCTTTAATAGAAATTGAATTTGATTTTGTAAATGGGTTAACTAAAACTATTTGATTTAAAGGGGATTTAGTTAATGAAATTGATTTAACCGAATTTATAATTATATTTAATGAAGTAATGAATGTAAACATAAATGTGAATGAATCGAATTTTGTTTAAATGATTTTGAATTAAATTAAGAATCAAATTAAATCCATTGAATATGAAATAAATTTAATAAGTGAAATTGGAATCTTATTAAACTGAAATTGAATACTTGAATTGATTTGCTAAATAAATGTTGAACTAAATTTATTTGGAAATATGATTTAACTATTGAAACGAATTGAATTGTGAAATAATCAAATTTGAAAGTAAATTTGAAGTTGACTTTTGATTTGATTTGGTTTGAACTTTAAATATTAAATGACCATCGGTGTAATAATACGTAGTTATTAAAGAGACCTGGATCGGATATGGACATACTCTCTATCGATACCGAAAACCACTTTAATAACTAATATACGCGGAGTGTTGATCCAGAACGAAGTGGATGGTTTTGGTGAACGCGTTGATTGAAGAAAGAGAACGATTTTGGATGACCCTTGATATGACTAAAATAGGAGCCCTGCCGGACTATTGAGGCTCGCCACCTCTAGCGGACACACTTCTTCGTTACCATATCTATTACTTTTGTGATTCGATTTGGGTGCACCCCTCGATTATGGGAGTGTTGTTTCGCGGTGTTGGGGTGGTAGCTGCTATGCCCAACATCAGTTCGGATGACGCAACTACTAGTATCCTAGTTGGTATCGCCTCATGTACCTTGTCATACTGATTATTCTATTCGCGACCACTACGATTTTGATTTGTGTTATACCTATGGGGCACCCTCTGATAACCACTAGTTTACGGTGGGGCTTACGGTGCTGTATAGACTATGACATTTATAAACTGTGTTAAGGGTGGAATGGGCCATGGCTTAACGCTAGGAATGATATTTTACTTTATGATAGACATTATTGTATATAGCGTATTCTATTATATAGTAGATAGTTTAACGGATCCTTAGGAGATGGAAATCCCGAACATCTTTTAAGTTAATGCACACACGTTAAACACTGGATAGGAGGTGTCTAAAACCCGTAAACATCTACGACGCCGTCACACTCATATTTACTTATTCGATTTAACTTACATGAGATATTTTAGTCCTGACTCGAGTGTTTTGTCTTTTGATTACGCTCGGGTCAGCCTGAGCATTTCAGATAAGGTTGAAGATCTATTCTGGAGGACGAAGACGGAGTTTGGTATTACATCATTTGTATTCTACTACTGTATTATTTTTCCGCTGCATTGTTGTATTATCTCTGATATGTATGTAACTCTGATTTATGATGTATAATAATAATCAAATTTATTTATTTAACAGCTTCATGAACTGTTATTTTATTATTATATCTTGTCCCTTCCGCTGCGAGATTTTGTGTTTGTTTCTGTTCTTTCTTTTCTTTTCTTATTTAACCCTACTAACTATCTATATTTTGGATTGTTTGAGTCGACATGTGTGTATGTTTTGTCGACTTGAACGGTCAAAAATGTGGGTCGTTGCACTTTATGAGTGGGTTTTATTATGGATTGGTTAGTGTTTGGCTGATGTGATCTTGTTTATTTTCACGATGTTTAAATGTTTTGTTTCCTTGTTTCATTTTTAAGTGATGTTTACAAAATCGTGATGTTAATTCTTTCATATTTAAACATTCATACTTATTATGTTATTACTAAAATTACGATGTTTGTGTTATGTTTGTTAGGTTAATAATAAATATCAAAATATGAATATTATTGTACCGCTGCTATTATACCATTAATAATATATATTTTCCTAAAACTTTGAACCCGTTTATTGATAATAGAAGGGGAGGAATAGTTAGGTACATTATGGAGTGCATATAATTAGGGGGAGCCCACATATATATTTATTTTAATTTGTGTAGTTGTCTTCATTGAAAAGGGAAGAATACCAGAACCTACTTATTATGTTTTGAGGATAAAAAATATATAATTATATTACTACGAATATTAACAAGATTTTCTAGGAATTATAGAGAAGTTCACGGAGAGCATATAAGTTTAGTCTATATAACATTATAGTTAATCTCTGTTACAACCTTTGAGATAAGTTTTTCTATACAAAACATTAAGTGATAAATCATGTTTGATTCTAAGAAAAGTATGTCTAATAATATTGTTATTTCAGAAATAATCATATTTCAATAGAACCAATAAGGAACGTTTTAACCCACTTCAGTCGGCTAAACTATGCAGGGCAGTTAACTGAAGTAGGGAAAAATAGGTATACTTCAATTCTGCCAAAATAAGACAATTATATTATATTTTTTGAAGAAAACACAGTCGACTAAAGTAGGCAAAAAATGAACCACTTGGTTTGGCCAAAATAAGGAAAATATATTATATATTCTAAAGAATTATGTACCAACCTAACCTTCTACGCTTGTGTAATAAATTATTTTAATTAAAATAAATTGTTTTAATTTCGGGTATGGATAATTTTAATTTTCAAATATAATTTATTGAGATTTAACGATAAATGGATTTTAAATTTAACAAAATGAAATTGAATCTTTCAGAAAATATATGGAATTTAAATAAAATATTTAAATGAATATAAAATATTTTATTATGTAAATGCTCTCACGGTTAAATAGATGAAAAGAAATATTGTTTGATATTCATAAAATCAATTAAGATAAAATGATTATTGAATTTAAATCTTGTGTTATCCAGCCCTTTGACCAGGCAATATTCAAATAAACTAGACGAATCAAACTTGGAAAGTGTCAAGGCAGAAAGCCCAAAGGGATGGCCCAAGAGTCCAGATACCAAGTACAAACAGTGCCACGGGACGAAGGTCAAGCTAACATAAGAAAGCAAGAACTCTGATCCTACATAATGTAGGATCGGCACTATTCCCACATCATGGATCGATATCGACCCACGAAACCTTGTCCATTGTTGCCCCCACTCCTATACATGTTCGTGATGATGCTAGAAGCCTATTTCAAGTATTATTTTGTCATTCCCATGCAATTCTCTATCGGTCTCCACGAGCACTCAAAGTATGTGATTCCATTATTCCATAGATCCATCATTTGGACTTAGAAATAAGCTAGTAATGGTGCAAACCACTATGGAATCATGAAGCTAACAACAAATCGAGCCAAAATAAGAAGACAAAGACCATCCATATGATGAAGTTATGGATCGTTATTGATCTAGGAGGTTGGATCGATACCGATCCATGATTATTGATGACCCATCCACCTATTTTCTTAGAGAATTGGTTTACGGCGTGAAAAATGATACGGAGATCATTGAGGTGAGATTTTAGGCTTCCTACGTCTATATATAGAGGGAAAAGGCTCTTTTTTTAGATCTTTTGGCTCTTGCTTTCCTTTATTCTGATTTCTTATAATCACTGTCGGATTTATACCGATCTGTAAGAACAACTGCCTATAATCTAGTGATCTAATTAATAAAATCACTAAGTGGATGTAAGCTAAGATTATTCAAACCACTATAAATTGCTATGTGTTCTTTTCTACTCGTTTTCTTTTAAATTTCTTCACTTTTTATTCTCTACTTAATCTTCTGGGTGTTTGTGCCATTTTTTGGTTCAAACATTTAGTGCTTTCACTGAAAATATCATATTCTCAGGCTACTTGGATCCATCGTCTACTATTGGATTTCATAGATCCAATTTTCCAACCTTACAGTTTTACTATTCAGATTTTCAATAATCTAAGAGAAGTTATTCGCCATGGCCTCATCAAGAAGAGAATGTCCTACAACATCCAGGGCTACTGATGATGCAGAGAACTATGACATTCACCATGTAGATGGAGCTGCCCAGACAGAATAACTGGAGATCCAGAATCTGGTTGACGTTGTGACCAAAGTGGAAATGGATTGTATGATGAAACAAATGGAGGACAGATTCCAAGAGAGTCATAACCAGATGAATCGGCAGATGCGGTAGAACATGATGCCGTTGAATGAACTAACGTGGAACAGCCGAAGGAGGAGCAGGAGGGATTCAAGTTCAGAATTTGAAAGTTCCTCATTATCTGACCAAAGAGGTTGGGATAGAAGAAAAAGAGGACTCAAAACACTACCGGGACATCATATTAAGGAAGAAGGCAAACCTATGACTCGGGTTTGTGGATTGATACCAATCTAACTAGACAGATCAGTACTGATCCAACTAGACAGATCAGTACCGATCCAACCGATGGTGGGCCCAAAGCTTGCCTTTTGGATGGCGGCGTGGATCTGACTGTCGATCATGATGTAGGTGATTGGAATGCTGAATATTGAGCTGCTTTTACTGATACAACGCACGGGAATCAAATAATGGGGCTTGTTGGACAAACAGATCTCCTGAAGTCTAGAGAACCCAAGTATCGAGAGAATGCTCGAGTGTGTTCGCAAGCCGAACACTCAGAACATATTTCAATCACCACGGTTCAACCGAACCTGTAGACCTGGAGTATTTGGAAGATATAGTCAAGAGGCTTGTAAGTGAAAATCGATTTAGAGGTAATGATGAATGAGGTATTTCTCCTACTCGTAATCCATTTACTGATGACATTCCACGCGTGAAGTATCCACTGAGGTTTGTAATGCCAATAATGTCGTCGTACGGTGAAAAGACAGATCCAAGGCAACACTTGATGAAGTAAAAATGGCATATGGATTCAGCTAGAGCGCCTGATGTCATGAGATGTTGTTGTTTTCCTATTTTCCTAGAAGGGGTAGTAATGATGTGGTTCATTTAGCTCCAACCCACATCTGTATCGTCTTTCGCTAAGTTGTCACAAAAATTTATAGAGCGGTTCTATTTACGCACTGCATGTCCGAAAGATGTGATGTCATTATAAAACCTCTTCCGAAGAGCGGGTGAGTCATTAAAATATTTCCTGAATCAGTTCCATACAGCTGTGGCGGAAATAGAGAATCACAATGATGGCATAGTGTTAATGGCACTGATTAGGGGGATTCGTCCTGAGATAGATTTCGGGAATGGTTGAAAAGGAAACCATCTTCAATGATGGATGCTTTCTATAGAATTGCTAATCAGTACTTACACTTGGAAGAATCACGCAATCATGCCTAGAGGAACGGTGCTAGAAAATCAAATGATGTAATACAAAGCAATGTTGCTGTAAAGCAATCTTGAAGAAGTTCTAGAAACGTGTATGTGAATATTGGCAACAATAATGATGGCCAAAAAAAGAACGATAGTGGGACAAGAAAGTGAAAGCTTGATAATAGGAATCACCCTGGGATTTCAAAGTATGATAATTATACTGAGCTGAATAACTCAATCAATAATATTTATTTAGCTTAAAGTACCGAGCAATATAGAAAGCTAACCTAGAGAGAGTCGACTGATTAGGAGAGGAGATCTGGTAAGTTCTACTGGTTTCACGAGACCCACAGTCATAATACCAATGAATGCAGGCACTTGCACAGTATGATTGAGGAGCTAATTCAAAAAAAGAAGTTACAACAATTTGTGAATGCCCCGTAGGATGGTGGACACGGAAATTCCAACCCTTATGGGTCGACTTCCTAACGGGGGCAAGCCGGGTCTAGTGGTGAGGAGCCTAGGCCGCTTGAAAAACAGTTGGTAATTAACATAATCATCGGTGGACCCCATCTAGTCGATAAGAGTTTAAACGAGATGGACATGTATGCTGGTGCTCTGAAGCATACCGAGAATGAGAGCTATTTGGCAATTGAGCATGAAGCTCCGGCAAAATAGTTTAGAACCATAACAAATGACATTGTTTTTCGAAACAGAGATGCTGATAGGAAGGATGCCCCGATGATTGACCCGTTGGTTATAACAGCCATGATTGGCCATGCTATTGTACAAAAGGTGCTAGTTGACACTGAGAGTTCAGTCAACTTTCTATTCAAAAAAGCCTATGACCAGATGCTTCTTGAGGGTAAGGACTTGAAACCATGTAAATCTCGAATTTAGATATTTAATGGGACAGCTACGAAGCCTATTAGATATATGGAATTACCGATGGTACTTGGAGAGCGTGACCACAGGCGAGTGCAAATCGTGCCTTTTGCGGTGTTTCATATCTATTCTCCCTATAATGCATTTTTGGTTCGACCGGTCCTAGCTAAATTCAGAGCGACTATAGCTCCCTGGTGTTTGACGCTTAAATTTAATATCGAGAACAGTGTGAGAGTAGTGTACGAAGATCAATGGCTTGGCCATGAATGTTATATCACCGAGCTAAGGGAGGCGAGGCGAAGAAAGAAAGGAAAAGGTGTAGATAGGACTCTCTGCATCAAGGATTTGGATGTAGAGCAACCAATGTCTGAGCCCTGGCTTGGGCAACATAGTTGATTCCATAAAGATATGGATCCACGAAAAGAGCCACTGGATGAAAGTGCAGCTCCCGCCGAGTTAACGATCAATGTTCTAGTCAACCAGGATGATCCAACACGGGTCTTGAAGGTCGGTTCATAACTCGGTGTTAGAATAATGAAGAGTTGGTTCCGGGCGAACCGCGATGTATTTTTGTAGACGCACTCTGATATGTGTGGAATCTCGTCAGAGATACTAAGCCATGCATTAAATATAATCCCAATGCGTTCTTATGGAAAAAAGCGCTGCATCCTAGGTCCAGAGAGGTCCACTGCACTCAAAGAAGAAGTGGAGAAGCTAAAAGATAATGGCTTTATCCACAATGCCTTATACCCGGAATGGGTATCTAATCTAGTCTTGGTGAAGAAGGCTAATGGAAAATGAAGGACGTGAGGTTACTATTCTGACTAATAAAGCGTGCCCGAAGGACAGCTTCCTGCTTCCAAGGATTGATCAGTTGGTGGACTCAATAACCGGACACGAATTGCTTTAATTCATGGACGCATACTCTAGATATAACCAGATTCTAATGCACATCCCAGATCAGGAAAATACCGGTTTTACTACTGACTTGGGAATGTATTGCTCTCTGGTCATGTCGTTTGGGTTGAAGAATGTTGGAGCAACCTATAAGATATTGGTAAACAGGATGTTCAAAGATCAGATTGAATGCTCGATGGAAGTTTATATGGACGACATGCTCATGGAGTCATGACGTTCGGGAAACCACGTTAACGATTTGGCAGAGATGTTTGATGTTCTACGTAAATACGGGATGAAGCTAAACCCTTTGAAATGCTCTTTTGGAGTTGTGTCAGGGAAATTTTTGGGCTTCATTGTGAACTCCCGTGGGATTGAAGCCAATCCAAAAAAGATAAAGGCGTTAAGGGACATGGAGGCCCCGAAGATAGTTAAGGAGGTCCAAAACTTGAATGGAAAGGTCGCCGCCCTGATTCAATTCATCTCCAAAGCCACTGACAAATGTATCCCATTCTTTGACATAATTAAGAAGGAAAAATGTCCAAAGGGAAAAAGAAACTTCGCTGGGACGTAGGAGTGTGTAGACACATTCCAGGCTCTGGTGGATCAGTTGGAGAGACCTCCCATCCTCTCGAAGCCAGTGGATGATGAGGAATTGTTTATATATCTGGCAGTGTCAGTGCAGGCTTTGAGCGCTGCACTTGTACATGAGGAAGCCCGCATCCAACGATTAATAGGAGTAGAAAGAAATTACCCAAAGCTGGAAATGCTTGCATACTGCCTATTAATTGCTTCAAGGAAACTCCATCCCTACTTTCAATCTCACTTGATCATAGTCCTTACCGATTAGCCTTTGCGACAAGTCTTGCAACAACCTGAGACTTCTAGAAGGCTATTGAAATGGAACATTGAATTGACCCAATATAATATAGCCTATCACCCTCACAGACCTATCCAGGGTCAAGCTTTGGCAGATTTTATAGTCGAGTTCACTACACATGACGATATTCTAGAGAGCAACGGTGAGAAAAACGCTAGGTGGAAGATGTACACGAATGACGCATCAAACAAATGCTATTTCGGTGCTGGCGTTGTACTTGTCACTCTAGGGGAATGTGCAATCTGTTATGCCCCGAGACTCGACTTTTCCGTAATAAAAAATGAAAGGGAGTGCGAAGCATTGATTACGGGACTAAAGATTGCCAAGGAACCGGAGATAAAAACTTTACATATTTTATGTGATTCCTAGCTAGTTGAGTGTCAAGTGCGGAAAGAGTTTCAGGCAAAAGTAGCATGGCTAGCTCCTTATCTAAACCTACTCCTTGAGCTGCTTAGTGACATTGAATATTATATGATAATGCATATTCCCAGAGACGGAAATCCAAAGGCCGACTCACTGGCTAAGATGGCCAATTCCAGAGATTCGCAACTCATGGACTTGATTTCAGTGGAAATGTTGTCAGCTCCAAACATCGACTAGATGGATGTCGATTGGATCTTGGGGGCTAAACCTGAAAGGGAGTCATGGATGACTTCGATAAAAGGATAATTGTAGAGAGGAATCTTACCCAACAGGAGGAATGAGCGATGACTCCTTTGCCAAGCTTTGAGATATATCATACAAAAAGGAGTACTTTACAGAAAGCATTTCTTTGTCCCAATGCTTCGGTGTGTCGCTCACGATAAGGCCAAACAAATCCCGAGGGAAGTGCATGCAGGGGCTTATGGCAACCACACTAGAGGCAAACCCTAGCGAAGAAGATCCTCCGCTATGGGTACTTCTGGCCAAACTGCCAACCGAGACACAGCTGATTACACCAGAAAAGTGTGACAAGTGCTAGAGGTTTGCTAAGATTCTAGGAGCTCTGTCGATGCATATTACTTAAATGGTCATTCCTTGGCCTTTTGCAGTTTGGGGATTTGATATTATCGGCATGTTGCTGATATCTAAAGGTGGCGCAAAATACACCATCATCGTAGTTATTACTTCAACAAATGGACCGAGGCCAAGCCATTAGCCGCAATTACCATAATGAAAGTGATCAACTTTGTAGTCTGGAATATTATTTTTTTCTTTTGGAGTTCCATAGGCGATCATTAACGGTAATGGGACCCAATTCGATAACACCGAATTTAAGGATTTTTGCCACCGACGTCGCATTGGGAAAACATTTGCTGCGGTGGCACATCCCATACGAATGGACAAGTTGAAACTGTAAATAAGATAATCAAGTTCATTCTTAAGAAGCGATTGGAAAAGTCTAAGGTCAAGTGAGTCGATGAACTTCCATTAGTACTTTGGGCTTATCGAACGATCCATATGTTAGCGACTGGCCATTCTACATTCGCCCTAGCCTACATATCGGAGGCTATGATTCTGATTTACTAGAATTACCATATCATCGGGTAATTCATTACAATCCACAGATGAATGAGCAACTCCTGCTAGAGTCTCTTGATATGTTCGATGAGAAGTGAGACGAAGATGACTAGAGAGTAGCTGCATACCGAAACCGAGTCGTCCAATTTTACAATGCCAAGGTTAGGAATCGGAACTTTGAGATTGGTGACCTAGTTCTGAAATGAAACTTCCCAAGCCCTGGGAACTTGGGCCCAAACTGGGAAGGTCCGTATGTGAAAGAACAAAAGCTTGGAGATAGCACTTTCAGGCTTGCAACGGTTGATGGGATCTCACTCCCAAGGGCATGGAATAGCGAGTATTTACGGCGCTATTTCACTTATAAATAAATTTTTACATTTTTGAATAAAGCCATGTAATAAGAAAGAATCTGTCATTTCCCATTTTTAATAAATGGCTTTCCGGATCTGTCTTTACATTTCTTAAGAGTTGTAAAATGTGACCGACTCGAATAAATCTACATGTGCACGATATAGGTGTGCAGGTACCCGAAGATATGTGTCAACAAACTTCCATGGTCCACGATCGGACCCTTGAAGTTCAATCACCCTCGGTGTCCAAAGATCGACACCAACTAACTCTTGCTCTTAACATGGGGGCAAGAGTATAAACTCGAAATGGACGTGATATGACCGTCCGTATGCTAACTCTTGCCTTTGATATGGGATCAACTCTTGTCTTTGATATGGGATTAGAGGTATAAATCGAAAGGAACATGATATAACCGCTCATCCATTAACTCTTGTCCTTGGATCTAGGGCAAGAGTATAAACCTAAGAAGGGATGTGATTCGACCATTCATCACTCAACTCTCGTCTTTGGGTTGAGGATAGAAATATAAACCTAAGTAGACGTGATTTGACCATCCATCCGCTAACTATTGCCTTTGCAATGGGGGCATGAGTATAAACCTCAAAAGGATGTGATTTGACCATCCATTAGCTAACACTTGCCCTTAATGTAAGGGCAAGAGTATAATTCAAAATGGATGTGATACGACCATCCAATCACTAATACTTTGCCCGGAGTAGGCAAGACGAAGGATCCATTCCCGATGCAAGGTGGGATCTTATCTATAAACTTTGATCTACACCCAGAGTTAGGCGTGATTGGAAATAAATGTCCTAGATGAGGATGTGCAAACTACGATCTTAATTCGTTAACTCAAGCTGGCGCCCAGAGCTTGGCGCGATCGAATGTCATTATCCTAAAAAGGGTACTTGAATTGTTATACTGAATGGTCTACCCCAATCGATGCCTAGAGCTTGACACTTCGATGATTACCTTGCAATTACTAGAACGATAAAAGGCCAACAAATCATGGAACAGACTAATGACTTAGTCCGATAATGACCATGAAAAGAGATGGATCACGGGTAAATATAATTGAAAGCACATTTCTTAAGTACTTCACCACATATACATAAAAAAATTGGCAAAACTAAAGTCTTTATTATTCACAATCAAAATAAGACTTGGAAGAAAAAGTATAAGTTTTTATTTACATCTAACTGGAAAGCAAAAGCGAAGGCCAAATCCACACAACACCGGTCGGAACAACAAAAGCAAAAGGCTAAAAAGTGCCTAACTGTACAACCAAAATAAAACAAAATGACAATCACTATCTATGCTTCTGCTTCTTGAATTTTTTCTTCGCCTCTCCAAAAGGAGGTGTAACTTGATTAGGCTTCCTCCTGCCTCTTTCTGAACCCCTAGACGGAGTGCTTTGGGATGATCCAGCAGGCACGCTCTGGGTGCTCCCTGGCGTAGGAAGAGTGGCAGGGGCAAAGATAGTCTGACCGGGCAGAGCTGTGGACAGAGGAGGAGGAAAGGTCTGTATCTTCTCCAGCTTGACCTCTTTGGCTAGGACAAGCTCCAGTTCAAGTGTACTTATGGTGGGACCCCGCTAAGGCTTGGAGGACCCGGTGATAACAACATCATCGTCGGTTTGAGCCTCCTAAAGCTCACCAATCCCTTCATCATGTAGAGCATCTATCATTCGCTCAACAAGCCCAGGTGTCTTGCCAGTCAGGATACTCGGCACCTTCATTGAAGTGGTCACGGTCACCGATTCCATTATAGATGCTTGTTTTCCCAATTGGAAACCTTTATCAGGAAGCGGGACAACCTGGAGCTGACCTAAAATTTGAGGGATATAAAATGAGAGATTAGCGATGTCAATCGATGACATATGGATTCTCTAAAATACAGGTGGGGTCAATAAGATACCTCCTTCAGTTTAGGATCCATTATGGGCCGGAGTGCTGCCGAAATTTCCTTTCTAGATGGGAGAAAGGATGGTAGACTTTAGAATTTAGGGTTAATCTTGATTGTACCCTGTGACCGAAAATGGATCATGAACAGTTTTAGGTCCGGAGGTGTCTCCAGTAGTTGCATCTTAGGGTGAAGATCCGAAGCTTTTATCTAAGTCTCTCTACACTATATCGGTTAGCCCCGGATGGAGAATAAGTTGACCCATTTTTTGAACTTTGGGCTCATCTCCTATTAAAGTCTCCTTCTCGAGCTGGGCCAGATCCACCTCATCACCTTTTAGGAATTCCTTTTCTTCCTCGATGATCTATTCCTAAGCAAGGGTGAGAACTCTAGGGTGATCACGGTCTAACCTTTCTAAGTTGAGGAATTTGAGTATAATTGCATTATACTTGTTGAGCATTGGTTCGAACTTCTCCATTATCCACTTTTCTATGACTTCAACCTCCTTCTTGACAAGTGCATCCATGTCTTTAGCACATTCAACCGCCTTGTCTCTTTCATCGCGAGCAACAAGCAGCTCTTCATAATAGGCCTGAGCTTGTTGAAGAGCATCATTCTTCTCTTTTGTCTCACTCTTAAGGTTTGGCTGATAGCTCAATCATTTTCATGTATGAGGCATCTCTTTCTAGCTCTAAGGTGTGATTCCGATGATGTGCAATCTTAATCTCATCACGATGCTTGTTTCTCTCATCTTCAAGTGCCTTGATGGCGTCCTCGGCTTTCTTCTCAGCTTTGGATTATGATATCCTTAAGATTTCAACCTCAACCTCGAGATGGGCAATGATTCTTTTGCCCTGCGCTACCGTAAGATTCAAATTATCAATCTTGAATTGCCTTTCTCTTGAGACCTTAAATATTTTCTCAGCTACAGGTGCCCATTCGCTGTATTGATTATAAGTGCCAGTTACATAAGCAACAGTTGTATCTTTAATCTCAGGGGAAATTTCTTTAGGTCAGGCACAAACATAAGTCTGTCAAAGCAAACATTCAAAATTTGTTCCCTCAGTTTGGCCATTCGAGCATTGGCGGCAAGTTGTTGCTCCATAGTGACGACCGGTATTTCAATTGTTTGTTTGCCGGCTATATGATGGGAAGTCTTGGAACTACTTTTATAGTGCCTATGGTAAGAGGATCGATTGGAGTGAGAGGGTGCCAAACGTTGCACAAGAATGGAAGTTAGAGGGAGTGCACGAGAAACATCGCCTGGTGGCAAGTCATCATGGCGGTCAGAATGCCTACCTGAGCCTCTCGGTGAAGGTGACCTAGACCTAGAACAACTTTTGAAAGTGGAGTCATGCGATGGATAATCCCTATCGTAACTGCCTTTGTCATTGCTGCCTCTATCTCGGCTAGATCAATTACCAGACTTTGAATGTCGAACACTACCTCGATGGTATGTGCTCGGACAGTGCCTATGTGGTTGAGATACGTTTTCCTCCTTGAATTGATATATATACTCCTTCCTCTCCATAGACCTGTAAAAGAAACGGGAACAAGTTAGATTCGATGAGTAAGAACATGAGTCAAGTGCAATGTAGTGCTATGAAGTGCATATGTGCATGAGTGCCCTAGTGTATCCCTAACAAACTATATTCTAGAGCTTTGCTCATAGGAGTGATCTCCCTCATACGGATGGGAGGAATGTCATCGTTAAAGCGGATGAGGGAGTCAAGACCCTCGAGACTCATGTCACCGATGCTAAAGAAGCCGAACTCGGTAGGAATCAACCCCAACTTAGAGAATGAATTTGTGGAAGAAGAGAAGGAGTTTTCTCCGCAATTGTAATTGGTTGTAATGACCAGTATTTTACGTATCCGAGGATCGTAAAATACTATTATTTTATTTGTATGAAGTTGTATGATTCTGAGAATTTGGATTATGACTCTCAGGGGCATTTTACACACTAATAATTTTTCCTGAATTTCCATGTGATAATTTTGACCCTGAAAACCTTGTTCGGGCTATAACTTTTGATAGGTGTTAAATTAAGGTCTCAAACTAGTTCCATTGCTTCATAATGATGGTTTCCCATTCCATGGAGTTATCATATTATGAAAAATGGACTTACGGTGTTATGTTTATTTTAAGTTTTCATAACTGCTGGTCAGAATTAGTGTGTAATTAATGAAGCCCGTTAATTAGCCCATTAGTCTAATTAGAGAATACCTATAAATAGGGGCTATAAGAGTTAAATGAAAACTTTTCTCTCTCATTCCAAATTAGGTCTAAATCATAATTAGCCCTAAATCCATCCTAATTCATCCAAATCTCTCCTTAGATCAAACTTGATTGTTGATTGGTGATTAGAACATTGATTAGAAGATAGAGATCATTGATTTTCTTGATTTAGAGTGCTTTTCTCCGCTGATCAAATTGGATCTTCACTTTCTATATTAGATCTACACAAGAATTGGTTGAATTTGGTTATTGGTGAGTAGTTTATGCCTTCTCACTATACTATGCATGTTTATATGGAAGAATTATTGGATTTAACATGTTCTAACTTGATTTTTGGCCATAAAACCTTTTCTAAATCTAATGGCATGTTAAACTATGCATGTGACCTAGGTTGATCGGTTGTATCCCATCTTTTGGCAAGGCCATGACACCAAGAAATTAACTGGAAATCAAAGACAGTTCATCTTGGAAAACAGTTATACACAGGTTCGCTATGGATACCGGTAGATTTTGCCCGAGTCTGGATCAAGCTACAGTTGATATGACACGACAAGCAAAGTCATGGAAGCCAACGTTCCAAATTTTAAGTCAATCCGAGTTCATATGCTCAAGATATGATCGATGTAAGCCAAGAAAATAAACTCGTTTGTATCCATCGGTCAATCCTATTCGCATCGGTTTCGTTCGAATCCATCAACAATGGCTTCCCTCGTATCCATCGGAATTGACCCACTTTGTATCCATTCACAACCACCCATTTCGTATCCATCAGCAGTTGCACGGTAGTCCATTTCGTATCGATCCAGTTTCAAGCATGCTTCGTATCGATCGGCCACAGATCGATACGAAATCAACACCTCCCATCGATACGAAACCAAATACTCGACGATCGATACGAAGTGAAACACGAGGCATTAATACAAAGTGAAGCACAGGATATCGATACGAAGTGGAGTGCAACAGAAGCGATATGAAGTGGAATGCAGAAGATCGATACGAAGAAAGCACATTCAAGTGGAAGACTCGGTCACTCGGCATGAAAAGTGGATCGATCCTAAAGGTTAGCGCCACGTCAACTAACATTACGTGCAGAACCATCGATACGAAGGCAGCAGTGTTTTGCAAATCCTAACTTGCATCGATCATAACTCAAAATCTACAAGTCCAAATGCCACCAAATTTTCACTGGAGCTTGCATACATCCTCTGGAATGTCCATGATCGATCCCGACTCGATTGGACTAAACCTTGATCGATACGAATTGAGTTCGTATCAATCACGGATCGACTCCAAACGATCAGGGATCGATCGCGTGGGCCCGCCAACATGAGAGAAATGGTCTTCCGAGATCTGAGCGGGATATTTGCAGCCTACGCCTATAAATAGCAGCCCAAGACCTACTGAAAAAGGACTTTTGGTTCCTCTACGTCCAGACTCTGCCAAAATCACCATTGTACTCAAATTTTACTGTTGTAACCAGTAAGCAAAAATCAATAAAGTCAATCATTTCATAGTGGACATAGGCCATCCGCCGAACCACTCTAAATCCGTGTGTTTCTATGCGTTTTTCTTGCTTATTATTGGTGTGTTTGTTAGATTTTCCTCTTTGTCCTTTTATATTCTTCATTTTATCTCTTCAAACACATCCGAAGAGTGTTGTACACAATTTTGGTACAAACACTTTGGTGCTTTCACTGAGAAAACCCAGTTTTTCTCCTGCTCATTGGATCTACTGCCGATATCAGATTGCAAGAATCCAAGGAGAAGATCCAGATTTCAAGTCTAAAATTCTTCCATCCTATTCAGATTTGCATCAAGTCTAGGAAAGAGCTTCGCTATCCATCATGGTTAACACTAGGACTACTTCAACAGCTGCAGATGCAGAAGGACAGGACAGATAGAACCCCGTACAACTACCTCCTTCCGATCAAAATGCTGTCGGACTGTCAGATCCCCAAGGCCCTATCACCAGGGAAGAGTTTCAACTACTAATGCAAGAGCTTACTCAAAGCCACCATCAGCTTACTCAGCAACTGCGTGCCAATGCAGAACTGACCAATCAACCGAATCATCAAAGGAGAAGGAGATCCACGAGGGATCAGGCTTTTTATTCATCCACTGAGAGTTTAGCCTCTTCTGACTACCATCATAGATCCACGCGCCCACGGCTGGATGGAAGCTCTATACAAGCTACTGGGCATCAACATGCACTGAATCTTGGGCAACCAAGAGTTGGCCCGTCAACCAGCCATCAAACTGGACCCTCCTCCCGAGGAGTTATTGTTCCTTATCATGTTACAGACAACCGCACTGCCACCACTGCTACTGAATTGGGAGTTGATGCCCGAAACCGGACAGATCCGATCCATCGACAACATGAATATACTCCAGAACCTTATGTTCAAGAGAACTTAGAACCAAGGAGGCGAGATATGAACCGTCGACCATGATCGCCCCATCCGCGCATCGTGGAACCCGACCACACCTTAGCTCAGCACGCCCAAAACGTCCAGATGTCGGATATCCCGACTATGATTCGTCAGATGATCCGAAAAGCCAAGGCCTCACCAATGACGACTGGGGAATCTCCCGGAGTCATACTCCTTTTACTAATGATATATATGCTGAACCGCCTCGGCGATTCAGAATGCCAACTTTGCATGTCTATGAAGGGAGCTCTGATCCCAATCAGCATATCTTGAAGTACAAATGGTTGATGAATGCTGCACGAGCCGATGATGCAGTTAAGTGCTGAAGTTTCTCGATTTCTCTAAGGGGCATAGCAACTATGTGGTTTACTCGTTTACCACCTCGATTTATCTTGTGTTTTGATCAGTTGGCAACAAAGTTTGTTGAGTAATTTCGCATGCATGTTACAAGGCAGAAAGATGTTAATACTTTTTCCAGTGTCACTTAAACTCCTGGAGAGACACTCAGACGTTATTTGGAGAGATTTCATGCTGCATGCACTGAGATTAGTAATCCCAATGATAACTCAATTCTGATGGAACTAACTAAGGGTATCGATCCTGATCCCGAGTTTGGCAATTGGTTGACCGGAAAACCTCCTGCGTCATTGGACCGTTTCTATTCCAAGGCCGCCCAATTCTTGAGAAGGGAGGATGCGAAACAGTCTAGAAAAAAGGATGACGCAGGGCCTAGTATGGAAGGAATTCAAAGCAACGTGGATGTTAAACAAACCGGGGAGAGTTCCGGAAAAGTGCAATTGAACATATAGAATAAACAAAGTCAACAAAATGGCAATAGAAATCAAAACAGGAAACGGGATCAGAATCGTGGGCCACGACGTAGGGCTCCTATGTTTGACAATTATACTCCTTTGAATACATCGCTGGAAAATGTGTACTTACAGACTTGTAATACCATTCAATATAAGAAACCTGCTCCGAAACAATCATCAGAGAAACAGATTCAAACGGGGAAGTTTTGTAGATTTCATGATAGCTATGGCCATAACACGAACGAGTGCCGTCATTTGCATGATATCATTGAGAAGTTGATACGTGAAAGAAAATTGGAGCATTTTATGCGGGCACCGCAGTCAGGAGATGCGGGCCCATCGAATCAGAACCATATGCCAAATCAGGCGAGACAGGAGGAACCTGCTCGTACCAGTAGGAGGTTGGTGATAAATACTGTTAGTGGTGGTCCTCATCCAGCAGACCGAAGCTGGAAGGAAATGGAGTCGTATGCCAGTTCTATTAGGCATGCGAGCTTCGAATGTTGTAGTAGTTTGGAAGATGGGGCTCCGGCCAAGCAATAGAAGACAATGCCAGATGACATCGTATTTCGAGACAAGGATGCCGACAGAGTCGAAGCCCCAACTATTGATCCACTTGTCATTTCAGCTCAGGTAGGTCATGCTTGGATGAAGAGGATCTTAGTAGACAGTGGAAGTTCTATGAACATACTATTCATGCGAGCCTATGACCAGATGAAAATGGAAACAAAAGACTTGAAGCCTTGCTAGTCTCGTATACATAGCTTCAATAGGAGTGCAACTATACCCACTGGAGTGGTGGAACTACCGGTAAAGTTAGGAATTGGAGAATACCGGAGAGTCCAGATATTACAGTTTGTTGTATTGGACATAGACTCGCCATACAATGCTTTTTTGGACCGACCGACCCTAGCTGAGTTCAGGGCTGCCATTACCCCTTGGTGTCTGACTTTAAAATTCATTACCGACAATGGAGTTGGAGTCGTTAAGGGAGACCAGGCTACTGGAAGAGCCTGTTATATTGCTGAGCTGCGAGAGGAGCAGCGAAATGAAAAAGGAAAGGGCGTAGAGGAATCTCTCTGCATCCACTTTCTTGAAAATTGACAGCTAACGCCAGGGCCTAGGCCCGGGCACCCCAACCAATTCCCAAGGGATCTTGACCCGAGAGATACCGAATGTAAAGACAAAAGTAGAGACAGTCAAGCTTCCCCAGCCGAGCTGACGATCGATGTTCTGATCGACGATAATGACGATTCTAGAATGATAAAGAATGGATCTCAGCTAAGCCAACAAATGCAAGAGGAATTGGTTTAATTTATCCGGGCAAACCTCGACGTGTTTGCCTGGACACATTTTGACATGTGTGGAATCTCCTTGGACTTCGCAAGCCACACATTGAATATTGAACGCAGCATGTCCTGGTAAAGCAAAAAAGACATGGTATGGACCCAGAGGGATCTGCCGCCCTTAAAGAAGAGGTAGAAAAGCTCAAATTGAACGGGTTTATCCGAGATGCATTATACCCGGAATAGGTGTCAAATCCTATACTTGTCTGAAAGCCTAACGGGAAATGGAGATCGTGCATTGATTACTCAAACTTGAATAAGGCTTGCCCTAAAGACTATTTTCCACTCCCCTGAATCGATTAGCTCGTAGACTCAACAAATGGACATGAGCTCTTATCCTTCATGGATGCGTACTCTGGCTACAATCAAATACCCATGCACTTGCCTGACCAGGAGCATACCACCTTTGTAACCAATCTGGGACTTTACTGCTATAAAGTCATGCCATTCGGACTCAAAAATGCCGGAGCAACTTACCAACGGTTAGTTAATCGAATGTTCGCTAACCAGATCGGAAAAACCATGGATGTATATATGGACGACATGCTCGTGAAGTCGCGATTATCCACAGATCATATCAGAGACCTGGAATCGATGTTCAACATCTTCCGAGAATATAGAATGAAACTTAACCCCTTGAAATGTCAATTTGGGGTCGCATCCATAAAATTCCTTGGGTTTATCGTTAATGCTCGAAGGATCGAAGCTAATCCCAAAAAGATCTAGGAAATCAGAAATCTTGAGACGCCAAGAACTATAAAGCAAGTCTAGAGCCTCAACGGGAAAGTAGCAGCACTGAGGATGTTCATTTCAAAATTTACGGACAAATGCATTCCCTTCTTCGACCTGATTAGAAAAGGGAAATGAAACTTTGAATGGACTAGGGAATCTGAGGATGCATTCTGAGCACTAATTCAACACCTCTCCACACCACCTATTATGTCGAAGCCCATTGATCATGAGAGATTATACATCTACTTGGCGGTGTCAGAAAACGCAATCAGTGCTGCCCTAATTCGGGAGGAAGACCGGATACAGCGGTCGGTCTATTACATTAGTAAACGACTAATGGGAGCAGAGAGAAATTATCCGAAGCTGAAGAAGTTGGCTTATTGTCTTATCATTGCCTTAAGGAAGCTCCGTCCATATTTTCAAGTTCATTCCATCACTGCTTACACCGACCAGCCATTACGACAGGTCCTTACGCAGCCTGAGACGTCTGGTAGGTTACTTAAGTGGAATATCGAGCTAAGTCAGTTTGACGTTACTTACACTCCAATGCGAGCTATCCAAGGACAAGTCCTAGCAGACTTCATCACTAAATCCACTATCCCGGAGGACTTGCCCGAAACCAGTGAATCTCCCAAGTATATCTAGAAGTTGCATACTAATGGTGCATCAAATGACCATTGCTCAGGCACCGGAGCTGTATTGGAAACTCCTGAAGGCTGATCTATATGATATGATTTAAAGTTCGATTTTCATGCAACCAACAATGAAGCCGAATACGAAGCCCTACTTGCTGGATTAAGACTTGCGAGGGATTTAAGAATTATTGCTCTAGAGATTTATTGTGATTCGAAGTTGGTCATGTGTCAAGTTTGGGGGGAGTACCAGGCCAAAGACCGAAGGCTGGCTACTTACCTAGCTCGGGTCTAGGAGATATTGAATCAGTTTGATTATTATGCCATTTATTGTATACCCCAAGAGCGCAATCAGAAAGCCGACTCATATCAAAGTTAGCTAGTACAGGTGAGGCACAACAAATGGGAATCATTCTCGTGGAAACATTATCTTCCCCGAGCATCGATCAGATGGAAACGGATTGGGTATTTGAGGTCATTCCCGATAAGGAGTCATGGATGACTCCGTTTAGAAACTATCTCGAGCATAGGACCCTGCCGGAGCGCAGGAGTGAAAAGAGACAAGTTCTTCGAAAAGCTTTGCGATTCACTAGCCAAAATGGAGTCATGTACATAAGAGGGTACTCTGTTCCTTTACTCCGGTGTATCGCTCATGATGAGATCAAACGAGTATTGCATGATGTACACGAAGGAGAATGTGGCGATCACACCGGGGGGCAAGCTCTTGCCAAGAAAGTGCTCCAATATGGATACTATTGGCCGACTGTAATTTGTGATGCATCGGATTACACTAGAAAATGTGACAGATGTCAGAAGCACGCTAGAATTCCAAGAGCCCCACCTACTGAAATAACTCAGATGGTCAGTCCATGGCCGTTTGCAGTATGGGGCATTGACATTATTGGCTCTCTACCTCTAGCCAAAGGTGGTGCGAAGTACGCCATCGTCGCAGTTGATTACTTTACCAAGTGGGCGGAAGCTGAACCCCTTGCTACAATCATGACAAAGAAAGTGATCAACTTTGTAGCGCACAACATTATTTGCCGATTTGGTCTCCCACATACCATCATCACAGACTACAGAGCCCAATTCGACAGTGTTGAATTTAAGAATTTCTGTCAACGGTTCCACATCCAGAAGAAGTTCTCCGCAGTTGCACACCCTCAAGCGAATGGATAGGTTGAAGCTGTTAATAAAGTTATAAAGTCTATTCTGAAGAAATGGCTGGAAAAGGCCGGGGGCAAATGGGTCGATGAACTTCCTATGGCTTTATGGGCTTATCAGACAACCCATAAATCTGCAACCGGCCGCACTCCTTTCTCTCTTTCTTACGGCTAAGAAGCGTTATTTCAGTCGAGATGGAAGTACCTTCTCATCGTGTGACATATTATGATCCGAAAACAAATGCTATATTACTTGCCGAATCTCTGGATTTATTGGATAAGAAGCGAGAAGAGGCTGATTTGAGGGTAGCCGCATACCGATGTCGAGTCGCCCGGTTATACAATGCCAAGGTCCGACTCTGAACCTTTGAACTCAGCAATCTCATTCTCAAGAGAATTTACCCAATTCCTTCACATATGAAACCAACGTGGGAGGGCCCATATGTCATTGAACGAAAGCTCGGAGATAGCACATTCAAATTATCGACCGTTGACGGTCTCATTCTGCCGAGAGCTTGGAATAGCGAAAGTCTACATCGCTACTATACATAACATGCTCTGTTTATTTATTCAATCTATTTTTCATTTGCAATTTGTTTATGCATTTAAAAATTTGAATTTGTAATAAGGCAACTGACTTTGCCGTATTTTCTCTTTTCAGCAATAAAATGCAATATCTTCGAGCTAGAGCTATGATTTATTTGAACTGCGTCATATGACCATCACTATGCATGGAGAGTTAAGTTCCACCATACGGTGGGATTTATTCAAATAGGGAGTGACTATGATACGACTTGTCACTCACTAAGTGAAACCCGAGTTCGAGGACAAGCCATCACACTGAAGCCAAAAAGGATTGATACACGAAAATCCTCTAACTAACTCCATATTTCCAGAGTGCGAACTGGAGTATAAACTTATAAATGCGGTTTTGAAGAGGGTGGATCCGTCCACCTAACGACTTCACCCGTATTCAAACCAAGTTCGAGGAGGATGGACCCGTCCATCTAACGACCTCACTAGTTAACTTAGGGTGGATGTGAGTCGACCATCCACGATCCTGATAGATCTGTCATTCCCGGAGTGCGAACGAAATCCTAAAGCCTAAATAGATGTGATTGACCATCTGTCGGCCAAAACCAGATTCCCGGAGTGCGAGCTGGAGTATAAACATAAATACCAAATGGGTGTGATTGACCACCCATCAACTAACTCCGGATTTCCAGAATGCGAACCGAAGTATAAACATCAACTAACTCCGGGTTCCCAGAGTGTGAACTGGAGTATAAACATCGGCTAACTCTAAATCCCCAGAGCACGGATTGGAGTATAAACCCAAGCCGGGTGTAAAATGACCACCCACGAATCAACCTAAGTCCCCAGAGTGTGGACGAAGTTCTAAACATCAAACGAGCATGACTGATCGCTCATAAAATAACTCTAGTCCCCGGAGCATGGACGTATCTCTAAATCTCAATCGGGCATAATCGACCGCCGATCTACAAGTACAATCCCCAGAGCATGGATGCGATCACCAATAGGTGAGCAAATGTGATTTGACCACCTGAACTCGTCTTGTTTTAGTTCTGCTTCAGCGAAGTTAAGCTCGATGTATTAAAGGCAATCAACGATTGTTAACAAATCTTTTCAACTTATCCCCAGAACTGGGGGCGGAACTTAAATGCCAGCCACTGATTGAGACAGTGCAATATCGGAATTCGACTTAGCGCTCGATCGCGACCCGAAACCGTGACTACAGAATTTAGCAACTAAACCTGGGTCCGATTTAAAGACTAAAACTCCACAAAGTATATTGAATGGAAGTTCACGCATTGAAGCACTTTAACAAATGAACGCAAACTAAGCTAGAGACAAAATGAAATTTAATTTCAACTATTCTTTGAAAGAAAAGGATAAGTACAAAATTATACCAAAAATCCTACTAGCGGGAGCCGAACCCACATCTATACACGGCCTACAAAAAGCAAAAGTAGATTCCTATCTATCTACCAAAAATGAGCCAAAGAGGCATATCTATTCTTTCTTTTTTCTCGGCTTCTTCTTCGGCGTTGACCCGCTGGATTTGCCGCTTGGCTTCCTCTTTGAGCACTTGCCTTTTGGCGGCTGATCTCCAGTCGGGGGCATTATGTTAACTTCCTCCTCCAAACTCACATGGATAGGAACGCTTCCTGAAGGCAGAGTCGGAAGGATAGGATCAATGTTAGCAGGCGGGGGAGGCACACTTGTATCAACGACCGTTCCTCCTGGTGAGATCATCCACAAAGGAGCTGGGCCAGGACCTGCCATTCCACCTCCAAAGCTACTAGCCTGCGTAGTTGCTTCCATCTCAGCATTAATTTCGGCTATTATCTCCTCCTCACGAATTGTTTGAGCCTCGCCGGGAACGCTAGAAGTTGGGCCCGAAGAGCTAGTCATAGGTGCACTCCCACTCATGACAAATGGCAGATCAGCAAAGGGGTCACTGTGATGACCGAGAAGTTCCTCCATCATCTGTTCATCGAAAGTAAGTGTGCTCCCTTGTACCCCATCCGTAGGTGCGGTAGCCGTTGTCGTTGTCACTTCCGTTATGATAGCCTCCTGCTCGTGATGTAACTCTTGAGTTGCAGAAGGCATAGCAGATGTAGCTCCTATCATTGAATAGAGACAAAGAAAAAGTTATTAGTGATTGCTTTAAATAACGCTTTGAGCACAAGAGATGTTCAGAATACCTTCCTCAGAATGACTTGCAGGCGGAACTGGAGTTGCTTCAGTGACGTGCTCGCGAACTGGAGATAATCGTGGTTGATCGGGATTATAAGGAGGAACGGATTGAGGATCAGCCATAGATGTAGATTCAGGCTGAGTTGGCACGAGAATTTCAGAACCCACATCATGGTGCTCAATACCAGAACCCTCTCCAACTTCCGAATGCCGAGTGCCAAGTTTCTCCTTTTCATATGTGATCGTGATATCATGGAGAACTTTTCTTTCATCTTCACTCATCACCCAGTTCTTCAATTTGAATTCATCAATTGCTTCAACCTGGTGTCTTGCCTTCTCGTCATCCACCATGCGGCCCCAGGCACTGTATAAGTGTAATGGATAGTTATCGAGCCGGGTTAAGTTTCAGTGCTTCAAAACATTGGCGTTGTATGTGACAAGAAGATCTTCGATGTCGTCCTCCAACCTGGTCTCTCCCATCCTCACTTCCCTCTCAATCTTGGCCTCGACTTCCTGAATTTTAAGTGCTGTCGCATCCCTCTCATCCCGAAGCATCACAGCTTGTTCACATGCTTCTTGAGCTGCATTATTTGCATCATCTTTTTCTTTGACGATTTCGTCAAATTTTGCCTTAAGATCCTCAAGCTCCTTCAGCGCAGCATCCCTTTCGGTCGTAACAGTGGTGTTTGGATGGCCCATCTTTTCAAATAAAGCGTAATGCGTATGTCACATCCTTTCCATGGATTGATTTGTCTCATCGGTTTTCTCAGTGGCCTCTATTTCCAACTTCCTGGAAGACTCAGCCTCATCGTTAAGCACTTGTATTATGCGGTCATTCTGAGCGAGATCAGCTTCTAATTTTTCGATTACTTTTGCCCGCTCAAAGGCCACCGCTGATGCTTTATCCGCAGTCTTCATCCACTCCCTATATTGGTTGTAAACGTCGTGGATATAATCATGCATAGTGTGTTCCGCCTCAATTGGGATTCTCTTTAAATGCGGAGGGAAGATGAAGCCGTCAAAACAGATGTTTGGGAAGTCTTTTTTCAACTGGGCGATTCTGATCGCTCCTTCTCCAGTGGGCTCGGTGACCGCTTGTTCAATGATAGCGGGAGTTTCAGCCTCGGTTCTATAGCGTTGTGAATCTGACCTAGGAGCTTGAGAAGACAGTTTTTGACGTGGAAGCTCTAAGGGTTGTTTCCCGTGACCGGAGGGTAGTGTTGGAGCTCGAAGAGGTGGAGAACGTGATCGGGATCGATGTTTGTATTCTCTATCCCTCTCCCTCTCATAACGTTCCTAGCTGGAATAATCACGATTGCAGTCTCTATCAACTTCCCTCCTACGGAACTTATAGTATGAACTGGATGATTGGAGTGCAGAGCGAAGGCTTCCTAACATAGATTCTGGCCTAGTCATCGTATTTGTAAAATAGAAAGAAAAGTAGAATCAGTAATCACCAGAAGCAGATAACTTATGATTGGAAATCGTGTAGTGCCGTGAAGTGTATGTATGCATGTGTTAAACCCTCCGACCAACCGGATATGTCGGCCACAATTGTAGGAAGCAACTCGCTTAAATATAAGACACTTTGAAGCCCTTCCAATCCGATGTCGTGTTGGAGGACACATAGTCCGGAATTGGAATATCGGCGAGGCCTTCGAAAGGATTCTCTATTTGCAAGGGAGGATCCTATGACATTCTAACGCCGGAGGCTGGCAGGGACACGACTACAGATTTCCATCTCGAAAACTTATGATGCTTATGTGCTACTGCCTTGCCTTTTCTCCTTCCCTCTATACCCTGAAAACTGTCAGGAGGCTCGACTATGGGTTCGTCGTCAGTGGGCGTATTTTCTTCATCGCCCTCCTCAGCTATTACAACCCCGGGCACTTTACACTTCACCCACCTCATCGGGGCTGCCCTAAGCGGTCCCTTAAGTCTTATGCTCTGATTTTGATCGATTAGCCCAACAATTCTCAAGTTTCTATCGGTAAGCACCGAGTCAATTTCTCTTATCTTGCCCGACACTTCCTGAAGAATCTGTACTATTTCTTTAAGTTGAGCACCTTCGGGATGCGGAATTGCGGCTGTAAAGGAAAGAAGATATTTGTTTCAATGTCAGTTATGAGTATCCTGTTAGTTATTGGGAATATTGCATCACTTACGTCTGACTAAACACCGACTGGCAAACCCTGGAGGGCATCGGACATAGAACCACTCCGTTTTAAAGTAGCTAAGCCTGGTCCAGGATCCCGTCACCACTTGGCAATTCCTAACTGCCACTAGAAACGTGAATGAAGGATTGTCTCCCCGACTCTTGACATTAAACAAGTATCTGACTTCTTCCGGAGTCGGGGGCCGAAAGAGATGTTCCATGAAAACAATGAATAGGCTGTTCAGCAGTGCATATCCATTTGGATGTAATTGCGACGGAGCAATTCTAAAGAAAGTTAACACTTCTCGAATATACTGGTTGAATGGAGAAAGTGTTCCCGCTGTGCACGAATGTCGATTAAAGGCTGTGAATCCTTCTGGGGGAGCGTGTGGCCTGTCATTTGGCCCGGGTAGTAGAACGTCGTCTAATGATAAACCATGTCTTAAGCATATTCGCCCCTGCATATCTTTGGAGACATTGGATGGCACAAAATCTTGTGGATTCGCAATAAAAGTTGCTCCTGGCAGCTCGTCCGGAGCTGGACTTGTAACTTCAGCCGCAATGGTCGGGATCTCTATTATCGGGGAAGATGAACTTTGAGGCTCCTGCTGCTGTGAACTTGTAGATTCCATAACTAATCAACTCATGAAAAACCATCATTAGATGATAATAAGCCCATGTGTTCCCCAGTGTGAAGTGCATGAATGTGTTGTGCAGTGCAGTGCTACATAATACTTAAAAGATTCTACAAAATTTGAGAAATGTTCAAATGACAAGACTTCGAAATTCAAATGGAGTGACCGTCATTGCTGACCGTCACAATAGTGCCATCCAGACTTTAGTGACCGATCCGAGTTAAAGTTTGTCACAATTTTGTCGAGTTACAGTTCCATCAACGAGCTTCGAAAGGCGGTCAAATGTGTAGTAAAAAAGGTTAAGTTCAATTATGCAAGGCTAAAGCTCGTCGGAGTTAAGTGTTAATTATTCAAAACTTTCGTATCCATCAAGGTCAAGACTTGGACCGATCACCAGAGGCTCCATTCGTATCGATCATGAAAACAGCAATTCGTATCAATCATAGTACGCCCCTTCGTATCGATCACCCAAAAGCTATTTTGTATCGATGCAATATTCTCTCTTTCATATCAATCGGCAACGACATTTTCGCATCGATCACCAACCCTAAACTACATATCGATCGCCCTGGAACGATACGAGTATCGATCGTCAATCGATTGATGTGAATACTCGCTTCTCATCGATACGAAGCAGCTCTGTCAACTGATACGAAGTCGTGTTACATTTGGATTGATTCGAACTCGTCCTTCATCCATTGTTGATACGATAACTTCCAGACTTCTTCATCTCCAATCGACCCAAACTCCATCTCCTCCTTCCTCGACCTTGCTCTATCCCACCTCCGGCCTCCTCACAACCAGAATCAGCCACGAGTACGGGAGGAATGGCACAAGAACTCGAATCTCATCATTTTAGTGTGGTTTTGATTAGTTAATTACCTAGCTTAAGCGGTCGGTTCGAAGAATTAATGAGTTTTTCAATTTGGAGATGAACGGTTCTTTATTCTTGGTCTCTAGATCGATATGAAGGCTGAAGGAAGAATGAGAAAGTAAAAAATTTCTAAGTGTAAAACCGCGTATATATATGGAGGGTAGAGGTCGATTTGTCTCCCAGTATGAACAGACTGAATGAAGCGGTGTACACCGTAATCGATACGAAATGACCTGTTCGTATCCATTGACCATCAGCTCGGTAACTACCATCGTGTCTATTCACAACCGATCTGAGATGAAGCAATTTGAATCCATATAACAAGCAACAAAGATAGAGCTCATGTGGACTATTCGAACCCATGAAGGTGCATCGATACGAAAGGAGCAGCAAGGTTGCACTGGAACCACGTGACACCATCGATACTTCGTATCCATCAGCGTGAATTTCATCGATGCGAAACACATAAAAGAGTCTCATTTACACTGCTCAGCTCCATCGATACGAAGTATCATTTTCATATCCACCTGTTCAAGGAACATAAGAGCTTCGTATCCATTAACACGAAGCATCCCAAAAAAAAGCCATCATGTTCGTATCGGTGGCCATCGATACGAAGCATGCATTCTAACATTTAAACACGATCCAGGAAAGGATCGATGTGAAGAGAAACTCCAAAACAACCGTCAAGCGTTGTTACAACTCGAATTTCACATCGATATAGGAGAGGATCAATATGGAATTCGATGCAAGAAAACTGACAATGACTCGCGAACGTTCGAACGTTAGCAATAGTCAGACTAACATACAAACATGTATGACGGACTAACATTCGATTTTTGAAATTCACGGGAAGTGAATGCTCACCTGATGACAATTATAACAACAAATAACAGTTTGCTATCGTTTAATACTCAGTTACAACAGTGCACAGTACAACCATTGGCAGACAACTATTCATTATTTATATTACTGAAGGTCAGTCAAAGATTATATCTTTCAACGAAAAGACAACAACCGTTTAACAAGTCAGATAGAACTTTTCAGAATGAAGATTACAGCTTTTCAAAGCACGTTATGTCCTCACAAGATGTACTTTAGGGGGAAAATGTTATCCCGCCTTTTGGCAAGGCCGTGACACTAAGAAATTAACTGGAAATCAAAGAGACGGTTCATCTCAGAAAATGGTTATACATAGGTTCGCTATGGATACCAGTAGATTTTGCCCGAGTCCGGATCAAACTACAGTTGATATAATACGACAAGCAAAGTCACGGAAGCCAACATTCCAAATTTAAAGTCAATCCGAGTTCATATGCTCATGATATGATCGATATAAGCCAAGAAAATAAACTCGTTCGTATCCATCGGTCAATCCTATTCGCCTCGGTTTCGTTTGAATCCATCAACAACGGCTTCCCTTGTATCCATCGAAATTGACCCACTTCGTATCCATTCACAACCACCCATTTCGTATCTATCAGCAGTGGCACGGTAGTCCATTTCGTATCGATTCAGTTTCCAACATGCTTCGTATCGATCGGCCACAGATCGATACGAAATCAACACCTCCCATCAAGATGAAACCAAATACTCGACAATCGATACGAAGTGGAACACAGGGCATCGATACGAAGTGGAGTGCAATAGAAGCGATACAAAGTGGAGTGCAACAGAAGCGATACGAAGTGGAATGCACAAGATCGATACGAAGAAAGCACATTCAAGTGGAAGACTCGGTCACTCGGCATGAAAAGTGGATCGATCCTAAAGGTTAGTGCCACGTCAATAACATCACGTGCATAACCATTGGTACAAAGCAATCGATACGAACAGTATCGATATGAAGGCAATAGTGTTTTGCAAATCCTAACTTGCATCGATCATAACTCAAAATCTACAAGTCCAAATGCCACCAAATTTTCACTGGAGCTTGCATACATCCTCAGGAATGTCCATGATCGATCCCGACTCGATTGGACTAAATCTTGATCGATACGAATTGAGTTTGTATCGATCACGGATTGACTCCAAACGATCGGGGATCGATTGCGTTGGCCCGCCCACGTGAGAGAAAAGGTCTTCCAAGATCGAAGCGGGATATTTGCAGCCTACGCCTATAAATAGCAGCCCAGGACCTACTGAAAAAGGACTTTTGGTTCCTCTACGTCCAGACTCTGCCGAAATCACCATTGTACTCGAATTTTACTGTTGTAACCCGTTGTAACCAGCAAGCAAAAATCAATAAAGTCAATCATTTCATAGTGTACGTAGGCCACACACCCAACCACTCTAAATCTGTATGTTTCTGTGCGTTTTTCTTGCTTATTATTGGTGTGTTTGTTAGATTTTCCTCCTTTTCCATTTATATTCTTCATTTTATCTCTTTAAACACATCCGTAGAGTGTTGTGCCCAATTTTGGTACAAACAATTAGAAATGACCATTACTTGTGCTCTTATATTCATGTTATATGTAGATCTGTGTTAGAAATTGACTTGTTTATCTCATTTCTATGAATTACATGATTTAATGGATGAAATTGCTTGTTATTCTATGCTTGGATGACATGATTTGATGTTTTTTTTTCTAGTATTGTAATTGCATAGAAAGTTAGGTCGGAGAATTGAGTAAATCGAACGCAAAGTTGGACAAAACTTGGTAGATAAGCTCTGGAGTATGATAGAAGGCTACATGGTAACTCGCAAGGCATTTGGATTGAAAGTGATAACTCGGCACCGAGTTATGGCTATAACTCCGTACCGAGTTATGGAAAAAGTGGCTATGACTCAGTCTTTGCTATGAGTGGATATGGCTTGGTCAAAGGAACTAGTCTATGGCGTGTTGAGCAATTTGGCTAAGTGATGGATTGGGTGACAAGTTATTTCCAGAACTTGGAAATGGATCTTTGCATTGGGACCGAGTTATAAAAGATGGATAAGTCGGGGTCTAAGGCATCTGAAGGATGAGTACTAAAGGCATGAAGAGAGACTGGACCAAAATATGGCTAAGTCTTAACTCGGACCCAAGTTAAGGGCTTAACTCGGTACCGAGTTAAGGGGGAGAGTCCGGTGGTAGTGGAACTTTTGGGGACTATTGTAGAGGTTTTGTAGGTCATGTTGGAGGTGTTGGCTCATTTGCATCAAGCATGGATGATGATATAATAGCATGATGAAAAGCTATGGTCTTCAGATGTTGGCTCATGTTGGGAGTAGGTTTCAAAGATGGCGGCTCATAAAAGAGGGAGCCGTAGGATCGGGGAACATGAGTGTTGTTCCTCATGAATAATGGAAACTGGATTAAGTAAGAAGGGCTTGGTGTCTAAATGGAGCAAAGGAGGGCACGACTATATGTGCTAAGAAATCACATACACTCGAAGAGTTTTCAGTTGTACTCGAAGCAGGGGTGTTGTAAGTAGGGAAGTCCAAGAGTCAATTAAGGGACCTGTATACGTTGGACCTGTAGCTTTGGGTCTAATGTCCAGGTTTAGGCTGCGAGATACGAGAGTACAACGAAAAACTGAGATTTCTATTAGTCCATGACTTGGTGGTCATACGAGTTGCCATATATCCAGGGCATATGGTTGGAGTGATAGCTAGGACTGCTTGCTATGATTGCTTTGGTTGCTTTCTTAGATAGGCTATCACTTGAAGATATCATGGAAGTAGGTATTAGGGATAGCAATACCTAGAAGTCTGATATCCTTTATTCGATTGGTAGTATATCTTTATGATATTGTAGTGTAGCATATTATAGTGTTATGTACTAACTCTTTGGTTGCAGGGACAAGTTAGATATTGTTCGTGTACCTCTGTTCCTTACTATATTACATGTATAGTACTTTGAGATTTATTTACAGCTCACACTGGACTGTTGTCTGACTTGAGGTTTTATGCTTTTCTTCTTATTATTCGAGTACTCTTAAATGAGTAAAGTAGATAACAGGTCTAGGTGACGCAGTTGCTATTCGACGGACAAGCTGGATGGAACTATGTCGTATTATATACATATATGGAGTCTACGCTTATTCCACAGAGCAATGCTATGTAGCGTCTTTATTCTTCTTGTACAATGCATTCACCATACTCAAATGAATGCTTTCGTCACTGTTGGAAGCAATGTCTTTAAGGATATTGGCTAAGCATTCCTTTAATGCCGCTTTTATATGTGAACTGGGCACTTCCGACACCACCGAAAGGAATTCTTTTGAGAAGTGGTGAGGAACTAATGCGGTACTATGCTATTAAAGGCACATTGAATCCCTGTGTTATTATTGAGCCACGGCGGCACCACAGATGGAGTATTATTTGAAGAAATGCGAAGGGCTTGTAAGGAGTGTGACGGAAGGACGATACTAGCTTGTGGAAGGATGACCGTTTCGAAGGTTTAATGATTGCGGCAGGAAATACTTTGGCATCGCTCGCAGAAGGGAATCTTTCAACACTTGGGGAAGGGATGGCTTCGGTAGAAGAATTGACTTTTGCAGAAGCATCTCCTTTGGTGCTTACGGAAGCATCTCCTTCGATGCTTGCGGAAGCGCCTCTTCAACCCCAATGGAAGCATCTCCTTTGATGCTTAAGGAAGCATCTCTTCAACCTTGATGGAAGCATCTCCTTTGATGCTTAAGGAAGCATCTCCTTATATGCTTATGAAAGCATCTCTTCAACCTTAATGGAAGCATATCCCTTCGATGCTTGCGGAAGGAAACAACTCTCATATTATAGCTTCTTTTTTCACACTTTCACCCTTAATAGGAATTTGTGGATAACATTTAGCCCCACTTGTATGAATGAAGCTTTTATTCTTTAGGACAAAAATCCAAGAATGTCTTTGCTATTTTCCCACAAAACATAATGCAAGTAATATTTCTTGTTATTAGTTTTGGAATCTGTATAAAATGTGTTAATATCATTAGAAGTTCTTGATAATATAAGTTCGAGATCTCAAAGCTGAAAATAATATAAGTCCAGAAATCCAAATCTGAGAATAATGGAAATTAGAGATCAAAAATCTGAAATAATTGTAGATAACCAGCAATCCACAACTAGAAGTAATAATAGAAGAATGGAAATCCATATATAGTGATTGAAGCTCATAAATGATCATCTAAATATGATAATAAAACACTAGAGATTTGGATCAGTAGATAATATTAGAAGTCCAAAAACCCCTTTCTGGAGGTAATAATAGAAGACCAGAAATCCCAAATAATATAACACTAGATATCCACATCTGGTAATAATAGAAGATCAAAAGTCCATACCTGAATAATAGAAGACCAGAAATTCATATCTGGCAGTAATAGAAGAAGTCCAGAAAACCATATCTGAATAATAGAAGACCAAAAATCCATATCTGGCAACAATAGAAGAAGTCCGGGAATCATCATCTGAAAATAATAGAAGTCCAGAAGTTCTTATTTGTAACTAATAGAAGAAGACGGGAAATCCTTATCCAGTAATAATAGATATCCATAAATCCTTCATCTGGATATAATAATGGATGACCAAAAATTCCCTTTTAGCAATAATAAGAGAAGTCCAGAAATCATTATTTAGAAATAATAAGAGAAGTACAGAAATCATTATTTAGAAATAATAAGAGAAGTCCAGGAACCGTCATCTGGAAATAATAAGAGAAGTCCAAGAATCAACATCTGGAAATAATAAGAGAAGTCCAGAAATCATCATCTTATGCCACCCTTCGGGCCTTTGAATGTTTGATTTCTTGATTTTGTGCCATTCTCCGGGCTTTAAATGTCGGATGTCTTAATTTTTCGATTTGCGCCACCCTCTGGGCATTGGATGTCTTAATCCTTTATTTTGTGCCACTCTTTGGGTTTTGGATGTCTTAATTCTTTTATTTATGCCACTCTTTGGGCATTGGATGTCTTAATTCTTTGATTTGACCCCTTACCACCATCTGAGGTGATGCACATGTCATTCGATGTGTTTGGTCAGCTTTCATCAAGCAGGACTAAAGACTAACCCAACCTTCCTTTAGAAGGTGCTTCAAACAGGCCTTATCGGAGGGAATAAAGGCTGGTTCGGTGCTTTGACCCGATCGTCTTAGGCGGGGACCAAAGGCTTACTCCGTCCTCCTTCTAGGATGTGCTTTAGACAAGCCTTATAGGTGGGAGTAAGGCTGGTCGGTGTTTTGACCTGGCCGTCTTAGATGGGGACCAAAGGCTTACTCCATCCTCCCTTAGGAGGTGTCTTGACCTGGCGAAACAGGCGCAATAAAGGGCTTGTAGATGCTTTAGCCTGGTTATTTCTGGCATGACTAAAGGCTTACTCTGACCTCTCTTTAGGAGGCGCTTTGACCTGGCCATCTTGAGGCGGAGAAAGGCTCTCTACCATAGTAGGTAGTTTCCAAATTTAAGGAGAATCTTACTTCCGGCCATGTAGATACACTTAAAGATTGTACCTTTATTCGCCCACCGTTGGGAAGTATGGTCATAAATGCTCTGCATTCCATGTTCTAGGGACCATGTTGCCATCATGTTGGCATAAACAATAAGCTCCTGGAGAAATCACTTTGTATATAATTAGGGGACCTTCTTAATTTGGTCCAAGTGGTCCATTTGCTGGATTTTTAGTATTTTCCATTACTCTTTGGATGAATAGGTCTCCTTCTTGAAATGACTTGTTTTTACTTTCGAGTTGTAATACTTTATCCTCTATTGATACTCAGCAGTTTGGATTGCTGCTTCATCTCTTAGTTCATGTATTAAATCCAAAGATTCTTTCCTTAATTCTTGATTTGGAACAAATTCATATGCGATTCTGCGATGCGAAGGTATCTCAACTTCAACTGGTAGCATTGCCTCATATCTATATCTTAAGGAATAGGGAGTATGACCCATTGCAGTTTTGGTGGATGTTTTGTATGCCCATAACATAAGTGGTAACTCTTCTACCTAGTTTCCTTTGGTTTTGTTTAAGCGCTTTTAGAGAATAGTTTTGATAGTCTTATTGGCTGCTTCAACGACTCTGTTAGCCCTTGGATGCACTACAGAAGGGAAACTCTTAATAATTCCGTTCTTGCTACAGAATCGGGCGAACTCTTCACTCTCGAATTGCATTCCATTATCGGATATGATTTTATGTGGAATTCTAAATCTTATGACAATATTCATGATCATGAATTTAAGTACCTTCCTGAAGTGATATTCGAAAGCGGCTCTTCTTTCACCCACTTAGTAAAGTAGTCAATGACAACCACTGCATATTTGGCCACTCCATTGGATATTGGCAAAGGTCTTATCAAAAACAACTCCTCATACATCAAAGGGACATGGACTTGAAATTGTAGTTAATTGGCTTAATGGTAAATGAGGAATTTTGGCATACTTCTGGCATCTTCCATATCTCTTTACATAATCCGTAGCTTGATTGGTCATTTGGGGCCAATAGAAGTCTTGTCTTATGACCTTCTTAGCTAATTTATACCATTTGAGTGGCCTCCGCAAAACTCCTCATGTGCTTCCTTTAATAGTCTTAATCTGTTTTTTGGATTCACATATCTTAATTAAGGAATGGCATATCCTTTCTTATAAAGTATTCTGTCTACCATAGTAAAGGCTGGGGCTTGATGTATAATTTTTCTAGCCTCTATCTATTAGCTGGTATTGTTCCGTTAATAAGATATTCCACTAATGGTGTCATCCGATTATTTTTGTAGCGGTCATTTGCTTTTGAATTAGTGCGTTCTTCCTACAGATTTTCATTCTCAGTTTTTTTCTCTTCTCCTTCATGCATTAGAGCTTGAGATCTAGTTAACACTGCTAACTCTCTTCCTATCTCAAATACCTTATCTTCAATGCTGGGATTTGCTTGATAACCCATCGGTACAATCTGGGTTTCTGGTGCTCCCCTTGAACTGGCCAGTTTTGCCAATGAATCTTCTTGTGAATTCTTTCCTCTTGGGACCTGATGTATTAAGGAATCTTTAAATTGAGTCAACATTTTAGTACCTTCTTCACATAGTTAACTAATTTGGCAGCTTTAGTCTGATATGTCTGCTTTAGTTGGTTTACCATCACCTGAGAGTCACTAAAGATCTCAATCCTTGGAATTTTAAGCTGCAAAGCCTAAGTAAGTCCTGCTACTATTGATTCATATTCTGCCACATTATTTGTAGCCAAAAAACCTAGTTTCATGGCATAGTGCAAGCGGTGTCCGTCTAGTGTGATTATAACATACCCTGCTCCAGCACCTTGTTCATTTGATGCCCCATCCACGAATAATTGCCAATTGGGCTTTTAATCCTTTTCTTTCTGACTGCTCTTTGACAAAGTTTGTGCATTCATTGACAAAATCGGCTAAAGCTTGTCCATTAATTGCCGCCTGCGGTTGGAATTCAATGTCATATTGGCTGAGTTCTATTCCCCATTTCGCTAACCCTTCCCGAAGTTTTCGGCTTACTGAAGACTTGCTTAAGTGGAAAGTTGATTAATACCTTTATCGGATGTGCCTGAAAGAAGGCACTGATTTTCATGCTGTGAGTATCAAGCAATAAGCCAACTTTTCTATGACTGGATATCTAACTTCAGCATCCTTCAATCTTCTACTCACATAATAAGTAGGAAGTTGAATTCCATTTTCCTCTCTGATTAGTACTGAGCTCACTGTATGCTCGAAAACTGCCATATATTGGTGCAAGTTTTCCCTTCTCATGGGACTGGATAATATCAATGGTTTTTCGAGATGGTCTTTTAGTTCCTTAAAGGCTTTTTGACACTATTCTTCCCATTCAAAATTCTTTTTCTTCTTGATTACATCAAAGAATGGAATGCACTTATCAGTAGCTTTGGAGACAAACCTACTCAATGCTGCTACCCTTCCATTTAAACTCATTACATCTTTACTAGTTTCAGGCTCGGCCATGTCCTTTATAGCTTGAAATTGGTCGGGGTTGGCTTCAATTCCTCGATCGTTAACAATATACCCCCAAAAACTTCCCAAACTGAACTCCGAAAGAGCATTTCTATGGATTAAGTTTCATCTGATGTCTCTGCAGCACTTCAAACATTTCTTCAAGATCCTTCAAATGACTGCTTTTCTCTTGAGACTTTACTAACATGTCATCCACATAAACTTCCATATTTCGGCTGATCTACTCTTTAAATATTCTATTCACTAGTCTTTGATAAATGGTGCCCGCTTTCTTCAACCCAAAGGGCATCACCTTATAGCAATAGGTTCCCCAATCTATGACAAAGCTTGTATTCTCTTCGTCTGGATTAAACATAGGAATTTGATTATATCTTGAATAAGCATCCACGAAAGACATAAGCTTGTGTCCGTTGGTTGCATCAACTAACTGATCTATTCAGGGTAATGGATAACAATCTTTCGGACATGCTTTTTTTAAGTCGGTGTAGTCGACACAAGTTATCCATTTACCATTCTACTTCTTAACCAATACCAGATTAGCTAGCCATCTTGGATAGAATACTTCTCTAATGAATCCATTTTTAAGCTACTTCTTAACCTCTTATTTTAAGGCATCAGATCTAATTTTGTCAAATTGCCTTTTCTTTTGTCGGACAGTAGTCGTACTTGGATCAATGTTCAAAGCATGGCACATAACTGCTGTGACGATTCCGATCATATCTGAATGAGTCCATGCAAATACATCCTTGCTAGCTTGAAGGAATTGAATTAAGTCCTCTTTAAGATTGCCTTCCAATTTTGTACCAATTTTGACCTTCTTTGTCGAATCGGCTGGAACCACACATATTTCCTAAAGATCTCCAATAGGCTTTATTCTCACCATTTCTCTTAGGCAGTCTAACTCAGTGATAATTTCTTCATTATTCACTTCCTCCTCTATCGAGTTAGTATGTAACATCCCCTATATTGAGGCCCAAAGCTAAGTGCTACAGATTCTGCAGTCATCTATAGTATTAACTTCCGACAACAAAATACGGTAATGTTAATAGTATACATAATATCATAAGCACATGAATATGAAACAAAATCACAGATTCCAAAAACAACTTTTCTGATTATATTTCACAAATCATGTTTCATATCCAATTACATAATCCCAAACTTTTCCTAAGTTCAGATCAAATATAATTATTACAAAATACACCAAGAGCGACATATGAAGATGCCCCCTTGGATGATCAGAGTAATAAATAGATAAAACTGTCTTAATACATCACATCGGAAATAAAAAAACATAACAACTCCTAAATAGCTAACATCAGCCTCCTGCTCATCTCCGAAAGCTTTATTCATTCACCTACTAAAACCTGTAAATCCTCAACTCTCAACATTCTCAAATCAATTTTGAGCACACGAGAGTTTAAGGTGAAAACATAAACTTTGAGTCAGATATAAAGCCTAGTGTGGATAATACTATACATCTCGGTTATCAGATATTAAGTGAGGCCACCCCGCTTAGCGGAACGGGTTTCCCCTCACTAATATCATTTCAAAAACATATCTTTTGCAAACCAAAATCCTATAACCAAACTGGTTAAAACAATAATATTAATATCATGTAAGCATACAAATCAGGTAATCAATGGACTATTTGTCCGAACACTATATTTTTGTTTGGCTAACTATTAACCTTTGGCGGACTTGGGCCTACAAGACATAATAAACAAATAAACTAACTTTTGTTAGATACTCTTCTGGACGGTCTGTCCCTAACTTACTTCTTCCATCGTCAACTGATCCTAATGGTTTTGCAGGCTCACCAACAACCTATCTCTACTATGTATATTCCTTTCTGTGTGTAACATCATTTTAGTCTTACCTATGACAAAGCCCTACACACAGGAATTTTGGACTTATATTAGCTAGGGGCTATTAGCTAAAATATAGGGCGTAACCCCATACTAGTCGCATCTGGTATTCTAATATCTGAGTCATTTACTTAAGATCAACTACCCCATCAAATTTTCCTTAAAAAGATTTCTTTTCAAATTGATTAAACCCTTTAAATCATACTTAAACAAGAAAATTATACTCTATGCTTTACTCAAATCACTTTGCCATGTTGTATATACTTTGCAGAAAACATTATTGATGAACACATTTGAAACCCTTGTTTAAAAACTTTAAACAACCCCTTCCAAAACCATTGAAAGTACCACTTTTGAAACCCTTGAAAGTACCCTTTTCGAAACCATTAAACTGCTTTACTTTATAACCTTAGGCCGAAAGGACAAAACACACATTTCGAAACCATTTGCAATAGTCCTTTCAAAAACATTGAAAACATCTCTTTCGAAAGCTTTATAAAACCTTATATATCCTCTTTTCAAAACACTTTTAACGTGCCTTTCGAAGACATTGGAATCTTCCATCTAAAACCTTTCGAAAACACTGGGGAACCACCTCTTCGAAACCTTTATCTTATACCTTTAGAAAGCATTAAATCCTTTACATAAATCAAACCTTTCGAAAGCATTGGGTTCAAATAAAAACATGTGGAACAACTTTTCGAAACCATTTAGAACCATTTCTTTCGAAACCTTTGGGTTTAAATTTCAATAGAACAAAGGGTCTTAAAACAACTAAGTTGAAAGCACTCTTTCGAAAGCAATTTCCTAAGTAAAAGAAATGAGTGGTGTCAAAACCAATCCCTTCGAAAGCATTGGAGAAGCGGCTTAGATTTCAAAGCGAAAGCACCCTTTCGAAGGCACTTCTTCGAAAGGTTGAAGGCGATAGCAAGGGGTTTCGACCCCTTCGAAAGCTTCTTTATAAAACAAAAGGCGAAACCTCTTTCAAAACCATTTGACCAAGTCGAAAACTATCTAAGTTGAAAGCATTCTTTCCGAAAGCAAAGCAGACGCGCTTGCTTTTAAAAGCAAACCAAGGCTTCGACCCCTTCGAAACCCCTGCTTTGACTCTATACCTTTTTCCTATCTCTAATCCACTACGTATCAAGTATTTGATACCATATGTATTGGTTTTGAATTGGTTGGTGGCGGAAGTACCTAGTCGAAAGGTGCTGTTGAAAGTGGCGAAACAGCAAAAAATGGTAAAACTGATTTTTATCTTTAAAAAGTAATTCCTTTTCAACTAACCTGCTTTGTTTGTCAACATAAGATTGGTTGCTAATTTCTTTTCCAAAATCTTTTCAAAAAGTGCTGCCGAATTTCAAAAGTAAATTATTTAAAATATTTATAAAATGCCCCTTCTCCTTTTATAAATATATAAAACATTTAAGTCTCATACCTTAAATAATTTTATATACTTATTAAAACACATAGGAAAATTATACAAAAATACCCATAAATCATTTCTAATATGTTTTCTAAGATATTTAAATTTCTGACGCAAAACATATATAAAATATCTATAATTAATTTTAAACCCAATTAACTATTTTCTTCACTAGAAAACTAATAATTAATCCACATTAATTCAGAAAATTATGAAATTTGAAACCCATCTCCATAATATTATTTATGACCATATATAAAAATCGCAAGGCATTTGGATGTTATTAAATAGGGTTTTCACATTAAAACTTATCATAAAATCCATATAAAATAGCATAAATCATTAACAAGCATATATATCCATTTTACCAATCAAAACATGACAAACATTTGCACAATAATTCGGATCTCAATCTAAAACCAAAAATAAGAAAACATGAGACGTATCCTATTATTCACCTTTAGCTTATGATTAAGGAGTTGAGATTTGATCTTGGATTAAGTTGCTTAAGCTTCCTTCTTTTAGATATTTGCTTATCTTCTTCTTGCTTTTCCCTTAATGGTGACCGGCCTCTCTGATATTTGATTTTGTTTTAAACGTGAAAATGAACCTGTATGAGGGTTTACGGTATAAGGATATGACTTATTCCTACTTTGCCCCTCATCTACTACCCTAACTTATTTTATTTCATTTTACCTTAGTTCATTTGTTTAAGTTGGCACGGCTACCATTTATTTACACAAATCTCAATTCCTTAACCATTCCATTATTTCATTTAATTTAACTAATTAAATGTCCTAAATAATATTAATCAAAATTAGGATCGTTACATAGTATCTCTTCTCTTCCTTTACCTTTCAGATGAATTGTACTTCTTAAGATTATGTTTAGTTGTATTATTGGGTCTTGTTTTCGCTTTGGATGGTAGATGTAAAAATCCCTCATCCAAAGGCTAAAAAATAGTAGACGAATCATAATAAGAAGCATGTTCCCTTTTGAATTGTTCTAAGGTAGCAAAGTACATTTCACGAAGCTAAATTTCACCCCCTTAATAGTTCCCCGACCTCTCTTAGTCTAGAACTTCACCATTAAGTATTTGGGTGAGACAAAAGCATCCACCTCGTCCAGAGCAGGACGACCATAGAAAGTGTTGTAATATAAAGGTTGGTTAATGACTATGAATAGTGTCTAGAAAGTCTTGCAGCATGGTGGCAAGCCCATCTGTACTATTAACTTCAATTGTCCCACTGGAGTTGAACTTTTGTTATTGAAACCAAAGATAGGCTCAAGACTTGGCTCTAGCTTTTCTTCAGGGATCCCCATTTGATCGAAAGCATGTTTGAAGAGGACGTTTATAGCGCTTCTAGTGTCTATGAGGATCTTGGTAACTATGGAGAGTCTGATTTGAGCAGTAATCATAAGCGGGTCATTATGAGTGTGCCTGATTCCCTTTAGCTCTTGCCGGCTGATGGTGAGATTAGACATTTGGATGTTATATTGAGGGTTTATGAGTGGGGGCTCCTCTTCAAGAGAAAACAGTTCCTCTTTAGCTTCTCTGGTATACATGTTTCTAGCTCATTTGCTGCTTCTGGCCAAATGCAGTCCTCTATGGATCACATCAATTCTATTAAGAGGCGAGTTTAGATTTAGCTGATCTTCCTCTTCTAGGATGTCCACAGCGTTGTTAGAAATTTTTCGTGGTCCATTTTCAATTCGTGGAACCTTCTGTCCGTCCATAATGAATTCTTTCAAATATCCTTCATGAATCAACTTCTGAATTATACTAACCAACACATGGTACTCATCTGTCTCATGGTCATTCGACTTGTGATAGGTGCAATAGTTACCTCCTTTCTTCTGCTCGGGAAAGGTATTGGCTTTGAATGAGGTTGGGAAATTAACCTTCTCCTTAGTCATAGCATAGATGTAGGATAAAGGCTTATTCAGGGCAACGGAGTTGGTATTTGAGTTATCTTCCCACCTTGACCTCTTATGACTGTGATCAAAGCTAGCTCTCCCTACCTCTCTGTTAGGTAATGTCTTTCTCCTTTCTTGGTACATTTCATCCATCCGAACAAATTTGTTAGCTTGAAAGTGAAAGGTTTGAAGGTCCTTACATCCATGGACATAAAGCTCTTTCCAAAATGGTTTGTGCTCTATCAATCCAGAATGCATTGCAATTAGCTTATCCTTGTCATTTATGTCCTTTGCTTTTAGTGCTTCCACATTAAATCTTTTGAGGCAGTCTCCAAGTAGCTCCCTTGGTCTTTGTCTTATGTTTGCCAGCATAGTATAGTCGATGGTCGGATCCTTACAGATATAGAATTGGGTAGAGATTTCATAAGAGAACCACTTCCAAGGGTAGAGAGTTTTCTCACGGTACTAGCAGTACCATTTTGCAGCTGCTACTTGAAGCTTCATAGGAAAGAGTCTGCGTCGAACCATACTGGATGCATTAAAAAGATCCATTTGGCTCTCAAACGCCATTAGGTGATCATCAGGGTCCGTGTTCCATTATTTCTCAAAGACGGAATCTTGACATACGATGGGATTCTTGTGGACATAATCTCATCGTTGAATTTAGCTTCTCAATGATTATCGTTAGCTTATTCATCCAAGGTTCTCTTTCCCTTATCATTAAACATATCTTTGGCTATTTTCTTCACCATGTCCTTTAAGTAAGCTTCTTCATTATGATAATTGTGTTTAGCAGGTTGGTACTCTCTGGAGGTTGAGCTTCCAGACTGTTCCTTATACTTGTCATCAGCTCGTCCTTGATAATTTATCTTAGAAGGTTGATTATCTTTCTTCTTCTGTGGAGTGAGCTGAGCTTGCTTTGGCTTTGAGTAAAGAGGTTTTTAAGTTTCTTCTTGGTGAGTTCACTTCTTCTCCAAAGTTGGTCTGGCGGATTTGGACAACTTTTGAGTGAGCACCGCTTCCAATAGCCCTTTTGCTTCCATTAACTATTGTTCTAAGCTCTTTATTTTAGCTTTGTTTCCAGTTAGCTATGCTAGTTGCGATGGTTGATTGGGCTTCGATCTTGCAATGTTGAAATTAGGAGTCACATTTTCCTCCAGATTTGTTGTATGCACGATTACTTCTTCATTTGGAGCACTGACTTTCTTAGGTCTCACCATTTTTCCATAACAAAATTTTACATGATTAGTTTCTAGATAAGGAAATAATGAGTCAGAGGTTCAATCCCTCCTTCTAGCACCAAAAATGTTAAACCGAAATATGATCTAACACCCCAGATGTTATTTATGATAAGTTAACCCTTAATTGATTTGATCATGTATAATGGGTCAATTTATCATTTGGGATCTAATGTGTGATTGGATTGTTAAAAAGTGGAATCATGGCATCATAGACTCCTTTATAGATTGGTCTCCTTAAATTCATATGACCTAAGGGAACTTTTTCCCTATAACCACATGAGATGAAGGCTAAAGGGCATTCACGTAGGTATAGACCGTCCTAAGGCTCCAATACCCAAATGGATTTTATAACACAATATATGTTCATAGAGAGTTAAGGAGATAAACAAAAGTCTTATGCAATGGTCATTAGGCATGCTAATGGCCATGTAGATCATTCTTGTGCTTGAAGTCAATATTCATATATATATATGTGTGTGTGTGTGTGTGTGTGTGTGTGTGTGTGTGTTCATCCATTCTCACAATATTCGAAGAAGCATAAGTGAGGAGATCATAAATGATCGAGCTCATATCCTTGATTTTATCAAGTGCAATATGGTTACAAATTGGTAGGATTTATCCCCAAATCGATTTAGGGTTACAAGAGTATGAGATTAGAAAAGAAGAATGGAATGGGAAAAATCTGCCCAAAACATGACCCCTAGAGTCCTATTTATAGATGCAGGCCAGGTCCTACCCGTTTCAGTCATCGTCGGAAGGAATGCTTTCATTGCCATTCGCTATTCTTCTAGCTCCGCCTCCATCACTGTCGGCGACAATCCTTTCCCTCCATTGATGTTGATGTTGAAGCGTCTTTATTCTTCTTGTACAACGCTTCCATCACACTCAAATGGATGCTTTGGTCACTGTCGGAACCAATGTCTTTAAGGAAATTGGGAAACCATTCCTTCAATGACGCTTTTATATGTGAGCTGGGCACTTCCGACACCACCAAAAGGAACTCTTTTGAGAAGCGGAGGGGAACTGATGTTGTAGTATGCTATTGAAGGCACATTGAATATATGTGTTGTTGTTGAGCCATGGCGGCACTATAGGTGGAGTATTCTTTGAAGAATTGTGGAGGGCTTATAAGGAGTGTGATGGAAGGACAATACTTGCTTATAGAAGGATGATTGTTTCGAAGGTTTAATGATTGCAGCAGGGAAGACTTTGGCAACATTCGTGGAAGGGAATCTTTCAACACTTGCAGAAGGGAATCTTTCAACACTTGCAGAAGGGATGGCTTCGGTAGAAGAATTGACTCTTGCGGAAGCATCTCCTTTGATGCTTGTAGAAGCATCTCTTCAACCTTGACTGAAGCATCTCCTTTGATGCTTAAGGAAGCATCTCCTTTAATGCTTGCGAAAGCATCTGTTCAACCATGATGGAAGCACCTCCTTTCGACACTTGTGGAAAGAACCAACTCTCATATTATAGCTTCTTCTTTCATGCTTTAGCTCTGAAGAGGATTTTGTGGATAACAAGACGTATGTGATGTAGAGGATTGCAAGAAGGTCTACCAGAGGATGGGGTGATGGTTAGCTTTCTATATTTATTGGAGGTTCCACAGGAGGGATTGTCATCTATGCCAATCACTAGAGAATATCTGGATGTCTTTGAGGAAATGACCAGATTACCACTGCATAGAGAGATCGAGTTTCGGATAGACTTGGTGAAGGAAGCCAGATTGATATTTTGCCTTTGAGGCGTATGGCATCCAGAGTGCAGAAGGAATTGGAGGTGCAAGTGAATGACCTATTGAGCAAGGGGTTCATTCGAAGAAGCATATCTAAGTAGGGCGCACCTATTTTATTTGCAAGTAAGGCAGATGGATCTTTGAGGTTGTGTATGGATTATCGTGAGCTAAATAGGTGACAAAGAAGAGCAAGTTCCAACTCTTGCGTATAGATGACTTGTTCGATCAGCTGCACGGTGCGAAGGTGTTTTCTCAAATGGATTTGGCAACGGGATTTCATCAGCTTAGCGTAGCGAAGGAGAGTGTTCTTATTATTGCATATTGTACGCCATCAAATTTCCATGGGTGGTTGGTGATGCCATTTGGATTGACCAATCCTCTGGCATACTTTGTGGATCTCTTGAATATGGTTTTCAGAGACTAGCTGAAGAAGTTTGTGCTTGTGTTCGAGGATGATATTTTGATCTACTCCAGAACTGAAGAGGAGCACAAGGCGCAATTGAGGATTATGCTAGATATATTGAAGAAGCATAAGTTGAGAGAGAAGTTTTCTAAGTGTCACTTTTGGAGAGAAGAAGTGAGATTCTTGGGTCATATCGTGTCGGGATAGGGTATAGCTATGGATCCTGTGAAGATGGCAGCGGTCCAAGGTTGGAATCAGCCTAAGAATGCTACGGATCTGAGAAGTTTCCTTGGATTAAGGGGATATTATAGATGCTTCATAAAGGACTTCTCGAAGGTAGCGGCACCATTGACTAATTTGAAAATGAAAAATCAACTTTTGTATGGGATGCGAAGTGCGAGCATGCATTTTTGTGGTTCTGAAGGAGTGGTTGACGAGTGCGCCAGTGTTGACTATTCCAAGCGGGAATGAGGAGTTGATAGTATACAGATGCTTGTAGTACTAGGTTGGATGCGGTGTTGGTGTAGAAAGGAATTTTTTTTGTTTATACTAGTCAAAAGCAAAAGCCACATGAGAGGAATTAGCCAACTCATGATTTAGAGTTAGCGACACTTTTTTTTGCTTTAAAGATGTAGAGGCGCTATCTATTGGGAGAAAGATTTGAGCTGTTTACGGACCACAAATTCTTGAATTACCTTTTCTCTCAAAAGGATCTCAACCTTCGACGACAATGGTGGTTGGAATTCTTGACCTCTTATGATTTTGGTATTTCCTCTACGGGTAAAGGATATATGGTCGCTGAAGCATTGAGTAGATGATATGCAAAGTTGGAAGCAATGTTTTTGAAATGGAAGCAGATAGAGTGCATTGCTAGATATGATTTCAGACCTCATTGCGAGCTGGAACCAGAGATGTTGGCAAGTTTGTCGATCGAACCTACTCTTATTGGAAGGATCGGTACTAGTCAAAAGTGCGATGCTAGACTAGCGGAGATCATAGCGAAGATAGTAAAAGGAGTAGAATCTGAAGACATGAAGCTATACGAACTTGACCGAGAAGGCTGGTGTCGTAAGGATGGAAAACTATTTGTTCCCAATGCTGATGGGTTACGAGATGAAATGTTAAGAGAGTGTCATTATTTCAGGTTAACCATTCATCCCCGCGGTAACAAGATGTACCGAATTATAAAGCGAACCTATTATTGGGAAGGTATGAAGAGGGATGTTGGAGCATTCATCTCAAAGTGTATAAACTATCATGATGCCCCAACCTGAGACCCACAATAACAAAGAGCACTACTAAGTAATACCGTCTGCTAGTGCAGAGAATAAGGCTGGTTAGGAGCGACCATCTGTGAGCTTTGTCATAAACGAGTATCGAATACGTCGATTGGGTGACCCATTTTTTTCTTTCTCTCTTTTGTTATATGAATCGACATACTCGATTCAGGTTTAACACAAAACTACGGTGGCTAAGGATCGTATTCAAAACAAATATAATAACATCACATATCACAAATCACAGACTAGAAACATACATACATATACAAAGTCAGTGAAAGTACAACATATGTCAACATGTACTACATAGGTCGATGGTTCTTATGAACCATATATATACAACAAGAGTTTGACAAAAAGAATAAACATGACGATGTCTAACTGACACAAAAAGATGACATCAAAACATACACCAGCGGCAAGAGAGAAGAAACCACAGCGGAAGCAAAGCAAGGAGGAGATCAACTGAATCAACTATCCTGAAACAACTCGGTCTGACCCGAGTATTATGTAAATAGTAAACGGGTCAGTCTAACTTAAACAAGATAGTTAGTGCATGATAATCGAAGGTAATATACGTAGGGATGATAATAATTCACCATGGAGATGAAACTCCATGTTCTTAAATCAACATAAGGCATAAGAGCCAAGTCATGAAGCAACATAAGGCATTTGAGCCAAATCACCAAAACAACATAAGGCATAAGAGCCAAATCATCAAAACAACATAAGGCATATGAGCCAAATCACCAAAACAACATAAAATCTCAACATATTGAACTCTCTAAGGAGTTCAAAACAACAAATATGTAATCACCATGTTTTAATCATCAAATAGGTCAAAGGCTATGTATATCTCCAACATCCAATCTAATGGTGAAAACATTTGAAAATCATCAAATTCTAGAAATAAAAAATAATGAAATCTAGAAAACAACAACAAAAGTGGATCCCAACAAATGGCGACTCTAAGCTACGCCGCACGTGCATCAACAACATATGGCGAAGCCTGCCAAGTACTATCGACAACAAATTTAGCGCCCAACAACATGACTCGAAAGTCCAACATGACCCGAAGGCCCAACAACATTACCCGAAGGCCCAACAAATGGCCCGAAAGCCCAACAAATGACCCGAAGGTCTAGTACTGGCAATAACAACATGCCCAAAGGCCCAATATATAGTGTCACCAACTTACAAATAGTAACCCAATCAGTGACAATAGCGCGTCTCATACCACACGTTCTCACTTAACCGTTTACCATAAGTTAGTTGATTCCACTCTCGTGTAACTTCAATTGAACAAGTCCAGAATTAAACGAATTAGTAAACACATGTGTCCCATACCACATGTTTTACCAAATCATTTAATTCTCTTTCTCGTTCGCTCGAAGAGTGAAAAAAACAACAATTAAAATCGCACAAACCTTAGCAATAGAACTCAGGACTGTGGCTTATTTAACCGATTTTCCCCTTTAAAACCCAAAATATGATAAAATTTAAAACATAAAAGTTGAAGATGATTGCCATAGCTCGAAGTCAGAAAAAGAAACACCTAATTCGGACTTACGAATCAAAAGTTATGGAAATTTCATTTTCAGATCATAAAATCACAAAACTTAGAATAATTAACAAATTGACAAGGCTGCGGCTTAAAGAGCCAATAAGACCCTTTAAAACACAGAATTTGATGAAATATAAAACATAAAAGTTGAAGATGATTGCCATAGCTTGAAGTCAGAAAAAGATCACCAGATTCGGACTTACAAATCAAAAGGTATGGCAATTTCATTTTCAGGTCATAAAATCACAAAACTTAGAATAATTAACAAATTGACAGGGCTGCGGCTTAAAGAGCCAATAAGGCCCTTTAAAGCATAGAATTTGATGAAATGTCAGGCATGAAAGTTAAAGATGGTTTCCATAGCTTGAAGTCAAAAAAAGAATATTTGATTCGGACTTACAAATCAAAAGTTATGGAAATTTCATTTTCAGGTCATAAAATCACAAAACTTATAATAATTAACAAATTGACAGGGTCGCAGCTTAAAGAGCCAATAAGACCCTTTAAAACACAAAATTTGATGAAATGTAAAACATGAAAGTTGAAGATAATTTCCATAGCTTGAAGTCAGAAAAAGTATCACTTGATTCGGACTTACAAATCAAAAGCTATGGTAATTTCATTTTCAAGTCATAAAATCATAAAACTCAGAATAATTAGCAAATAGACAGGGCTATGGCTTAAAGAGCCAATTAGACCCTTTAGAACACAGAATTTGATGAAATGTAAAACATTAAAGTTGAAGAGGATTTCCATAGCTCGAAGTCAGAAAAAGTATCAACTAATTCGAACTTTCGAGTCAAAAGTTATGGCAATTTCAATTCTCAGGTCTAAATTCATTGTCGCTGTCGTTTTGCTCTCGGGACAGTAATAACGAAGTGCAGTTTTGACTAATTTAACTTCAAAATTTCATAAAACTCAAAACATGAAACATATAGTAAAAAGTCTAAGCTTTCTAGAACATTAAAAATCATTGAATTTGGATAAGGTACGTAAAAGGTATGGCCAAATTCATTTCAGGTTCAATCTCAGAATTATTTTTTTCACAAAGAAAGCAACATATAATCGACATGCAAGCTTACTTAAGTTAGAAGTATGAGTTTATAACTCACTTTATTGATTTTGAGCGATTTCACTTGCAAGATGGAGGCTTTAGGCTTGATTTGCAAGCTAGAAACCTGTTAGAAACACAAAAATGGACATGCAAAAGAAGAACATGAAGTTGCAGTAACTTTCTTCTCAAAACCAAGAATTAGATGAAGTAGCTTTTAGGTTTTGAAGAGATTACCTATTAGAATCTTGGATTTACTTATTTTCTTTGAATTCTTCTCTTTTTGATTTTGGAGAGGGTTTTCTTTATTTTCAAAGAAATGTCATTATTCTTTTCTTTGGAAAGAAGAAGAAGAAGGTAGAGGAAGTGAATGTATGTACTGACACTTCCTCACTTATCTGCCTCTTCAGGTTGGGGCCTATGGGTTTGGGTTTGGACCCAAACCTCACACATTAAGACCATGTTAGCATATTTAGGCTATGTAACATGTTTTTATCACAAATGTTAACATATTTACACTATTTTACACCTTATTTTTACAAAACTATTTACATTCTTATGTTTTCAACTTTATAAAAAACAACTAACATGTTTAAAATTATTTCAACTTTTAAAACATGTTTTCCATAATAAAACATAATTTATTATCAGTAAAATTTTCCACTTTTAATTAAATGCCTCAAATTACATTTTTTATTTAAATAAATTAACACACTTAACATAAAATTGCATAAAATTTATTTTCTTGTCTAAACTAACATAAAATCCATGTTAAAAATAATTCAATACAAAAAACCAATTGTTTATCTAAATAAACAATTTTCTACAAATTTTCCATCTCTAAATTATTTTATTTTCTCCATTTCAAATTATAACCATCATTATAATTTATTTTTACAGGTAATAACAAAACCAGGGTTGTTACAACTGTCGGTTGCTAAAAGCAGAGCAGAAGAAAACTAGTGGATAGTTGCAACTGCCAGAAATTCCTAAGTGAAAATAGGAGCAAATCTCATTGGATTTTATAAATGGATTGCCTAGAACTCGAGCAGGATACATTGGCATTTGTGTCATAATAGATCGTTGACCAAGAGTGCAAGATTTATACCTGTCAAGTCAAGTAGAATGGCATCCAAGTTGGCAGAGTTGTATGTGAAAGGGATAGTAAGATTTCATGGTATGCCAAAGAGCATTATGAGTGATTAAGACTCATTGTTCACTAATGGGTTTTGGAAGAGCTTACAAGAGGCTTTAAGGACCAAGCTACATCTTAGTACAGCTTATCACCCATAAACGGATGGGTAGACCGAGAGAGTAATTCATATACTAGAGGATCTTTTGCGAGCATGCATTATAGATTTTGGAGGATTGTAGGATGACCATTTACATTTAGTGGAGTCTGCATACAACAATAATTATCAGTCGAGTATTGGTACAGCTCCGTGTGAAGCATTGTATGGAAGACAGTTTAACGCTCCTTCATGTTGGTGGGAAGCAGGCGAGAAACTGATACTTGTCTGATTAGGGAGACATTGGAAAAGACTGGGATCATTTGGCAATGAATGAAAGCCGCTCAGAGTCGATAGTAAAGCTATGCTGATAAGAGATAAAGAGATCTAGAGTTTTCTGTCGAAGATATGGTATTTGTGAAGATTTCTTCTCTGAAGAATGTGGTTTGATTTGGTAGAAAGGAAAGTTGGCACTGAGATTCGAAGGTCATTTTCTGATAGTTGAGAGAATCAGAAAGCTAGCATATAGAGTCGACTTACCTTAGAAGATGGCAGGCGTGCACAACGTTTTTCTTGTATCTTATCTACAGAAGCTTGTGCATGACTCAGGTGTGATGATTACACCGGATCAGCTAGATGATGTTGAGGTAGAGCCAGATGCTACTAAACCTTGACGGCTTCGTTGTTGGTACGATATGAAACAGCTTAGGAGAAAGATGATGAAGCTAGTAAAGGTACAATGAAGCAGAAGTGATGACGATTGTACGTAGGAAACGGAGGAGAGCATGAGGAGTAAGTGTTTGGAGCTCTTCAAATGGTAAGATCCATCGTTTATCGTATCTACTTTCACCATTGTATATTATATTATATAGATTAGTATTCTGCATGCTAGGATAGTTTACCTACACTATTGGTCACATGGTTGCATGTTTGATATGCTTATGATTGGTAGGCATGCGGGATAACTATGGTTGCTTATACCTTGGCTTGTATGGGATTTCTGGGGCGAAATTCCTATGGGGGGAAAATATAACGACTCTTATTTTATGTATCGGAGGATCATAAAATGTTATTATTTTATTTGTATGAGGTCGTATGATTCTAAAAGTTTGGGACATGACTCTTAGGGGAATTTTACACACCTATGATTTTTCCTGAATTTCTATGTGACCATTTTGAACTTGAAAATCTTTTTTGGGCTATAACTTTTGATAAAAGTTGAATTAGAGTCTCAAACTAGTTCCATTGCTTCAGGATGATGGTTTCTTATTTCGTAGAGTGGTCATAGTAGAAAAACGAACTTACGATTAGGGAGTTATGTCTGTTTTAAGTTTTAAAAACCGCTGGTCAGAATTAGTGTGTGATTAGTAAAGCCCATTAGTTGGCCCATTAGTCTAATTTGAGAATCCTTATAAATAGGAGCTGTAAGAGTCAAATGGAAACTCTTCTCCCTCATTCCAAATTAGGACTAGACCCTCATTAGCCACAAATCCATCCTAATTCATCCAAATCTCTCCTTAGATCAAACTAGATTATCGATTGGTGATTAGAGCATTAATTAAAAGATAGAGAACATTGATTTGCTTGACTTAGAGCACTTTTCTTCGCTAATCTAATTGGATCTTCACTTTTTGGATTAGATCTACACAAGAATTTGTTGAATTTGGTAATTGGTGAGTGGTTTATGCCTTTCCACTATACTATGCATGTTTATATGGTAGAACATAGGATTTAACATGTTCTAACTTGATTTTCAGCCATAAAACCTTTTCTAAATCTAATAACATGTTAAACTATGCATATGACCTAGGTTGACCATTGCTTATGCTCGTATATTCATGCTATATATAGATCTATGTTAGAAATTGACTTGTTTATCTCATTTCTGTGAATTGCATGATTGAATGGATGAAATTGCTTGTTATTCTATGCTTGGATGATATGATTTGATGTTGTTTTATGGTGTTGTAATTTCATGGAAAGTTAGTTTGGAGAATTGAGCAAATCGAAAGCAAAGTTGGTCGAAATTGGACGAAACTTGGTAGATAGGCTCTGGATTATGACAGAAGGCTACATGATAACTTGCAAGGTGTTTGGAGTTATAGCCATAAATTGGCATCGAGTTATGGTTATAACTCAGTACCAAGTTATGGAAAAAGTGGCTATGACTCGGTCTTTGCTATGAGTGGATAGGACTTGGTCAAAGGAGCTATTCCATGGCTTGGTGTAGGAATTTGGCTAAGTAATGGATTGAGTAACGAGTTATCTCTAGAACATGGAAGTGGAGCTTTGGATTGCGACCAAGTAATTAAAGAGAGATGAGTCGGGGTCTAAGGCATCTTGAGGATGAGTACTAAAGGCATAATGAGAGACTGGACCAATATATGGCTAAGTCTTAACTCGAACCCAAGTTAAGGGCATAACTTGGTACCGAGTTAAGGTGGAGAGTTCGGTGGCAGTGGAACTTCTAGGGACTGTTGTTGAGGTTCTATAGGTTAGGCTAGAGGTGTTGGCTCGTTCGCATCAAGGGTGGATGGCGATATAACAACATGATGAAAAGCTATGGTCTTCGGATGTTGGCTTATGGTGGGAGTAGGTTCCGTAGATGACGGCTCGTAAAGGAAGGAGCCAAAGGATTAGGGAACATAGGTGTTGTTCCTCGTGAATAATGGAAACTGGATTGAGCAAGAAGAGCTCGGTGTCCAAATGGAGAGAAGGAGGGCTCGGCTATATGTGCTAAGGAATCGTTGACACTCGGGAAGTTTTCATTTGTATCCAGAGCAGGGGTATTGTAAGCGAGGACGCCCATGGGTCAATTGAGGGACCTGTATACCTTGGACTTGTAGCTTTGGGTCTAGTGTCTAGCTTTAGGTTGCGAGACATGCATCTAGCTTTAGGCTGTGAGATACGAGAGTACAATGGAGAACCGGAATTTCCATTAGTCCCTAATTTGGTGGTCATACGAGTTGTCATAGATTCATGGCACAAGGGTGGAGTGATAGCTAGGACTGCTTGATGGATACTATGGCTGCTATGGTCGCTTTCATAGGTTGGCTATCACTTGAAGATATCATGGGAAGTAGGTATTGGGGATAGAAATACCTAGAAGACTGAAATCCTTTATTTAGTTGTGCTGGAACTAGGCCAGCCCGTAGTGGAAGAAATGGGTGAATTTCAAAAAATTTACCATTTTTAGATCATTAATGGGCATATGCAGTTTAAATGTATTTAGATCTTATCTAAATTTCTTTTAAATAAAATTAGCACTTTATTTAATACCATATTTTTTTTATTAATTTGATTCTAAAACAATAAAGAATGGGATATAAAAATAAGGTTTGAATATATCAAATATATTCATTCCTTAATTGTGTAATAGAATAGTTAAACATAAGGCAAGTATGATCAGTTGATAACATGAGGTATATGAATAAATAAGAATAAGTTTAAAGGCAATCACATAAGGGACAAAAAGGAAAGAAATAAAAGATGACAAAGATGAATGATTCATCTTCCCCTTTTTGACAAACTTGATTTAGGCAGCATTCAATTACCAATCAATAAATCATTATGACATAAGATTAGGAATAACCAACGATAATTCATTTGCATAAACTACTACCTTGTTTAAAATTGTTTGATATTAATAAAGCATTTAAACTATACAATTTGAAATATAAATTTTATCCCACCTTTTGGTCAAGGCTGGGATATCAACAAATTGGCAAGAAAGAATGGATATCAGGATTGAAAATCGATTGGAAACAAGGCTACGATCGATGTCGTTAAAATTTGGTCGAGCTCCAATCAAGTCAGGATCGATAGGAAATGATGATCAAGGCTAGGAGAGGCTACGTTTCGAATTTCAGGACAAACGGAGATCATTTGCTCAAGATAATTGATGGATACGAACAAGGCGTTTGTATCGATCAGCATGGATACGAATAGCGCGTTCGTATCGATCAGGAAAGGAGGCCAGATGGGTTTCGACTCGATGACAGTAGACCCGGATTGGATAGGTAAGCATGCGATGGTTCATTCGACTCGATACTGTTTGTATCGATCAATGCTTACTGTTCGTATCGATCAAGTCGTTATGAAGGTTGGTCGATGGATACGAATAGAGGAACGGCCAAAGGATACGAAGAAGACTGAGCGCGAAGCATGGATGCGAACAGAGCTACATGTGATCGATACGAAGACAATGCTTTTCATCAACATGAATATGACTAACACGAACGATGGGCAAACATAATACCAAGGAAGAAGCATTCAACTCGGCACGAAGTTAGGATCAAGCCTTGGGAGTAGCGCCACGTCACCAGTGCACACATGAAGGGCATCGATTCGAACACAATCGAGTCGAATAGATCGATTCGAACGTGATCGAGTCGAATGGATCGATTCGAACAAGACAAGCTGCTGAGAATCCCTATTTCGTATCGATCATAACTCGAGATTTACAAGTCCAAATGCCATGAAATTTTCACAGAAGCTCACATGCATGCTAAAGAATGTCCACGCCAAATTTCAACTTCATCGGATGCAATCTTGATCGATACGAAATCCGTTCGTATCGATCACGGATCGGACCGAAACTTTGCGAGCTTGGGCGCGCAGGCCTAGTCACGTGCCAGAGGGGGTCTCCCGAGATCTGAGCGAAATATCAGCCTCCTACACCTATAAATAGATCCCCAGGGCATACAGAAAAGGGATCTTCATCTTCTTTGAATTCTCCAACGCCCAGACTCTGCTCGATTCAACTTTGTACTCCATAGCTGCTGTTGTACTCAAATTTTATCATTATAATCTGCTATAATCCGCTGCAATCAGCGAAGAACATCAATAAAAGATTAACTTTTGGAGTGGACGTAGGTCGGAGATAGCCGAACCACTATAAATCTTGTGTCTCTGTTTATCTCTTTCCATTTTAAATTTATTAATCTTCACTTTTTATCCTCTACAATATTTTGATCTTAGATCTGTGATCATATATTGCTGATTTGTGTTTGTACATTGGTGCTTTCATGACATTTGGAGTTTGTGGCCAATTTTGGCGCAAACAATAAACATTTTGTTTATATGTACATATATATAATTATTTCTATATAAAAAATTAACCCAAAACTTCTTAATTAATTCAAAATAAACCATATAACATTTAATTTTTCTGATGTATTTATGAACTTATATAAACTTAAATTAGTTAACAAAATATATATGTATACAATTAAATCAAGAGATTCAACCTATATGAATTTTTTTTACAAAAGTGAAACACACTAAACTGAGCAATATATTAACAATCCTTTGAATACTTAAAAAGTATTAGTCATGCAAATAGGGTAACAAATTTATAATTTTATTGTAATCATTTTATTATCCAATCATCCTTTAATCATGTGTGGGTTTCAATTACAATAAGATGCAGATAATAAGAACAAATAAACTTTCAAATCTAAGGAGATTCAACCTATATGAATACATAATTATAAAACAAAAGGTGATACATACTGAACTAAGCAATATGTTAAAATCCTTTGAATAGTTAAAGAAGGATAATTGCGATGTCAAATAGGGTAACAAATTTAGAAATTAATTGTAATCAATTTATTATCAAAACATCATTTAATCGTATGTAGTTTCTATTACAGTAAAAATGCAAACAATAAGAACATGTAAACATTCAAATCAAAAAAATTACGTTTTGATTTGAATGTTTAAACATAGATCTAAAATTAAAATATTGTCTAATCATATAAAATTTTCAATTTTGATTTATCTAAATAAAAAAACCAATCAATTCATATAATAAAAAATTTGAAATACATAAACCATTTTCAAATCAAATGAGACAATATTACACACATATAAATTAAGATATTCAATTTTGTTCATTAAAACATTATATCAAAATTATTTGAATAAAAAGATCATTCCTTAATTTCAAAGCCTTGAAGTACACCTTGAAACATTGAATTTTTCCTCTAGATGTAGCCAATGAATCATACCTTAAAAGATGAATCAAATCTCCTAGATTCATAAATCGGCCTCCAGATGTTGCAAGGTCAAGAGGAATAAACCACTTTTCATAATTGATTTTGTTTGTATTTGATTTTAGGAATAATTGAAGCCATGGAAGATCTCATATTTTCAGCTATTGGAGAAGGAGAGAACCAGAAAAGTTACAGAAAGAAGAATGAAAATGAGAAACTCAATTGTACGTACATAATGAATTAGAGAATATGTTTTATTTGAAAGAAGGAAACTTTTCCCATTCTTTAATTAAAACTTCTCTAATTAATTCTATTGATTAACTTTCTATTTTCACTCCTATTTCTTTACATAGTATGGCTAAAAATTACGTGCCATCAAATGACATAAGATTCCATAAATTAACGCATGTAATTATCTTTTATTTAATAACAATGATATCATATATCAATGGGCAAAAATATAATTTTTATAAATGCATTCAAATAATCACAAATAACTCCCAAACATCAAATAAAATAAATAATAATTAATATTTCTCAAATACTAACCAGTTTAATTAATTTACAACTTTTTATAAATTAATTCAATCACGTGGTTTTTCAGAGAATTCATCATTACGGTTGTGCAACTCAAAGGTGTAAATTCAGTCAGCGATTAATATTGAACAATTCAAATATTAACGTTCGTACGTCACTTAGCAGGTGGTGTGACATTTTGGCTGAATTCATTGCTTACACATCTTTTGGTAAAATCCAATTTTACTTATTGTAAGCGATACCTAATAGTGACAATTATTTACACCAAAACTCTTCATCAAAACTATATCACTTTGGATTTATGGAATTTGGTCATGGTCAAAATTCCATATCATCCACATTCAACTTTATAGGCCAAACACAAAATCTTTGGTTCAATAATAACAATTATTATTAACTGAAATGCTCTGGCCAGAGACTTTGACTTTGAGTTGACTTCAGTTAACCGTGAAATTAACCTCATATAACTGAGGAGACGAATCCTCTCTTGAATAGTGTTTCACTTCCAATGCTTCCACTCGACCCAACTATAGTCGTTCGATGGTCACCGTTCCACAATTTAACTATAATCAAAGCAGAGCTTTCATATTGAAAATCAACAGTATTCTCAAGTCGAAAGAACTATGTAAATTAGTCACATCGATATTCTCTGCTTGACCTTAGTTATATTAACCAACAGAAAACTATCGAGTGAGTCAGTCCATAGTTATCCAATAACTATCAGTACATAACCCCTTGGTGCCCCCCCAACAGTCATAATACACTGCTCAACATTTGGAGAGCATTACGTACTCTAGTCTCAACGGATACATCAATATCCAGTCTCGATGCATCTTGACTAGGAACATTTAAAATGGTATATTTGTTTCATTGTGATAAATTACTCACTGTTACAACACTTTGTAACTACTATCACAAAACATACCATTTATGGATTTTTCTATTAAATATACTTTTAATTAAATTGATTAATTAATATAACCACATTATATCAAGTATATAATAGAAAGAAAACACCTTTATTTCGAACATGATTGATCAACGAGTTAGATATATATAACAAATTACATAATTGTCCCTAGGGCATACCCCTAACTCTATCAAGTTGGTAGTATATCTTTATGATAATGTAGAGTAGCATATTACAGTGGTATGTGCTAACTCTTTGGTTGCAATGACATGTCAGGTATGATTCGTGTACCTCTATTCCTTACTATATTTACATGTATAGTACTTTGAGATTCATTTACAGCTCACACCAGACTGTTGTCTTACTTGAGGTTTTATGCTATGCTTCTTATTATCTCGGGTACTCTTAAATATGTTGAGTAGATAACAGATCTAGGTGACGTAGTAGCTGTTCGAAGGACAAGCTAGATGGAACTATCTCGTATTATATATATGGAGTCTATGCTTATTCCGTGAGAAATGTCATAGAGCCCGTGATAGTGATTGCTTACTATTGTATTTGAGACAGTTGTCAATTTTGATTCTGTTGTATAAATTCTACTATTGATGTATAACTCTGTGGATATTATACTCTGACGATGATGATTTGTTCACATTGTTATTACTGTCTCTTCTGTTGTATATGCGATATTATATTTTATCCATGCGCTATGAGATATACGATAGGTTATATGATGCATTTGTTTATTTCAACCCTGATGATCTGTCTATATCGATCGGGCACGATTACAGCGCACTATTAAATAGTATTTATGCTGGTGGTATAGGGCAGTCGTCTCACTAGTGGGGGCTGTGAAGAAGTCTGTGCTCTATTAATCTTCACAACAAGCCTTTTCTTCGGGACAGGCCGTTGGTGGTCTTTGGGTTGTTCAATCAAAGACTCACGGCCCACATCAATACCATTGTGGCTAACTTCATCATTTCCACCTACAATTTTGCCTTCCTTGGTGTATTCTTCCTTTTCTTCAACATTTTATTATACTTCTGCCCTTGGACTCAGGACTGGGGGCACATCTAGATTAGACATATCTCCTTCGAGCAAGTAATTGTCGTCATCGTCATTATCGTCATCATCACTAGCAGCCACTTGGACTAGACCAGTGCTGCGGCCCCCATCTAGTAGATTATGAGCTAGGAGATTCTCATTGGAGAGAAGAACTCTAATGTCTCAATGCCCCTCCGGAAGTGCCATGAGAACTCTAACGACATCCACAAGAACCGCGCTGCTAGGTCTCATTGGAATATCTGAATGATAGAAAGAATATGAGTTAAGCTTGATAATTAACAAGTCGAACTCGTAGCAAATGAATAAGGTAGAACTTGCATCCAGATATCCATCTTCGTGCAAACCCAAGTGGACAGCGTACGTAAAACCATTCGCTTTTGAAATAGCTCAACTTGTCCATGTTCCGGTGATAACTCTGCAATTCTTTGCCGGCACAAAGTAAGATAAGGAAGGACTACCCTTTTGGCTCTTAAAACTGTATACGTATTGGATCTCCTCGTCATTGGGTACTCGATGCTAATATTAAACAAAAACAATTATATGTGCTGAGAAGGAAGGCATAGCTATTTGATTGTAGTTGCATCGGATCTAATCTGATGAAATTTAGAACTCGACGAATGAGATGGTTGAATGGTGGAACAAAACTCGTTAAACACATATATCTATTACAAGCAGTGTAGCCTTTTAGGGGATTCTGAGCTCTCTGACGGCGAGAGGGGATTAGTAAATTATCGAATGGAATTCCATGCTTGTCGTAGATTCTACGAAGAGATCCCTCATCGATCTTTGAAGCAACGGAATTGATGGGATCATCTAAAAAACATCTTTGAGAGTATCTGGAGAAGGTTCAACGTTTGGCCCTTTCGGGGGCGCCATTGAATTTTCAGGAACTTGATGTTCAACCTGTGGATTTTCCCATTGATGTGTCTATTATACTAGAGTTTGTTGTGCAAGTGGGACCATAGTCGATAGACTCGGTGTCCGATTCAACAAATCTAGAAGTAGATGCACCTGTGGCTTAAGTGGTAAGATGCTCGAAACGTCTGTGCTCCATTTCTATAAATACTCAATAGATAGTCAATATGAGATTAATTATATGTTGTACCCCCATGCTAAAGGGAAACCTAGAGTGGTTTCATGCAGTTTAGATTTTCAATATTGTACAACAGTTCATTCTAAAATCTGGATATCGCTCAAAGAGACCGTCATCGCTAACCGCCCTGTCGAACTGCACGTCAACAACAATGCATTGGATATGCGTCTAAACTTGAGATATAACATTTGTAAAATGGGAATGTTAGACAACAAAAATTGAACACATAAGAATTTCAAAACTAGAATCCTACCAAAGCTTGAATTTATACCGATCCAAGCCCATAGGTGGATTATTGCCCATTTCCCAAACGTGCTCTCCTTGCTTTGATATTGCCATTAACGTGAAGATCACCCATGTCCAAGTCTGATCCCATTCATACGCGATTCAAGGCCATCACCTACCTAATTTAAATCAAGGTTCGGTCTAGGATCGAGTGTGGTTGCGAAGTGAAGCTATGGGTTTGGATCGATGAATGGAGTTCGACCATAGCGACATGAGCGGCGTAGGGTTCAGCCAAGCAAAGGCAAGCGGTGGTGATCCTAGGGACGAGCAAAGGCGGAATTCGCTTGGAAAAGCAAGAAAATGTCAATGGAAAAACATGAGCTTGGTTTGGTGGTCACAACAAAAGTGAACAGGAAAGTAGGCGAGTTGGATTTTATAACCCAGAAGCCAACTTCTCAGGCATAAGATTCAGAGACTTTTCAAAGTCTTGGATTGCTACCGATCCCAGAACCTGGATCGGTACCAATTCTTAAATTTTAAAAAAAATCAATAATAATGGTATCGGCATGTGCATGCTCGTGTGTTGAGATTCAACAAGGACGTGCACGTGTATACATATTTGTGTAACCATCCAATACCCAATGACTAGAGTCAAAAGAAATCGGATTAAAACCTGGAAAATCCATGAAAGGAACCAGTTTGGAATTGTCAAGCTTGGAATGACAGACCATGAGAGCACACTCTAGATTTATAATGCCAGATGTTGGTAAAGCATCACGACAAATAGGTATAGACATAACTTTTTACAAAATCAGTCTGGGGGAAGGATAATGACCATTTAGAGAACGGAGTGGAATCCTCCACATCAATCCATTCCAGGTCTCGATTCAAAGCACATCATGTTTGAAACAAGATGTAATTTGGAGGGAAAATATTATCCAACCTTTTGACCAGGCAATATTTGGATAGACTGGACGAATCAAACTTGAAAACTGTTAAGGCAAAAGCCTGAAGAGATGGCCCAAAAGTCCAGGTACCTATTACAAACAGAGCTATGGGACAAAGATCAAGCCAACACAAGAAAGCAAGAACCCTGATCCAACATAGTGTTGGATCGATACCGATCCATGAAACTTTGTTCATTGTTGCCCTCACTCCTACTACATGCTTGTAATGATGCTAGAAGACTATTTCAAGTATTATTTTGTCATTCCCATGTAATTCACTATCGATCTCCATGAGCACTCAAAGTCAGCAATGCCATTCTTTCATAGTCCACATCATTTGGACTTAGAAATAAGTTACTCATGGTGCAAACCACTATGGAATCACGAAGCTAACAACAAATAGAGCCAAGACAAGAAGACTAAGACTATCCATATGAAAAAGTTATGGATCGGTACCGATCCAGGAGGATGGATCGGTACCAATCAGTGATTGTTGATGACCTATCCACCTATTTTCTTGGAGAATTAGTATACGGCATGAAAAATGATGTGGAGATCATAGGACAAGATTTTTGGCTTCCTACGTCTATAAATAGAGAGACAGTGCTCGTTTTTATGGATCTTTTGGCTCTTGCTTTCCCTTACACTAGTTTTTTGTAATCATTGTTGGATTTATATCGATCCATAAGAACAACTGCATGTAATCCAATGATCTAACCAGTAAAAGCACTAAGTGGACATAGGCCAAGAATAGTCGAACCACTATAAATTGTTGTGTGTTCTTTTCTACTCGTTTTCATTTAAATTTCTTCACTTTTTATTCTCTACTTAATCTTCTAGGTGTTTGTGCCATTTTTATGGTTCAAACATCATGTGTAATCTATTGAAATATATATATTTTATGGAAATATCAATTTAAACTGAGAATTGCAATTACAAATATATATATAATATTGATTAAGAACTGAATTTAAATGAAAAGATGATTAATTAAAATCAAATTGAAATTAAACCATAACTTACTAATGGCTCAAGCCCATGTTGACATAGTCAAACCCATTCTCTTGCTCATTCTCATTCTAGATTCTTCCATTTTCCCTTTAAAATTCTCTTGAGTCATTATCCCCACAAACAAAACCAGCTTCAATTTCATTTAAGCCCAAACCTAGATTGCATGAAATCAAAACAATAGAAAAATAAAAGAGACCACGATGCCAAAAAATATTGACACTCACATCAAGACGAAAGTTGCACGACTTGACAAGGTAGAGGCGACTGGCAAGGCGCGATATAGTAGAGACACACGATATAGGAGATTGGAATCGGCGGGCTAAACTTGGTAGAGCATGGGCTGAGCATGCGATGAGGTGCATGGATTATTAGATGCACGATAGTTGCTAGGGCGAAGAATGCAATGTTGGGTTGGAGTTGAGCGGTGGTGGGTGCACGACAGTGGATGAGATCGGAATTCAGAGTTGACGATGTTCATGATGGTTGTAACAATAGACTAAGATGAAATTCATCTTGATTACATTATTTTGGTGAGTTGTCTCACTCGCATCTATTGTAACATCGTAATTTTTATATAGCATATAATTTAAATAATTAACTATGGGATAGTTAAATGAAATGTTAAAATTATGGGATTTGCTAAAATCAACTAACTATTTAGTGTGGGTTGGCCTTAGTAAATATAAAATAGAGAATAATTTAAAGGAATTAATAAACATGAATAAGGAAGGGTAAAAGAGAAAAGGAGATTAAGGAGATTAAGATACCCATCTCTCCTCTTCCTCATTCACTTTCATTTCATTCCCTAAATGAAACTAAACAAAAGCTATGGGGATAAGCCACCATTAGGAAGAGAGGAAATCTAAGAAGAAAAGAGGAAGAAAAGAAAGCTAAGGCAAACTCCATCATTTCAACTAGAATCAAGGTGAATAATATTCAACCATCTAATGATTTTATTTGTTTTAAAATGGATTTGATGTGATTTCGAATTGGATTTAATTTTTTATCATGTTTGTTGAATGAATAACCATGTGTAAGATTGAATGTTATTATTTAGGAATTTTTATGAATTTTTCTAAATGGTTTTAATTTGAAAAACTAAGTTTTTGATCTCTCAATATTCTACAATTTGGATATGATGTTTGAATTATTATTTTGGAGATGGGTTTCAAATTTCATAATTTTTGGAATTAATATGAATATTCTAAGAATTTTCTAAGTGAGAAAATAGTTGAACTTTTGAAATTAATTATTAAAAATATGGAAATTAATTATTTTGGCCCAAATTTTTTACAGTTGGTACAAAATGATCAAAATAGATTTTTGGGGAATTTTGAGATTTTTCCTGTTAATTTTCTATTTTACATAAATTAATTAGTGAATAAAAATGCTAATTAATTATGAAAAAATTAATTAATTAATTAATTTTCTGAAAAGATAACTGAAAAGAATGAGTTTGGCCAAAAGAAAACCAACAACAAATTGGGTTTAGTGGAAAAGAATTAGTTTAATGGAGTAATAAATCAGTTTTAATTTAATTACAAAGCTGCAATTGAGTCATTTTTGACCAAGTAAAACTAATCATCCAAGGCTAAACTTTATATTAGTTAAGAAAAAACTGTGTGTCTGAAAGCAATAATAAGAGTAGTGTACACCACATGGGGACCCCATATTTTAATATATAAAACCAAGTTATAAGCATGGAAATTTATCGGCCTTGGCGATGGCTACCAAACGTTGGCCTCCAAACATGTGGCGACGACTCAAATGAAGGCAAATTAACTAGAAAAATTGACCGTGAAAGCTATATAAAGGAAAAAAAGAGCTAAGAGTATACGAAGTATCTATAATTGCAAGCGAAGGCTACATGCGGCGCAAATAATTGCAAGCGATAGTGTTTTGAGTTGTAGCCTCAATGACTCATGGAAATATGACGTGATAGCTCCTTAATTAAGTCATATATATGTATATATGAGTTAGGATCAATAGCATCATTTATTTAGTACCATTTTGTAGCCCTCTAATATCAGCCACAAGTTTCTATATAAATATTTTTTCTCTCTCTCTCTTGTCAAATGAACTAAATATTCAAATATAAACTTATGGCTGATATCCGAAGGCTACAAATGATGCTAAATAAAGGGGGCTATGTGCTGCGAGCATGGTATTTGAACAGGAAAGTTGAGTGAATAGATAATGCATTTATGTGCTACGAACAAGGTATTTGAGCGGGGTATTTAAAATGTGGTTTTTAATTTAATTGATTTGTAGTTAACTAATTATTTATTTTGTTGTGTAATATGCATTTAATTAAAATGATAGAAAAGTACAAAAATCTAAATATACATAAATTAATTATACAATAGTAGTAGGTATAGATAAAATGATACAATATTTTAGTGCAGCCCTGCTGCAACAATTTCATCCCCTATACTATTTCAAATTGTTAACATTTCATGACCTATGTGTCGTTGTACCTATTGGGCTGCTCTGTTCGGTGTAGTTCTCATACTATAATATTCCTCCGGGTATTCCTTTGGAATAAGATCAGGATCATCATAATAAGCCATAATATCTAGTCACCATTATTGTATTTTTGAATGAAATTATATATAGTCATTACAAATACGATAACTTTTACTTGAGTTTCAAATGAGTATGTCGGCATATTCTTCAAAAGGACAAACTTTTTTTCATATTCCAAAGTTTCTCTCAATTGCCATACATAAACTTGAATGATAGAAATTAAAATTTTCATTGGTCATTTTTTAGTTGATTTGCGGTTTCACAAAAATTATGAATATGATATCTAATATTACGATAAGGTGGTAAATAACTAGGTTGAAGCAAATATCCTAAATCAACAAAATAATATTGTCTAGGTGGAGGGTGAGGAAAGTTAGATTTTTTTATTATTTATAATTGAATTCAAAAATTACTATCATGCGTAGTACATTCCCAACCAGCCATAACATAAGTAAACTGTAAATCGAATGGACCTGCCCCTAAGATACTCTATGTAGCATAACCTTTTCGTCCTATATATGGAATAACTTGATTCGCACGCAAGTGTGCCATTACGTGTGTACCGCTATAGCACCAACACCGTTTCTAAAATATGGGTAATACTGGTTTTAAGTCCTAATATGATCAAGAGAAGTATTAAGTTGAGGACCATCTGGCTTGATAATATCTATAGCAAGTAATTGCACAGCATCTAAAACAGCATGAAAACAAACTAAAATTGTGCTACCTGAACTTTGAAATCTTTCACTCATTTTTCGATTTGAGACCACTGCAGCTATGAAGTATACTAATATGGCAACCGTTTCTCTGATACTAATTTCTTCTATTGTAGTCAGACCATAATTTTGCAGCATATCGCGTAACGAGAGAAAATAAAGCCTCTTCATTTGAAATTTTCGTTGACAATATTCTTGATGCCCATATAATATATTGTGCACCCACATTAAACCGGTATAATATGATGTGTGAATTCAAGTGATATCGCTCCTTTTTCTACGTAGATATGCTGATGTAATGACCAAATCCTGTGCATCTTTGTAGTCGAATTATGTTTTCAAATTAGACATTGTTGGTATAGGATGAAATATGTAAGTAGATGGAAAAAAGAGAGGAATAATGATGTGAAGAAGATGAAGGGGGAGGAGATTGGTTTATAGAGGTTTGGGTTGGTGATACTTTGGCGTCCGATGCGTAAGTATCAAATTTCAACCATCGATTAATTGGGCAGGGAAAGGGGAATTGAACGTTGGGGAATCGGATGCGTCCTCAACGGTAACAGGGCAAAATATGACCGCGAACAACACCTAAGTATATATTGTGTGTGTGTGCGTATCATGTTAAGTAAAAATACGAAGACTCATGCATGCATATGGCTATATATATATATATAAGGCTAGGATCAATAACCCGCTTTATTTAGCACCATTTTTTAGCCTCTTGATATCAACCACATGCACAAGTTTCTATTTAAATATTTATTCTTTCTCACTCTGATCACATGAACCAAATATTTAAATATAAACGTGTGGTTGATATCAAACGGCTACAAATGGTGCTAAATAAAGGGGGCTATTGATCCTACCTATATATATATGCATATATATGTGCATATATATATATGCATATATATGTGCATATATATATATATGACCTGCAGCCCTCCTTATTTAGCACCATCACCTAGCCCATTGATATGAATCACATGTTTATATTTAAATAGCTAGCATTTCTCTCTCTTGTCACATGGGCCAATTATTTAAATATAAGCATGTGGTTGATATCAAAGGTCTAGTGATGGTGTTAAATAAAGGGGGCTGTGGATCCTAGCTATATATATATATATATCACACTAAGGAAATGGTACACATAGGCACTAAATGTTGGATACATATAGCCTCAAGACCAAAAATGTGTGTGCGTTGTGTATGTGAGATGCTATTAATTTCATGCATGGCCTCCCTACTTTGTCCATGCAGGATGAAATATATATTGCATATGACATATACATGCAAAGGTCGCAACTATCCCACCGCTACAAAACGTACACAAGAGCCAAATTTAGATAAATGCCAACAAACCAAATTATAAATGAAATGTTCGCATTCATTATATCATATTATACGTGAAGACTTTTAAATATTTACACGTGATGACAAACAGTTATTCATCGTGAAGGCAAATAAATGCGAAGGCTCTGGCCTATTTAATACACAATGACCTCTACTTTTATATGATGACTATGGAATTTTTAATGTGCGATGGCTATTGGCCAAAATGCATAATGGTCTTTATTTTTAATAGGCGATGACTGTGAAAATTTTTAAGGTGTGACAGTCTATATTTTAACGCGTGAAAAATAAGTAAAATTTTAAGGCATGATGGCCTATATATTAATGCGTGAAAAATAAGTAAAAGTTTAAGGCATGATTGCCTATTTTTTATCGCATGGAAATAAGTGAATTTTTAAGGCATGATAGCCTATGATTTTAAAAAGTGAGAGATAACTATTTTATAGCACTTGGAGTATTTTCACTCTATTTTGGGGTCAAATTTTACTTAGATAAAAAAGATGATTTTGTTAATTATTTTTATGAGATTTCAAAAGAAAGGAAAAATGTATTAGCCCATTTCTGAAAGAGTTTTTAAGAAGAAAGCTATTATTTTTCTAAAAGTAATTTTTGTATAAATTGGATATCGTATTGAACATATATTTAATTTATTACTGATGTGTCATATGTTCATTTTATATATAGATCAGTTAATATTGCATATATCGAATTGTTAACATGCTTACATATATATTATATTATATCGTCCAACATTGTGACCTTAGGGATTTGGGGGAATAGATGACCGGTTAGGGTTGTTCCAATAGTGGATATGGTCAGACTTAAATATCCGAGTGAGTAAAATTGCATCCAGAAGATCGTGAAGAACAAAACTGAGTTATGATACCCGAATTGATCAAAAGACATGACTCGTCGACATTTTGAAAACCAGATTATGATTTAAGATTTAAGGTGAAGACTGGGGTAGGGTGGCGCCCTATCCTTTAACAGCTTAGCCTTTGGTTGTTTAGGTACGCGATTGCATTATGTAGGGTCAAGCCAAAGGATATGCAAAATTAATATTATGCGAAGAAAGGATCTCGCGGCAACTAAGCTCACTATTGTATTTTTCTATGGGATAAAAGCTAAGGTTATTTTCTCTTATTGGACGAGAGATTATGGATTATCTGGTTATAATTTTGGCCCAATTTATCTTGATAGGTTTCTAGTCAGCCTGCAAAACTACTACAGTTTTCTAATCAGCCTATAAAACTACTACAGGTTTCTAGTCAGCTTGAGAAAACTAACACAGGTTCATAGTGACCCTGAGAAAACTATGTCATGGATTATTTGGAATTGGGTAAATATCGGATTGTGTAACCCTTTGATGTAAATGATGGACTATTAATTTTACCCATTACTACATGATTATATTATAATTAAGTGCTAATCATTATGGATGCAGGATATATTATGGATTGCATATTGTTTGATAGGGTATCAGTAAGGGGAAACGTCTTCCGCTCAATGGAACGGTCTCACTAAATACCCATATTTTGGTTCGAGATGGTATAATATTATTCGCAACAGACTTTTTTTTTCTGATCCGAAGTTCTTGATTTTCCCCTAAACTCTTGGGTGCTCAATTTGGAATTTAGTGGGTTGAGAGTAGAGTACTTCAGGTTTAGACGAATAAGCTTTCGAAGATGTGTAGGAGGCAAGCTACTATATAGAAGATTATATATTTCTGTTGTGCAATAATTTAACTGCTTTTTCATTTTGGTTGAAATATCTATGTAGTTAAAGCGCTTAGCGGTGGAGGTGTAAAAAGTTATAGAGGGGATAAAGCAGGGATATAGCGGAAAATAGCAGAGGTGCAAAAAGCTTCATTATATGTAAAACCAAATATTTAAATTAATTTATTCTCGTTCTCACACCATTTGTGTAGGAAAAAGAAATAATTTTCAATCTTATATAACAAAACTAAAGAATATCATGATTTATGCAGACTAGATTTGGTGACTATAATAGATTTCTAACTTATATTGAGCACTTATGCCTTAAAATTAGGTATTTAACCTAACTTTGTTGATTTAATTTAAAAGAAAACCAGTCAAATCAACCTTTGTATATAAATGTTGTTATATCGGGTGCTAAAAAGCATTGATTTAGCAGGTGTAGAGGAAAATAGCGGGGCTTAAAGCGAATCTACTGTTTAATAGTGCTAAATTGAAATAACGTAGCGATTGGAAAGCGCTATGCGCTGTAGCGGTATTTTATGGGGCTTTAACTGCACAGGGTTGAATTTATGTAATGACGAGTATAATAACCATCTGGGTAGTCAAAAATTAGATCATCCAAAGGGGTGTCTTCATATGTCGCTCTTTGGATTATATATGTAATTATTATATCTTATCTGAACGATGTATTTGAGGGTTTGCAAATTAATGAATGAAATGTTTGGTTAATTTTTTTAGAAATTCTAGTGTTCTTGTTTTTAATGATTCAATAACAGATATCATGCTATCACTAGGAAATAATGCTAAGTATGAATACAACATCAATAATATTTGTTTTCGAGCCTCAGAATGGGGGATGCTACAATTTGGTATCAGTGCATATAATTACATAAAAATTAATAAGATTTTGAAAAACATAAACCAAAATGAAATAAGAAAGAATAAATCAGGGTTGGGATAGTGTTATATTAATGTACTTATTAATTTCTATATATAAGTATATATATATACTCTCCCCTTTGTCTTAGACCATTCTTCTATATCCGGTGAAGACTCATATGTAGATTACGAGAGAAGGATACTAGAAGTGGAAGTGTAAACTTAGGAGGAAGAAGCACCACAACCAATGGAAACACTCAGGCTAATGCTAGAAATGCTAGCCGAGCAACCAACGCCAATGCTAATGCGGGTGCTGGAACCACATTGAGCAGAGACTATAGTAGTTTGGGTGGAAAGCCCTTTATGAGAATGCGAAATGCCATAGAGGTAAAGGTTAGCATTGAGAAAATTGCAAGGAGCTGCTTTATACTGGTGGAACAGTGTTACCATGGGGTTCCAAAGGAGGAATTAACTTGGACTAACTTTGGGGAAAGATATAAGGAGAAATTTCTATTTGAAGTGGTCAAGTCCATGTTGTTTAGAAAGTTCTCAGGGTTAATGTAGGGTGAGAAGTCCATGTTAGAGTATGCGACGAAGTTTGATGAGCTATCTAGGCATCGGCAGGCCATCATTAATACACTGATTAAGAAAAATGAGAAGTTTATCTAGGATTGAAGCCGGAGATTGATAGGGCAACTATGCCACATCTCAAGGGTCTATTTGATGTCGTGGAGGATGAAGTTAATCGAGTTCTTATAGTAAGGGTGTATACAGATTTTTTGAGCCTGTTACGGAACAACCGCCAAAACGAGCTATAGAGTTTCGAATAGATCTCATACCTTGAGCCGAACCCGTAAGTAGACCACCTAGCAGAATGACACCTACCAAGATGAAGAAGTCTAGTGGATCTAGAAGGGAAGAATTTTATTAGACCAAGCAGTTCGCCTTGGGGAGCCACGACAGTATTTGTGAAGAAACCGGATGGATCATTGAGGTTGTGTATCGACTACAGAAAGTTAAATGAGAAGATGGTAAAGAATCGGTATCCTTTGCCTAGAATAGATGATTTGTTCGATCAAATGAGTGGAGCCAAGGTGTTTTTACAGTTGTACTTAGCTATAGGTTTCCATCAATTGAGAGTGGAGGAGAAAAGTATACAATTAATGGCGTTTCGAACAAGATATGGTTCATGTGAGTGGTTAGTCATGCCCTTCAGATTGACCAACGTGCCTGTTTTCTTTGTAGATTTGATGAATCGAATCTTTCGAAAGCATTTGGATAGATTCTTGTTTGTTTTTATAAACCACACTTTGATATATTCAAAGAGTGAACAAAATCATGAAGTCAATCTCAGAATAGTGCTAGATACACTGATGCAGCATCAGCTAAAAGCGAAGTTTTCAACTAATTTTGGAAAAGAGAAGTGCAATTTCTTGGGCATGTGGTTTCAGACGATGGATTTTCTGTAGACCCATTGAAGATCAAAGCTATTAATAATCGAAAATGACCCAAGACCATGACCGAAATTAGAAGTTTCTTGGGGTTGGCTGGCTACTAATGGAGATTTATTAAAGATTTATCTAACGCGGGATCGATGACTAAACTAACGAGGAAGGACGTAAAGTTTGTTTGGACTGATAAATGTGAAGAAGCATTTCAAAATCTAAAACATTTTTTGACCAATGCGCCCGTGTTAGTTGTTCCAAATGGGAATCAAGATTTGATGGTGTATACCGATGCATATGGATCGAGATAGGAGCTGTATTGATGCAAAGAGGTAAAGTTATTGCTTTGCTTCTCGATAGCTTTGACCGCATGAATTTAGATATCTAACACATAATTTGGAATTGGCAAGAGCGATCTTTGCACTGAAGGTGTGAAGACACTATTTATTGGGAGAACGATTTGAGTTGTTTACAGATCATAAATCCTTGAAGTATTTATTATCTTAAAAGGAGTTAAATATGAGGTAGCAAATATGGCTAGAGTTTTTTGTAGCGTACGGCTATGGAATAGAGTATACGCCAGGGATAGGAAATAAAGTGGTAGATGAACTTAGTAGAAAACATTAGAATGTGGTGTTAGAAATGTTATTTGGATCGAATGATTTAAAGGCACTGGCTTTATATGGAGTTAGAATGAGGTCAATGGCCAGTTCCATTCAGGGTACTGCAATGATTTCTTATCTAGAAGTTTAACCGGTATTGATTAAAAGAATTGTAGCAAAGCAAAACGATGATCTAATATTAGCCGATCGAAAAAAGAGACTAGAAGCAGGTTGTGAGATTGATGATTTGAAATATTTTTCAGTTGACCAGAAAAATGGTTAAGGAAGAAGGAACAATTGTGTGATCCAAACATGGATAATCTGAGAAAAGAAGTTCTTAGAGAATGTCATCGATCGAAATTTACCATCATCCTGGAGATACGAAGATGTATCAGGATATGAAGAGGTGTTTCTTCCCGGAAGGAATGGAGAGAGATGTAGGTTAGGAGTAAAATAATGTATGAATTACCAACAAGTGAAAGCTGAGCATCAAAAGCCATGTGGACAACTTCAACCATTGGAAGTACCACTATGGAAATGTGATTCTATATCTATGGATTTTGTAGTTGGGTTGCAAAGGTTGAATAAGGCAAACGAATTTTTGGTCGTGGTAGATAGACCGACCAAGAGTGAACACTTTATCCCTGTTAAGTCGACAAGGACGGCACCTAGTTTGGCAAGTTATTCATGAAAAATGTTGTGAGACTTCATGGAGTACCGAGTAGCATTGTAAGTGACAGAGATCCTTTGTTCACTAGTGAGTTTTAGAAGAGTTTGCAGAATGGATTGGGTACCAAGCTGAAGATGAATACCACTTACCATCCTCGAACTGATGGGCAAATGGAAAGAGTTAATAAGGTACTCGAAGATTTGTTGAAAGCTTTTGTATTGGATTTTGGAGGGTCATCGGAAGATCATTTGCACTTAGTCGATTTTTCCTATAATAATAGTTATCAGACTAGCATAGGAATGACACATTTTGAAGCACTTTACGAAAGGACGTGCAAATCGTCTGCATGTTGGTTGGAGATAGGTGATAGACTGATACTTGGTCCATATTTGGTGAAAAAAGCAATTGAAAAGATTGAGTTAGTCCGATCAAGGACGAAGGAAGCTCAAGGCAAAAAAGCTATGCGGTTAAAAGGCATAAAGACTTAGAATTCTCAGTCGGATATTTTATTTTCGTAAATGGATCACCGATGAAGTATTTAGTCCTATCTTGAAACCAAAGATTTGTAATAAGTATATGAGATTTAAAATTAGGAGATTTATAGAAAGGAGTTTTATAAATAGAAAGGAGATTTATAAAAGGAGTTTTGTAAATATAAAAGAGATTTATAAAAAGGAATTTTATAAAAGGAATGAAATTTGATTTCTATAAATGATCATTTTAAATTATAGCGGTGTGGAAAGTATTCTTTTCATGCTTAACACTAAATTTCGAGGTAGGGAAACTCATCTTTATCTATGAGAGTTTAAGAATGTACATTGAGGCAAGGATAGTACTTTAACTTGTCTGATTTCATTGTTGATCGAGCGATAGTACAAGTTTGAAATCGAAAATGGTGGTAAGTATATTTGGTCTAATTTCCATATGATCCATTTGCTTACACAAAAAAGGAAAATGGTTTGGGTTTATAATAAATAATGTTTTTAAGTGACATTTGTTTTTGACCTATTTAAGTATGCTTTTGAAATATGAAATCTTTCATAATGTTTTGTGAATATACTTATACTATTGAGATAAATATATGGATACATTTCCTAAGTATTGAAAGTGTAGTGTTTTGTGAATGAATTCATACTATTGCGATAAGTATATGGATATATTTTCTAAGTATTGAAAGTGTGGTGTTTTATGAATCTACTTATACCATTGAGATAAGTATATGGATATATTTCCTAAGTGTTGAAATTGTAGTGTTTCGTGAATATACTTATACCGATAAGATAAGTATATGGATATTTTTCCTAAGCATTGAAAGAGTATAAATGAATAGTGAATGAGTAGTATACATGTGTGTATCTTTGTAAAAGTATTTTGATACAAGTATTTACAAAGTGATGTTAATTAATGAAAGGATTAGTTAAAGAGGCTTAGTGGTAGCTTATGTGCTTAATCATACTTGGTTTCCATATGAAGTTAAATCTTTGATTGGATTGCTGCTTATTTGATAGTTAAATAACCGACTATCAATTCTTGGCTGTTTTGAAACTATCGATTGTCGATTCGGAGAGACCGGGATCAGATATTATCCTGAAACCACTTCGAAATGGCATAAGCATTCGAATTGAAAACATCTTGAGGATGATGTAAATCGAAGATAGAGTTATTCAAAGTGTAAGGGCTACTTGCTACTGATCCTTAGGGGATTTCAAAATGGATGTAGTAGAAGTAGTGCCTTCAGTTTGTTTAGCCCCAGAACAAATTGTATGGATAAATGCTGGCATTGCATTGTTTCTTGAAGTGTTAGCATTCCAAGAGGGATTTCCTAAAAGGTAAATGTAGACTCAAGCCTCACACTTGGAAATGATTAAAACATGGGAGATGCGGCAGTGCTATGTGGGTTGCTCCCATTAGTGTATGGTCATCACTTGTATCTAGATCGATATTTACGAATTATGTATATCGGGCCCAAGGAAACAGTTTGTCAAGTTGGCAACCGGGGTGATTGTAACAACCTAGATTTTTTTGACTAAATTAAATAAAATCAATAATGATTTAATTTGGAGAATTTAAAATCATAAGTTTGGAATTTGTAGTCTTTTAAATGATAATTTGTTTTGGAATGATGAATTTTAAAATTTTGTGAAATGGAGAAATTAGAAATTTAGTGTTTACTTAAAAATAATTGGAATTAGAGTTTAAACTAGAATAATTATTTAATTAAATATTTTATTTTTAAATAAAAGAAGAATTTGAGAGTGTAGACTTGATTGTATTAATGTTCATTTTAATAAATATTTAAGAAATTATTTTGTTTGAATTATGGACTATGATTGCACTTAGGTATTTTATTTATAAAGCCATTAGTGAATTAAATTAAAACAAGGCTTTTAGGTTAACCAAAAGAGAATTAGTTGTTTAATACAATTAGTCTCTTATTGGGTTTAATTGAAAACCCAAGCCCAATGACAATTTTAACCAAGGAGGAATTCTCTCTTTTCTGAACTATACGTTCATTTCTAAATCAGTAAACTCAATTAAGAAAAATCAGAAACTATTTCCCTTTTCAAAACCTAGAAGCCAAAAATCAAAGTTCTCTAATTCGCTTGCAACCTAGACATTGTTAGAAGCTAATAAATCCAAGGTAATGTTATATAGTCCTATTCTAACTATTATACAACTCGATTTCAGTTTTTACGGTGTTTAATTCTGGGTGTTATTTTTCTAGATTAAGCTGTTTTCTAGGGTTGTTGTTCTAGTTTTAGGCTGCTGTAGATATATGGCTATCTAATTGCGAGGAGAAAAAAAAGGCGAGTTAAACCTCATAAAATCTATCCCTAAGTTTCTGATTTGCATGCTATTGATTTCACAATAATTGATTGTGAATTTAGTTGATGAATTGGTGTTCGGTAGTTGCAATGTTATTGTTTAGTCTTTGTTCAAAACTAAACACAGTTAGCAAAATTGGCCATATCTTTCACGTTTCTTATTGGATTTAGATAATTTTTAATGTTCTGAAAACCTCACTTTATGTGTGACAACTTTTATGTTGAATATATTTGCAAATTTTGAGAATAGGTTGTCGAAATCCTGTCGCAAACTCTTAGCTCTGTCACTTTGATAATTACTTCTCTAAACTAAACAGTTAGTAAATTGGGCATACCTTTCATGTTTATTATCGGATTTAGATAATATTTAATGTTCTGGAAAGCTTACTTTATGTGTGACAACTTTCATGTTGAACATGTTTGCAATTTTTGAGCATAGGTTGGTCGAAATCCTGTCGCAAACTCTCAGCTCTGTCACTTTGATAATTACATTCTCCAAACTAAACAGTTAGTAAATTGGGCATATATTTCTCGTTTCGTGTCAGATTTAGATAAATTTTACTGTTCTAAAAAGATTACATTGTGTGTGACAACTTTCATGTTGAACATATTTGCAAATTTTGAGCATAGTTAATCGAAATTCTGTTGCAAAATCTACGCTCTGTCACTTTGATAATTACTTTCTCTAAACTAAATAGTTAGTAAATTAGGCATATCTTTCTCATTTCTTCTCGGATTTAGATAATTTTAATTTTTTTGAAAAGCATGGACTTTGTACTATAACTTTTATGTTTTGTGTTTTGCATAATTTTGAAGTTTAAATGGTTAAAAACTAGTTTCATTGTCGCTGGCCTGTCAATGAAAGACATAGTTAGTAAATTTAAATCTGAGAAATTGTTTCAGTCATAACTTGTGAACCTTAAATCCAAATTGTATATTTTTCTTGTTTAAAAACTTAGACTTTTATCTACAGCTTTCATGTTTTAAGTTTTGTAAAATTATGAGATTTAGGTGGTCGAAATTGCAGATCTTTAAATCATAAATTTGAGTTAAATGAAATAAATAAATAAGCTTCGAATACAAGTAATTTTACGAAAGAGAATTATTTATATTTATAAATCTTAGAATTATTTCTAAATTAAGTTAATAAATATTAAAAATGTTTTTTAGCAAGTTATTTTATACATTAAGCAACTTTAATGAATAACTAATTGATTTCTTTTCTTTCAGTCATCCTCTTATCCCCCCTCTCGTTAATTTTGAAAATATGCCTTTGAAAATACAAATCTAATCTATTTTTACATAAAAGTGATTATGGATTTGGAATATAAGTATTACGATTTATTAAATAAATAATATAGGATTCATGGAATTTGGAAATATAGTTTTGAAAAGTATAAACTTAATATATTTTTTAAATAAAATGGTTATATTTTAATATGAATTTAGAAGAGTAATTAAATATGGTTTTAAAGTATAGTTTTGTGAATAATACAACCATATGGGAATTTGAGACAACTTTGTGTATATAAGTAAAAACTTGGAACAATTCAGAGTTATGGAATATTTTAGCAAATCTGTGGATATTTTTATAAAGTTAAATAATAAACGGATTTATGGAAATTATAATAAGTGTTTTAAATAATAAACTCAAAAGAGAAAAATGTTTTGAGAACCATAATTCTATAATTTGAGGAGTACTAATAATCGACTTAGTGTCATCATTGGTTTAAATGTTTTCGAATAAGACTTCGTTGAATATGGTATAACTCATTGAATGGAATATTTGAGTGGAACTTACTAGCCCATAAGCGAATATTCGAATTTCACTGGGTAGTATAGGATTCCTTGGTTAAATTCATGTGATTGCTATTAGGAAGTATTTTACACTTTAGAGTTGAATTTTGTTCTAGTGTGCGACAAGTGGTTGCTAGATCCTTAAGAGAATGTAGTTCAGGTTTTCTAGTGGTATTCGTAATAAGTGATATTTACTAGCTTTTAGTAAATACTTAGATTTCACCATACGGTATGGGACGTATTGGTTAAATTTTAGTGATTACTAAAGGTGATAGTATTTGGCACTTTAGAGTTTACTCTCTTTTGGTGTGCGGCAAGTGGCTCCTAGATCCTTGAGAAGTTTACTCCTAGATTTCTTTTCGAACATAATAATATAATTATACTAAATAAATGTAGATTTATCGAGTCATGGTTTCAACGTTCACCTTGATCGGTATGGACTATTCTTGAGATCATTCTGTGATTCTGTGTTCCCGATCTGAGTACGATCCTTGGTATCGGATCGGTTCGAGTGATATCAATTTGTTTGTTTGTCACGAGTTTTGGGTACAATCATTGGGATTGTTTTGGATGATCATTGCGATCGGTTTGGATTAAGTTCTCTTGGATTCTGGATATTTGGATTCTGTGTTCGTGAAATAAACATATATTCTTGTGTATTGTGTTAGTGAAATAAATATATATATATATATATCCTTGTGTCTTGTGTTAGTGAAATAAATATATATTCTTATGTCTTGTGTTAGTGAAATAAATATATGTTCTTGTGTTTTGTGATGGATGTTAAGTTAACTCTGTTATTTTGTGTTTAGTGACTATTATGTGTTTGTGACTTAAATGTATAACCATGTGCCTTGTGATGAACTCTAAGTTAAATTAATTCCCATGACTTGTTATTTCATGGACATCTGTATTGACTTATATATTGTTTGTTCTTGTGTTATATCTTATTCTCACCCTATTAGATATTTAGAGATAGTTTGACCCGGGTGTTATTTTGCTCGGGTCAGGCCGAGACTTTTCAGGTTATAGGACAGGTTGACCTTTGAATTGTTATGCTAGCAAGGAGATAAACATTTGGACTTTTATTTTATCCCATTTATGAATTTGGACCTTGTATATAAAATGTATAATTGAGATTAGAGAATTGCAAAACTTGTATATTTTGTGAGTTCGGTGTTTTATTTTGTAGACTCACAATTTGTATATGTATATGAGATTAGTATTCCATTATGATTTGTGACTGATGCTTATATGATATATTGTACAGATTTTGAGAAATCGATGTGTCTATTACTTTGTATTAATACTGTACACGTTAAATTTCAGTTTAGATACGAAGTAAAAAGGTATAAATGACGTGTCAGTGTTAGTATAAAGAAATATTCACATTCGATCGTCCTTAACAAGCCGTATTCTCTAGATTAGCAGACGACATTATTTATAATGTTTTTTGCTAATATGGGTATCGCGGTGGGGTCATTACAGTGATGATCATACCCGGTATTATCCAAGAAGGGGTAGTCCGGTTCTGTGTTGGTAGAGGTGCAATTTTTGCAGCTTCGGTACATTTTATCTAGAGGTGTACTGTATGGAAGGTATTCCCTTACCTTATCAATGTATGTAATCCATTTAATAATATGTGCCTTACGGACTTAGTTGTATACCAAATATGTTGGATGTGAGATGCAAGCATTTCAGCTATGTTATATATTTATTTTAAACCCTAGACATTATTATAATATCACAAGATTTTCTAATAAAAATGGTTTGGTTATCGTAAGGTGAAAACCCGTCCGTGTTTCTGTGCGATGTAGTCTTACCAGATATCCTTATTTTTTGAAAGGTTTTATAACATCTAAAATCCGTATGATTTGAGTTTCTCATGCTGGTTTACCAAAGTGATCCAAGCATTATTTTCTTATAATACTCGGGTGGCTGCGAGTTTCTTTCCAGATTTAGCTAGATGCTTTGGAGCTTTAGAAGAAGAGTTGGATGCCTTTAAGACCTATTCATGTATTTTATTTTCCGCTGCATTTCTTGTTTTGTATGTATCAACATTTGTGAGGACATGCTATTATAATTGTCCAAGCTGATGATATATTAGTTTACTCTGATTGTTGTATGTATATTAAAGTTTTCATTTGTAAAGATCTATTATATATTATATATTATTCATCGTGATGTGAGACTTTGTTTTGCCTTTTCTTTCTTTCACCCCAACAATCTGTTTTTTGGTACTTGGATGCTTGGCACATGAATACCGTGGATGTTTTATAATCGACTTTTGAGGGTCGAAAAGGCCGGTCATTACAACGTGGTATCATAGCTTAGTTTGAGCGAATACCTAGGCCTTGATGGGGTAAACTAATTAGAGATAGGGTTGGTAACATCCTAGAATGAGTTTGAGTGTGTGTGTATGTATGTGTGTGTTTGTCTATATATATATACATATATGAGAACACATATTTGTTAGTGCTATATAAATGTTTTATATTGTGTTAATTAGTATGTTGAGTGGTTTATGAATTCTGGTCGATACAGACGGTACAACTGTATCGATATGGGTTTCTAAATACTTGAACAAGGCCAACTGATACAGTATTGTTTTGAAATTTGGTGAAGAAAATAATTTTGCCTACGATTATATTTTATATACAATAAAATAATTTTCAAAAATTTGATATAGTTATTTAGATGTATTTGTTTGTTAGGAAATGATAATATTCAATTATTATCATTTATTGTTTGATTAGTCATGCTCATCTAGTTTGGAGAATTGGCTATTGTTTATTGATTGTTGTGCTCAACTAATTTATGAGCATTTATTGGTTTGATTTAGATTAAATACGGACATCTTGTGAATTTAGTTTCACAATTTGACTATAAGGTGTTCGGTGGTAATATTGTTATAAAGTTTATTTTGGAAGGAATGACTTTATATTAAGTCGATCCTATAAATTAGGTTTGTAAAAAAATGGGTTTTATAAATAAAAAAGAGGTTTTTGAGAATTTAAATTCCGGGGTCCTTAAAAAAGTTTTCAAATGATTTTTGAGAAAAAGTAATAATAGCAATACTTGAAAGTATTTATAAATATAAATATTTCAAAGAGAATTTTAATGTAAGGAACATCTTTTTGGATAGTTCAGAGAATGAGTCTCAATTAGTTTTGTTGTAATTTGAGTAATCTTCTAAGTGAAAATCAGATGTTTACTTAGGTGAATGTTGTAATGCACTAAGTAAATTATTCCCTTTGTCTTTATACAATCGAAATGAGTTCGAATCCGAACGAACCCATGGTAATAGATATACTATTAAACCAATTTATATGGGAATATATAGTATTGTTTCAAAATGGGATTCAAAAAAGAAGAGGTACTTTCATGTTAAATAGTTCGAGTGGTTCGAAGATGATTAAAATTGGACAAGAGATGTGTTCGGATGGTAAGAACTTCCCTTAAATATTACCCTTCTTGGTAAGGGTGTATGATACTACTTTGTAGGACCTAGTCCTTAGTATCATTTTGGGGTTACTCAATCAATATGTATATTTTCTATGGATTAAAATATATGATATCATTTCAAAAAGGTTTTAGATTTGAAAGAATAAAATCGAGTATTTAGTTCGTAAATTTCCTCAAAGAGAATGGATTCAAACAAAAATGTATTTTGACAAAAGAGTGTGTTGATAAATAATTTTTTTAATATAGGTTTATATCACTCTTAGTTAGAGAAGAAATAATTTGACACAAGTTTTTAAATGGGCTAAATTTAATAGGAATGTTTTAATAAGTTTTTTTTATATTAAAACTGTGTCTTTTGTTTTGACTTCTAAGTTGTGTAAACTATTGATGTTATTGGACCGACTAATAAACATCTTTACCTTAGAGATGTCTAAGGAAAAGTAGACTCTAGGACTGAGTTTGGATACCAACATCCTACTCTTTTTAGCTACTTACCAGACCAGATAAGCAAAGAGGTCGTACAGATCAACTCAGTTTATGACCCAAATTATCTATTTGGATCTGCATCTGAATTTAAGGAAAAAGAAGAGATAAAAGGTTAAATCAGATAGTTGTATATACTCTTAAGACATAGTAGGATATTATAGAAATTTGAAACTTAAGTTATGTTTTTGAAAAGTTTTCATAAATAATTTTAGGAAGTAAAAAAGAATTGGTGTAGGTAAGAAACCAATGGAATATATACGTAAGTTGTACGTAGATCATTTTATTCGCATGACAGTTCTTGATCCAGGATTCGAGTACATGATTTCAAGGTGATTAACATCGGTCCAAACAAGGATTTTTCACCGAATTCTTTATGGCAAATACTTGATATGGATTCATGATATGATTTTTAAGTTTTTATCATTATATATGGCTATGTAAGGAGAATGGAGGTTTCTAATCAAGGAATCTAATCAGAGTCCACAATACGGAAGTCGAGTGAGCGATACTAGTTTAGAGGAAAAGTTTATATGATCGAGCAAGTGATCGGATTTGATATTGCGTACGGATGACATATGTACATCGTATTAGCTTTAATGTAGTTTTATGCTTATTACATTAGAAATGCAAGTTACATGGTTTGATGTGGCATGTTTATGTGAGATAATTGCTATATATGATTTAGAAGGCTTAGATTCATGATATGATGAATGAGTTGTTGTATTATTATATTTGTAGTGTTTAACTCTCTTTTGGGTTATGTAAGTGAAATACAAGTACATGGAAGCAAAGGCTTGCTAGTTGCATTTGGTTTCATGAGTAGAGCTGCCTTGCTCGTAAATTGGTACGTGTTTATGTTTAACGGGTATGTTTGCTATGCGACATACACACTCTATGGGGTATATCATACTTATATATAGCTGTTGTGTTTTCCCTAGATATGGGCTTACATTAATGTTGTGATTTTTTTTAGACCTAGCCGTGCATAGGAGGTGCTATCGAAATATTCTGTTTAAAAGCCTAAGGGTGAGAAGATATATTTTTTCTTTGGACCTAGAATTTTATAGCTTTGATTTGTGAATATTCAATTAATTTTAAATATTTAAATAATTGAATTTAAAATCTTAGTAAACTCTTTTTAATAATAAATGATGATGGTAAAAAAATTAATTAATAATTAATGCGATTTAACTAGTTTTAATAAATTTTTTAATTAACGCGTGAAATCATCATTTTGGAGTGCTACCTCAGATTTTGACAAAACTAGTGTCATTGGAACTGGACTAATAAGATAATGTACGCCAACGAGTTTCGCAGCGATCAGATGTGCTGCGTGGTCGTGCGAGCTCGAAACGCATTACGATTTATGTTAGCGCCAAAATTGGTCACTAACCCCCAAATCCAAATGAAAGCACCAAATACCAATCACAGCTCAGAGATAGAATGTATGTAAACAGTTAAAACTGAAATGAAAGCAGTAAAGAACAACAGATTTTATAGTGGTTCGGCTAACTCCGGCCTACGTCCACTCCAGAAGTTTGCTTTTTATTGCTGTAATAATCGATTACAGTTACAAAATGGCGGAGTTGCCTTAGCCTTCGAAAAAAGAAAGTAAGAGAGCAGAAAGAAGATCCCCTTTTACTGTGCCCCTGCCTCTCTATTTATAGACAAAGATGGGTTGGACTTCCCTGGTGGGCCTGGCAGCCGAGTACCTCAGCCCAAATGGAGTGGTCTCCATATGCCGAACCATAGATGCCGAACGCTGAATGCCGAACAAGGTGTGAATGCCGAACGATCTCCTCGTGCCGAACGTTGGGAGGTGCGAGGTACCGAGGTATGGAGGTGCGAGGTACCGAGGTATCGAGGTGCGAGGTACCGAGACATGGAGGTGCGAGGTATGGAGGTGCGAGGTGTAGAGGTATCGAGGTGCGAGGTACCGAGACATGGAGGTGCGAGGTATGGAGGTGCGAGGTGCAGAGGTATCGAGGTGCGAGGTACCGGGGTATGGAGGTGCGAGGTGCAATGCCGAGCGAGGTGAGGTATGCCGAACGTGGTGAGGTATGCCGAATGATCCATCCAATGTCGGACGCTCCCTAATGCCGAACGATCCATCCAATGCCGAACGAGATTTATGCCGAGTGCTCCATCCAATGCCGAACGATACTTAATGCCGAACCTTCATCATGCCGAACCATGTCTGATGCCGAACAGTTTCTAATGTCGAGCGCCCATCATGCCGAACGATCTCTAATGCCGAGCGCCTCTAAATGCCGAGAGCTCCTGGATGTCGAGCGCTACTGAATGCCGAGTGCTCCTGGAATGCCGAACGATCCCTCTATGTCGAACGACGATCTCTCTATGCCGAACAACCTCCAACGCCGAACCATCCCAATGCCGAGCGACATCTGCCAAACTGCCTAGGCCGAGCCATGTAATTTCTCCACTCCTTTTCCCAATGACATATTCAAGTGAACTTCATCATTTTAAACCGAACCCATCATACTTTAGTCTCGATAGTTGTGAAGTTGTTTAAGTTAAATCCGTCTGTCCGCGGCCTTGCCAAAAGGCGGGTTAACACTTGCCCCCCAAAACATGCCTTGCTGTGAAAGGTGTGTTTTGAATAGCCTCAAGTCCAATATCTCAAGTATGTATGTTATCCACATCCATACTTTCCGATTCATAATCCAATCCATTACCAAGCCATCTTATCCGAGTGCCACGGCCATATCCTGATCCATTTCCGCGACTGTTCCGAGTCGATGTCTGATTCTTATCCAGTAACCAAGTCCTTACCCAATTCCAGATCCATCTGAACCCGACTACCGAGTTCCAATCCATCCATATCCAATAACCTATAACCATATCCGTGACCTCTACGGGTCGATATCCAAATTCGGGACCGCTCCGGGTCCTTGTCTGAATCCTTAGCTATTCATAGCCAATATCCAAATCCGTAACCTCTCTGGGTTCTTGCCAAGCACAATCCACACTTGACGACCTACGTTAAGTAATTCCATGGTGTTCATGGTTCAGTGTCCCTGAACGTCGAAGAATGCCGTGGCTTAAGTCCTAAGCCGAATCCTGGTCACTCCGGACCCTTGCCGAGCATAGTCCATACTCGATGACCTAAAATAGTAACCGATAATATATGGCCTAAGTCCTAGGCCGAATCCTGGTCTCTTCGGACCCTTGCCGAGCATAGTCCATACTCGACGACCTTTTAGCCAAAATCCAGAGAAAATCCAATCAAAATCCGATCCGAAATCCAAATCCAAATAGAAAACCAGAAACCCATATCGAAAATCCATACTAAAAACAAACATCCAAACCAGAATCCAAACCAGAAAATGAGCAAAACAGGGAGTTCAAACCAAACTGCAAAACCAAACCAGAAAAAGCAAATGTCCAAGTCAAAGGAAAAACAGATTTCGCAAACCCGGGCATCTCGGTAAGCCATCATCTCAGAGCATGCCTGAGGGTTATCTCCGACCCCGTACATGAGTAAGTGATTTAACCGTTTGCCTGGAGTTTGTTACTTATTCCAAACCATTAAAATTAGTTGATGACCAATCGACCACCATTCCTGGGCCTCATACCCTCGTCGTTCAAGGTAGGCGGTGGTTGCTCCTGTTCCACCGCCGCATTCCGAGTTCCGACATACTGTCGCAACTGACCATTCCTTATATGCTCCTCGATTATATCCTTTAGATGTCGACAGCTGTTAGTGTCATGCCCGTCCAGGTCATGAAAGAGACAGTGCCTTCCTGATGCCCTTTCACGTTCTGTGGGTTCCCTCCTCGATGGCCTTCGATAGGGAAGGCGATCTCGAGTATCTAAGAAAATCCGCTCCAACGTTGCGTTCAATCCTGTGTAAGTGGAGAACTTTGGTTCTCCCCAGCGCTTCCTTTTCCCTTTATCCTTGCCCCCACCTGAGCTTTCGCCGAGTAGTCCTCCATCCTTAGTCATGTTTACTTCCTTTGACCTCACATCCAAACATGCATCCTCTTGTTGAAGAAATCTTTCAGCTTCATGAAAGAATTCCCCAAGATCCAACGGTGGGTCCCGTACCAATGATACTTTGAAATCCGAGTTATCTCTGACTCCTGATACCGCAGCCATCAGAACCATTGATAGATCTGGCCGATCCACCGAAGCGACTGCTGCATTAAATCGAGTTAAGAATGTCCTGAGCGATTCATCTGCCCCCTGTTTGACTGACGTTAGCGTCATCACGTTCTTTGGCCTTTTTATGTGAACTCGAAACTGACTTAAGAACTTGTCCACCAGTTCTGTCCATGTTCCAATGGATCCATCCTCCAGCTGTCTAAACCACATAGCAGCAATTTCAGTCAAGTACAGGGGGAAACATCGGGCCATAACCTCCTCCATTGCCCCCAGCACTTCCATATGCCTAGTGTATCTCATCAAGTGGTCGGTGGGATCCGTCTTCCCGTTGTATACTTCCAGAGTGGGTAGTTTGAAGTCGGACGGATTCCTAGCTGTCCTGATGTTTCGGGTAAACGGACTTTTGTTAACTCCCTCTGAATCCCTATTTGTCAGACCTCCACGAATAGTCCGCCTGATAATGTCAGCCAATCCAGTGTTTCCAACTAATACAGACTGCCCCCCAAGTCCCCGAGGAAATTCTGGCACATATTCTTCATCACATACTCCTGGTGGCGTGCCCCCGAGTCTAGGTCCATCTAGATTGTTAACTGTTTGTTGATTGGGAGCTTCCCCCTGCTGATTCACTCCATCTGTCTATTGGTTGAGTTCCTCTGGTCCAGCTCCATGATCTTGAGCACCTGTAGTTCCTGGTTGTCCAAATTGCCTAAGAAGAGCCTGCATCATCTCCTCTTGCCGTTTCATCATCTGCTCTTGCATAGAATTCATCATCACTTGCATCTCGTCCCGAGTTATGTAGATGGATGCATGACCCTCTCCAGCTCCAGAAGAAGCCGCTTGACTTCCTTCCTGATTGCTCCTTTCCACTGCTTGCCTCTTCGTTGGTGGTCATGCCACTGCTTTCTAAGATCCAAGTTCCTAACTCCAAAATTCCTGAGTTCAATTCTCAGTGGAAGCACCAAAGTGTTAGCGCCAAAATTGGTCACTAACCCCCAAATCCAGATGAAAGCACCAAATACCAATCACAGCTCAGAGATAGAATGTATGTAGAGAGTAATAATGTGAAGAACAGTTAAAACTGAAATGAAAGCAGTAAAGAACAACAGATTTTATAGTGGTTCGGCTAACTCCGGCCTACGTCCACTCCAGAAGTTTGCTTTTTATTGCTGTAATAATCGATTACAGTTACAAAATGGCGGAGTTGCCTTAGCCTTCGAAAAAAGAAAGTAAGAGAGCAGAAAGAAGATCCCCTTTTACTGTGCCCCTGCCTCTCTATTTATAGACAAAGATGGGTTGGACTTCCCTGGTGGGCCTGGCAGCCGAGTACCTCAGCCCAAATGGAGTGGTCTCCATATGCCGAACCATAGATGCCGAACGCTGAATGCCGAACAAGGTGTGAATGCCGAACGATCTCCTCATGCCGAACGTTGGGAGGTGCAAGGTACCGAGGTATCGAGGTACGGAGGTGCAAGGTACCGAGGTATGGAGGTGCGAGGTACCGAGGTATCGAGGTGCGAGGTACCGAGACATGGAGGTGCGAGGTATGGAGGTGCGAGGTGCAGAGGTATCGAGGTGCGAGGTACCGAGACATGGAGGTGCGAGGTATGGAGGTGCGAGGTGCAGAGGTATCGAGGTGCGAGGTACCGGGGTATGGAGGTGCGAGGTGCAATGCCGAGCGAGGTAAGGTATGCCGAACGTGGTGAGGTATGCCGAACGACCCATCCAATGTCGGACGCTCCCTAATGCCGAACGATCCATCCAATGCCGAACGAGATTTATGCCGAGTGCTCCATCCAATGCCGAACGATACTTAATGTCGAACCTCCGTCATGCCGAACCATGTCTGATGCCGAACAGTTTCTAATGCCGAGCGCCCATCATGCCGAACGATCTCTAATGCCGAGCGCCTCTAAATGCCGAGCGCTCCTGGATGTCGAGCGCTACTGAATGCCGAGTGCTCCTGGAATGCCGAACGATCCCTCTATGTCGAACGACGATCTCTCTATGCCGAACAACCTCCAACGCCGAACCATCCCAATGCCGAGCGACATCTTCCAAACTGCCTAGGCCGAGCCATGTAATTTCTCCACTCCTTTTCCCAATGACATATTCAAGTGAACTTCATCATTTTAAACCGAACCCATCATACTTTAGTCTTGATAGTTGTGAAGTTGTTTAAGTTAAATCCGTCTGTCCGCGGCCTTGCCAAAAGGCGGGTTAACAATTTAAAAAGAAATTAAAACAATATTCTTTTATTATAAATAACCCACCCAAACCCTTGTTTCTCTCCATCACTTCCTTTCTCCCTTTCTTCTTTATTTTCATTTCCTATAACCAACAAAACACTTAGTCGCCCCTCTTTATTGAATTGTTCCTAGAGTTTTTGACCACAAAAACGGACGGCGTTGGATCCGTTGTGTTCGTATGGAAGAGAGCATCATGTTGGTGTGTGCGATGTTGTGTGCGGTGTCATTTGAGGTGGTAGACCTATTGTAGGCCAAAACTAGGGTTATGAATTGGCGGCAATTGGAGATGAGTCAGGCCGCGAGGAGTGTGGCATCGAGTTTCTCAAGTGAAGGAGCGTAGGCGGTGGAAGTTTGGAGGCGTGTGCTGCTTCTGGAGAGATGTGACATTTTCACTGTCACAATCGAAACACTAGGTCGTGATTGGCTACAGGTGATCGAGTTGCATGATTTTGGGTAAAGGCAAAGCTCTTGCGAAGTGAAGTTGAATGGAGATAGTGGTCCGTCGTTTTGTTGAGAGTTGATAGAGAGGAGAAAGGAGGATCGACAGTAATGGGTTTTTGCACATTTATGTGCGTGTACATGAAATATTGATTTAAGGGGAAAAGGTGGATTAGGGGTAAGTGTGATTAGTGAATTAATTAGCAATTTAATTAATTTAAGTAATTCAAATTCTTATTAAATCAATAACTCTTGTATACGAGGTCCAAATCGAATACGGTCTTTTGTGTTGCTCTCGTAGAGTGTTATCTACGCATTGGAGCCGATTTCGTCAAGTTTGGAGCAAGTAGGATTTTGAGCTAAAATCGAACGTCGTTCAATTTTAGATCGAGCAGGAATGCATAAACGATGATAGGACTTTTGGTTAGTTAACTCATCTTTGGATGAACTCTATATGATATATGTGTTGATATAAATTATTTTTTGTGTGCTTAAATGATTTCTTTGGTTGGTTTGGTTAAATTCCCGCTTTGGAAACCGGATGACATATTAAATGAAATACAGGGAACTTAGGAAATTTTGTAGAGGGATCCTAAAGGATTCCTCACTACTGTTGACTTTAATTTTATTTATAAACTTATTGTATAAATTGTTGAATGTCAAAAACTTGGTAACTTGGCAATATTGGATATGACTTTGATATGTCGAAAAGTTGAACTCCTTTAGTGTAGATCAAAGAAAGCACTTGTTAAGTGCTATGGTAGCTCTAGGCCTTGTTTAAGTATTTTGTAAATACTATTATTTGTTGTTTGTGGTCTGAAAATTGTTTTGATTTGGAGGATGATTTTAAGTGACTTTTGGAATTTTGTATGGCATTTTATTTAGAAATGGTTTTTGAACTACTCTATTTTACTCCAACCTTTTGTTAGTCTCTTCTAATTTATATAAAAATGTCTTAAAAGTATTTTAGAAAGTATTTATTTTACAAAAATATTAATATAATAATGGATGTTTATTATAAACAAAAAAAGGGATATTATCTTTTCTACTAAACTTATTCTGTTTTAAAAGAAGATAGAAATATTTTGGGATAAATATTGGTGAAACACTTTATATAAAATGTTTTATATAAAAATAGATTTATAAATGGTATTTTATAAACAAAAGAATAGATTTATAAATGAGATTTTATAAAAGGGAAATGATATCATTTTGATAAATTGGAAAAATAAATCACATTTGTGAATTTATAATGATATATGGAATGATCATTTTATGGAAAGTATTTAGTCCTATCTTGAAACCGAAGATTTGTAATAAGTATATGAGATTTAAAATTAGGATATTTACAAAAAGGAGTTTTATAAATAGAAAAGAGATTTATAAAAGGAGTTTTGTAAATATAAAAGAGATTTATAAAAAGGAGTTTTATAAAAGGAATGAGATTTAATTTCTATAGATGATCGTTTTATATTATGGTGGTATGGAAAGGATTCTTTTCATACTTAACACCAAATTCCAAGGTAGGGAAACTCATCTCTATCTGTGAGAGTTTAAGAATGTACGTCGAGGTAAGGATAGTACGCTAATTTGTCCAACTTCATTGTTAATCGGGGGATAATACAAGTTTGAAATCAGAAAGTGGTGGTAAGTATTAGATTTAATTTACATATGATCCATTTGCTAACACCAAAAAGGAAAGTGGTTTGGGTTTATAATAAATAATGTTTTTAAGTGACATTTGCTTTTGACCCATTTAAGTTTGCTTTTGAAACATGAAATCTTTCATAATGTTTTGTGAATATACTTATACTATTGAGATAAGTATATGGATACATTTCCTAAGTATTGAAAGTGTAGTGTTTTATGAATATACTTATATTGTTGAGATAAGTATATATATACATTCTAAGTATTGAAAGTGTAATGTTTTGTGAATATAATTATACCGTTGAGATAAGTATATGGATATGTTTTCTAAGTATTGAAAGTGTAGTATTTTGTGAATATACTTATACCGATGAAATAAGTATATGGATATTTTTTTCAAGCATTGAAAGGATATAAATTAATATTGAATGAGTAGCATATATATATATCTATATCTTTGTAAAAGTGTTTTGATACAATTATTTACAATGTGATTTTAATTAATGAAAGGATTAATTAAAGAGGCTTAGTGGTTGTTTATGTGCTTAATCATGCTTTGTTTCCATATGAAGTTAAATATCTAATTGGATTGTTGCTTATTTGATAGATAAATAACTGATTATCAAATTTTGGCTAGTTTTGAAACCATCGATTGTCAGTTCGGAGAGACCGGGATTGGATATATTATCCTAAAACCAATTCGACTTGGCATAAGTGTTCAAATTGAAGACATCTTGAGGATGATGGAAATCGAAGACGGTGTTCTTTGAAGTGCAAGGTCTACTTGCTACTAATGTTGAGGGTGATTCCAAAATGGATATAGTAGAAGTAGTGCCTTCGATTTGTTTAGTCCCAGAACAACTTGAACAGATGAATGTTGGCATTGCAGTGTTTCCTGGAGGGCATTCCAAGAGGAATTTGTTAAAAGGTAAACGTAGACTCAAGCCTCACTCCTGGAAATGACTAAAACAAGGAAGATGTAGTATGGCTGTGTGGGTCGCTCCCATTAGGGTATGTTCATCACTTGTATCTAGATCGATATTTATGGATTATGTATGCTGGCCCACGAAGACGGTTTGTCAAGTTGGTAGCCAGGGTGATGATGATATCCGGTACTATTTGGGAATGGTTATGCCGATTCTGTATTGGTAAAGGTGCAATATTTGCAGCATTGGTACATTTTATCTAGAGATGTACTGTACGGAAGGTAGTCATTTACCTTGTCATTGTATGAGATTCATTTTCCAATATGTACCTTATGGACTTAGTTATATACCATATATGCTGGAATGTGAGATGCAAGCATTTCAGCTATTTATATATTCATTTTAAACCTTAGACATTATTCCATATATAATGATATATGGAATGATCATTTTATGGAAAGTATTTAGTCCTATCTTGAAACCGAAGATTTGTAATAAGTATATGAGATTTAAAATTAGGATATTTACAAAAAGGAGTTTTATAAATAGAAAAGAGATTTATAAAAGGAGTTTTGTAAATATAAAAGAGATTTATAAAAAGGAGTTTTATAAAAGGAATGAGATTTAATTTCTATAGATGATCGTTTTATATTATGGTGGTATGGAAAGGATTCTTTTCATACTTAACACCAAATTCCAAGGTAGGGAAACTCATCTCTATCTGTGAGAGTTTAAGAATGTACGTCGAGGTAAGGATAGTACGCTAATTTGTCCAACTTCATTGTTAATCGGGGGATAATACAAGTTTGAAATCAGAAAGTGGTGGTAAGTATTAGATTTAATTTACATATGATCCATTTGCTAACACCAAAAAGGAAAGTGGTTTGGGTTTATAATAAATAATGTTTTTAAGTGACATTTGCTTTTGACCCATTTAAGTTTGCTTTTGAAACATGAAATCTTTCATAATGTTTTGTGAATATACTTATACTATTGAGATAAGTATATGGATACATTTCCTAAGTATTGAAAGTGTAGTGTTTTATGAATATACTTATATTGTTGAGATAAGTATATATATACATTCTAAGTATTGAAAGTGTAATGTTTTGTGAATATAATTATACCGTTGAGATAAGTATATGGATATGTTTTCTAAGTATTGAAAGTGTAGTATTTTGTGAATATACTTATACCGATGAAATAAGTATATGGATATTTTTTTCAAGCATTGAAAGGATATAAATTAATATTGAATGAGTAGCATATATATATATATCTATATCTTTGTAAAAGTGTTTTGATACAATTATTTACAATGTGATTTTAATTAATGAAAGGATTAATTAAAGAGGCTTAGTGGTTGTTTATGTGCTTAATCATGCTTTGTTTCCATATGAAGTTAAATATCTAATTGGATTGTTGCTTATTTGATAGATAAATAACTGATTATCAAATTTTGGCTAGTTTTGAAACCATCGATTGTCAGTTCGGAGAGACCGGGATTGGATATATTATCCTAAAACCAATTCGACTTGGCATAAGTGTTCAAATTGAAGACATCTTGAGGATGATGGAAATCGAAGATGGTGTTCTTTGAAGTGCAAGGTCTACTTGCTACTAATGTTGAGGGTGATTCCAAAATGGATATAGTAGAAGTAGTGCCTTCGATTTGTTTAGTCCCAGAACAACTTGAACAGATGAATGTTGGCATTGCAGTGTTTCCTGGAGGGCATTCCAAGAGGAATTTGCTAAAAGGTAAACGTAGACTCAAGCCTCACTCCTGGAAATGACTAAAACAAGGAAGATGTAGTATGGCTGTGTGGGTCGCTCCCATTAGGGTATGTTCATCACTTGTATCTAGATCGATATTTATGGATTATGTATGCTGGCCCATGAAGACGGTTTGTCAAGTTGGTAGCCAGGGTGATGATGATATCCGGTACTATTTGGGAATGGTTATGCCGATTCTGTATTGGTAAAGGTGCAATATTTGCAGCATTGGTACATTTTATCTAGAGATGTACTGTACGGAAGGTAGTCATTTACCTTGTCATTGTATGAGATTCACTTTCCAATATGTACCTTATGGACTTAGTTATATACCATATATGCTGGAATGTGAGATGCAAGCATTTCAGCTATTTATATATTCATTTTAAACCTTAGACATTATTATAATATCATAAGATTTTCTAATAAAAATGGTTTCGTTATCGTAAGGAAAAAACTCATCCGTGTTTATATGCGGCATGGTCTTACGAGATACTTTTATTTTTTGAAATGTTTATAGCATTAAAAATTCATATGATTTGAGTTTCTTACACTGATTTACCAGACTGATCCGGGTGTTATTTTCTTATAATGCTCGGGTTAGCCCCGAGCATAGTTCTAGATTTAGCTGGACGCTTTAGAGCTTCAAAAGACGAGCTGGATGCCTCTAAGACCTATTCACATATTTTATTTTCCACAACATTTCTTATTTTGTATTTACCAACATTCATGAGGACAAACTGTTATAATTGTCCATGCTGATGATAGCTTAGTTTACACCGATTGTTGTATTTATATTAAAGTTGTCTTTGTAAAGATATGTTGTATATTATATATTACTCGTCACGATGTTAAATTATGTTCTGCCTTTTCTTTCTTACATTCCAACAATCTATCTTTCCAGCACTTGAATGATCGGCACGTGAATACCGTGGATGTATTAGTGTCGGCTTTTGAGTGTTTGAATAGATCGGTCGTTGTAAACCCTGTAACACCCTATATAGCATATAATTTAAATACTTAATTATGGGATAATTAAATGGGAATTTGAAATTATGGGATTTGCTAAAATCGGCTAATTAATTAATTAGTGTGGGTTGGTCTTAGTAAATGTAAAATAGAGAACAATTTAAAGGAATTAATAAATATGAACAAGGAAGGGTAAAAGAGGAAAAGAGAGTAACATACCGCTCTCTCCTCTCCCTCGTTCACTTTCATTTTATTCCCTAAACAAAACTAAACAAAAGCTAAGGAGATAAGGCCACTATTAGGAAGAGAGGAAATCCAAGAAGAAAAAAGGAAGAAAAGAAAGATAAGGCAAACTCCATCATTTCAACTAGAATCAAGATGAATAATATACAACCATCTCATGATCTTATGTGTTTTAGTTTGGATTTGATGTGATTCCAAGTTGGATTTGATTGTTTATCATCTTTGTTGAATGAATAATCATGTGTAAGGTTGAAGGGTTATTATTTAGGAAATTTTATGTATTCTCCTAAAGGTTTTTAATATGAAAAACTATTTTTTTTTTCAAATGATCTAAAATTTTGACATGATGTTTGAATTATTATTTTGGAGATGGTTTTGAAATTTCATAATTTTTGAAATTAATATGAATATTTTATGAATTTTCTAAGTGAGAAAATGGTTGAATTTTGAAAATTAATTATTAAAAATACGATAAATAATTATTTTGGTCCAAAATTTCTACAGTAGATAAAATTGACAAAATAGATTTTTGGTGGATTTTTCGGATTTTTTCCATTAATTTTATATTTTATATGAAATAATTAGAGAAAGGAAATGCTAACTAATTATGGAAAAATTAACTAACTAATTAGTTAATTGTGTTAATTTTAAGGGTTAACATTTTCTAGAAAGATAACTAAAAACAATGAGTTTGGCCGATAGAAAGCTAACAACAAATTGAGTTTGGTAGAAAAGAATCGATTTAAAGGGGTAATAAATCATTTTTTAGTTTAATTACAAATCTGTCATTGAATCATTTTTGATGATGTAAAACTAATCATTCAAGACTAAACTTTATATTGGATGAGAAAAAATTGTGCCTAATTTCTAAAGCTAGAACAAGAGTAGTGGACACTACATGGAGATCCAGTATTTAATATATAATGGAAATTTACAAGCAATGGCTCCTATTATTTGTTGGCAACGGCTACAAAATGTTGGCCTTGAAACATGTGGCGACGGCTTAAATGAAGGCAACTGAACTAAAAAAATTGATCGCGACAACTCTATGAAGGGAAAAAAGAGCAAAGAATACGAAGTATCTATAATTGCAAGCGAAGGCTGCATGCGGCGCAAATAATTGTAAACGAAAGCTACAGGCGGCGCAAATAGTTACAAGCGATAGTGTTTTGAATTGTTGCCGCGATGACTTATATAAATATGACGGGATGGCTCCTTAATAAAGTCATATATGAAGTCAGAATAGGAAGTAGCATGTAATATGTGAAAGTTTGCACTGTATATATAAAGCCATGCGTGTTATATATACAAATGTCAGGACATGATAGCTCTAAACAAGTGAATGTTAGAGGGACAACTCACTAGACCACAGGGCACGAAATCAAGCAGCCTGAAATATATATACAGGTGCAGCACACGGAAGAAAATATGCATTCAAAGGATATGGTGTGTGTTGCTATAATTTCATGCGTAGGCTCCCTGTTTTGTCTATGCAGGAACCAATATATATTGCCTGCGACCCAAGTCGCTGGGTCTGTCAATGGATATCCGAAAAATCCGAAATCCGTTCAGATCCGTATTCGAAAAAATGAATATTATCCGATATCCGAAAAGCGAATGCTGATATCCAATATTCAAAAAGAAAATCGAACGCGGATGCAGATATGGACGTATCTGTATCCGAAAAACATCCGTTCGATCCGAAATTAATTATAATAAAAATTATTATTATTATTGATTTATTATTTTAAGATATTCCTAAGTTATAGTTAAAATATATTTAGAAATGAAAGGCCAACGGCCCAAGCACAACAAAGAAAGTAAAAACCCTAGGCTGCAACAAAAAAAATCCCATCCTCAATTCATTTTCGTTCATCCTCAATTCTTGTCGTTTTTCACCTTTTCTTATTTCACTCAGCTGCAACAACAAAATTTTCAAACCCTAAATTGCAAAAGCGCTAAATCGATGAAAAAACCCATCCTCCGACGTCGCTCCGCCTCGTGCTCGGCTCTGGCCTTGGTTCGAAACTCCTCACCTCACAACTCCGCCTCGTAGCTCCACCTCGTAGCTTCGGCTTCGGCTTTGTTCGAAACTCCTCACCTCATAGCTCTGCCTCGTCGCTCCACCTCGCGCTTGGCTCTGGCCTTGGTTCTCCTCCTAACAACTCAGTGCTCACCTCTGGTATTTCTCATTTCCTCTTCGTTTTTTTATATATATAAATGTTGTACTGTTTAGGCATAAATTTGAATGGTTTTGAGTTTTAAATACAACTAACTGTTGTAGGCATAAAGTTATTTTTTTTATAAGCATTAAACTATTTTTTTGAAATGCAGAATTGCAGATAGTTTTTATAAATGAAAATTGTAATTTTAATTTTATAACCCTATGTATAATTTTCATTTTAATTTTAATTTTATAACCCTATTTTAATTTTAATTTTAAATAAAAACTGATTATTTTATGATCCTATGTATAATAAGTATTTTAATTATTTGGAAATGCAGATAGTTTGTTTTGGAAATTAGGTACTTAGATGGTAGTATATATTTATACTACAAGTCTTAGGCAGTATATAATATACTACATGTTAATATATGTTCAAGCTACGCAAGTTTCGAACCTACGACCTCTTGCACCAAAGTCGAAGCGCTTAACCACTGGGACAATGGTGCTGATCAATGCAGATAGTTTTTATAAATGAAAATTGTAATTTGTTAGAATATATTAATAATATAATAAGAATTTTATTTAATAAATATGATTTTTTGTATATCGTAGAAATTTGAAAATGGAAATGCTTGAACATATATTACAAGACTTCATTAAGTTGTAGTAGCAAGTCTGTTGCATGTACCTCAAATGCTTGTGTTAACGATAATGTAATTGTATAAGAAACTCAAACCACAGATTCAAGTGTGCCACAAGCTCAAAATCTTTCAATAAATGAAGAAAAATCCGCACCTTTAAATGTAAAACTCATGAAATCCGAAGCATGGAAAGATTTTGATAGAGAAGTATTGGAGGGTAGTAATAGTGTTAAGGCCACTTGTAAATACTGTTGAAGGATATTCATTGGAGCTACATCGTTAGGAACAACACATTTGAAGAATCATGCAAAAGTTTGTCCCAAAAATACTAATAATAAGAGATTATCTGGGCAACAACTTTTGACTATTAGAAAGTCTCCTAGTAAACCACCTAAATTAGCGAGTTGGAAATTTGATCAGAATAGGACTCGAATGTGTTTTGCTCGTATGGTAGCCAAACATGATTATTCGTTCAATATGATGGAACATGTTTACTTTCAAGATTTTGTAAGGAGTATTAATCCAACCGCTAAGCTCTATTCTAGAAATACAATTCGTTGTGATGTTTTGAAACTTTATGCTGATATGAGAGCTGAATTACAACAAATGTTTGATAGTTTGTCCGCTCGTGTTAGTCTTATTACAGATTTATGGACATCTGAACATCAGAATATAGGTTATTGTTGCATCACTTGTCATTACATCGATGATGATTGGAAATTGTAAAAAAAAATTGCTTATCATAAAATGTCTCCTCCACACACCGGACTTGCACTCAGTGCTGCTATGAAAACAAAATTATTGCATTGGAATTTAGATAAGAAGTTATTTTCAATTACTGTTGATAATGCTTCTAATAATGCTGTTATGATAAGAGATCTCAAGGATTGGTTAGATGGTAAAGGCGTCTTGATTTTAAAAGGTGATTTATTTCATATGCGTTGTTGCACACATGTATTGAATTTAATTATGTAAGATGGGTTAAAAGTCGTGCATGATCTCATTGTAAAGATAGGAGAAAGTGTTAATTTTACAAAGTCATCACAATTTAGAAAACAAAGTTGGGAAACGCATTGGCACAAACTAGATTAATTGGAAAAGAAGTTTCATATGATGTTCCAACACGGTGGAACTCAACATACCTTATGCTCGAAAGCGCACTTGAATTGCGTCCCGCATTTGAACGATTAGTTGAGTTAACATCTGATTATAGATGTTTGCCTTCAAGGCAAGAGTGGGAGATAGGAAAAGAAATATGTGAATGCTTGAAAATCTTTTACGAAGTTACACTTAAATTTTCAGGAGTTAAATATCCAACGACTAATCTATATTTTAAAAGTGTGTGTGATGTTTATGAAAGTATTATAAGTTGGGAGTTAAGCAATCATGAATATATTAGTTCTATGGCACAAATGATGAGAGTTAAATTTGACAAGTATTGGAGAACTTGCAATTTGATGATGAGTATTGGCATGGTTTTTTGTCCTCGTTATAGAATGACATACATTGAATTTTTCTATGATGTGATTTATGGACAAGAAGCATAAGTTCAAGTAAGAAAAATTTATGAATCGTTAAAAGCTCTTTTCTATTCATACGAAAGAGAAGGTGCATCATATACGAATGTATCTAATTCTTCTTGTTCATTGGATGATAATTCTAATAGTGGGCCTAAGAAAAGAACAAAAATGGATCCTAAATGGAGGAATTATAGAGAATAAATGTAACAACCCAAGTTTTTGTAAATTTAATTATCGACAAAATGACGATTTAATCTAGTTGACAATTGATATTGAGTTTCAAATCGTATTTAAAATTCTTTAATAAAAATGTCGACCGGGCTTTACAATTTGAATCTTGGCCCATGTTTCTTGGCTTTGCCGAGATGATATCAGGGGCAAACCCGATCCCCTCTCTTTCATTCTTCCATTTCGTAACCCTAAAACTAAACCAAACGAGAGAATGAAAAATGGCAGCCGCGATTGCTCTTCCTTCGATCGGAAAAATTGGGGCTTTCGATTGCTCTGATCTTTGGGCTTTGTAATTCGAAGCACGCGAGTGTTTCGATCGTTGTTGAATGTTTTCGATGTTGCTTGTCTCGATCGAAGTTTCTACTCTTCGTGCTTGCTCGTAGAAGAAGCTCCTTTGTGGTGACTCTGGCTTCGGCTTCGCTGTAGCTTATTTGCTTGCAATCTCGAATTGAAGGTGAGTGACCCCCTTCACTCACATCTAGTTTAAACTTTCTGTTTTGTTCGATCGAACTCGCGATTTCGTGATTCTTTTGACTTGTTATGATTTGTCTAATGTTGACTTCGTTCGCTTCGATTTTGGTTCTGGCTTTGCCTCATTGCTTCATCCATTCACTATGGTGCATTTGGCATTTGTCATGCTGGATCACTGTCTGCATTCATTTCAATTGTTGTTGATATTAGTTGTTTCGTTTGTCAATCCATACCATTGCTGTAATTGCTATACTGTGTCCATTTGAGTAGCATTTCTTTGATCTTTGGTCCTTGTAGTGTTGACATTGTAATTATGTTGAGTCAGTTGCCAATGTATGTCTTGATGCATTTGAACTGTTGTTCATTTGAATTTTCTTTGTTGACCAGTCTGGTTTCACCTGTGTATAGTCTCGAGTTGCACACTGTAAACTTTGTTGTTCCCTTGGTTGCACTTTGGGTATCACCGATGCTCATCTATAATTGGCCTTGTTGCAGTTGACCATCATGTATATTTGCCTTCCACACCGTTGCACATGTGTAGTTTGTAGTAGCACTGTTGTTGTAATTAGGTTGTGACATTGGACTTGAATCTACATACATGTTTGTCCATTTTATAGTTGAACCTGAACTTGTCCTCTGATAGTTCATACATTCTCCAGTCTGATTTGAAGTGGTCTCCACTACATCCACTTGGTCATTGCTCCATGCATTGTTGACCTATTCGAATTCTTGGGCAATCATGGCTTTTATTTGTAATAATTCGAATATGCCTTAGGTATTATTTCGACCTCTGGTCATTTGACTTTAGTTGTTTTTGCCTTGAGTTGAACCCGTGTGTTATTTGGAACTTGGGTTTGACCTTGCTTTGAGTTAGTAGCAGTGCAGCACTTGCCTCCCTTGATTAATTCGTTTTACAGACTTGCTTGACCTTGGTTTGGGTTCTGCATTTTTGAGATGCAGTTTCCTTCACTATTGTATCTTTGGGAGTTTGACATGTCTGCATCCATGTTGAAGCTTTGCATATACTTGAGTCTTCTTTAATATGAAGTGGTCTTCACTTTAAAGTCTGTTGCATCTTTGATTTTGTATTCAAACTCGGTCATACTGGTTTCATATGTTGTTTCACCACTGAGCCTTATGTTCTTCATACCATGTGTACATGCTTCCTTGTGTCTTGGTTGGTCTGTTCATTGGCCTTGTTGCATACCCATTACATGTTTGTACTGTGTGCATGTTTTCTTTGCCATCTGAAAACTTCACCTGGTCTGATGCACTTCACCCTGGTTTGATACTGCATCAATTATGTCTGATTTCTTGAAACCGTTTTGGCTTTGTGCCCTTGTAGCTTAGTGGAGTTTACACTGTTGTGATTTCATCACTTCAATCTGGTAGTTTGCATTGTTGCTATTGATTGTTGTACATTTTGTTGCATTGCCATCAGTGCTGACACTACTTCATTTAGTTGTTTGGTGGGTCTGCACTTTAGTCTTTCTCCATACTATTCAGTGCTTCATGTCTTTGACATGGCTGATTCATTGGTTCACTGTTTCGATGTTGTAGTTTTGTTTCACTTGAGTGTACATGCAGCATGGAGTCAGTTTCCTTGTTGTGCTTACATTCTTGAAACTATTTTGACTTCTGGAATTACTTGAGTTTCTTGTTGCAATTTCAAACTGCTGTTTGCAGCTGACCTGTAGCTTCACTTGAGTCAAATCGAACTTGAGTTACCGGCCTTATGCTGGTGTCTTTTGAGCATTCTTTATTCATGTAATTCTTCTTGGCGTTGACATTGCTAAGTCTTTGCCTCTTGATGGCCTTGTTTCTCCATTTTAGTCTTGCTGCAGTTGCTAGTTTGAGTTTTGTTGCCTCTTGCACATGCTCTTTGATATTGGTTGAACTTGTTTCACTTGCTGCCACTGTCTTCTTTGTATTTGCATTCTGCCCTTGTCTTTGCAACTGTTTGCTACTATAGCTTCATCGTGGTGGTTGCTTTGTATTCGCTTATGTCTGCCGTTGCATGTGCTTTGCAGTTTTTCCCCCTGTTGGGATTTGTTCTTGAATTCACTTGAGTTGAACCCGATTTCGGGGTTTGACCTTGTGATCACTTATGACTTTCACTGAGCTTTTGTGTATCTCCTACTATAGTGGCGAGGCAGTACACGCGTGCGTGTACTGCAGCCCTATCAGATTTGACAGTTTTAAACTGAGGATTCGATTTGCTGAATTCTTTTGTTGGTTAAATTCAATATTTGATTTGTATTCTGAATTGGATTTGCTGATTTATCATTTGACACTATTTAGTGTTACATATGCCTTTATCCAATTCTCGTATCGAGAGTTGGATATACGAGATTCTGTGACTATCGTCTAATTGATATTTGATTATTATTGCTTCTGTGCACTAATAACTGAGTTTGAATTAGACTGACCCGTGTATTATTTTCTTTTGAATGTAATACTCGGGTCAGACCCGAGTTATTTCAGGTTGTAGATTTTCTTCTTTGAGTTGCTGTTCAGGATATGAAGACTTTTCACATCTTCTGAAGTTGTCAGTGTCATTTTGTAGTAGTCGTGTCATTGTATAGAACGATATGTATTCATGTATATTAGTCGATAATGTACTTGTATATATAACTTCTAGAGTCGGCAGTTGTAGTTGTATCATATGTATCGTGTCAACTATATTGTAACTGACATCGGTTATATATATATGAGATTTTTGTTAATCTGTGTTCCGCATTTATATTATCTGTGTTATTGTTATATCTAATGTCTTAAACTATTATGAACTATCGTAGTTTGTTTTATACTGATAATTGGATATGTCGATGGGAGTAAATAAATAATAGATGAAAAATAAAAAGTATATACCACTCCTACCGAGATAACCAATATTAGTGTAAGGCCAATTACGGATGGTCGCTCCTATCCAGCCTTATTCTTCGTAATAATAGACAGTATTTCTTTTAATACTCTTTGTTATTATAAGCATAGAGGTGGGGCGTTACAGTTGGTATCAGAGCTTGGGGTTTATGGACATAATATAAAACATAACTTGGATGGAACATATGTTACAACTATTGGTCGATGTTTTATCTGTGATTTGAGTCAAAACTAAAGTTTTGAAATCTAGATGTAAATTTTTAAATATCTTTATTTAAAAATAAAAGTGAAACTGTGTTTTGGTTGATTTGATTGATTTGTGTTCTATTTATCAGAGTGCGCAGCGGAAACAGTGAAACTGTCTTTGCTGAGTACAACCGATAATCTTTTTGATTTAAAAAAATTGAAATACGAAATTGATATGAATTTCATTTGTTGTTTACATAGATGTAATTATTTTGTTTCTTTGAGAATTTCGAATCCGAATTGAGGATTCGAAGAAATTGCAGCTATGTGATTTTTGTTGAAATTTCCGCTGGCTTTCTTTTGTACTAATCATATATTGATCAGATTTTTGCTGTTTTGAATTGTCTTCATTGAAGATACCTTCGAATAGTTTCTTTGTTCATTTTGTAGTACGTGTATAATTTGAATTGCACGTTACTGCATTTATTTTACGTTGAACCGATGCTAGGTTATGAAACGTATTTTGTTGCCGTTATTTTTGTAACGGGATTTTACACCAATGCTAAATTCTTGAAGCACGGTGTTTTATGGCATTTTGATGAATGAAAATTCTCTGATATTACATTTTGATGTAAATTGTTTTGATGTGATTTTGACATTTTAAAATTACTGTCGCTTTGGCTTCAGTAACCGTCAAATTTTAAAAGTGGATTTTCAAGCGGTTATTCCACAATGCTGTTTTGTGATCGTTTTTACGGTATTTTGAGAAGTACGATTTCCTTACCGAAATTGTTACTGATTTACTGTTCTAATCACGTGATTGGAAAATCGTTTTAAAATGAAAATTGTTTTATAAAATTTTAGCAGTTTGCGTTTTCAAAAGAATGAGAAAGCGACTTAAACGATTCAGCAAAATCGAGGATTATGACCCCTTTCTTTTACTGTTTCGCTTAACTCCGGACTTGTTCAGTTGAGAATGCGAATTGTTATTTTTACAAAATAAATAAAATTATTTTCAAAAATTTTACAGTTTGCGATTTCAAAAGAATGAGGAAGCGATTTAAACGTTTCAGCAAAATCGAGGACTATGACCCCTTTCTTTTACTGATTCGCTTAATTCCGGACTTGTCCGTTTGAGAATGTAAAGTGTATTTTTACAAAATACACAATTTTGCACTTTCAAGGAAACGATGAAGTGATTTAAACAATTTAGCAAAAGTGCGGAGTATGGAACCACACTTTTACTATTTCGGTTAATTCCGGACTCGTTAATTGAAATATCTGTCGTTTTGATGATTTTAATGATTTTACACTTTCAAGGAAACGATGAAGAGAATTAAACAATTTAGTAAAACTCGTGGTTATGGGACATGTGCGTTTGCTATTTTGGTTAATTCCGGACTCGTTAATTGAAACATTTTGATGCTTTCGTGTGCTTTCGAGCCACTATGAGGACCTTCGGGTCATTTGTTGGACCTTCGGGCCATTTGTTGGGCTTTCGGGCCACTCTGCGGACCTTCGGGTCAAATACCAGTACTAGACCTTCGGGTCACTCTGCGGACCTTCGGGTCAATCTGATGGGCGCCAAAATTATGTTGAGTACTTGGTAGGCTTCGGCCACTCTGAGATGCACGTGCGGTGAATTAAAAACTCGCCATCTGATGGGATCGATCCAAGCTTTTATGTTGATTTTCTAGTCTTCTTAATTGATTTCTAGATATTTGTTGCTTCCAATTATCTGCAGGTAATTGGATATTTGTTGATATGAGTTCTGATTATCGTTTTTGATAATCGGATATTTGTTGTTTCTAATTATCGCTTGTGATAATTAGATATTTGTTGATATGAGTTCTGATTATCGTTTTTGATAATCGGATATTTGTTGTTTCTAATTATCGCTTGTGATAATTAGATATTTGTTGATATGAGTTCTGATTATCGTTTTTGATAATCATATATTTTTTGTTTTTAATTATCGCTTTAGATAATTAAATATTTACTGATTTGAGATTTAATTATCGCTTCAAATAATTAAATATTTGCTGATTTGAGATTTAATTATCGCTTTTGATAATTAAATATTTGCTGATTTGAGATTTAATTATCGCTTTAGATAATTAAATATTTGCTGATCTGAGATTTAATTATCGCTTGAGATAATTAAATATTTGTTGATTTTAGATTTAATTATCGCTTCAGATAATTAAATAATTGTTGATTTGAGATTTAATTATCGCTTGAGATAATTAAATATTTGTTGATTTGAGATTTAATTATCGCTTGAGATAATTAAATATTTGTTGATTTTAGATTTAATTATCGCTTCAGATAATTAAATAATTGTTGATTTGGAATTTGATTATCGCTTGAGATAATCAAATATTTGTTAAATTTAAAATTTGATTATCGTTTTGATAATTAAATATTTGTTGAATTTGAAATTTGATTATCGTTTTTGATAATCGAATATTTGTTGAATTTGAAATTTGATTATCGTTTGTGATAATCGAATATTTGTTGATTTGAGAAATTTGATTATCGTTTTTGATGATTGAATATTTGCGATTTTTGAGATTTGAGCTTCGTCTTTTTCTCTGGCGATTCAGGTGAGTAATTTGATTTACTCACATTCAATTCGTGCTCTGTATGGGATTTCTGCTCTGTTTTTCCTTCTCTTTTAGTTGCTGGAACTCGATTGATTCTTGCTTTAGACAGTCGTCTGATTTTGATTCCTTGATCCCCACGATGTTGATTCTTTTGATTTGAATCAGTCGGACCTTTTGATTTCATTTCTAATACTTCCCCTGCTGACATTTGCTTTGCTTATGCACTCGTCATTGCCATGCTCTTATGGTTGTTACCTTTTGTCCATTTATTCCTTATGATTGCGAGGATGCAATTTCTTTAAGGAGGGAAGTCTGTAACAACCCAAGTTTTTGTAAATTTTAATTATCGACAAAATGACGATTTAATCTAGTTGACAATTGATATTGAGTTTCAAATCGTATTTAAAATTCTTTAATAAAAATGTCGACCGGGCTTTACAATTTGAATCTTGGCCCATGTTTCTTGGCTTTGCCGAGATGATATCAGGGGCAAACCCGATCCCCTCTCTTTCATTCTTCCATTTCGTAACCCTAAAACTAAACCAAACGAGAGAATGAAAAATGGCAGCCGCGATTGCTCTTCCTTCGATCGGGAAAATTGGGGCTTTCGATTGCTCTGATCTTTGGGCTTTGTAATTCGAAGCACGCGAGTGTTTCGATCGTTGTTGAATGTTTTCGATGTTGCTTGTCTCGATCGAAGTTTCTACTCTTCGTGCTTGCTCGTAGAAGAAGCTCCTTTGTGGTGACTCTGGCTTCGGCTTCGCTGTAGCTTATTTGCTTGCAATCTCGAATTGAAGGTGAGTGACCCCCTTCACTCACATCTAGTTTAAACTTTCTGTTTTGTTCGATTCGAACTCGCGATTTCGTGATTCTTTTGACTTGTTATGATTTGTCTAATGTTGACTTCGGTCGCTTCGATTTTGGTTCTGGCTTTGCCTCATTGCTTCATCCATTCACTATGGTGCATTTGGCATTTGTCATGCTGGATCACTGTCTGCATTCATTTCAATTGTTGTTGATATTAGTTGTTTCGTTTGTCAATCCATACCATTGCTGTAATTGCTATACTGTGTCCATTTGAGTAGCATTTCTTTGATCTTTGGTCCCTGTAGTGTTGACATTGTAATTATGTTGAGTCAGTTGCCAATGTATGTCTTGATGCATTTGAACTGTTGTTCATTTGAATTTTCTTTGTTGACCAGTCTGGTTTCACCTGTGTATAGTCTCGAGTTGCACACTGTAAACTTTGTTGTTCCCTTGGTTGCACTTTGGGTATCACTGATGCTCATCTGTAGTTGGCCTTGTTGCAGTTGACCATCATGTATATTTGCCTTCCACACCGTTGCACATGTGTAGTTTGTAGTAGCACTGTTGTTGTAATTAGGTTGTGACATTGGACTTGAATCTACATACATGTTTGTCCATTTTATAGTTGAACCTGAACTTGTCCTCTGATAGTTCATACATTCTCCAGTCTGATTTGAAGTGGTCTCCACTACATCCACTTGGTCATTGCTCCATGCATTGTTGACCTATTCGAATTCTTGGGCAATCATGGCTTTTATTTGTAATAATTCGAATATGCCTTAGGTATTATTTCGACCTCTGGTCATTTGACTTTAGTTGTTTTTGCCTTGAGTTGAACCCGTGTGTTATTTGGAACTTGGGTTTGACCTTGCTTTGAGTTAGTAGCAGTGCAGCACTTGCCTCCCTTGATTAATTCGTTTTACAGACTTGCTTGACCTTGGTTTGGGTTCTGCATTTTTGAGATGCAGTTTCCTTCACTATTGTATCTTTGGGAGTTTGACATGTCTGCATCCATGTTGAAGCTTTGCATATACTTGAGTCTTCTTTAATATGAAGTGGTCTTCACTTTAAAGTCTGTTGCATCTTTGATTTTGTATTCAAACTCGGTCATACTGGTTTCATATGTTGTTTCACCACTGAGCCTTATGTTCTTCATACCATGTGTACATGCTTCCTTGTGTCTTGGTTGGTCTGTTCATTGGCCTTGTTGCATACCCATTACATGTTTGTACTGTGTGCATGTTTTCTTTGCCATCTGAAAACTTCACCTGGTCTGATGCACTTCACCCTGGTTTGATACTGCATCAATTATGTCTGATTTCTTGAAACCGTTTTGGCTTTGTGCCCTTGTAGCTTGGTGGAGTTTACACTGTTGTGATTTCATCACTTCAGTCTGGTAGTTTGCATTGTTGCTATTGATTGCTGTACATTTTGTTGCATTGCCATCAGTGCTGACACTACTTCATTTAGTTGTTTGGTGGGTCTGCACTTTAGTCTTTCTCCATACTATTCCATGCTTCATGTCTTTGACATGGCTGATTCATTGGTTCACTGTTTCGATGTTGTAGTTTTGTTTCACTTGAGTGTACATGCAGCATGGAGTCAGTTTCCTTGTTGTGCTTACATTCTTGAAACTATTTTGACTTCTGGAATTACTTGAGTTTCTTGTTGCAATTTCAAACTGCTGTTTGCAGCTGACCTGTAGCTTCACTTGAGTCAAATCGAACTTGAGTTACCGGCCTTATGCTGGTGTCTTCTGAGCATTCTTTATTCATGTAATTCTTCTTGGCGTTGACATTGCTAAGTCTTTGCCTCTTGATGGCCTTGTTTCTCCATTTTAGTCTTGCTGCAGTTGCTAGTTTGAGTTTTGTTGCCTCTTGCACATGCTCTTTGATATTGGTTGAACTTGTTTCACTTGCTGCCACTGTCTTCTTTGTAGTTGCATTCTGCCCTTGTCTTTGCAACTGTTTGCTACTATAGATTCATCGTGGTGGTTGCTTCGTATTCGCTTATGTCTACCGTTGCATGTGCTTTGCAGTTTTTCCCCCTGTTGGGATTTGTTCTTGAATTCACTTGAGTTGAACCCGATTTCGGGGTTTGACCTTGTGATCACTTATGACTTTCACTGAGCTTTTGTGTATCTCCTACTATAGTGGTGAGGCAGTACACGCGTACGTGTACTGCAGACCTATCAGATTTGACAGTTTTAAACTGAGGATTCGATTTGCTGAATTCTTTTGTTGGTTAAATTCAATATTTGATTTGTATTCTGAATTGGATTTGTTGATTTATCATTTGACACTATTTAGTGTTACATATGCCTTTATCCAATTCTCGTATCGAGAGTTGGATATACGAGATTCTGTGACTATCGTCTAATTGATATTTGATTATTATTGCTTCTGTGCACTAATAACTGAGTTTGAATTAGACTGACCCGTGTATTATTTTCTTTTGAATGTAATACTCGGGTCAGACCCGAGTTATTTCAGGTTGTAGATTTTCTTCTTTGAGTTGCTGTTCAGGATATGAAGACTTTTCACATCTTCTGAAGTTGTCAGTGTCATTTTGTAGTAGTCGTGTCATTGTATAGAACGATATGTATTCATGTATATTAGTCGATAATGTACTTGTATATATAACTTCTAGAGTCGGCAGTTGTAGTTGTATCATATGTATCGTGTCAACTATATTGTAACTGACATCGGTTATATATATATGAGATTTTTGTTAATCTGTGTTCTGCATTTATATTATCTGTGTTATTGTTATATCTAATGTCTTAAACTATTATGAACTATCGTAGTTTGTTTTATACTGATAATTGGATATGTCGATGGGAGTAAATAAATAATAGATGAAAAATAAAAAGTATATACCACTCCTACCGAGATAACCAATATTAGTGTAAGGCCAATTACGGATGGTCGCTCCTATCCAGCCTTATTCTTCGTAATAATAGACAGTATTTCTTTTAATACTCTTTGTTATTATGAGCATAGAGGTGGGGCGTTACAATAAAAAATCGAAAGTTTACAAGTTTCTAACATGGAGCTCGATAAATATTTAGAAGATGAATTATTGCCCATTGAAGATGATGAAAACTTTGATATTTTAATGTGGTGGAAAACAAATGGTCTTATTTTTCTTATTCTTGCAAGAGTTGCTTGTGATATTTTAGCCATTCCTGTTTCTACTGTAGCATCCGAATCCTCATTTAGTAGTGGAGGTAGATTGATTACCGAAACTAGATCCTCGTTATCTTCGGATATAGTAGAATCCTTAAGTTGTATTAAGGATTGGTTACCGTTGGACATTGGTTAGTGTTTTATTTTTTAATACTTAAATTAGTTTGAAAAGATTACTATTTGATGCTATTTATTAAAAAATTCATTTAACAGGCACAGATATGGAGATCGTAGATGAAGTTTCAGCTTCGCTATAGAGATAATCACACAAGGTAAAACTTTTTTTTAAATAAAAACATCATAACCGCTCGGTGCTATTCATACCAGCTACAAGTCTGTTGTTTACAGCTGCTATAAACAGCAGACTTATAGCTGCTGTGAACAACAGCGAGCAAGCAGCTGCCCGCTGCTGTTTACAGCAACGAGCTGCTGCTATACATGCTAATATACAATAGTGTTTTTATATAGTTGTCTTGATTATCGAAATTAATCTGTTTAATCTAATGATTCGATCATGTTTTTCTTGGCAGGAAATGTTAAAAAGCTATGGTGGATGGAAGAAAGAACAAAAATTATCTATTGTTTTAGTATGTTTTTGTTTACTTGAATTGTTGTAATATCGTATGAACTTGTTTGACATTATGTGTGTTGCTATTTTGTCATTTCAAAAACTGATTACTATTGTAGTTTGTGTGTATTGTCATTTGAGAAAGTGATTGTTTTAGCTATGATGTTTTAGTTCAAAAATATTAGTATAATAAAAATCTTATTCAATTTCGGATATTTTCGAATATTCGAAAATATCCGCTTTTTATTTTCGGATGCGGATATTTTCGGATATCCAAAAAATATCCTCGGATGCGGATTCCGATGCGAATTTAAATTTTCGGACGCGACCATATCCGCATCCGTTTGCATCTATTGACAGCCCTACAAGTCGCGAGGTTCCATCGCTATAAAACGTACACAAGATCCAAATTTAGATAAATGCCAGCACACCAAATTATAAATGAAACTTTCGAATTCATTATATTATATTATATGTATAATATGTGGACACGTGTATATTGCACACAAAATTATACGGCAGGCAAATATACGCGAAGACTTTTAAATATTACACGCGATGTAGTTATTTATCACGAGGCAAATATACACGAAGGCTCTGTCCTATTTTATACACGATGACATCTACTTTTTATGCGATGACTATGGGGTTGTTTACGCATGATGGCTATTGGTCAGAGCGTGCAATGAACTTTATTTTTAATGCATGAAGACTGAAAATTTTAAGACGCGATGACATATTTTAATTCATGAAAAATAAGTAAAATTTTAAGATGTGGCAGCCTATATTTTAACACGTAAAAAATAAGTAAAACTTTAAGACGCATCTTATATTTTAATGCATGAAAATAAGTGAATTTTAAGGCATCATGGACTATGATTTTGAAAAATGAGTGATAATATTTTATAACACTAGGAATATTTTCACTTTATTTTAGGGCTAAATTTTTACTTAAATAAAAATGATGATTTTGTTAAGTATTTTTATGAGATTTCAAAATAAACAAAAAGCATAATAGCCCATTTTTGAAAGAGTTCTTAAAGAGAAAGCTACTACTTTAGAAAAGTAATTTGTGTATAAATTGGCTATCGTATTGAATATATATTTAATTGATTGGTGATGTGTTGTATGTTCATTTTTATATATAGATCGGTTATTATTGCATATACTGAATTGTTGACATGCTCACTTATATATTATAAGATATCCCGCAACATTGTGACCTTGCGAATTTGGGGAACAGATGACCCGTTAGGGTTGTTTCAATAGTGGATATGGTCAGAATTAAACTCTTATGTGGGTAGACTTACATCCATGAGATCATGAAGATCAAAAACTGTTAGGATGCCCGGACTAATCAAAAGACATGACTCGTCGACGTTTTGAAACAAGGTTAAGTTTTAAGATTTAAGGGTGGAGACTGCGGAGGAATTGCACCCTATCTTCCAACCGCTTAGCCCACAGTTGGTCAGTTCTGCAATTCGCCTAGGGCCCAGTCGAAGGACATGCGAAATTTAGATTACGCAAAGAAAGGAACTCGTAGCAACTAAGCTCACTGTTGTATTTTTCTATGGAACAGATGGCGAGGTTATTTCCTCTCTTGGATGAGAGATTATGCATTATCTGGTTATATTTTTGGCCTAAATCAGTCCGATAGAATTCTAGTCAGCCTGCAAAACTATTATAGGTTTCTAGTCAGCCAATAAAACTAATATAGGTTTCTAGTGAGCCTGAGAAAACTAACACATGTTCATAGTGACCTTGAGAAAAACTATATCATGGATTATTTTGGAATTAGGTAAATATTAGATTGTGTAACCCTTTGACCTTAATGAATGACAAACTATTCATTTTACCCATTACTACATGATTATGTGCTAATCATTTCGGATGTTGGATATATTATGGTTTCATATTGTTTGACATGGTATTAGTGAGGGGAAACCTGTTCTGCTAGGCAGCATCGTCTTATTAAGTACCCAAAATTTGGTTCAAGATGGTATAATATTATTCACACCAGACATTTTATCTGACCCGAAGATTTTGAATTCTCCCTGAACTCTTGGATGCTCAATTTGGAATTGAGTAGGCAGAGAGTACGGCATTTCAAGTTTAGATAAGCTTCCGAAGATGTGGAAGAAGCAAGCTACTATATAGAAGATTATATATTTTTGATGTGCGGTAGTTTAACTGCTTCTTTGTTTTTGTTGAATGTATGTAACGATTGGTAGTATAAATGTCTAGGTAGTGAAAACTCTAATCATCCAAGGGCGCATCTTCGTATATCTCTCTTGATATTATATATGTAATTATTATATTTATCAAAATGATGTATTCGAGGGGTTATGAAAATGAAATGTAATGAATTTTCGAATGAAATATTTTATTATAATTTTTGCAAATTATAGTGCTCTTAGTGTTAATGATTCAATAACGGATCTCATTCTATCACTGGAAAATAATACTAAGGATGATTGCAGTATCAATAGTATCTATTTGCGAGCGTTAGAATGGGGGATGTTACATCTATGTTCTAGCCTTAATTTTCCCTTTTACATGCCTTAGTATGGTTTATGTGGTTTGAATTTAGTTAATATTGATGCTAGTTTGATTGAAATAGTTGATTGGTTTATTTTTATATGACATTTTTATACGACTTAATTGCTATGGAAATTTTTATTGATTAGTTGTACGTGATGCATTGTTGATGGTCATATGGATAAAACTAGATTTGTTGTCGAAATTGATTGTAAAGGGGGAAATTGAATTAAACGTTTAGCAAATATTTATGAACTTGTTTGAAGTATATATTTTACTTTAAAAGAAGAGATTTTAGAATTAAATTTATATAAATGATTTTATAAAAGAAAAGAGTTAAAGAGATTTGTTGTGATAAATTTAAATTAGTTGATTTGAAAATGAAGAGAAAAGGAAAGGTTTTTGATGTAAATATTTTGCATCAATGGAACTCAAATTATCTTCGGAAATTGAGTTTTTAATATTAAATTATAAATAAAAATAAAGCTTTATGTTTAAAGAAATATTTTATATAAATTATTTTCGAAGATACTCGGTGTTTGGTTTATTATAAAGAGAAGCTAAATAAGTTTATAAGTAAAAGTTTATTATAAGCAAATCTATTACTATTGCTAGATACTTATTTTCTTATGAGTATAAAAATTATTTAAAGGAGTTTTCTTTGATAAAGAGGATTCAAAAAATTATTTTCCAAGATGAAAGTATTTTATGGCCTTTGAATCGGTGTGAAGTTTTGGTAAATATATATTGTTGGGAAGAATAATGAAATTTAAATGTGATTTATTGATTGTATGGTAATTTTATTAATATGAATCATTTTTAAAAGGGAAAGAAAATTTTAGTTTGATAAACTATTTTTAAAAACTGGTTTAATAGAGTTTGGAAGTAAATACAACCTTTAAATATTGATGTTTAAATTTAATAATAAAGAATCAGAAATAGTCGGAGTTGAAAAATATTTTGGTGAAATAATATAACCTGAATTTGGAGTTTTTAAGAAATTTCTTATTATAAACCTCCTTTATCATTCATATTGTATGATGTTTCGAAAGGGAGTTTGGTGATTTGAAACTAAATGTGGGTTTAAAGGAAGACTTTCTTTGTAATTAAATAAGAAGTTTTATAATATTGAAGTCTGGAATTAAATAAAGATTTTTGGTTAGGGTGAGAATTTTATAATTTAGAACCTCTTTGAAATTTTGTATTGATATTTGAAATTTAATATGGAAATTTTGGAAATGGGTAATCTTTTATAAAACCCCTTTTTAATCAATAATTGGTCGAACAGTGCATAGTCCTATATAATGAGAATTTTGAATAAATAAATTAGTAATACCGAATGGTATGGGATGTTCGATATTATATTTCTGGTTATTCCTTTGACTTGTCGTATAGAAAATTGTATGCTGGTATTGAGTGTAATTTACAAGCATTTAGTAAATGATTGGAACATTGAGTGGTATGGGACACTCAAAATATTTGTTCGGTTACTTTTGTAAGTAAATGTCACTCTAATTTGTGATGTGGGGTTAGGAATTTATGATATCGTATAGAGGTGACTCTTTTATAAAGATTAGTAGTCGAGGGTCTATTAATCTCCTAGGGCTACAAGTTAATGATATATTGGAATTTACAGATTTACCTTCTAAGGATTAACTATCAAGTATTATTATTTACTCTTAGGGCTAGTAGTCGAGTATTTATTATGTTATGATGCTCTGAGTAGGACTTGTGGAATCGAGTTTACTTATTATTGGTCTCATTAGGACTCATCCAATCAAGTGTATTTGTTAGGAATCTACGTTATAGGTTTCACGCTACTATGGAGAGCGCATGATTAAGACTCGCCAGATAGACTAGTATCTATCCTAGTGATCATAATTACAGTATCGTGCGCCGAATACATGATGTCAATTTGATGAGTTGATGAGTTTGAGGTTTAGACATATTACTATTATTAGAGCCATTACCCAAACGTCACTTAAGGACCAGTAGTCTGTTACCAAGGGCAAGTAGGAGTCATGAATAATACACAGCATGGTCTTGCAGCATGTTTATGGCAGGAGATGGATATATGTGTCATGATTCTTGAAGTAATTAAGGGACTGAAGGAAACGCGTTGCAGTCACTAGGATTTCCTAGAGCTGTGTTGTGGCATGTCAGTCATCCATCTGAATGACTTAGGTAGATTCAATTATGATGAGGTATTCGATGTTATCACTTCACTAGGGACAATGTTATATGACATTAGAGACTTGTTATATGCTCTTCTATCATCTGAGTTAGCCTAACCCAAAACAGTTGTGAGTTCATATTTCTATATGACATTGGAGACTTGTTGAGTGCTTGTCTATAATTCTCTCATGGAACTCTTGGCTGAGAGATGGTTGACATGATTTATCATATTTATCCCTTAGGACCACTCAGTCGAGAGTCCTCGTCTCTCGATAGGACTGTTGGTCTAGATGGATCATTGTGTTATTTTTGAATATTATTTTTGAGTCTGCATATTATGTTGTTTACCTATCACTTGGGGCCATGCAGTCGAGAGTTCTTGTCTCTCATGAGGAATGACGGTCGAGATACACATTAGTAAATATTTTTGTCTATATGGTACCTTGGTTGTTTGGATGGTGTTTCACCCATTTTATTCATGAGGCATTTGATGTGACGATTTACTATTCTATACTGTGGGTGATATCATATGTGCATAGTTTTAGATGATGTTAAAATACATTAGATTTGTCTCGATAGGATACCTTTGTTATATCATGCCAGTTGTTACTATATATCGACATCTACATTTTAGACATAATCTGACCCATATGTTATTATATAGTACTCGGGTCAGTCCAAGACATTTCAGATTCAGAGATGAAGTGACCAGTTTGTGGTTGTTGAGCAAAACTTGAAGGCTGATATGTTGATTGGTCTATAAGTTTATCGAGTTGTACTTGTGTTTGTAGACTCGTATTTATATTTTTTGTTGAGATGTGATGTATGTGTTGGACATAGGTATGAATATTTCGAAGATAGTTGGCATTGGCTAGGTTTTTGTTTACATACATGGAATTGTATATATTGTTTATTATATATTATCGCTGCATTGATGACTCTGTATTCCCAATGATTTGTTTTATATTGTGTATTGTTCTATCTTGAAAATGCACGTGATTATTGCTTTGTGCCGATACTAGGTACATATAAATGAGTAATTTATAATTTTTGAAATACGTACCGACCATCATATTGTGATCTATATTATGTTGTGTTGTGATGGTTATGCTACAACGACCATCGTATTGTGTTCTATATTATGTTGTTCAATATTTGTGATATGAGTTAAGAGTTACTCAATATTAAATACACACGTATGTGTGTGTGATACGCACGTGTGTTAGTACTCATATAGTGATAAACCTTGATTTGCATGCAGAGTAATTATCTTACGCCGAACATGGTATGATCTGCATGTGATTTTGTATTTTTGTACAACTCTCAATATTCCCATACCCAGACTAATAATTAGGTGTATTCAATCTCATTTTGGGTACTGAATTACGAGCATATGTGTTGTTGGAAATATATATGGGAGAGGTGAAGTTCTATTTTTTATTTTTATTATCAAAACAAATTCACATATATAACAATTTAAATGACTGAAAACACAATTTTGAGGATACAATCTCCTTCACATCTAAAAACACAATAGATTTGATACTTGCGATTTATTGAATCAAACCAATTTTAATTTGAACAGAATTTTCCTTTTTAACCACATAAATTTAATTAATTCAAGAAATTGGTAACCGAGGCATGGTACATGATTTTGAATTGTCGATTTAGCGAATTGTCAATTTAACGACATACCGCATGGTGCAAAGTTGCTTATATAAATATGCATTTTCCTTTCTTTTTCTACAAAAAAGAAAAACATAATTTTTAAAGAATTTTAAAGACATAAACCAACTTGTACGGTACTCCAATTGCAAATTGTATACGAAGCAATAGTCAACAATGAAGGTACAAAAATGTAATGAAAAACAATTGTAAAATCAGCTTAAAGTTAACAACCAACAAACAGTAATCTAAGTAGCACTCAACTGGCAACATCAATATCTTCAAACTAACAATTTTAATGACCAATCACATAATTTGCGATTTACAAACATGCAATCATCCATCCTCCCCGAAACTACAGTAGGAAAACTTTATACTCAAAACATAATACAGTTAAGTATCTCTTTAACTTGTACTAATTCCTAAGTTGAAAAAGGATGATAAAAATAAATAAACAAATAATCCAATAAAACAAAATCAGAGACTTCAAGGGTGGAAACCGATAGCCTTTCCACACAACAAAGCGTTAGGAGGGATGGCGTACTCGTTAGCAAGATTTTGCTGAGCGTTCCAGACTCTGATGTAGAATTGTTGGCCTAGATACTGCCTTGCCCAGTTTGCGGATCTTACGTTCCACATTCCTTGATTTTCTAGCGACACTAAAATTGCAGACCATCCGTTTGGATAAACCTGAACCGTGTGTCTAGTGACAGCGTCGACTAAGTTGTATGTCTGCCTCATGCTTCCTGACCATTTCCCACCGCCATATCTGCATTTACCATATTGATGCATTACTATATATTCAATGCATAAGCAGGTTTCTGCAGGATTGACTGGACTCTGAGTTATAAAAGATCGGAAAAAAAAAGGGTGGTTGGAAGTTTGATTCTTAAAAAAGTAATCTTTAATACATATATGTACATACACACATGTATACATATGTCTGTGCATGTATGTGTGATACACACTCGTATTTGTGTGTGTTTTACATATCATTTTTAATATATTGGCACGGCCAGCGATATTTATATTATTCATAGGACAATTTTTATATTGAGGCTTCATAAAAAACCTTATTCTAGCTATAGGCCCTGTTTTAAAGTTATAGTCGCTCTTTAAGGGGTGCAAACACAAATTTCTCGTTTGGTTTAAATAGTTTCAAACTGGATTTATATAGTAGAAATAAGTTTTTTTCCCCCTTATTATAAAATTTATGTTTAATTATAAGGTATAATTCAATTTGATGTATAGTAGATACTTCAATTTAACTTAAGGATTAGTAGTATTTAGTTATTTTTTGTACTGCCATTCCAAGCAAACTTAAAAACGAGAAAAAGAAGAAGAAAAATCTTAACAAAAAAATAGCCACACATCATGTAGTTAAAGTGAATTGATGAGCAGTCTTGTTACCTGTAAACTTTCCAGCAAAAATAAAATAAAAAATAAATGGAGAATAATTCATCTCTAGTTGCACCCATTTCAAACACCGAAACAAAAACTGAAAGACATCAAATTTGTTGTTGCCATGTGCTTGAATAATGCTAGCATTATCAAAATAATGTTTTACATTGATGATCAAAAGTAATGTTATAACATAGGTATTGATTTACTATTTGGGAGAACTTCGAAAATGCATGATGATCTCATTCATTTTTTGTGCAGATGATGCTCAAAATACCAATTAAACATCATATTATGGTTTTCATTTGAAGTTGTGCAACTCAAACAAATATGAATTTGTAACTGGAATGTAGAAGTGTGTGTGCATGATATGAAAAATATTGCGCAAAGTTGTGATAGGAAATTACTTACCCAACAACCCAGAAATCATATCCATCAAGATGCCACGATTGCATGCTATTCTCAGTGTTCTGAAACACGATTTCAACGAAATCGTGATGATTCAATCGAATAGCTGTAGTTCGAAGTACATTAGCAGCACTGCTTGAGTCAACTGGAATAGTATCATAACTAAATACACCACCAATATTGAAATTGTCTGCTAACTTCAATGGTGTATCAGGCACGACATATGATACACCATTTACTGCATACCGCTGCTTCCCATTTATCATTGGTGCTGAATTAGCAAAGAACAGTTTTCTTGTTATTGGAACTGTTCCATAATGGTATGATCCTTGTGGATTTGGCCTCGCTGCGTTTGCAGTTAGATTCCATCTTAATACACAAAAATAACAAAATAAGTCAAATGTCTTCAATTTATACATTAGTCAGAATGCTTAATGTGTATTCTTATCTTGAAGGTGTTGGCTTATAGAACATTTTTATGACGGGATACACCATTTATTTATTTTATTTTTTATTTTATTTTTTTGTTGTTGTTGCTGTTGTTGATGTTGATCTCATCTGAATATAAAACAAATATCAAGAAATTTAATACTGAGAGCATGTTTGATACCTTATGCAACTTTGGCTTCTAAGCAACTTTTCTAGAGATGTGTTGTAAACTAAATTAGTTTTAGTTTACAATCGAATTTTTGTGCTTATTTCATAAGCAATTATTTGTAGTTTACGACACAAAAGTGTTAACTTGTTAGTAGAAAAAAAAAAGCTTATGAGCTACCTAAAATGTTTAACAACTTGATCTTTTTCATTTAAAAGTAGTATATAAGTTATAACAAGTAATAACTAAAGCTCGCTTGTGGCTGGTTTCATCTTGTGCAACTACATTAATCAAATTTTCTACTTATACATCCAAATTCATCTACTTTTTACTATTCGGTTAAAACTACTTGAAAGTTACAAATCAAAATGGGTTTTAGGTAGTTATAAGAAAGGTAGTTCTCAAATGTGTGCATGTATGGCAGCTTTTGATAAAGTAGCTTCCAAGTTATTTTAAGAGTAGTAGTTGGCAAACATGCACCAACTTATCAAGCAGTTATGAACAAAAGGCAATTTTTGGGTTGAAGCTTTTTTTTTCTCTCTCTGAGCTTCAGTTAAAACAACAAAAAACAACTCAACGAGGAATGATTATAAGCTAAAATATACAAAGTAATAGATATTTACCTCATGGTAGTGGCTTGACTCATTGACCCTCCTATCGTACTAGCAGGGCCAACCGGAACCTGACCCGAAACCCGAATATTTGAATTGCTATAATGTAGAACACCAGTTGCAACCAAGCTCTTTTCAGTGAATTGGGAGGATGCAACAATGTAATAATCTTTAGATGGTTGATCGAGCGTCACAAGAACAGACATTGACTGACCTACGTGTAGATCAAGTGAGCTGTACATGTTCTGAATTGTGTGTGATCCTTCGACTTCTACAAGCTTTAGTTTGTGGTTCTCAATCTTGAAGTTTATTGATACGGATAGACCCACATTTGATACCCGGAACATGTAAGTTTTCCCTGATTGAATTGAGAAATGATGAATTAATATCTCATGTGAGTAAAAACTCAGCTAGAGTTGTTGCCAATAACTATTGTCCCAGTGTTAATATGACTAATAAGACATTTAGATAGAGTTGCTGACAAAGGTCCGTGGTTCCATTCTCTGGTCAAACAAATTTACCAAATTTCAACAAAAAAAAACAGTGGTGAAGCTTGGATACTTTCCCTTGGTTATCGAACAAGAAGAAATGTTGAAATTTTGAATTTCATGAGTTCAATAATCCAAAGAGAGATTATGCAATAAGTTTACCTTTCAGTGTTTACCAGAAAATGTCAAATATCATATAATTCTCATACTTATTAAGCAAATATTTCTGAGACAATTTTCGTCTACTACTAAAATGGGACATCAAGATTAAAAAAGTGCTAATACAAAGCATTCACTAAAAAAATAACATAATCACTCCAGTGCATAATTATATATCTAACAATCCAGAATATGTAATGTGAAGTTTACTGCAGATTCTTTTAAAAGTTCATGGACAAAGTTGGAATTATCTTGGTTTTAAAAAAGTGCAATCTTGAATTCATCCTTATCTTTTATGTTCTATATTTTAAAGGACCAAAGTTTTTTTTTTGCTTTTGTAAACTTTTCCCAACAATAAACATCTTCAAAAGGTTTCTCCTTCTGGTTTTTTATTATTTATTTATTTTTAGAAACAAAGACTTACTGTACACTGTAAGATTCGGGTTTGCAACACTAGAAATGTAATACAAAAATCTTCTTAAAGGAAAGACACAATTTAATACCTTGATTTCCAGTAAAAGAAGCAGATTGAGCAACTCCATTTATAAGAAGCCCATCAGGAAACCCAAGTCCTTTTCCTGCATCTAAACTTTGCCTCATTGCCTGCAAATATCACACAAATTTATTTTTGAACCTTATGACGATAAACCTTTCTTCATGAAAAAAGTACACTGTTTGTAGCACTGATTTGATTTCCTTCCGGGGTTCAGTGTACGATTGCAGACAGTTTCCTGATGGGATGGGTTTTCATAGTTCATATACTAGTCAATGGCAGTGATACAGATGTTGCAATAGGGGTACAAATATTTTTTCACTAATAAAATTAGAACTTAGATGTTCCACTCTGTTTTTTTAGTGTATTGCAATTGATACCCGATTTCCTTTTATAACCACCTACATTGAAGGGCATTTCAAAATAATGTGCACTTCTCTTCGTACCAACGCTTATTTTTCTCTTTAAATTAAGCGGCACCCCGATCGGCTACAAAGGACTGAAATACTGTTCGGCCACCTTCGATCGTTTTCGATGAATAAGGTTCGGTTGCCAACGGCCGTGCGGTGTTAAACCACCAAAAAACTGCTGATACAAACGGTTGTTTATAACTGAGTAAAGGAATATGATATTGGTAATCAAAAGCACATAAAAAAATTCATTTCTATTAAAACTATAATGGTGGGCAGAAGAGGAAATCAGGTACCAACGGGTATCTCTTGCATGATAAACCCAAAAACAAAAGTTTTAAATTTGGATCCACGACCGAAAACCCCTTAGTACCAAAAGGTCCCTTTAACAATGCCCCTTTCATAAACACTCATGAATAGTACTTCAAAAACATTTACATACCTTATGTCCAGTTTTAAACCAATCACCGACAAGAAGGCTAAAATCACCATCCGGAGGACTATAAGGAATCGGAATGGGCGCCCTCTTCCGCACAATCAGAGCACCAAACCCACCAGCCGCTCTATGCATCCCAGTCGACGCGAAGTACGTAAAAGTCCCTATCTGATCCTTAGTCTGAAACTTGTAAGTAAAATTTGAGCCAGGGGGTATCGGACAATTTGTCCCCAAAACCCCATCCTGCCACGAATTCTTCCTCTGCTTGATACCATTCCACGTTATCAGAAACGGCTCGTCGATCTTGTTGATCACGTTGATGACTATGTTGTCGTTCGTCACCGTCTCCAGTTCCGGCCCCGGAAATTGCCCGTTTATTAATATGCCCTAAATTTGGAAATTGAACATTATGTTAATATTGAAGTTGAGATAGTTAAAATGCAGGAAGGAATATGTGAAATTACTTGCTGTGGTGACCCGAGAGGAGAGATGGAGCCGTAGGTGACGGTCCAGGTGAAGTACTTGTATGCGTCTTCTGCGTACGAAAGGGAGGAGAATAGGAAGAGAAGAAGTATTGAAGAAGTATAAGAAGAAGAGAGCCTCATTATTTTTAATTAATGGCGGTTGGTGCGAGGAGTGAGTGAAGATGGAAGCGAGTGGTATATAGTGCAGAGGATGGGAAATGATTGGTGGAAGAAGAAGCTGGAAAGGGAGGTGGTGGGACCCACGGTAGCAGCACCGCTTTTAGGTAGACGCGTTTTCTTTCTTTCTGTTTTTGGTTGTTTGGAGTTCAAAATATTTATGGGAAGGCGAAAGAGACGTGCCCATAAAAGAGAAAGATATATATGGTACGGACAGAGAATTTAATGGTTATCAGCCGGAAATTTGGTTGTGACAACAACCTTTGGATTAAAACAGCTCCACATCGTCATTTTTATAGAACGCCTTAGAGGCTAGAGTTAGAAATACAGAGTGCCTTGAAGGCTAGATTAAAAATTGAAAGCGCCGGGTGATGCAAGACCGTATTAAAGCGGAGTATTTGAAATGTGAATTTTATAATTAATTTATAATTAATTAATTGTATGTTTTTATTGTGTAATACGTGTTATAAATAATTGTAATTAAAATGAAATAAAAGTTTAGAAAAAGTGAAAATACATTAAAATAAATTAAAATATCTTAAAAAATACAATGATAAGCAATGCACAGAAAATACAACATTACAATAAAGTTTTGAAAATCCAACTATTGGCATCACCCTGATTTATCAAATACGTTTAACTCATTCTCTTTTAAGGCTATCGTATTTACGTCAGACTTTGTTTTTGTTTATCGGTTCAATGCATCAAATGTTTTCTACAATACCGTTGAACTTTTCCACTATTGTTTTATGCACTACTTTTTTATTACTACCACAAGCAGCATACTTTTATAAACATTTTCAGCAGAACTTGGATAACTTTGGACAACCAATCGTGTGGAATTTTTCAGAAGTTATGTGACATTTTGAAAATTAAAAATTACAAAGTAAGCAAAAAAAATTCAAAATAATATGTTGTAGATACGATCAAAATGTGCATAGAAATGTAAAAATATACATGAAAAGATACTCGTATTAGCGAGTGAATATTGTTGTTTTCTTGGATTGAAGGTGTGGAGTTCAAAGCGACGAAAGAGGAAATATACAGGAGAATGGAGGAAGAAGAAATAGCCATTTGAGGTCAAATGACATTACGCGCCCGATGCGTTCGACGCAAACGCACCATTTCCCCGCATTCGATCCAACGGGTAACTTGGGGGAAATGAACCGCGTGATGTAAACGGAAACGTGGCACGTACCGACGGTGAACGATACCTAAAAATCATATATTTGAGGTTTTTCATTATGAGTATAATTATTGATTTTTATTTAATTTATCAAATGATTATAAATAGTTAATAATTAATTATCAATATATAATAATTAATATTTAACATTTAAATAATATATTTCACATTAAATTTTAATAATTTATATTATAAACAATAATTAAATTAAAGACAAAATTAGGGAGAGGACAAACTTTGAAGAAAATTAATTAGGCGGAAGGACATGAAGTTTTATTTTTAGATTGAAGGACAAATGCTAGTTATATTTAGCATTATATTCAACTTTTACACTATACAAAATGCGAGTTATAACTAGCGTTATATTCAGTTTTATACTATACAAAATGCTAGTTATAACTAGCATTGTCATTCAGCTAAAAAAATAAACTTTTATCTTTCAGTTTAAAAAAAATTTTAAGTTTGTCATTGTGCCTATTTTCCTGTAAATTTTATCATTCAATATTTATTAATTAATACTTAATGATTAGTTATTTGGAATTAATAATATGTAGCTAAAAATTAGCATTAAATTATAAATACTTCGTTATCATGAAATTCACAATCATAACTACTAATATAAATAGAGGTATAAATTCAACTTTATTTTAAAAGAACTTATACATTTATACAAATGGATTAACATTGTGTTGCATCAACCAAAACTTCTATAGCGTATTATTTAAGTGAAATGAATAGGTAGGGTTCAATAGCGTTGCCCATCATCCCCAACAAGAAGAGAAAGAGGTAAAAGATTTGAAGATGATACTCCCTGCTTGTTTTACTTCAGCATACATGAAACAAACCACATGGTCACATACGAAATCAATAATATATTAACACTAGTACTATAAATATAAATATAGATTAAATATTCAACTTGCTGCCTCCACTTTTGTGTTGCCCTAGGCCCTCTGTAGCATACATATAAAGAAAACGAAAATTTTAGATTGAAATTAAAAAAACCCACCGCCAACATGAAATTTATGTATGACGTTACTGTTATCCATGAGGAGCTCCTTAACGTTTTTCATCCATTGTCAATGTAAAACCTTTTACGCTTGGTATAAATTTTGTACACACTTTTATGGTTAAGGACCAAAATTAAAACTAAAATGTTTATAAAGTCCAATAAAGAAATTCTAAAATTATATTAATGAATTATTTTAGTTCAAAAGCAAAGTTAAAACCGAGACAAACAAATAGAGAATGAACCTATTTGTAGTTAAAAAAATTTCATGAAAAATGGAAATAAAGAAAACAAATTTGTCGTGATGCTACAGGAAAGTTAGTAAAGACGAACTGGTTGATGAAATATGCTTGTGGGTAGAATCAGCGCTGTCTATGGATTAGATTCTTCAATGTTTGATTAATTCGTGTATTTTACTACTGTAGCAGGTTCATATATTTGGATGGGTCGTTCGTCGTTGGGTTTAATAAACGCATGCAGATAACAACTGTATAGAATATTACAAGACATTTTTTTATCTTTTTTCCTTTTTTTAGCAGACATGCACATATAGACGTAGGCTGACTGTTTTATCGATCCCACTAATGTTTAATTCATCCATCTCTATATCACGTGAATCATGTTTCATAAGAAATCTAATGCCATTCGTCGCAGTAAAATAATGAATTTGTAAAATTCATCGTATCACATGAACAGATATGACGAAAAACAAACAGTTGAAATGTCGATGGCACATGAGGACGGAAAAAATACGGTAGATGTGAAGTGAGTTACGACTGTGAACATTGAAGACATCCTCGTCCTAATTTTTATTTTATTTTTCACAAGCATTGCGTCGCATTCGCATTTTCATCTGACGTGCTATTGCCGTCTGTACAGTGCGGGAACAGAGTTAACTTTGTTCACTTCCAAGGTAATATAAACCCTCTCGCGTCAAAGATAAGATGAGTGTATACAAATTATTTAATTACTATACCCAAGTGTGACCAAATATCGTTTATTAATCTTTAACAAGGTTGCTGTTACACTTTTTTTTAGTGTAAGCGTCCATACACGATCGTTATAGCACGTACTTCCCAAGCAGCGGCGGAAGCAGGACACAATGCTGGTATAGGCGCAAAGTGAAATAGGGTTCGTAGTGTCATGAAAAAATATAAAAAAGTAAACTGTACACTTACAAACCTTACAAATACCTAGTGTTACATGTATATGATGAATAACTCCAATCTTGCAATCCAAGGGATTGTTCCCAGACTACAATAACTATAATATTTCACCCTCAATCTCTTCAGTATAGCAGCGAAAAGCAGCCACTCTATGTACATGAATACTGCCTTCTTCTGTATATAATATGACTAACTCAAGACTATACTCTCTTAACCATAGTAATACCACTCGGACCCTTCTTTTCTTTTCTTCTAGAGAATGAAGTTGTTGCATATATATTTTTTTTTCAAAGACTGGGGTAGGCACGTGCCTACCCCATTTGCAAAGGGGCTCCGCCCCTGTTTCCACGTGATGATAGTACGCACTTCGCACGTGAATCACGTTTGAAAAAGTATGATTTGTACAAATATTTAGTCATTTTTTGCGTGAAAATGATATGCAGTTAGTTTTAATTGTTCGTTCTAAATTGCAACATCTAATTTTTTGTTAGTTTAGATTTTTATTTTTATTATTAACTAATAAAAAATGAATTTAATTTTTTATTAGTTTGAATCTTTATTTCAATTATTAATTAATAAAAAACAACTTTGAAAAGAAAGTTTATTTGTTAGATCCTATTTTTAAGTGATATTGAGATTTTAATAATATTTGCATATGAGCGTTTAAGCAAACTTATCTGTTAGATCATATTTTTAAATGATATTAATATTTAATAATATTTATAAAGGAGCATTTTTGATAGTTCACGTTGAATCAAAAAAGTATGACACCAAAGATATTATACCTATTAGTAAAGATATATTACCAATCTTAATATTAATTAAAAATAGTGTATAATAAATAAACTTCTTTCACCAATTCAAAATGTTAATTTATAAATATTATAGATGTTACTATCACTTAAAAATAGGACTTAATAAATAAACATGAAATTATTGTCAAGGACAAAATTTCTCAGTATTTTATCCTCAAGGACAGACCTTCAGTATTTTAGCCTGAAGGACAACTTTATTTAGGTATCAGTTTTTAAGTTTTTAGGTATCAGTTTGTAGTTATCGGTAGCAGTTTTAGGTATCAGTTTTTAGTTCGGTAGCAGTTTTGAAAAAATGTTTGTCCTTATGAATAATTTTGAAAGAATGTTTGTCCTTATGAATAATTTTTAGAAAATGTTTGTCCTTGTGGATAAAATATTGAGGTCGTGTCCTTAAGGCTAAAAATATACAAATTTTTGTCCTTTAAATTAATTTCCTCATAAATAAACTTCTATTACAAATTCAAGACACACATCTACAAGTATACCAAATCTCTTAATATCACTTAAAAAATAAGGTTTAACAAATAAACTTTTTTTACAAATACGTTTTTTGTTAACTAATTAGGGCTGTTATGGTAATGGTTATCGCTACCATTCTGTAAATACTGTTATCATACCGTTTTACTGTTAAACTAAAATTGTTTACCGTTACTGTTACCGATTGACTGGTATATCGATGACTAGTATACCGATAAACTGGTAATCGTTACACTAGTAGTGAATTACCGTTTGTCTAGAAAAATGATAAGTTGATATATTTTTACACTGAATGATGCTTCATTATATATCTCAATAGGTCACTAAATAAAGGACATAGAAAAGAAGTGTATTTATCATCATTTGAGTTGAATTACTCAAATAATTGAACTATTTTCTTGCTTTCAAATGCTCGTAATACAACATCTTACACGAATATTAATGTATTATGAATAGACTGGTAAATTACCGTTACCGCTAGTTTTGAAAAATATTACCGATGTTTTACCGTAAAAAATGGTAAATATACAGTTACCATACCGATTATGTAAGTATACCGACTTTACTTTAAAATGGTAACCGATTGACTGGTAATGGTATGGTAATGATAAATTTACCGTTACCGTAACAGCCCTATAACTAATAATAGAAATAAAAATTCAAACTAACAAAAAATTAGATGTTGCGGCATTGAAATAAAAATTCAAACCAACTACACATGAATACATCGCAAAAATATATTTAAATTGTTCGGCTTTTTCCTAGGATCCCTACAGAATTAGATTTTAGAAGAGATAAAAAGTGAAGAAAAAAGAATGAAAAACAAATTCCTCAAAACAAAACCTTTATTAATTCATCTAATTATTACAAAAGAATGCCACAAATTGAGATGATATCTCAGTTCCAAAAGCCTAGAAAATATAATTTTTCCCCACACATATCTAATGAACAATATACATGTCTATTTATAATAGTCTTGACAAAATACCTTTTTTAATAAGCTATTGAATACTTCCATAGATCTTTCTAATATAGATAATTCATTGTCTTCTTTGAAGCAATAAAGGAGGTAATTAATCACTTTCCAAAATTTATAAAATATGCAATGAATTTGAGTCACAATTCCATATAGACTCAAATATCTCCAAAATCTACTTAAATATGAAATATTATATCAAAAAAAATCTAACAATCCACCTTTATTACTATATTCCATAAATGCCATACAAGCTCCACCTTAAACCTTAAACTCTAAACAATCTCCAATATTACCATGGAAACAAATATCACCATTCTAAAAACCGACTAACCTCCAAACCACCTATATATGCATGCCCCTTAATTGAATATACATATAATCAATAAATCAGAATTGCTTGTAATACCACAAAGGTCTCCAGGCAGACTTTGTGGTTTTCCGTTACATGCTCCATCTTAATTCAGATAAATTTGTCCCTCCAACTCCAAATTGAGAACTTCCTTCATTCTTCACCGTATTTCCAATCAGTCTGTAAACATCCTTGCTTTCTTTTTTTGTACGCAGCACCTCCCTATTACACTTCCAAACTCTTATGACTCCATCTTGAGTTGAGTGTAAATCATTCGTCTTGAATGTGTTAAATATATATAATTTGTAGAAAAACAATTCACGTGCAAAGCGCGTACTATAACACTCATGGTAATAACAATGTTTTGGTATTTTTCATGTTTTTTAAAAATTCTTATAGTTGTTTGAAAGCGCAAGTATGCATATTGTTGTAAAGAAACAAGGATATATCATTTTTCGATTTTTAAAACATATTTTTGTAACTTCTAAATTATACGGTCATCCTCTTGGAAACACATTCCACCAAACACTCTTTAATTAGTTTCAATGATTATTTTCTTTAGATTTCAAATTTGTGTTGCAACAACACAAAACTTGAGCAATTTTCGAAAATAAATTCATTTTATTAATATTTACAGTTTTAACTAAAATTTTCTGATTTTCTTTGTTTTCCTTTATTTTGTTAAAAAATAACAGCAAAATAGCAGCGTTGATCAAAATTTTGGAAAAATAATAATGGGAGGAGCGTTTGGTGATACTATGTCCTAGGGAGTAGACCACCGCTAATAAGGTCTGAAAAGAATGGTGCATGCCTAGTTTCCACTTTATGTTTGTAACGATCCGCCTTTTGTAATACCCTAAATCGACGTTGAATGACAACGCCTGAATCCTAAATACCACCAAAGACGGTCCGTCCAGGTAAAATAAAAAAAATGCTAAAAATCATCTAGCCACAACAGTAGAATCTCGCAGTAGAATGATAATATATAATATACTGAATATACATGGGCAATAGATAAATAATATATAAGAGACTGTACTAATGGAAGTAACTGATAAATGGATATTAATACAGAAAATCAGAATACAATATCTGATACAACAAATCTCATGTATAAAAATAGCCTATCTATCACGTATTACTCAAACTTAAGTGTGTGTGTATATGTGTATATATATATATATCCAAAGTATCATCCTCGCCTTCAAAATGCCCTAACTGTCCTGAAAGCGTATCCTCAAAAGCACATGACTCTCAAACTGCTCAATCGAGTATCCGAGAGTTGTCATGACATAAGAAGACAAAGACAAAACATTGATTAGACATAAAGGCTGGTGTGAGGGGAACAATCTCAAAGTATTGTATATCAAATCCATATACAAATATATATAGGGAGTTAGTGTAGTAAAGTAAACAAGTAAAGTAAACCCAACTTAAAAATAAGGGTTCATACCCTAACCCGCTCTTCTCCTGCAACTAACGAGTCGGCACAACCAATACACATGACTGAAATGTAACAACATACTATGATAGAGATACCCTAATGCTCCACTACAGGACTAATATAAACATCGCTATATAAGTCTGACAATCAATGTTTAGTAATGGTAATCAACCAACCAATATAACATGCACAATCATAACAATTTCCTACGCTCCAAGGATAAGATGATACTCATCATTATTGGTGGATGGGGTCCGCTACAGACACCAATTGATCCAACGATCCCCATCAAAGCATCTGAAATGCAAAACTAATACGGTTACATAGCAATGCTACTAACATAGCATCTCTATACCAAATCGAAATAAGGATATCCATAATTAAAATAGTAATGCAAAACTAATACGGTTACATAGTAATGCAAAACTAATACAGTTACATAGTAACCCTTCTCTATTCAAACACGCTAGCTTTTCTTTCTTTCAGTTCAATCGCGTTCTATTCCTTCACGTTTAAAATCATGTCTACCTCTTTCTTTCAAAATCAAAAACCACAGAAGAAGAAAAATAAAAAACGAATCATGTCAAATTAAAATCGCGAGCCCCTCTTCCCTCTTCCTGCTTAACTCAAAATCGGTCAAAAGAGGGAAAAAAAGGAATCGATCGTGATCTTGGGTTCGACGACTGTGATCGATGCTGGGGGTGGGCACTGCGGTGAAGGACTGTGGCGTGCATGTAGGTAAGCGGCGGCAATGTGAAGGACAAAGGTGCGAGCGACTAGATGGCGAGGTCGACGACTTAGCTTGAGTGCGACTGTAAGCATGCGCGAGTCTAGGGGAAGTCGACGTGGGTGATGGTGCAGCTGAGGCGATGGGGTTGTGGAGTGTTCGATTTTTGGGCCGTCGTAGACTAGGGCTCGTGGTTTCTGGTGGTGGGGTGGTCATGAGTTCATTCGTTAGATTAAGGCGGCGTTTTAGGGGATGTGGTCGAGCTCGACAGCGATGATGGGATAGAGGTGATGTGTTCGGCAAGGAACGATCGAGGGAAGGGGAAGAGGAGCTTGGTCGGGGAAGGTGACATCTCTGGCTAAGGTGTTGCAGGCGACTATTAAGGGGGTGCAGTCCTGGTGACAGTGTCTGCAAGACTAAGGTTTCGATAGCAATTGATTTGGTATCTTGGTGCAGGCTGTAGCAGAGATTGTTGAGGTCTTGGGTGTCTTTTAGGGTGAGTGTTCAAATAGTAGTTAAGATTTTGAAATTTATAGTTATTTAAATTCGTTAATAAGTAATTAGTTTATTAACTATAATAAAAACTGGAATCATTAATTTATATAATTTGAAATTTGTTTATACGAGGATCAATCAAACAGAATCAGTCGGGTAGAATTCGTAGCCACGGAATCTACATAATAGGATTAAAATTGGAACAGATCACAATTAATAATCAAGGTGAGTAAATCTCACTCATCTTGGATTACTATTTTAATTTAAATTGTTGAAAATTAATTATTGAATGTTTGGATGAATTTATAAATTATTATCTGTTGGATGTTATATATATATATAGTATATATATTAGTAGTTGGATTGATATTCCCGCATATGTTAGCGGATGGACCTTATACGCCTCGCATAATAGCAGATGACCTTATATACCGCGATATCCCCCTCGAAGTGGGATTGGTATTTTTATGTTGTATTAACATCTGTGGATGCAGGAAAACAGTTGGAGGGATCCGACTGGATTCCTCAAAATGTTGAATTTAATTTCAGATATTGCGATATATGGATTGTGTAGAATAATCTATTATAGATAAATTGCAGTGATTGGAATTATTGGATGCTATTGTAGCACTGGCCTGAATTTTGATATTTTAAATACCATAAACATATTTTTAAAATTTAAGGAATAAAAAGGAATTTTAGATATAAAAATATTTATATTGGAATTTGGGTTATTTTAAAGGAAATTGAGTTGGAAAAAAATAATCTTTAATAATAGTTGTAATAACTTTGGTGTCACACTTTTTTTGTATCAACTTGAACTACCAAAAACGCCCTTTTATATATTATAAAATCTTAATCACTTAAAAATAGGATCTCATATTAAACTTCTTTTATAAATTCAAATGTCCTCTAAAAGTAGGATCTAACAATTAAACATGCTTTACAAATTCAAAATGCTTCTAAAAATATGATCTAAAATTAAACTTCCTTTACAAATTCAAAATACCTTTTTACACATACACAAATATTAATAACACTTGAAAATAAAAAATCATTTTTTCGACTGATTTGACATATACAATTTATAAGAAAACAATGCACGCGCGAAGCACGTACCATAACACTCGTAATAAATATTTTTTTAGTTGTACTTAACCATTCGTAAATTGTTTAAGATAGAGATTTTAAAAAATGAATTATATAAAAAAATTCATAAAGCATATTCTGAAAATATGAAAAGGAGTTGAAGTCAATATTAAAAATATATTTGAAAAAAATGGATTTTTTTAGTAATGGATTTATAAAAATGAAATTTTATAAACGAGATTAGTTTTATAAAAAGTGAAACTCAAAGGAGTTATAAAATTTATAAACGATGTTGATAAATAAGGGAAATCGATATCAGATGATAGATTGGGAAATAATTTTACTAGGAGAATTTATATTAGAATATGGAAATAGGGTGAGAAAAATAGTGGATACTATTTTTGAAAAGTGAAAAATGGTTAAGGAGATCGGAATGGAAGTGATGTGATTCGAGAGGAATTTATAAGATGAATTGGTTATTGAGGTTTTAAAAAAATATTTTTAATTTTAAGAAGTTAAGTTCGTTTAAAAGGAAATTTATATTATTTAAACTATGAAAATTTTAAACTAGTTAGGATTGAAATACTTCGGTAAGTAGATTTTCAAATATTAAGTATTTATTATTAAATTCTAACTTTTAAAATCAGCTTTGAAAATTTATTTGTTTATCTAAAAATGGGTTATTGATGTTTATAAAAGTGTTTTCGATATTTTAAATAATTATTTGAACATGTTTTAAAAATAAATTATCATTCTTTTAAATACTTATTATATATGTATATAGTTTTGAAGTGATTGAAAAATTTATTTATAAATTCTTTCGAGATTCGTAAATGGGGTTATAAATAATTATACTAGGTTTTGGGAATTGAAAAAAAAGGGAATTTGTTAATGATTCCGAAGACTTATGAAATAAGTTACGAAATATTCTCCTAAGTGTTGATATTTGAAAAGATTTTGAAAAATGAGACTTATAATATTTTCCTAAGTATAAAAATGGAAATTAAGAAATATTTCTAAGTGTTGAGATGGTTTAAAAATATCCGGTTACGGATTTAAGTATTTGAAATTGTTTTCAAATGTTGGAAGGGATCGATATATCTTATAAAGATATTTTGAAAATACATATTTTGGGGAAAAATTTATAATAAGGCCTAATGACTTCTTATGGATGTTTTATGAATAGTTAAATAACCGACTATCAATATTGGCCAATTTTGTTAATCGTTTCGAAGAGAACGGGATAGGATTTAATTATTCGAAAACCACTTCGATCCCGTTTGAACATTACGAATGGATACCGTGAAGATAGTGAAGAAGGTGATCCGGTTTGTCCAGACCCAGGACAACTTGTATGGACGAATGCTATCAAAACATCATCATTGGAGGACGATGGGCATTCTAAGTAGAATTGTTCTTGAAAGGTAATCGTTAGCCTCAAGCCTCATTAACCGGGAATGACTAAAATAGGGGAGATGCAACAAGGCTAAGTGGGTCGCACTCAATTAGGGTATGTTATCACTTTTCTAGATATCCTCGAAAATATATATATTATGGATATGGTTGTGCATGGAAAAGGGAGCGCTCGATTTTGTTAAGGGTGGGAACACCCGGAGTGATAACATATCGGTCTATCCAGGGTTGGGTTAGGCTGGTCTTGTGTAGCAGAGGATCCCGGCGAGGTCCTCAGCATATTTTTCTAGAGGTGTACTGTGTTGGGCCGTACCCCAATGGCCCAGTCATTGTATGGGATCCATTCTCCAATAAGCGTCGTACGGTTTTGATTGTGCCCAGCTATGCTGAAACGTGAGATGCAAGCATTTTAGCTATTTTCTATTTACTTTCTATAGATACTATTATAGTATCAGATGATTTTGAAAAAAAATTGTTTTGGTTATCATAAGGTAAAAACCCGTCGTGTTTATGTGTGACGTGGTCTTACTATTGAGACTTGGTTTTGATTCATGAAACAAAGCTATCACTACAACGTACATATTTGACGACTGCTACGACGAGAATATATATACTACAAGGAGACAAGACTTCAAAACCGGTGCATCAATTTTATTATTTTTTGATTTTGAGTCTTAGGTCAATATTGTTAAAATCTCTCCTCGGTGACGTATATATTAGCTTATATATTTATCATTCTATTTTCAAATTTTTTATACATATTTATAAGCATATAAATAAATTATAAAAGTGTGAAAGTTATATATATTTTTATATATGAGAACTGTGCATAATGCACAAAATTCACCAGGTCAGTCGACTGACCTAGAGGTCCAGTCGACTGACACTGGAAAATTTGTGCAACATGCACAATGCACAGATATATGAATATATATATATATATATATATATTTAAATTCGTTTGAATATTCAGTCGACTGACCCAGAGGCTCAGTTGACTGAATTTCTATAACAGCTACTTTTTCGAAAAGACACGACTTTTTGTGAAGAGTGACGAACCTCTAACGAAAAGATTTGGACACAACACTTCAACCGACACTCTTCACCAACAGTCGCTGCTCTCTAACCTTTATAAATACATACTTCAACTTGATTCCAAATCACTGAATTACAACTGAATTTTCTTATCTCTCTAATTTAACTCTCTGGAATCTATTTGCTATCATACTTTCAATTATTCTGCATTAAAGCAATACTATCCCTTTCTATTCTTCGTAAACTTCAAATATATATATTTATACTCGAGGAGAAGATTATAGGAAGGGTGTACTACAAGTGACAAATCCATGTTATTAGAACACACAAAGTCAAAACAAACTTTTGTATTTGTTGAAGTCCTGTTCTGCTGCTCAGGCGTGTGAAGTCCTCTTCGGCTGCTGAGGCAAAATCCTGTTCCGTTGCTTAGGTCCTTGTTCGGCTGCTCAAGGGTTGTATAGACCTGTTCCTCCGGGTTAAGTGAGGGTTGTTGTTTTAGTGAAATTCCAAAAGGAGTCTGGGACTGGACGTAGGACGGTGCTCCGAACCAGTAAAAAATCTCTGGTGTCATTTTTACTATACTTCTTTTATATTCCGCACTATTTACCGTATAGCTATCATCACTACACTCTGTATTATCATATATCCATATTACACGATCCATATCACACTTTCATTTGGTATCGGAGCAAGGTCATCATATAACCGTAACACAGTTATCTGATAATCTAATAATATGGACACTAGCACTAGCACTAGCACTAGCTTCATTAAAGGACAATCCACTGCACGTCCACCACTATTTAATGGCATGAATTATAACTATTGGGCAACACGAATGAGAATATATATGCAAGCAAATGGTTTTGATTCATGGAATATTACTCAGAAAGAATACACTATTCCTACTGAGGAGTATTCTACTTGGTCAAATACACAGAAACTAGATGCCACAGCTAATGCAAAAGCCATGAATATGTTGTTTTGTGCCTTAGATAAAAATGAGTTTAACCGTGTTAGCATGTGTAATACTGCATATGAAATATGGCGTACACTCAAAATTACACACGAAGGAACTAACAAGGTCAAACAAAGCAAAATATCCATGCTCAAAAGTAAGTTTCAAAACTTTAGAATGAAAGAAAATGAATCTATAAATGATATGTATTCAAGATTTCAGGATATCTACCATTCATTAGTAGGACTAGGAGAAAAATATTCAGACTTTGATATTGTATCCAAAATTCTTAACTCTTTAACGGATGAATGGGAAAGAAAAGTTCTCGCAATTGAAGAAGCAAACGATATTTCCCAAATAACTTCGGAAGAGTTAATAGGAAATCTAATGTCCTATGAAGTGAATTTGCAGGCTAAACAAATTCAAGCTCAAGATAAAAAGAATATAGCATTCCATGTAGAACAAGAAAAATTAGATTCAGACAAAGATGGCCTAGCCTTTATTGCCAAAAATTTCAATAAATTCTTGAAATATAGAAAAGGAAACAGAAATAATGGCAAAAGAAGCTCAAACAACCAATATCCACCGTCTTCATCAGTAATGGAGTGCTTTAACTGTTACAAAAAGGGGCATATACAAAAGGATTGTCCGGATCAAAAGAAAGAATATCACAATGAAAGAAAAGATAAATTCAAAAGAAAAGCTTTTTCAGTTACATGGGATGATTCAAACTCCTCTTCCTCATCAGAAAGCGAGAGTAACAACGATAATGAACAAGCCAATGTATGCTTTATAACCAAAGATAATGAGGTTAGTGATTTAACTTTCGATGATATGATAGAAATAAATTTTGAATTATTAGATAATTTAAAAAGTTTCAAAACAAAATATAAAGAGGCTGTGGAAAATCAGAACAAGGCAGAATTCGAAAGAGATATGCTTAAAGATGAGAAAAAAATATTGGAAGAAGAACTTGAGAAAACTCAAGAATCACTTTCAAATGTTAATTCTCAACTTATATTATTGAGTCAAGAAATTGAAACTCAAAAAGAAAAGAATGATGGTCTTGTTTTTGAAAATCATGTTTTAAAAACTAATATTAAAATGGTTGAACTAGAAAATTCAAGTCTAAAGACCAAACTAGAAGGAATCACTAAAAAAGTTTCAAATTTTAATAAAGGAAGAGAAAATTTATCTAGACTTATTGAGAATTCACAACCTGTTAACAATAAAAATGGTTTAGGATATAAGAAGAAAGTCAAAAATTCACAATCTAATAATTTAAACAAAGTTAACTATGATAAAACACCCACATCTTCAAAAAGACTAGTCTCTAAAACTATAAATATATGGGTACCTAAAACTAATAACAAGTTAATAAGGAAAAAGTATATTAGTTAATTTATAGAAGATGTTCATAATAATAAAAATTATATTTTTAAAGGTTCTTCCACACCCAAATGGGTATGGTTTCCTAAAAATTAGGAAATTATAAGAACCTTGGGTATCACATGCTTTAAATGTTAAATTTTTTGATACCTTACATTATAAGTAGTAGTTATTTTGTTGTTCTATGTTAACACTTATGTAGAATATAAATATATGTCATCATATAAACTCTCCTTTTTGTCGATGACAAAGGGGGAGAAAGATATTGCTCTAACACTATTTGCAGGAATAAACGATGCAAGCACAGATTAAGGGGTAAGCGTATAATAGAGTAAGTTGTTACTTCTCTTATGTTCTAAAAACATTAATCTGTATTTCATAACATTACAACATGGAAGTTTAATGTATGAATGGTTGTTTCTTTCATCATATCTATGACATTATGGCTTCATACTTTTATATTCATTATTCCTTTTTATTGATGACAAAGGGGGAGAAATATTATTACTAACATTGAGAATGCAGGATATAGAGTGTCAAAGATTCAGGGGGAGTAAGTATTTATATTATATATATAGTCGAAATCTATATCTATTTCATAGGTTATCATCAATCAAAAAGGGGGAGAATGTTGAGACTTGGTTTTGATTCATGACACGAAGCTATCACTACAACGTACAGATTTGACGACCGCTACGACGAGAATATATACTACAAAAAGACAAGACTTCAAAACCGGTGCATCAATTTTATTATTTTTTGATTTTGAGTCTTAGGTCAATATTGTTAAAATCTCTCCTCGGTGACGTATATATTAGCTTATATATTTTATCATTCTATTTTCAAATTTTTTATACATATATATAAGCATATAAATAAATTATAAAAGTGTGAAAGTTACATATATTTTTATATATGAGAACTGTGCATATTGCACAAAATTCACTAGGTCAGTCGATTGGACCTCTGACATTGGAAAATTTATGCAACATGCACAGTGCACAGATATATGAATATATATATATATTTAAATTCGTTTGAATATTCAGTCAACTGACCCAGAGGCTCAGTTGACTGAATTTCTATAACAGCTACTTTTTCGAAAAGACACGACTTTTTGTGAAGAGTTACGAACCTCTAACGAAAAGATTTGGACGCAACACTTCAATCGAAACTCTTCACCAACAGTCGCTGCTCTCTAACCTTTATAAGTACATACTTCAACTTGATTCCAAATCACCGAATTACAACTGAATTTTCTTATCTCTCTAATCTAACTCTCTGGAATCTATTTGCTATCATACTTTCAATTATTCTACATTAAAGCAATACTATACCTTTCTATTCTTCATAAACTTCAAATATATATATTTATACTCGAGGAAAAGATTATAGGAAGGGTGTACTACAAGTGACAAATCCGTGTTATTAGAACACACAAAGTCAAAACAAACTTTTGTATTTGTTGAAGTCCTGTTCTGTTGCTCAGGCGTGTGAAGTCCTCTTCGGCTGCTGAGGCGAAATCCTGTTCCGCTGCTCAGGTCCTTATTCGGCTGCTCAAGGGTTGTATAGACCTGTTCCTCCAGGTTAAGTGAGGGTTATTGTTTTAGTGAAATTCCAAAAGGAGTCTAGGACTGGACGTAGGACGGTGCTCCGAACCAGTATAAAAATCTCTAGTGTCATTTTTACTATACTGCTTTTATATTCCGCACTATTTACCGTATCGCTATCATCACTACACTCTGTATTATCATATATCCATAGCACACTTTCACTTACGAGATACCTTTGTTTTCAAAGGATTTTGAGAAAAGTTAATAATTCAAATTGAGTGTGTTTTCTCATGCTGGTTTTCCAGACTGACTCGGATGTTATTTTATTATAATGCTTGGGTCAGACCGAGTATTACAGATTCATGATAGGATGCTATGGAGCCTAGGAGACGAGCTGGATGACAGAGACGTATCTCCGTACTTAGTTTATATTTCCACCGTGTGAGGACAAGTTATTATAACTGTCCATTTTGATGTATTGAATTGTTGTACTATGATGATTGTATGTATATTAACAGATACAGTTTCCCTTGTATAAAAATCTGTTATTATATATTATATTTTATTCTGCTACAATTGTGACATTCTGTATTGATGTTTAATTTTTATTCTTCACCCGAAAGATTCGTACTTTCCGTTCAATTTGAGTTGAACTGATGTGAATTATGGTCGACTCAAGGGGTTCGGAACTGCGGGCCTTTACACTTGGTATCAGAGCTAAAGGTTAAGCGAGAACCTTGGCTCTGGTGGGAATTACTCATTAGAGATGGGGTTAGTATTACTCTAGAATGAGTTTGAGTGTATTAATAGATATGAGCGCGTATTTGTTAGTGAATATAAAATGGTTTATATTGTGTTGATTTATTGGTCGAGTGGTATGTTGATTCTGGTCGAGTAGTGGGATGCCACTAAATCGATAGGAGTTTCTAAACACTTAAACACGGTAAACCAACACGGTATGGTTTTGAAGCGGCTAAATGCAGTAATTTTACCCAAACTATATTTTGATATAAAGGAGAATAATTTTCTGAAAATTATATAGTGGTGTGTTTGGTTGTTATTATACAATCAAAATAAGATTATAAAATTGGAAATGGTTATATATATAAAAAAAGGGATTGTATAAGTATGAATTATACAAATGAGTAAAAACTGAAAATTGATTCAAACTAGAATTTGGAAATTTAAATATCGGGAAGTTTGGAAAATATTTTCCGAAGTATTACGAAGGTTAAAATAGCATTATTTTTTATAATATTTTTGAAATAAAAATGGGTTTAATGGATTTTGGAAGAGATATAGCACTGAACTCACTTCGGTCGTTGGAAAATGTAACGACCCGGAATTTTGGTCGTTAGATTTTGAACATTTAATTCATTTTAAATGTTGAATGTGAATTTTAATTTGAATTGAAATAAGAAGTTCTGGTTAAATCAATATAATAAGTTAAAATTTCAAATATGACAATTCAATTGAAATTTGAATAATAATAATTAAATATTTGAAATTGGGAGAAATTGTGAATCTGGATATAAATGGTTATGAAAATGGTTTCTAAGATTTATTTTGAGTCTAGTTTGATTTGAATTTTAGTATTGGACTTTTGGATGGAATCAAAAGTCAATAAGTCAAATTTGGAATTTTATATTAATTTAATAATGGGATTTAATAATATAATAATGCAAATAATCAGACTTTGATTTGGAATGAATTAGAATGATTTCTAATGTGAATATAAACTCTATTTGATTTATAATCGAGTTAGTAAAGTTCTAAAAGTGAGATTTTAAATGATTTCGACGATTTTGGAAATTGGTCGAATTAATCGACGAGTTAAAATAGTCTTTCGGGGGCAGAGCCTCGAAATTCAACGAAACCAGTTCCATTGGATCCGTAATAGTTAATTAATATCGGGTCTCAATTTTTGTAGCAATCGGAGTTGACGTTTGACCGTGGCAGCTCAAAACGCATAGAAATTTTTTTAATCGATTTAATTTAAAATTGATCGTTTATTTCCGTAACTCGCGTATATGATCTAATTAGCCTCCGAAATACGTTCCATTTTGTTCGGAATGCGGGTAAAACCTTAGAAACGCCTGGCGGCATGTCTGATTCGGAGTTCTTTCGAAAATCTGGTAGATTGGTGAAATTAATAATAAAATATTATATTAAAATGTTTATATATACATTTTTTTGGGCCGAAAACCCTAGTTACTTTCTCAGCCGCCACGAACGTTTTGATGGCCGAGAAACAACGTCTTTCATCTCAAATTTTCGAGCAATCCATCGCGAATTGGTGAATTCTTCCAACTACGAAGATGAAGAGGCCACTGTGTTCTTCAAGTTGGACGGCTATGATCGAAAATTGAGCTCCGGTTTGTCGGCAAATCAAGATGGAAGGTTGCGCGTTCGCGTTTGAATTGGTGAAGAATGGTGCACTGAGCTTGCCGTGTTTTTGACCGTAGGAGGAGCTCGAGTAGGCGCTTCTCATGGCGGTGCCTGATCGACGTCTAGGCTGATGATGGTGGCGCGGTGATGGGCTTGAGTGCGCGTGTATGGGTTGATCGCATTCTGGATCGAGCATGAGGGAAGAAGAAGAGATGTGGCCTGATTTTCTTTGTTCGTATTCGAACGGCTTGATGGTAAAATAAATTAAAATAAAAAGAAAATTTCGTTTTAATTATATATATAATCTTTAAACCTGAATATCTTTTGCATGCGTAATCAAAATTCGACGAAACAGGAAGCGTCGGAATCGCAGCGACGCGTTCTACGCACTACAACAAATCTGGAGGTGTTTGGAGCGAGCGAGAATTTTGAATTAAATTGAACGGATTCGATTTAATTTAGAATTTAAACGCTCGACGAATTCAAGGTGAGTTAATCTCACTCACATCTGGAATGCTAGTTAATTTAAATAGTGAATATTTAAATGATTGATTGATTGGTTGAGTGTGAAAATTATTATCAGATTGGATCGATATTATTTGTTGTGCTAACATCTGTGGATGCAGGGTGACAGGTTGGAGGGATCCAACTTGATTCCTCACAAATAGAAATTATATTTATAATCTGTGATATATTTCATTGATATCCTGTGATAGATTGATTTGGGAATTTTGTTATGCTATGTTATGTTGGATAAATAAAATTTGGTACTTTAAATATCAATAAAATAAGTTGGGAATCAAAAAGGGAATTGAAAAGAAATTTTGGAGTAATGAATTTAAGGGAATTAAATTCAAGAAATGGGTTTGAAATTTGAAGTGTTTCTGAAACTGGGATTTAAAAAGGAAATGAGAAATGGAAATTTATAAACTGGGTTTATAAATGGAATGGGGTTTATTGGGAAATAAATTTAAAGTATAGATTTTCAATGGAAATTTCTATAAGAAGTAAAATGGATTAAAAATAATAGTGAGATTATTTTTAAAGGATGGAAAGTGTATCTTTCCTGGAAATTTAGTATGTTTCAAAGAAGAGCTTTCAAAATATAAATTGGCAGTTTAAAATGTGTTTGAGAATATTTTAGAGAGAAAATATTATTTTAATCATTTAAGTACAAGTAAATATTTATTTAAGTAATTATGGTATTTAATTATTTTAAAGGTAAATTAGTATTTTGTTTTCTAAAGGAAACTTTAACATAGATATTTGATATAATAACTTTATCTTAAAAGAAACTTTGATTTAAGTTACTCAAGAAAATTTTATGGAATTTTCAAAGGTGTTGTTTGAAATAAAAGATTTGGTAACTTATTTTAAATGAATTAAGTATATATTTTGGGAGTGATTTCCAGGAAATGGGAATGTGATTTAAAAATAAATAAAGGTGTTTATTTTTAAAGTGTTGGAAGAAATTTACGGGTTGAGACGTAAATTTGAATTGAGATAAATCCAACGGGATTTATAAAAAGAATTCTTTGGTTTATTCTGAAATGGGAGTGTATTTCCTTGAAAAGCCAAGTACGTTTTTAAATAGATTTTGAGTAGAAGTTAGAAGTTTGAAATTGTTAATAAAAAGAATGTTTTTAAGTAATTATTATTAAGTTGTGAAAATTTTAAAAGTAAATATTTACTAAATTAGTTATAATAGTAATTATTTTAAAGGGTTAATTGGTATTATGTTTAAAAAGAATATTATTATTATTATTTTCGATATTTTATAAAATGGATTTATTTTATAGATAGTTTGGTTAAAGTTTTATTTGAAAACTTATGTAGAAGTTGTAACTCTTATTTTAAAATTTAGTTCGACTTAACTTTTATTTTAAAGTTAGTTTTATATTTTATAAAGTAGTTTTACTTTAAATATTTTTAAAATACATATTTTTGAATAAGTGTTTAAGTAGTTTAATTTAAATGTTTAAAAGTATATTTTAGAATAAAGTGATTTAAATTATTTAAAATCTAAAATGTTTGGACTTGGTTATTTTCAGTGGAAAAACAATATTTGGGAAATTTATTCCGTAAAGGAAGATGGTTTGAAAAACTGTTTCAAGGGTGAAATTGGGAATATATCTTGTGAAGATATTTTGAGATTAATAAATAATTTGGGTAATTATTTATGGATTGATGGATGCTTGTGAATGTTAATTGATAGTTAAATAACCGACTATCAATATTGGCCAATGCGCTGATCGTTTCGAAGAGACTGGGATCGAGATTTATTTCCCGAAAACCACTTCAATCCGGTTTGTACATTTTCGTAGGAAAACGAGTTTGGAATCGAAGATGGAGCAGTGAAGTGCAAGAGCTAATTGCTACTAATCGTGAGGGTGACTCCAAAATGGATGTAGTAGGAATAGTGCCTTCGGTTCCGTTCGAACCCAGGATGGACTTGTATGGATGAATGCTTTCGGAACATCGTCAGGTGGACGATGGGCATTCTAAGTGATATGTTCTATGAAGGTAACGCTTAGCCTCAAGCCTCATCAACCGAGAATGACTGAAAATCAGGGGTTATGCAGCAAGGCTATGTGGGTAGCGCCCATTAGGGTGAGGTCATCCCTGTCTAGATGTCCCTTTTTATTTCGGCTTAGTGGTGCGGTTGCTGATCCCAACCGTAGGGTGATCTTACTCGGAATTATCCAGTAAGGGGTGGTTCCGGCCTTGTGTTGCAGGGGATCGGGCGTGGTCCTCGGTACGCTGATCTAGACCAGGTACTGTGACAGGTGGTATCTCAGTGCCTAGTCATTAGTTGGAAATCCATTCTCCCTACGTGCCTTTACGGTTTTGGTTGTATTACCCACTTCGTGGCTAGTATGCTGGAAATTAATCATGTAATAATTTCAGCTATTTTAATATCTATTTGTATATATACACTATTATAATATCAGACGGATATGATAAAAAGTATTTTGGCTATCGTAAGGTAAAAACCCGACATGTTTATTTATGGCGTGGTCTTACGAGATGCTTTTGATTTCAAAGGATTTTTGAAACTTTAATAATCAGTTTGGATGTATTTTCTCACGCTGGTATTCCAGACTGACTCGGGTGTTATTCTATTATAATGCTCGGGTCAGACCGAGTATTATAGATTACAGGATAGGATGCTGTGGAGCTCAGGTGTGGAGCTGGAGTCCGAGACGTATTATTCGTACTTGTTTATTCCACTGCTATGGTTGTTTGAAATTGCCAGCAAGTTGTGAGGCAGGCTGATATAACTACCAGGCTGTTAATTGTTGTTTACTGGTGATAATCTCTGATGATGTATTGTATAAAATAGATATGGTTTCATTTTGTGTAAAGATCTGTTATTATTTATTATATTTTGTTCCGCTGCGATTGTGAGATTCTGTTATTGTTTAGTTCCTTCTTTCTTCTATCTTTTTTCTTTTTCCTCAAAAATCTGTCTTTTCCGGCACTCGATCGTCGGCATATTATACTATAGTGAATTTTGTGTCGATTTTCGAGAGTTGGGAAGGGCGGGTCGTTACAGAAAATAACTCCGATGATGATCGCGACATCATCGGTGTTCATTTTTGAGTTTCTAAGTGATGGGTTGCTACCATAGTAAACTGATATGGAGATTTTGGTGAAAACAAGTGTTGTTTTGGAAATTCCGAAGGGAAACTGTTTTGAATTTGCAACCAAGTGAATTTTGAAAATTCCAATGAAATGGTTTGTTAGCCAAAGGAGCTATATATATATATATATGATTTCAAAAATGATTTGAAATAGATACCGGGTGTTTAAATTCTAGAAATCCTTATCTAAAAGTTCTAGAGAATATCAGAAAATAAGTTTTTAAAACTTATAAGTGGAAGATGATATTTATAAGGAAAGAAGTGTGGGAAAAAAAACTGAAGTTGGAATAAAATTTTAAGTGAGAAAGTTGAAATGGAATTCAACTTAAGTTGAGTTGAGTAAATTAAATTTTAGAAATTTAATTGACTGGATTTGAATTGAATTAATATAGTGTATTAATGAAATGGGAGTCAACTTAAGCGAAGTAATTGAAATATATAATGAAATTGAATGAAATAAAAAATAAATTTGTTTGGGGTGAAATTTAATTTAAGTATGAATAACTCGAATATGGTTTTGGAATGATGGTAAAGAAAAATTGAAATTTAAATTAAATTGAATTGTTCGGATTAGAAATAATATCAAATTGAAGTAAAAATAAATTTTGAGATGTGGAATAATTATATAACCATAAAGTATAAATTCTGAATGAGATAAAATTTAAGTGAAAATTGGAATCGTGAATAAATAAATTGAAATAGCTTATAAAAAATTGAAATTAATGGAATAAAAATATACTTAGGCTATAAGTAGATGTATAATCTTGAGTTAAAAATAAAATGTGAATATATTCGAGTATAGAATTGATGGAAATGTGAAAAATAAGTTGTGTGACTTATAAAATTGAAAAGTGAAATAGAAAACCCAAAATGTAATAGTTTGATATTTTGGTAAAGGAAATAAAATCCAAACTTGAATTATAAAAATGAACTTGAACTCAGGTAACTTAAATGAAGTGATTTTTGAAATAAAAATTAGAAATTGAATGTGGAACTTGAGTATAAATTAAAATTCGACAAAATGTAAGCGAATTAAATATAATTGGAAATATCGTCGAATAAAATAGAATTGGATTGAAATAGTGATGACTTAAGTTAAATATAAATTCAATGTAAGTAAAAATAAAATTGAATATGGCCTTGAATATTATTTTAAATGAATTCAAGGATGAATTCGAGTATGGAATTAAAATTTGAAGTGGACTAGGTGAATGAACTAATTAAATTAATTAGTGAATAGAATGGAATTTGATTTAATAAAAATCAAAACAAAAATTTGAATTGGAATTTGATAGTAAGGGAAACAAACTTAAGTTATAGAGTTGAATTAATTGGGAATAAATAAGTTAACTTAAGTTAATAATCTTGGATAGAAGCTTGGCTTTAATAAATTTAGAAATTGTTCATGAGTAAATTAGCATGGAATCAATTTAAATAAAATGGGTATGAATGCAATGAGAGCAGATATGGATGGAATGCAATTGAATTGATTGAGAATAAATTTGAAATGGAATAAAATTGAATATAAATTGATTTGGGATCAATTTAAAATAGCTATAGACTGGAATGGTTATTTTATTAAATGAATATCGTCGAATTTGCATAGAAAAATTTGTTGTTCGACGCAAACGGAAGTAAATAAAATTCTATGAATAAATAGAAAGTGAATAAATTGATTTCTACATCAATTTGGAATGGATATGAGTTTGTTTGGTATAAAAATAAATTGAATGCATGTAAAGTGAGTTGTAAATCATTTAAATTGAATGAAAAGGTATATGGGTTGATTGGAAGTAATTAGATTGTTGTTTGAACCTCGTAATTGCTTATAAATATATGTTTAGCATGCATTGCTTATGAAAGTCATGTGTTAACTAGTTGAATAGATGAAACGTTATTAGAATTTCATATTTTGGGTACTCATGTGTTTAAAATTGAGTAAGTACAGGTACAGAGGGACTTTTTGGCTAGATTTGGGTTGCGAAATTGCTTTCAAAGTAAATGCTTACTTAATAATGCTTAAAAACGCAAAATAAGGTACGTTTTCGGATTAAATATCGCAAAATTTTAAATATTGATATATATATTTGGTTTTCCGACCGTGTGGGTCGATGTATATATATATTTATCTCTGTTGTCATATTGCAAAAGGCTCTCCGTACAAGGGGGACTGCCAAAAAATTTCGAAAATTTAGGGTGTTAAATTTTTTTGAAAATTCTAGAAAATTTTGTTAACGACAATTTGATTTTGAATTATAATTGAAATAAAGGGTTTTGGTATTAGAATTGAGAACTAATTGTTTTGGGTGGAACTAAAAGATTAGAAAAGTGAAATATCGAGTTTTAACTAAGTGGGTTTTGATAAGTGATGGGTTGTAGCAATTTTCCTGTCTTAGCAATTTCGGGGACGAAATTTTTATAAGGGAGGAGGATTGTAACGACCCGGATTTTTCATCGTTTAAATCTGAATATTAAATGGTTTAAATATTGGATTTGGAATTTTAATTGAGTTAAAATGTTTTTAAAAACTGAAATTTCAAACGATTTCGTAAAATTTTGAAAATCGTCGATTTAATTGACGCGTTAAAATAGCATCCGGGGCACAGTCTCGAAATTCATCGAAACTAGTTCCATTGGGTCTATAATAATATATTATTATGGGAGTTCAAATTTCGTAGCATTTGGAGTATCGTTTAGTCGTACGGGATAGAAACGCGTTGAAATTAATATCGAATCTAATATAATAATTGGGTCCAAAAATCTATCTTCTCCATACGACCGAATTAGGACTTGAAACATTTTCCATTGCATTTAGAATAGGGTATAACATTATGGATGACTAGCGATACGCCGCGATAGGGGTTCGAAATTTTGAGCTGCGTAAATCGAGATATTTTGAAAATTATTTATTTATATGTGACGACCGCCCATGACTCCTGCACTAAACATGGAAATAGTGCGCTGAAAGGTGTGCCAGGCAGCCATGGACGATCACCAAGGTAAGTTAAAACAGCAGAATCTATCATATTACTCACAGCGCATGGATAAAATACAATAGAGAATATATATAGTGAAGTTTCACAAAATAGAATCTCATCAATTAAGCTTCATAATAGTTGAATACAAACATCTGAATAGTCAATACATCAAGCCTCACTACATATCACTCAGAGAATTATACAAGCAGCGGAACATCCAATACATATAGTAAGAAAATAATATGCAAGCCTCCAGCTCGTCTTCGTCATTAGCATCGTTGGAAACTAAGAACAGCACCTGTCACCTTCTACCTAGTCTGCCCATCCCAAAATGGATGAACAGCCCAAGGTAATAAGAGTTGAACATAAAACCTTGAGTCAGACAACAGTCTTAGTGAGCAGTAAATTAACTAACAACATACCAAAAGGGCATAAAGGTAAAAGGAATAGGAATCCAACCCTCCCACTCCACCTCTTTCTACAGTGATAGCCCCCAGACACACTAAGCAGAAGTAAACATAGCATAGCAAACATTTAAAGTAAAGCAATTATCACTCGAGTCAAGGTCAATGTTTTCCAAGTACAAACCCCCAAGGCCTAAACCAAGATCAGATAAGCACCCGGAAAATATTGCTCTTGAGACCGAATGACTATACAACCAAACATCCATGACTCTGGCTATCACTGTTATCTTTGCTTCGATACCACCGTTAATTGAATGACCGGCACATTCTTGCAGCCGTCCGTCAAGGGTTAATGGTAACCCCGGTTCTAGACAAAACTCTGCACGTCGTCGCAGCTCGTGCCTAGGACTATCGAATCTGCCCAGAGTACTCGACCACCAACTGTAGTCTTTTGGGACTATCGAATCTGCCCAGCGTACTCTTGCTTTGAGCCTGCTAGAACCTTCAACAACGATGAAATCTCAGCCTTCTAGTCATCCTCCTCGACGACTATTCTCATACTAGCTCAAGCGCCTCTCGAGCAAACCATTATCCTCAAACTCGAACCATTTCACCGAGTCATCAACATGCTTGGAATGATCCCGTCGGGATTAAACCAAGGCTATCTCACATCATGCCTCGCTTCATCTCATCATAGCAAAGCCTCATCTCAACATCATCATCAAATTTATCCATATGAGCTTTATCATCCCCGTCATATGCCACGAGCAGCTTTTCTTATTCAAGAGCCTTTCCCTTAGCTTTTGAATCATCTTCGACCAACTTGTCCAAATCAAATCATCAATCAACTAATTTATAACAATCAATCAAGTCAATCATTAATCCAAGTAATCAAGGGTTCAAACATGATCTAATAAACAATTATAACAATAATGGCAATCTTGTAAATAAAGAGTCTAAATCTAACAAGCATGAATCATGAGCAATATCTCTACAACTTGATGAATGAACTTGCATAAGTTAACATGTAGTAAAATGGGTATCAAATCATCATGAACAATAGATCTATACTTAAGTTTAAGAAAATGCATGGAAATCACTATTTTAACACAAAATCAAGCCACCAATCCGATATACTCCTTTGGATCCGTGTGAGAGATAACCACCACTCACCGAATCACCTAAACACTTCAAAAGCAACACACTTCAGATTTGGACAGCGAAGGATCTAACTCGATCCTCCAAAATTCCGCTTCAAACGATGAAATCTCTCTTCGAAGAATGTAGATCTTCAATCTAAGCTCTTGGATCTTCGATTTGGATGGAAGGAATCACAAGATTAAAGTGGAGAAAAGAAGTGAAGAAGTGTAGAACTCGAGCTCTCAAAATGGCAGGACTTCGTCGCTTCAAAATCCGGATCCCAAAAAGAGAAGAAAAATCCCGTATATATAGGCTGGAAATTCCTTAAGTCGTTCGCCCCTTAAGTCGTCCACGACTTAAGAAAATCCCATGACCTATGACTTACGACTTAGCAAATCCTACGACCTACGACTTAGCAGATCCTACGACTTAACCATCCCCTTCGACCTACGACCTAGCAGATTCCCCGACCTAACACTTGCGCGACTTAACACATACGCGCGACCTAACAAAGATGCGGATTAACAGAAGTCACGACCTAACACACACGATCCAACGACTTAAGTCCTTACACGACCTAACGACTCAACTGGGATACGCCTCAACGACTTAACACACTGCCGCATTTCTACCTAAGTCGTTTGGACGATTTAATGACTTACGACTCAACGACTTAACAACCTCGCGACTTAGCGACTTAACAGCATTGCTGACCTAACGACTTAACCCTTAAGCCCTTACGCGACTTAACTAAACAAAGTGATCTACCTTAGGTCGCTTACGACCTAACTTTAACAACACCCCATAAGTCGCTCACGACCCAACTACAACAACTTAACTATCTCCCTTAAGTCGCTCGAACGACCTACCTCCCTTAGGTCGTTAACCCGCCTAATTCCTTAGGTCGCTACCCTCCTTAAGTCGCTTACTAACTTAGGTCGCTGTCTTTCCTTAAGTCGCTCCAATCCTTAAGTCGTCTACTCTTTAAGTCGGTCAAATCCTGTAGGTTGCTCCAATCTCTTAGGTCATTCACCCGACCTAACCTACCCCACGACCTAAGCTACCACACGACCCAACTCCCAGACGACCTAAGCTACAACACGGCTTAACTTCTAGACGACCTAACTTCTACATGACTTAAGCTCTAGTCGACCTAAACTCTGGACGACTTAACAACACTAACAATCTAATAACAACTGTTTTACAATCTTTTGATCTGTAAAAAATACGGGTCGGTACATTCTCTTCCCCTTAGGAATTTCGCCCCCGAAATTCCAAACAAACAAGAGCAATCAAAAACTATTCTGCATGCCTACCATCCATAGCAATCAACAAACCATGCGTCTAATTACTAGCCTAGAATGCAGAATTCTAAAACTAGAACAAGTTACAATGTTGTGAGATGACAGGACACCTTATGGCCATACCTCGAAGAGTTCAGGATGAGCTGCCTTCATCCTCTCTTCCACCTCCCATGTACAGTCGTTAACATCATCACTCCATTGTATCTTGAGCAACCTAACTACCTTCCTCCTAAGCTGTTTCGTGTCAGTTTCCACAACACGAAGCGGCTTACAAGGACTCTTCTCAACTGGGTCAACTTCAAAATCTTCACAGCTATCAGCAGAAATCACTGTATTCGAGTCGTGCACATACTTCCGTAGATACGATACATGAAAAACATTGTGCACACCCGCCATCTTTTCGGGTAACTCCAATTTGTAGGCGAGCTTTCCAATTCGCTCGATGATCGGGAATGGTCCAACAAATCTCGGAGTCAATTTTCCTTTCCTCCCGAATCGAATAACATTCTTCAGTGGAGAAATCTTCACAAAAACCATATCACCTACGTCGAATTCCAAATCCTTACGACGCTTATCGGCATAACTTTTCTGTCGGTCTTGGGCTGCCTAAGATTCAAATCCTTTTGGGAGAAAAGATACTTCAATGACTTATGATCTGTAAACAACTCGAATCGAACTCCCAATAAATAATGTCTCCACATCTTCAAAGCAAATACAATCGCCGCTAACTCCAAATCATGAGTCGGATAATTACTTTCATGCGGCTTCAGTTGTCGACTGGCATACGCAACAACTTTACCCTTCTGCATCAGCACTGCTCCAAGTCCAGTACCACATGCGTCGGTGTAAACCACCATCTCATCATTTCCACTTGGAATAGTCAAAACAGGAGCACTTGTCAGTCGCTCTTTCAGGATTCCGAAAGCTTGCTCACACTTAGCATCCCATCTGAATACTTGATTCTTTTTCGTCAATCCTGTCAATGGTGCAACCACCTTGGAAAAGTCTTTGATAAATCGGCGATAATATCCTGCTAATACAAGAAAACTTCTCACATCTGATGCATTCTTAGGTCTACCCCAATCCTGGATTGCTGCCACTTTAGCGGGGTCAACCACTATTCCGCTTCCAGAGATAATATGGCCTAAGAACCTCACTTCGCTCTTCCAGAAGTGACACTTCGAAAACTTAGCCTTCAGCTGATGTTTCCGTAAGATTTCCAAAACAATACGCAAGTGCGTCATGTGCTCTTCTTCAGTTCTGGCATAAATCAAAATATCATCCACGAACACTAGTACGAACTTGTTCGACTGATCTCTGAACACTCTATTCATAAGATTCACAAAATATGCTAGCGCATTGGTCAATCCAAACGGCATTACCAGCCACTCAAAGAAACCGGATGGTGTCCTGAAAGCAGTCTTCGGCACACTATCGTTAGCCACTCTTAACTGGTGAAATCCCGTTGCCAAATCCATTTGAGAAAACACCTTAGCTTCGTGAAGCTGATCAAACAAGTCATCTATTCTCGGCAATGGATACTTGTTCTTCTTAGTCACTTTATTCAGCTCACGATAATCCACACACAACCTCAACGATCCATCTGCTTTGGTTACAAACACAACTGGTGCACCCCATTCAGACACACTACGCCGAATGAATCCTTTCTGTAAAAGATCATCAACCTGCACCCTCAACTCTTGCTGTTCCCTAGGCGCCATCCGCCTAAGAGGCATCACAATAGGTCTGGCTCCTTTAACTAGAACGATACGAAACTCAATCTCTCTATGCGGCGGTAACCCTTTGACCTCATCAAAGACATCCTCAAATCCCTTAGCGATTGGCACTGATGACAGTCCATCCCGTGGAACAACCAGCGAATACATGAAGCTCATGAAGACGCCTTCCTCATGCTTACATCGTATCACAACCTTTCGCCCTTCCACATTCTCGACTGTCACCTCCAACCTTTCACAATCAACCTTTGCCGCATACTTCCTAAGCCAGTCCATACCCAAAATAATTCCGAACCCCGCAAAGTTCAGAACAAAACAATCACAAACAAAAGAGCAATCATGACTCGATACAACCAAACCACGGCATAGCATACACAGACAAGACGAACCCCCAACTGGATTAGTCACAACCAATGGCCTATCAATGATATCTGGTTCTAAACCCAACCGGCCTACAAGTTCATTACAATCAAAAGAATGCGATGCTCCAGTATCGAATAACACTCTAACTGGAATACCACATATGGAAAGAGTACCTTGAACTACCACACTCTTTCCTTTCTCTTCAACGGTAGAAGCTTTTGAAGATGATGGAACAGCCCCCAAAGCATAAGCTTGCACAATCTACTTGTCCTTCCGCGGTTCTGGACAATTCTTCTTAATATGCCCCGGCTTGTCACAGTTGTGGCATTTCACCGGCACCTTCGGATTCTTGCAATCTCTGGAGAAATGGCCCTTCTGTTGACAATTGTAGCAGGTCACTTCGCCCTTCGGCTTCTTCTGACCATCCTTACCCTTTTGCTGCTGCTGCTTCCTCTTCTTTTTTCCACCCTGCTGTGGTTTAGACTCTTCCTTGGTCACAGCAACAACAGATCCTCCTTTAGGAAACAGATTCTCGTGCCTGAGAGCTTTCTCCACAAGCTTCTCAAATGGATCGTCCAGATAATCCACCAACTGCCTTCCAAGATAATTGTCCAAGCCTGTCACAAACTTCTCATTCTTCTGATATGAAGATTCAATATATGACCGGGCATACTTGGACAAAGCTTCAAACTCAGAAACATACTCAAGAACTGGTCTTCCACCTTGCTTGAGCTCCACAAACTTCTTGAACAGAACATATTTCTGAGCTGTAGAAATGAACTTACCTTCAAATCTGGCTTGGAATTGCACCCAAGTAATTTCTTCCTTCGGAGTATCAATGGTGATAGAGTTCCACCAGTCAGAAGCTCTCCCTTGAAGCTGTCTTGATGCGAGCTTCCTTTTGGTTGCATCCTCGATTCCCAAGTCACCAAAGATCCTTCTCAAGCATCTATTCATCTCTGGACTTCAATAGTTGACTCTGTTCCCAAGAAAACCTTTCCTCCCAGAGCAGTATAATCTTTACACAGCTTAGCAAAATCCACCGGTTTTAGAGTTTGAACTTGAACTCCAGCATCTACTGATGGCCCCGGAGCTGGCATCCTTCTCATGATCGAAGTCATCATAGCCTCGAACATAGCAGTATAATCAGCAGCCCCCTCAGTAGCACGGACTTCCCTAGCAGCTCGTCTCCCTCTTCGACTCATTCTTAATATCTATAAAAGAAATGATTAATACACCTTGAGAACAACTGCATAAGGGGTTCAAATCCTTCTAAGCTACTATATTATATATAGTAATCATCCATCAAAATACAATTACGTCTCTCATACGTAGTTACGTCAGCGAGCGTTGGGTAAAATCGATTAACCAAAGCTCTGATACCAAATGTGACGACCGCTCATGACTCCTGCACTAAACATGGAAATAGTGCGCTGAAAGGTGTGCCAGGCAGCCATGGACGATCACCAAGGTAAGTTAAAACAGCAGAATCTATCGTATTACTCACAGCGCATGGATAAAATACAATAGAGAATATATATAGTGAAGTTTCACAAAATAGAATCTCATCAATTAAGCTTCATAATAGTTGAATACAAACATCTGAATAGTCAATACATCAAGCCTCACTACATATCACTCAGAGAATTATACAAGCAGCGGAACATCCAGTACATATAGTAAGAAAATAATATGCAAGCCTCCAGCTCGTCTTCGTCATCAGCATCGTTGGAAACTAAGAATAGCACATGTCACCTGCTACCTAGTCTGCCCATCCCAAAATGGATGAACAACCCAAGGTAATAAGAGTTGAACATAAAACCTTGAGTCAGACAACAGTCTTAGTGAGAGGTAAATTAACTAACAACATACCAAAAGGGCATAAAGGTAAAAGGAATAGGAATCCAACCCTCCCACTCCACCTCTTTCTACAGTGATAGCCCCCAGACATACTAAGCAGAAGTAAACATAGCATAGCAAACATTTAAAGTAAAGCAATTATCACTCGAGTCAAGGTCAATGTTTTCCAAGTACAAACCCCAAAGGCCTAAACCAAGATCAGATAAGCACCCGGAAAATATTGCTCTTGAGACCGAATGACGATACAACCAAACATCCATGACTCTAGCTATCACTGTTATCTTTGCTTCGATACCACCGTTAATTGAATGACCGGCACATTCTTTCAGCCGTCCGTCAAGGGTTAATGGTAACCCCGGTTCTAGACAAAACTCTGCACGTCATCGCAGCCCGTGCCTAGGACAATCGAATCTGCCCAGAGTACTCGACCACCAACTGTAGTCTTTTGGGACTATCGACTCTGCCCAGCATACTCTTGCTTTGAGCCTTCTAGAACCTTCAACAATGATGAAATCTCAGCCTTCTAGTCATCCTCCTCGACGACTATTCTCATACTAGCTCAAGCGCCTCTCGAGCCAACCATTATCCTCAAACTCGAACCATTTCACCGAGTCATCAACATGCTTGGAATGATCCCGTCGGGATTAAACCAAGGCTATCTCACATCATGCCTCGCTTCATCTCATCATAGCAAAGCCACATCTCAACATCATCATCATCAAATTTATCCATATGAGCTTTATCATCCCCGTCATATGCCACGAGCAGCTTTTCTTATTCAAGAGCCTTTCCCTTAGCTTTTGAATCATCTTCGACCAACTTGTCCAAATCAAATCATCAATCAACTAATTTATAACAATCAATCAAGTCAATCATTAATCCAAGTAATCAAGGGTTCAAACATGATCTAATAAACAATTATAACAATAATGGCAATCTTGTAAATAAAGAGTCTAAATCTAACAAGCATGAATCATGAGCAATATCTCTACAACTTGATGAATGAACTTGCATAGGTTAACATGTAGTAAAATGGGTGTCAAATCATCATGAACAATAGATCTATACTTAAGTTTAAGAAAATGCATGGAAATCACTATTTTAACACAAAATCAAGCCACCAATCCGATATACTCCTTTGGATCCGTGTGAGAGATAACCACCACTCACCAAATCACCTAAACACTTCAAAAGCAACACACTTCATATCTGGACAGCAAAGGATCTAACTTGATTCTCCAAAATTCCGCTTCAAACGATGAAATCTCTCTTCGAAGAATGTAGATCTTCAATCTAAGCTCTTGGATCTTCGATTTGGATGGAAGGAATCACAAGATTAAAGTGGAGAAAAGAAGTGAAGAAGTGTAGAACTCGAGCTCTCAAAATGGCAGGACTTCGTCGCTTCAAAATCCAGATCCCATAAAGAGAAGAAAAACCCCGTATATATAGGCTGGAAATTCTTTAAGTCGTTCGCCCCTTAAGTCGTCCACGACTTAAGAAAATCCCACGACCTACGACTTACGACTTAGCAAATCCTACGACCTACGACTTAGCAGATCCTACGACTTAACCATCCCCTTCGACCTACGACCTAGCAGATTCCCCGACCTAACACTTGCGCAACTTAACACATACGCGCGACCTAACAAAGATGCGGCTTAACAGAAGTCACGACCTAACACACACGATCCAACGACTTAAGTCCTTACACGACCTAACGACTCAACTGGGATACGCCTCAACGACTTAACACACTGCCGCATTTCTACCTAAGTCGTTTGGACGATTTAATGACTTACGACTCAACGACTTAACAACCTCGCGACTTAGCGACTTAACAGAATTGCTGACCTAACGACTTAACCCTTAAGCCCTTACGCGACTTAACTAAACAAAGTAATCTACCTTAGGTCGCTTACGACCTAACTTTAACAACACCCCATAAGTCGCTCACGACCCAACTACAACAACTTAACTATCTCCCTTAAGTCGCTCGAACGACCTACCTCCCTTAGGTCGTTAACCCGCCTAATTCCTTGGGTCGCTACCCTCCTTAAGTCGCTTACTAACTTAGGTCGCTGTCTTTCCTTAAGTCGCTCCAATCCTTAAGTCGTCTACTCCTTAAGTCGTCTACTCTTTAAGTCGGTCAAATCCTATAGGTTGCTCCAATCTCTTAGGTCGTTCACCCGACCTAACCTACCCCACGACCTAAGCTACCACACGACCCAACTCCCAGACGACCTAAGCTACAACACGGCTTAACTTCTAGATGACCTAACTTCTACACGACTTAAGCTCTAGTCGACCTAAACTCTGGACGACTTAACAACACTAACAATCTAATAACAACTGGTTTACAATCTTTTGATCCGTAAAAAATACGGGTCGTTACATTCTCTTCCCCTTAGGAATTTCGCCCCCGAAATTCCAAACAAACAAGAGCAATCAAAAACTATTCTGCATGCCTACCATCCATAGCAATCAACAAACCATGCGTCCAATTACTAGCCTAGCATGCAGAATTCTAAAACTAGAACAAGTTACAATGTCGTGAGATGACACGACACCTTATGGCCATACCTTGAAGAGTTCAGGATGAGCTGCCTTCATCCTCTCTTCCACCTCCCATGTACAGTCGTTAACATCATCACTCCATTGTATCTTGAGCAACCTAACTACCTTCCTCCTAAGCTGTTTCGTGTCAGTTTCCACAACACGAAGCGGCTTACGAGGTCTCTTCTCAACTGGGTCAACTTCAAAATCTTCACAGCTATCAGCAGAAACCACTGTATTCGAGTCGTGCACATACTTCCGTAGATACGATACATGAAAAACATTATGCACACCCACCATCTTTTCTGGTAACTCCAATTTGTAGGCGAGCTTTCCAATTCGCTCGATGATCGGGAATGGTCCAACAAATCTCGGAGTCAATTTTCCTTTCCTCTCGAATCGAATAACATTCTTCAGTGGAGAAATCTTCACAAAAACCATATCACCTACGTCGAATTCCAAATCCTTACGACGCTTATCGGCATAACTTTTCTGTCGGTCTTGGGCTGCCTAAGATTCAAATCCTTTTGGGAGAAAAGATACTTCAACGACTTATGATCAGTAAACAACTCGAATCAAACTCCCAATAAATAATGTCTCCACATCTTCAAAGCAAATACAATCGCCGCTAACTCCAAATCATGAGTCGGATAATTCCTTTCATGCGGCTTCAGTTGTCGACTGGCATACGCAACAACTTTACCCTTCTGCATCAGCACTGCTCCAAGTCCAGTACCACATGCGTCGGTGTAAACCACCATCTCATCATTTCCACTTGGAATAGTCAAAACAGGAGCACTTGTCAGTCGCTCTTTCAGGATTCAGAAAGCTTGCTCACTGTAACGACCCATAAATTTCAACTGTTTTAATAACGTAATTAGTTGAAATTTTGTGAAATTTTAAATGATAAAATTTTGAAATAAAAAATTTAATATTTGGAATACGTCTAGTTAAACATAGCAACTGGTAAATTTTCGTCCGAAAATATGGAAGTTTATTTCGCGCGTAAATTCACTTCAATTTAATCAGTTAAAAAGCGATGGAAATAAAATGTTTTCGAAACCTAAATATTTTTACATAGAAAAATTCTAAATCATCTTCTGAGCAAGATGTCAGTTAGTCGTTTTTCCAAATTCGGACATCTTTGGCTCCGTCGATCTTATTCTTCAGTGTTTTTCTTGCACTTTTCGCTAATAGAAAAATTCGAATTTTTATAATTCAACCATACCACTAATATCGATATACCATTTTGATCGCCTCGTCGTGCTGGTCATTACGGTATATTCATTTCTATGTTTTGAAGTTCCGGTACGCAGCGAAATGTGTAAAACGATTAGTCGTACCGGTACACGTATTAAAACTTTGGGCTTCCTTATGTCTATTCACTTACCCACTGGTTCAATTCAACGCAGCCTTTCGCTTTTATCAAATTCTGGAATTCTAATCGTTCCAACTCCACTATTCTAACGGTTGCCTTTTGTAAGCATTCATTTTCATTCTACCCCGGTTGCTATACTTTGAAAATAAAACAAACTACTCACCTTCTTTCTGTCTTCATTATATTCTTATTTAATAAATGCATGCAGTTGTTTTTCTCTATGCGTTTGTTTCCAAATCATATATTAAATATTTGTACGTTTCTTTTCCCAATAGCCATTCCTCATGCCCATTTGTATTCCTTGAAGGCTTGGATCTGCACTTTCATTTGAGCAATTATACATAATAAATTTCTTTAGTTTCTGGAAAGGCTGATCACATTGAAATCTTGTTTTCCTTCTTAAGTGCGTCATTCTTCCATCTGCTCATGTCTTTCTACATTTCTTTTTTCAAAACTAGCATGGCCAAGCAAGTGAAAAAAAAAACAAAAAGAAATTGACGCAACTAACATCTCCATCCTCCTGCCCTCGGCCATGCAAAAGCAACCCAGATAGAATCCACTTCCTTCCACCGGCATTTCCACGCGTCCTCTCCCCTCGACCACCAATGTTCGCCAAACGTCTACAACCCACGCAACTGCCAAGACCCATCGTTGCTCCCGCCTCTACTATCCTCCTCTACCGCTCAAAGGCACAGTCACCAACGTCTCCTCCCTCGACACCCGAGTTTCCTCAACCTTCGCCCGAGCCCACCACCACCGTTCCCACCCAGCTGCCGAGAGCACCACCTCCACCATGCCGTGTAGGCAACCCGCCACCACAACTCCGGCGACCACTCCACCACGCCCAGCAACCTGCTCCGCCTCCACCAGCGCGCCTACCCACCCACCAGACCCGAAAGCAAAACCCGTCCACCCCATGCCGAGACCCACCAGCCTGTCATCTGCCGTGCAACCAGCCTCCACGTGAAACCATTCACGTCACTTCTACCCATTTCCGTAACCCACGCATCCTACCTCCTTCCCGCATCCGCCTACGCAACCCCCTTGTCGAGCACTGCAACCAGCACCTTCACTTTCCTTTGGCAGCCCATCAGCTCGGCCTCGAATGCAACTTCTTCCTGTTATATATATGTGTATGTATTTTTTTGCATTAAATCAGTTTTACAAAGTTCTTATATACATATAGTTTATATAGGATTCAAGTTATATGTTTGTACCTCAACACAGTAGCTATATATACATAAATATTGAGTCATTCTGAATTGCATAGACACAATGGGTTGATGGTTGGATATGATGTTTTAAAGGGGTTTATAAAGTATATTTCCTATATTATAAACTATATTATCTGGGTACTTTCAAAATTTGTATATATAGCTGTAGCTATGGTATTAAAGTATATATAAGTCTACATTTGTTCTATATATATGTAGTTATAAGCTATACATAATTATATTTCAACGATTTGGTTTGAAGCCTGTATAGTATTAAATGTAAGCTATGTACATGTGTATACACATTAGTTCTATATGTATACGTGTATTTGTTTTTCAATCATATATATATTTTAAAAGCTTACTGGAAGTATAAATTATATTAGATATATGTATTATATAAGTTTGTTTGTATAATTATATTGTTTGCTAAGTTTTAGTTACAATAGCTTTTATCAAAAACAATATATTTTATTCATTATGCTGTAAAATGGAAACTTGTTTTAACAAATATTGTATATATTTTAGCTTACATCAAAATTGATTTGAATTCATTTCCATCGATTTCTTATTTATCAGCTTCGTCCATCAAATTCGTATCAATCTTATCTTGCTTTGGAACTCGTACTCGGATACATAACTCAAATTTCAGTGTCTGTTTCTCTGTGCGTATCCATGTCATCTCCTGATCTCTAGCCTCGAAAGGTGAGCACTCACTCACGATTAACGTTCTTTTATTTATTAAATTTGATTTCAATTGAAACGACAATTGAAATATGCTGCTGTTGATATTTACACTGTATTTACCTGTATCAGTTCACCTGTGACATCTGACACCATTATCTGTTATATATGCAATGATAATCCAGTTTGATTGTTAAATGATTTATTGTTGGATGTTTACAATTAAACGTTAAATTTGTTAATGTTGTAAGTGATAAATAATTTGAAATTGACGTAGGACAATTAAAATTTGAATTGACATATATGTTGAATTTGATTAGTTGAATATGACCCCTTTTATTTGTTAAATTAACTGACATGTAAAATAGTGATAATTACACTTTGAACCATTGAACGTATATTGGATTAATTGTTGTAGTATAAAATTGAAATTGAATGACAAGCGAAAACCGTAATGTAATAATCTTTAATCTACATGAAATGATAGTGTAGATTCTAGAAATAATTATATTAATTCGTACAAATAACAATGCGAATTAATACGGTTATTTCGGGATTATTTGAATTGATTATTGGATTGATATTGATTGTTGTTATTGCTTGTTTATTTACTTTGACACCATCCCAGTTATCACACTGCAAGTTCCCTTTGCTATGCTATGATTTTGAATTGAATTGGAATCGGGTTGAAATGATAAATACCCAAATTGAACTTTGACTTAGGATAGAAAATTTAAAATAAAACCCGCTTGGTCAATAATTTGATTTAAAATAAAACGAAGATTTTATTTGAATAAATAATATGGTTTTGAAATGAAGTTGAAATTTGAATTTAACGAAAGGAAAATGTTAATATTTAAAAATATGAAATAAAATATTAACAATGTAATTGATGTAAGAATGTTGTTTAATTTGAGAAATTATTGAATTAAGCTTGAAATTATTAAACTTTGAAATGATTTGATAATTAAGTTTGCAATTGTAATTAAGTTTGAAATTGTTAAACTTTGAAATGATGTAATAATCAAGTTTGAAATTATAATTAAGTTTGAAATTATTAAACTTTGAAATTATTAAGTTTTGAATTATTTAATAATTAAATAAGATTGAATTATTTAATGATTAAATTGAATTGAAATTCTTTAATAAGAAAAATTGAACTTTTGAATAAGTGAATTTTACTTCGTAAATGATTGAAATTGAGTTTCATTAATTAAGTTTTGGAAAATTATTTAAGAAGTAAATAAGTGAAATTGAATTTCTTTAACAAGAAATGAAAATGTGATAATTTTGGAATTAATGTAAGACTTGTAATTGAAAGAATTGATTTGACGAATTTAATTTAATTCATTTGTAAATTTTGATTTAACGAAGTTGTACTTAAGTAATTGTTTTAATGAATTGGAAATTAATGGAAATTGTTTTGAATGATAAATTAAATTAACGAATATTGAATGAAATCGATAAATGAGTTTAAATTGATTTGAATGTTAAATTAAATTAATTTAAATGATTTCGGAATGAAATTTATATACGAATTTGAATTAATATTTGAATTGTTTAAATAGAAATTGAAATTGAATTATAAGATTTTGAAATGGTAATTTGGAAGTTTTGAAACGTAAATTTTGGAAATTGATTTGGAAAGACAAATGAATGTTGATTTGCGAATTGAAATTGAAATTGAAATTGATTTGGTTTGAAATATATTAAATGACCAATCGGTGTAATAATTACGAAAGTTATTAAAGAGACCGGGATCGGTAATGGATATACTCTCTATTTGAACCGAAACCACTTTAATAACTATAACGCGGAGTGATGATCCAGAATGAAGTGGTTGGAATGATGTACGTGATGACTGAAGAAAGAGAACGATAATGGATAGCCTTGACACTTGTGTCAAATTGGAAATGACTAAAACAGGAGCTGTGCCGGGCCAATGGAGGATTAGCTACCTCAAGTGGACACACTTCTTCGAACTACTTATACTTGTTGTCGATTGGTGCACCCTTAATTTTGGGAGTGTTGTTTCACGGTGTTGCGGGCGCTGCGGCGTTGCGTTCTCACCAGTCCGGATCAGGCGAACGGTAGTATCACTACCTTGGGTATTGCCTCATGTGCCTTGTCATACTTGTATTCCATTTATGCGCGACCACTACGATTTGGATTTGTACCATTAGTATATGGATTGCCCTCTGGTGACTTCCGGTTTTGGGGAAACTACGGTCTTGTATATGCTTTTGGGAATAAAAATGTGTTAAGGGTGGAATGGGCCATGACTTAACGCTATTTTGATATATTTTTATGTTACTGATAGACATTATCTACTTATCGTACACTACTACATAGTAGATAGTTTGACGGATCCTTAAAGGATGGTTATTCCAAACATCCTTTGAGTTACTTGTATTTCAATTGCTATTTCACTTGAGTTGGATTTATTAATATAAGAATGTTAATCCTGACTTGAGTGTCTTGTGTTTTTGCTTTACGCTCGGGTCAGACTGAGTGTACCAGTATTCGAGACTCACCTTTGAAGTTGGAGCTTTGCTTGAAGATCCAGCCATCTATTCTGTTTTCAGTAATTGATGATTCCAGTGATGTATTCTGATTTGTATCTGATGTATCGTATTACTCTTCTGTTGTAAACTCTGATGTATTTTATATATTTATATAGTAGCTTCATGAACTACTATCTCTTTTATTTCCGCTGCACTTATTACTTTGTGTTTGTGATCTGTGATTATTTATTTACTGTGTATGCTCAGTTTTGCCAATTTAAATTAACAATGCGGTATTTTGAGCAATTCAATTCCGGCATGAGTGTCTACCTATACACTTATAATGGATGCGAATGGTCCAAAAATATTGGGTCGTTACAGACTTAGCATCCCATCTGAATACTTGATTCTTTTTCGTCAATCCTGTCAATGGTGCAGCCACCTTGGAAAAGTCTTTGATAAATCAGCGATAATATCCTGCTAATCCAAGAAAACTTCTCACATCTGATGCATTCTTAGGTCTACCCCAATCCTGGATTGCTGCCATTTTAGCGGGGTCAACCGCTATTCCGCTTCCAGAGATAATATGGCCTAAGAACCTCACTTCGCTCTTCCAGAAGTGACACTTCGAAAACTTAGCCTTCAGCTGATGTTTCCGTAAGAGTTCCAAAACAATACGCAAGTGCGTCATGTGCTCTTCTTCAGTTCTGGAATAAATCAAAATATCATCCACGAACACTAGTACGAACTTGTTCAACTGATCTCTAAACACTCTATTCATAAGATCCACAAAATATGCTAGTGCATTGGTCAATCCAAACGGCACTACCAGCCACTCAAAGAAACCGGATGGTGTCCTGAAAGCAGTCTTCGGCACACTATCCTTAGCCACTCTTAACTGGTGAAATACCGTTGCCAAATCCATCTGAGAAAACACCTTAGCTTCGTGAAGCTGATCAAACAAGTCATCTATTCTCGGCAATGGATACTTGTTCTTCTTAGTCACTTTATTCAGCTCACGATAATCCACACACAACCTCAACGATCCATCTGCTTTGGTTACAAACACAACTGGTGCACCCCATTCAGACACACTACGCCGAATGAATCCTTTCTGTAAAAGATCATCAACCTGCACCCTCAACTCTTGCTGTTCCCTAGGCGCCATCCGCCTAAGTGGCATCACAACAGGTCTGGCTCCTTCAACTAGATCGATACGAAACTCAATTTCTCTATGCGGCGGTAACCCTTTGACCTCATCAAAGACATCCTCAAATCCATTAGCGATTGGCACTGATGACAGTCCATCCCGTGGAACAACCAGCGAATACATGAAGCTCATGAAGACGCCTTCCTCATGCTTACATCGTATCACAACCTTTCGCCCTTCCACATTCTCGACTGTCACCTCCAACCTTTCACAATCAACCTTTGCCGCATACTTCCTAAGCCAGTCCATACCCAAAATAATTCCGAACCCCGCAAAGTTCAGAACAAAACAATCACAAACAAAAGAGCAATCATGACTCGATACAACCAAACCACGGCATAGCATACACAGACAAGACGAACCCCCAACTAGATTAGTCACAACCAATGGCCTATCAACGATATCTGGTTCTAAACCCAACCAGCCTACAAGTTCATTACAAACAAAAGAATGCGATGCTCCAGTATCGAATAACACTCTAACTGGAACACCACATATGGAAAGAGTACCTTGAACTACCACACTCTTTCCTTTCTCTTCAACGGTAGAAGCTTTTGAAGATGATAGAACAGCCCCCAAAGCATAAGCTTGCACAATCTACTTGTCCTTCCGCGGTTCTGGACAATTCTTCTTAATATGCCCCGGCTTGTCACAGTTGTGGCATTTCACCGGCACCTTCGGATTCTTGCAATCTCTGGAGAAATGGCCCTTCTGCTGACAATTGTAGCAGGTTACTTCGCCCTTCGGCTTCTTCTAACCATCGTTACCCTTTTGCTGCTGCTGCTTCCTCTTCTTGTTTCCACCCTGCTGTGGTTTAGACTCTTCCTTGGTCACAGCAACAACAGATCCTCCTTTAGGAAACAGATTCTCTTGCCTGAGAGCTTTCTCCACAAGCTTCTCAAATGGATCGTCCAGATAATCCACCAACTGCCTTCCAAGATAATTGTCCAAGCCTGTCACAAACTTCTCATTCTTCTGATATGAAGATTCAATATACGACCGGGCATGCCGGACAAAGCTTCAAACTCAGAAACATACTCAAGAACTGGTCTTCCACCTTGCTTGAGCTCCACAAACTTCTTGAACAAAACATATTTCTGAGCTGTAGAAATGAACTTAGCTTCAAATCTGGCTTGGAATTGCACCCAAGTAATTTCTTCCTCCGGAGTATCAATGGTGATAGAGTTCCACTAGTCAGAAGCTCTCCCTTGAAGCTGTCTTGATGCGAGCTTCCTTTTGGTTGCATCCTCGATTCCCAAGTCACCAAAGATCCTTCTACAAGCATCTATCCATCTCTGGACTTCAATAGTTGACTCTGTTCCCAAGAAAACCTTTCCTCCAAGAGCAGTATAATCTTTACACAGCTTAGCAAAATCTACCGGTTTTGGAGTTTGAACTTGAACTCCAGCATCTACTGATGGCCCCGGAGCTGGCATCCTTCTCATGATCGAAGTCATCATAGCCTCGAACATAGCAGTATAATCAGCAGCCCCCTTAGTAGCACGGCCTTCCCTAGCAGCTGGTCTCCCTCTTCGACTCATTCTTAATATTTATAAAAGAAATGATTAATACACCTTGAGAACAACTGCATAAGGGGTTCAAATCCTTCTAAGCTACTATATTATATATAGTAATCATCCATCAAAATACAATTACGTCTCTCATACGTAGTTACGTCAGCGAGCGTTGGGTAAAATCGATTAACCAAAGCTCTGATACCAAATGTGACGACCGCCCATGACTCCTGCACTAAACATGGAAATAGTGCGCTGAAAGGTGTGCCAGGCAGCCATGAACGATCACCAAGGTAAGTTAAAATAGCAGAATCTATCGTATTACTCACAGCGCATGGATAAAATACAATAGAGAATATATATAGTGAAGTTTCACAAAATAGAATCTCATCAATTAAGCTTCATAATAGTTGAATACAAACATCTGAATAGTCAATACATCAAGCCTCACTACATATCACTCAGAGAATTATACAAGCAGCGGAACATCCAGTACATATAGTAAGAAAATAATATGCAAGCCTCCAGCTCGTCTTCGTCATCAGCATCGTTGGAAACTAAGAACAGCACCTGTCACCTTCTACCTAGTCTGCCCATCCCAAAATGGATGAACAGCCCAAGGTAATAAGAGTTGAACATAAAACCTTGAGTTAGACAATAGTCTTAGTGATCAGTAAATTAACTAACAACATACCAAAAGGGCATAAAGGTAAAAGGAATAGGAATCCAACCCTCCCACTCCACCTCTTTCTATAGTGATAGCCCCCAGACACACTAAGCAGAAGTAAACATAGCATAGCAAACATTTAAAGTAAAGCAATTATCACTCGAGTCAAGGTCAATGTTTTCCAAGTACAAACCCCCAAGGCCTAAACCAAGATCAGATAAGCACCCGGAAAATATTGCTCTTGAGACCGAATGACGATACAACCAAACATCCATGACTCTAGTTATCACTGTTATCTTTGCTTCGATACCACCGTTAATTGAATGACCGGCACATTCTTTCAGCCGTCCGTCAAGGGTTAATGGTAACCCCATTTCTAGACAAAACTCCGCAAGTCGTCGCAGCCCGTGCCTAGGACTATCGAATCTGCCCAGAGTACTCGACCACCAACTGTAGTCTTTTGGGACTATCGAATCTGCCCAGCATACTCTTGCTTTGAGCCTGCTAGAACCTTCAACAACGATGAAATCTCAGCCTTCTAGTCATCCTCCTCGACGACTATTCTCATACTAGCTCAAGTGCCTCTCGAGCCAACCATTATCCTCAAACTCGAACCATTTCACCGAGTCATCAACATGCTTGGAATGATCCCGTCGGGATTAAACCAAGGCTATCTCACATCATGCCTCGCTTCATCTCATCATAGCAAAGCCTCATCTCAACATCATCATCAAATTTATCCATATGAGCTTTATCATCCTCGTCATATGCCACGAGCAGCTTTTCTTATTCAAGAGCCTTTCCCTTAGCTTTTGAATCATCTTCGACCAACTTGTCCAAATCAAATCATCAATCAACTAATTTATAACAATCAATCAAGTCAATCATTAATCCAAGTAATCAAGGGTTCAAACATGATCTAATAAACAATTATAACAATAATGGCAATCTTGTAAATAAAGAGTCTAAATCTAATAAGCATGAATCATGAGCAATATCTCTACAACTTGATGAATGAACTTGCATAGGTTAACATGTAGTAAAATGGGTGTCAAATCATCATGAACAATAGATCTATACTTAAGTTTAAGAAAATGCATGGAAATCACTATTTTAACACAAAATCAAGCCACCAATCCGATATACTCCTTTGGATCCGTGTGAGAGATAACCACCACTCACCGAATCACCTAAACACTTCAAAAGCAACACACTTCAGATCTGGACAGCGAAGGATCTAACTCGATTCTCCAAAATTCCGCTTCAAACGATGAAATCTCTCTTCGAAGAATGTAGATCTTCAATCTAAGCTCTTGGATCTTCGATTTGGATGGAAGGAATCACAAGATTAAAGTGGAGAAAAGAAGTGAAGAAGTGTAGAACTCGAGCTCTCAAAATGGCAGGACTTCGTCGCTTCAAAATCCAGATCCCAAAAAGAGAAGAAAAACCACGTATATATAGGCTGGAAATTCCTTAAGTCGTTCGCCCCTTAAGTCGTCCACGACTTAAGAAAATCCCACGACCTACGACTTACGACTTAGAAAATCCTACGACCTACGACTTAGAAGATCCTACGACTTAACCATCCCCTTCGACCTACGACCTAGCAGATTCCCCAACCTAACACTTGCGCGACTTAACACATACGCGCGACCTAACAAAGATGCGGCTTAACAGAAGTCACGACCTAACACACACGATCCAACGACTTAAGTCCTTACACGACCTAACGACTCAACTGGGATACGCCTCAATGACTTAACACACTGCCGCATTTTTACCTAAGTCGTTTGGACGATTTAATGACTTACGACTCAACGACTTAACAACCTTGCGACTTAGCGACTTAGCAGCATTGCTGACCTAACGACTTAACCCTTAAGCCCTTACGCGACTTAACTAAACAAAGTGATCTACCTTAGGTCGCTTACGACCTAACTTTAACAACACCCCATAAGTCGCTCACGACCCAACTACAACAACTTAACTATCTCCCTTAAGTCGCTCGAACGACCTACCTCCCTTAGGTCGTTAACCCGCCTAATTCCTTAGGTCGCTACCCTCCTTAAGTCGCTTACTAACTTAGGTCGATGTCTTTCCTTAAGTCGCTCCAATCCTTAAGTCGTCTACTCCTTAAGTCGTCTACTCCTTAAGTCGGTCAAATCCTGTAGGTTGCTCCAATCTCTTAGGTCGTTCACCCAACCTAACCTACCCCACGACCTAAGCTGCCACACGACCCAACTCCCAGACGACCTAAGCTACAACACGGCTTAACTTCTAGATGACCTAACTTCTACACGACTTAAGCTCTAGTCGACCTAAACTCTGGACGACTTAACAACACTAACAATCTAATAACAACTGTTTTACAATCTTTTGATCCGTAAAAAATACGGGTCGTTACATTATATATTGACTAGTCAACTACTGCTCCTTTTCAATCACGCCACCCTTCTCTATTCAAACACGCTACCTTTCCTCTCTTTCAGTTCAATCGCATTCTATCCCTTCACGTTTAAAATCATGTCTACCTCCTTCTTTCAAAATCAAAAACCATAGAAGAATAAAAAAAAATCATGTCAAATTAAAATCGCGAGCCCTTCTTCCCTCTTCCTGCTTAACTCGAAATCGGTCAGAAGAGAAAAAAAGGAATCGATCGCGACCTTGGGTTCGACGAATGTGATCGATGCTGGGGTGGGCGCTGGGGTGAAGGACTGTGGCGCGCGTGTAGCTAAGCGGTGTCAATGTGAAGGACGAAGGCGCGAACAATTGGATGGCGAGGTCGACGATTTAGCTTGAGCGCGACTGTCAGCGTGCGCGAGTCCAGGGGAAGTCGACATGGGTGATGGTGCGGATGAGGTGATGGGGTTGTGGAGTGTTCGATTTTTGGGCTACCGTGTACTAGGGTTCGCGGTTTCTGGTGGTGGGGTGGTCATGAGTTCATTCGTTCGATTGAGGCGGCGTTTCAGGGGATGTGGTCGAGCTCGGCAGCGATGATGGGATAGAGGTGATGTTTTCGGCAGGGAACGATCAAGGGAGGGGGAAGAGGAGCTTGATCGGGGAAGGAGACATCTCTGGCTAAGGTGTTGTAGGCGACTATTCAGGGGGTGCAGTCTTGGTGACAGTGTCTGCAAGACTAAGATTTCGACAGCAATTGATTTGGTATCTTGATGCAGGCTGTAGTAGAGATTGTTGAGGTCTAGGGTGTCTTTTGGGGTGAGTGTTCAAAGGGTAATTAAGATTTTGAAATTTATAGTTATTTAAAATCATTAATAAGTAATTAGTTTATCAACTATAATGAAAATTGGAATCATTAATTTATATAATTTGAAATTTGTTTATACGAGGTTCAATTAAACAGAATCTGTCGGGTAGAATTCGTAGCCGCGGAATCTACACAATAGGATTAAAATTGGAACGGATCACAATTAATAATCAAGGTGAGTAAATCTCACTCATCTTGGATTACTATTTTAATTTAAATTGTTGAAAATTAATTATTAAATGTTTGGATGAATTTATAAATTATTATCTGTTGGATGTTATATATATATATATATATAGTACTATATATATTAGTAGTTGGATTGATATTCCCGCATATTTTAGCGGATGAGACCCTATACGCCCCGCATAATAGCGGATGACCTTATATACCGTGATATCCCCCTCGAAGTGGGATTGGTATTTTTATGTTGTATTAACATCTATGGATGCAGGAAAACAGTTTGAGGAATCCAACTGGATTGCTCAAAATGTTGAATTTAATTTTAGATATTGCGATATATGGATTGTGTAGAATAATCTATTGTAGATAAATTGCAGTGATTGGAATTATTGGATGCTATTGTAGCACTAGCCTGAATTTTGATATTTTAAATACCATAAACATATTTTTAAAATTTAAGGAATAAAAGGGAATTTTAGATATAAAAATATTTATATTGGAATATGGGTTATTATAAAGGAAATTGAGTTGGAAAATAATAATAATAAATATTTGTTTTAGTTGTACTTAACCATTCGTAAATTGTTTAAGATAGAGATTTTTAAAAATGAATTATATAAAAGAATTCGTAAAGGATATTCTGAAAATATGAAAAGGAGTTGAAGTCAATATTAAAAATAGATTCGAAAAAAATGTATTTTGTTAGTAATGGATTTATAAAAATGAAATTTTATAAACGAGATTAGTTTTATAAAAAGTGAAACTCAAAGGAGTTATAAAATTTATAAACGATATTGATAAATAAGAGAAATCAATATCAGATGATAGATTGGGAAATAAATTTACAGAGAGAATTCATATTAGAATATGGAAATAGGGTGAGAAAAATAGTAGATACTATTTTTGAAAAGTGAAAAATGGTTAATAAGATCAGAATGGAAGTGATGTGATTCAAGAGGAATTTATAAAATGAATTGGTTATTGAGGTTTTAAAAATATATTTTTAATTCTTAGAAGTTAAGTTCGTTTTAAAAGGAAAATTTTATTATTTAAACTATGAAAATTTTAAACTAGTTAGGATTGAAATACTTCGTTAAGTAGATTTTTAAATATTAAATATTTATTAGTAATTCTAACTTTTAAAATCAGCTTTGAAATTTTATTTGTTTATCTAAAAATGGGTTATTGATGTTTATAAAAGTGTTTTCGATATTTTAAATAATTATTTAAACATGTTTTAAAAATAAATTATTATTCTTTTAAATACTTATTATATATATATAGTTTTGAAGTGAATGAAAATTTTATTTATAAATTTTTTCGAGATTTGTAAATGGGGTTATAAATTAGTATACTGGGTTTTGGAAATTGAAAAAAAGGGAATTTGTTAGTGATTCCAAAGACTTATGAAATAAGTTATGAAATATTCTCCTAAGTGTTGATATTTGACAAGATTTTGGAAAATGAGACTTATAATATTCTCCTAAGTATAAAAATGGAAATTTGGAAATATTTCTAAGTGTTGAGATGGTTTGGAAATATCCGGTTACAGATTTAAGTATTTGAAATTGTTTTCAAATGTTGGAAGGGATTGATATATCTTATAAAGATACTTTGAAAATAGATATTTTGGGGAAAAATTTATAATAAGGCCTAATGACTGCTTATGGATGTTTTATTGATAGTTAAATAACCGATTATCAATATTGGCCAATTTCGTTAATCGTTTCAAAGAGACCGAGGTCAGATTTAATTATCTGAAAACCACTTCGATCCGGTTTGAACATTACAAATGGATACCGTGAAGATAGTGAAGACAGTGATCCGGTTTGTCCAGACCCAGGACAACTTGTATGGACGATTGCTATCAGAACATCGTCATTGGAGGACAATGAGCATTCTATGTGGAATTGTTCTTGAAAGGTTACCGTTAGCCTCAAGTCTCATCAACCGAAAATGACTAAAACAGTGGAGATGCAGCAAGGCTAAGTGGGTCTCCCCCAATTAGGGTATGTTATCACTTTTCTAGATAAAATATATATATTATGGATATGGTTGTGCATGGAAAAGGGAGTGCTCGATTTTGTTAAGGGTCGGAACACCCGGAGTGACAACATATTCGGTCTATCCAGGGTAGGGGTAGGCCAATCTTGTGTAGCAGGGGATCCCGGCGAGTTCCTCGGTACGTTTTTCTATAGGCGTACTGTGATGGGCGATACCCCAGTGGCCCAGTCGTTGTATTAGATCCATTCTCCAATAAGCACCGTACGGTTTTCATTGTGCCCAACTATGCTGAAACGTGAGATGCAAGCATTTCAGCTATTTTTTATTTACTTTCTATAGACACTATTATAGTATCAGATTATTTTGATAAAAATTGTTTTGGTTATCGTAAGGTAAATACCCGTCGTGTTTATGTGTGATGTGGTCTTACGAGATACCTTTGTTTTCAAAGAATTTTGAGAAAAGTTAATAATTCAAATTGAGTGTGTTTTCTCACGCTGGTTTTCCAGACTGACTCGAGTGTTATTTTATTATAATTCTCGGGTCAGACCGAGTATTACAGATTCAGGATAGGATACTATGGAGCCTAGGAGACGAGTTGGACAACAGAGACATATCTCCATACTTAGTTTATATTTCCACTGTGTGAGGACAAGTTATTATAACTATCCATTTTGATGTATTGAATTGTTGTCCGCTGCAATTGTGAGATTCTATGTTGATGTTTAATTTTTCATCTACCTTTTTCTTCTTCACCCTAAAGATTCGTATTTTCCATTCAATTTGAGTTGAACTGATGTGAATTATGGTCGACTCAAGGGGTATGGAACTACGGGCCTTTACATATGGTAATGATCAATTTACCGTTACCGTAACAGCCCTATAACTAATAATAGAAATAAAAATTCAAACTAACAAAAAATTAGATGTTGCAGCATTGAAGTAAAAAATTCAAACCAACTACACATGAATACATCGCAAAAATATATTTAAATTGTTAGGCTTCTTCCTAGGATCCCTACACAATTAGATTTTAGAAGAGATAAAAAGTGAAGAAAAAAGAATGACAGACAAATTCCTCAAAACAAAACCTTTATTAATTCATCAAATTATTACAAAAGAATGCCACAAATTGAGAAGATATCTCAATTCCAAAACCCTAAAAAAATTAACTTTTCCCCACACACATCTAATGAACCCTATACATGCCTATTTATAATAGTCTTGACAAAATATCCTTTTTAATAAGCTATTGAATACTTCCTTAGATCTTTCTAATATAGATAATTCATTGTCTTCTTTATAGCAATAAAAGAGGTAATTAATCACTTTCCAAAATCTATAAAATATGCAATGAATTTGAGTCACAATTCCACATAGACTCAAATATCTCCAAAATCTACTTAAATATGGAATATTGTATCATAAAAATCTAACAATCCACCTTTATTACTATATTCCAGAAATGTCATACAAGCTCCACCTTAAACTCTAAACAATCTCCAATATTACCATGGAAACAAATATCACCATTCTAAAAATCAACTAACCTCCAAACCACCTATATATGCATGCCCCTTAATTGAATATGCATATTATCAATAAATCAGAATTGCTTATAATACCACAAAGGTCTCCAAGCAGACTTTGTGGTTTTTCGCAACATACCCCAGTTTAATTCAGATAAATTCGTCCCCAACTCCAAATTGAGAACTTCCTTCGTTCTTCATCGTATTTCCAGTCGGTCTGTAAACATCCTTACTTTCTCTTTTTGTACGCAGCACCTCCCTATTACACTTTCAAACTCTTATGGCTCCATCTTGAGTTGAGTGTAAATCATTCGTCTTGAATGTGTTAAACATATATAATTTATAGAAAAACAATTCACGTGCAAAGCGCGTGCTATAACACTCATGATAATAACAATGTTTTGGTATTTCCATGTTTTTTTAAATTCTTATAGTTGTTTGAACGTGCAAGTATGCATATTGTTGTAAAGAAATAAGGATATATCATTTTTCAATTTTTAAAACATATTTTCATAACTTCTAAATTATACGGTCATCCTCTTGGAAACACATTCCACCAAACAGTCTTTAATTAGTTTCAATGATTATTTTCTTTACATTTCAAATTTGTATTGCAACAACACAAAACCTGAGCAATTTTCCAAAATAAATTCATTTCATTAATGTTTGCAGTTTTAACTACAAATTTTCTGATTTTCTTTGTTTTCCTTTATTTTGTTCAAAACTAAGAGCAAAATAGCAGCGTTGATCAAAATTTTGGAAAAATAATAATGGGAGGAGTGTTTGGTGATACTATGTCCTAGGGAGAAGACCACCGGCTAATAAGGTCTGAAAAGAATGGTGCATGCCTAGTTTACGCTTGATTTTTGTAACGATCCGCCCTTTGTAATACCCTAAATCGACGTTGAATGACAACGCCTGAATCCTAGATACCACCAAAGACGGTCCGTCCAGGTAAAATAAAAAAATGCTAAAAATCATCCAGGCACAACAGTAGAATCTCACAGTGGAATGATAATATATAATATACTGAATATACATGGGCAATAGGATAAATAATATATAAGAGACTGTAGTAATGGAAGTAACTGATAAATGGATATTAATACAAAAAATCAGAATACAATATCTGATACAACAAATCTCGTGTATAAATAGCCTATCTATCATGTATTACTCAAACTTAAGTATATATATCCAAAGTATCATCTTCGCCTTCAAAATGCCCCAACTGTCCTGAAAGCATATCCCCAAAAGCACCTGACTAACTGCTCAATCGAGTACCCAATAGTTGTCATGACATAAGCAGACAAAGACAAAACATTGATCAGACATAAAGCCTGGTGTGAGGGGAACAATCTCAAAGTATTGTATATCAAATCCATATACAAATATATATAGGTAGTTAGTGTAGTAAAGTAAACCCAACTTAAAAATAATGGTTCATACCCTAACCTGCTCTTCTCCTGCAACTAACGAGTCGGCACAATCAATATACATGACTAAAACGTAACAACATACTATGATAGAGGTACCCTAATGCACCACTACATGACTAATATAAACATCGCTATATAAGTCTAACAACCAATGTTCAGTATTGGTAATCAACCAACCAATATAACATGCACAATCATAACAATTTCCTATGCTCCAAGGATAAGATGATACTCATCATTACAAGTGGATGGGGTCCGCTACAGACACCAATTGATCCAATGATCCCCATCAAAGCATCTGAAATGCAAAACTAATATGGTTACATAGCAATGCTACTAACATAGCATCTCCATACCAAGCCGAAATAAGGATATCCATAATTAACACCCGTCCCGAATAGTCATTAGCTACCAGTAAGACCTATTGAGAACCACAACTATGACTACCCTGAAAACCAACACCTCTAAAGAAGTTAGCGTGTAGGTCCCGTCGTAGCCTCAAAGAGTATTACGCAACAGTATACAACCTACTCTAGACTAGCGTTACAGTCTCTCTCCGCCCCTGCTCCAGGATCATGTCTATAGGTCATGCCATCTCAATGGTACAATGGATTCTCGTGCTAGCGTCTTTTTACTCCCAGTTTTCAATACTGACATACCAGAAACGTATGTAAATGCTAACCTTACGTACTCCTTCCTACATGGGTACACAATGCCAAAGTATTATCACTCCCGTGTGGGTCGATAAATCTTCCTAAATTGTAGCAACCCATGAGGCCTATCGAGAGTCAACTATATTATGGACTCCCTTAAAACCCAACGCCTCAAAAGAAGTTGGCCTGTAGGTCCCGTCGTAGCCTCCTAGAGTATTACACAATAGTATATGGCCTACTCTAGACCGGCGTCCCAGTCTCTCTCCGTCCCTGCTCGAAATCTTGTATGCAGGTCATGCACCCTAAGGTACAATGGATTCCCTTACACCAATCGGTAGTCCCAAGTCGGACATACCAGAACTATAAATAAATATAAACATATATAACCCGCATGAACTATATGCTAATATATACAACCAGTCCATCTATATGGAACTAATTAATACATCACATGTCCATTTACATACATGAAGGAAATGCTCAACCAAAGTAACAATCCTACCATCTCAAAGTTATCATAACCAACAGATCAAACAATTTATTTACCTATCATCCAATTCTAATCTATAATCAATTCAATCAATTCAACTAATTCAATCAATTAAAAACAATAACATGAAAATATACAATTCAATCATTTATCAACTCGTTATACCATTCGGTAATCTATAAGGGATCCATCCCTTAATATATTATTTCAAAACATAATAATATTTAGGCAATAATTATAAGCTTATTAATCCTTTAGAAGCTTAATACTATATAATTATACAATTATAATTAGATATACTCATTCATACCATTTTATACAATCATATGCATTGTTTTAAAATATCATTATATACTTAAAAACTAATTTAACTAGTATATTCCACCTATAATATTTTATAAATCCATAAATCACTTTATAAAATATATTATATTCATTTAAAAATCACTTTAAGCCATAATACACTCAATTTATAAAATTAAATCCAGTATATTTCATTCACACTATTTTATAAAATCATATCTACTTTTATAAAATATCCCATTTACTCAAAACAAATTTTAAGTAATTATAGCCCTTAATTTATCAAATTAAATTAATTGTAAATTAATTTTTCATTCTTTATGCTTATATTTAAAAGTCATACTACTAAATCCCAATTAGTAATAAAAATATATATCAATCTACTTCATTACTCTATATCATTCTAATCATATTAACTGGTATACAAAAATATTGGGATTTATACGATAATTAATTATAGAGTTATTGTTCCGCTCACCTTTGCCTAAATTTTCAGCCATCCAGATTACGACCAAAGTTGTTCCATTATGAAGGTGATGTCTCCATGAGTTCAACGCTAGAAACCGTGTTCTGATCCGATCTCATATGAACAAGGTACAAAATTTTAAACATTTTCTAATTGATTAACTAATTAATTAAGTTAATTAAGAAATTAACTCTAACTACCTTCTTTAAATCCACTCAGCCCGACCTCATCTCAATCTCAAACCTACCCGCCTTTTAAACCACCACCGCCATCGCCTGACATCCTTGACCACCGATCCAATCTCAAACATGGCATTAGAATGTCTAATAAGTATTCTCACACATTGAAGAGAAACTAGGAGTTTCTTATCAATGTCGAAGATATAAAATCCTCGGTTGTTTAATTTAGCCATTAAGAGTGTTGACTCTATGACATGGTATAATGCGCAGATCCAAAATAAATTCTAAGTACATTATCAAAATATGATTCCGATAGATGTACCCGAAAGGGATATGATCCATCGACCGCGAATGTGTCTTAAGAGCAAGACTAATGCAGTTGGAATAAAATGAGCAACATTGATAAGAATGACATCGCAAATTTCAATTATTGAAATTAGCGTAATAGATTCGATATTCAACATACTCAATTTAATTTAGATTTACTCACAATATTATCACTTAGTACGACTTTATGTTTGGTATGTGTGTATTGAAATAAAAAAATTTAAATAATGATTTAGAGTAAGCTGTTTACACACAATAACCAAAATGTCTCGAAGTCAGTAGAAGCGATATTGAGTTTGTGAGTCTTTGGGTATGATCCAAGAAATGATAGAAAATATTATTTTACAAGCATCGGAATTGAACAAATATTTTGATAGAGATATCAAATAGTTTGATTATCCATCAAAATGCAGGGAGAGCGTGTGTTCATAAGAAAGAACGTTAAAAAGTACATTGATATTTCTAAACTGTAAGTAAACAACACATTGTTGACCTTAACGATGTATTTGTATTAAAATCAGCCTTAGTTATTTTAATACTCGACGTTGGATGTGTAAATGATTTCTTCTATAGTGAGTATAAAAGATATTGGGAATGTCATAAATTGATATGCAAAGATACCGTATTAAATTGTTTAATATAGAACATGTGAGATGAATTCCTTATGCATGGCAATAGGAATTATCATACATGTCATGTTGTCTATGATATCGTGATTTGTTTATGTATTTGATACATGAAGCAAATATTAAATCCAAAATGATATCACTAAATGATAGTTTAGACTGTTCTTGTGTATCTAGAGAATTGTTTGCGGAAACAACGAACTCCATGTGAAGAAGTGATCAGACTCAAAGTTTCATAAGTGATATTGAGTATGATATGTCAACAATAAATTCAAGTTAGGAACATTTTAGTTGGAAATGTTTTAAATGAAAGACTGTAGCTGATTCAATAGAAAAGGCAAAGTACATCGCCTTAAATAGCGCAACAATAAAGAAATGTACATAAATATAAATGCACAAATTTATAACCGAGTCAAGGGTGATTCCAAATGTTGAGAAGCCCACAAAATTGTTATATGATAACAGTGTCACAATATAGTTCATAACTGAACTTAGAGCTTACAGAAAGTCAAGTGACATACTCCGAATCTTTCCACATGATAAAGGTAGTTTTCAACATCAAAGGGAGTTGATTAACAAAGTAGATAATTGAAACATAATAGCATACTCATTCACTGAGGGACTGACCAGATCGGTTTTGAGGAAACCCATTGGAGAAGTTGGAATAAGATTCCATAATTGACCCCAAGTGTAAATAGTTGAGTGATAGAGTTAAAGGTATGCCCTAGAGGCAATTATGTAATTTGTTACATATACTAACTCAATAACCAATCTTGTTTGAAATCAAAAGCATTTTCTTTCTATCATATACGTGATATAATGTGGTTATATTAATTAATTAATTTAATTAAAAGTATATTTAATAGAAAATCTATAAATAGTATGATTTGTGATGTTACTTACAAAGTGTTATAACCGTGAGTAATTTATCATAAGAAAAATAAATATACCATTTTAAAGTTTTCAGTCAAGAAGCATCGAGACTGGATATCGAAGTATCCATTGAGACTAGAGTATGTAACGCACTCCAAATGTTGGGAAGTGTGTTACTCATAGCTGTTGGGGGCACCTATGGGTTACATACTGATAGTTATTGGATAACCATGGAACGACTTAGTTGATAGATTTCTGTTGGTTAATATAACCAAGGTCAAATAAAAAATATCAATGTGATTGATTTGCACAGTTTTCTTGACTTGAGATACTATGGATCTTTAATATGAAAGCACCACTTTGATTATACTCAAATCATGGCATGACATCTATCGAGTGAGTATAGTTGAGTCAAGTGGAAGTATTGGAAGTGGAGCACTATTCAATAGAGGATTCGTCTCCTCGTTTATATGGGGTTAGTATCATGGTCAACTCAAGTACACTCAAAGTCAAAGTCTCTGGCCAGAGCATTTCGGTTACTAATAATTGTTATTATTATTGAACCAAGGACTTTACGGTTGGACTATAGAGTTGAATATGGACAATGTTGGAATTTTAACTGTTACTAAATTCAATAATCTAAAATGATATAGTTTTGATAAAGAGAATTGGTGTAAATAAATGTCACAACCGGATAATGCTTAATAAAATGAAATTGGATTTTACCGAAACTAATTAAGCAATAAATTTGGCCAAAATGTCACACCACCTACTAAGTGATGTATGAACGTTAACATTCGAATAGTTCGATATTAATCGCCGACCAAATTTACACCTAACGAGTCACACAACAGATATGATGAATTTTCTTTAGACAAAACAATTTAATTAGTTTATAATTATTATAAATTAATTAAAATTAATTAAATTAATTAATATTTATGAATTATTAATTATAAAATTTTGAATATGATTTGAGGAATAAATATTATTGTATATTTACAATAGTTATAAATATATATATACATATATATATATATATCGATCGATATGCGATATCGATAAGCAATTAAATAAGAGTTAATTAATAATATTTATTTAGGCTTAAAATGGGTTTAAAGCCCATGAAAGGGGCTAGAAATTTCGACCAAAAGAATGTAGGGGCGACTAAAAACTGGGCTAGGGGTATTTTTGATGGATGGCACAGATTTAGGGAGAATGGGTAAGAGATTTAATCCACCTTTCTCTCTATTCCTTCCACTATAAAAAACTCTCAACCCTAATGTATTTGAGACTTTTTGGCTGCCATTTTCATCTTCTTGCTTGCTGATTCCATCTACACAAAGTTCCACCGAAGCTTATCTTAAATCAATTTCAAATCAAACAACTATCGGACGGTCAACGGTCTACAATTCAAAGGTTAGTAGTCTGCCGAATTGAAAAAAGTTCTAAGGAGGGATATTCGTCATAGAAAGGTGTATTTCAAGGCATAGTTTTGGTATATTTTCTTATATCATATAACTTATAATTCATGTATAATATTCCATTGCTTATACATATAGATCATATGTATATTGTCAGTTATGTGAGATTTCTATATGTATGAATGTTGTCACATATTGAATGGTTATGTGTATGTATATATAAAAAATATTTTTTATTTAGATCAGATGTATACATAGCCAAAATTATTTATTTTAATATATATATATATATTATATTTATATTAATAAGTCATATTACACAAATTTAAATAACCTATAATTCATTGTGTCACCATATCTTGTAAAAAAATTGATTTAATATTTTATATATGCAAATTTATACTAAATATAATTTTAGGTAAGAGCAAATCATTATTTGCAATTATCTACTCTTTTTAATATTATTTAATTCGAAATAAAGGTTATATAATTAATGTAAAATAATATATGATTTGAAAATTACATTAATTTTTTTATAAAAAATCTCAATCATCATATTAACTTTATTCCAAAATTGCATAATTTAAAAATCAACTTTATTATTTTAAAAAATCATATATAACAACGACTGAAATTAATTAAATAATAAAAATATAATTTCAATTCAGAAAATTGTGGAAATTTTTTCGTTACCTTATAATATCATATTTGAATTTCAAAAAATTTAATATTTGAAAAATATAATATGAAATTATTTTTAATATTATTTTAATGTTTTCCGGCTAATAAATTTGTGTATAAATAATTTAGTAATATAAAAATAATAGTAAAATATTTTTTATGCTGTGTATTAGATCTAGAATGTTATAAGATATACATATATTTAATTTTAATTAATTTTATAATTGATATAATTATAATACATACATACATACATACATACATACAAAGATATATATATATATATATGTATATGTTTAGATACGTACATTTGAAAATATTTTTTAGATATTACAAACATAATTATAAATAAACACACACACACACACATATATATATATATATATATATTAATTTTTACTGTAGAACATACATGTACAAATAAAAACAACTTTGCATAATATATAAATATATGTATGTATGTATATATATTAATATATAATCGTTCATCAAATTATTATCTAATTTAATACATACATACATACATATATAGATATATATATTTCACACTTATGTAATACAGATATTCTATATATGTGTAAATATTTATTTTGTTTTAATACTCATTTTACAATAACAAGTTTGTATGTGTGTGTAGATCCTATACACACATACATATATTTGGACAACATATAATACATAAGACGAGCTAGCATGTCCATGACAATGAAAATCCCAACAATTATATATGGAAATGTTATATCTTGCATGGATTGTTATGTTACACATGTACACACATATGTGTATGTATATGATACATATGTGTACCATTATGCTTAATTTAAAATATAAATTAAATAAAAGTCAGTCTATTAATTATAATTTAAATGAAATAAAATATTTATTTAAATTAAGTTTACAAATGTTCTAAATAAATTACACTTTGTAGTCCCAATAAAGGTCCAATAGGGTAAAAATAAATAAATTGAAATTCACCATGGACTTCCATTGCAGGTTGGTCTAGTTCCAATAGTGCATATGTATATGCGATCAATTAATGTGTTCATAGCCTACCAATATGAGATAATGGATGAACATTAATGCTGTTGTCGCTAGTAATTACCACACAGAATAAATAAATCTACCGATAACTTACACAAGATTGAATTGATAATTTATTTTTTATTTCAATACTCAAGAAGAAAATCACAAGATTCTTATCTGGCTAATTCTATATCACCATCTTAATATATTTTATATCTTGGACTTAAAGTACCTGTCATTAATATGTAACTTTTAATTTTCAAATTAAAACTACTTTTGATATGTTATTTGAAGAAAATTTATGTATATCTTATAGTATTCAGGTGTGCGTGGTCATGTTTTTTGTAAGATGAATGAATTGATTTAACATGTTAATTTTTTAAGTTATTATTTTTTCTTTCTTTTTTCCAGTTATGAATAATAACCGTAAACAGATGCTGAATTGGGGTTCCTGCTTGTGAGTTATTCTAAAGAAATGATTATGAATATTATGTGATCAGTTAAAGCAAACGTTAATATCAATGGGGATAAGTAAAATATAAATTAAACAATTTGTCTTCAAACTTAGGAGTAAATTATGTTCTCCATTAAGTAAAACATCTCATGATGCTCCTCATGATGAAACTAAAATTAGCGACATCTTGATCCTACTGGCATAAAGCATTTTAGAGAATAAGAACATTTTTGTATGTACTATTATCGGCTAGGGGTTAATGGTTAGAATCTTTTTGCTTGTCTTTAAGATATGCTCCAATATATATTTTATGAAGAAGTTAAATAATACATGAGAAATGATAATCTCTTAACCAACTCCTTCTGCTTTTGCTAGTTAGAGTAGATGTGTTTTGCTAATAAGAGTGGATTTAATTTTAGTGGCATATTATCCTTCTTTTTCTTTCATATGATGAACTCAAAAATAGAATACCGTTTTGTAGAGATATCATACATATCTTTTATTGAAAGAATTATACATTTGGTTTTTTTCCTCAAAGTTAAGCACAAGTCATATGTATAAAAAGTGATAAAAAGCATATAAACATCACTTAATTCTAAGGATAAATTCAAGGTTTTGAACTTTAAAACAATGACTAGAATATGCATACTTCATAAATGTTTATGAACATGAAAATGATTTAAGTTAGTGTTTTCAAGCAAGGACGAATCATTCAAATATAAAACGGACATAATTAAAATAAGGATCGACTGGTTAAATGCTAATTTGGTATCAAGGTTTGCAAAATATAAAAATTATTTTGATTAATAAAAAAATGCATGTATTATGCATGAATGACATTATAAAATACCCAGTTATCATTTTTTTTAAGTTTACTTATTGTAATGTACCTTTCAGTTACAAGAGGGTGCATACAATAATACTTTGGACATGGATGAAGATACATTTGCTTCTATATTCGAAATAATTTTAGAATACCCGGTATCCATATTCGTAATTTCACGGATAATCGACAGACATCGGAAATTTGTCTATCCACTAGCAATTGATAAATCTAAAAATCAAAATTTTTGATTCGATTAAAAAAATCATTTTAGTATGAATGTTTATAAAATAGAAATAACAACAAATATAATGATAAGTAGTTTTCAACTATGATATGCAATTATCTGCATATAAGAATTTTGACACATGTAATGTACATGAATAAAAACTTCATATGGATAAGTCTAATTAGAGGTGCAACCTGTTGATTTTGATACCTTAAATTCCAATTTGAAGAAAGAAGTGGAGGAGGAAGTCACGGGGCTAGAAACTCTAGCTGGAATGGCACTAAGGAGGACCGAACCAAGATGGTGGTCCAGCGGTGTCCGTTCGGTGGAGCTAGGGTTTGGTCCGGTGAGGATTTGAGGATCTCGTTTGGGGTTTGGATCGGTATGAAGGGTTTTGGTTCGGTGATTTGGTGAAGGAAAAGTATGGAGCGACGTTGAATTTGGGGAAGACCGAACAGAATTTTTTGTTCGGTAATTCGCGAATGCCGCTCCATTTGGAGCGGTGGTGCTTGTGTGATGCCGAACCAAAATTTTGGTTTGGTATTGTGCCACTCCAGTTTGCTTACCAGTCCAGATTTGAGACGCTGAAGGCCGAACCAAATATTTGGTTCGATGTTAGAGCATGCCGGTCCAAACCATGTGTGCTGTTTGCCGAACCAGATTGATATGGGCTTTGCCGGTTCAGATGGACGTCGAACTATTTTTGGTGTTTGTTGAACAAAACCCCAGGGCTGATATATAGCAGCTACCCCTCCTCACATCTTTATTATATAAATAGTGGAGCTTCTAGACAATAATGGTAGCCATCCTAGAGAGCTAAAACTCTGCAGAATTTTGTCTGTATTGTTAATTCTTCTTATGTATAACCTCCAAAAGTGAATCAATCTTGTAACTCTAATATTACAGTGATTAATAAAATCTCCTCTCTCCCCAAATGGACGTACACTGCCTCGCGGTAGTGGAACCACTATAAATACTAGTGATATTTATTTTTCTGCATTGCATTGATCTGTGACTATCTGTTCTAGTGTTTATCTCTGTTTGTTTGTCTCACTACAATCACGATCCAGTTGTTTTCAGCTGCGTTGGGTTTTTTATTCCCTTAGACTAATCATCTGAAGAGATTTTCCCCAATAGTCTAGTATCGGAGCTGCATGGTTGATTGAGGAGTGTTAGACGCTATGGCAGGAGATGAAGCGACTCCAGCTATTACAAGGTCCTATACTAGAGGGATTTATATCGCGTCAGGATCACAGTTGGCAATTGAGAAATGGAATGGGGATAAAGACTTCGAGAAGTGGCAATGGAGGATGAAGGTTGTTCTAATGAGGAATGAAGTCCATCCAGTAGTGTCCGCCATTGAGGAGTTGACGGCTGACATCTCAGTCGCGGAGAGGAAGGAGATGGAGAAATGGGCGTTTACTACTTTACAACTAGCTATGAGAGAGAATATCATCTCATAGATTAGTAGTGAGACCACTGCTAGGCGCATTTGGACCAAGCTAGAAAATCTCTACTTGAAGAAATCTCTGACTAACCGTCTGATATTACTGAAGATATTTTTCACCATGTAGATGACAGAGGGTAATTCAGTGAAGGAACATCTTAATTTCTTTGATGATCTCATGATGAAGTTGAAGACTGTTGACTTGAAGATGGATGAGGAGCAAATGGCAATGATTCTTTTGTGTTCTCTTCCGGAGCGTTACAAAGGTTTCGCTAATAGCCTTATCTTCGCTAGAGACACATTGACAGTGGAAGATGTGAAGTTAGGCCTTCTATCTGAGAGCTTGAGAGATCAGATGAAGGGGATAAGTGAAGGAAGTAGAGGTGGAAGTAGTAGTCACGACCTGTTTGTTGAAAGAGGTAGAGATAATAAGAAGAATTGACACTCAAGAGGGCATTCCAAGTCCAGGAAGCCCGGTAATGGCAGGAGAGGAAAGTTTAAGGATGAGAAGTGCTTTATCTATAAGAAACCTGGTCATTGGAAAAAGAATTGTCCAGGTTTGAAAAAGAAGGAAGAAGACAGATCTTCATCATTTGCGGTGGAGAAGTCTATATCTGACGATGTGTTGTTTGCAGCAGTATCGATGTCTCAGACCATTGGGTGCTGGACTCGGGGGCATCCTTTCATATGACACCTAATAAGGATTACTTCAGTTCTTTCATTGGACAAGAGGGAAGCTCTATTCTTATGAGTAATGATGCTAGCTGTATAGCAATAGGTGAAGGTACAGTGAGGATCAGGATGTTTGATGGAGTGATACGCACTTTGACAAGTGTCTGGTATGTTCCAGGTCTTCGAACATCCTTAATTTCTTTAGGACAGTTGGAATCTTTGGGATGCAAGGTAACTATCGAGAAGGATAGTGTAAAGGTTTTGAGAGGTGCAATAGTTCTTATGAAAGGAGATGTGTTTCGAAATCTGTATTTGCTGAAAGGGACCACAATTCTTGGAGAGTTGTGTGTTGGAGTAGATAGTTCTCATGCATCGGATGCCACAAAGCTTTGGCATCTCATGTTGGGTCATATTTAAGAGAAAGGCTTAGAGTTGCTTCGGAGACGGAAGATGATCAAAGGAGGAAGCTTTGACAAGATGAACTTTTGCCAGGAGTGTGTGTTAGGCAAGCAAACTAAAGTATCTTTTGGAGTTGGACTCCATAGATCGAGGCGAGTACTTGAGTACGTGCATACAGATGTTTGGGGACCGGTTGCTACTCCTTATCTTGGAGAAGCAAAGTATTTTATCTCTTTCATTGATGAATTTTCTCAAAAAGTCATCGTGTATGTGATGAAGGTCAAATCAGAAATTTTTAAGAAGTTTAAAGACTGGAAAGCGCATGTTGAGAACCAATCTGGTTCTAGGTTGAAGGTGCTGAGATCTGATAATGGCAGTTAATTTGTCTCTAGGGAGTTCCTTGACTTTTGTAGACAACATGGCATTTAGAGAAATTTCACTACACCAGGGATCCGTAATCCAATGGGGTTGCAGAAAGGATGAACATGACACTACTGGAGAAGGCTCGTTGCTTGAGATTGACGGCGGGCTTGTCTAGAGGCTTTTGGGCTGAGGCATTATCAACTGTGGCGCATATCATAAATCGAATTCCATGCTCAGCCATATATGGGAAGATTCCAGAGGAGAAGTGGAGAGGTAAAGCAGTATATATTGGTTACTTTCGAATTTTTGGTTGCCCTGTGTACGTTCACCATACAGGTGATGACAAGTTGGAGGCTAGAGCATACAAGGGCATACTAATGGGATACATCGATAGTATCAAAGGGTGTCAAATTTGGAACCCTGTTGATCAGAAGATTGTTCATTCCAGACATGTTACTTTTGATGAGTCTGTTATGTTCAATCTGAAGGAGAAGCTACGTACCACATCAGAAGATTCTAATAGGCCTAAGGAGATGGAAGAAGTTCCCGTGTTCCAGCCCAAATAGTATAGTTGTTGTTGATGCGGTCGAGGAAAACACGGTTGATGAAACATCATAGGATAGTCCACATGTACCTTCTAGTAGTGTTGGTGATGTGCATGAATCAAGAAGAAATTTAGTTCAAGGTGGAACTGAAAGGAGTTTAGGCAAAGCAGTACCTACCCAGGTCAGTCATAGGACTATTATGCCGCCCGAAAGGTATGGCGATTGGCAGTTTGCAAACCTTAGCCTTGGTAATCAATTTGACTATGCCTTACATGTGGTTCTTGGGGAGCCGTTTGATCTTGATGAAGCTTTGAAGTCATGTGACAGATCAAAGTGGATGTGCGCTATGGAAGATGAGTTAGAGTCGTTAAAGAAGAACAAGACTTGGGAATTGGTACCACCTCCTCAAGGAGGCCAAGCCATAGGTTGCAAATGGATATTCAAGGTGAAGGATGGTGGGAGATACAAGGCTAGACTAGTTGCTAAAGGGTTTTCACAAAGAAAGGGATTGGAGTATGATGAGATATTCTCTCCAGTAGTGAGGAATACGTCCATCCACATTTTGCTCACTATCGTCGCGGCTCATGACTTGGAACTGGAGCAATTGGAAGTGAAAACCGCTTTCTTGCATGGAGACTTGGATGAGAGACCATCTACATGAAGCAGCCAGAAGGATTTGTTGTAGATGGGAAAGAAAATTGGGTTTGCAAATTGAAGAATTCATTGTATGGACTTAAGCAGTCGGCTAGACAATGGTATAAGAGGTTTGACTCTTTTATGCTTTCACTTGATTTTGATCGTAGCATCAAAGACGCTTGTGTGTACTTCAAGCATTTAAATAATGGTAGATGGGTGTAGCTACTCTTGTACGTGAATGATATGTTGATTGCTTGCTAGGATAAGGCTGAAATCGATAGTTTAAAGCGAAAGCTAAAAGCGGAATTTGAAATGAAAGACCTTGGAGAAGCAAAGAAAATTTTGGGTATGGAAATCCAAAGGGATGGAAAGCTAGGACTTTTGAGGTTCACTCAAAATGAGTACATTCGAAAGGTGCTTGCTCGGTTTAGCATGGAAGGAGCAAAGGCAATCAGCACACCCATGCATTTACACATACAGCTTTCTACTAAAGGCTCTCGGATCTCGAAAAAGGACAAGGCTTATATGATGAAGGTCCCATATGCAAGTGCAGTTGGCAGCTTGATGCATGCCATGGTCTACACCAGGCCTAACATTGCACAGGCGGTTGGATTGGTGAGTAGGTTCATGGAAAATCCAGGAAAGACGCATTGGGAAGCAGTGAAGTGTATCTTTAGATACCTTAGAGGAACTCCAAACCATAGACTTGTGTTTGGCAGTAGAGGAAGTGATTTCAGCTTGGATGGATTTTGCGATTTCGACTATGCCGGTGATAGAGATCGAAGGAAGTCAACCTCCGGGTATGTGTTCACCATTGGTGGGACAGTGATCAGTTGGAGAGCAAGGTTGCAGACGATTGTGGCTTTGTCCACTACAGAGGCAGAGCTCATAGCTGCGGTTGAAGCAGCTAAGGAGGCACTTTATTTAAGGCGATTGTTGTGTGATTAGGGCTTTGCATACGAAGGAGTGAATGTGTACTGTGACAGTCAGAGTGCAATTCACTTAGCTGAAAATCTGGCGTTCAGCTCAAGGACGAAGCATATTGAGGTTATAGAGTCGTTCCTTGTCTCGATGAGTGAAGAGAAGCTAGTTCGTCTTCAGAAAGTTCATGCAAAGGAGAATGCAGTAGACATGTTTACCAAGTCGTTTCCTGTTGCTAAGTTCGAGCATTGCTCGGACTTAATTCGCTTAATGAAGTGCTAGGTGCCATAGAGTGGCACGGGGGGAAGAGTTAAGATGGTTCATGGAGACGTTTGTTTTATGGTGGAGATTGATAGGTTCTACACATACTGGGTACTTCGAACACTTTGTTGACGAGCGGTGGCCTTGCCGGAGTTCGTTGACAGAGTGTAATGAGTGATGACATTGCTGAAGCTCATTGGTTAAGTATCCATTGCTTGGAGCATGAAGGTGCAGATAGAGTTGGAAGGCTTATATGGAATTCGGTATCAAGGTGGAGATTGTTGAATTTGATACAAGAAATTCCAACTCGAAGAAAGAGGCAGAGAAGGAAGTCACGGGGTTGGAAACCCTAGCTGGAACGGCATTGAGGAGGACCGAACCAAGATGGTGGTCCGGCGGTGTCTGTTCGGTGGAGCTAGGGTTTGGTCCGGTGAGGATTTGAGGATCTCGTTAGGGGTTTGGAGTAGTATGAAGGTAAGAGGTTTTGGTTCGGTGAATTGGTGAAGAAGAAATATGGAGCGGTGTTGGATTTGGGGAAGACCGAACAGAATTTTTCGTTCGGTAGCTTGAGAATGCCGCTCCATTTGGAGCTGTGGTGCTTGTGTGATGCTGAACCAAATTATTGGTTCGGTATTGTGCCACTCCAGTTTGCTTACCTGTATAGATTTGAGACGCTGAATGTTGAACCAAATATTTGGTTCGGTGTTAGAGCATGCCGGTCCAAATCATACCGGACCAAACCATGTGTGCTGTTTGCCGAATGAGATTGATATGGGCTTTACCAGTTCAGATGGATGCCGAACCATTTTTGGTGTTTGCCGAACCAAACCCCAAGGCTGCTACATAGTAGCTACCCCTCCTCATATCTTCACTATACAAATAGTGGAGCTTCAGGACAACAATGGTAGCCATCCTAGAGAGCTAAAACTCTGCAGAATTTTGTCTGTATTGTTAATTCTTCTTATATATAGCCTCTAAAAGTGAATCAATCTTGTAACTCTAATCTTTCAACGATTAATAAAATCTCCTGTCTCCCCAAGTGGACGTACACTGCCTCGCGGTAGTGGAACCATTATAAATACCGGTGTTATTTATTTTTCTGCATTGCATTGATCTGTGACTGTTATTTTGGTGTTTATATCTGTTTGTTTCGTCTCACTACAATCATGATCCAATTGTTTTCCACTGCGTTGGGTTTTTTATTCCCTTAGACTGATCATCTGAAGGGATTTTCCCCAACGGAACCTTCGCGCAACGGTTAGGTCATCCGCATGGTGATTTAGGATCTAGGTTCGAGTTCGAAAACAGCCTCTTCGCATGCGAGGAAAATGCTGCGTACCTTATCGACTTTCTCAGAGCCCGCTATCGTGTGGGAGTCTCGTGCATTGGGTTCCACATTATGTCTAATTAAAAACATTACTAAGAAAGAAATAGGAATTAATAGTAAGTTTTAGTGGATATTAAATAATGTGAAATGGATGAGTAAAAGTACGATCTAGTATTTTTTTTGAATGTAAATGATTTAATATTTTTAAATAATTAATGCTAAGGGTAATCTTGGTATCATAGGAAAGTTTCGCCAAAGCAACTTATTTGCTTTATGTAATAGATGGATGGATAATATGAATTGTAACCCTGATATAACAAAATAATCAACCATTCATTATCCTAAAATGCATATAATATTGAATTATCACATTGACAAAGATATCATTATATCCGCATTCATATCCGTCATATATTTTTTTTCTTTCATTTTTTCGGTACATACACATATACGAATAGATTTCTTATTTTTTTGGACATTTATTGACATTCTTAAATTATAGTTGTGTTAAAGATCTAATTTAAACTTACAGTGTATAAAAAAACAATAGTAAGTAGTTAGTTTGTATTGATGCATAAAAGCCAATCGTAAATATATGATGGATCTGTTGCCTTCTTAAATTAATTAGCATTGATGGCCTTTTTCCTTATATTGAGCTTACATTTAGGCACCTCATTTTCCAAAATTAGGATCATTGCATTGAAGCATAATGAGAGGGCAGTGGAGAAGGAAAATGGTTGTAGGATTTGAACCCACGCCCTTTCAAACGGAACGCTAAATCTGGTGCCTTAGACCACTCGACCAAACCATCATGCTTTTATTTGTTGGCCTAGCCTATAGTGATTCTCCTACGATTCTTGATGGAAGACTCGTCCAGGTAAAACTATGTAATCACTTAGGTATTTGTATCATAACTCATAACGTGTAAATAAAATATAACAGAAAATATAAATGTATATGTATATATTTTAAGATAAACGAGATACTAGTAGGATCAAATGAAAATGTTGCTATCATAAACGTGCATAAATATTGGATCACAAAGTTTTCTAGGTGATCATACATAAATACTGTTGGAAGTTTTTCATAAAATTGTTTAAATTGATTGCAACTACAAGGGGCGGTCCGGGGTGGCAACCCCCTTAGGTAGGGGTGCGAGGGCAACGAATCCGTTGACAGCGGTCGACCTGGCCGGTCAAGTCGCAGGGGTCCAGGGGGCAGCGCATAGTGATGACTATTGGGAATGGGTATGACTGTTGGGAAGATATCATAAACGGTACATTTGTTTACTGTTTGAATTTGAATTCAAACAGCAAATGGTTTTGACTGTTGGGAAGATATCTGTTCATTTCGAATAGTCACCACCAACAGACGCCTTCCTCTTATATATACTTGGCAGCCTTCGTTTTCAAATTTTTTTCTTCTGTTTTCTGAATCAATAACTCTATTAGCATCATCTGATCAAATTCGAGTGTTCTTTTGATTTGTGCAAGTAATCACAACTTGCGCAAAACACACTCCACTGTATCCTGAAATAACATTTTCACAAAGCCTCTGTGATCCGAGAAAGGCGAAAACGTTCTTGAAAGAAAGCGATTCAATCGTTCCCTGGAGTGATATATCCATATAATACTACAACAAATATATCATAATATCTCTCTCAACACACAATGATGACTGCATAAGCAAATGTTTTCCATAATATAAATAGTGCTAAGTACAGAAAAGCACTACACATCAAAATAATATGAATATAATAAATAGAATCAGAGCTTACTGGGTTATAAATATGAACAAATGGTTAGATTATGGTGTGATATGAGTGATTTAACTACCAAAACAGACATATAAACTTGGATGTGTGTGTGATTTGTACAAGCAAAAGCACTCACGCCCGATCTTAATTGTTAAAGTAATCATGAGATAAACTTGCTGTACTGTGCTCATATGGATCTCCTGCATACCCATACATTAGCACATATAAGCAGTATGTTAAACTACCGACGTTGATCATAATAATTATTCTACTATAATAAGTTATATGTGCTAGGATGTTCATATTATCACACAAAAGAAATCGCACATCCATAACCCATCAATTTGTTGGTGGAGATTCTGGATTCTATAAAAGTGGCACAACAATAGTAGTAATCAAATTTGTAGAGATCGCACCATGGCATGTCGGTGACGCTTCCTTAAAACATTATTTATCCTCTTCACTTGTTTAAATAAACAAATGGGTGATAAGAGTTGCAACAAATTATTTTTTTGGATATAATGGAGTTGAGAATTAATTCTATGTAATTGATTGTGGTTGCACAATAGAAATCAATTCAAACTATTGTACGCATAATGACAGAACTTTTGAGTTTGTGATCCGCAGTATCACAAATTTGATATATTATTTCTGAAAATGAATGAAAAAACCAAAGTCTGAGAGAAAGACAGAATGAAGAAGAAATTCATAATTTTTTGAATTAAGTTTCCAATGGGGAGTATTGCCTATATATTTATATAGGCATCAATAGTTGTGTTTGTTCGCCAAAAGTTGCATTTGTTCAAAAAAAAGTCTGTTCGCCAAGAAAAATGACCGTTGGTCCAACAATTATTTTCCTTACCGTTTTTTCCCGTCATTTCTAACATTTCATAATTTGAATTTTTTGGGGCTTGTAAATGGATTTAACTGGCTCGTTTCAAATAAAATACCATCCAAAAATATTTTTGAATCCAAATCCAACCCAATCTTCTCTAATAGAGCTTATATTTAAAAAATATACTACCCAATTTTCTACAATGTGAGATTATTCACATTCATCTTTCGCTTTTGTTCTCCAAAACAAAATCACTCACACAAATTTTGTTTAAATTTACACTAATGCAATCACATACTTATAGTGCTCTTAGACTTATAATGGTAGAGACGACTCACCAACTGTTAAAGAGATAAACAAATTCATGATCTAGTTTATGTCTATTTGTTTTCATTATTTATTCAAATTCTATATTATATTTTTAATAACAATTTCATTGAAGAAATTGTTTTGTTCGTTTAGATCTCGGTTTTAAGAATTGCTATTTGAGTCTAAGTTCCAAGATTTAATATATCCAGCATTAATTCGGTAAGATCTAATTACATAAGGTTATGTTTTGACAATAACTAGTTGTCAAAATCATATTGTAATTCTAACCCAATCAAACAAACACATAAGCATTAAAAACCACAAATTAATCGCAAAGTCATTAAATCATACTTGCTCTTGGTTAGAGAACGACCGGTCGCATTAAAAATAAAATAAATTGGTGTCGAAAATCATAGTGTAACGGGGAAAATGTAGTGATACGAAGAAAGGGGGAATGCGCTGAATTTTTGCATAGAAATTCTTTGGGGATGTACACCATGTGTTAACGATGGGTGAAGTTTCGTTTAAGTGATGGTGTTGATTGTTGAACATCAAACTCAAGCAAATAGTGCAGTGACGAAGTTCAGTTTTTTTTTTCTTTGTAAATTTTAGTTTATCCTTGTTTATTTAAGATGATTGGTGGTAAGGTATGTTTATAGACATAGGGATACTTTACGAAGATATTTGTTCAAGTTTGTTTGGGATTCACTTAGATAGCTACCACATTATTCTAAATGGTTATATCTGAATGTTGCTTTAGTAGATATCTTTACAACAAAACCAACCAAAGTGAACCAAAATAATAACTTTATTTTGTTTTATATTAATTTTGATCATCGCTAGATCTAATCTCCATAAACTATCGAATCCCTTAGATTTACAGTGGTATAATTACTAATAAAAATTAATACATATTACTAGATTCATTGCTTTATTTTACAACCTCTTCTTCCTTTCAAATCATAACAGATTACTTTAACTTTTTTTACCTCAAATAAAGAGAAATGTACATGTTTCTCTATCAAGTATATAAAAAAAACTATTTTGATATAGTTTGTATTGATATATGTCGATTATGGTTGTTAGATGGTAATATGGTAAAAATGAATAATTCAAATCATTATCATATAGTGTTAAAATTCTTGATTATTATAAAGGTTCCAACATAGAAGTGTACTTTTGTAAATTATTAATTGCATCATAGTTTGTTTATTGAAGTGGCCGTCTCTTTAGATGAATTTACATTTAAGAAAAAAATCTTAAAATTTTTTCTTTCAAACAAAAATTGGTGTTAATATGATGGTTTAAATAATGTGCATTCAAGGTTAGAAAAAGAAAAGTACAGAGGCGTTTTCGGGAACAAATTACACGACTTTTTCCCTACCACTGAAAATCCTACCACCAAACCATTGCATGCTTTTTGTTGAAGCTCTGATGACAAAATAGTACAAGGTTTCTCGATGGAATAAACAACTGAAATTTTTTGGTCAACAACGCCTGCAACATCATCATCCACAGTGCTGCAAGCTAATTTAAATCAGAGCTTACCCGAATGGCTCTTCCTGAAGCTTTTGAAAGAAGTACCCACCATTTTGAAATAGAATAGAGACCCCAATTGTGGAAACGACAATAATTAATGGGCATGGCACATAGGATTGGGATGTGGAGTTTGAGAAGTTGAAAATCATCACTGTCCATTCGGCTTCATCGTTCATACGCGGAGGTTGACATGAGTGAGTACACGGTGATTTTGAGCAGCATCTTGATTTGAATAGCCATTAAGGTAGCCAATAGCCTAATACAATTATTATGCCTAAAATTTACGTATGCTAAAATGGATTTTCCTAAATAAAAATAGCTTGTAATTTGTTATTTTGTTCAATTTTGGATTTTTTACGGAATAACACGGAAATGCTAAACATATAGTTTGGTGATAATTGTGATTCATGTTTGAATTACCTTAAACTGAAGGTAGAAAATTGATAACACAAATAGCAACTAGTATATCTAGAATGTTGTTTTGGTTCATTGACATTAAATTTACTGGCAAAAATTAGCTCTTTCAAATGTACTTTCTTCGATAACGATGAAACACTTCACACTTTTAGTTGTAATGTATATTTTTTCATTTAATGCATCTCAAATTTCTTTGGGCTCTTTAGCCAATTCCAACGTTATTGCTCATTGTGTTTGATTTCTCCGAAATTTTACTTTCTCCTAATGATATTGAGTAGTCTTACAAGTGTGTTATCTATAACACAATAAATTATGACAATTTTTAGCTTCTTCACTTGGAGGTATGAAATCTTTTTTAGTATTTTTTAACGACTACTAGGTTATGTTCAAAAAAAACTATGATCATTTCAAAACTTCTAAATCTTTCAAAGTATTGCTTCAAATCGATGGTAACTATAAATTTATTTTTGATTTGTACATCAGAAGGCTTCTACTCAAGCCACTACCCAAGTGATCCCAACTTATGCACTGAATGTAGTACCAAGCTCGAGCGTGTAGCCAGCTGCAGATATGGGGAAGAAAGTTGTAATCGAAGGTGTGTTGACTTTATACGATTTATGTATTCATACATTATTTGACACTAGGGCTTCACATAATTTCATTTCTAGTAGACTTGTTGATTACTTACATTTAAACACTACTATAGTCACAGATCTTATAGTTCTTGCAAACTCCGTAGGAAGATCAACCTATTTGTCTATGGTATGTAGGGTTTAACGTTGTTCATTTAGGGTTGAATTTGATTATGTTGCTTTTGTACTGAAATTCTCTGGGTTTGGGTTGATAATATAAATGGATTGGATGATGAAGTATGGAGCTATTTTAGACTATGGTAGGAAGGTCGTTACATTGAACACGTGTAGTGGATGTAGCTTGGAGGTTTATTGCAGTCCCCAAGGATCAATTATGTTGAGCTACTTATATTCATTGAACCTATCACATAACGGCTTGATTCGGCGCTTGTTGTTAGAGATTTCCCAAATATTTTTGCTGAGGTTACCGATCTATCGCCCCAGAGAGAGATCGAGTTTAGAATCTATCTTGCTGAAAATGCCATATCCATCGCGTTACCATTAAGGCATATGGCTCCAAAGGAGAGATGCAAGTTGAACAAGCAAGTAAATGACCCATTAGAGAAGGGTTTTATTGGAAGGAGCATTTCTAAGTAGGGAGAACCAATCGTCTTTGCCACCAAGGCGAATGGTTTTTTGAGACTCTACGTCGATTATAGGGAGCTGAATAAACAAACAAAGAAGATTCGGTATCCACTGCCCCCACATAGATGATTTCTTTGATCAGTTAGTTGGAGCTAAGGTGTTCTCACAGACTGAATTGGTTACTTGATTCCACCAATTGCGTGTAGACAAGGACATATCTAGAAGATAGCCTTCCGTATAACCGACGGACTTTACGAGTGATTAGTCATGTCCTTCAGACTGACCAATGCACCCGTCTACTTTGTTGATTTGATGATTTTTCAAAGGGTTGTTTAATAAGTTTGTTGTGGTATTTTGGATGATATCCTACTATATTCAAGGAGCGAGGAGGAGCACACATTGCATTTAGGAGTAGTGCTTAGGACACTCCGTGTGCATAAGTTAAATGTTAAGTTTTCAAAGTGCCACTTTTGGATAAAGGAGGTACGCTTTTTGGGACACATCATCTCAGAAATTGGATTGGTGGGGTTGATCCCAATAAGGTGGCAACAGTCCAGGATTGGCATATGCCGAAGAATGCCACGGAAGTGTGAAGTTTTCTTGGTTTGGCAGGCCACTATTGGAAGTTCATTAAGGATTTCGTGAAGATCTCCGCCCCTTTGACCCGTCTTACCAAGAAGAATATATTTTTCTCGTGGGATGCATAAGGTGAAGATGCTTTTATCAAGTTAAAGGAGGCATTGACAAGTGCACCAATTTTGGTATTACTACCAGACGAAATGAAGCCATTTACAGTTTATACCGATGCATGTGGTACGGGGTTAGACACGGTCGTGATGCAAGAAGGAATGGTGGTGAGTTATGCTAGTCGACAGCTAAAGACCCATGAGAGAAACTACCCTACCCATGATCATGAATTGGAGGCCATAGCTTTTACGCTCAAGTCATGGAGGCATTACATTTTAGGAGAGCGGTTTGAACTATATACGGATCACAAGTCCTTGAAGTACTTGTTCTCCTAAAAGGACTTAAATTTAAGGCAGCAATGGTGGATGGAGTTATTGGCATCATATAACTTTGATATCTCGTATACCCCGGTAAGAGTAATGTAGCGGTAGATACTTTGAGTAGACAACAGGAAAAATTGAATCCCTTGTTCTTGGAGTGGAAGCATTTGGAGTTCATTTCTATATTCGACTTCCGACCATCATCAAATATTACCCTGGGATTACTAGATGCTTTAGATGTTCTACCTATTTTGATGGACCATATGGGGCCTAAAGGGAAGGAAGATAAGGAACTAATAAATGCTATTGAGAGGATTGAGAGTGGAGAGAGATCGAGTGCTTTGAGGTTTAATGCCATTGACTCAAGAGAGTAGTTACGAAGGGATGGTAGGCTTTGTGTTCTCCTTAGTATGGATTTGGTAGATGCGGTATTCATCGAGTCTCGCCTTCTACAATGACCATTCATCCTAGTGGTGACACGATGTATCACGACATGAAGAGAGTCTTCTATTGGCCTATGAAGAAGCATGTGGCGGAGTATGTAGCTAGATGTATGACTTGCCAAAGGGTAAAGGCGGAGCAGAAGAAATCAGAAGGATTGTTGTAGCCATTGAATATTCCTCAATTAAAGAGGGAGAGTATTTATATGGATTTTATGGATGGTTTACCAAGGAGTAGGAGATGGAATGGGAGCATCTGGGTCATAGTCGATCGGTTGACCAAGTGTGCTCATTTCATATCGGCGAGGAGTACGATGGCGGTGGCTTCGTTGGTGGCTCTATATGTGAGAGAGATCGTTAGGTTGTATGGAGTTCCTACTAGTATAGTTCTCGATCAAAATCCGCTTTTCACCAAGGAGTTCTGAAGGAGTCTACAGGAGGCTTTAGGAACCGTTAAGTTTAAGCACCACATATCATCTGCGGACGAATGGACAAACAAAGAGGGTAAATTAGGTATTGGAGGACTTTCTATGGATATGCATTTTGGACTTTGGAGGTTCTTGGGAAGATCACTTAACACTGGAGGAGTTTACCTACAACAATAGTTATCAGGCTAGCATTAGGATGGCACTATTTGAGACGTTGTACGGTAGACTCTGTAGATTACAGTTGTGTTGGTAGGACACTATGGTAGGATTATTCTTGGGCCAAATATGGTGAGGGAGACATTAGAGAAGGTGGATTTGATCCATAATGGAATGAAGACCACTCAGGATAGGCGGAAATCTTATACTAACAGGAGATGTACAGAGTTAGAGTTCGAAGTGGAGAAAATGGTGTTTGTGAAGGTTTTACCACTTAGGCATGTTATGAGATTTGGTAGGTCGGGGAAGCTAGCACCAAGGTTTGTATGGCCTTTCTTGATAGTTGCTAGAGTAAGAAAGTTGTTGTATAGAACAAAGCTTCTAAAGAAGTCAATGGGGTACACGATATTTTCCATGTGTCACACATGCGAAAGTGCTTGCATGATACAGCTACTATAGTTAAGCCGAGTCAGTTAGAGGAGGTGGAGGTTGAGTGGGGGTCACTTGTTCATGGTGCACCCACTCATATTCTTGAGCATGGTACAAAACGATTCCATAACAAGGAGATCAAACTTGTTAAAGTCCAATAGGGAGACGCTCCAGTGTAGAGTACGTGAGAGCTTGAGGAGAAGATCTGCGCTACCCACCCACAACTCTTTCCTGGTACGTTTCCAATTTAAGTTTAATAAGTATAGACTGCTTATGTATAGGACTTAGCTTGGTATACCCTTAAGGTAAAGACCATTAGATGGTAGGAATGGTTGCGAACATGTCAATAGGATGTGTTATGGATGATGGATGCTAGTGGATGTATTGTTTGGATTGTTTTTTATACGCTTAGGACATTATATCCTCTAGGTATACATATACACTATCACATTTGGTAGCATATTATCTTTTAATTGTTATGTTAGTGGATGTTATGCATATGGATGTTGCATATGGGTTGTATGATTGTGCATACATATAGAATTGCAAGTATACTTACTTAACATATTGTATACACTTGGATGCATGGCATGAGCATTTGTATGACAGAAGGTCAACTGGGTTAGGAGACCACTTACTTCTACATTAGTATAGGTTCATATGCATTTCACATTGCACATATATGTATATATTTCATTAGAAAATTTCTAAGGACAATGATTGCCCGTAGATGATGGATGGGTAGATGATTGTAGCTATTTGTTATGTTGTGTGAGTTACATTTTTCTATCCTTTGAGATTTCGGGAACGAAATCCTTTTAAGGGGGGAGAATGTAACACCCCAAAAATTCAGTGAGAATTTAATAAAAAAATTAAATTTAAATAAAACAAGGGATAAATTAAAAAAATTCACAAACATTCGAATTAGGCTACGAAACTTGCACCATTGTGTTCGTAGCGATTTTTTGGACGATTTTGATATATAACACTTTAAAATCGAAGTTAATACGAAGGGGTTACGGGCGTTGAAAGATTTGAAAATAGAATAAACATTTAAAAATAAAAATTCACAATAAATCATGTTCATCGGCCGACTGAGGATAGTCGATGGTTAACAAGTAGCGGTCAACCCAGAGGGGTAAGCGGTTGCCCGTAGGCTATGTAAAATCGAGCATTATCTGACGTGTTCGAACGACTACGATCGGTTGCTTCATCACCAAGTTGAGATGTGCATACGTGATCACCCTAAATATTCACTAGCTAAATCCAACATCCTAATATAATTGCTAATCCCTATAAATTCAACCATAACCAACTCTAAAATCACTAGAAAAGTTTACTATAATGAAACTCTGCCCAAATCTAACATCTCCTCTAACCCTAAAATTCTTCAAAATCAAATTAAAATTAAACTAGAAGAAATACAGTCTCGGATCGAGAAGGAGCAAGTATATAGAGGGCGATTCTCAAGTGGAGATAGTTGGAAAAGTTTAGGTGTAAGGTGAGTAGGAATAAATTTAATTAGATGATTATTACAGTTAGATTTAACCTTTTCTAATTGATTTAAAGTGTTAGTAATTTGAAATTGAAACGGTAAAACCCTAAATTGAAACCTGTAAACTAGGGTAATATTTAAATCACCGTGAATTGTTAAACTTGATATTGATGCCAACACACCCCTTTAATTATTAACTCTAAACCCTAAAATCTATAAACCCTAAAACCTGCAAACCCTTGATTAAACATTTGAAATTGTGCAAACCTATGAAATTGAAAAATATAAACTGGTTAATATAGTTGCTTAAGGGTCACTGTAAACTGTAAACGCTATAATCAACGAACATTAACCCTAATAAAAAACCGTAATCAAAAATGGACAAAAACTAAATTTTTAAATAGCGAGCGATCAACCCTCATCCCAAGCGGTTGACCGGTTGTCATTTAAAACTTGCAAATTGAACCTCTGCCTAAGGCCCAAGTTAATAATAAATATTTATATGATTGCTTATATTTGTTTGGGCCTATTTTGAGCTAAGTGATTAGAGATATTAGGGAATCTAGCTCCCTATGAGAGGATGCTAGGTCATTACGGTTTTGGGTAAATGTTGTTTACCCAGTTGGGTGTCGAGAAATCGACCGGTAGCTATTTTTTATCGCAAATGTCACTAAAAGGAGGTACCACCATGGACACACAACACTAACGAGGATGGTTAATGAAGTGTGGCTCGGAGCAACGAGAATCCTAGCATGCACGTATACTGATGCGATGTGATACAATTCAAATGGAGGATATTGATGCATGCAATAAGAGGCGAACACTACCATCGAGAGGTGGAAACAAATGTAGACGATGAGAAACACCTGCGAGTCGACATTGCAGGTTCCCCCTTGATGCAAAGTTGGGTTAAATAGGTAATCGTAGTTAGGGGAAATCAGTTCCTCGGTAGCTCTAGTAGCGATGATATTAGTGTGGAGTTCCCACAATTGCATTATGCAGTGAAATTATTGGAATTTTATTTCCACAGTAGCCTAGTGGCTGTGTTTCTTTGTTGTGTAGCTCTAGGAGCGGTGGACGATCGTTAGCTGTGAGACTTGATACGTAGTTCGATCACTGTAGTAGCTTACATTAGATGTAGTGTAAGTCTGTATTAGGCAAGAACTCTTAGGTAATGGATCTTAGGAATTCATGGACATTTGTAGTACACCCTATGTCATCTAGAGTAAAGTTAAAGTTAACCGCATATGATCATCACATATTAAACTTGTACTCATTCATCAGACTTTTATCTAACCCACCATTTTTTCCCTCTTTTTCCTCACTACAAGTGGACAGGGCAGTAGGAGATTGGTCAATTCTTGATACTTGGAGAGGCGAGCTCATCTTTGGTATTACTTCTTATCATATTTACTCTCTATGTATCTATCTATCTTTTCAACACATTTTAATTCCTATATCAGGTTTAGAGTAATATTTTCTATGTACTTTGTATTGGACCATGTACTGATTTTATGAGATTGTGATTTGGATATTTTCTAAGATGGATATTTTTAGCATTATATATTTCGTTCCTTCTGGTGTCATTTCTGAAAGTCTAGAATTTCTTAGATTATATCTGCTTGTATTGGTCTATGCAATGTTATAAAAACACGACATCTTTGTATTTCTCGATATGACGCGAGTCCAAAAGTCACCCTAGACTTTGAATCGGTGTGTCAGGAGGTGTGGGTTGTCACAATAGGTGTTAAGGTGTGTTTATGTAAATGGGTGATTAGTCCCTCATAGTGAAAAAACCTACTTATTGGATCATGCTATGGTGCGGTAAAATAAACAAATCGATCAATTCTTCAATCAGATCACAACCATTTAAAAAACAATAGTAAATAACTATAAAAGAGAAAAGGAGACACGGGAGATTTATAGTGGTTCCACTATCGTTGTAATAGTGTACATTCACTTTAGGGAAGAGGTGCTTTATTACTTTCAATAAACAAGAGGTATTACAAGAGATTACAGAAGAATAATAAAAATCTCTAATTTGATTAATTAGGGTTATAGTTTATTTTTCTTTATTGACTCATATTATTTATTTCTGAGTTGCTTGTGTGGATGTTGGACTCAATTTGTCTACCCCTTTATTTATAATCTTCTCCAATTCCTACGAGCCATTGGATGCGAGTGGAGATATAGAAAGTTTTAAACAAGGTGAGTTTGTAATTAAGGAAAGTTTCCATAAATTTCAAATTTGCAAATTAGAAAAGTTTTCATATATTCCAAATTGCAAATCAGGAATGTTTCCATATATTCCAAATTGCAAATTAGGTAAGTTTCCATATATTTGACTCACAAAAAAAATCCAAAATTCTACCTTGATTCAAATTATCTTAACCAGCTTCTATTACATGCTCCACCTTAATATGAATACCATTCTAATAGGTTCCGGCTCGGTTACCCCCATCACACATTGTCAACAAGTTCCGGCAAGGCCACCCCACACCAACAAAGTGTTAAAAGTACTCAAAACAAAGGTAGAACCAAAAAATTCTCCTAACAAGAAGTATATGACAACTTCTATCTTTCCAATACGAAGAATACTACATTCCCCTTTAGCTTTGACTAAGCTACTCCACTCTCCCCTATGGTGCCACCATGTGGCACAAGCACTTCAATAAGCGAATCAAGTTCGAGCAATGCTCAAACTTAGCAACCGGCAATGCCTTGGTAAACATGTCCATCACATTCTCCTTTATGCTAATCTTTTCAAGACGAATTACCCTTTCTTCATTATGGCAACAAGGAATAACTATCTGACTTCTATTTGCTTTGTTCTCAAATTGAACACCTAGTTTTTAGCCAAATGAATTGCACTCTGACTGTCACAATTCACCACCACATTATCGTGCGCAAAGCCTAGATTACACAATAGACGCTTCAAGCAAAGTGCCTCCTTAGTTGCTTCAACAGCAGCTATCAACTCTGCTTCTATGGTAGATAATGCAATCACAGACTGCAACCTCGCTCCAACTAATAGTTGCACCTCTAAGAGCCAACATGTAGCCCGAGGTTAACTTCCTTTTGTCTCTATCTCACGCATAATATGAATCACAATAACCAACCAAGCTACATCTCTTTCTAGTTCCAAAAACAAGCTGTTGTTCCCTTCAAGTATCTCATAATAGATTTAACAACTTCCCAATGAGTCTTCCCCAGATTGGCCACATAGCGACTAACAATACCGACAACATGAGTAATATCTGGCCTTATGCAGACCATGACATACATCAAGCTACCATCCGCACTTGCATACGGCACCCTCTCTATATAAGTATTGTCTTCAACTAAAGCGGAATATCCTTTTTCCAAAAGCTTTAAATACAAAGGCTTGAGTGTTGAAATAGCCTTTGCAGTATCCATGCTAAAGTAAACAAGCATCTTCCATATATATATACTCCTTTTGACTTAGTCTCCGAACTTTTATATCTGAAGATTTCCATGTCTAAAATCTTCTTTGCTTATCCAACGTTCTCATTTTGAATTCCTCTTTCAAATGCATCTTCATTCAGTTGATTTCTTCTCCATCCTTGGAAGTAATAAGCATATCCATGTATAAAAGTAAGTACACCCAATCACCACTCTCCAAGTATTTATAATAAACACAAGCGTCTTTTATGCTCCTATCAAACCAATGATTAACATAAAAGAATTGTATCTCTTGTACCACTGTCTTGGTGACTGCTTCAGACCATACAAGGACTTCTTCAGTTTGCAAACCCAATCTGACTTATCATCCATTACAAACCCATTTAGCTGTTTCATGTATTTTTGTCTTTTTCAAGTCTCGTTGTAGAATAGATGTTTTCACATCTAGTTGCTCCAACTCCATATCGTAGCAACTATAGCTAACAAAATCTTAATAGATGTATGTCACACAACCAGAGCAAAGATTTCATCATGCACTTTCATCTTTCTCTATGAAAATCCTTTTGCTACCAATCTAGCCTCATGTCTTCCATCATCTTTTACCTTGAATATCTATCTACAACCTATGGCTCTATTTCCCTAAGGTAATGTGACCAAATCCCATGTCTTGTTCTTCTACAACAACTACATTTCCTCCTCCATAGTGCAATTCTACTTCGAACTGTTCGTTGACTTCAAAGCATCTTCAAGGTCAAATGACTCCCTATGAACCAAATGAAATTCATAATTGAACTGATCGGTAAGGCTGAGATTTGCAAACTACCAATCTCTATATCTATCAGATGCCTTCCTAATTCACTGACTAGCATAGCTCTAGCAACCCCTTCCACTCTTTCAACTCCACCTTGAACTGAATCTTCTCCAACTTAATGAACATCACCATCACTGTTATATGAAATATGTGGATTATCATCTGATGGTTCTTCGACTGCATTTTCTTTGTCATCAATAATATCAACTTTACTCTTTAACTGAAATGTAGGAACAATCTCCATCTCCTAGGCTTGTCTCCTTCCAAACCTGAGCTATCCGATGTCTCCTCCAACGGCATGAACATGGCTAACTCATCAAAGGCAACATATTTGGATTGTATCGTCTTATTCATTGTTGGATTCCAAATATGATATCCTTTCCATCTGTATAACCTAGCAAAACACATTTGGTAGCTCTCAGCTCCAACTTATCAAATCCTGTGTTATGCACATAAACATGGCAACCAAAAATACGAAAGTAACCGAGTATAGTAGACTTCCCTCTCCACAACTCTTCTAGAATCTTCCCACCAATGGCTGAACACGGCATTTGATTAATATTGTGAGCAACAGTCGACATAGCTTCAGCCTAAAAGCCTTTAGATAAGCCCACAATCAATCTCAAGCCACGAGCCTTCTCTAGTAGAGTTTTATTCATCCTCTCAGCAATCCCATTGATTGTGGATCACCAGGTATAGTAAAATATCTCCTAATATCATGATGTCTGCAGTATCTAAGGAACTCCATCGGGACATATTCGTCGCCGTTGTCGGATCGAAGAATCTTCAGTTCCTTCTAGTTTAGTTTTCGACGGGAGCATACCATTCCTTAAACTTTTCAAACACTTCCGACTTAGCCTTCATTACATACACTCAAACCTTGTGCGAGTAGTCGTCAACAAAAGATACGAAGTAATGAGCTCCCCAAGTGGAAGTTGTATAAGCTAGTCCCCAAACATTTGAATGCACATAGTAAAGTACCCCTTAGAAGTATACTCGTCAGCACCAAATGCTACTTTGGTTTGCTTACTCAGAACATGCTCCTTGTAGAAATCCAATTTGCTAAAGCTTTCTCCTCTGATCTTCCTCAGCATATGAAGCAATTCTAAGTTTTTCTTCAAAGTATGACCTAATCTTAAGTGCCAAAGCTCAGAGCATCCAAACTTTTAGGGCTATCAACTCCAACACACGATCCTCCTTGAACAATGGTACCCTTTAGGAAATAAAGATTTCGGACCTCTATACCATTCATTACTATAATTCTCCTCTAGAAACCTTTAAACCATCTCTATCAATGGTAACCTTGCATTCCAGTGATGCTAGCTGCCCTAATAATATCAAAGACTTCTGAAGACCTAGTACATAACGAACATATGAAAGAGTGCGAACAATCCGTCGAACATGCGAATGCAAACTGAACCAACTCCCATGGACTTACATGTAGCATCATTACCAATAAGGGTGGGACTTCCTTCATTAGTGACAAAGGAAGAAAAATAATCCTTATTGGGTGTCATATGCAATGAAGCTCCCAAATCAAGGATCCAATGGTCCATAACATCTGATACGACTATTGTCAACACATCACTATCTTCATTTTCCACCGCAATAGATGAAGAACCCATAAAATTCTTTTTCTTCTTCTCCGTTCTTCCTCTCTCAACAAACAAGCCCGAACTACTATCATTTCCTCCATTACCATCTCCTAAACCTAAACCCTTCATATGATCTCTCAACTCTTCACTAATTAAACCTGTCTTCACATCGTCCAACGTCAATGTTTCTCTACCACTGTTGAGGTTATTAATGAAAATGGTGAACCGCTCAGAAAGCGAACACAACAAAACCATGGCTTTCTATTCTTCATCAATCTTTAAATCAAAAGACTTCATCTTCATCAACATGTCATAAAATATACTCAGATGTGCTTTAATGGGAGAACCTTTCTTCATCTTATAGGTGAAGAAGGTCTTCAGCAAGATCTATCAGTTGGTTAAAGATTTCTTTATGCAGAGATCTTCCAACTTCTTCCAAATTCCTCTGACGGTAGTTTCCTGACTAATTTTAGAAATAATATTCTTATCCATAGCAAGTTGGAGAGTAGTATAGGCCCATTCTTCCATCTCCTTCTTTTCTATAATGGATATAGCTGGATCTAAATGCTCTAAGTCATAAACCACATTGTGGATGCGATTTTTTCTTAGTACTACTTTATCAACCACTATCACTTATTAAATCTCCTTCTTTGTTCCACTTCTCTGCGATAACTGTGAACCTGAAGCCACGTAGGTACCCTTAATATATAGAGCAACTATTGGTGTTGAAGTAATATCTAATGTATTATCTTCACCTGTCATTTTGCCCAACACCTTCTATGCAATAGCAAACCTGAAAGCTCCGACACCAGTTGTAAAGGGGTGAACGATCCCTCAAAATGGAAAAATCTACTTACAAGATCGTGCTATGGTGCGGTAAAAAAAACAGATTGATTAATTCTCCAATCAGACAGCTATTCCAAAAACAATAGTAAATAACTATAAAAGATAAAATTGAACACAAGAGATTTATAGTGGTTACACTACCGTCGTAATAGTGTACGTCCACTTTAGGAAAGAGGAGCTTTATTACTTTCAATAAATAAGAGAGATTACAAGATATTAGATGAGAATAACAAAAATCCCTAATTTGATTAATTAGGGTTACAATTTGTTTTTCTTTATTGACTCATATTATTTCTTTTCGAGTTGTGTGTATGGATGTTGGACTCCATGTGTCTACCCCTTTATTTATAGTCTTCTATAATTCCTAAGAACCGTTGGATGTGAGTTGATTTATGAAAGGTTTTAAACAAGGTAAGGTTGTAATTAACGAAAGTTTCCATAAATTCCAAATTTGCTAATTAGGAAAGTTTCCATATATTTCAAATTATAAATTAGAAAAGTTTCCATATATTCCAAATTGCAAATTATGAAAGTTTTCATATACTTGAATCACATGAAAAATTCAACAGTTTATAGACATAAGGATGCATTATGAAGGTATTTATTCAAGTTTGTTTGGGATTAAATTACATAGCAATCATTATTTTAAATGGCTATATCCGAATATTGCTATAGTAGCTAGAAAAATAAAATTATTCTTCAAAGCAATTATAAATTAAACCAACTTTACCACAAAACCAACCAAAGCGAACCAGTATAGTAAGTTTATTTTGTTTTATCTCAATATTACCCACATCTAAATATAATAATATAATCCCCATAAAGCATCTCTTATATTTATAGTGGTTTAATTACTAATAAAAATTAAAACATATTACTAGATTCACTGTTCCTTTCAAATCACAAAAACAGATTACTCAACATTTTTTTAACCTTCAATAAAGAGAAATGTACATGTTTCCCTATTAAATAAATAAACATTACTATTTGATATCGTTTGTATTGATATATTTGGAAGAAGCACCCACCATTTCGAAATAGAATATAGACCCCAATTATGGAAACGACAATAATTAATGGGCGTGACACATGGGATTGGGATGTGGAGTTTGAGAAGCTGAAAATCACCACCGTCCATTATGTTTCATCATTCGTATGTGGAGGTTGATACGAGTGAGTACACTGTAATTTTGAAGCAGCAGCTTGGTTTGAATCGTCATTCAATTACAACTGCGCATGTTATATTTCCTTTTTCTTTTTTTTCTATTGAACATAAGTAATTTCATTTATTTGGAATAGTCATTACGGTAGCTAATAGCCTAATACAAGTATTAGGCCTAAAATTTACATGAGTTAAATGGGTTTTCCTGAATAAAAATAGCTTGCAGTCTGTTATTTTGTTCAATTTTGGATGTTTTACAGAGGAACATGGAAATGCTAAACGTGTATATACTAGTGATAATTTTAATAATTATGATTCATGTTTGAATTACCTTAAAATGATCGTGGAAAGCCAAAATTAACGAGGCTCTAACGCAGGCCAAAAAAAAAAAAAAACAATCAGTATATATATAATATTGTTTTGTTCATTAACATCAAATTTACTAGCAAAAAGTTTGCTCTTTAAAATGTACTTTCTTAGATACCAATGAAATGGTTAACATTTCAAGTCGAATTTATGTTTTTTCATTTGGTACATCTTAATTCTTTTGGCTCTTTAGTCAATTTTAAAACGATCTCATTTTTAGGGATGAGTTAAACAACTAAAATGATCTATTTTTTTTTTCTCCGAATTGTTTACACACATATCCTGCGGGAGCATCATGCATTGGATTTCACCTGTTGTTTACCCACACATATTATTAGACAAAGATTTTTGCTTCTTTGAGCGAAGGAGCAAATAAACCTCCCATTGGCCAGAACTTCCAACATGTACTATTGTGGTAAGTTAATTACATTAACACTTCTAGCATTATATTAATTCAACAGACCGTAGTTTGATTTCTCTCTTTTCCAGTTATGAAAAACGTGTAAATAGACGCTGAACTGGGGTTTGTGCTTGTGAGTTATTCTAAAGAAATGAATATGAATGGTATGGGATCCATTAAAGTAAACATTGTTATCAATGGGGATAAATAAAATATGAATTAAACAATTTGTCTTTAAACTTGGGAGTAAATTATGTCCTCCATTGAGCAAACATCTGATGATGCTCTTGAGGGTGAAACTGAAATTACTTCTTGGATCATACTGGTATAAAGCATTTTTGTACATGCTTTTATGGGCTGGGAATTAATTTTAAGGAGTCTAAGAACCTTTCTGCTTGTCTATATCTTAGGATAAGCTCCAATATATATTTACGAAGAAGTTAAATAACAGGAAAGCTAATAATCTCTTAACCAACTCCTTGTGATTTTGCTAGTAAGAGTAGATGAGTTTTGCTAACAAGAATGCATTTAGCTTCAGTGATGTTTTGTCCTTTTTTTCTTTCATACAATAAAATGAAAAAAATATTGTATTGATTTGTAGGGATATCATATAGAAGTCTTTTTTTTCAACAAATTATACGTTTAGTATTATTTTTTTCAACGTTAAGCATATGTCACGTTTATAAAAAGTGAAAAAACAGTATGTGGACATGATTTAATTTGAAGATGAAATATAAGGTTTTGAACTTTAAAACAAAGAAAAGTGCATACGGGCACAGCCGGCCCAGGAGCAAGCCCCTAAGCCCCTGGGCTTGGGTAAGCCCGCCCAAGTGGGGCAACAATATTTTTGTAATGCTGTTTACATAATTACGTTTACAATCTAGGGCTTAGACAGTTAGACGTTTAGTATTTCATAATCTCGTGAATTAGGGCAGTCCAGAATCTTGTCCTCTATCAGCCGCCGCCTGCAGCCAGCGTGCTGCCGCCTGCTGCCTCCTGCGCCTACAGCCTGCCCCCGCCTGCTAACGTCTGTCCTCTGTTCCAGACTTCCAGTCAGAATCTAGCCAAGGCTGCCTCTTGTCAGTTGAATTTTGGATCTTTGAATCTTTGATCTGTTATAGCATTTTTATTTTAATTTTTTGATCTTCACATTGCCATTTCTGAAAAAAGGAAAAAGGAAAGCAAACATCTTGCAACTATTATTAACAATAATTGACCAACCAAAGATTCATTTGATTGCTGATTTATTGATTCATTTGATTGCCGCACTAATCAATAATCACTATGCCTGCAAATTGCCCCATTTTGATTGTTGCTTAAAATTATCCAATTTTGATTGTTGCCTTTTTTAGTGAAACCCTTACATATACATTAAATAATTTTAATTTTAATCCGAAACATTGTTTCATATAGATTGTAGCAAAACTAATACATATTTTAATGTTTTATTAATAGATAATATGTCGGAAAAAGAAGACGATAAAAATCAGGTGAGATTTAGAAAACAAAATTCCAGAGCTTTTAATCGAAAGGTAAAACAACGTCATGATGCAATGGCTCATCAATGGTGGGCTCAATCTCTAAACTCTTTAATGCGAAAACACAAAAATCACAAAATTCTCGTCAAGTTGAAGAAGATAGTGAAGCTATTGATGAAAATATTGATAATGTTGTTGAGGATGAAATTGAAAATGAGGGAATTGATGTTGATGAAATTGAAAATGAGGGCATTAATGTGGATGTAATTGATGATGAAGAAATGGATAATGAAACATGTAAATGAGGAGATAAATGATGAAAGCATACTTGATTTTGATAAAGATGCGGATGTAAATAACAATCCGGGTTTGTTGGGTACTATGCGATACAAAACGAACAATTATTGTTCAAAGAGGTTCCATTAAAATATCCAAATTAAATGATAAATTTTCGAGTGTCATAAAGGATGGAAGAAATAGAAGCTTTTCGTCTAAACATTATATTCGTCGTTTTTCAAATGGAGAGGAGAATGAAAGGAAGTGACTTGTATACTCAAATAATAAAAAAGGTCACAAAAGCAAAATATTTCTCGGTTATGCTTGATTGTACTCCGGATATTGGCCACGAAAAATAAATGTCAATTATCATAAGGTGTTTTGATATTGAAGATTTCGATGAAGTGAAGGTGAAAGAGTTTTTTCTTGGATTTATAGTTGTTGATGATACATCGGGGCTTGGCCTTTTCAAGCAACTTTAATATATTTTGAATGAACTTAAACTTAATATTGATGATATAAGAGGTCAAGGTTACGATAATGGGTCTAATATGAAAGGTAAGCATCAAGGTGTACAAAAAAGACTTCTTGATAAAAATCCATGAGAGTTTTATATGTCATGCGGATGTCATAGTTTAAATCTTGCATTATGTGATATTGCTAAATCTTGTGTTAAAGCTAGAATTTTTTTTTTGCATATGTGTAAATTTTTTTTACATTATTTTCGAAATCCACTCATCGATGGGATGTTCTTAAGAAATATGTAAAAAGTTTAACACCAAAATCATTATCGATTACATGATGGGAAAGTCATGTTAAAAGTGTGAGAGCTATTCGATTTCAAGTGCCAATGTTAAGAGATGCTTTGATTGAAATTGCCAAGAGTTCTAAAGAGGATATTGTGATGGTGGAAGCTAAAGGTTTCTGTTTGAATGTTTTAGAGAACTTTGATTTTTGATTAGCCTTTGTATTTGGTTCAAGTTATTGGATAAAGTGAATCAAGTTAGTAAAATACTTCAACATGAAGATATGAATTTAGAAGATGCAATCATAAGGTTAAAAGAACTTATTCTATTCTTTCAAAAATTTAAAGAATATGGTTTTGAAGAAATGATGAAAGAAGCCAAAGAACTTGCAATCGATGTTGATATTGAACCAACGTTTGAGGCGAAAAGAGTTTCTCGTAGGAAGAGACATTTTGATGAGGATCTTGAAATTAATGGCGAAGAAGACTAATCACCGGAAGAGAATTTTAGAGTCACATATACTTCATTCATATCATAAATCAAGCTCTTACACCTTTAAAAGACCGTTTTGAACAATTTGATTCTTATGAAATTTTTTTGGATTTTTATTAAATGCAAATTTCATGCATTTTAGCAAAGATGAGTTGATGAAACATTGTATTTGCTTAGAAGGTTATTTGAAACACAATCAACAATGCAATATTTATGGAAAAGGTCTATTTCATGATCTAAGAGCTTTATGCAAAGTATGTACCTAAGGAAATAACTAAGTCGGTTGACATTCTTGATTTTATAAAATCTTATGTAGACGATAGTGGTTTCAATGTGCATGGATTGCTTATCGGATTTTACTAACAATTCCGGTTACCGTTGCTTAGGCGGAGAGAAGTATTTCTAAATTGAAATTAATCAAAAATTATCTTCGAATGACCATGCCACAAGAGCTATTGAGTGGATTAGCAATGATCTCAATTGAAAGTGAGTTTTTTGAGAAACTAGATTGTGACAATTTGATTGAAGAATTCGCTACAAAAAATGCAAGGCGAAGTATAATTCTTTGAACAAGTTTTATATTTTGTATGGAACTTCGTATTTCTCCGCTTTATGTAGTGGTTTTTGTATGAAAAGTTAATTTAACTTTATATAACTCCACTTGTTTTAGTGGTTTTTGTACGAAAAATTATTGCGTTGTATATTGTATCTTTTTTATTTGACGGCATGCTTAATTTTAAACATAAAATTTTTTAATAAAAAATTAAAAATTTCATTTATGGGCAACCAAAATAATTTTGGGATAAGACAACCCAATCCTAGGATCGGCCCTGCATACGGCATAAATGAACATGAAAATGATTTAACTTTATTGTTTTCAACTAATAACAAATCTCTCAAATAAAATGTGGACATAATTAAAAGTAGACCGAGTGGTTAAATTCAAAATTGGTATCAAGGTTTGCAAAATATAAAAAATTATGTTGATTTTTTAATCAAAAACTGTCAGTATATGTTATATAAGGATGACATTATAAAATACACAATTATCATTTATTTTTCTGTTTACATTTTACATTGTACCTTTCAGATGCAAGAGAGAGCAAACCTATAAACAAATAATACTTTTGAATACGCATGATGGTTTATTTGCAATTGTATCCAAAATAATTTTAGAATTCCAGATATATATATACGTAATTTTGTGGATAAGAGACAAACACCATATATTTGTCTCTCCCCTTGTAATTGAAAATCTAAAATATTGTAAATTTTTATTTGGTAAAAAAGTCGTCTAAGTATTAATATTTAACAATTACAAAGATGAAAAAAAAACTAGTTTTGAACTACCATATGCATTTGTGTACATACCAAAACTTTGACACATACAATGTACATGAATAAAAACTTCATATGAATATGTCTAATTTAAAAACTTACTACGGAAGAAAATAGGATTTATTATTAAGTTTTAGTGGATGTTAATTTAATGTGAAATGAATGGATAAAAGATGAGGAAAAAATTGAGTTAAAATTTAATCTAGTAAATTTCTTTTGAAGAAAAATGATTTAATTGTTTTTAAATAATTAATTCTAAGGATGGATATTGCAATAAAGTTTCTCCAAAGCAAGCTATTTGCTTTATGTAATAGATAAATAGATGATATGAAATATAACGTTGATAATAAACAAAATATCAACCATTTTTTGTACTAAAACACGCATAATATTGAACTATCATATTGACAAAATCAAATAAACATTATTGGATGTAGATATCGTTATATATCTTTATATCCATGTTCGTATCTGGTTTGATTGTCAAATATATTTTTTTCTATTTATTTTTTAGGTACAGATACATATATGAATATATTTTATATATTTTTGATATTCATAGACATGCCTAAATTATAGTATTGTATCAAAGGTCTAATTTAAATTTATAGTATAAAACAACTATTTTGTCAATTTTCCTTGTAAATCGATAGTACTAGTATTATTTTGTATTGATACAAAAGCTTTCTGCAGGTATTAACAGAAAAACATTTTCCAGACCATTCCTTTATTCAAATTGTGTTCATCGATTGGTCAAAATCGTAGTTTGCTTTTTTTGAAAAATTAAGCAGAAGGCTATTCTTTGATTTTTCGTAAATGGTATGATGATAGTAGTGTTATGGATGTATTGCCTTCTAAAATTTACTTTATATCATGTCTTTTTTCTTGTAGAAAATATACATTCGCACATCTCATTTTCCAAAATTAGGATCATTCCATGGAACACAGTGATGTGAGGGCGGTGGGATTTGAACCCACGCCCTTTTGAACCAGAGCCTAAATCTAGCGCCTTAGACCACTCGGTCAAACCATCACGCTTCACCTTTCAAACTAGCATATAGTTACTCTCCACTTCTCATTGGATGGCTCGTCACGGTAAAACTATGTAATCATTTACGTACCATGTTGCACACCTCATAATGCATAAGTAAAATAATAGACCATACACAATACACACACACACATACATACATACATACATACATACATACATACATACATACATACACATATATATATATATATAACATGTAATACAATGACTACGTACAATATTGGATCACAAGTCTTTCAACTGATCATACATAAATAAGTCATAACCCATCTCTCAACCATGATCTTAAAAAACCTACCTTGAAACTCGCTTGAGGAGCGCCTCATTGCAAGAGGAGATAAAACGCTCGAGTCTTTCTCAAAAAGGCTTTTTATCTCCGAGCGTTACACCTCAGAGCCTTGAAGCATACGAACCTACAAAGCGTACGCTTCACATACCTCGAACTGCTAAGGCATGCGACTCAAGAGTTTTTTTTCCCCTAATCATGAATATTGACACCAACAAAAGTTATTGAACTTACAAAGTGTACGCCTCACATACCTCGAACTACTGAGGCATGCGACTAAAGAGTTTTTTAATCTTAATCGTGAATATCGACACCAATAGAAGTTATTAAATTTCAATTATTTAGTGGAAAACAAAAAAGAACAAAATTTAAGAAAATGCAAGTTAACTTTTTACTTTTCAATTTCAACATCGACATGATTAAGTATGATTGTTTTTGAGACAACGATCAAGCGCTGCTTAGTGGATTTTGCGATTGCTATTTATAGAAAATTTTCGAATTGTCATCACTGAACTTTCGAATAAAATTTTGCAGAATGATTTAAATTAGTAGAATGAAAAATAAATAAAATTATAACTAACATGATTTTTCTATTGTTTCTAATAGAGATCTATTCTACTAGAATCGATCAAAGATAATTCTGAAAATCAAGAAAAAATTTGAAGACAAATATAGGGAGGAGGAAAATAATAAAATACATACCATTACGGAGCTGAAAGCCGGATACTAATTCTTCAAAGGATTGATCATTTATGTTCGTGTGTATCAAGTGCTTAAATTTTATTTATTTAAAGTTTTAATTGTTTTTATATCTATAAATGAATAATAAAAAAGGATTGAACTCTTTAAATTGAACATTTATTGTTATTTGTTTATAGTTTTATATGATTAATTGCTAGCTTTTATTTTACAATCCAAAATTAATAATAATAAAATGGTAATAACTTACGTCTCACCGTTTTGAGGCTTATGCCTCGCGAACAACAAAAGTATACACATAATGATAACAGCTTAAACAACCATTATTCATAAAATAAATAGTGCTAAGCATAGAAAAGCACTACACGTCGGCATAACATGAATATGAAAATAAATAAAATTTAAAATCTTCTAGCATATCCACTGATCAAAATACCATGTACGCTCATACCAACAAATCTCTCATTATACTCGTAAGAGTACCCAAGGGTTCGCCAAATAAAGATGAACAAACATGTTAGATTATTGTCTAGCATGAGTGATTCCACTACCAAAACACACATATATAAACTTGCATGTATGTATTTCTATATGTGTGTGTGAGAGAGAGAATTTTATAAGTAGAAATATTAATACCTGATTGTAATATTGGAGTAATCAAAAGATGGATTTATCACACCTATTCTTATATAATAACTCTCCTACACACGCATATGTTAGCAGACATAAGCAGTATGTTGAACTACCGACATTGATCTTAGTAATTATGCTACTGTAATAAGTTATATGAGCTAGGAAGTCCAACGCATCCTGCAAAAGAAATCGTAGCATCCACGACCCAGATCAATCACACATACCTAAAGTGCTCTCAGATTTATAGAATTTATTTCAACTCATTTTGTTTATTTTTTATTTTAGTGATTGTTGTGTAATACACAATTTATTTTTCTTACTTATTTAAGGATTTACTTTTATTTGTTAGTATCATTTGGACATAATTATTATTCTTTATTTGTTTATTACAAGTTGCCTATTGTTGTTTGTCAAAGAGGGGGAGGGGGGTTGGGGGGTGTTAGGGTGGTGGCAACGGCGATTGACTTGGTGGGTCAAGTCGCGAAAGTTTAGATGACAGTGCCCCTTATCGAGGTAATCATTGTCCCATACCAAAAATGGTATACGATGTTGTAAGGACCCATATTTTTGATAATTAAACTATTAAATTAAATAAGATTTAGAATTTAATATTGGAAGAAATTAAATTTATGATTTATAAATGGAAAAGATTATTAGAATGTAATTTAATAATGTTGATTTAATGTAATTGATAACTATTTTAATGTAACCTCAATCAACTGAAATAATTGTAAAATTAATTTGGTTAAATTTGTAAATAAGGAATAAAATAATTGTTGGAATCAATTGTTGGAATTTATGCAATTGAAATATTATAATTAATATACTAAAAGATGATAATTGTAGAATATTAGTATAATAAGATGTAAACTAATATTAATTATATTTATAAGGTAATAGTTGATTGAATAATAAGAGTGGAAATCAAAATAAAAGAATTTATTTGAATATAAATTATAATAAATTGGGGTTTTTGTTACAGTTGCAATTGAACGCTGAAAATAGTGCAATATTTAAATATTGGATTTTACATGGAAAAATTATTTAAAAGATTTTAAATTTCTATGTAATTAAGAATGATAAAATCGTTAACTTTTAAATTTGAATTTAAAAGTGATTAAATCAATTTAATAATAATTTATTTAATTAACGCGAAAATTAGCCATTTTGGCCACTGTCTTGGATTTCGACGGATCTGATTTCATCAGATCCGTAACAGTGAATTATTATAGGATTTCAACTTTCGTAGCGATCAGACTTATCGTTTGATCGTGCGGACTCGAAACGCATAGAATTCGATTAATAGAATTTAAATGAATATAATTTGATTTTAATAGCTAACTTCTATATACAATGGAATTAGGGTTTGAAACTAGTTCCATTGAGTTTAAAAATATAGAAAACCTATATTTCGATATATTGGATGACCTACTTTCCTTTTTGGGAACGAAACGGGCTTTTCGGGTCGTTGTTATCGTTTCGACCCAATTCAATATGTCCATTCGTTCTTATCCATCTCTGTCTATATAAATAGATTTTTTTCTCTAAGCCTAGAAGCCTTTAATTTTATTTATGCACGTACTTTATTATCATCTGCTCCTTCCTTCCGTATCTGTTCCTTCTCAAACATGTCAAACCCTAATTCCCAAATTCAAAAATCAAATCAAAAATTTCAAACTCCTTAAACCCTATTGACTTATATATTGTTGGAAAATTCTCAACGAGCGTAATCTAGATCCGCTGTTCATTTTTGTAATTGAGTCTTGAATTGGCCAAAAATCGTTGAAGAAGTTTAGGCCGTTGAAACTAGGGTTGTCATTTTAACGGTGGATCTTCGGCTTTGGAACGATCGGAGGGTACCATGGTGTAGAGCGTGGCGAATGGAGTCGATCCATGTGGTTAGTTTGGTCTGGAATTGCCTCGAGTTGGCTAGAAAATTGCTCAAAGGCGTGGCGGCGGCTGTTAGAGGGGAAAAAACGTGGTCGGGGGAGGGGGGGTGAGGGGGGCAAGGACGGCCAGACACGGCGGAGTTGACGGTGAGGCTAGATCTTGGTATAGCGGCGCAAGGCAGTGGCGATTGGTCGAACTTTGGTGGTAGATGTAGGCTAGGGTTTGGCTAATAATCGCGTGCGTAAGTGGGAAGGTAACAAAATTACCTTTTTGCCCCTGTCTTGTTTTAATATAATTTTTAAATTTCAAACGTTTTAATATTGGTTACTTTTTCATAAGAGCTCGGATTTGGACACAGTATCTATCATTGGGATCGTATCGAAATTCCGGACAACATGGAACTGGTTTGGTTTGATTCTAACACTGTTCAAATTTTTTGTTTTATTTGGATTTTAAATTGACTGCAAATCGAAGGTGAGTGATTTAACCCACTCACAAATACTAAACCTTCTTATGTTATTTGAATTAAATTTATGATATGATAAGAATATTATTGGTTGCTGTTTGGTAGTTTAATTTGACATTTTAATTTAATTTGAATTTATATTGAATTAAATTGCCATTTAAATTAATATTGAATTTAAATTGTTAGTTAAATACCTGATAATGATAACGAGTTAATTGTTGTGATTTATTGACTGATTTGGATGTTGATTGTGATGGATGTTTATTTGTTGACATTTTTGGATGATTGGATGTTTATATCCCTATTATCACTACGGGATGAAATGATACATATCCGAATGATCTTATAGATTAGGGAAAATCGTTATGGGTTGAAATGATAAACCCGAGCGATTTTATCGATTTGGATATTGTTGATTCGGGATACGGGTTGAAATGATATATACTCGAAAAATTTAACTATTTGGGTTAAAATGATACATACCCTATCACTTGACCGTAGGGTAGAAAATTATATACGGACACCGTTGGTCGGTTTTAAACTATTTTCTGAATGGTAAAGTATGTTTGATTTATAAATTTGATTTTTAAATTTAATTTAATGATCTTTATAAAATAAGTTATATTTGGAAAATAATTTATTTTATATGTTTTAAAGCTTCAAATTATAAGTTAATATATAGTTTTAAATGTAAATTTAAGATTTTAACTTATAATTTTATTTAGTTTTAAAAATATATATTTTAAATAGTTTAAAATTTTAATTTAATAAAATATTTAATATAGTTTTAATATATATATATATTAAATTTAATTTAATATAATAAATATAATTTTTATTTAAGATAATAAATATATACTTTTATAGTAACTTTAATAATAACAATGTAAGAGGTTTTGTAAGGAATTTATAAAAGTTTGTAAGAGATTTTATAAAAGATTTTTATAAAGGATTTTTATAATAGCTTTATAAAGGTTTTAAAGGATTTTATAAAGGGTTTTATAAAAGGAACTTGTTTAAAAGGGAAGAGTTGTACACTGTTTTGGAATTCATAAATTGCTTTATAAATGGTTCTAACGCATATAAATAGTTTATAAATGGTTTAAGAGAGATTTATAAATTATTTTCGAAATTGATTGAAAGAAATCTTCGTCGATATTTATGAATATATTTATACTTTTGGAATAAGTATATGGATATCTTGATATGAAGGTATAAACCATTTTCTGGATTAATCATTAAAGGAGTTTTATAAAATGACCACGGTGTGAAAAATATAACGATTGGTTGTTAAAGAGACCGGGGTCGGATATTGTCATACTCTCTGCCAATTCCAAAACCACTTTAACAGCTGTGCACGTGGTGGATAATCCGGAACGAAGTAGGATGGTTTGGCGAACTCTTCTGGTATGAGATAAGAACGCAGTCCTGACCCTTTCGGGTCAGCTTGATATGACTAAAACAGGAGCTATACCGGGCCAAGTGAGGTCGCTCCTTCGATCGGGCACATTTCTTCGATACCATATCTGTTACTTTGTGATTGATTGGTGGCCAACCTCGATTTTTTTATGGGAGTGAGTTCCGAGGTGGGTGGTAGTAGCTGCTACATATTACCACCAGTCCGGGAGTGCAAAATGGTAGAATCCTACCCTGGGCATTGCCTTGCGTGCCTTGTCATCCTTATCGAACCCACTACGATTTTGGTTTGTGTCGTACCTATGGAGTGCTCCCTGATAGCCCATCGGTTTGGTGGAGTTTATAGTACTGTATAGACTACGACATTTATAAAAATGTGTTAAGGGGGATATGGGTAACGCCTTAATGCTATTTTAATACTTTACTTTACTGATAGACATTATATATAGTGTATATTTCTACATATAAATAGTTTAACAGATCCTTAGGAGATGGAAATCCCGAAACATCTCTTAAGTTATTGCATGCACGTTACACACTGGATAGGAGGTGCAAAATCCCGTAAACATCTCTGAAGCCGTTACACTCATATTTACTTATTGTTGATATAACTTACATAAGATCTTTTAGTTCTGACTCGAGTGTTTTGTCTTTTCATTATGCTCGGGTCAGCCTAAGCATTTCAGCGTTGAAGGCCATTTTATTTTGGAGGATGAAGACGGAGATTAGTCTACTATTTATTATATTTATTCCACCGCATCATGTTGTTCCGCTGCATTATCTTATTATACCTGCTATATGTATAACTTAGATTGTATTGTAAAAGTGTGATCAAATGTTATTTGTTAAATAGCTTCATGAACTGCTTATTTGATTATTATATTTTGTCGTTCCGCTATGAGATTCCGTGTTTTTTTTATTTCTTTTATTTTCTTATTTACCCCCATTAACAATCCTCCCTTTTGAATGGGTTGAGTTGACATGAGTGGTTTATTGTCGATTTAAACCCTCCAAAAAGGTGGGTCGTTACAGTTGGTATCAGAGCTTTGGTTTAGCGATAACCTTAGATTTGTGGGGTTTAACTCATTAGAGATAGGGTAGTAATACCCTAGAATGAGATGTTTGAGCATATATATATAAGAGTGCGTATTTGTTAGTGTTATAATTTGTTCTGTTTAGTATTTATAAATTCTGGTCGGTACATAGGACGTTATGAGATCGATAGGGATATACAAACACCTAATAGGGTGGATCGACATGATATTGTTTTTGAAATATAGGTAAATGAAATAATTTTACCTAGTATTATATTTTGTATATAAAAGAATAATTTGTATAAATGGATATAGTTGTATGTGATATATTTGTTTGTTAGGAAGTGAAATTTTATAAATATTCGTTGCAAAATAGGATTTACAAATAAAACGAATATGAATTGGAAATTTGAGAACTTAAGTTCTGAAGTTTTAAAATTGGTTTTCAAAGATTTTTGAAATATAATATTAGTATTATTTGGAAGTATTTTCGGATATAAATATTCTTCAATGTGATTTGAAAGAAGTGTTTTAAAAGAATTTTAAAAGGAATGAGTTATGTACTTCCCTCTTCTGTCGCTGGAAAATAATTTCGGTGATGACCGCGACATCATCGACATTCATTTTCGAGTTTCAAAGTGGGAAGACCACTGTAGTAGCTTTGCTACACATTTGTCTTGATAAACAAATTCTAATTTTATTTTCTTAAGTATGATTTGTTATATATAAAAGATATGAATATATATATATATATTATTTCAAAACGATTTGAAATGAACCCGGTATTTAGTTCTTAAGTTCCTGTTAAATTAATAATTTATAGTTGTAGAAATAAAATGAAATCTTAACTATTTTAATAGTTGGAAACTTCAAAATGAAAAATAAGAAATTAAAAGCTAAGTGTTTAATGGAACTGTAAAGAAATCGGAGATTTGTCACTTGTAAATTAAAGGGTAATGGAATTTAGAAGATGTAAATTTTTGAATATTTTGCTAACTAAAATGAATAAGATTAATTTTTATAACATTCAAACATTCTAAAAACATATATAAAACTTACCAAAATTTTTAAAAGTTGAAATGTTGATACAGATATGTAATAGAATGTTATACAAGTAAAAGCTTAATAACAAAATGCTTCAAAATGAATATATGTTTATAAATGAAAAGTTTAGATGTTACAAGTAATATTTTGAGCATAAGTTAATATTTTGAAATGCTAGTAATCAAATTAAATAGTAAAAAGTGAATACTGTTTAAATAAATGATTATAAACTCAAGAAAATGTTGAAATGATTCATAAATAGTTTTAATATTGAATAACACTATATAAGAAAAAATAATTGTGAATTAAAAAATAGTGAAACTTAAGTATGAATTATTCACTAATGAATATTAATCTTAATTGGAAATCTAGTTATATAAGTAAATGAACGTGAAGTAAATTACAAGGAAACTTATATAATATTTTACAAATTTATTTATTGATGTTCTAAATAATTGAATGGAAAATAACATATGTAAGTAAATGAATGTAAATTAATGGAAAAATGACATTTTATGAATGAATGAAAATAAATGAAAGAGGAAAAATGAAACCAATAGAACAAACTTAAATAACGTTTAAATTCTGCATTGTTTGGCTAATGGGAAGTTTGGGAAATGATACTTCGATTTGTTCAAGGTTGTATGAATAATCTATTAAGTAATTATCTAAGGCTGTTGAGCGTAAGGTACACTTGATAGTTTATTTATCATCCTTATACGATGAAAAGTTTCTAAACTAAACAAACCATTAGTTTTGGTTGCTATGGATTTATAATTGATTTCTTTGATTGCATGTCTTTTGTTTGCATATGATTGTTACATATTGTATGTTGCTTGTGCCGTTGATTTGAAGCAACTAAAATATTATTCTTTTACATAATTTTAACTCTTTGGATTATATAAGTGATATACAGGTTTATGGAAGCAATAGCTACTTCTTTTGGTTTCTTAAATAAAGTTTGTTCGCCTGACAAATAGGTATGTTTTCGGATTACGGTTTTTGGAACGATATTTTATTGTTTTTCCCATGGTTTGGGATGTTTATTATTGAAGTATGATATATATATATATATATTGAAATTATTGATATTATTATTTTTACGGACCTAACCGCGCAAAGGAGACTCTGCCGAAATTTTTCGTAAATTTGGGACTTAGAATTTTTTTTGAAAGTTGAGTTATTTTCAAATTTTTATTTAACTAAATTATGTAAGTTAATTGTTTATAAATTGATATATTTTATTTAAAGTAACTTAATGATGTAAATTTAAAGTGTTTATAAATTGAATAAATTATATCAAGTTTCTTAATTCCTTTTTATTCCTTTTCGAGGATGAAAAGTTTTGAGTGGGGGAGAGAGTAACGACCTGTATTTTTGATAATTAAAACTATTAAATTAAATAAGATTTTGGAATTTAATATTGGGAGAAATTAAAATTTATGATTTACAAATGGAAAATATTATTAGAATGTAATTTAATAATGTTGATTTAATGTAATTGATAACTATTTTAATGTAACCTCAATCTATTAAAATAATTGTAAAGTTAATTCGGTTAAGTTTGTAAATAAGGAATAAAATAATTGTTGGAATTTATACAATTGAAATATTATAATTAATATGATAAATGATGATAACTGTAGCATATTAGTATAATAAGATGTAAAATAATGTTAATTATATTCATAAGGTAATAGTTGATTGAATAATAAGAGTGGAAATCAAAATAAAATAATTTATTGGAATTTAAATTATAATAAATTGGGGTTTTTTGTTACAGTTGCAATTGAACGCTGAAATTAGTGCAATATTTAAATATTGGATTTAACATGGAAAGTTTATTTTAAAAGATTTTAAATTTCTATGTAATCAAGAATGATAAAATTGTTAACTTTTAAATTTGAATTTAAAAGTGATTAAATAAATTTAATAATAATTTATTTAATTAACGTGAAAATTAGCCATTTTGGCCATTATCTCGGATTTTGATGAAACCAGTTTCATCAGATCTATAACAGTGAATTATTATTGGATTTCAAGTTTCGTAGCGATCAGACTTATCGTTTAATCGAGTGGGCTCAAAACGCGTAGAAATTGATTAATAGAATTTAAATGAATATAATTTGATTTTAAAAGCTAACTTCTATATACAATGAATTAGGGTTTGAAACTAGTTCCATTAAGTTTAAAAATATCGAAAACCTGTATTTCGATATATTGGATGACCTACTTTCGTTTCGGGAACAAAACGGACTTTTCGGGTCGTTGTTATCGTTTCGACCCAATTCGATCTATGCATTCATTCTTATCTATCTCTGTTTATATAAATAGATTTTTTTCTCTAACTTTAGCAGCCTTTCATTTTATTTCCGTATGTACTTTATACTCATCTGGTCCTTCCTTCCATATCCGTTCCTTCTCAAACATGTCAAACCCTAATCCCAAATTCAAAAATCAAATAAAAAATTTCAAACTCCTTAAATCCTATCGAATTATATACCATTGGAAAGCTCTCGATGAGCGTAATCTAGATCCGCTGTTCATTTTTGCAATTGATTCTTGGATTGGCCAGAAATCGCTGAAGAAGTTTCGGCCATTGAAACTAGGGTTGTCGTTTTAACGGTGGATCTTCGGCTTTGGAACGATCGGAGGGTACCATGGCGTAGAGCGTGGCGAATGGAGTCGATCCATGTGGTTAGTTTGGTCTGGAATTGCCTTGAGTTGGCCAGAAAATCGCTCAAAGGCATAGCGGCGGCTGTCAGTTCGAGAGGGAAAAACATGGTTGCGTGGGGAGGGGGCAAGGGTAGTTGGACACGGTGTAGTTGACGGTGAGGCTGGATCTTGGTGCGGCGGCGTGAGGCAGTGGCGATTGATCGAACTTTGGTGGCAGTTATAGGCTAGGGTTTGGTTACTGATCACGTGTGTAAGTGGGAAGGTAACAAAATTACCTTTTTGCCTCTGCCTTGTTTTAATATAATTTTTAATTTTCAAACGTTCTAATATTGATAACTTTTTCATATGAGGTCGGATTTGGACGCAGTTTCTTCTGTTGGGATCGTATTGAAATTTCGGACAACATGGAACTAATTTGGTTGGATTCTGAGACAATTCAAATTTTGGGTTTTATTTGGATTTTAAATCGACAGCTCGAAGGTGAGTGATTTAACCCACTCACAAATATTAAACCTTCTTATGTTAGTTGAATTAAATTTATTATGTGATAAGAATATTATTGGTTGCTATTTGGTAGTTTAATTTGACATTTTAATTTAATTTGAATTTATATTGAATTAAGTTGCCATTTAAATTAATATTGAATTTAAATTGTTAGTTAAATACCTGATAATGATAACCGGTTAATTGTTGTGATTTATTGGCTAATTTGGATGTTGATTGTGATGGATGTTTATTTGTTGACATTTTTGGATGATTGGATGTTTATATCCTTATTATCACTATGTGTTGAAATGATACATATCTGAATGATCTTATAGATTAGGAAAAATCGTTATCGGTTGAAATGATAAATCCGAACGATTTTATTGATTTGGAAATTGTTGATTTGGGATACTGGTTGAAATGATATATACCCGAGAAATTTAACTATTTGGGTTGAAATGATACATACCCTATCGCTTAACAATATGATAGAAAATTATATACGGACACCGTTGGTTGGTTTTAAACTATTTTCTAAATGGTAAAGTACGTTTGATTTATGAATTTGTTTTTTAAATTTAATTTAATGATCTTTACAAAAAAAGTTATGTTTGGAAAATAATTTATTTTATATGTTTTAAAGCTTCAAATTATAAGTTAATATATGGTTTTAAATGTAAATTTAAGATTTTAACTTATAATTTTATTTAGTTTTAAAAATATATATTTTAAATAGTTTAAAATTTTAATTTAATAAAATATTTAATATAGTTTTAATATATATATATATACTAAATTTAATTTAATATAATAAATATAATTTTTTTAAGATAATAAATATAGATTTTTATAATAACTTTAATAAATAACAATGTAAGAGGTTTTGTAAGGAATTTATAAAAGTTTGTAAGAGATTTTATAAAAGATTTTTATTAAGGATTTTTATAAAAGATTTTTATAAAGGATTTTTTTTATAAAGGATTTTTATAAAGGATTTTTATAATAACTTTATAAAGGAGTTTATAAAGGTTTTAAAGGATTTTATAAAGGATTTTATAAAAGGAACTTGTTTAAAAGGGAAGAGTTGTACACTGTTTTGGAATTTCATAAATTGCTTTATAAATGGTTCTAACGCATATAAATAGTTTATAAATGGTTTAAGAGAGATTTATAAATTATTTTCGAAATTGATTGAAAGAAATCTTCCTCGATATTTATGAATATTATTATACTTTTGGAATAAGTATATGGATATCTTGATATGAAGGTATAAACTATTTTCTAGATTTATTATTAAAGATGTTTTATAAAATGACCACGGTGTGAAAAATATAACGATTGGTTGTTAAAGAGACCGGGTCGGATATTGTCATACTCTCTGCCAATTCCAAAACCACTTTAACAGCTGTGCACGTGGTGGATAATCCGGAACGAAGTAGGATGGTTTGGCGAACTCTTCTGGTATGAGATAAGAACGCAGTCCTGACCCTTTCGGGTCAGCTTGATATGACTAAAACAGGAGCTATACCGGGCCAAGTGAGGTCGCTCCTTCGATCGGGCACATTTCTTCGATACCATATCTGTTACTTTGTGATTGATTGGTAGCCACCATCGATTTGATTATGGGAGTGTGCTCTGAGGTGGGTGGTAGTAGCTGCCATGCGTTACCACCAGTCCGAGAGTGCAAAATGGTAGAATTTTAGCCTGAGCATTGCCTCGCGTGCCTTGTCATATGCCTTATCGAGCACACTATGATTTTGGTTTGTGTCGTACCTATGGAGTGTTCCCTGATAGCCCACCAGTTTGGTAGAGTTTACAACACTATATAGACTATGACATTTATAAAAATGTGTTAAGGGAGATATAGGTAACGCCTTAATGCTATTTTAATACTTTACTTTACTGATAGACATTATATATATAGCGTATATTACTATATATAAATAGTTTAACGAATCCTTAGGAGATGGAAATCCCAAAACATCTCCTAAGTTATTGCACGCATGTTATACACTAGATAGGAGGTGTAAAATCCCGTAAACATCTCTAAAGCCGTTACACTCGTATTTACTTATTGTTGTTTAACTTACATAAGATCTTTTAGTTCCGACTCGAGTGTTTTGTCTTTTCATTATGCTCGGGTCAGCCTGAGCATTTCAGTGTTGACGACCATTTTATTTTGGAGGATGAAGACGGAGATTAGTCTACTGGTTATTATATTTGTTCCACTGCATCATGTTTGTTCACTGCATTATCTTATTATATGTAACGACCCAGAAATTTTAACGATTTTAAATAACGTAATTAACTAAATTTTTCATGAAAATAAACAATAAAATGTTTGAAATGAAAATTTGATATTTGGAATACGTCTATTTAAACGTAGCAAGTATCAGATTTTCATCAGAAAATATGAAAGTTTATTCAGTTATGAAATTTCAATTTTAAAATTTAAATCAGTTAATTTGCTGAAAATTAAATATTTTTGAATCTAAATATTTTTATATAATAAAAATGTCAATCATTTTCTGATTGAGACGTCATATTTCATTTGGCCAAATTTGGACTACTATAACCCCGTTTATCTTATTTTCGGCGAATTTGCTGCAGTTTGGCAGCGAATATTGACTTTTGATAGGATGGGTCATATCACTCATATCTGTGTACCATTCTATTTGTCTCATTGTGCTGATCACCGTAGTATATTCATTTGTGCATTTCGGTGTTCGGTACGCGGCAAAATCGGCGAAACAATTTGTCGTATCGGTCCGTACTTGAGCCTGTTTGGTTTCCCTTGTCCTTTTACTTACCCGTCGGCTGAAACTAATACCATCTGCATTTATATTTTTGAAATTCAACGTTTGGCTTTATCTATTTCTGACTTTTCAATTTGTTTGTTTATTGTCTTCTACCTTTCTTCATTTCTCTCTATCCCTTTCATTTGTTCTCTACTCTTCCTCTCTAAAAAAATAAGAGGAAGCAAAGTTGTATATTTGTTTTACCTGTAGCATGTTCGTTGCTCACCACATCCACATCAATGGCCGCTAGTACCATACCCACGCAAGCAAACTCCGCCTTATCACCTTTGAGTTGTTGCATCTTCCACCTAGCCCTCCGACCATTCCTCCCTGCGCCAAACTCCCATCAACTTCAACTCGCGTCTAAGCAGCTGCCTTCCCGAAACCCGCACCCACATCCAACTGCCAAAAGCAACCGCCCCTCCCTTCCACTTCTTCCACTCTCCTCCCTCCTTCCATGAACTGCCACGTCCCCTCCATCATCAAGCCTCTATAGCCATGCCATGGTATCTGAACTTGCAACGACACCTAACTTTCCCCTGCCGAGCCTCCTCAGATCCGATCCAACCTCCACCATTTCTTTTTTCCCTGTCTCATCACCTACAGCCTCTGTCCCATCCGAAATCCTGTTGCAGTTCACGACAGCACAGCCTTGCAACCGAAGCCTCCTCCGCAAACCCATAGCAGCCTATATAGCTGGGACAGCTCAACCTCTAACCAAGAAACCACAACCTGTCATCAACCTTCGAGCCATCCTTGTCCATCGCCATCAGTAACTCGCCTTGCAGCCACCTTACTCCCCTGGGTCGTGAGTAGCCTAAGAGTGTATATATATATATATATATATATATATAGTATGTACATATTTAAAAGAATATTGATTTTAGGAAATATTGACTTTTAAATATTGTTTTTAAAATGTAATATATATGTTTTGATCTTAAAATATACGTGTTTAAAATGATTTTTGTAATATAATATATATAGATTTTATGTTAATATGTTTTATTATTGACTTTAAAATATATTTATAAGGATTTATTTTGATATTGGTTTTAAGATACATGTATATAATTTTTTTTAAATATATGTTTTAAATTAAATATGGTTTTAAAAGGAAAATATATTATATATATTTGATTTTATCGAATTCTGTTTTTGCTTGCCGCTGTCGAACTTGTCACAACAGGCTCTGAGTGTTGTTGTGGAGTGTCCGTATCCGTGTGCGTGTCCGCATCATCTTCTTCACCATCATCGTTCTTTAGCCTCGAAAGCTGAGCATTCACTCACGATTAACATTCTTATATTTAGTAAATTTAATTCACATGAAATGACGATTGAAATATGTTGTTAAATTTGAATTGTTAGTTATTTAATTGTTAAATATGATATTCCATTATCTGGAATTGTTTGCCTATGACATATGACACCATAACCTGTTGTATATATTATATTTAAACTGTTAATGATGATATATGCCTGCTATTGATATGCTATGTCATTTTATATTTTATTCTATTGTTCTCACTCTACAAGTTCCCTGTTAGTTTATAAATTCCCTACGGGTTGAAATGATACATACATGAACGATTTTATAGATCAGGGGAAAATCGTTATGGGTTGAAATGAGAAACCCAAGCGAATTTTATTGATTTTGAAATTTTGGGATTGTGGGTTGAAATGATATATACCCGTAATTTAAATTATTGCGGATTGAAATGATAAATATCCGTATCACTTGACCATAAGATAGAAAATTATATATGGACACCATTGGTCTATTTTGAAAATGATTTCCAAAATTTTGAAAGGAAATATATCAGTTTTAATTAATATTGATTTTTAAATATATTATATAGATTTTATTTTTTATATATGTGATTTTGATTTTAAATTATATGTTTGGAAATTTTAAATTTATAAGTTAAGTTGAAAATATAAATTTTATGATTTTACTTATAACTTTATTACTTTTAAATATATAATTAAGATTTAAATAGATTTAATAATAGAATTTAATATAAAAAATTTTAATTTAACTAATCTATATAATATATTTAAATATTTATATAAAATTTATATTAATATTTTTAAATAGATTTTGTAATAACTTTGATAAATTAAGATTGGAAAGATAAATTTAAATTTATTTTGTAATTTAATTGGTTTGAGAATTTAATATAAATAAGAATTGATTGGAAACTTATTGATTTTGGGATTTTAAAGATATGATTTTTATAACTTGATAATTCGATTATGATTAAAGGTGATTAAATGAATATTTTGAAATTTAAATAAATTTGAATATTTAATATTGATGTGAGTTTGTAATTTGAGATTTTATTTGAATGTTTTAAAAAAAATGATTAAGTGAATATTTTCAAATTTTAAATAAAATTAAAGTTGAATTTTGAAATATAAATGAAATTTATCAAATTGAGTTATTGTAAATGTTTGAATATTTAAATTCTGAAACATATTGAATTTGAAGTGGTTTAAATTTATAGTTCAAACTTGGATTTGAAATCGATATAGATTAATAATGGTTTCGTTGAGAATTAGAATTGAATTTGAAATTGTTGAACTGAGATTGATTTAAATTGAATTTTGGAACTAATGTTGATTTGGATTGATTTGTGTATTTGGAAGAAACAATTCTAATATAAACTATTTTAATCTGTATCCTATTTTTAAAGATAAACTATTTTAATTTATAACTATTTCAATATATACAAACTATTTCAGTATTTAAACTGTTTAAATTAGAACTGTTATGATTTAGATTTGATGGATTTAAATGCGAATATTTTGATGTGATGGTTTAACATATTTTGTGGTTATGATTTTGGAAATGAATATAATTTAAAGTGATATGATTTTGAAAGTGAATATAAATTCGAAAGTGATATGATTTCAAAAATGAATATAATTTAAAGTGATATGATTTCGAAAGCGAATATGATTTTGAAAGTGTGTGATATTTTGATATGAAGTATGAACTGTTTTGAAATGAAAATGACCACTGGGTGAAATAAGCGTTTGGTTGTTAAAGAGACCGGGATCGGATATTGTCATACTCTCTGCCAATAATGAAAACCACTTTAACAACTGTGCACATGGTGGAGATTCCAGAACGAAGTAGGATGGTTTGGCGACGATTCTGTATGAGGTATTAACGCAGCCCTGACTCCCATGAGTCAGCTTGATGTGGCTAAAACATGAGCCATGCCGGGCCAAGTGAGGTCTCTCCTCCGATCGGGCACATTTCTTCAATACCATTCTATTACTTTGTGATTTGATTGGGTGCACCTTTGATTTGGGAGTGTGTCTCGAGGTGGGCGGTAGTAGCTGCTATGCGTTACCACCAGTCTGGATCCACAAAACGGTAGTATCCTACCTTGGGCATTGCCTCGCGTGCCTTGTCACGTGCCTTATCGCGCCCTCTATGAGTTTGTTTTGTACCATACCTATGGAGTTCTCCCTTAGTATCCCATCAGTTTTGTAGGGCTTATAGTATCTGTATAGACTACGGGAATATATAAAATGTGTTAAGGGGGATATGGGTAACGCCTTAACGCTATTTTAATAGTTTACTTTACTATAGACATTATCTATGTAGCGTATTGTACTATGTATGTAGATAGTTTAACGGATCCTTAGAGGATGGGAATCCCAAACATCCTTTAAGTTATATTGCATTTCATTTGGACCTTTCACTTGAGTTGATTTACTTGTATCAGAATGTTAATCCTGACTCGAGTGTTTTGTGTTTTTCTTTATGCTCGGGCCAGACTGAGTGTCACAGCATTTGAGACTCACCTTTGAAACTTGGAGCTTCGCCTGGAGATCTATGTGTCTTTATCAATTCAGCTTTCAGTTATTTCAGTTATCTCCTATTGTTTATGTTCAGACTGATCATTTGCTTTTGTATTAAGACTTCTATGTATTAGATTTTCCGTTGTATTTGTTTCAGACTCTGATGTTTTGTAGTAGCTTCATGAACTACTATTTATCTATTCCGCTGCTTATTGTTATAATATCCGTGTCTGTGATTGGTTTATTTACTGTATATGCTAAGTTTTGCCAAATATAAATTAACACTCTGTTGTTTTGAGCGATTCAAGTCTGACATGTGTGGATGATTATTGATTTGAATAGTTTGAAATAGCGGGTCGTTACAGTTGGTATCAGAGCTCTGGTTTAGGAAAAACTTAGCATATGGAGTAAAAACTCATTTGAGATAGGGTAGTGATACCCTAGATTGAGTAAAATTAATTACAGAATCATATTCGTTCGAGTTTGAAATTTTTCGTTAGGATCCTCTTGAATTAGGATTTCTTTTGAATCTTGGAACTTTCCCTTTGTTCTAAAATCCATTCTTGGTTTTTCCTATTCGTGTTCCTTTTAATACTGGAGCTTCCCATAGCACTATTTCTATTGATCTCTGTAATAGATTTGAGCACATATTGCAACCTTCATTGTCCACTTCATCCTTATTTGTGACTGATCCCATCAGCGGTCCCGCCAACCTCAGTATGATTTGTAATGGGGTGAAACTCCTTTACAACAGGCATCGATTTACCGGAGATTTCTATGTCCTCGGTTTTGATGTTGTTATTCCGTGCAAGCCTGAACTGTTTCTCTAGTAGACGACCGGGGTAATTCTCTCATGATCGACTGTCGAAGGCCTCAGGATTATGCAAGCAGTATATCTTTTTGCTTGATTTTTAGCCTAGGGTCTTGACTCCACCCCGATAGTCAGGGATTTCTCTTTCTCCCAAGCGGGATATTGAATTCCGCATCGACTTTATTTCGGGAGTTTGACTTGCTGTTCTTCCTCCATACGAATGGTTTCTATGAATGGTTAGTCATACCCTTTGGATTAACCAATGCTCTTGCCTTCTTCGTCGATCTCATGAATCGCGTTTTCCACAATGTTCTCAGCAAGTTTGCCCCACTTTCGTTGATGATATTCTCTTTTTTCTAAGTCTCGGTTGACCCGGTTAAGGTCGCCGCGATTAGTATAAGTCTATCTATCTTTCCTCTTTTGGTACTTTAATTATCTTATCTTCCTTTCGAGCCTATCTTCTTAATTAGAATTCTCTTTAATTAGGGTCTCTCTAAATTTGAATCTCTATCCTTGTTCTAAAATCCATTCTTGAATCATCCTATATGAGAGTGTATTTGTAATTAATATAAAAATGTTTTATATTGTGTTGTTTGAGTTTTTAAGTTTGAATTTTGGGTTTCGATCGATTCGGTAGGCCAACGCTATCAATAGGAATTCCAAAACACTTGAACAGAGCAAACCGACGCAATATTGTTTTTGAAATTGGTAAATGAAATAATTTTATGTATGATTATATTTTATATATAAAGGAATAATTTTCTAAAATTAGATAGTTAAGTGAATGAGTTGTTAGAATTGATAATACTAGATTATCATTTATTGTTTGGTTAACATTCCTAAACCATTAACTATTGTTGTATGTTATAAGGAGATGAAAATTTTAAACATGGTTTATAAATCTGATTTGCAAATGAAATGAATTTAAATTAAAGATTTGAGAATTAAATTTTCGGTGCTTTTCGAAAGTTGGTTTTCAAAGTTTTGAAAATATATTATTTGAATGTATTTTCGAATGGAAATTGTTTTCAAAGAATTTTAAAAAAGAAGTAAGTCTGTACTCTCCTCTTTTATCGCTGGAAAATAATTTCGATGGTGACTGCAGCATCATCGACATTCATTTTCGAGTCTCAAAGTTGAGAGACTACTTAGTAGCTTTGCTACACTTGTTTTTGGAAAATGGATTTGATTTGAATTTCCTGAGTATGATTTGATTTATAAAATATATATGTGTATATTTATTTCAAAATAGGTTGAAGTGAGACCAGAAATTTAACTCTTAAGTTTTATGTTAAGTGATAGTTTTCAATTTTTGAAATGAAGCAAAATTTTGAATAATTGGAGTGTCAAAATGAGAAATAATATTCTCGTTTTCTAAGTCTCGGTTGACCCGGTTAAGGTCGCCGCGATTAATATAAGTCTATCCATCTTTCCTCTTTTGGTACTTTAATTATCTTATCTTCCTTTCGAGCCTATCTTCTTAATTAGAATTCTCTTTAATTAAGGTCTCTCTAAATTTGAATCTCTATCCTTGTTCTAAAATTCATTCTTGAATCATCCTATATGAGAGTGTATTTGTAATTAATATAAAAATATTTTATATTGTGTTGTTTGAGTTGTTCAGTTCGAATTTTGGGTTTCGATCGATTCGTCAGGCCAACGTTATCGATATGAATCCCAAAACACTTGAACAGAGAAAACTGACATAATATTGTTTTCGAAATTGGTAAATGAAATAATTTTATGTATGCTTATATTTTATATATAAATGTATAATTTTTTGAAATTAGATAGTTAAGTGAATGAGTTGTTAGAAATGATAATACTAGATTATCGTTTATTGTTTGGTTAACATTCCTAAACCATTAACTATTGTTGTATGTTATAAGGAGATGAAATTTTAAACATGGTTTATAAATCTGATTTGCAAATGAAATGAATTTAAATTAAAGATTTGAGAATTAAATTTTCGGTGCTTTTCTAAAGTTGGTTTTCAAAGTTTTGAAAATATATTATTTGAAAGTATTTTCTAATGGAAATTGTTTTCAAAGAATTTTAAAAAAGAAGTAAGTCTGTACTCTCCTCTTTTGTCGCTGGAAAATAATTTCGGTGATGACTGCAGCATCATCGACATTCATTTTCGAGTCTCAAAGTGGAGAGACCACTTAGTAGCTTTGCTACACTTTTGTTTTGGAAAATGGATTTGATTTGAATTTCCTAAGTATGATTTGATTTATAAAATATATATGTGTATATTTATTTCATAATAGGTTGAAGTGAAACCAAAAATTTAACTTTTAAGTTTTATGTTAAATGATGGTTTTCAATTTTTGAAATGAAGATTTTTTTTGAATAATTGGAGTGTTGAAATGAGAAATAATATTGAAACAACTTGAAACAGTTGAACTAGGATAAAATTAAATTGAATAATACTCAATTGCACTCTAAACATATATAACTTACATGAATATTCAAAAGTTAAATGTTAATGTGAATATGTAATTGAAGGTTATACAAGAGAAATTTAAGAAATAAAATGTTCAAACTAAATTTTGCTTAATAAAAATGTTGTAAATAAAAGGTAAATTTGTATAGTACTCAATTACACTTAGAAATAATAATAAAACTTACCTGGAAAAAAAAGTTTGAATGTAATGAAAACATGTGATTGAATAATATACAATATAAATGCAAGTAATAAGATGTCCAAAAATGAAATTTTGTTAAAGGAAATTTTAAATAAAATTTGAGTGGTTATAATAAATGTTTATACACTTAATCTATATTGCAAGATATGTTAAGTGAAATAAATTGAATAATAAGAGAGAATGCTATTTACGTAAAACAATATGAACTTAAGAATAGTTGAATTGAGTTATAAGTGGACTAAGCTTAACTGAAGATAAATGGATAAAATAAATAAGTTAAATAAAATAAATTTGTTTTGAAAGTGAATTTTTGTAACAAATGTTAATATATTTAAATTAGATAAACTTAATGAAAATACGTTGAATTGAAATCAACCAAATGTGAATACAATGAATATTAATTGATTGAATAAAATGGATTGTAAACAAATTAGTTGAATATAAATCAATTTAAAAAATAATGAAATTTATATGGTTTGAATTAATTGTTGTATTTTGTATTTCTAATCTATCTTTCCTTTCTGTTGTTTCTATTCTCCTATCTCGTTCCTTTTTTAGGATGAAAAGTTTAGAGTGGGGGAGACTGTAACGACTTGGAAATTTTAATGATTTTAAATAACGTAATTAACTAATTTTTTCATGAAAGTAAACAATTAAATTTTTGAAATGAAAATTTGATATTTGGAATACGTCTATTTAAACGTAGCAAGTATCAGATTTTCATCAGAAAATATGAAAGTTTATTCAGTTATGAAATTTCAATTTTAAAATTTAAATAAGTTAATTTGCTGGAAATTAAATATTTTTATATAATAAAAATGTCAATCATTTTCTGATTGAGACGTCATATTTCATCAACCTGTAGCAGTTAACCTGCAGCAGTTCACGACAGCACAGCTTGCAACCGAAGCCTCCTCCGCAAACCTATAACAGCCTATATAGCCGAGACAGCTCACCCTCCAACCGAGAAACCACAGCCTGTCATCAACCTCCCAACCATCCTTGTCATCGCCATCCGTAACTTGCCTTATAGTCACCTTGCTCCCTTGGGTCGTGAGCAGCCTGAGAGTATATATTTATATATATACTATGTACATATTTAAAAGAATAATCATTTTAGGAAATATTGACTTTTAAATATTGTTTTTAAAATGTAATATATATATATATATATTGATCTTAAAATATATGTGTTTTAAAATGATTTTTGTAATATAATATATATAGATTTTATGTTAATATGTTTTATTATTGACTTTAAAATATATTTATAAGGTTTTATTTTGATATTGGTTTTAAAATACTTGTATATTTTTTTTAAATATATGTTTTAAATTAAATATTGTTTTAAAAGGAAAATATATTATATATATTTGGTTTTATCGAATTCTATGCTTTGCTTGTCGCTGTCGAACTTGTCACAGCAGTCTTAGTCTCAGTCTCTGAGTATTGTTGTGGAGTGTCTGTATCCGTGTGCGTGTCTGTATCATCTTCTTCGCCATCGCCGTTCTCTAGCCATGAAAGGTGAGCAATCGCTCACGATTAACATTTTTATATTTAGTAAATTTAATTCACAAGAAATGACGATTAAAATATGTTGTTAAATTTGAATTGTTAGTTATTTAATTGTTAAATATGATATTCCATTATCTGCAATTGTTTACCTATGACACCATAACCTGTTGTATATATTATATTTAAATTGTTAATGATGATATATGCATGCTATTAATATGCTATGTCATTTTATATTTTATTCTATTGTTCTCACTCTACAAGTTCCTTGTTAGTTTAGAAATTCCCTATGGGTTGGAATGATACATACCCGAACGATTTTATAGATGAGGGGAAAATCGTTATGGGTTGAAATGATAAACCCAAGCGATTTTTTTTTATTTTGAAATTTTGGGATTGCGGGTTGAAATGATATATATCCGTAAATTTAAATTATTGCGGATTAAAATGATAAATATCCATATTACTTGACCATAGAATAGAAAATTATATACGGACACCGTTGGTCTATTTTGAAAATGATTTCCAGAATTTTGAAAGGAAATATATCAATTTTAATTAATATTGATTTTTAAATATCATATATAGATTTTATTTTTTATATATGTGAAAAATTTTGATTTGAAATTATATGTTTGGAAATTTTAAATTTATAAGTTAAGTTTGAAAATATAAATTTTAAGATTTTACTTATAACTTTATTACTTTTAAATATATAATTAAGATTTAAATAGATTTAATAATAGAATTTAATACAATAAATTTAATAAAATATTTTAATTTAACTAATCTATATAATATGTTTAAATATTTATTTAAAATTTATATTAATTTTTTTAAATAGATTTTGTAATAACTTTGATAAATTAAGATTGGAAAGATAAATTTAAATTGATTTGTAATTTATTTGGTTTGAGGATTTAATATAAATAAGAATTGATTGGAAACTTATTGATTTTGAGATTTTAAAGATATGATTTTATAACTCGATAATTTGATTATGATTAAATGTAACGACCCAATATTTTCAACCATTCGCATCCATTATAAGTGTATAGGTAGACACTCATGCCGGAGTTGAATTGCTCAAAATACCGCGTTGTAATTAAAATTTGGCAAATCTCAGAATATACAGTAAATAAATATAATCACAGACACAGAGTAAAATAATGCAGCGGAAGTAAAAGAAATAGTAGTTCATGAAGTTACTATGTAAATATATCAGAGTTACATAAGATACAACAGAAGAAATAGAGTACAACAGAAGTATCAATAAGATAACCAAGTACAAGCTGAACAGAGCAACATAACTGAAGTAGATAGAAGAAGACTAGCAGATAATCTCCAGCGATTCAAATCTCCAGAAGGTGGAAATCCAAATCTGTGAATAACTCAGGCTGACCCGAGCGTAAAGCAAAACACAAAACACTCGAGTCAGGACAATATATACTTATATAATGTAAACCAACTCAAGTGAACTGTAATAAAGGTACAAGTAACTTAGAAGATGCTTGGGACCGCCCATCCTCTAAGGATCCGTTAAAATATCTACTATGTAGTAATATTCGCTATTATAATAGTGTCTAAATAAGTAAAGTATAATCATATCGGAAAATAGCGTTAAGGGGATGGAGAACCTTAACGCGGTCGGATCTTAAAATCATAATCGTAGTAAAGCTCGATATGGTAGGTGACACGGCACAACTAGGCAATGCCAGGGTAGATATACCAATTACGCACACGGACTGATGGATACGCATAGCAGCCACTACCGTTCCACCTCGAACAACATTCCCAAATCGGAGGATGGCCATCTAGTCAAATCACAAGTAAGAGTATAATATCGAAGAAATGTGTCCGAGAAGAGGTGCTACCTCACTGGTCCGAGATCGCTCCTGTTTTAGCCACCTTATGCCAACTCACGGGAGTTGGGTCCACGTAACATACCTTAAGAACGTCGCCACCATCCTACTTCATTCTGGAATCTCCACCGCGTACACGGTTGTCAAAGTGGTTTTCGGTATCGACAGAGAGTATGTCCATATCCGATCCCGGTCTCTTTGCCAACCAACCGTTATTATAACCCGTGGTTATAACTTTTAAAAATAGTTTATGTTTCAAATCAAAATACATCCTTTAAACCATTTCAAAATCATATCATTTATTTCAAACTAATACATACTTTCAAACCCAAAACATATCTATTCAAAAACCAATTCAAAAATATATCATTTCCATTTCAAAACCAATTCAATAATATATCATTTCAAAAAAACCCAAATTTCAAAATCACTGAATATTTCCTTTAATTTATTAAACTTGAAATCTTCCTTTAAATTATCATAGCATTTTGGAAATGTAACCTTAAGGAATCATAGCATTTTTGGAATGTAATACTTCCCAATTTAACATTTTATATAATCAAAGTATTTATATACTTACAAATTTTTAACATGGTCATTTTATCATAGCCTTATAGTTAAATAACTTTGTTACTGTAATATCCAATTTAATGCTAAAATTCTTATGTTAAGTTAAGAGTACCTTATTAACTTACATTATCATTACAATAAAGAAACTTTATTATTTTAGTCATTAAAATATGTCATTTACATTAATTAAAACTTACATATTAAATGTACTTTTTAACTTACATTCCTATTACAGTAAAGAGCATTTATCATTTAATCAATATTACACTAATTAAACTTACATTATCGAATATACGTTTTAATTTACGTTTTATTACAAAAGGGGCATTTATTATTTTAAATCAATATTACACAAATTAAGACTTACATGTTTCTTTCATTAATTAAGACTTTACATGTTTCTTTCAGTAGGTAAAACTTTACATATTTCTTTCATTAATTAGAACTTTACACGTTTCTTTCATAAATTAAACTTTACATATTTCTTTCATTAATTAGAACTTTACACGTTTCTTTCACAATAAATTTCTTATAATTAAATCCAATTTTCAACAATTTACTTAATAAGTTTAAGTGTAAAAGTTCCAATTCTTCACATTTCAACAAATAGACTTAACACTTCAAATTTAAATTACCATTTCACAATTTAACAAAATTTCCAATTTTATTTAATTAACTTAAACCTTTAATTAAAACCAAATTTCACATTTCCTAGTCAAGTTATATTTTAAAAGATCACTTTTAAACATTCATTTATTTAACCACTTAAATTCATAGAAAAATCAATAATACTTAATAATCACTTAAATTCAAATTTAATCAAATTATCATATTTACCATTTCCAAATAAAATTTAATACCCATTTTATTTATATAACTTAAATATCATTTTTAACCAAAATTCCAAATTTCCAACTTAAGTTATATTTCAAAAATCCAGTTAAACCATTCATTAATTACATTTTTAACACATAGAAAAATCATAATTTCTTTAATTCAAAATATTTCAAAATCTGTTTAAATCAAATTTCATAAATTTATATTTTTAAAATACTTAAAAATATTCAAAACACTTTATAAAATAACCACGGGCCTGTATATAATTTTCTAACCTAGGTCAAGTGATACGGATATGTATCATTTCAATCCGCAGTTAAAAAAGAAAAATCCGGGTTCTATCATTTCAAACCCGCAATCCCAAGTTAAAATAATTTAAATAAAAATCATTCAGGCCTATCATTTCAGCCCATAACGATTTTTCCCTATTCTAAAGTCCGTTCGGGTATGTATCATTTCAACCCATAGTGATTCTAATCTACAGGGAACTTGCAATGGTGATAACAGATATAAATAACAGAATAACATTAAATAATAGTAACATATGATATAATAACAGGTGTGAACATCATATGATAATAATATAAACATATATAACATGATGATATACATTACAGATTCAAATGGTGTCGGTTTATCAGTTATATAGGTACATATTGTCTGGTGAGAATAACTCACCTGTTTGTGCTGGAGATATCAAAACCAATGACACAATGGAACAAAAGCACGATGACAAGACTACGGACTTGAGTGGAGAGCAAGATCCAAAGCTACAACTCTTGTATTACAACCCAAAACATACATCAAAACAAACACAATTTCAACGCACTTGAAATGGAATAACTTTTAAACGAAAAGAGATTTGAATGTCAAATCTTTTGCCTTGCTTTCTCTATCCTTTTGCATGGCCTAGGGAATGTTTTGGTTCAGGTTTGGACATGGTTTGGGTCTGGTTTGGACCAAGGGATGCACGGCTACAAGCTAGAGATGATGGGGAAGTTACAACATAGGCATGTGAAGAGTTTTATGCAATATGGTGGAGTTTTGGTTCATCTTTGGCTCGGTCTACAAGGTCCTAGGCTTGGCCATGACTTGCTACAGGTCTGGACAGAGGAGATGGTGATGTGTAGTGGTGGTAGCAAGGTGGTGGTGGCGGGTAGAGGTGGTGTCCAAGGTGGTGGGCGAAGGTATGTTGCAACTAGTGGTGGCTATGCATTGTTTTAAGGGATTTGTGCAAGGTTTTGTGTGGTTTTAGTCAAAAGGAGTGCATGGCCTGTCATGGTCAGAGGAGATGTGAGGTGGTTGAAGCCAAGAATGATGAGGAGGAAGGTGGTGGAGGCTATGGTGGAGATGGTGGAAAGTTTGGCCAAGCAATTGTGGATGAAATCAAGGCAAAACAAAGTAAAAATGAAGAAGGAAGAGAAGAAAAAGAAGAGGCCATTACCAAATGTTTTCAGAGGTGTTTTGGCCGAAAATTTGATGAAATGAGAAGTGTATTCAGTTGAAAAACAAAATAAAACATATGGCTATCAATAAAGAAGGAATGGTCAAAATGTGAAAGGTCTAGCAAATGAAAAGTCATCGGTTTAAAGCCTTTATGTCTCTTCAAATTTCCTTCTTATATATTTTGTAATTTATAATTACATGTAAAACTGATAAATAAAGATAACAACTCAGAAATGAAAAAAATAAATATAAACTAAATAATTAAATTTTGATTAAATAGAATTTAAATTAAGAAAATGGCTTAAAAATGCAAACTAGGCTTTAAAAATTAGAAATAACTTCTATAACTTTGGAAAAATTATATTTTGATTTAAATACATGTAAAATGAATAAAATAAAGTAAAACACAGCAAATAAAATTGAAGGTATAAAATAAATAAATTTTAATTTAAATATAGTTTAGATGAAGAAAATAGCAGAAAAATAGAAACAGCTTTTAAAAATAGGAAATCATCATAGTACATTTTGGAAAATTCGATTATTATTTTTAAAAATATTTAGAGATTAAAATATACATAAATTAACATATTGATACATATAAAAAAAATATAAGAAAGAAAATATGATTTATAAAATTTAAAATAGGCAAAATTGCACAATAAAACAAATTATACTAAAATTTGAAATGTGCATAACTTCTACATTTTAACTCCGTTTTTAACGAAACGAAAAGCAGTATTCATATTTTTAAATCTATTTTCATAATAAAAGATAAAATTTAAGATTATATATATTTAAATTTGAAATTTAAAAGTCAAAGATTGAACAGTTTGACCAGAATTTCCCTTTTAAGTAAAATATTTAAATTATACTAGTTTGAACTATAAATCACTTAATAATCAACATTTATATTTAAAAATGAAATGTTTTTAATAAAACATGTTTAAACTAATTTAAAATATAAAAAATAAAGTTCAAATTTAAATAATATACAAAAATCTAGGGTTGTTACATTAAAGGTGATTAAATGAATATTTTGAAATTTAAATAAAATTGAAATTGAATATTTAATATTGATGTAAATTTGTAATTTGAGATTTTATTTGAATGTTATTAAAAAATTGATTAAGTGAATATTTGAAAATTTTAAATAAAATTAAAGTTGAATTTTGAAATATAAATGAAATTTATCAAATTGAGTTACTGTAAATGTTTGAATATTTAAATTATGAAACCTATTAAATTTGAAGTGGTTTAATTTTATAGTTCAAACTTGGATTTGAAATCGATATAGATTAATAATGATTTTATTGAGAATTAGAATTGAATTTAAAATTGTTGAAGTGAGATTGATTCAAATTGAATTTTGGAACTAATGTTGATTTGGATTGATTTGTGAATTTGTAAGAAACAATTTTAATGTAAACTATTTTAATATATATAACTATTTTTAATATATAAACTATTTTTAATATATAAACTATTTTAATCTATATCCTATTTTTAAAGATAAACTATTTTAATTTATAACTATTTCAATATTTTAACTGTTTAAATTAGAACTGTTATGATTTAAATTTGATGCATTTAAATGCGAATATTTTGATATGATGGTTTAACCTATTTTGTGGTTATGATTTTGGAAATGAATATAATTTAAAGTGATATGATTTCGAAAGTGAATATAATTTTGAAAGTGATATGATTTCAAAAATGAATATAATTTAAAGTGATATGATTTTGAAAGTGAATATGATTTTGAAAGTGATATGATTTTGAAAGGAATATGACACTTTGATATGAAGTATGAACTGTTTTGAAATGAAAATGACCATGGTGTGAAATAAGCGTTTGGTTGTTAAAGAGACCGGGATTGGATATTGTCATACTCTCTACCAATACCGAAAACTATTTTTACAACTGTGGACGTGGTGGAGATTCCAGAACGAAGTAGGATGGTTTGGCGACGATTCTGTATGAGGTATTAACGTAGCCCTAACTCTCGCGATTCAGCTTGATGTGGTTAAAACAGGAGTCATGTCAGGCTAAGTGAAGTCACTCCTCCGATCGAGCATATTTTTTCGATACCATTCTATTACTTTGTGATTTGATTGGGTGCACCTTTGATTTGGGAGTGTGTCTCCAGGTGGGCAGTAATAGCTGCTATAAGTTACCACCAGTCCGGATCCGTAAAACGGTAGTATCCTACCCTGGGCATTGCCTCGCGTGCTTTGTCACTTGCCTTATCGCGCCCTCTACGAGTTTGTTTTGTACCGTACCTATGGAGTGCTCCCTGAGTGTCCCATCAGTTTGGTGGGGCTTACAGTATCTGTATAGACCACGGGAATATATAAAATGTGTTAAGGGGGATATGGGTAACGCCTTAACGCTATTTTAATAGTTTACTTCACTATAGACATTATCTATGTAGCGTATTGTACTGTGTATGTAGATAGTTAGAAGATGGGAATCCCAAACATCCTTTAAGTTATATTGCATTTCATTTGGACATTTCACTAGAGTTGATTTACTTGTATAAGAAAGTTAATCCCGACTCGAGTGTTTTGTGTTTTGCTTTATGCTCGGGTTAGACTCAGTGTCATAGCATTTGAAACTCACCTTTGGAACTTTGAGCTTTGCCTGGAGATCTATGTGTCTTTGTCTATTCAGCTTTCAGTTATCTCCTGTTTTTTATGTTCAGACTGATCATTTGATTTTGTATTGAGACTTCTATGTATTTGATTTTCCGTTGTATTTGTTTCAGACTCCGATGTTCTGTAGTAGCTTCATGAACTACTATTTATCTATTTCGCTGCTTATTGTTATATAACTCTGTGTCTGTCATTCTGTGATTGATTTATTTACTGTATAAGCTAAGTTTTTCCAAATATAAATTAACAATCTGTTGTTTTGAGTGATTCAAGTCTGACATGTGTGGATGATTACTGATTTGAATGGTTCGAAATAGCGGGTCGTTACAGCTGGTTTCAGAGCTCTGGTTTAGTCAAAACTTAGCATATGGAGTAAAAACTCATTTGAGATAGGGTAGTGATACCCTAAAATGAGTAAAATTTATTACAGAATCATATTCGTTCGAGCTTGAAATTCTTCTTTAGGATCCTCCTAAATTAGGATTTCTTTTGAATCCTGGAACTTTCTCTTTGTTCTAAAATCCATTCTTGGTTTTTCCTGTTCGTGTTCCTCTTAATACTGGAGCTTCCCATAGCTCTATTTCTGTTGATCGTTGTAATAGATTTGAGCACATCTTGCAACCTTCATTGTCAACTTTATCCTTATTTGTCACTGATCTTATCGGAAGTCCCGCCAACCTTAGTATGATTTGTAAAGGGGTGAAACTCCTTTACAACAGGCATCGATTTACTGGAGATTTCTATGTCCTCGGTTTTGATTTTGTTATTCCTTGCAAAGCTAAACTGTTTCTCTAGTAGACGACCCGGGTAATTCTCTCGTGATCGAATGTCGAAGGCCTCAGGATTATGCGGGCAGTATATCTTTTGGCTTGATTTTTAGCCTAGTGTCTTGACTCCACCCCGATAATCAGGGATTTCTCTTTCTCCTAAGCGAGAAATTGAATTCCGCATCGACTTTATTTCGGGAGTTCGACCTGTTGTCCTTCCTTCAAACGAATGGTTTCTATGAATGGTTAGTCATACCCTTTGGATTAACCAATGCTCTTGCCTTCTTCGTCGATCTCATGAATCGCATTTTCCACAATGTTCTCAGCAAGTTTGCCCCACTTTCGTTGATGATATTCTCGTTTTTCTAAGTCTCGGTTGACCCGGTTAAAGTCGCCGCGATTAGTATAAGTCTATCCATCTTTCCTCTTTTGGTACTTTAATTATCTTATCTTCCTTTCGAGCCTATCTTCTTAATTAGAATTCTCTTTAATTAGGGTCTCTCTAAATTTGAATCTCTATCCTTGTTCTAAAATCCATTCTTGAATCATCCTATATGAGAGTGTATTTGTAATTAATATAAAAATGTTTTATATTGTGTTGTTTGAGTTTTTAAGTTTGAATTTTGGGTTTCGATCGATTCGGTAGGCCAACGCTATCAATAGGAATTCCAAAACACTTGAATAGAACAAACCGACGCAATATTGTTTTCGAAATTGGTAAATGAAATAATTTTATGTATGATTATATTTTATATATAAAGGAACATTTTTCTAAAATTAGATAGTTAAGTGAATGAGTTGTTAGAAATGATAATACTAGATTATCATTTATTGTTTGGTTAACATTCCTAAACCATTAACTATTGTTGTATGTTATAAGGAGATGAAAATTTTAAACATGGTTTATAAATCTGATTTGCAAATGAAATGAATTTAAATTAAAGATTTGAGAATTAAATTTTCGGTGCTTTTCGAAAGTTGGTTTTCAAAGTCTTGAAAATATATTATTTGAATGTATTTTCGAATGGAAATTGTTTTCAAAGAATTTTAAAAAAGATGTAAGTCTGTACTCTCCTCTTTTATCGCTGGAAAATAATTTCGATGATGACTGCAGCATCATCGACATTCATTTTCGAGTCTCAAAGTGGAGAGACTACTTAGTAGCTTTGCTACACTTGTTTTTGGAAAATGGATTTGATTTGAATTTCCTGAGTATGATTTGATTTATCAAATATATATGTGTATATTTATTTCAAAATAGGTTGAAGTGAAACCAGAAATTTAACTCTTAAGTTTTATGTTAAGTGATGGTTTTCAATTTTTGAAATGAAGCAAAATTTTGAATAATTGGAGTGTTAATAATTATTACTTATTTATACTATTTTGTTGTTAATAATTATTATGATATAATAATATTTTGCAGTAAATAATAATTATTATTATTTATTTATGATGTTTAAAATTATTAATTGTATTTATAAATAATAAATTGATGTATAAAGGAATTTTGTTTAATAAAGAGTTTATAAATGAAAATGGAGTTCTGGATTTATAAAGGAATTTTATAAAGGCTTTATAAAGTATTTTACGAAGGGATTTTTGGAAAGACTTTTTATAAAGTAATTTTTATAAAGAATTTTTATAAAGGATCTTTATAAAAGACTTTTATAAAAGAATAAAGTTTTCTCAATAGATTTATAGATTTATAAAAGATGTTTTATAAATAGTTTTATGGATTTATAAAAGAGTTTTATAAATGGTTTTAGAGATTATAAAAGTAGTTTTATAAATGATTTTAGAGTTGTATAAATACATTTTCTAAGTAGTGAAAGTGTAGTGCTTTTGTGAATATAGATAAGTATATGGATATTTTCCCAAGTATAAAAAAGAGGATGAAGGGTGTGAATATATCTTTGTAAAAGTATTCTAATACAAGTATTTACAAAGCGATTTTAATTCATGAAAGAATTTATTAAAGAGGTTAGTGGTTGCTTATATGCTTAACAAATGTTGGTTTCCCTATGGAAATAAATCCCTGATTTGATTGATTCTTGTTTGTTTATTTGATAAATAAATAATTGACTATCAAACTTGGCCAGTTTTAAATTATCGTTGTCGGTTCGGAGAGACTCGAATCAGATATATTATCTGAAAACCAATTTGAACTGGTATTAGCCTTTGAATTGGAACATCTTGACGATGATTGAAGATGGAGTTCTTGAATGTAAGGGCTACTTGCTACTAATCTTGAGGGTGATTCCAAAATGAATGTAGTAGAGGTAGTGCCTTCGGTTTCGTTCAGATCTAGAACGAACTTGTATGGATGAATGGTGGCATTGTATTTCTGCCTAAAGGGCAATGTTAGTATTCCAAGTGGAATTGCTATATAAAAGAAATTGTACCCTCAAGCCTCGCAACCCATAAAATGGCTAAAACATGATAGATGCAGCAGGACTATATGGGTCGCTCCCATTAGCATGTGCCATTACCTTTCTAGATCATTATATTATGATTTGGTTGTGCATGAGATCTCTCAATTAAGGTTGGAAAGCAATCGATGTGATAATATATTTGGTACTATCTAGTAAGGTGTAGGCTGGTCTTGTGTTGGTAGAGGGGCAGATGCGTCTGTAGCCCTCGGTACATTTTATCTACAGATGTACCGTACGGAAGGTAGTCCCTTACCTAGCCATTATTAGAATCTATTCTCTACTACGAGCGTTTGGAATTGATTGTATACCTATCATGGTGGAATTTAATAATGTAACAATTTCTGCTAAGATTCAAATTTACTTTAAACCCTAGGCATTATTATAATATCATTGGATTTTCTATAAAAAATATTTTGGTTATCGTAAGGTAAAAACCCGTCCGTGTTTATGTGTGGCGTGGTTTTACAATATACTTTTATTTTCAAAATATTTTTATAACTTTAAAATCCAATTGAGGTGTGTTTCTCACGCTGATTTACCAGACTGATCTGGGTATTATTTTATTGTAATGCTCGGGTCAGACCAGCATATTTATAGATCTAGTTTGGATACTTTGGAGCTTCTGGAGATGAGCTGGAGGCCCAGGACGCATTCACGTATTTTTTATTTCTGCTGCATTTTTCTTTGTTTCATATTTATTAGCAATTGTAAAGGTAGGCTGTTATAACTGTCCAGGTTGATTGTACATTAGTACTCTGATCGATATATGTATAATAAAGTTCAGTTTTTCTTTTGTAAATATCATCATTATATTATAGATTGCTCGTCACGTTGTGAGATTATGTTCTATCTTTTCTTTCTTTTTTCCCAACATTATGTCTTTTCGACACTCGGATGCTCGGCACGTGAATACTATGGATGTCAACGACTTCTAAGCGTCGAAAAGATGGGTCGTTATAGGAAAACACTGACCGTGTAAAGGAGGTGCTGTTGGAATTTTATGAAATATCAAAATTTTATAAAAATTAATCAGATTTATATAAATTTAACTAAGTTGTTATCAAAAAAAAGTTTTACAGAAATTTAATGAAGTTGATTTTATAAAAATTAACTAAGTTTAAAAAATTAACTAACTTTTACGAAAAATAACCATGTTCAGTAAGTTTTATTAAAATTGATCACATTTATAAAAATTAACTAAGCTTTACTAACTTTTAGCTAAGTTAACTTAGTTTTATAAAGAAACAACTAAGTTTATAAAAAATAATTAAGTTTTATACATATTTAACTAAGTTAGCTAAAAGTTTATAAAATTTAACTAAAATTTATAAAATTTAACAAGTTAACTAAGTTTATAAAAATTAACTAAGTTAACCAATTTTTATAAAAATTAACTAAATTTTATAACACTTAAATAATTTATAAAAATTAACTAATTATATAAAAGTTTAACTAAGTTAACCAAGTTTTATAAAAATAAAAGTATTTTCTAAATGTTAACAAAATCTTATATTAAAATTAAATAAATTTATAAAAATTAACTAAGTTTTAAAAAATTAAACTAACTTAACTAGTTTTATAAAAATTAACTAAATTTATATTAATTAATTAATTTTTATAGAAGTTAATTGAATTTATAAAACTTAAGTATGTTTATTATAAATATTGATTATGTTTTTTTTAAATAACAAAGTTTGTAAAAGTAACTAAGTTAATAAATTTAATAATTTTTACAGTGGTTATCCAAGTCTTATAAATGTTTGACTAAATTAACAAAATTTGTAAAATTTGTCTAAGTTTTACAAAAATTATCCAAGTTCGATAACAATTAAATATGTTTATAAAAACTAATTATGTTTAACAAAAATTTAACTAAATTGCCCAAGTTTCTAAAGGATTCGTTAAGTTTCATAAATATTTAGCTAAGTTAACTAAATGTACAAAAATTAACAAGATTTTATTAAAATAAACCAAGTTTTATGAAAATTAAATAAGTTCATAAAAATTAATAATATTACTAATAGTATAAATAATAATAGTCACTGCAAGCAAATGGTATATTTATTTTAAAACAAATACAATATTCGAATAACATACATAAGCAAGAATATCTCAGGAGCATAACAAATCAAGTTTTAGACCATCTTGCGTAGGATCGAATAAGTTATGTAGGAATATGATAATAACTTTCTCTTTGATAGATGATGTATGATGCTTCTGGGGTTAGAGTACATGTTGGAAGGAAGACAACTATGTTTTCCATCTCCAGTATGCTTAATTATAATATGTTATTTTGCAGCATGGTTGTATGTATTGTTTTGTACGCTTGTATATAATATTACTTTCGGTCACAGGTATTTGTATGCTTAATACTTTGTTTATGAAATACTATGGATATATATTTTGGTTTGCTTTATGAATCTATCTGATTACGTACATTATACTATGTCAGTTGTGGTATTTTGAATTGCTATAATATATATGCTGAAATAAACTAAGAAAAATTGCAAATGAAAGCGCGGGTATATATAGAACATTAAAAAATGCAATGAAAAATAATCTATAACGTTCCAAAAGGGCTATAAAAAATAGAAAAGGCACAGCTTTTACTTACTATAGCATTTTAAGAAAAATAGCGTTGTAATAGCTTTCACATGCTATAGAGTTTTAGAAAGGCTACTAAAACATTCTATAACAACTAGAGAAATGTTATAGAAAGTTAATTGTATTAATAATAAGCTATAAATACTCAAAATTGACAGGAGAATAAGGCTATACTAGGCAACTTTCTTTAGCATTTTTAATAATGTTATGGTACCTACCAGACATATTATAACATTGTGGGAACGGTGTAGTACTAATGTGAATGGATCTTAAGACTACTTTAAGACTAGAGTGGGGTGAATAGTGTTTTATAACTTAAATAGAACTTTTCTAAATAACTTCAAGATTTAGATTCAAATACAGATAATCAGCATAGATATATTAATAGGAAGTCAGAAATTTATATAAATGCAGTAAAAGTAAGAAAGATGACATCGAGAATTTTATATTGATTCGGATTAACCAATCCTACGTCTAGTCCTCTACAGTGTATATGCCGAATTCCTTTTCAACGCTCGCTTTAAACAGGTAGCAAGAAAACCAGAATGCACTCTCGATTTCAAGGTAATGAAATACACCCTCCTAATTTTCCGAGTTTAGGTTAGACTCTCTTGATTTAATCGGGCAATAAGCACACCCACTTGATTTGAACGGGCAACAAGCACACCCAAAAAAAAGTAGAGAGTTGTTGATTTCAAATACAAATGGTTGTACTTTGGATACAAAATATCCTATACCCTTTAGCACTTTTGTCTTTGAATTAATGAGAGAATACTTTCAAATTAATGAGTAGATTGTAGAGAATGAAAATAGTAAAGTAGAGATTGAATTTGAGTGAATTCGAAGAGCATAGAAAGTGAATTTTATGAAATATATAATCGGAATTTGGAGTAAAAAGAAACTAGAGAAAGTAGTTAATAAAATTCATTTCCCAGTCTCCTTTATATAGTGCATGAAGGGACGTGTCTATTCACGAAGAGTTAACCTAAAATTACAACTATTAAAAATTCAAAAGACAACTCTTCAATGGTACATATGTCAACATACCTATGTAGCCTACGTCGACATACTTGTGTATGTTTTGAATAAAAATACTGTTAAGGTGTTTCAAAATTATGAACTCTTGTAAAACTATTTAAACATAGTTTTTAAATACTTTAATATATAGAACTCTTGTAAAATATTTGTAGAAATTTATTTTTAAAATAAAATAAATATTTAGATAATAAAATAAATAGTTTGATACGAGAGTATTCAAAGAAAAGAAAGTTGCTATTCAAGGACCTTAACAAATTAATCTAATATTTATTAACTATAATTTATAGTCCTGAACTCTTTGTGTTTCTATCTCTAAACTCATGAGTTTTTAAATATCATAATCATCTCCGAATCTTGATCTCTAGTCTTTTTACTAATCAGTCTTCAAACTCAATTATCCTACCATTATCTTGCAAACTATTCTATATAACTTGGAAATATATCGGTATCTATATTTATATAGTTGTTGTCATCAAAATCAATATCTGTGGTATTAACAATCTCCTCTTTTTTTATAATGACAATCATGTAAATATATTTATGATAAAATATAATGTAACTCCTCCTATTATGTATGACTTCCCCTTAGTATATCCATATATTATATTTTATACTTTTCTCCCTTTGTCATTAACAAAAATGGGTAAAGAAATATAAACTCCCCCTAAATGTGACATAAATTTAATACTATTAAATTTGATGATTTTGTATACAGTATCAAAATCAATATTAAGTGCAAAGTAATATTATAATTAACTATATATATAATTATAACTACATATGTTTTGACCATACTTTCAAGACATATCATTCATATTAATTAATCAAACCAAACTATGCTATTAATCCAAGTCAAACATTTAAACACACCACTTACATAAGCTTAAACACAAACCAAACTATACAATCAAATTTAAACAACCCTATAAAACTAAACAAACAATCAAACCTAAAATGAATAAAAATCCAAACCATTCTTTTTTATTACAATTTTTATGCGTTGATTTAATTATAGGTGATTTATGGATAGAGCAATTTGGATAGTGAAGGCAGAAATTCCCTTTCTATTCTATCAAATCACCATGAGCATCATAATGGAACTCTCCTACGTAATGACCTTCGTCTTCATCTTCATCCTTATTAGCATCATTATCCTCTTCTTCATCTTCCTCTTCATCATCTTGATTCAAAGGATTATGAATCCTAGGATTCACTTGAGAGTCCTCTACGATGATGGTTCAACTTGCTTCATTATCCAATGCATGTTTTTGTAGATTCCTTAATATTCTCCCTAGCATTTCGTGCTCATTTTTGAAACGAATTTGCAAGACTTCAATTTCAGTAAGCATGGTGAGGACATGCTTTAATTCTTTTTCAATTTTGCCAAGTTTGGAGAATGTGAAGTAATGGAAGAGGCTAGATTCTTCTCTAAAGCATTTGTAATTAAATGGATCCATTTTTTATTTTGAGTTTTCAAAAGGAAGAAGATGAGGAAATAGGCCTGGAATCGAAATTTGGTAGTTATATAATTAGATTATAAATTTTGAAAGGAGGGAAAAGAAGTTTTTTTGAAAAAAGAGCTAGGTATGTCCACATAGGGTACCTTGATATGTCAACATATACAGGATATATTTGTTTTTCTTTATATTTTAAATAATAAATGTTATTATTTCTAGATTTCTATAGATGAACATATTCCAAGATTTCTTCTTAATTTAATAAAAGTATTTTGTGCTAATGATTTTGTTAAAATACCATCTATTTGATTTTCTGTATTTATAAATTTTAGTGTAATAATTTCTTTATTTATGTTATCTCTTAGGAAATGGTGTCTTATGCCATTACATTTGTTCCAAGCATGATGTGTTGGATTTTTAAATAGATTTATTGCACTAGTATTATTACTATATATTCATGATTGTTTTAAATTTAAACCAAAATCTCTTTGGGTTAGTTGCATATAGATAACCAGTGAACATGCTAATGCTGCTGATATATATTCTACCTATGTTGTGGATAGAGATACAGAATTTTGCTTTTTACCGAATTAAGATAAAAGTGAGTATCTTAGAAAATGACAGGTTCCCCTCATACTTTTTCGATCAAATTTGCATCTAGCATAATCAGCATCACTATATGATAATAAGTCAAATGAATCTTCTTTTGAATAGAAGAGCCCATAGTCTAATGTATTGTTAACATATCTTAAGATGCGTTTTACAGCTTTAAGATGTGTCTCCTTAGGTTGTGATTGATATCTTGCACATAGACATACAATATGCATGATATTGGGTCTAGTAGCTGTGATATAGAGTAAAGATCCTACCATACCTCTATATAGTTTTTGGTCAACGTCTTTTAAATTGTCTTCCTTATTAAGTTTCTCACTAGTTGTCACGGGTGTTGGTTTACCTCTTGTATTAGACATTCCAAATTTGTTTACAATATCTTTAGCGTATTTTTCTTGACTTGTAAATATTCCATTGTTTAATTGCCTAAGTTGTAAGCCTAGAAAGAATGTTAATTCTCCTTTGTGACTCATTTCAAATTCTTTAGTCATTATATCAACAAATTCTTTATTTATGTTTTCATTTGTTGACCCAAAAATAATGTCATCTACATATATTTGTATAAGTTGAATATCATTGTTGACTCTTTTTATAAATAACATAATATCTACTTTGCCTATTTCAAAAATAGATTATACGGTATAATTTGAGTCTTTCATACCAAGCTTTAGGTGCTTTTTTTAATCCATATAATGCCTTTTTTTAATTTAAAAACATAATTAGAGAGTTTTTCATCTTCAAAAAGTGAGGGTTGTTCACCATATACATCTTCTTTAATAAAAACATTTAAAAATGCACTTTTTACATCCATTTGAAATAATTTAAAATTGTTATGGTTTGCAAAAGCAAGTAGAATTCTTATGGCTTTTAATCTGGCTACAGAGGCAAATGTTTCATCAAAGTCTATTCCTTTTTCTTGGTTGTATCCTTGTGCAACAAAATATGCTTTATTTCTTATGTCTTCTCCTTGTTCATTTAATTTATTTCTATAAAACCCATTTAGTTTCAATTACAAATTGATCTTTCAATCGTGGAACTAATTTCCAAACATCATTTCAAGTGAACTGATTTAGTTCCTCTTTCATGGCAAGAATCCATGAATCATCTAATGATGCTTTTGCTGCATTACTCATCTTATTTAGTTGATTTCAAGTTCTTACAACTAATTCTATACCTCTTAGAATATTTTCCCTGGGATAGTCTTTCAAAAAATTTGTTCTTTTATTTGGATTTGAATTATCAGTATTATTATTTTCATTGTTAGTGGTTTCATTATTTGTAGGTTTGTTATTCTTACTCGGTTTAAGATTTTCTTCGTCGCCGTTACTAATATTGGTTACTTTAGAATTTTCATCAAGTGAAACATGCAAAGTTTCTTTAGTAATATTAGTCTTAGGATTAAAAATTCTATAGGCCCAACTTCTTTTTAAATAATCAATAAATATATCTTTATCTAATTTAGCGTCAAATTTATCTAGATTATCTTTTGTATTTAATATAAAATATTTACTACCGAAAACTTTAAAATAGGAAACTTTAGGATTTTTATCAAAAACTAATTCATAAGGTGTTTTATTGGTTAATGATCGTATTAAAATTCCATTCAAAATATAACATGTAGTAGCAACCGCTTTAGCCCAATTTTTTTAGAACAATCGCTATCATTTATCATGATCCTAATGCATTCTTATATAGTTCCCCACTCCATTTTGTTGAGGAGTTCCAGGAAAAGAAAAGTTATCTGTAATTTCTTATTACAAAAGTTTTCAAAATTTTCATTTTCGAATTCTCCTCCATGATCATTCTGTATTGTTTTAATTTTAATTGACTTTTGATTTTGGATTTTTTTTAGTGAAAATTTCAAACATTGGAAATACATCACTTTTATGTTTAAGAAATATTGTCCAAGTATATCTTGAATAATCATCTACTATTACAGAAACATATCTACTATGATTTATTGATTGAACTTGTGATGATCTGAAAAGATCTAAGTGAAGAAGTTATAAGGAATGTGTAGTCAAAAGCATGTCTTTTGATTTAAATGAACTTCTGTGAAGTCTTTCGAGTTGGCAAGCATCGCATAGGTTATTGACACTAAACTCACTTTTGGAAGTCCTCTAACAAGTTCATATCAAAGTACTTTGGATAAATGTTTAAATTTTAAATGACCATATCGTTTGTGCCAAATCTAAGGGTCATTAGATTCGGTCAAAAGACAGAGATTATCATTAGAAACTTTCATACTCAAAATGTAAATGTTACATTTCCTTACTCCTTCAAAAATAATTCTAAACTCATTATGCTTAATGCGGCAATTGACATTTTTAAACTTAATTTTGAAACCCTTATCACATAATTGACTAATACTAAACATATTATGTTTTAAATTCTTAACTAGCAAAGCATTAGAAATAATAGGAGTTTTTGAGTTACCAACTTTGCCAATGTTGAAGACGTATCCTTTTGAGTTATCTTCGGAGTTAATTGTTCCTCCATCTTTGTAAACGATGTCCTTTAAGATCTCTAAATTTCCAGTTATATGTCTTGTGCATCCACTATTTAGTATCCATTGGTCCTTCTTAATTTGTGATGTATGGTTATCAGGTGTCTCTTCAATATCTGCCATATAACATACCTGTTACTCCAAATTTACTTTATGCACTTTCAAATAATCAAGTGACTTTTCAATATTATTTGCGCCTAATCTATTTAAGGGTTTCATAAGGATTATGCAACTTTTTTTTTCTTCAGAAATGTTAAAAAATTTACTACCAATGTTACTAGCCATTTATACTTTTCAAAAATCAAATAACAAGTTTTTGAAAACCTAATGCTATGATACCAAATGTGGAAGAAATGTAGTACTAATGTGAACGGATCTTAAGGCTACTTGAACATGAGAGGGAGGGGGTGAATAGTATTTTATAACTTATATGAAACTTTTCTAAATTATTTCAAGATTTAAATTCAAACATAGATAATCAACACACACACACACACATAGATATACATACACACACACATAGATATACATACATACATATATGCATACATACATACATACATATACATATACATATATATATATTAACAGGTAGTTACAGATATATATAAATACAGTAAGAGTAAAGTAAAAGTAAGAGAGATGACACAGCGAGTTTTGTACTGGTTCAGATTAACCAATCCTACGTCCAGTCCTATATAATGTATGTATGGATTTTCTTTCCAATGCCTACTTTAAACAGGTAGCAAGCAAACCAAAATATATTCTCGATTTCAAGAAAATGAGATACACCCTCCTGATTTTCCAAGTTCAAGGTAGACTCTCTTGATTTAATTGGGCAACAAGAACACCCACTTGATTTAAATGGGAAACAAGCACACCTACTTGATTTGAACAGGCAACAAGCATACCCATTTGATTTGAATGGGTAATAAGCACACCCAAACAAATAATAGTAGAGAGTTGTTGATTCCAAATGCAAACAGTTGTACTTTGGGTATGTAATATCCTATAGCCCTTTTGATAGCACTTTAATCTTTGAATTGATGAGAGAACACTTTCAAATTAGTGAGTAGATTGTAGAGAATGAATGTAATAAAGTAGAGATTGAATTTGAGTGAATTCAAAGAGTATAGAAAGTGGATTTTGTGAAATATATAATGAGAATTTGGAGTTGGAAGAAACTAGAGAAAGTAGTTAATAAAATTCATTTTCCAATCCCCTTTATATAGTGTATGAAGGGACGTGTCTATTCATAAGGAGATGTAACTAAAAATCATAACTATTCAATAGACACATCTTCAATGGTACATATGTCGACATATCTATGTAGCCTATGTCTACATACTTGTGTCTATTTTGAAAAACAGAAACACTTTTAAGGTGTTTCAAAATTATGAATCCTTATAAAGTTATTTAAACATAGTTTCTAAATAATTTAATATATAAGACTCTTATAAAATATATGTAGAAGTATATTTTTAAAATAAAATAAATATTTAGAAAATAAAATAAATAGTTTGATAAGTGAGTATTCAAAAAAAGAAAGTTGATGTTCAAGGACTTTAATAAATTAATCTAATATCTATTAATTATAATTTATAGTCTTGAACACTTCGTGTCTCTATATCTAAACTCACGAGTCTTCAAATACCTTGATCATCTCTCAATCTTGATCTCTAGTCTTTTTACTGATCAGTCTTCAAACTCGATTATTATGTACTTGTATAAACCATTATCCTATAAATTATTCTATACAACTTGGAAAAATATTAATACCTATAATATGGTTGTTGTCATCAAAATCAATATATGTGGTATTAACAAACATGTTATTTTATAGCGTTTATAGAAACACTATAATATTCTTTTATAGCAATTTTAAAATGCTATAAAAGGTTCAGATTGTTATTGTGTAATACCCATTGAAAATGTGAGATTAATAAAAGGTCTAATTGGGAATCTCACATGCTAGAGAGAAACTATGGGTCTCTCGTTGATGATGAGAGCACGTATTGTGTCATTCATGGTGTTGATCTCTCATGTACTGGCAAGCATTTGAGAGTAAAGAATCTGCCTGTGGCTTGATGTGATGAAATCCAAGATGGATCCATGTACCCAAAAAAATGTATGGACTTTGAAGAATGTACTGGAGGAGGTGAGAACCATCGGGTGCAAATGGATCTTTTAGAAAAAGAATGGTGAATATGGAAATGTCGAGACCTATAAAGTATGTTGGTCGTGGTAGGTTTTAACCAAATTTTTGGTGTTGATTATGAATAAACATTTTCACCACTTTCCATGCTTAAATTCATTCAGATACTACTTGCAGTCACCGCTTATTATGCCTATGAAATATGACAAGTAGACGTTAAAACAACATTTCTAAATGGTAATTTAGAAGAGTGTTTATATATCAAAATTAGAGGGTTTCAAAGCTAGTGCAAGCAATGATTAGACATATATACCCTTAAGAAAAATTTATGGTCTTAAGCAGAAGTTCAAGCAAATGATTTAATAAGGTAATCAAACAGTTTGATTTCTATCAAAACACAAAGGAAGTATGTGAGTACAGAAAGGAGCAAAATGGTGTTGTTACATTATTAGTTCTATATATCGATAACTTGCTACTGACTGGTAATGATGACCAATATTACAATCAACGAAACTTGGTTGTCTAATAATTTCTTAATAAAGGATTTAGGTAAGACATCCTTTATACTAGGTATAAAGATATGTAGAGATAGATCTAAATGGATATCGAGATTGTCCCAATCTATGTACATAGGTACCATATTAAAACGATTTAGTATGGAAAATTCCAAATGTGAAAATGTTCCAATGCAACATGGAATTGTCCTTTATAATAAGGACTCCTCATTTACAGATCAGGAAAGGCAATATTTGAGTTGGATTCTTTATGCTTTAGTAATAGGATCGATCATGTATGTCATGCTATGTACGAGGCTGGATATTGCTTTTGCACTTGTTGCAGTAAGTTGATATGAATCACATCGAATAAAAAAAATTCATTGGATGGAAATTAAGGTCATACTTATGTATTTAAGGAATATTAGGATTTGTTTCTAATTTATGGAAACAATGAACTCCTTATGAAGGGGTATTCAGACTCAGGTTTTCATAATGATTCAGTCTTGTGGTTTGTGTTACCCTCGACGGAGGAGACATTAGTTGAAAAAGTTCCAACAATAAGTTGTGGTTGATTATACCATGGAGGCCGAGTACTTCACCTTGAACGATGCTGTAAAGAAGCAGCATTGATGCAAAAATTCATTAAGGAGCTAGGAGTGATCCCAAGCATTGAAGGTCCAATGCTATTGTATTGTGATGATAATTCGGCAATACAAATTGATAAGAAACCACGAGATTATAAGAAGTTGGTACACATCCTCCGAAAGTACCACATGATAAGATAGTTTATTAGTGATAGAGCGGTCTTGATCGAGAGAGTAGATAAAAAAGATAAATTATAAAATCCATTCACTAAGGCACTTTTGTTTTAGAAAAATCGATCAAAGGCATAGGGATGAGGCTACATAATTGGTTCCAAGTGGGAGATTAATAAAGATAAGGATATGCTTTAGAGACAATTATGTAATTTTTTATATAAATTTAACTTTATAAACAATCTTGTTTGTAATAAAGTATGCTTTTGGCTTCATATTCTATTATATGTGTTGTTATATTGTGACATAAATACTGAATTAATTATGTTAACAATATATCGGTAAAGAATACTTAGGAGAAGTGTTTGGCGATTGTAACTACGAATATGTTTGCAACCGTAAGTATTGAATCGATATTTACAAAACACTAACTCCCTAAATGTTCCTAGTTAAGATGATCGAGAAAGGGATATCAATACATCCATTGAGACTATTGTACGTAACACTCTATATATGATTGACAGTGATTTATTCATGGTTATTGGAGGCACCAAGGGTTAGGTACTTGTGATTGTTTGAAACGATCATATAATGACTTGACAAGTGTCTTTTATTGGTTAATATAAATGAGTCAAAATAGAATATATCATGGTAGTGATGGACAAGTAGTCTATTTGCTTAAGGGTACCGTCGATCTTAAGTAGCCAGGGTGTACTTTGGTTATGGTAAAATACTTGGCATGGCAACCTTGTTACGAGCACAATTGGGTATAAATTGAACTACATGAAGTGAGTCACTAGCCAATCAAAAGATGGTTCATGTCCTTCGATATAGGAGGTTAAAATCATCGTAATTGGTATTCGACTTGAAAGTAAAAATCTTTGACTAGAGTAAATTAGTTAGTCAATAAATGTTATCACATTGAACTAGGGACTTTAAAGTTGTCCACAAAATTGAATATGTATACTAATAGAGTTTGGACCTTAGACCAAACTCTAGATTTTTAAGTGATTCGGTGATGACGAAAGAATACATATACAAAATGTCGTTACTAGGTGAGTTTATTCTAGATTATAAATTGGATTTCACCTAAATAATTTGTAAAAGTTGAACTTGTGTCCGACTTCAAAAAAAATCCTTACATGCTTTAATATTCAAACTATTTAGATATTGATTGTGGACTTAGTTCACACTAGGAGTCAACACAACCGCGTTGTTAGTTATTATCGAATTCAAGCAATGGAAAAATTAATTTATAAATGTTATAAGTTAATAATAAATTAATTCAAATGTTGTATTAATATTTTATAGCATTTTTAGTTACCTATTTGAAACTTAAAATCAGTTAAAATGATGTACAAAAGTTATACGTCGGTTCGATTTGTTAAGGAGCTAGAATTAAATAATTGAAACAATTATTCAAATAAGAGTCAAAGGGCTATTGACCAGCTAGGTCAAATGCCTAGGCCGACCATATTAATTAAAATGAGTAGTCAAGCTAAGTCTTTTTGGGCTAGAGAAAAAGGAGGAGAAATATATGCAATTCCTTGGCTATAACACTATAGCCTCTACTCCTTTTTCATTACACTTTCCGAGAGCTCTCTACCCCATTATTGAAGCAAAGATATCAGACTTGCAAACTGACAGTTAAGAGGAGAACGTAGGGTTCAAGAAGGAAATACTAGCAAACAACGTGATCATCTTTTGATAAGACATTCACGGTGAAAGGTTATTTTTCTAACTCGAATATATATTCATGTGTGTGTGTATATATATATATTACTCATCATTATTATATCCCTTATTTTGTTTTCAACAAAAAAATTCAAAATTATTTTATGTAAAACTATTTTAAATATAAACATAATATATGTATATAGTAAATTATGTTTTCGGTTTTTTAAATAAAAAATTACTTTCGGTCCTAATATATATATATATATAATAAGTTTTGTGTTTTGTAGTAATAAATATATATGTGTATGTATGTATGTATATGTGTGTGTATATATATGTGTATATGTTTCAGCTTTAATATTTTCTTAAATTATTCCTTTTTTTGAAGACCCGCCTCTTCGGACCTTGGAAGTCGACACTAACACATCCTCGGTATTCACATGCCGTAAATCCAAGTGTCGAAGAGGTGATTCTTTAAGGGTAAGAAAGAAACAAAGACAGAATAGAATCTCACATGAATGGAATAACATATATTATTTCAACATATAATCTTTATAGTAGAAAATTTTAAAGGCATTTTCATAATTAAACATGGACGTTTATAAATATCTATCCTTATAAATGTGGAATACAATAGTACACAAGTGTGGTGAAAAAGAGGTAATAGTCTACTGATGAATCTTCTAACTTCATGCACCAAGCTCTTCCAAATTTCTTCTAACTAAATCTGGCTACTAGGCTTTCCAGAAAAATATGACACCTAGAGTTTAAGGGGAAAGAAAATAAACTTCGGGTCAGTCATGGGATTAGTATGAGAAACTCCAAATATGCATTTTTGAAAACAAAGGTATCTCATAAGACCACGCCGCACATAAACACAGTACAGGTTTTTACCTTATGATAACCAAAACATTTGCTATGCAAATCTGGGAATGTTATTTTTAATGACATTCTTTGAAAACATTTATAAATAAACTTATGAATCTTAGCCAAAATTGTTACATTGATTAAATTCCAGCATACAAGCTACAAAGTAGGTTCTACAATCAAGTCCGAAGGCACTTATTGCAGAATGGATTTCCATACAATGGCAAGGTAAGGGACTACCTTCCATACAGTACATCTCTAAAGGAATGTAAAGATGATCGACAACTTTGAAACCTCTGCGAATCAGAACCGACCTAGCCACAGACTCATTTGGTGGTGGTGGATAGGACCGAATAAGCCATCACCTCGGTCATAACCGACCTATTCGAGAGCTCTCTTAGCATACACAATGTACTCGACATATATAGAGTAATCTTGAAGGGCGATGACCATACACTTATAGGCGCGTCCTATATAGCACTGAAGCAACCCTGTTTTAACCATTATCGGTTAATGAGGCCTGAGGTAACGATTACCTTTCACATAACACACGTTCCAACTTGAATGCCACACTACCATTCCATGATCACACAACTAATTTCTACAAACGTATAACTTTTGAGCTCGTATGTCATAGGAAAGGGTGTTAAGCTAAGAGAAGTTGCCTTCTCCGCCACCAAACGGATGATACATTTATAGAGATCAATCAATGTGATTAGAAATGTAACGTAAGACATTCATCCATACAAGTTATACAGGAACATGACAAACCGAAGGAACTCTCTTACCACTTCTTGTCGGGAATCATCCCTAGGATTAGTAGTGAGAAACCCTTGCATCGAAGACCAAATGAAGATATAACTGCCACATATATATGATATAGGAAATTTACCCCGAGGGTCAGTGACAAGCAACCCTTCATTCCGTTTATTATCATTCCATGTCTTCACTTTGAATACGTGGTTCAAAGTCGTTTTCGGATAAGAATCACTCAAATTCGACCTCGGTTTCTTCGAACCAATCATTGATAAAAAGATGTTAGGTAAATAGGTGCTTTATCATTTGATTAATTACTTCCTTTTTATCAAAAATATCTTCTAGAGATATATATCTTTAAAACATTTCTTTCTGGTATATACGAAATCATTAGACCTCTCTTTAACTTTGGAAATACCAAATCATTTTCACAAGTCATATTGCAAAACCTTTTTGAGTTAAAAAGGGTCGATAAAAATTATACTAATTCTACTCAACATCAATTTTCATATTCAACCTTTACTATCCGTCGAATAACGGTGAAATCACCTTTTAAATTCACATGGATAGTACAGTTTCCCTCCTCGAAATTTAATACTACGTATAAGAAGATTATTTCTATACAATCCAAGTTGTATTAAATTAAATTTGAAAAATTGAATCTTTTATACTTGCCTCGTTAACCGACATTTCGACCTTATCTATTCCTCGCCCAAGAAAGAGGAAAGGTGGGCCAGGGAACTAGTTACTCTTGAACATCTCCTTAGTTTAAGCATCTTACATTCGAATCTCACGAATAGAAAATTCCAGTCTACTCGTCGGCTTTTAGAGCCAAGATTAAATCACTTGAGTTTAAGAGTTTTTCTTCAAATCGTTTATTTAAACTCTTTTAAATAAATTATAAAACCTCCAAATCATCTTTAATACACGTAAATATTCATTTGAAAATATTTATAAAAGATTTGAAAAATAATTGTTAAGTTTAAATCCATACTTCAAAAGTAATTAAAAGTGCTGCAAAAAGTGCTGCGAATAGTACTGCAAATAGTGTTTTCAAAGCTTATTTGATCAAACAACCTTTCAATAATTTAGAAATCCATTTTTATAACTCAAATATCTTTTAAAACATTTTAAAAGATTTATAGAATATATTCCATATTTTTTACATAATTAAAAATATTATTTATAAAGAATTTATCGCTTTGGTTTCCAAACTGCCAAACCGCGGCTATTTTGAAAACTTGTTTTGCTAATATTTCAAAATATACTAAACAAAATCTCGATTTTCTTTCTTTGTTTAAAAAATATAATTATAAGAGTTCGTAAAATCCTTATTACTAAGAATTTCGTCTCTGAATCCATTGTATAAATGGATTTAAATTTCTATGGCGTAAAATTGCGAGCTGCCGTTACGCGACGCTCCTATTTTTGAATCAATTTTCATAACTTATCAAAACTTCACCAAATTGGATTTTAGTATTTATAAAACATTTATAAATCATTTTGAATCATTTTTAAGAAATTTAACAATCTCATATGCACCATTTTATTTATTAAAGGAAAGTGATTTTCTTTGTGATATTCAACGTGTAATAAACGTGATTTGTTTCAATATCAAAATATACATATAATCAACATCCAAACTTGATAAATAGTCATCATAACCAAGCATAAAAAAACATATATATCATCCAATATATCATATTATAAATAGAGTTTCTCACCTTCATTTTCAATCAAACTAGTTTTAAAATGGCTATAGCTCCGCTATTTTGAAATCAAACTCCATGACACTTACTCTTTTCCTTCCAAGGTGGCTCGGCCTTGCTCCTTGGAGCCTTGGGTGCTCACGTCCAGGTAGAGGTGGTGGTTAGCTCGGCCAAATGTAGAGGTGTGGTGGCCGTGGGTTTAGGTGGAGGAATGGAGTGATTAGAAAGTCAATCGTTTTAAAATTTAAAATTTCAACATCGTTTAGATTCGATTTTGATTTCAAATATATAAAAAATCTTGTCGAGGGCCGTTGTGAGTAAAAAGAATTATTTTTTTATTTATTATAAATATTAATGTTAAAAAAGAAACTTTTAAATTTTAAATAATTAAATGTATTAAAATCATAAAGTAATATATATACATAAATACAAATATTTTATAATTAAATAAATTATATTTTATAAGTTTATGTATACACAATTTCAAATTGTGTATGTGTATGTCTATATATATATATATTACATTTAAATATTATTTGATTAAAAATTTGTAATGGCTAAATTTTTTAGTTTATATTAATTTAAGTAAAAAAATCAATGTGACATATAAATTTTCCATATTGACATTGTATTGGTATATTTATCATATTCACATTCACTGACCGAAGGACATAACTGTCAATGGTCCCATTATACCTCTAAAATAGTTTATACATTTGTATTGTTGTGATATACATATTACACAAAGCATTAAAATATAATATTAAAATAAACAAAAAAATTAGTTATAAATTAAATTATTAAATATTATTTTAACATTATCGAGCAAATAAATATTTAAAAAATTAAATAAATTAAACAAATTAAAATATTATTCAAACACTTTTATTAATTAAATACTAAATTTAACAAAATAAGATCTTGTTCAATATAATATTTATTTTTAAATTCACCATTTTAACCCCGCTACCAATGCACTTGATTCAGTAGAGAGATATGACCACTATAGAAGTAATAAATTTTGAAAAAAAATAACAGATAGTTTTCAAATAGTTATACCTATTCATGAATTTCCATCAAACTCGGATATAAATAAGAATCGCTACGTATAGAAAATATAAAGATCTATATTTTAACATTTCGGTGGATCATAAAAATATTATTTTCATAATCAAGTCGATTCGGATTAGGCTGTAACTTTAGGAAATGTTGAGTATTGACATTTTTTAACATTACAATTAATTTAGTATGTTTTTTACCCTAAAAACTTGTAAGGGCTATAACTTTTGATAGCAGCTAAATTAGGGTTTTAAACCACTTCCAAATGAAAGCTATGGTTGTTTCTCTTTTTGTAGAGTGGTTATAATATATTTTTGGCCCTACTATTTATTAGATATGACCATTTGATTTATATAGTATTTGGATAGATTAGCAACTAATAGACGAAGCTCTTAATCGACCCAATGACTCATTTCAAGATTGGAGCAATTAGACCCAATGCAACAGCCCCTAATCACTTTCCCACTTCCCAAAAATTGTCTCCAACCTACATTAATCATCTTCTAAGCCAAAATCACCTTAATTTTTTCTTTTAGAGTCTAATCAAGCAGTTAGAAGGAGAGTAACATAGAGATTAGCAAGCAGACTCTTTGAATTTCAAGATTTGATGTCTTGGGATTCATTCTAGGTTTTTCATAGTAGATCTACCTCGATTTTAGTGATAGTTATTGGTTAGGTGAGTGATCTATCATTTCTCACTACTTTTAATTATTTTTAAATGATAAGAATGTGCTTTAAAAATGTTTTCCAAGTTAAAAACATGAATTCTAAATGATTTAAATTTACAAATGTTTTATGAACAAATCTAAATGCTTTTAATTTATATTATGTTGATTTGATATGCATTCCATGCATTATTTACTATATACTCGTCAGATTTGATCATGTCTTGATATGATGCATATATTGTATGGATTTATTGTTTGTTTGTTTGTTTTATATGTTGTTTGCTTATGGTAGGATATGATGTATCGATATGCATTTGTGGATATGGACCGATTTTAGAAAGGTTGAAGGTGTATTGATAGAGATCTAGAGTTTGCATTCAGGCTAGAGCTGGAAAATAAAAGGACCGTTGATGCAAAAAGTTAAAGAATGACTTAGGAAAAATTTATAGGAAGTCACATCGATCGGTACCGACCGTCCCCATAGTTCGACACTGAACGACTAAAGATTTAGCTAAGTGAAATATTGTACTTAGAAGTAGAATTTGGAATTGCTTTATGTTAGCCTAAGGCATATGCAAGGCCAACATGGGAGAGACTTCATGTCACTTAGAAGAATATGCTGCAAAATTAAAGACCATCGACCGATCCCAAAAATCATCGAATGAAGCCACGATCGATATAAGGGATCCATGATGATGTAAAATGGTGCCATGATCGATCGCTAGGTGTTTGGACAAGTGATTTGTTAGCTAGAATCATAGGATGATCTATTTGCTTTGAAGGTAGTGCAAATAAGGAATCAATTCAAGGAAAGGGTGAGGGAGCTCGAGGGAATATGTTCCATTGCTTTAAGGAAAGATTGGAGAAGCCAAAATTTGGCTAAGTGTTGAATGGTATCATTCAACACCAAACGATCACCATTGGCCAACTAGGGATTGATATGGAGGGGTCGTAGTAATGTGGGAGGCCTATATGATTGATCATCGGTGGTTTTTACAAGTGGATGTTGAGATATGGATGAATGACGATCGAAATGAAGCATAGTAAAAAACATAGGGATTTCAACAGTTTTCTTCAGGTCATGCATCGAAAAATTTGTGTGCTACTCTGGGTCAACACAAGAAAATCCTAGGGACTATGTGTGGTGTTCTAAGCATCGATGACTTGATAGTATGAGTTTTTTTGATCGAGTGCTTCACGTAGAGAGTGTTCATAGGTCTTAATAGTGGTCTAAGGAGGCATGTTGGATGGTGTGAGTCGATGAGGCTGAATGTACGAAATATTCTACTATCTGTGTGGAGTGCCAAAGTTTCATTGGATAATTATATGGACGAAGTTATGCTCATAAGTAGGAACAAGCAAGGACGGTCACCAAGATTAATCTACGTGTACCCATGTGATCTGACGTCTGCGTGTGTCAAGTTCCTAGCCAATCTGTGTGTGGCTCGAGTCGAGCATTAAGTATGTGCTACGTTGTGTTGTCACAAACCATTGATATGGGTAATTCGAGTTGTCATCCAATGACATCTTAGTCGGTGATGCAATGTGCAAATGATGGTTGTTATTTGTGTTATGATTGTTGTATGCTTGATTTCTGTGTGATTGAGATGGATGTCATGTGATGTAGCTATTACTGTGGTAGATACCCTGACACCCTAAATTGTACTTAGTGTAATGCACCCATATGATTACAGTATAACATACATTGTGTTATGTGCCAACTTATTGGATGCAGGGACATGTCGGGGATGATTCTCCATACCTTGTGTTCCTCTTTACTATCTCGCTTTTCATATAGTTTGAGATTTTTTATTGCTTATACCAGACTATTTTCTAACTTGAGTTTATTTTCTTTTTTTCTTATCATTTCGGGTACACTTAAATGAGCAGATTAGCGAGAAGGTATGAGATGGTGTATGGAGTTGTGCGGAGGATGAGGAATTGGATAGTGCTTTCATATATCTATAATTTGGAGCTATTACTACCATTTTTGTTGTGTAGAGCTCTGGAGCTATTTCAACACTTTCTTATTAGTATTAGAGAGAGAGAGAGATCTAGAGTTTACTATTTAATGTATAAATTAACTTTATTGCTATTCGCTTTGTATGACTGTGATGAACCGATGCACTTTAGTTTATTCTGGTTCACTTAGTTATATTTTTGTCCCTTTTGTTTTATATCTATGTAGTTATTATATTTTATTCTTTGCTGTGTGAGATATACAACCAGTTCTACTTTGAATTGTTACTACCTTACCTTGATTGCCACTTTACATCGGTTGGATACCATTACAACGCACTCTCGATGGTATTTGGGTACCGGAGGTAATGGGTGGTCACCACATTTTATATTATATCTTAGGTTGAGATATGACTAAAGTTGATATGGGATCCATTAGAGATTAGGAGGATTTATCACCTTAGGATGGATCAAGCAATATATTAAAGAGCATAATTGTTATATATTTTGGTTTTCGAAACTATATAGCAGTATATATAGTAGTAAGTCTTATTGCATAAACGAGTACCACATATGCTATTTTCCTTTAAGACATGCTTATCATTCTTAATATAGATTGTAAGAATGAGCAAGCAGACAAGGACGCCACAAGGAACTCTACTTCAGGAGTCAAAGAAGGAGCAGGATCAAGGGCAGTAGCTAACCCCGACTTGCAGATCAAGTTCAATACTATGATGAAGATGAAACAGTTAGTGGTATGCCTTGGGGAAAATTATATAATTTGTTACATATATCTAACTATATGATCAATCATGTTCGTAGTAACCGCGTTTGTTTTCCTTTATATACTTTGGTATTTTGAGATATATGTTGATGCCAAAAATGGATCAACACCCAAAAACTGATTAAAAGCATCAAATTTAATGATATAAATGTAAAAGCAGTAGAAAAGATACAATTTTGTAGTGGTTTGGAAAATACTCCAGCCTACGTCCACTTTAATATTTATTATTGATTATTTTTTCTATGAATTACAACAAATTCAATCAGATCCGACCGTAATCTAGTGGATCTCGGATTTAAGAGTGTTTGGAGTATTTAGGGAAGAAAAACATAGAAGAGAAATCAAAGTCTAAAAGGTCCAAACAGAAGAAGAAGCCCTCTCCAAGTTGTATGTAGCTACTCGTCTAGCAGAACCGGGTTTCCATAAAATATCAAGTCCAGATCCAAGTCCAAGTGTTCAGAAGTAGGCTTCGGGGCCTAACATCAATAAAAATCTATCGATACTGAGTGGTTTCTCTCGGTACCGACTGGTTTTATGGGGGAAATCTTCTCTCCTTCTACTCTGCTTTCTACCTCCGATTCATTGTGTTTTGAACACTTTTCCTTTGAGATTTAGTTATTTAAAAAGGGTTCTAGTACCGCTTATTCTTGCTTGCCTTCTGTAAAAAAAACCTTTAGAGTTGCTCGTCTATTCTTTGAGAAAAGAATTCCATGGCAATCAACTGGGGAAGTACTTCAAGTACAAGTAGTTTTGGAGGTCCATATTGGGGAAAAAAGCTCTTAGTACTGAGTGGTTCCTCTCGGTACCAAGTGTTCCACTTTGCTCCAAATCTTCTAGAATTTCTTGAGTGTGTTCCTATTGCCCATCTAAGCATGTTCCCAAGTTTGTGCATCATTTCGTCTTCATCTTGATGTTCTAATTCCAGTGAAAATCTATTGGATCAATAAACTGGATAACACTTACCCCTCAAAGTACGCCTTATGAATGTAAGGTGTGCTTTGCTTAAGAACAAGTTTCAGCAGTAGTCGATCTTTAGTAGTTGAGTCCTTCGGTCATCCATTGATCCTGATCTCAATGAATCGTCCGGTTTCCTCGAATTCTCCTACAAATCCATAGTCATTCCAAACCATCATAGCTAAGGACTCTAGTCATTGCTTGAGTATTAGTCATAAATCATAATCAGTCCATTTTTATCCAGAGTTACCATATCGTATATCAAAATTGTCCCGTGTTCATCCAGGATATATCTATTTTAGTATGATTACAAGGCGCTCAAATCCTAAGGTCAAGTCAACATCCACTCTAGGGTCCAATCTCTTCGGATGGCATAATATCCAATTTGGGATTTGAACTCCTCATATCGTTTAACATCAAATCTAGGGTTCGAACTCTCTGGATCATTTAACATCTAGTCTAGAATTTGATCTCTTCGAATCATTTACCATCCAATTTAGGGTTCGATCTCTCTGGATCATTTAACATCCAATCTAGGATTTGATCTCTCCAGATCATTGCTAAGTCCAATCTGCTTACTCTCGGGTAAGGAGACCCAACGTCCGAGCAATCTCATTCTCTTACTCTCTGGTAGGGGGACTTACTTTTCTGTACAAGTCCATCCACTTACTCTCCGGCAAAGGAACTTGCACCTTGTGGTCATTGCCCCGTCTCTCCAGATGTGACTACCATAATCAATGTCAGTCTTCACATTTAAGTGTTTTTTCAAAAATTAAATATTCAAATCAAAGCAATCAAGCAAACATCCTAAGAATCATCTCAGACATCCAACTCAGAGCATGCCTATAGTCCAATCGAGGTCTTGTACCGTGTAAGCGGTATGAGGTTATTATTGTCGTTACTATTCAAAACAGAAAGCAAAACATAGGAAACAAAGCTGAATCCTATCCATCTCGATCAGGAATTACCAATCTTGATCCAGATCCCTGGTCGTGTCTCGATGCATTTATTGTAGATGATGGCTACTCCAACTGCACTATTGCAGTTTGGTTCCATAGGTACTTTTGTAGCTAGTTACTCAGAACCAGCTCTTTTATCAAACCATGATGGTGTTGGCACTCATTCATTCCTTGTCTATCCATTTCCTGAAAAAGGCAAAATTTCTAGGATCTTTTCTCCTGGTCCATGGGTTCCCACTTAATTGGCTTTCTATAAAGGATCTGCCCCTAGTATCGAGATAAATCCTCTTTGGGGTTTCAGTTAGGCAAGTGTAAGAAGAGAATTTTGATTCCTTCCTCTGCCACTTTACCTCGGAAACTGTTCTCAGTTTTTTGCATTCCTTTGTCTCCACCACATCTCGCTTCGGATAATCCTCCATCATTCACAACATTTACTTCAGCATTCTCAACATTAGAGTCCTCCTGATGCAAATACCTCTTTGCCTCGCGATTGAACTCTGTAAGATCTATTGGTGGATCCCTTTCCAAGGCAATTTTAAAGTCAGTCTTATTCGCAAATCTTGGAATCGATGCCATCAGAATCACAGATAGATTCGGCTTATGAACTGCAATATCTGCCACATTAAACCTAGTTAAGTTATTCCTCAAGGTCTCTTTGGTCCTTTACTTCATGCTTGATAGCGTCATTACATTCTTTGGTCATGAAATGTTAACCCTAAACTATCTCATGAACCTATTCACTAACTCGGTCCATGTGCTTATGGACCCATTCTCCAGCTGTCTGAACCACATTGCTGTTAAACCTGTTAGATATAGTGGTAAGCACCACCCTATCACCTCCTTAGAAGCACCAAAAACCTCCATATGTCGGATGTATCTCATTAGATAAACTATTGGATCTCTCTTTCCATTGTACATTTCCAACGTCGAAAGTTTGAAATTGGGAGGATTCCTCGCATATAGGATGTTAGGGGTAAATGGATTCCTTTTTACGTCCTCCAAATTCTGGTCTGGGGGTCCACTACTCACTATCCTCATGACCAACTCAGTCATTTGGTTGTTGCCATCCAATAGAGGTCTTCGATCAATAGTGTTTAACGACTAATTTTCCATCGAATTGGAAAATAGCCGATAAACTTAAATTAAAAATTACCACAAGCGCACGGCGTACAATGTTAGTACGTGGCGAGTACGGGTCAATCCGTAGAGAATTTTTCAGATTTTAAAATTATATTCAATCAAATTAACCAAAGTTGAGAGTGTTGTTAAGCTAAAAAAATGTAAAATCTAACAAAAGTTAGAATGGATAAAAATATAAGAGTTTGAAGGCAATTTAGAGGCAATGTCGTTCTCAAGATCAGATAAATCAACATATATGAAATTATGATCTCTCTTTTGGTCATTAGTGAGTTTAATTGATGTGTTTATCATAAGTTTGGCCTATTTGTTTTATTAATTAGCCCACCATAAGCCATCAAACTATAACACACCCACTAAATCACTTTTTAACTCTCGTGAAAATGACAATGAACTTGAAAATAAAATCTATTCTAAGCATGATCTATTAACTATTGATTAGAAATATAGACCATCAAAATTTTATTTTAAAATTCACTTCATTACCATAATCATATGTAGATGAAGAGATAATTTATGTTTTTGTTTGTTTAAGCATAGCTTATTTGGTGTCAACAACGTAGGCTATCAAATTCAAAGCTAAAACAACAAGTTAAACCACATCAATATTGCTATTAAGCACAAAAAGAGATCACAAGTTATAAAATGTTGAACGTACATGATTAATAGAGCTTCATTACTCCTAAATTGAAGGGGTTTAGCCTCTCATATTTGTTATCTTTTCAACAAAAGTAGCATTCAACATAAAATAAAAATAAGAGGAAAATGCAAGCTAAGCAAAAAGAGAGCTAATTAAAATAAAAACTAAGCTAATCCACTTGCATAAAAAATAAACTAAGCTACTAACATGAAAGGAAATAAACAAGAAAAGAACATAAAAGAAGAGTGCAAGAATTAAAATTGTATTAAAGAAAATTACATAAGAGAAATGGCTAAGAAGTCATGAAATAAAAAAGAGAGCTTTTTTTTATCTTTGAGCATAAAACTAATTAAAGAGGAGGCTCAAAAGAGGCTAAGAGGAGATTAATTACATGAACATATGGGGTATTTATATAAGCTTTCACTACAACATAATATACTTTAAATAGCGTTGAAAAAACGCTATAATAGGATTCTACTGCGTTTTAGAGCACGCTGTGTTACGACATGCTATAATAGGTCTGGAATATTTTATAGCGGAAAAACAAACGCTTTGGAAAATAGATTTTCCATAGCGTTTCATGGTGCTATGAAGGAAAACGCTATATAAATGGTAAAAAGTTACCACTTATGATAAAGGTTATAGCATGTTATGGTAAACAAACACTATGTGAAGTTCATGCCTTTTATAGGGTTGTATAAACGCTATGCAAAGTTCGTGCCTTTTATAGGGTTTTATAAACGCTATGAAAAGCGCTTGCTAACTACTATCATTATTTCAATATAGCACTTACAAAACAGTATAAATTCCATTTGATAGATTTTATTAAATTTCTATAGGTCATTTATTCATTGCATTTCACACACTAATTCACGCATGCTATATATATATATATGATTTGAGTTCAAACAATAATTGAATAAATTTTTGAACCACAAACAAAGAATACAATATTTATCAATTGTGTACCGAAAAAAACATTTGTGCTTACATAATAATATTTAACACATAATACTTTAAAAGTACATACAGGTCAAAGTATAAATTGTCTAAATCAACACCGCAATAGTAGAAAAGGTAAAACCATAATGTAGATTCACCAAAATCTTTTCCTGCATCAAAATAAACATAAAAATGTGAAATGTCAAAAGGCTTCCTGATGTTCAAACGAGAAATTAAACCAATGAAATTTCCATAATATCAAAGAATATATATAAAGTACTAAATAGAGATTTTATAGGTGATAGTAATGCCTTAATCCTTATTGATTAAAAGAGTGAATAATTTCTTCTTAATCCCTATAATATTCATTCTTAATCTCAATTCTACACACACATACGTATATCGAAGCTTCAATCATTTTATTATTCAAAAATTAAAATTCATAATTCTTTAGTCCATCATAAAGAATTAGCAACAACAATAGTCAATATAAGACATTGTAAAACACAAAATAACACAACAAGAACAGGTACCTAATTCACCAGACATGCCACTACAGCTTCAAGTTTGCAATCTGTTGAAGTTATTAAAATCTTTTGCAATCTGTGAGTTAATTTCAATTGTATCAACTCTTGAATCAAAATGAATTTTTGAAAGAAACCCATAAAGATTTTGCCTATGAAAACTTGAAAGCAATAAAAAAGCCCCCAATTTGGCAGATCATTTGCTAAACGAAAAATTTTCCAAGTAGAAAAATAAAATAAGGTCACCATTAATTCTACGCGGTATTTTCCTAACTTTTTTCTTGCAGCCTTTACAATGAATTGAAACTTTCAATACCCAAGTCTGAAACAATTTTTTTAGTAAAATTAGCATAAGCAATTAAAATTTAGTAACATACATATAACCTTTGATTCACGATGCTCAGAATCTCCTTCTTTTAAAGCCATTCAAAGTTTAGAAGAAAAAGAAAGAAACTTTATGAGAAAAAATATGCAGCGGGAGGGAGAATGGGTGGAGTATGAACATTTTTAATAGCAAAGTAGTTAATGAATGTCCACGTTTTACGAATTAATTACAGAAGTACCATTATGAAAATCCAATGCAATGTTATTAGGAAATATATATTAAATAAATGGAAATTAAAAAATGTGGGGGCGCTTCTTGTTTAAAAATGTTTCTGTCCTACCATTATTAGGCTGCATGTAAGACTGACTGTATCTTTTTGTTTTGTCTAAACAGTCCTCAAAGAATAGGAAATGATGAAAATTAGTTGGTGATTTGAAGGTTCAAGTTGATAAATGATCACCATTCTTTATAATGAATACTCTTCTTCTAACATTAATCACACTGCATAAACTGCACTAATATTATTTGGAAAACATCAGGCATAGGAGTGGATAACTTAAATATAGTAAAGGAACCTTTTATTTCATGATTGAAGATTATCACAAAATGAATTAATCCCTATTTTTATTTGTATATTTAGTTACAATCTGTTGCAAATATGAACCATGCTCTCAAACTCTATTTCCAAAGCTTAAATGTTGGTTTCTGCCACAACAAGTTTGCTAACCTCCCCCACAAGTTTATCTCATGGTAAAGAATTTAAATAATTTGAGTAAAACTATAGCTAATAACTATAACCTTATTCCCAATCCTATATTGATTAATGGAGGATATGGTCTAAATTCTAGAAGAGCTAAACTTTATTGAATACCTGTACACTGGTCATGGCTGCTGCATCAGCATTTAACCCATCTGCATCTTGTCTCATTGTATGGTGGTATCACACCGCATATGGTGGCTTTGCTTGTGCATCACTTGTACACTGGTATTGCACAGCTACTCTAGTCAGAATTCCGTACATCACAACGTCACTTGTTAATATGCTACAACTTGCAACGGTTCCATCACTTGCTCAACATACTTCTGTACAGACTTCCATCGCATACTCAACATCGCAGCCTCACTCGTTTATGTGCTGCTAATCCATGCCAGTTCTGCTACCCACTGCCACTTGCTCAACATGCTAGTATTCTAAGAAAGATATGCATAAAGTGATCAATGAAATATTTAATAAGATTTTTCAGAATGACATCTAAGATTTAGACTTCAACTTCTTGAACTTGACATAATTGAGTTTTACAGTGAATATATCATCAACTTGGAACTCTATGTATTTGTGCTTACATGGAAGATTGAATTCTGAATACATTCAAATGTATCGCAGTTGATTATCATCGAGCAATTCAACAGAACAACCAACAAGATGATGAAGCGTTTCCATGAGTATTAGCTATGAATATTTTTGAGCTTGACAGTGGTATTGTCGATTGTCTCTTACTACTTAATGAGCTTGCTGAAGAACCAGGACTAAATAATATTCTACAGTGGATCACCATGTATCATTATCTCCAAAATAGTTAGCAAGATCTCCTGGACTTCTCAAACTATAGGGGTTCACCACTTTAACGACCTCCATAAATATAAATATGTAATTTACAAATCAGTTAAAGAATGGTTAGGAAATATATTATCTTGTAAAACATGTGAAGAAACAAATGAAGGTGGCAAATGCACAAAAAATCTACAGTAAAATAATTCTATAATACTAACAACAATAGAGTCATAACAAGCCACATAAAGTCCCATGAATCTCTAACTGGGTCCTAGATAAAGCTGGTGTGAGAAAACTCTAAATCAATGTCTATAATTACTAGATACAAGAGAATGGAAAAGGTAAAATGTTTATAATGGAGTTTATAATCAATGTCTATAATTCCTGCTGTGATGATGTTTATATTGGAGTTTATAATCAATGTCTATAATTCCTGCTGTGATGATGTTTATAATGGAGTTTTTTTCAAGCCACTTTGATTACAAAGTTTTTCTTAAAACAATAATTACTCATACGATTGTTTTATCAAGCAAGTGACTGCTTTGAGTTATGGTAGTTTCGACTTCAAAATGAAGTCCGAGAATGGTAGCGTTTAGTTTAAAATGAGTTTTGGGTTTTGGTTTTTCCACATTAATTACAAAATATGAAAAGCGTAGAGAGACAATGCATAGGATGGAGGGGACTACAGAGGAGGTGGAGCAATGATGGAATGATGGATTGTTTTCCATGCTTCTCTTATTTCTCAAAACATGGAAAATAAAAGTTGTTTTCTACTTTGTATGTTAACTTTTGTTTTCTAAAATAGTCGTTTTCCACAATATATATGCGTCATGCGCATTTTTGTATAGACAAAGTCCAAAACAAAAAAGGTAAACCAAACACTACCTAATCTTTTCGATCGATTACATCCGCACTCGAACTCGTGAAGTCGATCCCAAACCATTTTTTCGGAAACTATAGTGACAAGAGCGTTGAATCAATGGCTTGTAGTATTATAATTTCAATGTAGTGTTGTATATTTTAATAGTACAAATGGTGGAGAGAAAGAGAAGAACCATAGAAAATTATGATACGGATATTTGTGTCAACAGTTTAATGCAACCGCTCTCACCTATTGACATACGTGCTATATGACATATCTGTTAGAGGCCCTTTATAGTGAATGAGATATTATCCCACATCGCCAAAAATAAGTTAATGTTCATGCTTATATACTACTTACCTCAAACCCATATTGGCCCTTAGGGTCAGGTAATTTTGTGCGAGGGGGAGGACCTAAATGGCCATGAACTAACGCGCGCGCGCTGCCCGCACGTCCCGTACCTGGCCGGGCCAGGTGCGGGTCCAATAAGAGTGGACCGTGTTATATTTTTGCTGCACAGAAGTAAACAGTTTTCTACTGTTTAAATTCAAATAGAAGCGACTAGTGGATTGGAAATGCACGTCGATTTTTCCAACATAAATAGGCGTTGTAAATGAAATTTTTTTGGCCGTTGCACATGAAGAGATGCGACTATTGCAAACCGCGACAGTTTTTGGCCGTTGCAGACGCTGTTCCCAACAGACATAACTGTTGGAAATTAGCCTATAAAAGGAGAAGGAAACCTGATCGGTTCAAAAAAAACTCTGAATTTTCTCTTCTTCCTCTTCATTTCTAAATCTCTACAATCCGTGCGCTTTTGTATATCACACAGAAGATCATAAACATCACAATCTCGAGCAGATCACGTATGTTGTATCTTGGGAGACTTTGAATAAAGTCTTAAGGAAATTGTTACGACAAGCCTCAGATGAAATTTCCTTCTTCATCCGAATTCCAAAGTAGTGGAAATATGATTTGTAAACTTGTGTGACGAGTTTATAACATATTAGTCTCTGTTTTGGTATACTGATCGTATAACATCTTAAGACTTTCCTGTTTTCACTAAAACAGAGATGGCGACAGTTGAACTATTAGCAAAAACTACTACCCACAACAGGCTTAATCTGTTTAAAGGAGATGATGATGACTTCATAACATGGCAGAGTCAAATGCTATTTTATCTCACCACGTTAGGGCCGCATAAGTGCATTGAGGAGGATGAACCAAAGCCTAAAGACGAACAAACTAGAGAAAAAATCGCAGCTGTTTTTCTCAAAATTGACTCATGGAAGCATTCGTACTTCTTGTGCCGAAATTACATTCTAAACTATCTGGATAAAGTATATCAGCCACATCAGACAGCAAAATCCCTATGGACTGCACTTGCAAATAAATACAAGACGCGGAATGTCAGTTTGAAGAAGTTCATAGTAGATAAATTCATGGAATACAAAATGCTGGATTCCAAATCCGTAACTAGTCAAGTGTAGGAACTTTAACTTATAATTCATGAACTTGAAGCAGAAGGACATCAAGTTGGAGAATCGTTCCTTGTTGAAGCGATAACAGGAAAATTACCAGATAATCGCGGAATAACACAACCCAAAGGCGAAGAGGCACTTATTACAGAAGGGTCAAAGAAGAAAGGACACTTCAACAAAAAAAAAGAAAAAGAGAAAGGCACCAAATAATCAATACAAAGATAAGCAAACCAAGAAGTTCAAAGGCGAATGTTGGGTCTGCAAAAAGACTGGGCACGCAGCTAAAGATTGCAGGCACAAGAAGACGAATGACAAATCGGTGGCAAATATAGTGGAAAATTTGAGTTCAACCATTAAGGAGATGAACTTTTCAGGAGTTGTTTCAGAATGCAACTTAGTACAGAACCCTGCATAGTGGTTGGTAGACACAGGCGCTACTCGTCATGTCTGTTCTGATATATCTATGTTCTCCACTTACAAAAAATACGATCAGGAAAAAAAACTCTACATAGGTAATTCTGTAGTTTCCATGATCGAAGGTAATGACACCGTCGTCCTTAAATTTACATCCGAAAAAACTGTGACACTAAGTGAAGTTCTTCATGTTCCGGATATCCGCAAGAACCTTATCTATGGACCTATGCTCTCAAAGAAAGGCTTCCGTATGGTCTTCGAGTCAAATAAAGTAGTTCTGTCTAAGGCTGGAATTTATATAGGAAGGGGTTATTTATATGATGGCCTATTTAAGGCAAATGTAGCCGTAGTCGGCAATAAAAATATGTATTCTGATTGTGCTATTAATAAAAATGAAGTTTCTTATTTGGTTGAGCATTAAATTTTACTATGGCATGATAGATTAGGACACATAAATTTTTGAAAAATGAAAAATTAGCAAACTTGGGATTAATTCCTAAATTCCAAGTAGATAAAAACTACAAATGCGAGACATGTGTAGAAGCAAAATTGGTTAAAAAACCATTTCATACTATTGATAGAAGTACAGAACCACTAGGTTTGGTTCACACTATTTATATGATTTTAAATCATTACCTACAAGAGGTGGGAAAAAGTACTTTATCACTTTTATTGACGACTATACACGATATTGCTATGTATATATTTTGAATATTAAAGATGAAGCAATTACATTGTTTATAAAATATAAGACTGAAGTAGAAAATCAGTTAAATAAAAAGATCAAGATATTGAGATCTGATCAGGTGGATAATATGAATCACCATTTGAACAATTCTGTGCAGAAACTAGTATAATTCATCAAACAACAACTCCATATTCACCACAACAAAATGGTATTAACGAGAGAAAGAATAGAACATTAAAAGATATGATAAATGCAATGCTATTGACCTCTGGTCTACCGACAAACTTGTTGGGGAAGCATTAAATATGTCTAATCACATATTAAACAAGGTTCCTCACAATAAAACAGGAACAATTCCATATGAGTTATGGAAAGGACACATACCAAGTTTCAAATACCTCAAAGTGTGAGGGTGCTTGGTAAAAGTTCCAGTTCCGCCTTCCAAGAAAGTCAAACTTGGACCAAAAACTGTAGACTGTTACTATCTAGGGCCAGCCCAAAATAGTAGTGCCTACAGATTTTTGGTATTCAAGTCTGATATAGTTGATATTAATGTCAATACAATCATAGAGTCTCGAGATGCCTCATTTTTTGAAGATGTGTTTCTGCACAAAAGGAATGAAGGAAATTATGTCTCTAAAAGGACAAGAGAAGAAACAAGCAAGCCACATGACAATGAAACTCATCGTGAAATTGAGGAAGTTGAACCAAGAAGAAGCGTAAGAGCAAGAACGTCCGAGACGTTTGGTTCAGGTTTTCTAACATACATGTTAGAACACGAACCTCAAACATACAAGGAAGCAATGTCATCTTCTGAATCTTCATGTTGTAAAGAAGCAATCAAAAGTGAAATTGATTTAATTCTAAGTAATAAAATTTGAGAAATAGTTGATCATCCGCCTGGAATAAAACCGATTGGTTGCAAATGGATCTTCAAAAAGAAGATGAAGCCATATGGCTCTATTGATAAATATAAAGCAAGATTGATAGCCAAAGGATATCGTCAAAAGGAAGGTTTAGACTTCTTTGATACTTATTCACCGGTTACACGAATAACCTCTATAAGAATGTTAATAGCAACTGCATCCATATATAATCTAGAAATTCATCAAATGAATGTAAAGACAACATTCTTAAATGGAAATCTTGATGAGGAGATTTACATGGAGCAACCCGAGGGTTTCCAAAGGAAATGAAAACAAAGTATGTAGATTAGTAAAATCATTATACGGACTAAAACAAGCTCCAAAACAATGGCACACAAAGTTTGATAGTGTCATGATGAAAAATGGTTTTCGTATAAATGAATGTGATAAATGTGTTTATTATAAACAAGTTGGACAATCATACGTAATGATTTGTGTATATGTAGACGATATGCTAATCTTTGGTCCAAATAGTTAAGTAATAGAGACCATAATGAAAATGTTAATCAACAATTTCAACACGAAAGATTTAGGAGTTGCAGACGTTATTTTGGGAATCAAAATAATAAAAACACCTAATGAAATTAAACTATCTCAGTCACACTATGTGGAAAAAGTGATTGAAAAATTCCAAAATTACGGAATTAAAGGAGTAAGAACACCTTTTAATCCATCGGAAGTACTGCATAAAAACACTAATGAGAGTGTAATGCAACTGGAAAACTCTTATGTAATAGGATGTCTAATGTACCTCATGAATTGCACAAGACCAGATATAGCTTCTGCAGTAAGTCGACTGAGAAGGTATACAAGCAACCCAGGGAAGGAACACTGAAAGCACTAATGAGAGTGTTGGGATATTTAAAAAGACCACGAACTTTTCCCTACATTACGGAAAATATCCTGTCGTCTTAGAAAGATATAGTGATGCAAACTGGATTTCTGATTCAGAGGAATCTAAATCAACTAATGGTTATGTCTTCACCATAGCAGGAGCAGCAGTGTCATGGAAATCTACTAAACAAACGTGCATAGCTCGATCCACTATGGAATCAGAGTTCATCGCTTTAGATAAAGCAGGCGAAGAAGCAGAATGGCTACGTCAATTTTTAGAAGAAATTCCATTTTGGCCTAAACCTGTACCGGCCATATGCATACACTGTGATATAAGAAAATAAATTTTATCCTCCTTCCACGTTTGACATAAAAGCCAAATTAGAATTCCATTAAAAGTTTCTAACTACAACTTTGAAGGCAAGATTAACAAAGAACAAAAAATTGGTACAGCTTCATTTTTCTTTTACGTATAAACTATGAACCCTTAAGGTCAGAATGTTTTATTCATTTTTCTTTTAATAGTTGTATATCTACTTGTTTTTGAAATTAAATTTTAGCCTAGATACTTCATTTAGCTTGGAAACTAAAGTTTGATAGCGATGTTAAGCCAATGAAACATTACTTGTTCAAGACAAGTATACAAGAGCTGTTTGATCTTGACATTCTTATTTTGTCATATTCCCAAATTACAAGTGCTTACACCATTTGTTATTTGCACTTGTCATTGCAAATCAAATCTTTTCAAGTCCTATTCATGTATTTCAACTTACAAAACTAAGTGTCGGTCAAATACATAAAAGCTTGTTACTGTAAGCTTAAACGTGGACATATGTGTCAAATATATAAATACTTACAAAACTAAGTTTCATCCACAAAATTTACAGAAACCATATGTGTCATCGTCACCTATTTAGCGCTGAAGGTAATCTTTATTGAACTATAAAGTATGATGAAAATAACTGCTCCAATAAAATTTAATTGATCATAAGAATCTAGAAAAACAAAGCCAAACCATACCTTTGATTCATTTGGAGACATGTTTAAGATAACTGCAGGGTCCAACTCTTTGTTAAGTAGACATCTAGCTAATAACAGACATGGAAAGTGATAACACGCTACATCTTATATTGCAGTATAACAGATATGGAAAGTGATACAAAATCAAAATTACCAATTTTAGACTATCTTTGTAACAATTTGTGCGTTGATGAGGCTATGTATCTTTTTAAATCCATTCAATTTCAGCAATCAAAACTAAATATTCATATTTTCAAAAAAAAAGTCAAAATTACCAACAACTCTTTGAAGCTGAAGAGAGTCAATCAACGCAGTCGTTGCTGGTGGAGTGAGTCGATGAGGTAGCTGCTGGTGGAGTGAATCGATGCGGTTGACGAAGTTGCTGGCTATTGGCGTTAATTGATGCGGAATCAACGATAGTTGCTGGTGGAATGGATAGATGCGATGCAGTGATGGCAGCTGTGATGACCGCCCATGACCCCTGCACCGAATCTAGAAATAGTGCGCTGTAAAGTGTGCCAGGCGACCATGAACGATTGCCAGGGTAAATTAAAACAACAGAATCTATCGTATTACTCACAGCGCATGGACAAAATACAATAGAATATATATATATAGTGAAGCTTCACAGAATAGAATCTCATCAATAAAACTTCATAATAGTTGAATACAAACATCTGAACAGTCAATACATCAAGCCTCACTACATAACACTCAGAGAATATACAAGCAGCGGAACATCCAGTACATATAGTAAGAAATAATATGCAAGCCTCCAGCTCGTCTTCGACATCAGCATCGTGGGAAGCAAGAACAGCACCTGTCACCTGCTACCTAGTCTGCCCGTCCCAAAATGGACGAACAGCCCAAGGCAATAAGAGTTAAAACATAAAGCCTTGAGTCAGACACAGTCTTAGTGAGCGGTAAATTAACTAACAACATACCAAAAGAGCATAAAGGAAAAGGAATAGGAATACAACCCTCCCACTCCAACCTCTTTCTACAGTGATAGCCCCCAGACACACACTAAGCAGAAGCAGACATAGCAGAGCATACAATTTAAAGTAAAGCAATTATCACTCGAGTCAAGGGCGATGCTTTCCAAGTACAAACCCCAAGGCCTAAACCAAGATCAGATAAGCACCCAGAAAACACTGCTCTTGAGTCCGAATGACGATACAACCAAACATCCATGACTCTGGCTATCACTGTTATCATTGCTTCGATACCATCGTTAATTGAATGACCGGCACATTCTTTCAGCCGTCCGTCAAGGGCTAATGGAAACCCCGGTTCTAGACATTACTCCCGCACGTCGTCGTGACCCGTGCCTAGGACTATCGAATCTGCCCAGAGTACTTGACTACCAATCATTAGCCTTCAGGGACTATCGAATCTGCCCAACGTACTCTTGCTTTGAGCATGCTAGAACCTTCAACAACGATGAGATCTCAGCCTTCTAGTCATCCTCCTCGACGACTATTTCCATACTAGCTCAAGCGCCTCTCGAGCAAACCATTATCCTCTAACTCGAACCATTTCACCGAGTTATCAACATGCTTGGAATGATCCCGTCTGGATTAGACCAAGACTACCTCATCTCATGCTTCGCCTCATCGTCATCATAGCAAAGCTTCATCTCAACATCATCATCAAATCTATCCATATGAGCTTCACCATCCGCTACATATGCCACGAGCAGCTTTTCCAATTCAAGAGCCTTTCCCTTAGCTTTTGAATCATCTTCGACCAACTTGTCTAAATCAAATCATCAATCATCTAATTCATAGCAATCAATCAAGTCAAACATTAATCCAAGTAATCAAGCATTCAAATATGATCTAAATAGACAATTATAACAAAAATGGCAATTTCGTAATTAAAGAGTCAAAAGTCTAACAAGCATGAAAACATGAACAATATCTCTATAATCTTGATAAATGAACTTGCATAGGTTAACACTTAGTAAAATGGATGTCAAATCATCATGAACAATGGATCTATATGGATCTATACTTAGGTTTACAAGAATGCATGGAAATCACTACTTTAACACAAAATCAAGCCAACGATCTGATATACTCCTTTGGATCCGTGTGAGAGATAATCACCACTCACCAAATCACCTAAACACCTCAAAAGAAAGCCACTTCAGATCTGGACAGCGAAGGATCTAACTTGATCTATCACCAATCCGCTTCAAACGATGAAATCTCACTTCAATGGATGTAGATCTTCAATCTAAGCTCTTGAATCTTCAATTTGATCTTCAACTTGGATGGATGGAATCACTAGATTAGAGTGGAGAAAAGAAGTGAAGAAGTGTAGAAGTCGAGCTCTCAAAATGGCAGCACTTCGTCGCTTCAAAATTCGGATCCCAAAAAGTGAGAAAAACCCTCATATTTATAGCTGAAATCCCCTTAGGTCGCACACTCTTAGGTCGTCCACGACCTAACAAACTCTCCGACCTAACCCTTTGCGACCTAACACAACGCAGGCGCGCGACCTATCACCACGCGACTTATGACCTATCGAAACTCACCTGTCTACGACTTACGACTTAGCAGCTCAACTCCTAAGTCGCTCGCGACTTAACAACTCCTAGGTCGCTCACGACCTAACACTCAGGCAAAACCCAGCGACCTAACGCAGATAGTTCCTCGCGACCTAACCACTCAACAGAGTTACGACCTACGACTTAACTAAGACGCGACCTAACTAATCTTAGGTCGTCTACGACCTAACAAACCTGCGACCTTACTAACTTAGCCAAGATACGACTTAACTCCTTAAGTCGTCTAACGACCTAACTTCCTTAGGTCACCCACTGCTACCACCAGCTCCTTAGATCGTTGCCGACCTAACTTCCTTAGGTCACTAACCTGCTTATCTTCTAGGTCGCTAACTCCTAGGTCGGAAATCCTTATGTCGGTCAAATACTATAGGTCGTCCCAAACTCATCAACGACCTAAACCAATACGACCTAACTACTAAGTCGTTAACTCTCTTAGATCGCTGCCTTTCCTATAGGTCACTCCAATACTTAGGTCGTTCACTCGACCTATCCTACCTCACGACCTAAGCTTATCACACAACCTATCTCCTATACGACCTATCCCAAACTCCTTAGGTCGCCAACCTCAACTTCCTTAGGTCGCCTATCCTTCTTAAGTCGGTCAATTCTCTTAAGTCACTCCATTCTCTTAAGTCGCTCTCGATCTAATTCTACTCGACCTAAGCTTCGAACGACTTAAACCCTAGACGACTTAACAACATTACGACCTAATGACAATAGTTTTACGATGTTTCGATCCGTAAAAATACGGGTCGTTACATTCTCTCCCCCTTAGGAATTTCGTCCCCGAAATTCCAAACAAACAAGAGCAATCAAAGACTATTCTGCACGCCTACCATCCATAGCAATCAACAAACCATGCGTCCAATTCTAGCTTAGCATGCAGAATTCTAAAACTAGAACAAGTTACAATATCGTGAGATGACACGACACCTTAGGGCCATACCTTGAAGAGTACAGGATGAGCTGCTTTCATCCTCTCTTCCACCTCCCACGTACAGTCGTTATCATCATCACTCCATTGTACCTTGAGCAACTTAACTACCTTCCTCCTAAGCTGTTTCGTGTCGGTTTCCACAACACGAAGCGGCTTACGAAGTCCCTTATCGACTGGATCAACTTCGAAATCTTCACAGCTATCAGCAGAAACCACTGTATTCGAGTCGTGCACATACTTCCGTAGATACGATACGTGAAAAACATTGTGCACACCCGACATCTTCTCTGGTAACTCCAATCTGTAGGTGAGCTTTCCAATTCGCTCAATGATCGGGAATGGTCCAACAAATCTCGGAGTCAGTTTTCCTTTCTTCCCGAATTGAATAACATTCTTCAGTGGAGAAATCTTCACAAAAACCATATTACCAATGTCGAATTCCAAATCCTTACGATGCTTATCGGCATAACTTTTCTGACGGTCTTGGGCTGCCTTCATTCGTTGCCGAATGACCTCTATACAATCCGAAGTCTGTCGAATCATCTCTGGCCCAAGCATCAGTTTTTCTCTGGTCTCTAACCAACATGTCGGAGAGTTACACGGTCTTCCATACAATGCCTCATACGGTGCCATACCAATGCTTGACTGGTAACTGTTGTTATATGAAAATTCCACCAGATGAAGATGATCTTCCCATAATCCTCCGAAATCCAAAACACAAGCTCTGAGGAGATCTTCCAAAACTCGGTTGACTCTCTCGGTCTGACCATCTGTTTGAGGATGATAAGCGGTACCAAAACATAACTCGGTTCCCAAAACTTCCTGGAAGCTCTTCCAAAATCCACTAGTGAACAATGGATCTCGATCGCTCACTATACTCTTCGGAATACCATGGAATCGAACAATCCACTTAACATACAACTCGGCCAACTTTGATGCAGTCCTAGTCGAGCGAACAGGAATGAATCTTGCACTCTTAGTCAAACGATCTACAATGACCCAAATCCCTTCATTCCCTGTTCTTGTTCTAGGTAACCCATCAATAAAATCCATCGATATTTGTTCCCACTTCCATGTAGGAACTTCTAATGGCTGAAGCAATCCACTTGGCTTCTTCTGTTCAGCTTTTACCAACTGGCAGTTCATGCACTTGGAAATAAAATTCCCAACATCCTTCTTCTTGCCTTCCCAGTAATAGGTTCTCTTCATATCCCGATACATCTTGTTTCCTCCTGGATGAATTGTCAGCTTCGAGTGATGACTTTCCTTCAGAACTTCACTCCTCAATTCATCTATATCGGGAACAACTAGTCGTCCTTGCTTCCGAAGCCGACCCCCTCGATCGACCTCGAATCCTTTATCCTTTTCTGGTTCCAATCCAGATTCCAAATCACGGATAATCTTGACAATCCTATCGTCTCGCTTTTGGCTCTCGCCAATCCTTTCCACAAGAGTCGGTCTTATCGATAAGTTTGCCAACATCTCAGGTTCCAATTCACATCTAGGCCTGAAGTTAAAACCAGCTAAATACTCGAGATTCTTCCATTCTGAAAACATGGCTCCCAACCCTGCATGTCTTCGACTTAACGCATCTGCCACTGCGTTACCCTTTCCCGGATTATAAGCTATACCAAAATCATATGATGCCAAAAACTCTAGCCAATGTTGCTGCCGAAGATTCAAATCCTTTTGGTAGAAAAGATACTTCAACGACTTATGATCTGTAAACAACTCGAATCGAACTCCCAATAAATAATGTCTCCACATCTTCAGAGCAAAAACAATCGCCGCCAACTCCAAATCATGAGTCGGGTAATTCCTTTCATGCGGCTTCAGTTGTCGACTTGCATACGCAACAACTTTATCCCTCTACATTAGCACCGCTCCAAGTCCAGTACCACATGCATCAGTGTAAACCACCATCTCATCATTCCCACTTGGAATAGTCAAAACAGGAGCACTTGTCAGTCGCTCTTTCAGGATTCCGAAAGCTTGCTCACACTTATCTCCCCATCTGAACACTAGGTTCTTTTTCGTCAATCCTGTCAATGGTGCAGCCACCTTGGAGAAGTCTTTGATAAACCGTCAATAATATCCTGCTAATCCAAGAAAACTTCTCACATCAGATGCATTCTTAGGTCTACCCCAATCCTGGATTGCTGCCACCTTGGCGGGATCAACAGCTATTCCATTTCCAGAGATAACATGGCCTAAGAACCTCACTTCACTCTTCCAGAAGTGACACTTCGAAAACTTAGCCTTCAGCTGATGTTTCCGCAAGATTTCCAAAACAATACGCAAGTGCGTCTTGTGCTCTTCCTCAGTTCTGGAATAAATCAGAATATCATCCACGAACACAAGTACGAACTTACTCAACTGATCTCTGAACACTCTATTCATAAGATCCACAAAATATGCTGGCGCATTAGTCAATCCAAACGGCATTACCAGCCACTCAAAGAAACCTGATGGTGTCCTAAAAGCAGTCTTCGGCACACTATCCTTAGCCACTCTCAACTGGTGAAATCCCGTTGCCAAATCCATCTGAGAAAACACCTTAGCTTCGTGAAGCTGATCAAACAAGTCATCTATTCTCGGCAATGGATACTTGTTCTTCTTAGCCAACTTATTCAGCTCACGATAATCCACACATAATCTCAATGACCCATCCGCCTTGGTTGCAATCACAACTGGTGCACCCCATTCGGACACACTACGCCGAATGAATCCTTTCTGCAAAAGATCATCAACCTGCACCCTCAACTCCTGCTGTTCCCTAGGCGCCATCCGCCTAAGAGGCATCACAACAGGTCTGGCTCCTTCAACTAGATCTATACGAAACTCGATCTCTCTATGCGGCGGTAACCCTTTGACCTCGTCAAAGACATCCTCAAATCCATTAGCGATTGGCAACGATGACAGTCCATCCCGTGGAACAACCAGCGAATACATGAAGCTCATGAAGACGCCTTCTTCATGCTTACATCGTATCACAATCTTTCGCCCCTCCACATTCTCGACTGTCACCTCCAACCTTTCACAATCAACCTTTGCCGCATACTTCCTAAGCCAGTCCATACCCAAAATAATCCCAAACCCCGCAAAGTTCAGAACAAAACAATCATAAACAAAAGAGCAATCATGACTCGATACAACTAGACCACGGCATAGCATACACAAACAAGACGAACCCCCAACTGGATTAGTCACAACCAATGGCCTATCAACAATATCCGGTTCCAAACCCAACCGGCCTACAAGTTCATTACAAACAAACGAATGCGACGCCCCAATATCAAACAACACTCTAACTGGAACACCACATAGGAAAAGAGTACCTTGAACCACCACACTCTTTCCTTTCTCTTCAGCGGTAGGAGCTTTCGAAGATGATGGAACAGCTCCCAAAGCATAAGCTTGCACAATCTACTTGTCCTTCCGCGGTTCTGGACAATTCTTCCTGATATGCCCCGTCTTGTCACAGTTGTGACACTTCATTGGTACCTTCGGATTCTTACAATCCTTAGAGAAATGGCCCTTCTGCTGACAATTGTAGCAAGTCACTTCGCCCTTCGGCTTCTTCTGGCCATCCTTACCCTTTTGCTGCTGCTGCTTCCTCTTCTTGTTTCCACCCTGCTGGGGTTTAGACTCTTCCCTGGTTACAACAACAACAGATCCTTCCTTAGGAAACAGATTCTCATGCCTGAGAGCTTTCTCCACGAGCTTCTCAAATGAATCGTCCAAATGATCCACCTACTGCCTCCCAAGATAACTGTCCAAGCCTGTCACAAACTTCTCATTCTTCTGATACGAAGATTCAATATACGACCGGGCATACTTGGACAAAGCTTCAAACTTAGAAACATACTCAAGAACTGGTCTTCCACCTTGCTTGAGCTCCACAAACTTCTTGAACAGAACAGACTTCTGAGCTGTAGAAATGAACTTAGCTTCAAATCTGGCTTGGAATTGCACCTAAGTAATCTCTTCCTCCGGAGTATCAATAGTGATAGAATTCCACCAATCAGAAGCTCTTCCTTGAAGCTGTCTTGATGCTAACTTCCTCTTAGTTGCATCCTCAATTCCCAAGTCACCAAAGATCCTTCTACAAGCATCTATCCACCTCTGAACTTCAATGGTTGATTCTGTTCCCAAGAAAACCTTTCCTCCAAGAGCAGTGTAGTCCTTACACAGCTTAGCAAAATCCACCGGTTTTGGAGTTTGAACTTGAACTCCAACATCCACCGATGGGCCCGGAGCTGGCATCCTTCTCATGATCGAAGTCATCATTGCTTCGAACATAGCAACGTAATCAACAGCCCCCTTAGTAGCACGGCCTTCCCTAGCAGCTGGTCTCCCTCTTCGACTCATTCTTAATATTTAGAAAAAGGAATGATTAGCACATCTAGAGAAACAACTGCATAAAGGACTCAAACTCTACTAAGCTACTATATTATGTATAGTAATCATCCATCAAAATACAATTATGTCTCTCATACGTATTTACGTCAGCGAGCGTTGGGTAAAATCGATTAACCAATGCTCTGATACCAAATGTGATGACCGCCCATGACCCCTGCACCGAATCTAGAAATAGTGCGCTGTAAAGTGTGCCAGGCGACCATGGACGGTTGCCAGGGTAAATTAAAACAACAGAATCTATCGTATTACTCACAGCGCATGGACAAAATACAATAGAATATATATATATATAGTAAAGCTTCACAGAATAGAATCTCATCAATAAAACTTCATAATAGTTGAATACAAACATCTGAACAGTCAATACATCAAGCCTCACTACATAACACTCAGAGAATATACAAGCAGCGGAACATCCAGTACATATAGTAAGAAATAATATGCAAGCCTCCAGCTCGTCTTCGACATCAGCATCGTGGGAAGCAAGAACAACACCTGTCACCTGCTACCTAGTCTGCCCGTCCCAAAATGGACGAACAGCCCAAGGCAATAAGAGTTAAAACATAAAGCCTTGAGTCAGACACAGTCTTAGTGAGCGGTAAATTAACTAACAACATACCAAAAGAGCATAAAGGAAAAGGAATAGGAATACAACCCTCCCACTCCAACCTCTTTCTACAGTGATAGCCCCCAGACACACACTAAGCAGAAGTAGACATAGCAGAGCATACAATTTAAAGTAAAGCAATTATCACTCGAGTCAAGGGCGATGCTTTCCAAGTAAAAACCCCCAAGGCCTAAACCAAGATCAGATAAGCACCCAGAAAACACTGCTCTTGAGTCCGAATGACGATACAACCAAACATCCATGACTCTGGCTATCACTGTTATCATTGCTTCGATACCATCGTTAATTGAATGACCGGCACATTCTTTCAGCCGTCCGTCAAGGGCTAATAGAAACCCCGGTTCTAGACATTACTCCCGCATGTCGTCGTGACCCGTGCCTAGGACTATCGAATCTGCCCAGAGTACTTGACTACCAATCATTAGCCTTCAGGGACTATCGAATCTGCCCAACGTACTCTTGCTTTGAGCATGCTAGAACCTTCAACAACGATGAGATCTCAGCCTTCTAGTCATCCTCCTCGACGACTATTTCCATACTAGCTCAAGCGCCTCTCGAGCAAACCATTATCCTCTAACTCGAACCATTTCACCGAGTTATCAACATGCTTGGAATGATCCCGTCTGGATTAGACCAAGACTACCTCATCGTCATCATAGCAAAGTTTCATCTCAACATCATCATCAAATCTATCCATATGAGCTTCACCATCCGCTACATATGCCACGAGCAGCTTTTCCAATTCAAGAGCCTTTCCCTTAGCTTTTGAATCATCTTCGACCAACTTGTCTAAATCAAATCATCAATCATCTAATTCATAGCAATCAATCAAGTCAAACATTAATCCAAGTAATCAAGCATTCAAATATGATCTAAATAGACAATTATAACAAAAATGGCAATTTCGTAATTAAAGAGTCAAAAGTCTAACAAGCATGAAAACATGAACAATATCTCTATAATCTTGATAAATGAACTTGCATAGGTTAACACTTAGTAAAATGGATGTCAAATCATCATGAACAATGGATCTATATGGATCTATACTTAGGTTTACAAGAATGCATGGAAATCACTACTTTAACACAAAATCAAGCCAACGATCCGATATACTCCTTTGGATCCGTGTGAGAGATAATCACCACTCACCAAATCACCTAAACACCTCAAAAGAAAGCCACTTCAGATCTGGACAGCGAAGGATCTAACTTGATTTATCACCAATCCGCTTCAAACGATGAAATCTCACTTCAATAGATGTAGATCTTCAATCTAAGCTCTTGAATCTTCAATTTGATCTTCAACTTGGATGGATGGAATCACTAGATTAGAGTGGAGAAAAGAAGTGAAGAAGTGTAGAAGTCGAGCTCTCAAAATGGCAGCACTTCGTCGCTTCAAAATTCGAATCCCAAAAAGTGAGAAAAACCCTCCTATTTATAGCTGAAATCCCCTTAGGTCGCACACTCTTAGGTCGTCCACGACCTAACAAACTCTCCGACCTAACCCTTTGCGACCTAACACAACGCAGGCGCGCGACCTATCACCACGCGACTTACGACCTATCGAAACTCACCTGTCTATGACTTACGACTTAGCAGCTCAACTCCTAGGTCGCTCGCGACTTAACAACTCCTAGGTCGCTCACGACCTAACACTCAGGCAAAACCCAGCGACCTAACGCAGATACTTCCTCGCGACCTAACCCCTCAACAGAGTTACGACCTACGACTTAACTAAGACGCGACCTAACTAATCTTAGGTCGTCTACGACCTAACAAACCTGCGACCTTACTAACTTAGCCAGGATACGACTTAACTCCTTAAGTCGTCTAACGACCTAACTTCCTTAGGTCACCCACTGCTACCACCAGCTCCTTAGGTCGTTGCCGACCTAACTTCCTTAGGTCGCTAACCTGCTTATCTTCTAGGTCGCTAACTCCTAGGTCGGAAATCCTTAGGTCGGTCAAATACTATAGGTCGTCCCAAACTCATCAACGACCTAAACCAATACGACCTAACTACTAAGTCGTTAACTCTCTTAGGTCGCTGCCTTTCCTATAGGTCGCTCCAATACTTAGGTCGTTCACTCGACCTATCCTACCTCACGACCTAAGCTTATCACACAACCTATCTCCTATACGACCTATCCCAAACTCCTTAGGTCGCCAACCTCAACTTCCTTAGGTCGCCTATCCTTCTTAAGTCGGTCAATTCTCTTAAGTCGCTCTTGATATAATTCTACTCGACCTAAGCTTCGAACGACTTAAACCCTAGATGACTTAACAACATTACGACCTAATGACAATAGTTTTACGATGTTTCGATCCGTAAAAATACGGGTCGTTACCGCAGCTAGAGTGAATCGATGCCGTGATAGTTACTGGAGCGGAAAGATGCGATGTCGTGATGTGAATCCAAGCGGTCGTGAATTTAGGTTAAAATTCAGTTGAGAATTTGGGTCGATAGTGAAAGGGAAGAGGAAAGTGAAACGGAGGGAACTTTAATTTTCCGCGGCCTTTTTTTACTAAGTTACAGAAGATGTCGCGTTGATTCGATTTCCCGCTTTTGTAAAAATGGTAGGTTAATATAGCGGAGTGTTGTTTTCATAGCTCAATTTGTAGTTATATTTTTTTAACTTACATCATTTTATATAGCACTTTAATTACAACGCTATCATATAATGTTATATGAACCCTGTTTTCTTGTAGTGTTTGAAACCCTAATCCTATTTCTAGGAACTGACCAAACTACCCTTCTAGGAAGTGTGGCCACCAAGTTATCATTAGCATGAGATAATCCTCCATTTAAATGTGCATGAAACTTTTAGCTCCACTAACTTGTGCATTAGCTTCTAATTGTAGATTAAGGTAAGTGGGTAGGTGGGGTCCTCCATGATTCATGAAATGAATTATTTCCATCTTCATTTGCTTGTATTCTCTTATGCATGCATATTTTCCATGAAGCCGCTTGTAATTTGAATTCACATTCCTACAAAATAACGTAAAAATTTCCAAGTAAAAATTCTCAAATTAATATATGCACAAAAATGACAATTTTGCTCCTATATGAAGATAAATAAATGATGATTTGAAAATAATTTGAATTTTGATTTAAACACGTAAAACACCATGTATGCTCATTTATTTAACTAAATTTGATTAAATATGGAAGTAAAAATATGCACATTTACATGCACATCAAATACCCCTACACTTATATTTTTATTTGTCCTCGAATAAACTAAAACTAAGATAAATCCATTTTCGTAGGAAACACGATTGCATTGAGTGTATGCAATAAGCCGTTAAACTTCTAGGTGTCCCTAGTAGGACGAGTGTTGTCTCGTGAGGATTTTCAACGGATACTACCCATAAAATCCAAATGCAATATGAAACATTCGTAAATGCAAGATTTATTTACAAAGAGTGGATGCAAGTTTTTGAAAATATTTACAAATGTAGGATTTACTTTTAAATCGACACGAATAAGTTAAATATAAGTTTTGGTCATTATCATGAAATTTTAGTCCCTTTACTAGTCAAACTTTCCAATAAAAACTAAGTTATCATAACAAATAAACTTTAGTTTGGCTAGTTGTTTTGGTTGATAACATAGTGCAACTATGAAATGGATCTTTAGTTGATTATCAAAGTTTTTCAAAGTGGTATTTTCATTTCTTTTGAATAACAAGTCAAATCAAATAAGTAAAAATAGTGCTTGGATTTTAATTCCTAACTCTCTCTATTTTTGAAAATTTTATTAATATTAACAATATTTACATATGCGTAACTCAGAAAGCCGAGGCCGGATATATCACCCATGCACTGCCTTGCGGGCTTATGTGTAACGATCCATCTTTTTGGACGGTTCAAATCGACAATAAACAGCACATGTCGGACTCAAACCATTCAAAAGGGAGAATTGTTATGGGGTAAATAAGAAAAAGCAGAGAAAGAAAGAAAAACAAACACAGAATCTCATAGCAGAATGACAAAATATAATAATCAAATAAACAGTTCATGAAGCTGTTTTACAAATAACATTTGATTACACTTTTACAATACAGATTAGAGTTACATACAACAGAAATAAATAAATGCAGAGGAGCAACATGATGCAACAGAATAAATAAAATAAATAATAATAGTATACAATCTTCGTCTTCGTCCTCCCAAAAGCAGTCTTCGATATACTGAAAAGCTCAGACTGACTCGAGCGAATTGAAAAGACAAAACACTCGAGTCAGAACTAAAAGATTCTTATGTAAGTTAAATCAACAGTAAATAATGTAATGGCGTCAGAGATGTTTACGGGGTTTGACGTCTCCTATCCAGTGTCTAACGTGAGTGCAATAACTTAAGAGATGTTCGGGATTCCATCTCCTAATTATCCGTTAAACTATCTACATACATAGTACAATACGCTATTATAATAGTGTCTACAGTAAAGTATTAAAATAGCGTTAAGGCATTATCCATATCCCCCTTAACACATTTTATATAATACCGTAGTCTATACAGTACTTTAAACTCCACCAAACTGGTGGGCTATCAGGGAGCATTCCATAGGTACAACACAAACCAAACTCGTAGAAGGCACGATAAGGCATGTGACAAGGCACGCAAGGCAATGCCAGAGTAGGATTCTATCATTTGCACTCCTGGACTGGTGGTAATGCATAGCAGCTACTACCTCCCACCTCGGAACACACTTCCATAATCAAAATCGAGGGATGACCACCAAACCAATCACAAAGTCATAATATGGTATTGAAGAAGCATGTCTGATCGGAGGTGCGACCTCACTTGGCTCGGTGTAGCTCCTATTTTAGCTACATCAAGCTGACTCACAGGAGTCAGGGCTACGTAAATACCTCATATATAGAATCGTTCGTCATACCATCTTACTTCATTCTGGAATCTCCACCACGTACACAGTTGTTAAAGTGGTTTTCGGTATTGGCAGAGAGTATGACAATATCCGATCCTGGTCTCTTTAACAACCAAATGCTTATTTCACACCGGATGGTTCTTTTACATTTACGGGTATATATCATTTCAACCCGCAGTCCCAAATTTAACTTCAAATCCATGAAATCGCTCAAGTCTATCATTTTAACCCATAACGATTTCTCCCTGATCTATCAGATCGTTCGGGTATGTATCATTTCAACCCATAGGGAACTGGTAGTGTTATAACAATATAAAAATATAACATCCAGTCATCCAATATCAACAATCAAACATCTATCACAATCATCGTCTAAATCAACCAATAAATAACAACAATTTACTGATTATCACTAACAGGTATGAACTAGAAATTTTAAAATTCAATATTAAATTAAATGGCGATTAAATTCAATAAAAGTTAGGTTTTACTGGAATGACAATTTATATATACCAAACATTAACCAATCAATTTCTAATCACATCATAAATTCAATTTAACTAACATAAGATAATTTAGTAATTATGAGTGGGTTAAAACACTCAGTTTTGATGTCAAATCGATTTGAAATCCAAATAAAGATCCAAAATTGAACAGTCTCGAAATTCGTCCAAACCAATTCCATAATGTTCAGAATTTCGATGTGATCGCATAGAAGAAAATCGCGTGTGATTCCAACCTCGAACGCGAAAGTTATTAACATTAGAATATTTGAAATATAATTTAAATAAATATAAAATACATATACAAATCGAATCACTTCATACCACGTGGCTTCATCACCTTCCTCACGCGCCCAACCGATTCAAGCAAAACCCTAATCCAAAAATCATGTATGATCTTTCACGTTGAAACCTGGCCGCCGCCGCTCAGATCAACGTCGAACACCCATACGTGGCGCTACTTCCACCCTCGTCCCTACCACACCATCGCGCTGCCCTCTGACATGCCGCAACCATGAACACAACCCACAAGATTGCATTGAACAATGACAGCCACCGCCTTAACTATTTGAAGTCTAATCAATTCTTGCTGCAAATCCAACCATTGATTCGCCATGCCACCTCCATGGATTAACTCCCCTCGCCAATCTCCTCGCAACCATACCCTACAATTGACGATCCATCGCCGTTGATCAACCATCAAATGAACGTCCGATAATGTTTTGGCCAATTCTGAACAAACCAAATTTCAATTGCAAAAATGAACATTAGATCTAGGTTGCGCTCGTCGAGAGCTTTCCAACGATATATAATATGATAGGGTTTAGAGAGTTTTTTGGGTTTTGTAATTGGATTTTGTTTCTGCCATTAGAAGAAGGAGACAATCAGATAGAATTGTACGTATAGTAATCAGAAATAGAAAGGCTGCTAGGATTTAGAAGAATATATTTATATGAACAAAGCCCGATAAGAAAGAATGAACACATTAAATTGGTTCGAAACAACAATAACGACCCGAAAAGCCCGTTCCATATCCAAAACGAAAGTAGGTCGTTCCATATATCAAAATAGATGTTTTCGATATTTTAAACTTAATGGAACATGTTTCAAGTCCTAATTCCATTGTATGAAGAAGTTAGCTTTTAAAATCAGCTTATTTTAAATTGATTTCTACGCGTTTCGAGCCCGTACAATCAAACGACAAGTCCGATCACTACGAAACTTGAAATCCTATAATAATTCACCCTTACGGATCCGACGAAACTGGTTTCGTCGAAATCCGAGACAGTGGCCAAAATAGCTATTTTCACGTTAATTAAATAAATTATTATTAAATTGACTAAATCACTTTTTAATTTCAAATTTAATAACTAACAATTTTTTTATCGTTTTTTTATTGCCTAGACACTTAAAGTCTTTTAAGACAAATTTCCATGTCCAATTCAATGTTAAATATTACACTAATTACAGTGTTCAGTTTCAACTGTAATAAAAATCCAACTAATTATAATTTAAAATCTAAGTAAATTAATTTATTTTGATTTAAATCTTATTATTCCATCAATCATTACTTTATGGACATAGTTAACGTTGGTTTACCGTTTATTACATTACTACACTACAATTATCATCTTAATTCATATTTACTGCAATATTAAATTAGATTAATTGAAATTGATTTACAATTTAATTTCAACCAATTAAATAGTGAATTAATAATTAAACCGTTGTTACAACTTACCAATTCAAACACATTTCCATGTTTATTGTTAACAAACAAAACTAATAAATTCACATACTGATTAATTATTCTTCATTAACCAATTTCAATTAATTACATACAATTTCACCATTTAATACAACATTTGGTTTATTTCCTTATTTACCGATTATAACCAAATTTTATACTTACCATCATTTCAATTAATTGAAATTGCCTTAACGTAGTTATCAATTACCTTAAACTAACATGATTAAAATTACATTCTAGTTATTTTTCTCATTATTAAATCTTAAAATTTAAGATTTCATAATATTGAATTCCAAAACTTATTTAATTATCGAAAATTACGGGTCGTTACATTATATGAGGGGAATAAAGAGCGTGGCGAGTGAACACACAAGTGTGTACACCTATCGACTGTAGGCATTATTAAATAGAAATTTTATACACAAACACCTAACTTAGATAAACTGAGGCCAGATATACCGATCATGCACTGCCTTTCGAGCTTACGTGAGAAGGGTACAGAGCATGGCAAGTGTACACACTTTCGTGTGAACACATGACTCAAGGTTTTAAATATATACACACACACACACATATATACAATTTTTGTTTTCTATTGTTTTTTTTATATATATTTTTTTGCTTTTTTTGAAGAGAGAGCTTTGCAAAATCATCTTAGCACCATTTAACTTGATCAAAATTGTTATAGCCTTTACTTTTAAATCCACCACTTTTTAAACAAAGATTTTCAATTAGGATATACTTCATAATTATCACCATGAACCCTCCTATATACTAGTTAAACCGTTGTTACCTGTAATCAAACTTTATTTTTATTTTTGTTGAGACAAATAATTTCCAAAAATTTCAATTTAATAACCAAAATTTATACTTATCTTATAATGTTTCTTTAAAAATAAATCAAAATGCCAAAAATCAAATTTGTTTTCAAGATTTTTTTTGTTTTTTTTTTGAGTTTTTGAGGGAAAATAAAAAAAATAACCATTAAAAATCAAATAGAAGATGAGACTCCCATTACACTTGATTTTGACTGTGTCCCCACAGTCAACCCAAGTGAAAGGAGAAAAATAAAATAAAAATAAAAATATGACCTATATTTACATGAAAATGAAAAGATTGTTATTTACAAGACATTAGAAAATATATTGTTAAAGAATAAATGAAACGGTCTTCCAAAGACCAATTCATTTGTCTCGTCAAGTATGAGAGACACAACTTAAGCACAAAAAACCAAACCATAAAAGATTTCAGAGTTGAATGTTGATTAGGAAAAACGAACGTCGTTTTATTAAAAATCAGTTGAGTTGTTTTATTTTCGATGTTTTTTTGGGTTGATAGAACGATTGGTTGAAGTTCAAGTTTATTTTCACCAAATCGAAATTCAAACTTATCATTGAAAACTTCTCCAGAATTATCGATTTCAAAATCAAAACGGTGACCTAAATCTTTCCCTTCGGAATTTAACAATTCATCTTCAAAAAATCTAAAGAAATTGTGTTCATTAAATTCGTCTTTCTTTGTTGGATTATCAACAACTTCATTGCATGTATCAATTTCAAAATCCAAAGTTGTTCTATTCAAATTTTCAAAATCGGGAAAAGGAAGATCGAACATTAAATCGAGTTTCTCACCCTCAAAAGAATTGAAATCCAACTCAATTACCGTTTTTTATAAAACTTCATTAAGATCATCATTTTCAATTTCGAAAGTTGTTATTTGAAAATCGTCAGTTTTGGTAAAAGGTGGATTATTATTTGACTCGTCACACATTGGGATTTGAATTTGTTGCTCACGTTGTTTCATATATGTTTCAAACAACAAATCTATGTAATCATTGTAAATTTCATTCATTTGCTCAACAAAATCCAATTTATAATTATTAACTTGAGAATTTTCGACTTGAACTTTTTGAGAACAAAAACTTTCACTCGCATTGTAGTCGAAATTATTCCCATTGCCAAAATCATTTAAATAGTTATTTCCATTTTCGTTTTGATTTTGAAATCCATTTTGGAGTTTAAAATCGAATTGGCATGTGTTATAATCGAAATCATTTGAATTTTGAAGTGAATTCAAATTTTGATTATTCTGAAAACTTTGACTTGAATCATTGCACAAATATGAATTACACAAATTATTTATCTTTTGATTTTGTTATGCAGAGAGTTCAAGTAAAGACGAAATCATTTCAATGCTATTTTCAAGATTTGAGGATTGGTCATCATTTTAAAAAAATTGTTCAAAATTTGAATTGTTTGAACAATAGTTGCTATTAAAATATCCATAATAATTCGTAGTGAATTTATATGGATTATATTAATTTTCACAAATACTGTAAAATTCTTGAGAATAGGGAAATCCCGACATTTTCAAAATGTTTTTTTTTCTTTTTTTTTGGGTTTTTTATAAAGGAAAACTATTTACCAAAAGGAATTTATTTTTCAAAAGGGAGATTTGATTTTTATTTTTTTGTTGGATTTTCAATTTTTTTTTGAAAAGGTATTATATTTTTTTGGATTTTTACTTTTCTAAAAAAATAACTCAAATTTTTTTGTTTGGAATTTTGTTTTTGATCGAAAAACTTCAAAGGATTTAAAAAAACTAAGTTAAGAAATATTTACAAATTTTTTTAGTTTTGATTTTAAATTTTTGTTTGTTTTTTAAAATATGCATGAACTGATGCAACTAAATGAATGCAAGGGTTTAATTATAAATTTTCTATCCTAAGTAGCTTCTAACCCAAAATTGTATAATCACAGTTTGTCTTAATCCAACAATATAGTTCTCAGCCAGGTAACAGACACGATTTATCGGTGCACCATGAATCACCGTAGCAATGCAGCCGAAGGTTTAAGTACCTTCAGAGAAACAACCACTATAATATTTATGAATCACTGTAATATTTATAAATGGTTATTGCTCTGTCATAGTCTAGACACTAAGAAATTAAATTGTCAAAAGAGGACAACTTGTCAATATATTATTAAGCCCTAGGTGAGCTCGTGACACCCTTAAAATGTCTAACCGTTGTTATTAGTCAAGTTCTAAAATGAAATGCAAAACTGAAATTAAACGTGTATTAACAATGCAACTACGAATGAAATTTGTTTTTGTTTTTTTTTAATTATATATATATATGTATAGATATATATATGTATATATATATATATGTATATATATATATATATATATATATATAAAATGCAAGCAACCAACAAAGCAAAACAAGTAAAAACAAAAAATAAAGGGCACGATACCAGAGCGTGCAGAATTTATTAACAAATTGTCTTAAAGCGGCAAATTTATTTCTTCAAGCAATCAAGCAATTTATTTTTTTATCAAGCTAATCTCCTCGTTTTCTGTTTTTTTAACCATCTCAGACCCACAGCCCACAAACAAGAAGCCAAAGACCCACAATTCATAACGATGCCCAAATTTATTTCTTCTGTAAAAACCGATTGAAGACAAAGTGAAACAAAACAAAACAATTTCCTTGATCAAAAACAAATGCAACTCAATAAAAGAAAAAGAAATCGCGAATTGGTAGCGGGTCAAATTGGCGATGTTGGTTGTGGTAGGGTCGTGGTGATTTGGAGAAGTGGAAGGTGATATCGATTGTGGGGTTCGGTTTTGTGGCTGGGGCGAGGCGGTTGATTGAGGTCGTTTGTTCTCGATTTTGGTTGTGGTGATTTTGGTGGCGAAGTGGGGTTAGTAACGGTTTAGACTTGATTTGGTTAGAGGGCGGATGGTGTGTATGTGGACTGCTGTGTTGAAATGCGTAAGGCAAGTTTGGTCAGAGGTAGAGGTATAAGGCAGATGGAAAGCAAGTTTTTTGGAAGGTGAAGTGTTTTTTGTTGCTGCTGGAGTAGTTTACGGTGGTTCGAGGACGAGAAGTAAATTTGTATGTCGTGACTTGGATGGAGAAGCTGCTGTTTTGTAGCAGCTGCATGTTTGCGATGATAGTGTGAGAGTGATGGTGTTGCAATTGACAGTAGTGGAAGGCAGGCAGGGGAGGTTTGTTTAGGTGGTGGCAGAGTTATAGTTGGAGCTATGTAGTGGATGTTATATAAGGCAGTTTATGTGCAAGCTAGTAGGGCAGTGGTAATTAGATGTTGAAGTGTAATTATGTAATGATGTTGAAGTGTATGATGTTGTTACTGGTTGATGAACTGCCCTGGAAATGGTTGATGAACTGTTTGAGACAGAGGCAGAGGAGGTAGTTGAAGTTTGTGGATGATATATGTGCAGTTTGTAGTGTTGCAGAGGTGAATGGACAGTAGAAGTAGGGGCAGAGGTGAATGGTGATGACTGGTGGAGGTATTGCAAGGCAGAGACGAGTTGGCAGAGAGGTGAAGTACACTGGTGGTTATGTTAGGGGTAATGAATTTTTTCTGAAGTGATGAATTGGTATGTAAAAGTGTTGCAGCAATATGTATGAGTGGAAGATGAGTTCGGGGAAAAGTTTGATGCGGTCAATGAGTTGCTTGAAGTGATTTGTGATGGTAAGGTGGAGAAGGAGTTGATGGCAGGGTGGAAGAGTATGTAAGTGAATAGAGAGGATGTAGCGCTGGCTGTATGCGCTGATGAGGGTGGTTAAGTATTAATGGTTATGGTGGATGCAGCAGTTTCTCTGGTGGTCAATAGGTATGCAGTGGCACAGTGGTATGTGGGGAAGTATGGCTGAGAGTACGGCATTGGTTGGTGGTCTGCTGTTGAGGCAAGGCAGATGGGTGGTTTTGTTCTATATGGTGGGAAGGTGTTATGGCAGTGCACTGATATGAAAACTGATATGCACACTGTTATGGCCGAGGCAAGATGTAAGTGTCGGAGTGATGTTTGTTATGGTGAAGATTGCTTGGAAAACTGTAGCGTGCACCGATATGAAAGTGCACTGATATGAGGAGGAGCAATGTATAGCAGTGGGAAGTTGGTGATGGGAAGTATGATAGTGCAGTAATGCCTGTGACAGTTTTGTGATTGAAGTTAGTGTGTTGAGTTTGAAGTAGTTTGTTGTTAACAGCAGTGATGAGGAGTTATGTGACAGTTGGAGTTGCACAGATGATGATGGGTGTTTTGTTGTTTTATGAGGTGATCTTAGCAGTGAATGGAAGAGTTTGTATGGGAGATCGGATGATATGGTGATAGAAGTATTGCTGCAGGGAGGATGGTAGATGGTTACAACAGCATTTAGAGTATGTAAGTGCAGAGCAGTTAGAGTATGTATGTCAAAGGGGGTTGCAAATGGTAATGAAGATGGTGCAGTGGTCAGTTGGCAGAGTTGGATGAAAGATGAGCAAGCAGTGATGTATGAAGACAGGCTGGTTGGTATGGCTATGTGTAGTTGAACTGAATTGTATGTATGGTGACAGGTTGTAGTGGAGTTTGCAGTAGAGGATGTGGGAGATGAACTGAATTGCATGGTGACAGTTTGTATTGAAGTAATGTGGCATTGATGTGCAGGATCAGATGTGTAATAGAGAAGTTATCGGGTAGAGAAGTTATATAGAGTGTTTGAGGCAATTGCACAGTGGCACAGTGGGCAGTGGTGTATTGTATTAGTGGTTTGATGTGGCATGGTTGTGAAGGCACAATGTTGAATGTTGAGACAGTGTAAAGATTTTGAAATAGTGTTTTTTTTTCAAAATTGTAAAATGTAAATACAATGTAATGTCTAGAAAAGGAATGTAACTATAAATGAAAATGCAATGCAATAAATAATTTTGTTTTTGAAATGAAGTTGTGTATATTTAAAAAAAAATAGAAATGCAAATGGAAAAATAATAATCACACTACAAAATGAAAACAAAAATCAAACTAACAAACACACAACCCAACATTTTTTTAAATGCAATGCACACACAAAATGAATACATATAAAAATCAAAATAATTCGAAGAATAGAAAATAAAATAAAATCAATTCTCCGAAAACGGCGCCAAAAACTTGTTTAACGACTAATTTTCCATCGAATTGGAAAATAGCCGATAAATTTAAATTAAAAATTACCACAAGCGCACAACATACAATGTTAGTAAATGGTGAGTACGAGTCGATCCATAGGGAATTGTTTAGATTTTAAAATTCTATCCAATCAAATTAACCAAAGTTGAGAGTGTTATTAAGCTAAAAAAATGTAAAAACTAACAATAGCTAGAATGGATAAAATATGAGAGTTTGAAGGCAATTTAGAGGCAATGTCCTTCATAAGATCACATAAATTAACATATATGAAAATATGATCTCTCTTTTGGTCATTAGTGAGTTTAATTGATGTCTTTATCATAAGTATGGTCTATTTGTGCTATTAATTAGTCCAACACAAACCATCAAACTATAACGCACCCACTAAATCACTTTTTAACTCTCATGAAAATGACAATAAACTTGAAAATAAAATATATTCTAAGCATGATCTATTAACTATTGATTAGAAAAACAGACCATCAAATTTTGATTTTAAAATTCACTTCATTACCATAATCATATATAGATGACGAGGTGAATTGTGTTTTTGTTTGTTTAAGCATACCCTATTTGCTGTCAACAACATAAGCTATCAAATTCAAAGCTAAAGCAACAAGTTAAACCGCATCAAATGTTGTCATTAAGCACAAAAAGAGATCACAAGTTATAAAAATGTTGAATGTGCATGATTAAGAGAGCTTCATTACCCCTAAATTGAAGGGGTTTAGCCTCTCATATTTGTTATCATTTCAACAAAAGTAGCATTCAACATAAAATAAAAATAAGAGGAAAATGCAAGCTAAGCAAAAAGAGAGCTAATTAAAATAAAAACTAAGCTAATCTACTTGCATAAAAAATAAACTAAGCTACTAACACGAAAGAAAATAAACAAGAAAAGAACATAAAAGAAGAGTGTATGAATAAAAATTGTATTAAAGAAAATTACAAAAGAGAAATGGCGAAGAAGCCATGAAATAGAAAAGAGAGTTTTTGTTTATTTTTGAGCCTAAAACTAACTAAAGAGGAGGCTCAAAGGAGGCTAAGAGGAGATCAATTACATGAACATATGAGGTATTTACACAAGCTTTGAAACCCTAATCCTATTTTTGGGCACTACCCCTCTAGAAAGTGTGGCCACCAAGTTATCATTAGCATGAAATAATCCTCCATTTAAATGTGCATGAAACTTTTAGCTCCACTAACTTGTGCACTAGCTTCTAATTATAGATTAAGGTAAGTAGGTAGGTGGGGTCCTTAATGATTCATGAAATGAATTATTTCTATCTTCATTTGCTTGTTTTCTCTTGTGCATGCATATTTTCCATGAAGCCACTTGTAATTTGAATTCAAATTCCTACAAAATAACATAAAATTTCCAAGTAAAAATTCTCAAATTAATATATGCACAAAAATGACAATTTTGCCCCTGTATGAAGATGAATAAATAATGATTTGAAAATAATTTAATTTTGGTTTAAACATGTTAAAACATCCTATATGCTCATTTATTTAGCTAAATTCGATTAAATATGAAAGTAAAATTATGCACATTTACGTGTGCATCAAATAGCTGCATTCTGCACCCCACCCTTACCCCTTGGGGAAACTCCGACACATACTCCTCTGGGCTTGCGCTTGGATTCTATCTGCAACTTTGGCTTCATTCTGCCCTCCATTCCTAGGGGAATGCTCTGGTACATAATCCTCTGGTTTTTGCACATTTACATTCAGATTTGCGTTTCTGACTCTAACATCATTTGCTATAGCCATTCCAACTCGCCCTAAGTTCAAACCAACATTGCCCTCGAGTGAATTCCTCTCGATACCGGCTTGATTCAGGTTGGTACCAAAAGGTTCTGCTCATGGGGGGATTACTCCAATTAGCTCCGCTCATACTCTAGGTGCTCCTGCATTAGTTCTCGATCCTTGGTTCTAAATTCCACCTGCTCCGGCTATTCTTTGATCCATCAGTCTGAAGAATCCATATAACATCTTTTATTGTTGAGCCATTATCCCATCTTGCATCCCTTTCATCGTTCTCTCTATCTCCTCCTTGGTTACATAGATCAATTAATTAGCATTTGAGGACAATTCCTAGCTGCCCTCATGCTCTGGTTGACACACTCCAATCTTAGATCTGGTGTTAGGCCTCCTCATCGTCTCCAACCTCAGATCCAAGTTTTAGGCTATTAAATCTAGCTCGTTTTTACTGAAAGCACCAAAATGTTGATAGCAAAAATGGATCAACACCCAAAAATTGATCAAAAGCACAATATCTAATGATATAAATGTAAAAACAGCAGATCTAATGATATAAATGTAAAAGCAGCAGAAAAGACACAATTTTTATACTGATTCGGCAAATGCTTTGCCCTACATCTCTGGATTATAATGAATTAAATTAGATCCGACCATAATCTAGTGGATCTCAGATTTAAGATTGTTTAGAGTATTTAAGGAAAAAGAAGATAGAGAAATCAAAGTGTGAAAGGTCCAAAAAGAAGAAGAAGACCCCACCAAATTGCAAGTAGCTTGCTATTTATAAGTAAATCATCTAGCAAAACCGGGTGTCCATGAAACATCAAGTCCAGATCGAAGTCCAAGTGTTCAGAAGTAGGCTTCGGGGCCGAAACATCAATTGAAATCTCTCAGTACCGAGTGGTTCCTCTTGGTACTGATTGGTTTTTATATGAGGAAATCTTCCCTCCTTCTTCTGCTCTGCTTTCTATCTCCGATTCATTGTGTTTCAAACACTTTTCCTTTGTGATATAGTTGTTTCATATATATTCTTTAACCACTTGTTCTTACCCGCCTTTAGTTAGAAAATCTTTAGAGTTTCTCATCTATTCTTTAAGAAAAGAATTACATGGCAATCACCTGAGATAGTGCTTCAAGTACAAGTGGTTTTGGGGTCCATAGTGGAGAAAAAAGCTCTCGGTACCGAGTGGTTCATCTTGATACCGAGTGGTCCACTTTGCCCCAAATCTTCTGGAATTCCTTGAGTGTGTACCTATTGCACTTCTAAGCATGTTCTCAAGTTCATGCATTGTTTCGTCTTTATCTTGACGTTCAGATTCCAGTGAAAATCTACTTAGCCAAAAAAGCTGGATAACAATATAATTAATTAAGTAATTAGTTTAAGATATATAATAAGAAAATTCATAAATAAAATGTTATGTAATTCTATTTGCAAATAGTTGCCACCGTTAGTAATTAATTACAAAATAAAATGAAATTTTGTTTTAAATATTCGTGGCCAAGATGTTTCAAGAAAACAATATCGATTCATTTGTTAATACTAAAGTGTGTAATGATCTCCAAATATTGGGTAGTGTATTACTCATGGCTATCGGAGCACCAAGGGGTTGTGACTAGTAGTTATTAGATTACTATAGATGACTCATCCGAGAGTTTCCTATCGATTGGTTACAACTAAGTCAAACATGAAATCTCAGTGTGAGTGTTATAAACTTGCCTTGACTTACAATACTGTGGAACTTCAATGTGAATACTTTATTTTGATTATAGTTAAATTATGGCATGTCAATCCATCAAGCAACTATAGCTGGGTCTGAGTTAAAGCATTGTAATTGAAGCAATATTCAATAGAGAATTCATCTCCTTAGTTGTATGAGGTTGTTATCACAGTCAACTATTGTCAACTCAAAGTCAAAATCTCTGTTCAAAGTAGAATGGTTAATAATAAATAATATTAATTAACCAAGGACTTTTTTATCCACTAGTTGAGTTAAATGTGAATAATATTGGAGTTTTGACCAATACGAAATTCCATACATCCTAATGTGATATGGTTTTGATGAAGAGAACATGCATAAATTATTGTCGCTATTGGTATCGCTTCAGATAATATAAAATATGATTTTACCGAAAAGATATGCAAGCGATGTATTCAGCCAAACCGTCACACTACTAGCTAAGATGATATGTGAACATTAATATTTTAATTGTGTATTGTTAATCGCTGACCGAATTCATACCTCCAAGCCACAAAACCGCATTTGTGAATTCTCCAAAAAAACAACATGATTTAATTAGTTTGTAAAGTGTTATTAATTAATTAAATTAATTATATTTTAGAAATATTGATTAATAGTTTATTTGATGTTTTTGATGTTGTTATTAATTATTTGGATGTATATATAAAATTATATATGCGCATATTGATATACGATATCAACATGTATTTAAACATGACTTTAAATACAATTAATTACTTAATAAGGCTTCTAGAAAATTAATCCATTCAAGGAAATATATGGCCGGCCACACATAGAAGAGAGAGCAGGCCTTGACATTATTAAAAATTGATTGCAAATTAAATGAGGAAGTTTTAAAGAAAGAAAAGGAAAGAATTTTTATTCTTTTCTTACACTATTCTCTCAACCCTTTTCATTTCAAATTTTGTTTTCTTCTCCTTCCCTCATTCATAGCTTCCTCCTTCTCATTCACAACCAAAATTTTCGCCTTAATAACATCGAATAAAATAAAATAATAGCCATTCATTCGATTCAAGCAATATCTAGCGGTGATTCAAGCAATCTACAAGACTATTCACAAATCAAGGTGTTAAAAAGGGCATGATCTATCTAGGTTTATTTCTATTTCATATCATTCATTCAACTTTGATCCAAGTTCATATATACATAAATATTTTATTGCCACTTATTATATTTGAGTCAAATATTTTCTACTTGTCATTTAAAAAATATGAAATCAATTTTGTACCCACATTTGAGAAAAACTGATTATTAATGTATATTTGATGCTGGTTAAAGTGAAACAATATATATATATATATATATATCTATGTACTTCATAAATTTGACATATTTAAAATATTAAATTTGATTTTTAAGTGTTGGTACTTTATATAAATATCTTTATGTTATTTGAAATATTAAAACACATAAAATAAAACATTTGGTTAAGCCAATCCCGATTTCAAACTAAATATACTCTAATGTTAATAAATTGATTTCGAATTATAATACACAAACACACACAGATATATATATATATATATATATATATATATATATATAGACACACACAAAAATCTCTAATTTTGTAATAATGTGCTTATATATGTGTGTGTAAACTATATATACGTGGTATTATGGCCTCCTCCTCCTCGCCGCAGTATCCGACCGTCCTAAAATCGAAGATCTGCCGTCGAATCTTAAAACCTAATATGAACGACCGAGGATAAATCGTTGATTTTTGGCCAAACCGAGAATCAATTAAAAAATGAATTACTGCAGTAGATTGCGGTCATCGAGAGCTTTCAATTAATATATAATATGACATAGTTTGGAGAGTTTGAATTTTGAAATTGATTTTTGAAATTGAAATTAGGTTTTGGAATTTCGGAACTAGGTTTGACATTCTGTCGTTTGAGAAGGAGGAAGTAGATGTACGTACAGAAATAATAAAATAAGAAATAGCTAGGGTTTATAGCAGCCTATATATAGGCAAAGCTGAAATAGAAAAGGATGGACAAAATCGATTTGGATCAGAATGATAACAACAACCCGAAAAGCCCGTTTCATTCCCGAAATGAAAATGGGTCATTCAATATATTGAAATATAGGTTTTCGATATTTTTAATCTCAATGGAACTAGTTTCAAATCCAAATTCCATTGTATAAAGAAGTTAGCTTTTAAAATCGGCTTATTTTAAATTGAATTCATTAAATTGATATCTACGTGTTTCGAGCCCGCACGATCAAATGACAAGTCCGATCCCGACGAAACTTGAAATCCTACAATAATTCACTGTTACGGATCCGATGAAACTGGTTTCGTTGAAACCCGAGACAATGGCCAAGAATGGCTATTTTTCACATTAATTAAATAAAATATTATTAAATTGATTTATTCACTTTTAAATTCAAACTTAATAAATAACAATTTCATCATTCTAGATTTATAGAAATTAATAATCTATTAAAATAAATTTTCTATGTTAAATTCACTATTAAAATATTTCATTAAATTTAACGTTCAATTGCAATTGAAATAAATTCATTAATTATAATTTTAAATTTCAATAAATTCATTTATTTTGATTTACATTGTTTGTGCCAAAGTTGGTCACAAACCCCAAAAGTATCCACAATATTCAAACACAGATCTCAGATCTAGATAAAGTAGAGAATAAAAATGAAGAAATAGCAAAACTAAAAGGAGTAAGAAAGCAAAGAACACAAGGTTTATAGTGGTTCGGCTATCTCCGGCCTACGTCCACTTTGAATCAATCCTTTTATATTCCTTTTATATTGAGATTACAATTACAAGCCTTGTAAATCAGTAAACAAAATGGCAGAGTTTCGCCTAGGAAAGCCGAAGAAGATCCGATCCCTTTTTAGTTGCCATAGAGCTGCTATTTATAGGTGTAGATCTGAAAATATCCGCCACAATACCTGGAATACCTTTTCCCACGTGTAGGTGGGCCCGTTTGGGATCGATCCAAGTACAATTCGTATTGATCCATAAATGCTCCAACCATGCTGAGATCGATCATGAACCTTCTTGAGTGCATAAGGAAACTTCTGTGAAAATTTCATAGCATTTGGAGTTGTAGAATGAGAGTTACGATCGATCCAAGTTTGTATTTTCCAATGTAGGCTGGCTGCTTCGTATCCATGAATTTCGTATCCATCCATCCTTCTTCTTCGCATCGATCCAAGTCATGTTAATACCCATGCTGTTCATATCGATCCAACCTTTGTCTCTTCGTATCGATCCACACATGCTACCTTCTTCGTATCCATCCTCAACATCCCTTCTTCGTATCAATTCATCCACTTGCCCTTCGTATCGATCCAAGCACTGTACTCTTGACTGTGTCGTGTCCATCTACTGCCGCTGCCTTTGTATCCATTCTTGGTGTATGTCCTTCATATCGATCAATACTTGATCGATACGAAATGCTTTCCCCTGTAACCATTGCCTCGTATCCATCAGCTTGCTCCACTCCTCGTATCTGTTTGCTCCTCATATCAATCCAAGCTCCCTTTCTTTGTATCGATCTCAATGGATACGAACGCCATCCACCTTGATCGATACGAATGGATCGATACGAATCAGTTTTCATGAACCTTTATCTATCCATGACTCGAGAATATGAACTCCGATTAACCTGAAATTTGAAATGTAGCCTTTCCAAACCTTGTTCATCATTTCCTATCGATCCCACCTTGATTAGAGCTTGGTCCAATTTTGAGGGTATCGACCATAGCCATGCTTTCCAATCAATCTATAATCCTGATATCCATCATGTTTAGCCAATTTGTTGATATCCCGGCCTTGCGCAAAAGGCGGGGTAACATACATCTTATTATTCAATCAATTTTTACCTTATGAGTATAATTATCATTAGTTTACATTTTATTACATCGTTATTTTACAGTTATCATCTTAACTCATATTAACGCAATATTTAATTACATTTAATTTTATTAGTTTCCAAATTAATTTCAACGGATTAAATAATAAGACGATAAATGAGCAATTGTTACCTTTACGAAATTTTAATCGCATTTATAAGTTTATTTTTTACAACAAGATTATAAATTTACGTACAAACAATTGATTTCACATTATATACTAAAACCAATTAAATAAAATAATATACAATTTCATTATTAATACAACATTGAATTTATTCCTTATTTACAATTTCTAATCAAATTAACTTTACAATTATTTCAATTGATTGAAATTACATTAAAATAGTTGTTAATAACATTCAAACAACATTATTAAATCATATTCTAGTTATTTTTCTCATTAATAAATCAAAAATTTTATTTCTTACAATATTAAATTCTAAAATCTTATTGAATTAAATATTTTAATTATCGAAAAAATGCGGGTCGTTACACTCTCCCCCACTCAAAATTTTTTGTCCTCGAAATGGGAAAAGGGGAAAATAAGAAACTAATATTTTTTTTAAAAATAATCAATTTATAACACTTTAAACTAAGATAATTAAGTATTTTAAATAAAATATATCAATTTATAAACAATTAAATCTTTCATATTCAAATTTAATAAAAGTTTGAAAACATTTTACTTTCACAAAATTTTCTAAGCCCTAAATTCATGAAATATTTCGGCGGAGTCTCCTTTGTACGGATAGGTCCGGAAAATAATAATATCAATAATAACAATATATATATCATATTTCAAAAATAAAATATCCCATACCACGGGAAAAAAAATAAAATATCGCCATAAAACCGTAATCCGAAAACGTACCTATTCGTCGGGCTAACAACTTTATTTATGTAACCAAAAGCAGTAGTTATTGCCTCCATAAACCTGTATTTCACTTATAAAATCCAAAATAGTGAGAATTATATAAAAGAGAATTATTTAGTTGTTTCAATTAGTACCAAAAGCAAATCAACACAAAACATATGCAAACAAAACAACATGACCATCATATGCAACAAAGAAATCAATCATACATCCATAGCAACCAAAACTAATGGTTTGTTCAGGTTTAGAAACTTTTTATCGTACAAGGTGATAAATAAACTACTAAGTGTACCATACGCTCAACAGCCTTAGATAATTACTTAATAGATTATTCATACATCCTTAAACAATTCAAAGTATCATTTCCCAAACTTCCTATCAGCCAAACAACAATGAATTGTAAATATTAGTTAAGTTTATTCTATTGATTCCTTTTCACATTATTGACCTTTTATTCATTTTCATTCATTCATACAATAATTATCTTTTATAAATTTTCTTTCATTACTTACACAATTTATTTCCCGTTCAATATTTAAATCATCAATGAATTCATTATTTAAGTATTACATACATTTTTTTACAGCTTTAATTCACATTTATTATTTTGTAACTTTGATTTCTGTGTAATATCAATATTCATAAATAAATCATTCATCTTAAGTTTCTTAACTTCTTAATTTACATTCATCCTTTCTTATATAGTGTCGTTGAATATTAAGTCTATTTTTGAATCATTTCAACATTTTCTGAAGTTATAATCATTTACTTAATATAGTGTTCACTTTTACTATTCACTTTAATTATAAATAATTTCAAATAGTAACTTAAGTTTATAATATTCTTATACATCTTAATTCTTCAATTATAAACATATTTCCATTGAGCACTTTCATTACTTAAGTTTTACTTGTATAATATTCTATTACATATTTCTATTTAACATTATAACTTTTTAAACATTTCTGGTAAGTTATATATATGTTTTAAGAATGTAATTGAATGTTACACAAGTTTATCATATTCATTTTAGTTAACAAAATATTCAATAATTACATCTTCTAAATTCTCATATATTTTGATTTACAAGTTACAAATTTCCAATTTCTTATATATTTCATAATCACTTAGCATCTAATTTCTTATTTTCTATTTTAGAAGTTCCCAATTATTAAAATAGTTAAGATTTCATTTCATTACAATAATTGAAATCCCTAATTTATAGAAATTTAAGAACTAAATGTCGGGTTCATTTCAAATCATTTAAAATTACACACACACACACACACACACACACATATATATACATACACTCATAGCTTTTATATATCCAATCATATTTAGAAATTAAAAATTAAGATTTTGTTTATCACAACAAATGTGTAGTAAAACTACTACAGTGACCTTCCCACTTTGAAACTCAAAAATGAATGTCGATGATGCCGCGGTCATTACCGAAATTATTTCCCAGCGACAGAAGAGGGGAGTACAGAGCTTATTTCCTTTTAAAATTCTTTCAATTATTTCTTTCAAATCACACTGAAAATATTTATATCTGAAAATACTTCCAAATAATAATAATATTATATTCCAAAATCCTTTGAAAACAAATTTCAAAATCCCGGAACTTATGTTCTCAAATTTCCAATTTATTTTTACTTTATTTGTAAATCCTATTTAGCAACCAATATTTATAAAAATTCACTTCCTAACAATCAAACATATTACATACAACTTCATCCATTTATAAATGTTATTCTTTTATATACAAAATATAATACCAGGTAAATTTATTTCATTTACCTATATTTCGAAAACAATATTGTGTCGGTCTGCCCTATTAAGTGTTTAGAAATCCCCATCGATGCCATAGTGTCCTATGTACCGACCATAATTTATAAATACTAAATAGAACAAATTAACACAATATAAAAACATTTTATAACACAAACAAGTACACTCTCATATATATATACACACTCAAACAACTCATTCTAGGGTATTACTACCCCATCTCTAATGAGTCAAACCCCATAAAGCTAAGGTTATTGCTAAAACCTAAGCTCTAATACCAGTTGTAACGACCCAACTTTTTGAACGATTTTAAATCGACTATAAACCACACATGTCGGACTCAAACCATTCAAAAGGGTGGATTATTATGGGGTAAGTAAGAAAAAGAAGAGAAAAGAAAGAAAAAACAATACATAGAATCTCACAGCGGAATGACAATATATAATAATCACATAAACAGTTCATGAAGCTGTTTTACAAATACATTTGATTACACTTTACAACACAATCAGAGTTATACATACAGTAGAAATAAATAAATAATGCAGTGGACCAACATGATGCAATGGAATAAATTTAATAAATAGTAGACTAATCTCTGTCTTCATCCTCCAAATAAGATGGTCTTCAATGCTGAAAAGCTCAGACTGATCTGCGCGTAATGAAAAGACAAAACACTCGAGTCAGAACTAAAAGATCATATGTGAGTTAAATCAACAATAAATAAATATGAGTGCAACGGCTACAGAGATGTTTACGGGATTTTACATCTCCTATCCAATGTCTAACGTGCGTGCAATAACTTAAGAGATGTTCGGGATTCCATCTCTTAAGGATCCGTTAAACTGTCTACCTACATAGTACAATACGCTATTCACTACACCAGAAAAGACTTTTGGTAGCGTTGAAAAAACGCTACCATAACTTATGGTAGCGTTTTAGAGAACGCTGCTATACGACATGCAACTAAAAGTCTAAAACTTTTTGTTGCGTTATAGTAAACGCTACCAAAAGTCACTTTTAAATGCAACTATAGGTATTTTCTGTAGGATTTATAAAACGCTACCAAAAGTCACTTTTAAATGCAGCTATAGGTTTTTTCTGTAGGGTTAAAAAAACGCTACCATAAGTCTTCATTTTTTGGTTGCATTTTTTGTTTATATGCTTTTTTTGATTTTCAGTAGCGTTTATATTAAAACGAACGATCAATCACATAATTTTCATATATTCAAACAAACAATTAAATCACATAATTAGCATATACAAACAATCAATCATATGATCATCATATTCAAATAATTGCAAAAACATGCTAATCTCACAATCAAATATAATATCCATAATTAATTCGATGGTAGTTTTTCAACAAAATAAGTCACATACTACAAGCATTCACAGACAAGTTTCCACAAATGATACTAACAAAATACGACAACATATATAACAATTAAATTCATGTTCGTTGTTTGATTACCAATAGTTCTTTGCTGTCGACAGTCTTCGCTTCGAAATAGCTAATTACCTGCAAACGAGTTTAACAATCAACAATATATATATATGTATATATGTATATTTTTATTAATGTAAACTTAGTTATTAATGTAAACTAGCTAATTACTTTAGTTAGTTTATTATTATTAATGTAAACTTAGTTATTTTTTATAAACATAGTTAATTTTTATAAACTTATTTAATTTTTATAAAACTTAGTTAACTTGGTTAATTTTTTTAAACTTAGTTTTTGTAATCTTGTCAGTCTAATAGAAATAAGCTATACGAAGCATATGCACCAATGTTGAATACACTTGCATTTGCCCTTGCATACTAAACAAATAAAAGGAGCCATATTGTCATATTTATTGATAAAAAACTCATACGAAAATCTATAGAATGTGTATCCCATAATAAGGTGGAAAATGATGTGCATCTGATAACAGAAGATGAAAGTCACGATGCAGGGCAACGACCAGGGATTAATAGTGAACAACTCTTGAATCATAATCATAATGTAAAGGTCCATAATTCTGATCATAGCAAAAGGAGAGAACTAGATAAAAATTACCAACAAAGAGCCGTTTGAACTAGAAGTCCCACATAATGAGCAAAACTCGGATCCCAATTCAGAATCAGACCAATCCACTATCTGTAGAAAAATAAATAAAACAAAAGGACAATCCTCTCTCACACACTTAGTAAGTGGAGGTAGAATGATGAGGAAATAAGAGGACTGACCTTGTATATAAAAGAAGATTGACACGGCGGTATGTTGAAGAAATGAGGTAGTTGTCATATATAATGAAGGTTGCTTTCACTTCATTTGTATAGAAGCCCTCCTGTAATATCAATATTTTTATTGATATTGTAGTGTAACCAATTTTAAGTTTGATATAGATAGTTGGATGAGTTAATTGTAAAACAACCGGTGGATGATTTTGAACTTACATTGTAACAAGAATAGGAGCAGTACAAATGACGGACAACAGAGCTTAAGGAATCACTATAACTTATTCGGTGTTTATCAGCAAATTCAAACACCTGCATAACAAAAGTGTTCTTCAGCATGTGCTCACTATATCAGTAGGTTGTAAGTACCAAAAATCACCGTGCAGACGTGAAAGATAATCAACAAGTAAGCAGGAAAGAAGATAGAGTATTCCCAAAAAAGGTAAGCAGCAGTTTGAGATGAGTAGAAGGTTAAAAATAATTAAGATAGAGGTAATGGTGGAAGTTACATACATAAAGGAATAGTGGAATAGTGGAACTGCAGTTGCACGAATGATAAGTGGAAGTTCTTCTCGCACTGTATCTGCCATAGTATTTGATAAGGAGGTTGTGTGCTTGGTAAAACGAACTATTGCTGAACTGTTTGACATGTCCAACATGGGAAGCCAAATGATATTACATGTTGCTGCTTTATTTTAGAGCCTCAGATAATATGTCCTTTGAACTTCAACCTGTTCTATTTTACTATCTTTAATATGTAAGCTCATATGGCTCATTTACAATATGTAAATGCATTAGGATAATTGATTCATTCTCAACCATACTGTCAATTTCTTCAAATGGATTCTTTTGCACTTCTTTATTTTGAAAGCTAAATTTTACTATCTAAAATAGATCGTATTGTACTCATTTATAATCCTGCTCTATTTCACTATCCATGATGGATTCTTTTGCACTCATTTATAACCCTTCTCTATTTTACTACCTATACCGTATCTACTTTATTTAAGACATGCTGATGTGTTTGCAATCCGTATAGAAGTTTAAATAATGGCAACATATTTTAACGTACGGTGTGTTATGGAGTTTGTAGCAACTAAGGACAGGAATATTAATAACCAATATTACTCTTTAAAAGAATAAAGGCAACCACATAATAAAATAATACTTACTTTTGGAGAACCCATAGCTGAAGCCCAAGATTCATATAATGATTGTGAGGAATTATCTAGATTGTAAGCCTTCATTGTAGAGAGAATAAAAATAAACAAATTTTCATAAACTTAAGGAAATTTTATATACCTGTTTAGCTGCTTGCTGAATCGGTATGTAAAGTTGTGGGGTTGCTCCTACATGAAATCCAAGGCCATGCCAAACTGCTTTCTTTTCCCATTTTCTGCAAGTTGAATGGTAAATTTGAATTGTGAAGGAGTGAAGGAGAATGCATTGCCCTAGGTTTTTATCTTGGCTTATATCTCAGTATCTCACCAGTCCATCACGATCATTATTCGTGAGAATGCACTTGCTAACATTGCTAGCAGGTGAAGATAGTCAGTACTAGAATAATAAAAATGGTTTTTGTTGTGTACTTGTGTGCTGGACATGTTCTGAAACTTATGCACTGTTCTGCTTAAAAACTGCTGTAGAACCATTGAAACAATCATCCTTACCAATGCCAAATTATGAGTTCATTGGCAACATCTTCATTTAACTTCATTAGCTCAACTAATTCTGTGATTCCATTTGGATTCAATCTCTTCAATACCCAACCCAACATGCACAATTTCCAAAACAGACATCATCCATTTGAGTGAGGTAATGGATAAGGATTTCAAAAAAACAAAAAGAATTGCAATAATGTGCATGGGGTCGCTATTTTTAGATGCATTTGACTCAAATGGATCGCCCATTCAAGTTCACAAGATTTTGGTTGATGGCCACTAAGTCACCCAATTAATTTTCTATTCTTTTTTGCTATCTTTCCTTATTTTTCAGGTTTTACCACAGAGAACAAAAGGAAAATAATTATTTGTTAGTTGAGTTGCTTTAAAATCTGTCTATCTTTGTCGCTTCACATTTGCAGTTTTATAAAAATGATAAAAGGAAGATAAGTGGGATAACATATGTTTTTATAAGAGACTTGCACGTACGTATTCATAGTTGGAGATAAGTAGTACTCCCGAGTGCCGTCACGCTGCATTATCGTTTCTCTGGGTTCAGTGTATCTCCATGGGGTCGGATTTCATCAGCAATGATCAAGAATCCAAATTCAAAAGAGGCATACATGATACCTGCTCATTCTCGTCCTCATGAAGCTTCGCTACCGAATATCATTACATGATTCACGTATTTCCTTTCCTGATACTTATTAGCTTCAACATGCTTTATTTAAGCATTAAGATCAGCATATGACAGTTCAGAATTCCCACCTAGTGACATATTACAAACAAACAAGCAAATCTGGGAAGAGAAAATTAGTATATAAAAAATTAAAAAAAAAATTGTAGACCAACCTTCGGCAGCTAGCACGTTAGGCAAGTTGCATTCCCCGACCGACGTCAGATTTATCTTCGTGGCTTTATAAATCTGGGAAGAGAACTGCTTCCACAACTCTACTCTCCCCAAGTATACTAAATGGTATAATAAATGTTACAGTTAACCTGGTTATATCTTCTTTAACTTCTCTAGTACACTCCTCCCCATTGCTAAACTCATCGTCCTTTCAATCACGTCATCTTATGTATTGATGCGTTGCTTTTCCTTAGCAGTCTCCTCATTGTCCACCACATCCTACACTTATAACCATATGCATTAGACATTGCTTCAAATATTTGCATCCAACATTGTTCAATATTTATATTTTAATCAAAGAACTTATGGATCATCACAATTTGGAGGGAACACACCTAAAGCATTACAAATGAACATGATGTAATATGCTTCAGGACAAATGAACCTGGTTCTATCTTCTTTAATCAAAGAACTTGTGGATCATCATAATATCAAGTGGTTATTTTATTAGTACCATATGTATGCCAATGCCTAAAATAAGTAGTTTGCAACCTTGTCATGTATGTAAAACTTACACATCTTATATAAATCCAATTATTATAGATCATCTATCTAATGAAAGATAAAAAAAAGTATTTAGTACCTCCTTGATTCGTCTTATAAGATGCAGCATTCCTTCAGTCGTGAATGACATTACCTAAACAAGGAGAAGCGAGATTTATGCTTGTTTACTGATTGGGATAAAATGAAACTGCTTCGGACATAAGTATTCATGTGCAAATCCAAACAAGCACCTCTGTGTTTTCAAGCTTAATTACTCGATATAAGCAGAAACTAAAAACACCCGTCCAGTACAATAAGAAAAGATACTTTAACACATCTCTAATATAAAATTTATTCAATTTTCATTTAAAATAGACTAATATTTGGTCATTTGATGAAATAATTTGGAGTTTAAATATGACTCATACTATAGTTTTATGTATGTACCTGCACTGACTTATACTATAGTTTTATGTATGTACCTGCACTTGAATCTTAAACTGCACCCAGAACAGGTAATCCTTAAAGCCTTATCCTAAAAGCCAATTAGGCAACTTATATAATATTAAAGAAAAGTTATATTAATAAAGCAGAACTTAGCCAGCCTTTTGACCACATTTTATATATGTGAAAATGCCACTACCGAAGTATACACCTACTTTATGAGAAATATACATGTGTGAGAATACATTGTCAACAAAGTTAGCATATGTATTATTATATTTGATTAAATCTCTGGAAGGAATAAAATATTGAAAGTCATAGATGTAAAGAAGTTATTAATGTGACTACTCCCAAAACCTTAACACGTATATTGATCAATCATACCATACACAAAAGTACAAAGTCCCATTTGATTAAATAGAAACTTAGCATAATGGTAAATGACATAATTTAAGAATTAAGCGTACTTCTCAATTGTCATCCATCATCAAATTGGTCGTTAAGAATCAATATTTTAAATGAGCTTACTAAAATGTATCCTTTAGTGTGAAGATTGATGGGTTGGGAAATGGAGCAAACATCCTATGTGCATAAAGGAAAATGTCAGCTCATTTATAATGCTGTGTAATGACAATACTAAATCATAAAAATCTTTCTTTTCACTTCTAATTTGATGTTTTATTTTCCATTCAGGGTGCACTAAAGAAAGGTAAGCAAATAAGGAAAAAAATTCTCCCAATCTAATGCTCTGTATAGTTGAATGCAAAAGTAGAATATGAAGGTTTGGAAAAAAAATTATAAACAGCAACTAAAAATTTATGCTGAGACAAATATTTGCAATACTAATTTCTCAAAAAACATTGTCTTCGATTGCAATACTTACATTATATTAGAATATTTATCATAAAACTAAAAATTCTAAAATCTCATTTTGGTGAAAATGAACTACAACAAGGTGGATGTGTATACTAAAGATAGGTTAATTTGCTAGTTCTCTAATTCCAGCTAACAATTCAATCCAACTAGCAGAAACTTAAATTGCAACGCAACATTTATAAACCAAAAAAGTCAGCAAATCAACCAATTATCGAGTAGTATGTGATAAATAATTAAGAAATGATACGCTAGTTTAACCAGTTTGAATTCCAACTCACCTATGGAGGTGACCGGTTAAGGCATGGCAAAAGGATGAGGCACGACATCAGGTTGAGGCATGGTGGCAAGCTAAGTTGAGCAACTGTTTTGACGCAATTCGATGAGGATAGCAGTACGGTTCTTATTTATCATACAAGAAAAGAATTTTTTGGCTATCAAAATGGAATTTTCTTTAGGTTTTCATTCGTTCGTTTAGGAGAAGAGGTTAATAAAAATGTTGGTGTTAAGCGGAAGCAAAAGAAATGTGAGCGGCCGAAGAAAACTTTCACCGAAATTTAATGAATTGTTGGCGGGAATAATTGGCTGCGTTTATTTGGTAATTTTTACATTTTAAACGATAAACAGTAGCACTTAGCTTTGAAACACTGCTAATGGGTGCAACTAATAACAAACTTTCTTGTAGTGATTATAATATGTCTACAGTAAAGTAAAGTATTAAAATAGCGTTAAGGCGCTACCCATATCCCCCTTAACACATTTTATATAAATGGCGTAGTCTATACAATACTGTAACTCCACCATAAACTGGTGGGCTATCATGGAGCACTCCATAGGTACGACACAAACCAAACTCGTAGTGGGCGCGATAAGGCATATGACAAGGCATGCGAGGCAATGCCCAAGGTAGGATATTACCGTTTCGCGGACACGAACTGGTGGTAATGCATAGCAGCTACTACCGCACACCTCGGAACACACTCCCATAATCAAATCGAGGGGTGGCCACCAAACCAATCACAAAGTAATAAATATGGTATCAAAGAAGCATGTCCGATCGGAGGTGCGACCTCAGTTGGCCCGGCGTGGCTCCTGTTTTAGTCATATCAAGTTGACCCGAGGGAGTCAGGGCTGCATTCATACCTCATATAGTAACGTTTGCCAAACCTTCCTACTTCGTTTTGGATTCTCCGCCACGAGCACAGTTGTTAAAGTGGATTTCGTTATTGGCAGAGAGTATGACAATATCCGTTCCCGGTCTCTTTAACAACCAAATGCTTATTTCACACCGGTTGGTTCTTTTACATTTCTAAAACCATTTCCTATTGATATCAAAATATCATATTTAATTCAAACCATATCACTTTCGAAATCATATCCACAAAATAGGTTAAACCTCATTTCAAAATCATCATATTTACTCAAAATATGTCATTTCACTAGAAAATATCATTTCAAATTCCAATGTAGGATACCATCATTTAACCATATTCGCTTTTAAATCAAGGATTTAAATATAAAAAATTCAACCTTGCACCGTTTGAATTTTTAGAAAATAGTTTGGATAGTTTAAAAATAGTTTAATAGTTTAAAATAGTTTTAATAGTTTTAAATAGTTCTAAAATAGTTTTAATAGTTTAAAATAGCTATAAAATAGTTTTAATAGTTAAATTAGCTTTAAAATAGTTTTAAGATAGTTTGAATAGTTTTTAAAATAGTTTTAATGGTTAAATTAGTTTTTAATACTTTAAATAGTTTAAGGATTTTAAAACATTTAAAATAGTTCAATATAAAATGGTTTGATTATTGGAAATGGTTTATATAGTAATTAGTTTTGAAATTATAAATAATCTAAATTTAAAATAATAGATTTTTGAACAGTTTATATTAAATAATTTATTTTGAAATATTATCAAATCAAACTGTTTCTTTCGTTTCAACAAATCTGGACCATATCCAGATTTCAAATCGACAAAACTCAATTTTAAACATTCAATTCAAATTCCCATTAAAACCATTTCAATTTATATCGATTTCAAATCCATGTTTTAACTACTAATTTAAACCACTTCGAATTCAATAGATTTCAAAGTTTAAATATTCAAATGTTTACAATAACTCAATATTGATAAATTTCATTTATATTTCAAAATTCAACTTTAAAATTCCAATTTAACTTCTTTCAACAATTTATTTAAACCAATTTCAATTTCAACATTTCAAAGCTTGGATATAAAAATAATTCAGTTCATATAACTCAAATTTTATTTCAAAATATCATTTAACTGGATTCAAAATTTAAGGATTTAAAATCATTTAATTTAACCAATCCGGTGTCCGTATATAATTTTCTACCCTATGGTCAAGTGATACATATATATATCATTTCAATCCCCAATAATTTTAAATTTACGTTTATATATCATTTCAACTAGCAATCCCGAATAAAATTCAAAATCCATAAAATTGCTCGAGTTTATCATTTCAATCTATAATGATTTTTCCCTAATCTATAAGATCATTCGGGTATGTATCATTTCAACCCACCGTGCTTTTTCCTAACAGAAAATTAAAGGAACTTGCAGTGTGATAAAAACTTATATCAACGCCAACATAATTAGGGTTGGCTGCATCACCAATCACATGCCGAACTACACTTCCCTAGCTAAAGCAATAATAAGGCACAACATCTAGTGGTCGCATCTTCATGAAACAACGCAATCTTAAAAGTGCATGCGCATAAAGCAAGCTCGTAGTAAGGAGCCAGCATAGCACATTGAAAGAAACTCCGTAAACCTAGCTGAATAAGCCGCGTAAGCATAGCTAAATCCAAACATCGCACATACATATAATACAGAACCATACCAACTTATAAAAGAAGGACCACGTCATACCAAACAACACATACATATATAATATAGAAATGCACCAACTATAAAAGAAAGACCGCACCATCCTAACCATAATAAACTGTTCCGCCAAAGTCATACTAGATTGCGTTGCCATAGCCCAACCAAAAGACACCAACACAGCTAATCTAAGCTACACCGCCATAACCCAGTCATATTTCATGAAGTGTTCAAGCATTAGCATCAGATCACATCATCGTAAGATGTTAAAATATGCACGAAACCTTTCACTACATCAATCTCAGGCACAACACTTCAAAATCAAATTATCCTACCTAAATCCATATTTATTCTTGCCTAAAGCAAACTTTCCCACCTAAAGCCACATCAGTGATCCGTACACGTTCAAACAATTAATGGGATGAAGAACACATAATCACATTAAACGATAGAGGATGTAGGAAATGCGGATTACGGATCTTAAGGCAGAATTAACACTAGAGGAGGGTGAATAGTGTTTAATTAATTTTATGAATCTTTTTGAAATATTTTCAAATTAAATCCAAACAGATGCAATTCACAAACACAGAAACAATCATAGAATCAGACACAGATGCAAATACTAAATAAAAATAGTAAAGGAAAGAAAACACCGAAATATAATATTGATATTATAACCTCGATTTCAAGGCCATGAGATACACCCTCCTGTCTCCGAGTCCAGGGCAAACTCTCTTGCTTTAACCAGGCTACAAAATCACCTAATTGATTTATGGGCTACAATCACACCCAATTGATTTACAGGCCACAATCACACCGTTTCCAATCACACTTTGATAGAGAGAGACTCGATACACTTCTTTGATTACAAATGATCCTATACTCTGAATAGCACTGAGATCTTTGAGAGAGAGTGGCAGAGAATCAAATTAGAGATGATCGAGTTCGATTCACTTAGAATTGCGGCAGAGTTTTGTTAAAGCATTTGAAATATAAGAGAATATTTGAGTGGAGAAGAAAGAGTGAATAAATGAAGAAAAACTAACTTAAAATTCGTTGAAAACAACTAGTATTTATAGGAGAACAATGGTCATGTCTATTCGTGAAAGGTTATGACGAATAAACACTTCTTTTGAAAATGTGAAATTTGAATTCTACGGCTACCATGTCGACATGGGGGGATAAGGGATGTCGACATGCCTATGTTATTTTTGAAAATAGATTTTGCTTTAAAATTATCTCTATTCTAAAATTTGTCAAAACAATTTCTAAAATTTGGAAACCATTTCGAATATAGTTTAAACTTATAAAAGAGTTTTAGAAAGTAATCTTAAAATATATAATCTATAATATAAAAGTAATATTAAAAAAGAGTATTGATTTCTTTAAAATATATTAAAGCTAAAATATTAAAATCAAGAGATAATTTAAAAAACAAGAGATGATTTTGAAATTAATATGATTAAAAATAGTTTTTGAATTAAGGCTAAGATATTTAAATTGATAGAGATGACTTTAAAAAGATAGTTTTGAAAAAATAAATCATTTTGATAATTTCGTGGATTCCATTCCACTAGAGAAGGTCGTGGGTTCCATCCCACTAGAGAAGGTCGTGGGTTCCATCCCACTAAAGAGGTCGTGGGTTCCATCCCACTATTAAAGCGAGAAGGTGGATTCCATTCCATAATTAAAATCCGAATAAAGATTGTTGTGCTATTATGAAGTTTTAACATAAATCTAGACTCTATTACTTATCTTGATATCTTGAACTCTTGATACTCATTAGTCTTCGGTCTTGATTTCTTCAATCTTGAATTCGTCGGTCTTAAATCTTTATACTCAGCCTTGAATCTTTATACTCAGTCTTGAATATTTATACTGTACATTCTTCATTCTCAGTACTTGCATATATATATATATATATATCCTGCATATACATATATATCTAGACAAGAATAATAGTATTTATATTTTATAACAAGTCCTAAGGTTGTTATCATCAAAACCATCATCTCGGGAACTAACAGAGGAAATATGTGAAGATATGATGTTAACAATCCACTTGACATCATCTCGTCTATAAAAGAAAAGAAGACCGTAGCAGAAAAAGAGGATCGCATTTCTGAACTCTAGATAATATATTATAAAAATAATACTCTTTGCCCTTAAAATCCAAAAGCTTAAATCGTAAATGAATAATAAGAAGAAAGACTTGGCTAGTGGATGTATGATTCTTTAATCTTTATTTCTTACCGAAAAGAATTATATATATATAGTTATTATATATATATACACAAATATTTATATTATAATATATATATTTATGTATATATAAAAGTATATTAAAATTAATATAGTTTAATGCACATATATATACACATATTTTAAGATATGTAAAAAAAATTATTATATTCGATTGCATAAAAATATTATTTTATATTTTATAATAAAATTATTTAAATAATCAAAGATATTTTAGTTAATTGATTCAGATCTTGTTTTGAATTTGAAATGATCTACTAAATCAAACTTAGATAATTTTAGTTTTAAATTTGAAAATTAAAATTTTGACTTTGACAAAACTTAGATATTTTGACTTTAAATTTTGAAATATAATTTTTTTTACCTATTTAAATTATATTAGATATTTTAATTAAAGTTTATTTATTAATATATAATTAATTTCAAAATATAATATATATGTTGATATTTATATTTATATTAAATAAATTAGAGGCAATTAATATGTATATATATATGGTTCAAATATACATGGTAGATATAAATCCCAATATCTACTCATGTATATATTAACCATGTAATATATATAATATCATCATGCTATACCATTGTCACCATTGTAGGGGTCGTGTGTATTAACACATATACACATTAAATTCACATATTCAATAAATAAGATTAATTAGATAGAATAAAACAAATTAAAAAAATTACGATTTTCTTAAAAAACACTAGATTGCATCCATTATTATATTAGACATCATAAGCCCATTATGATCTAAAATAGGAATTTTTTTGAAATCTACCTATTTTACATGCTTTTGACCGGCCCGGTTCCAATAATGGTATCAAAGCCCTAATGGTCTATTTGGTCTATATTAGCAACTTTAGGGCCAACTAATAAAGTATACCTATCATTTGGGTCTCTAGAATATTAGTGTCTAGGTTTGGGTTTGGATAACCAAGTATTTCCCCCATCCTGGCTACTGGCCTAGCTGAGTGATGGTGTAATTCCTTCGAAATCATTGAAAGACCCTTTCGAAACCATTAAATATAGCCTTTCGAAAACATTGGAAAAACCTTTCCTTTCTTTTCTCCGAAAGCTTCAAAATATTTGACATCCCCTTTAAAAACTTTTAAATGTTGCCTTTCGAAAACATAGGAAAACCTTAATTTCAATCCTTTCGAAACCCTGGGGAACCACCCCTTTCGAAACCACTCATTAAAACCTTTCGAAACAGTCAAAACTCAATCATTTCGAAAGCACTTTGGGTTCAATTTAAAACATGTGGAAACCTTTCAAAACCATTCAAAAAATTTACCCCTTCAAAACCTTTGAAAAACGCTTGGTCGAAACCCTTTTGGATTCTGCCTTCAAGTAGAGCAAAAGGATTAGAAACCCATTAAGGTCGAAAGCATCTGTTTTGAAACCTTTTAAAACCACCTCTTTTGAAACTAATTTGGGTTTTACTTTACTAATAGAAAACGGGTCTTAAAAACATTTAAGTCGAAAGCATTTGCTTCAAAACCATTTTCCTAAGTAATGAAGCGATGGTGTCGAAACCATCCCTTTGAAAGCATTGGAGAGTGGCCAGGTTTTTAAAAAACAAAACAACCCTTTCGAAACAATCTGGATCGAAAGGTAAAAGGCGGCAGCAAAAAGGTTTCGATTTAGTCGAAAGCAATCAGTCAAAAATCGAGGCGCAACCCAATCGAAAAAAATTTCACTAAATCATTTGACCTGATTGAAAGATACTTAGTCGAGAGCCATTTAGTCGAAAGTAAGCAGACGTATTTCTTTAATTTTTAAAAACAAAGGACAGCCACAACCCCTTCAGAAACCCTGGTTTCGACTCCATACCTTCCGCCTACATCTAATTCACTACATACCAGTAAACTGATACCATGTGCATTGGTTTTGACTATGTCGGAAGCGAAGCTGATGGTGTCGAAACAGTGAAAAACATGTAGCAAATAGTTCTTTTCACCTAACCTACCTTCCGTGTCTAATTGTGATTGGTTGCCTCTTTCTTTACAAATAAAAAGTGCTGCACTTTTTCAAAAGTGCTGCCGGCTTTCTAGATTTTGTAATTCAAATTATTTTACAAAAAGCTCATTCTTCTCTTTTAATTATATAAAACATTTAAGTCCTATACCTTAAATAATTTTATATAACCCTTAAAACACTTATGAAAAATCTATAAAAATTCCAAAAAATCTATTTTAATATGTTTTCCAACATATAAAAATTTCAGACCCCGATCTTTTATTATTTAACCGAAAATAATTATTAACCCAAATTAGCATTTTCTTTACTAAAAAATTAATATAAATTCCACATAATTTCATAAAATTCTTAAAATTGAAACCCATCTCCAAAATAATATTTATGATCTTCATAAAATTTCACAAGGCATTTGGATGCCATTTTATAGGGTTTTCACCTTAAAACATATCATAAAATCAATATGAGTATACATAAATCATCAACATGTATATATAATCATTCCATCATTCAAAATCCTGGCAAATCGATGCAAAATATTCAGTAATCATCTAAAAACCGAAAATACAATCAAAAATGAGATGTAAACATTATTTGTGAGGAATGCGGATTACGGATCTTAAGGCTAGGAATAACACTAGAGGGGGGGTGAATAGTGTTTATAAGAAATTACTAAATCTTTTTGAGATTATGTTAATTTGTACACAGATGTATGTAATATTCAGACACAGATATAATCACAGAATCAAACACAGATGCAAAAATAAAGTAAATGCAGTAAAGGAAAGAACACAACGGGTTTTATACTGGTTCGGAGTTACCCTACATCCAGTCCCGCACAACTAAGTACGGATTTCCTTTCAAAAGAAATTCAACAATTACAACCCTCGGTTTCAAGGCTACGAGGTACACCCTCCAGAATCACAATCCTCTGGGTAGAGATACTTGATTTTTGGGGCAACAAGTTCACCCAATTGATTTCCAAGGCTACAATCACACCTTTTCTCGCTTGATTGATTTCTAGGGCTACAATCACACCTTTTCTCGCTAGATAGATTACAAAGAAGCCTATAACTCTGAATAACACTGGGATCTTATTGAGATAGTGATACAGAATCAAACCAGAGATGATCTAGTTAGATTCAATGTTGATTTCGGCAGAGTGATGATAGAATTTTGAATAAGAAAAAGTGGAAGAAGAAGAGAAGTGAAAAACTAGAAAATCTGATATAAAATTCGTTGAAACCAACCCCTATTTATAGAAGAACAATAGCCATGTCCATTCGTGAAAGGTTATGTCGAATAGACACTTCTTTTGAAATTCAAATTTTTGAATCTAACTGTCACTATGTCGACATGGGGTACTAGGGCATGTCGACATCCCAAAGCATTTTTTGAAGATTTGATTTTCTTTGAAAATAACCTTTATCTTATATTAAAAACTATTTAAACTTTATAAATATACTTGACTATAGATAAAATACATAGATAAATATAGAGAATAATATATATATAATTTTACTATAATTTTATATTTAAATCTAAGTATTAAAATATTATAATTAAAAGATAGTTTAAAACAAACGAAGTTTAAAACAAGAGATTATTAAAAACAAAAAGAAAGAATATTTTAAGGCTAAAACATCTTTTTGAATATCATTTGAAAAGATAATTTTTAAGGCTAAAACATTTTGAAAAGCAGTTTTGAAAAATCATTCTGAAGTAGTTTTGAAAATCATTTTGAAGTAGTTTTGCAAGCTTCTTCCTGCAGAATATCTCATCATATCAGGACTCGAGAACTTGTACTAAACCAGGATCTTCGTGGGTTTGTAAGCCACTTGTCGTAGGTTTGTAAGCTACTTGTCGTGGGTTTGTAAGCCACTAAAAAGGTAGAAATGGGTTCCATCCCAAAAGAAAAATGGAGTGAAGATTTCAGTGCTATTATGAAGTTTTAACATAATTCTAGACTCAATACTTATCTTGAAATCTTGAACTCTTGATAATCTTGATATTCTTTATACTTATGAGTCTTCAATCTTGATATCTTGAATCTCTATACTGTACAGTCTTCATTCTTGGTACCTGCATGGTTAAATCCTACATATACATATATATCTAAACTATAATGTTATTATTTATAATCTTATTCTAAGGTTGTTGTCATCAAAACCATTATCTCAAGGACTAACAATCTCCCCCTTTTGATGATGACAACCTTTGTTTATAAAATATTACTTCTATCCTAATAACTCCCCCTAAATCTAATAACTCTCCCTTAATCTATGCCTAACTACCCTATTTTATATTTCTCCCCCTTTGTCATCAACAAAAACAAACAAACTCTAAACTATATAACTCCCCCTCAGTCTTGTACTCAAGTACCTGCATTAATAAACTATATAATAGAGTATATTAAGAAATAACTATACTTATAGACTTGATATTCAATCAACGATCATAAATATATCAATTTATATTTATACATTCATCAATCCACACCAAGTGTCAATCAAATCAATCAAAACAAACAGTTTCAATCAAAGCAATCAATTCAAATAAAGTAATCAAATTAAATAAAGCAATCAAATTAAACGTTACGAGGAACTTCCACCCATCCTTCTTCTCCGAAAATAGGGTCTGCTTTGATGGCATCCCACTTTTCATTGTCATTTGTGAGAGAGACAGGAGGATGTGCTTCGTTATCATCCTTGTGCAGGGAAGAAATCATCCATCGAATTGCCTCAAAATGCCTTTCTTGCTCCTTGATCATCTGCATTTGACTCAATTCTAAGTGTCGCTGGTTATGAAGAATGAACGAGAGAATATTCTTGAATGAATTAAGAGTTTCTTCAAGATTCTCGGATAAGTTATGAATTGGATTAGCCATTTTTGGAATTGAGAGAAGAATGAGAGATAGAATAGATAAGAAATAATATTCAGTAATGAATTCTGGAAGAAATGGGTATATATAGGTGTAGAAATTCGTTTGAAATGAATAGACATATGGTAGTTATTCAAATTTCAAATTCAAAATGAAGTGTCATTTCTGACCAGTACATGTCGACATGGACGTAGAGGGTATGTCGACATGAGACAGTGAAATTTGATGGTAATTTTGATTTTGTGAATAATTGTGTATACATATATTTATATAATATACTAACATTTATTCAAGAGATAAGATAAGCTAGATAACAGAAAGGAAATTCAATTTCATTGCATAAAAGAGTGATACAAAGATTAATCATAAACAACTACATAAACACTCAAATTAAAACAAACTTAAACTAATTCGACATGATATGAAAATATAGAACTAGTTAGAGGATGATGAAGATGAAGATAATCCAAGTTTCTTGCTGACTTTGGAGAAAAACTTGTTCATCTTGGATGATATTTTGTCCAACTTCTTACTAACGGATCTTTTAAGAAACCGTTGATTCTCAACAATAATCTTTTGATTTTTTTTGAGAAGGGTTTTGTTGGTAGGATTGGAGGGATATCCAATACTTTCTAGGGATGTTTCACCTTCTTCTATTTCCATTTCATCCCTTTATTCTTCTTCTTCCTCTTCCTCCTCTTCCATTTCTTCATGAGCCAAACGCTATTCCTATTCGGCAAGAGTCTCATAAGGTTGAAAAACATATGGGATTTTCACGAGAGAAATGTTTGAGATATTAAAACTTTTCTTGAAATAAATTCTTCTCCTTTGAAATTTACTCCAAAATAGTTGAAATCCGAGTAAGGTAAATTTCATGATATAAAGTGTTTTCCCCCATTTAAAAATTTTTAGGACGAAGTTCATCCAAAATAACTTGCGCGCAATTGATATCATAATTTCTGAAAATAGCAAAAAGTGCTTTGCACACTTTTGAAGTAGGATTGTTAAAATTTCCCGATCTTAGGGTCAAAGTATGTTGTAAAAGAAGATTGACTATTCTTGCTTTAGGACGAAAGTTTCGGTTTTTAAATTCAAAGTTTTCATCTCCTTCAAAAATATGATGAAATGTCTCACGATCATGTTCATCGATTTGAAAACTAGAAAGATCCATTCCCGTGCTTTTGCAATTGAGAATGGTACCCAAAAAATCACAATTCAAAACAATTTTAGTGCCTTTGACATTACTCCAAATTTCATTATCATTTCCTTCATAAAATTTTCGATTGAGATTTGCATAGAAAATTTTAATAAGATTTGGGTAACAAACAAAATCATTTTGAGAAGAATCAACAAGACTAAGAATTTGATTGTTTGCAAAACGAGTATCAATTTCATAAGAAGCAAAATCTTGAAAAATAGCAAATTTTCCGGGATGGACTTTTCCATAATTAGCATAATTGATGTATGCTTTTATGGCCTCCGGATTATTGAGGAGTTGCTCTTTCAAGTTTCTGGAAAGTCTCATGGTGGAAGGATTGCTTGAAGAAGCCATTAAAGTAGAGAGTATAGAGCTTGAAGTTTTGAAGAGAGAGTTTGAATTTGAAAATGAAAGTGAAAAGTTGTGATAAAAGATAGTGAATAAATAGATTTTTGAAAGACATGTTCTCTGGTCAAAAGATGCCTTTTCAGAGTATTGAATGAAGTGAAAAGGTGGAGGGAAATTCAACCATTTGAATTCAAATTTTGAATTTCAAATTCTAGTACCTATGTCGACATCAGGGTAGGGACCATGTCGACATATGCCTATGAATTTCTATGATTTATTTTTCCTAAGTATTCTAATATATATATACTTATTATTTTAATGTCTATATATATATATATATATCTGGAATATTATTATAGTATATTCCAGAAAATACTATTATATTATTAAAAAAAAGAAAAATAATAATAAAATTATAATAATAATAAAATAAAAAATAAATTTAAAATTCAATCAACACACTAATTCAAAATCAATCAATCAAGCCATCAATCATCTAATTCTAAGCATGCAATTTCAATCAATTGTATTGTAAATGTGTACCTTTTTTTGAGTCCGTTTCCTTGAATTTGTTGAAGTCGTGAACTGCCGTGAAACACAAATTTGAGTTATCTGTCTTCTGATCATCATCGCTTGAGGACAAGTCTGAGTCATCTAGAGTAGCAGTAAATGCACGCTTCCATTTCTTTACTGAATCATTGTTTATAGGAGGATTCTGCCTTTCTGGATATGGACAGTCTCTTTTGATATGGCCTGGTTCATCACAGTTGAAACATTTGACATTATTGGGCACTGCATTCTGATTTCCATAATTCTTATAGTTGTTTCTCTTGAGATTATTCATCTTTCTGTATTTCAGGAATTTCCAAAAATTCCTGGTCAAAAATGCTATCTGTTCATCATTATCACTATTTGAGTCTGATCCATCGGTTAATGCATTGAATGCCATTGATTTCTTTTCAGATGCTTTGCTTTCTCTTCTCTCGATCATTTGGACTTCAAACGACATTAGATTTCCAATCAATTCTTCTATCTTTAAGGTACTGATGTCATTTGCCTCTTCAATTGCAAGTGTCTTTTGATCCCATTCTGGAGTGAGAGAATTTAAAAAATTTCTGACTTGATTTTCTTCCGAAAATTCCTTTCCCAAGGATATTAAAGAATGCACAATATCTTGAAATAGACTATATATATCTAAAATAGACTCATTAATATTCATTTTAAATAACTGAAACTGATTTGTAAGCATGGAAATTTTGGTCTGTTTAACTTTGCTTGTTTCTTCGTGAGTCACTTGCAAAGTTTTCCAGATTTCATATGCAGACTTACAAACTGACACTCTATTAAATTCATTCCTAACAAGTGAGCAAAACAGAATATTCATTGCTTTATAATTATTTTGTGTAACAGTCTTTTGCTCAGCGGTCCACTATTCAAAATCAGTTGTGGGTTCATAATATTCAGTTTGTGTGATATTCCAAGTATCTAATCCTACAGATTGTAAATATATTTTCATCCTACATGCCCAATATGCATAGTTACTGCCATTAAAAAGTGGTGGTCTGACAGTAAACTGACCTTCTACAAATGAACTAGTGACATGGATAGTAGTGTTAATAACAGTACTAGTGTTGGTAGCCATTTTGAAAACTTTTCAAAATTCAGATTATGAAACTTTTGAAAACCTTGCTCTGATACCAAATGTGAGGAATGCGGATTACGGATCTTAAGGCTAGGAATAATACTAGAGGGGGGTGAATAGTGTTTATAAGAAATTACTAAATCTTTTTGAGTTTATGTTAATTTGTACACAGATGTATGTAATATTCAGACACAGATAGAATCACAAAATCAAACACAGATGCAGAAATAAAGTAAATGCAGTAAAGGAAAGAACACACCGGATTTTATACTGGTTCGGAGTTACCCTACATCCAGTCCCGCAAAACTAAGTACGGATTTCCTTTCAAAAGCAATTCAACAATTACAACCCTCGGTTTTAAGGCTACGAGGTACACCCTCCAGAATCACAATCCTCTAGGTAGAGATACTTGATTTCTAGGGAAACAAGTTCACCCAATTGATTTCCAAGGCTACAATCACACCTTTTCTCGCTTGATTGATTTCCAAGGCTACAATCACACCTTTTCACACTAGATAGATTACAAAGAAGCCTATAACTCTTAATAGCACTGGGATCTTGTTGAGATAGTGATACGGAATCAAACCAGAGATGATCTAGATAGATTCAATGTTGATTTCAGCAGAGTGATGATAGGATTTTGAATAAGAAAATGTGGAAGAAGAAGAGAAGTGAAAAACCAGAAAATCTGATATAAAATTCGTTGAAACTAACCCCTATTTATAGAAGAACAACAGCCATGTCCATTCGTGAAAGGTTATGTCGAATAGACACTTCTTTTGAAATTCAAATTTTTGAATCTAACTGTCACTATGTCGACATAGGGTACTAGGGCATGTCGACATCCCAAAGCATTTTTGAAGATTTGATTTTCTTTGAAAATAACCTTTATCTTATATTAAAAACTATTTAAACTTTATAAATATACTTGACTATAGATAAAATACATAGATAAATATAGAGAATAATATATATATAATTTTACTATAATTTTATATTTAAATCTAAGTATAAAAATATTATAATTAAAAGATAGTTTAAAACAAACAAAGTTTAAAACAAGAGTTTATTAAAAACAAAAAGAAAGAATATTTTAAGGCTAAAACATCCTTTTGAAAATCATTTGAAAAGATAATTTTTAAGGCTAAAATATTTTGAAAAGCAGTTTTGAAAAATCATTCTGAAGTAGTTTTGAAAATCATTTTGAAGTAGTTTTGCAAGCTTCTTCCTGCAGAATATCTCATCATATCAGGACTCGAGAACTTGTACAAAACCAGGATGTTCGTGGGTTTGTAAGCCACTTGTCGTAGGTTTCTAAGCTACTTGTCGTGGGTTTGTAAGCCACTAAAAATGTAGAAATGGGTTCCATCCCAAAAGAAAAATGGAGTGAAGATTTCAGTGCTATTATGAAGTTTTAACATAATTCTAGGCTCAATACTTATCTTGAACTCTTGATAATCTTGATTTTCTTGATACTCATGAGTCTTCAATCTTGATATCTTGAATCTCTATACTATACAGTCTTCATTCTTGGTACCTGCATTGTTAAATCCTGCATATACATACATATCTAAACTATAATGTTAGTATTTATATTTTATAATCTTATTCTAAGGTTGTTGTCATCAAAACCATCATCTCAAGGACTAACATTATTCACCTTAGCTTTGGAGATTAAAGAGATTGAGATATGAATGGATTTGATTTGAATTAGCTTCTTCCTAGCTTTTCTTCCCCTTTTCCTTGTTAATGGTGGTCGGCCTCTTGTTTTAAAATTTTCAAAATGAAATGAATGTGTATTCTAATACACGGCCAAAGTTTGGAGGATATAGGAATGGCCTCTTTCTTATTTTACTCCTCCTCTATTTCATTTTAACTCTTCTTTAGTTCATTGTTAAATGGCACGGCTACCCTTAACTAAAAATCAAATCTCAATCCCCTAATCAACATTAGTTTATTTAATTTAACTAATTAAATATCCTAAATAATGTTACCAAAAATCTGGAGTGTTACAGACTCCCCTCCTTAAAGAATTTCGTCCTCGAAATTACGATAAGCAACACAACAAATCAAAAAAAGAAGGTAAAACATACCATCAAACAAGCCAGGATAAGTATCTCTTGTCCTGCTCTCAATCTCCCAAGTACGGTCCATGTCATCGTCGTTCCACTGGACTTTGACTAATCTGACCTTCTTGGTTCTAAGCCTCTTCTCATCTGTCGCAACTATGTGAACTCGCTTCCTCACTATAGTCAAATCCGGTTCTACTACTAAGTCGTCTAGCATAGTCGGTGCAATAGCAGTCTCCGGGTCTCTAACACACTTTCTGAGATGAGAAACATGAAAAACATCGTGGACTCCTGCTAAACTGCTTGGTAACCCAACTCTATATGTGAGTTTCCTGATCCTCCCAACAATAGGAAAAGATCCAACGAATCTCAGTGCTAACTTCCCCGATTTTCCAAACCTAATCACACCCTTCATCAGTGACACTTTGATGAAAACCTAGTCTCCAACTGAGAACTCTAGATCTTTCCGTCTTTTACCTGCATAACTCTTCTGCCTAGACTGAGCCTCGTTCATTCTTGCCCGAATGACCTTAATCTTTTCTGCAGCTTCTCTGATTAAATCTAGACCAAGAACCAACCTATCCCCAGTCTCTAGCCAGCATACGAGAGATTTGCATGGCCTTCCATACAAAGCTTCAAATGGTGTCATCCCAGTACTAGTCTGATAACTGTTGTTATACAAAAACTCGACTAAATGCAGATGGTCTTCCCATGATCCCCTGAAATCTAATACACAAGCTCTTAACAAATCTTCCAAGGTTTTGTTAACCCTTTCCGTTTGCCCATCAATTTGTGGATGGTAAGCGGTACTCATCTTGACCTTGGTTCCCAAAACTTCCTGTAGACTCTTCTAGAACTCGCTAGTGAACAAAGGATCTCTACCACTAACTATGCTATTAGAAATTCCATGTAGTCTAACCACATTCTACATAAACAACTTTTCCAAAATAGGTGTCGTTCTGGTTGACCTAACTGGAATGAAATGGGCACTCTTGGTCAACCTGTCCACTATGACCCATATACTATCGTTTCCTCTGTTCGACCTTGGCAACCCGTCAATAAAATCCATGGAGATAGAATCCCACTTCCATACTGGAATATCTAATAGCTGAAACAACCGACTTGGTTTCTAATGTTCAGCCTTTGCCTACTGGCAAATCATGCACCGCTTCACACACAACCCAATATCCCGCTTCATACCTTCCCAGAATAAACTCCTCTTCCTATCCTGATACATCTTAGTACCTCCTGGGTGAATAGAGAACTTCGAATGATGGCATTCCTCTAAGACTTCTTTGCTTTTGTTTCCTACACTCGGAACACATAATCTCCCTTTCTTTCTCAACCCCCTATTCTGGTCAAGACAGAAATCTTTCAAGTCATCGCTCTCGGTTTCATCTCTTAGCTTCATGGTCCGTTCGGCTAACACCGGATCCTCCATCTGTTTAGAAGCAATTTTTTCAATCAACACTGGTCGAACTTCCAAACAAAATAATACAACTATATCTCCACTAGACCCAGCCTCGGATCTCCACTGCACTCTATAATCTGCTAATGCTTCCAAGTCCTTCCACTCAGCAATCATCGCCAAAACTGCATTCTAATGTTTCCTACTAAGTGCAGTTGCAACCTTGCTGCCTTTCCCCGGTGTGTACTCAATCTCAAATCATAAGCGGCAATAATCTCTAACCACCTTTGCTGTCTCATGTTCAACTCCTTATGAGAGAACAAATACTTCATCGACTTATGATATGTATATAACTCAAACCGTTCTCCCAAAAGGTAATGTATCCACACCTTCAAAGCAAAATTAACTGCAGCCAACTCTAAATCATATGTCGGATACCTGACTTCATGCGGTCTAAGCTGTCTAGAAGCGTAGGCAATCACTTTACCTCTCTGCATCAGCACAACTCCTAATCCTATTCCACACTCATCGGTATAAACCACCAAATTCTGATTCCCTTCTGGAACAATCAACACAGGTGCATGGGTCAATAAGTGTTTCAAACTCGGGAATGTTTCCTTACACTTATCGATCCATACAAACTTTACATCCTTTCTCGTCGGCTTGGTCATCGGTGCCGCTATCAGGGAAAAATCCTTAATGAACCTTTGATAATAACCAGCCAACCCAAGGAAACTCTTTATCTCCATCACTATCTTGGGTCTCTTCCAACTATTCACTGCTTAAATCTTAGTCGGATCCATTGATAATCCTTTAAATGCGACTAAATGACCAAAAAACTTCACTTCTTTCTTCCAGAAGTGACACTTTGAAAATTTCGCCTTCAGCTGATGTTGTCTCAGCCTCTCAAGCACCACTCTAAGATGAACTTCATGCTCTCTTTCATCCTTAGAGTATATCAAGATATCATCTATGAAAACCAATACGAACCTATCCAAGTGCTCTCGGAAAACCCGGTTCATCAAATCCACAAAGCCAATGCATTAGCCAGTCCGAACGGCATAACTAACCATTCGTACAACCTATATCTGGTCCTAAACGCCGTCAAAGGTATACTATCCTCTGCTACTCTGAGCTGATGGAAACCTGTCACCAAATCCAACCGCGAGAATAACCTGGCTCCACTCAACTAGTCCAACAAATCATCAATCCTCGGCAATGGATATCGATTCTTTATCGTCCTCTCATTCAACTTACGCTAATCGATACATAGCCTCAGGGATCCATCTGGCTTCTTAGCAAACACCGCGGTTGCTCCCTTAGGCGAACTACTCGGCCTGATAAAATTCTTGCCTTCTAATTCTACTAACTGCATCTTCAACTCCCTCATCTCTGTAGGAGTCATCTTGCTCGGTGGCCTACTCACTGGTTCTGCTCCCGGAATCAAATCTATCTGAAACTCAATGGCTCGTTTCGATGGTAATCCAACTATAGGCTCAAAAACATCCGCGAATTCTCTAACCATGAAAACTCGACTCAACTCATCTTCTGATTCCATAGCACCCAACAAAACATACACTTCACCGCTAGAACCTTCTATGGCATAAACAATAATGTCGCTACAATCTGGGTGTCTAAGTTATATTTTCCTATCCTAGCAAAATATCTTAGCATCATACTCACTTAACCAATTCATCCCAAGAATAATTCTGAACCCCACAAAATCAAACACATGCAAACTACAAACAAAGGTATGACCTAACAGGTCAAACTTTAACTGGTCACATCTCATCTCTAGAGTTGCATACCCTTTTATTGGATTCGCAACCCGTAAGGAAGTAACTAAATAAGTGGGTTCTAGGTTAAGCTTATCTACCAAACATCTAGATATAAAAGAATGGGATGTACCAGTATCAAATAGAACGCTAACAGGCATATCTTGAATCTGAAGCAAATCTCCCAAAACTGCTTTTCCTTTTTCCTGAGCTATCGGCTTAGAAGCCGCATGTTCCAATGCATACACCTTGCCCTTTCCATCCTTAGCAAGCTCCTTGCACTGGCTCTTATAATGGCCAGTCTAGTCACATTTGAAGCATCAGACACTCTTCTTTCCAGCTACCTCCTTTTCCTTCCCAGCACAACAGTCATTAGCAAAGTGCCCCTTCTTGACGCACTTGAAACAGACAATCTCAAACTTCCCCTTCTTAGCTGCTTTACCCTTCTGAGCACCCTTCTTAGGAAAGAACTTTCTCTTCTGATTCTGCCCAACCTAGCTTCTTTAGCCTTGCTCTTCTCTAGAGAATCAAGAATATCCTCATGCCTTAAGGCCATCTCCACTACAAAGTCAGAAGGATCTCTAATATGAGGTAATGTGGCCCTAGCTAACTCAGGCTTCAACCCCCTAATAAACTTCTCATTCCTCTTCATGACTGTATCCACTGAAGCATACCCATATCGGGCTAACTCCTCGAACTTTCTAGCATACTCCAGAACTGACATCTCCCCCACTCTAACTCGGCAAAATTCCTGATCAGAGCTGACTGTGCCATTGCAGACATAAACCTCTCCTGGAACCTTCCCTTGAAATCTACCCATGAAAAAGTTTCTCGTCCACACCAACCGTCACGCTGTTCCACCAAAACAATGCGGCTCCCTGAATTTGTCTGGATGCCAACCTCCTCTTTTTCTCATCATTGAGCCCCAAGTCTGGAAAAATCCTATCGCGGTGCAACAACCAATTTTCCACTTCTATGACATCTTCTGCCCCTAGAAAAGGCTTCCCTCCGAGCTCAGTGTAATCTCCACTCAACTTAGCATAATAGTTAACTACCGGAACTTTCGGAACTCCTGCCCCTACAGCATCTCCTCCTACCATTCCAACTGCAACTCCAGCTTGTATCATGTTCGCAAAAAATTGATACATAACCCTCATGTCCACTTGCGGGACTCCAACACCTACATTCTATGCTTGTGCCATTACCAAGGAGTTTAAGGGGAAACAAAAACTTCGAGTTAGACATAAAGCCTGGTGTGAATAATTCTGTTACATCTCAGTTTACTGATATTAAGTGAGACCACGCCGCTTAGCAGAATGGGTTTCCCCTCACTAAAATCCTTTTCAAAACATATATTTTGCAATCCTTTCCTGCAACCAAACTGGTTAATCAAACTGATTATATCAAAATAGCAATATCCTTTATGCTAATAAATGGACTATTTGTCCGTAAAACAAGTAATCTGCGAACTTTCTGCAAACAATATAATAGCAAGGTCCGTTATGCTACAAATGGACTATATATCCACACAACTCGGCTAACTGGCCGCAAATTGGACTAACTGTCCGAAATCTAGGCTAACTAGCTACAAAATGGACTAATTGTCCGAATTATTTTCTTATGGCTAACTACCCTTTAAATTTTCCTTGAAAACCTTTTCAAAATTATTTAGTCCTTCAGATCCTATATATATACAAGGGAAATATATCTTTAGCTTTACTCTAAGCCATTTTGCTATGTTATATATATTTTACTAAAAATAATGTTGATGAGATTTAATAAGGATTAACTATCCTTCCAAAACAAGTCAAAACCCTTTTGTACTTGAAAATACTTAGCCTACATTGCCTATCTAATACATTCGAAACCTTTGTTTAAAACCATTAAACAACCCTTTCAAATATATTGAAGGCAACCTGTGCGAAACCATTGAAAGGCCCTTTTGAAACCATTAAATATAGTCTTTCGAAAACACTAGAAAAACCTTTCCTTTCCTTTCTTCGAAAGCTTCAAAATATTAGACATCCTCCTTAAAAACCCTTTAAATATTGCCTTTCGAAAACATAGGAAAAACCTTCCTTTCAATCCTTTTGAAACTTTGGGGAGCCACCCCTTTCGAAACCATTCATTAAAACCTTTCGAAACAGTCAAAACTCAATCTTTTCAAAAGCACTTTGGGTTCAATTTAAAACATGTGGAAACTTTTCAAAACCATTCAAAAAAATTACCCCTTTAAAACATTTGAAAAACATCTCAGTCGAAACTATTTGGATTCTGCCTTCAAGTAGAGCAAAAGGATTAGAAACCCATTAAAGTCGAAAGCATCTGTTTCGAAATCTTTTAAAACCATCTCTTTCGAAACTAATTATGGTTTTACTTTACTAATAGAAAAAGGGTCTTAAAAACATTTAAGTCGAAAGTATCTGCTTCGAAAAAACTTTCCTAAGTAATGAAGTGATGGTGTCGAAACTATCCCTTCAAAAGCATTGGAGAGTGGCCAGGTTTTTAGAAAACAAAACAACCCTTTCGAAACCATCTGGATCGAAAGGTAAAAAGGCGGCAGCAAAATGGTTTCGACTTAGTTGAAAGCAATCATTTAAAATCTGAGTCACAACCTAATCAAAACCTTTTCCTTTAAATCATTTGACCTGGTCGAAAGCTACTTAGTCGAAAGCCATTTAGTCGAAAGCAAGCAAGCATATTTCTTTAATTTTTAAAAACAAAGGACTGCATCAACCCCTTCGAAACCCTGGTTTTGACTCCATACCTTCCGCCTACATCCAATTACTACTTACCAGTAAACATATACCATGTTCATTGGTTTTAAGTATGTCGGAAGCGAAGATGAGGAGGCGGAAACTGGTGCCGACGGTGTCGAAACAGTGAAAAACATGTAGCAAATAGTTCTTTTCACCTAACCTGCCTTACGTGTCTAATCGTGATTAGTTGCCTCTTTCTTTACCAATAAAAAGTACTGCACTTTTTCAAAAGTGCTGCCAACTTTTTAGATTTTATAATTCAAATTATTTTACAAAAAGCCCCTTCTCCTCTTTTAATTATACAAAACATTTAAGTCCCATACCTTAAATAATTTTATATAACCCTTAAAACACTTAGGAAAAATCTACAAAAATGCTAGAAAATCTATTTTAATATGTTTTCCAACATATAAAAATTTCAGACCCCAATCTTTTATTATTTGACCAAAAATAATTATTAACCCAAACTAGCATTTTCTTTACTAGAAAATTCATGTAAATTCCATATAATTTCAAAAAATTCTAAAAATTGAAACCCATCTCCAAAATAATATTTATGATCTTCACAAAATTCACAAGGCATTGGATGTCATTTTATAGGGTTTTCACCTTAAAACATATCATAAAATCAATAAGAATATACATAAATCATCAACACGTATATATAATCATTCCATTATTTAAAATCCTAGCAAATCAATGTAAAATATTTGGCAATCGTCTAAAAACCAAAAATACAATCAAAAATGAGATTTAAACATTATTCACCTTAGCTTTGGAGATTAAAGCGATTGAGATATGAATAGATTTGATTTTAATTAGCTTCTTCCTAGCTTTTCTTCCCTTTTTCCTTATTAATGGTGGCCGGCCTTTTGTTTTAAAATTTAAAAATGAAATGAATGTGTATTCTAATACACGGCCATTGTTTGGAGGATATGGGAATGGCATCTTTCCTATTTTACCCCTCCTCTATTTCATTTTAACTCTTCTTTAGTTCATTGTTAAATAGCGCGACTATCCTTAATTAAAAATCTAATCACAGTTCCCTAATCAACATATTATTTTATTTTATTTTACTAATTAAATATCCTAAATGATGTTACCAAAAATCTGGGGTGTTACAGATGGAGTAAGTCCAAAAGATTGGCCCAATTGTATAGGCTCAAAGTGAATCGGGTCTTGGGCTAATTTTCAAAATTTAGTTCAAAAATTTAGAATATATTTTACATTTAAAAGTTAATTTTAAAATATATAATAAATTTTCTAAATGTTATAGAAAAATTTTAAAATTATTTTGAAAATTATTTTTAATAATTAAAAAAATAATCATTTTAATTATTTGGATTAATTAAATAATAAATAATTAAAAGTTGATTAATTAAAATAAAACATATATATTGATATATATGTATATATAACTATAAGTAAATGTTATAGTGTAATATATATATATATATATATATCTTAAATTGTTTATGCTAAATTAAAATAATTTTTGAATTTGTTAAAATATTTAGTAATAATATTTTAATTAAATAAAATACTTATTTGATAAATGAATTAATTAAATGTTAATTAATAAACACACACATACTTATATATATAATGATAGATGTATATATAACCATAATTTTATAGTTGATATTCATCTTAAATTGCTTAGGGTGAATAAAATAAAATTTTGAATTTTAAAATAGTTTAATTAATTTGTTAATTAAATTAATTAATTAAAATTAATTAAATAAGGTTTAATAAATAATATACATAAGAACATTATATAAGGTAATTAAGTAATAAATAGTTATAAATGAATTAAACTTATATAATATGAATGTATAAAAGTTAAGTGGAACAGTAAGAAACCCAATATAGATTTAAGGAACAAGTACATGCATATTGTACATATACCTCAAATGTGTCCGACACTTGAATCACAAGGGATTTTCATAAAAATATATTGTTCCCTAAATCAATATCACTTAATGTATATATATTTAATAAAGATTATGAATCCTTAATATATTAGTTGTCCTCTGCTATTTATATATTCATAGCTTACTAGCATACTCTTTTATTGTTCAAATTCCTCACGCTAGGGATCTTATGTGTATTACTATTAATATATTGACTTGATGATGTAAGATACATGCACATATTTATTAATATTATTCAAAGTACGTGCACTATACTTAAGGTGTTGTGAAATGGTGGATACGAGCGTATAATCTCTTTCAACTTGTTGAGAAATCCTAAAGGTCGAGATGAGATTAGAATAAAGAAGAAAGGTTAAGAGTTGTGTATGGTTCAACCGGTAAAGTTTTATCCATCGCTTTGGGCTCATGATTTGTTGAAAATCCTCAAGGTCTGTATCCCAAGGCAAGCAAATCCTAACACCTACTTGAGTAAACAAAAGATTTCTTTGTTTTTCTTAAAGTTTTGAGAAACATAAAAATCTTGTGGGAGCCTTATTAGAAAAATGAAATGAATAAATTTAACTTTCTAATATTGTAAGAATATATGATATACAAGTTACAATAATATACTCAGATAGGTTTGTGCAACCATTATAATTAATAAAATGTTTATTGGTTGAAATATACAAATGAACTAAATTAAGATTGATGTAGAAGTACAACGTATACTTACCAATAAATCTTTTCACATATTTTCAATTCAAGACCCATGCAATAGCTAAGTTATACAACCACTATATAGATGGTCACCTAGGTGTTTATTTTCTCAAGACTGCGTATTCTATTCTATGAGTTTTGAACTCTGAAACAATGTAAAAATATGGATATTTTATCTATATCCAATCACATTTAAATAATATATGGTGAATAGTTATGATTTGTAATGTATGAAAGTTTGATGAAATTAGTTCAATCCAAATGACCAAGTAAACCATGATGCGAGAACAAGCATTTGATTGCCATAAGGTTTTTGTTCTGTCAGATGTAGGAGTAAGAGTTATAAGATGTAACTAGGAATTCGATCACTGCAATGTCGGTTTGGTTAGTTTATGTCATGGTTGTAAAAATCCCTAGGCGAATGCTAGGCGGTTATTATAGATTAGAGATTAAATGTTTAGGCAAAGATTAATTGGAACTAGGAATTTTTGATTACTTGTGTATTTTAGATAAAATTTTAGTGTTTATTTAGTGTCGGTTGATGTAAATTGGAATTTTGGCATTTTGAATATGCTTAGGAGCAACCAATGATGCAAGATCGTCTAACGAGCATTTGACGCTTATATGGGGCATCTAAAACTAAATAATGCCTAACCAGGACCTAATTACTTGTTTTAATTCTTACATGAGGCTTAGAAGGATTTTTACAACAATGGTTTATGTAAAGTGAAATTTTATCAATATCCTTAAAATCTAAGAATAACCAAATGCACTTTTCGTTAAGAGTTTGTTGTGATCTTGTAGTAAGGCTTTTCTTTTGAATGGTATGACCATTTAGAAAGTAAAGCGACTATACGGGAGTGGATGTAATTTAGGCATAGTTGGGATGAAGAGAGTGAATGATCGCTTCTACTTCATGAAGAGACACGAGAAACAAGCATTGTATAAAATATTAAAAGATACTTAATATGAAATGAGAAATGTGATTTTTGTTCTAAATGTATTTTCATATACTAAATTGGTTCTATGAAAGTTATTTCTTCAAGCTCATGATATTTGATTTGAAACTCTCGAATATACTAGTTACAGTGTATGAAATAAGATTTCATAGTAAGTGGGTGAATGAAGCTTCTTATTTCATACGCTATTATATTAATTACGGAAATAGTGGGAGCATACCATATATCACTTCTTAGTGGAACTCATTAAGTTACGGAAAATTGTTTTTGTAAATATACTAAACATTATTTATGAAATAATAACCATTTCAATATTAACTAGAAATATTCATTTCTACTTTGATTTGAATATAGTGAATATTCATTATAAAATAAATCTATAATATTGGTTTTTATAACAAAACAGATGCATTAGAAAATACCTAAGCATCTGAAATTTTTACAATTATTTTGGCATAATGGACCAAGCCACAGTTTTCGAGAAAAAATTATTTAATCATATGATTATGAATCATATTATACTACTAAATTATATCTCAAACAATTAAGGACAAAGCACCCATCGGTGGGAGCGACAAAAGAGTTAGCGAACTCTTCGGGTTGATACATATAGATAAATGCAGTCTAAGGTCTAATAATACCTAAACATAACCACTTACTCCATTAAATTCATAGATGAATTATCATAGAAACAATCATGTGTATTTGGTACACAAGTACTACATTAATGATAAGTTCATTAAATATAAAATGAAGGTATCAAACATAACATGCAAAGAAAATAAAAGAATTCGATTTGATCGAATACGTGAGTGTATTGAAAAGAGTTCAAAAGGTACATAAAAATGAATAAGATTCAATCTCAAAAGCCACTCTTCCTTATGGTACAGAATGATGCATCATTAAGGAGTGTCTTACTTTATTGGACAAAAGAACAATTGAATATGAGTGAGGTTGAGTTAACTACTTTCTTTAAGGTCATGTATTTAAGAGTAAGTACATAGGGTAGATTTAATTTCATCCAAAACATAGTTTACGAGATCATACAAGATAATAGTTGATAAGAAACCCTTGCATATCCTAGGTCAAGGAGTTGACAGGTTGTGTGAGTCGAAAGTCTACAAGTAATATTTGCTCATGACGGATCTTGTGTAGATCAATGAGTTTGGGATCGATCAATATTGATTATCCAATTTATGTTATATACACATAAGGTTCATAACCCCAAAACTAAAATCAGTTTTATACACATATAAAGGAAACTCATAAAATGTTTATGAACACTTATTCTGTTGAATCGAGAAATAATTATTACTTCAAGAAACGCTAACTTTGCAATGAAGTAATTGGTAGTAATATGGATTTGGATTTGATACAAAGATAAAACTAATTATGAAGGATGAAATTGCATTAACCAAGCCTAAATGGACATAACACATTAGAACATCTAATAAGAATTCTCACATATTAAAGAAAACTATGAATTTCCTATTAATGTCAAGAAAATAGAATTTCCTTAATTGTCACTAAGACACTAAGAGTATTGACTCTACCATGTGGCACGATGCGAAAATCCAGAAGGGATTCCAAGTACATTATCAAAATAAGGTTTTGGTAATTGTACCTGAAGAGATATGATCCATCAACTACCAATACCTCTTTGAGAAAAGGACAAACGCAGTTGGAATATAGTAATCTATGTTGATTAGAATAATATTGTTATCCCGCTTTTTGGTCAAAGCTGGAATATCAACAAATTGGCTGGATATCAGGATTGGAGTTCAATAGGAAACAAGGCTGCAATGGATATCGTCAAAATTTGGCCAGCTCCGATCAGGACGGAATCGATTGGAGATGATGATGAGGACTAGTAGAGGCTACGTTTCAAGTTTCAGGTTAATCGGAGTTTGTATGAAGGAAATATGATCGATACAAGGTAGGAAAAATATACTGTTTGAATCCATCAAAGAGTTGAGGTGATGTCTATTTCGAATCCATCATTCCCATCCTCACACCTCAGTTCGAATAAATGGACTTTGCACCAACATCTTCGTATCCATCAGCACAGAGTCTTGGTTCGTATCCATCAAGGTCGACTCCATCGAACATGCCTTCACTTCAAATCATACGAAGTAGAAGACCTTCGAATCGATAGAGAGAAAGTGCTTCGAATCGACGAAGCATAGCCTTACTTCGAATCCATTAGGCAAACCATGGTTCGAATCCACCAGGTCATTCTCTACTTCGGATCGATGAAGGTGAAAGAGCTTCGACTCCATCCCACGACTACCTTCGAATCCATTCAGCCGAGAAGCTTTCGTATCGATCAACTGTAACCTACCTTAATCGATTCGAAGGGAACATTCATTCGATCGATTCGAAGGAAGCATACCTTCGAATCCGTTACCTCGGAACCACCCAGTCGAAGCGGCTAAAACCATGGATTCGACCCAAAAAACTCGGAGAAAAAGAAGGATCAACCCGAGAAGCACGCACGCCACATCACCACGAGCATCGATTCGACCCTATCGATTTGAAGGGATCGATTCGAAGCACTCGTGTCCACCAGAAATGCAATCTTGAATCGATCATAACTTGGGATCTACAAGTCCAAATGCTACGAAATTTTCACAGAAGCTTACATACACATTGAAGAATGTTCTCACCAAATTTCAGCTCGATTGGACGATTTCTTGATCGATTCGAACATAGCTTCGAATCGATCCCAAAGTGGGCCCGGATTTCTAGAAAGCGGGCATGTGGGCCCCCTGACGTACCGGAACTGGTCTCCCTTCAGTTTAGGCGAAATATCAGCCTCCTACACCTATAAATAGAGCCCCTGGTCGTTTAGAAAAGGGGTCGGATAATTTTGAGAGCTAAAGAGCGCCCAGATTCTGCCAGATTTACTCCAGATCACCATTGCTGTCTTAGAGTCAGAGTCCAATCATAAAGTCTGTTGTACTACGCGATAAGAAACTGTAATCCTCAAGCATCAAGCAATAAAATCATATAAACCTTGAAGTGGACGTAGGCCGGAGATAGCCGAACCACTATAAATTGTGTGTCACTGTTCATTATTTCTGGATTGTTGTTTGTTGCTTGCTTAGATCTGATATTTGTGTTTGAATATTGTTGATTTGTATTCATTCACTGGTGCTTTCACAATACTTGGGGTTTGTGACCATTTTTGGCGCAAACAAATATCATAAATTTCAGTTGTTGAAATTAAGTAATAGATTTGTCATTTAATTTGTTTGAATTATTCAAATTTCACTCACAAAATTACCGCCCGGTATGACTTTGATTTTTGGTACATATATGTTGAAACATAAATTCTAAATAATCTTTTAGAAATGATTGTTTATATATAAAAATCAAAGTGTTTTAGAGTTATTAGGAGCTATATTGAGTTTGTGGTTTTTGGATAGGATCTAGAACTGATATAAAAGTATCGTTTGACGAGTATTGAGATTGAGCAAATATTTTGACAAGAAATCAAACATTTTGATTTTCAGTCAAAATGCAAAGGAAGCATATGTCTATAAGAAAGAACTGTAAAAGTTACTAAAATATTTCTAGCTATAAGTAAACAACAAACTTATGATTGTTAACGATGTATTCGCATTAAAATCATTTTAGTTTAGTTGCCTAATACTCAACATTGGATTTGAAAATGACATCTTTTATAATCAGTATAAAAGAATGTTAGGAATTTCCCTAACTATGTACACAAGCACCATATTAAAATATTTTTATATGGAGCATGTAAGATGGATTCTTTATGCATTGGCAATAGGTATTTTCATACATGCTCTATTGTCTACTATATCGCATTTCACTTATGTATTTGATACATAAAGCAAGTATCAAATCCAAATTAAGTTCACTAAATAATAATTTATAGTGTTCTTGAGTATCTACAAATACTAGAGAATTATTTATAGAAACAACAAACTCTTTATAAAGAAGCGTTCGGGCTCCTTCATAAGTGATTTTGAAAATAGTATGTTTGTTCTAAATTCATGTTCAACCTTAGTTAAGGAGTTTTAAGTTAGAAATGTGCCAAACAAGAGTTGTGGCTAATTTAACCGACAGGCCATGTACATCGCCTCGAATAAGCACAATAATAAAGCAATGTTTGTATTTGTTTGTATAATGCAAAATTTTATAACTTAGCTATGGGTGATTCCAAATGTTAAGTATTCCATGAAATTGTTATATGACAACAATGTCACAATGCAATTCGGGAAAGAACCTAGAATTCATTAGAAGTGGAGAAACATACTCCAAAAAATTACACATGGTAAAGGAAGTTTATCAGCGACGGAGCGAGTTGATTTAAAGAGTAGATAATTAAGGCAATATGGCATATCCATTCACTAATGGACTAGCTCCATCAATGTTGAGAAAACTGATTGAAGGAATGGGAATAAGATTCCATAATTAACCCAAGTGAGAGATTGAGAGAGATAAAGGATACGCCCTATGGGTAATTATGTAATTTGTTACATATATCTAACTCTATAATCAATCTTGTTCATAATAAAGGTATTTAGTTTTTATTATATATTTTGTTATAGTGTGATATAATCAATTAAGTAATTAATTTAAAGTATATTAATTAGAAAATCCTTAAATGTTACGTTATGTGATAATAATTACAAGGAGTTGTCATAATTATCACAAAATAAAATAGCATATTTTAAATTTTTTTGGTAAAGATGTTTCGAGCAAGGAGATTGATACATTCATTGAGACTAGAATATGTCACACTCTCAAAATGTTGGATAGTGTATTGCTTCTGACTATTTGGGACACCAAGAGGTTATGTACTAATAGTTACTGGATAGCTATGGAATGACTCAATCGAAAGTTTCTATTGGTTTATAATAACTAAGCTCAAGCAGAAAATCTCGAAGTGGCGATATTTTACAGTTCTCTCGACTTGAGAGTATGGTTGAACTTCAATGTGGATACTCCACTTTGATTATAGTTAAATCATGACATGACGTCCATCAAACGGCTATATTTGGTTTTGAGTTGAAGCATTTGAAATGAAACAATATTCAATAAAGAATTCATCTTCTCGGTTATATGGGGTTAGTATTACGATCAACTACAGTCAACTCAAACTCAAAGTCTTTGGCCAAAGTAGTATGCTTAATAATAATGTTATTATTGAACCAATGACTTTGTTTAAGGAATAATCGAGTTGAATGTGGATGATATTAGAATTTTGACTATACCAAATTTTATATGTCCTAAAGTAGTATAACATTGATGAAGAAAATTGGTGTAAACAATCGTTACCAGAAGGTACCATTTAAAATGTAAAATTTGATTTTACCGATGAAGATCCGTAAGAAATAAATTTGGCCAAACTATCGCATCATTAGCTTGAGTGACGTGTGAACGTTATTATTAAAAAAATTCGATATTAATTGCTGACTAAATTTATACCCACGAGTCACACAACCGCATTTGTGAATTCTCCAAAATAGAACCTGATTAATTAGTTTATAAAATTTACAAATTAATTAAAATTAATTAATATTTGTGAAATAATAATTAAATTTGTATTTGTGAAATATTAATAAATTTGATGTTTTGGGTGCCATTTGTAATTAATTGGGTGTGCATATAAAAGTTATATATGTGTGTATCGATATACGATATCGATATATATATATATATATATATATATATATTTAAATAAAATTTTAATACAATTAGTTAGCAAATAGTTTTTTAGATTTTATTACCGAATTTTTTTCCAAAAGTCTCATAACATACTCCAATAGATGAACTGGATTATAAACTGATGAAGGAATGAGTCAAGAAACTTGGAAGATGGCAAGATTGAGGACATAAAAAATTTGACCAAATTTTAAACATGCAAATCAGGTTGGTACCGACATGATTCATGTTGGTATCAATATGATTTTCACCGACATTACTTAGATTTTGAGTTGGTCGCTTTGGAGGTTTGAGACTTAAGCTATGAAGAAATAATGAAATTTTGATATAAAAAATCATGTCGGTACCGACGTGATTGGCTGTCTTGGAAAACATGCACAATAACCAGTTCTTTATGCTAGATTTTAAAATTGAGACGTAATCAAGCCTGGATAGCGAGATTTGTGCTGAGATTTGCCTATAAATACCTAGTAGTCTTTAACTTGAAAGGGACTTTGGGAGATTTTGGAATCTTCTTCTCTTAAAAACCTCTAGCAAATGCGAGATCCACTATATTGTTGTTATATTTTGATTATAATTGTTGTATTCTAGAAAGAATCAATAAAAGAATTAAAGTGCATGTAGGCTGGGGTATTTGTCAAATCACTATATAAGTTGCATGATTATTCTTATTCCTATCATTTTCATACTTGCTAGATTTAGATCTAATTGATTCCAAGGTGTTGTGTTGATTTTTGGCACAACATTTTTAGTGATTTTATCGAGAAGGACTTGGATCTAAGATCAGGAGAAGATAAAGAGGTCTACTATAAGAGCTAGTGTTGTTGGAAGTCAACAAGGACATGCGGGCAGCCAAGTGGTGTCCTCAAGTTAAAATCCACCTTTTATCTATGTTACCAGAGAAGAAATGGAAGGGAAGATGGTACAGATGCAAACTAGATTATTAGCATGGCAAGAAGAGCTGCTTAATGGATTTTTCAGAAGAATGGAACATAAAAGGATAGTTTGAGCCGCCAGAACTCTAAATCAGAGGCCGAAAGGCAGAGAAAACTTACAGAAGAATAAAAGTACCCCTTTCCCTACACCAGAATAGATCGGTGGTCGTCACAGAAAACCTCATTCACTATCTTCTTCTTCACATCATCAGAAACAACTAGGTGTTCTATTGATTTGATTCAAGTAGTCACAAAACTGAATTATAGAACTAAATTTTATCCTAAAAGAGATTTTCGATTTGTTTTTTTGGGTTTAGAGGTAGTAAAAATCTCTTAAAAAAACAATAAATTATGTGTTTTGGAGTTCAATGACAATTCGTCAAAACTGCATTTATTCCAATAGTTACATTTGTCTTATAGGGTTTTTCAAGAATTTCTACACATTAGGTTTCAAAAAAAGTGAAGAACTAGTACATGATAAATTATTCATTCAACATTTTCTTTATTCAGTTCAATTACATAGTAGAAAATGAATTATTACCAAATGTAATTCTATTCCCTTTTGAAGGCTAACTACTATATATGCCACTTTACGGTTGTCACCAGTAAACAATAAATGTAACGATCCGTAATTTTCTGATAATTAAATTATTGAATTTAATAAGATTTTGTAATTTAATATTGGATGAAATAAAAATTTGAGATTTATTAATAAGAAAAATAACTAGAATGTAATGTTAATAATGTTAATTTAAGGCAATCGATAACTATTTTAATGCAATCTCAATTAACTGGAATGATTGGAAAGTAATAATTGGTCATAAAGTGTAAATGATAAATAAACCAAAAGTTGTATTAAACGATGAAATTGTATGTAATTAACTGAAATTGATTAAAATAAAATAATTAATCCGTATGTGAATTTATTAGCTTTGTTTGTTAATAATAAACATAGAAATGTGTTTGAAATCATACGTTGTAACAATTGTTTAATTATCATTTCACTATTTAATCCGTTGAAATTTAATTAAAAATCAATTGCAATTAATCTATTTAAATACTGCAGTTAATGTGAATTAAGATGGTAACTGTAGAATATTGATGTAATAAATGGTAAACCAATGTTAACTATGTCCATAAAGTAATGATTGATTGAATAAAAAGATTGAAATCAAAATTAATCAATTTATTGGGTTTTAAATTATAATTAATTAATTTATTGCAATTGGAATTGGAACGCTGTAATTAGCGCAATATTAATAGTTGAATTTGACATGGAAATTTGTTTTAAAAGATTTTAAATTACTTAGTAATCAAAAATGATAAAAATTGTTAGTTATAAAATTTGAAATTGAAAAGTGATTTAATTAATTTAATAATAATTTATTTAATTAACGTGAAAATAGCCATTTTGGCCACTGTCTCGATTTCGACAATACTAGTTTCATCGGATTCGTAACAGTGAATTATTGTAAGGTTTCAAGTTTCGTAGCAATCAGACTTGTCGTTTGATCATGCGGGCTCGAAACGCGTAGAAATCAATTTATTGAAATCAATTTGAATTAAGCCATTTTAAAAGCTAACTTCTTCATACAGTGGAATTAGGACTTGAAACTTATTCCATTGAGTTTAAAAATATCGAAAACATATATTTGGATATATGGGATAACCTATTTTCTTTTCGGGGGGGGGGTCAGAACGTGCTTTCTGGGTCGCGTAGTCGTTTCGATCAATCCAATCTGGTTCATTCATTTCTAATTTAGATCTGCCTATATATAGGCTATTATAAACCCTAATTGTTTCTCATTTCTTGTTTCTGTACGTACTATTACTTCTACCAGTTCCTCCTTCTCAAACGACAGAATATGAAACCCTAAATCCCAATTTAATTTCAAATTTCAAATCGATTTCAAAATTTAAACTCCTCAAAACCATGACATATTATATATCAATTCGAAGCTCTCAATGAGCGTAACTCAAATATGCAATTTGTTTTTCGATTTGGGTCTGTGTGTCCAGAATTTGGTGATTAAATCTCGGTCGTTCATTAGGGTTTGATCATAGTCGATGGATTGTCGATTCAAGGGCATGGGCGGGTGGAGAGTGGCGAGAATAGTTCATCCGTGTGGCTCGTTCATCGTATCAACGGTCAGATCGCCGTGAAAATTTGACTAGGGTTTAAAAACCCATGGTGGCGGCTGCAGTTTTTTTTGAATGCGACTTGGTGTCGCGTGGTCGCGGGCTTCAGGGTGTCGCAGGTGGAGATCGTGGGTCGCGAGGTGGTGGTTGAGGCGGCGAATTGGCTTGGATGATCGGTGGCTTTGTGCATGAACGAGGCGTTGTACAGGAGGGGATTTCAAACGAAGATAGGCTGCTAGGGTTTCTGTCCAGATAGGGTGATGACGTGTCTGTGTATGTGAGGTGTTTTCTTTTTTTATTTAAATTTCAAATTCAAATGTTCTAATTTACATATCTTTTACATACGAGGTCGGATTTACACGCGGTTTATTCCGCTGGGATCGTATCGAAATTTCGAACATTATGGAGCCGGTTTGGACAAATTTTGAGACTATTCAATTTTAGGCCTTATTTTGGATTTCAAATCGATTTGAAATCAAAAGTGAGCGTTTTAACCCACTCACAATTACTAAATTATCTTATGTTAGTTAAATTAAATTTATGTTGTGATTAGAAATTGACTGGTTGATGTTTGGTATATTTAAATTGTCATTCCAGTTAAATATGACCTTTATTGCATTTAAATTGCCATTTAATTTAATATTGAATTTAATTGTCGATTGAATGCCTATTGATGATAATTAGTTAATTGATGTTATTTATTGGTTGATTGAATGGTGATTGTGGTGGATGTTTGAGTGTTGACATTGGATGACTGGATGTTATATTTATATTGTTATAACACTGCAAGTTCCCTTAGTTTACTGTTAGAAAATCCCCATGGTTTGAAATGATACATACCCGAACGATCTATATATTAAGGAAAAATCGTTATGGGTTGTAATGATAAACCCGAGCGATTTTATGGATTTTGAATTTTATTCTGGATTGCGGGTTGAAATGGTATATATCCGTAAATATAAAATATTTGGGATTGAAATGATAAATATCCGTATCACTTGACCATAGGGTAGAAAATTATATACGGACACCGGATTGGTAAAATTAAATGATTTTAAATCCTTAAATTTTGAATTTGGTTAAATGATATTTTGAAGAAAATTTGATTTATATAAACTTTATTTATGAAAATCCAAGTTTTAAATGTGAAATTGGAATTGGTTTAAATTGAAATTTTAAAGTTAGATTTGAAGTATAAATGAAATTTATCGAAATTGAGTTATTGAAAATGTTTGAAAATGTAACTTTGAAATCTACTAAAATTGAAATAGTTTGGATTTATTGTTCAAACTTGGATTTGAAATCGATATTGATTAAATGGTTTAATTGAGAATATGAATTGAAGGACAAATTTTAGTTTGTTGATTTGAAAGCTGGACATGGTCCAGATGTGTTGGAATGAAAGAAATAGTTTAATTTGATATTAATTTCAAATCTACCATTTTAATATAAACTGTTTAAAAATATATTATTTTAAATCCTGATTATTAAGATTTTCAAACTATTAAACTAATTTAATCTATTTTAAACTATTTTAATTTATTTTAATCTATTTTAATCTATTTAATCCAATTTAATCTATTTTAACCTATTTTCAACTAATTAACCCATTTTAATCTATTTTAAATCTATTTAACTATTTTAAATCTATTTAAACTATTTTGAATCTATTTAATCTATTTTAAATGTATTTGAACTATCTTAAATCCACTTAAACTATTTTTAATATATTTTTTAACTATTTTAGAGTGTTTTAACTATTTAAAAATTTATTTAACTATGTTAAACTATTTATAACTATCTAAACTATTTTCTAAATTTCAGACTAAGTAAAGTGGAAGTGTTTATATTCAAATCCTTGATTTAAAGCAAATACGGTTAAATGATGTTATAACCTAAGTGGGATTTAAATGATATTTTCTGGTGAAATGACATATTTGATTGAATATGATGATTTTTAATTGAGATTTAACCTATTTTGTCGATAAGATTTCGGAAATGAATATGATTTCGAAAGTGATATGGTTTGAATTGAGTATGATATTTTGATATCAATTATGAAACGGTTTTGGAAATTTAAAAGAACCATCCAGTGCGAAATAAGCATTTGGTTGTTAAAGAGACCGGGATCGGATATTGTCATGCTCTCAGCCAATACCGAAAACCACTTTAACAACCGTGTACGTGGTGGAGATTCCAGAATGAAGTAGGATGGTTTGGCCAACGATTCTGTATGAGGTATTTACATAGCCCTGACTCCCGTGAGTCAGCTTGATGTGACTAAAATAGGAGCCACACCGGGCCAAGTGAGGTCGCAACTCCGATCGGACATGCTTCTCCGATACCATATTATGAATTTGTGATTGATTGGTGGCCACCACTCGATTTGATCATGGGAGTGTGTTTCGAGGTGGGCGGTAGTAGCTGCTATGCATTACCACCAGTCCGGATCCGGAAAACGGTAGTATCCTACCCTGGGCATTGCCTTGCATGCCCTGTCACATGCCTTATCGCGCCTTCTACGAGTTTGGTTTGTGTCGTACCTATGGAGTGCTCCTTGATAGCCCACCGGTTTACGGTGGAGTTTATAGTATCTATATAGACTACGACATTATACAAAATGTGTTAAGGGGGATATGGATAACGCCTTAACGCTATTTTAATACTTTACTTTACTGTAGACACTATTATAATAGCGTATTGTACTATGTATGTGGATAGTTTAACGGATCCTTAGGAGATGGAAATCCCGAACATCTCTTAAGTTATCGCACTCACGTCGACACTAGATAGGAGATGTCAAACCTCGTAAACATCTCTGACGCCGTTACACTCATATTTATTTATTGTTGATCTAACTTACATAAGATCTTTTTGTTCTGACTCGAGTGTTTGTCTTTTCAATTCGCTCAGCTCAATCTGAGCTTTTCAGTATATTGAAGATTGCTTTTCTTGAGGACGAAGACGAGGACTTAGTACTGTTATTATTTATTACATTATTTCCACTGCATTATATTGTTCTGCTGCATTAGTTATTATTACTGTTGTATGTAACTCTGATTCTGTATTGTAAAAGTGTAATCAAATATTATTTGTAAAACAGCTTCATGAACTGTTTATTTGATTATTTTATTTTTGTCATTCCGTTGTGAGATTCTATGTTTGTTTTTATTTCTTTCTCTGCTTTTTCTTATTTACCCCATAACAATCCTCCCTTTTGAATGGTTTGAGTCTGACGTGTGTGGTTTATCGTCGATTATAACCATCTAAAAAGGTGGGTCGTTACATTTGGTATCATAGCTTTGGTTTAGCAATAACCTTAGCTTTGTGGGGTCTGACTCAATAGAAATAGGATAGTAATACCCTAGAATGAGTTGTTGAGTGTATATATATGAGATAGCATATTTGTTAGTGTTATAAGTATTTTTATATTGTGTTAATTGGTTCTATTTAGTATTTATAGATTCTGGTCGGTACATGGGACGTTATGGCATCAATAGGGATTACACTGAACAGGGCAGACCGACACAATATTGTTTTTGAAATGTAGGTAAATAAAATAATTTTGCCTAGTACTATTTTTTGTATATAAAAGAATAATTTTTTATAAATGATATAGTTGGTTGTGATATATTTGTTTGTTAGGAAGTAAAATTTATAAATATTGGTTGCAAAATGAGATTTTAAATAAAATGGATATAAATTGGAATTTGAGAACTTAGGTTCCGGGTTTGAAATTTGTTTTCAAAGGATTTTGAATATAATATTAGTAGTGTTCGGAAGTATTTTCGGATAGAAATATTTCAATGTGATTTGAAAGAAATGATTGAAAGAAATTTTAAAGGAAATAAGTTCTGTACTCCCCTCTCTGTCGCTGCAAAATAATTTCGGTGATGAATGCATGTATCATCGACGTTCATTTTCAAGTTTCAAAGTGGGAAGACCACTGTAGTTGTTTACTACACATTTGTTTTGATAAACAAAGCTTATTTTCTAAATATGATTGGATATATATAAGTTATGAGTATGTGTGTGTGTGTGTGTATTAATTTAAAACGATTTAAAATGTAACCCGGTATTTAGTTCTTAAGTTTCTGTAACTTAGTAGTTTCAATTATTGAAATAGGATGAAACCTTAACTATTTTAATAATTGGAAATTTCTAAATTGGAAAATAAGAATTAGTGGTTAAGTGATTAATGAAATATATAGGAAATTGAAAATTTGTAACTTGTAGATGTGAAAATTTAGATGATATAATTAGTGAACATTTTGTTAACTAAAATAAATAAGATGAACTTGTGTAACATTCAATTACATTCTAAAAGGACATATATATAACTTACAAAAATGTTAAAATTTGAAATGTTAAATAGAAATATGTAATAGAATATTATACAAGTAAAACGTTAGTAATGAAGATGTTCAATAGAATTATTCCTATAAATAAGAATAAATGTTACAAAAATGTTATAAACTTAAGTTAATAAATGTAATAGAAAAGTGAATACTGTAAGTAAATGACTATAAACTTAACTGATGTTTGAAGCCAATTATAATTAAAGTAAATGGTAAAATTGAATATATATATAAAGAGACAAAAGTGAAAAGAAAAAAAAGAATGAGTTGCTTCACAAATAAATATTGATGTTAAAAGGAAATCAAAGTAAATGATAAATGTGAAGTAAGCTGAGAAAAAATGTATGTAATCCTTCAATAATAAATTCATTGATTATTTTAAATAATTGAATGAAAAGAACATATGTAAGCAAATGAATATAAATTAATGGAAAATGGAATTGTATAAATGATTGGGAAATGAATTTTGTAAGTAATGAATGTAAATTAAGGAAAATAATCATTGTATGAATGAAAAAAACAAAGATGAACAGTAAATAATGAAAGGAGATTTATAAGAATAAACTTAACTGATATTTGAAATTATTGTTTTGTTTTAGCTTATGGGATGGTTGGGAAAGGATACTTCTAACTGTATAAAGGTGTATAAATAATTTATTACTTTGATTTGATTGTTATGGATGGATGGCTGATTACTTTGATTGCATGTGATGATTATATGGTTTTGTTTGCAAATGACTATTGTTATGTTGTGTTGTTTTGTTTGTTATTAATTGAAACAACTTAAATTTCTCTTTTATATAATTAATAACTTCTTTGGATTGTATAAGTGAAATACAGGTTATGGAAGCAATTACTACTGCTTTTGGTTTCATAAATAAAGCGTTGTTTGCCCGATAAATAGGTACGTTTTTGGATTACGGTTTTCTAGCGATATTATATTGTTTTTCTCGTGGTTTGGGATATTTTATTTTGGATATAATATATATATGATTATTATTGATATTATTTTTCTCTCGGACCTCTCTGTACAAAGGAGACGCTACCAAATTTTCCGTGAATTTTGGACTTAGAAAGACTTTGTGAAAATGTTATTCAAACTTTTATTGAACTTGAATAAGAAAGGATTTAATTGTTTATGAATTGATACATTTTATTTAAATTATTTAATTATGTAAATTAATTGTTTATAAATTGAATACTTCGAATGAGATATATCAATTCCTTCTTTTCCCTTTTCGAGGACGAAAAGTTTTAAGTGGGGGAGAGTGTAACAACCCATAATTTTCCGATAATTAAATTATTGAATTTAATAAGATTTTGTAATTTAATATTGGATGAAATAAAAATTTGTGATTTATTAATAAGAAAAATAACTAGAATGTAATGTTAATAATGTTAATTTAAGGCAATTGATAACTATTTTAACGCAATTTCAATTAATTAGAATGATTGGAAAGTTATAATTGGTCATAAAGTGTAAATGTTAAATAAACCAAAAGTTGTATTAAACGGTGAAATTATATGTAATTAATTGGAATTGATTAAAATAGAATAATTAATCCGTATGTGAATTTATTTTCTTTGTTTATTAACAATAAACATAGAAATGTGTTTGAAATCATAAGTTGTAACAATTGTTTAATTATCGTTTCACTATTTAATCCATTAAATTTTAATTGGAAATTAATTGCAAGTAATCTATTTAAATACTGCAGTTAATGTGAATTAAGATGGTAACTATAGAATATTGATGTAATAAATGATAAACCAATGTTAACTATGTCTATAAAGTAATGATTGATTGAATAAAAAGATTGAAATCAAAATGAATCAATTTATTGGGTTTTAAATTATAATTAATGAATTTATTGCAATTGGAATTGCGAAGCTGTAATTAGCGCAATATTAATAGTTTAATTTGACATGGAAATTTGTTTTAAAAGATTTTAAATTATTTAGTAATCAAAAATGATAAAAATTGTTAGTTATAAAATTTGAAATTGAAAAGTGATTTAATTAATTTAATAATAATTTATTTAATTAACGTGAAAATAGCCATTTTGGCCACTGTCTCGGATTTTGACGAAACTAGTTTCATCGAATCCATAACGGTGAATTATCGTAAGGTTTCAAGTTTCCTATCGATCGGACTTGTCGTTTGATCGTGCGGGCTCGAAACGCATAGAAATCAATTTATTGAAATCAATTTAAATTAAGCTGATTTTAAAAGCTAACTTCTTCATATGATGGAATTAGGACTTGAAACATGTTCCATTGAGTTTTTGTCACGACCCGACTTCCATAGCCCAGAAAGTCGCATCGTTTTGAAGAAAGAAAGGGATAGAAGAAGAAAAGAAAAGAAAAGAAGAGAGAACAACAACACATCAGAAATCTCACAGCGGAACGAGAAATATATTATCACATAAGATATTATATAGTATCATATACAACAATTTACAGAGTTACACAGCATATACATCACTTACTAGACAGTTATAAACATCTGTCTAGACATTACAACTCAAATACAAGACAAGACACTATCACAGATATCAACACAGCGGAATACTATATCTACGAACGCCGAAGCCTCCTGCTCCATTGCTCCTCCAGAATATTCGTCAAAGCTAAACCTGAATCCCTTGGCTACTCGTAAAAATTTGAGTACCCAAGAGTTTATAAAACAGAAATAAACACTTGGGTCAGACATGGGTCTGGTGTGAGTAACAGGTTAAACTTGCTTAACTTCAAAACCTTTAGAAAGAAAAGGTATCACGTAAGACTCCCCACAAATAAACATGGGTAAGTTTTTACCTTACGCTAACCAAAACATTTGATAGGAAATCTGATTTTATTATAATAGGGTCTAGGGTTTTCAAGTAAAATATAGAAATAGCTGAAATGCTTACATCTCACATTTCAACATAGTTGGGCACAACTAATACGTACGGCACTTATTGGAGTTTGGATTCCATACAATGGCAGGGCTACTGGGGTACCGCCCGTCACAGTACGTGGCCTAGATCACCGTACCGAGGAGTACGCCCGCTCCCCTGCAACACAAAGCCGGAACCATCCCTTACTGGATAATCCCGAACAAGACAATCCCGTAGTTGGCGCGACCAACCACACACTAAGCCGAATAAAAGAAAAGGGACCTCTAGACAGGGATCTATCTTGCTCTCAGTGGGTGCTACCCACGAAACTTTGCTGCACCTCCCCTGTTTTAGCCATTCCCGGTTGATGAGGCTTGAGGTTACGATTACCTTTAATCAGAACATATCACTTAGAATGCTCATCGTCCGCCTGACGATGTGCTGAAAGCATTCAATCCATACAAGTTCGTTCCGGGTTCGAACGAAACCGAAGGCATTATCTCGTTACACTCGTTTTGGAATCACCCTCAGAGTTAACGACAATAACCCTTGCACTCTGAATCTTCATCTTCACTTGAGATTCACGACCTATCGTTAATTTGGATCGATGTGGTATTCGGGTCTCCAGACCTGGAATCCCGGTATACGGAAACCCGATCCCGGTCTCATCGAAATCCAAAACGTATCTTTTAAGGGCCAAGTTGTTTTAAGGTTAAAACAATTCAATTCTTATCTATATACACAAAGATAGATAATTCAATAGATAATCTACATTATCATCCCAAACAGATAATTCACATTATCATTATAATTCAACCAAACATCCATATCATATATCAATCATATCTCATCAGAGATATCAAACAATGAAATACATTCAATCTCATTCATCCATCCCTAAGCAATGATTTATATCATCTAATAAATTTAAGTGAATTAAACTAATTACTTCATTCTATAAATCCTGCTTACTTAATTATTAATTAAACCAATTAATTAATCATTACTCTAAGTATCCATCTTAATTAATCATTCCTGATTAATAATCCTTTAATTACTTTAAGTAATTAATTCTTAATTAATTTCACAAATTAATTAACTTAAACCATTACAGTAATTAATCTTTAATTACATCATTAATTAATTAACTATATTTAATTACATTAATCCTTAATTAATTACAATTAATTAATCACTTCATTTATTAATTATTACTTAATTAATCAATCTTAATTGCATCATTAATTATATTAATTAATGATCCTTAATTACAAATTTATTATTAATTACTAAAATTAAATTAATTACATTAAGTAATTAACCTTTAATTAAAACACATTTATTAATCACCTTGATTAATCTTTAATCAGTAATTAACTACCCTTAATTACTTTCATTAATTAAATTAATTATTCCTTAATTAATTTCTTAATTAATCCCTTGATTAATTCACAAGTAATTAAACTCAAATTACTTCCATTAATAAAATCATTATTCACTTAATTACCTCCAGTAATTATTTATTATTAACTTCCCTAAATAATCACACCTTAACAATTACATTAAGTAATTATTATTTAATAATCCCTAATTAATGATCCTTCATTAATTATTAACAATCCTTTAATTACTTCTTAAAGTAATTAAGCTTTAATCAACTATTTATTAATTACAACTTAATAAATTCTTAATTACCAATTAATTAATTTCTAATTACTTAATTAATTTCCTAATTAATCTTTAATCACTTGATTAATAAATTCCTAATCATTTATTAAAAATCTATACTTATCAAAATAAATGATTCTAAATCCCCAAATTAATTAACCTTAATTAATTAACTTATAATCCTAGTTATTTAATTTATTAACACTAAATCATTAATTAATTAAATTATTAAATTATTCTTTAATTTAATGAATCCTATATCATTAAACCTCTAAATTAAAGCATTAACATTTATAACTACTTTAATTATCATTAACAAAAGGCTTTGAAATCTTTTACTTTTAAATCTTTCTTTTATTTCATTTCAAATTACAGATTTAAATAAATTTCAAATTTAACTTTAACCAAGTTTAAAACAAATTTACCATTCCCTTTTTAAAACCAAATGTTAAAGAAACACTTAACATTTAAAAGATTTTTAAATCAATTTATTTAAATTCAAAACCTTTTTTAAAATATACTTTAAACATTCTAAAGATGTTTAAATATTATAATAAGACTTATTTATTTTCACAACTGAGATTCAAATTTAAATTGAATCCATACTTTAAAAATCTGATTTAAAACTTTGTTTTAAATCCTGCTTAACATTTTAAACTCAATTTAAAATTTAAAAACCCTGTCTGGCTTTAAAAACTGAAACATCATAATTGACCCGAGCCAGACATCAGAATACCCGAGAAAAATTACAGAAACCCCGAGTCGTCTTCGAGTTTTCCCTTCCCCTCTTTATCAAACTTCGATTACAAAATCTACCCGAGCCCACTAAATTTTCCCCGAGTCAAAATCCTATTTTCTTCGAGTCTCTCACGTATTTAACTCGAGAAAATTCGAGTACCACTCCTCTGTCAAAAAACCCAAACTCACCAGAATCCAAATCATCACCGTGCACATGCACGGTGACGCCGCTCCATTTCGATCACCGCCGATGATCTCCTCAAGTCAACATTCACCTTCATATCCAAACTCGATCACCAAAGTTTCGACATCTACTCGTATTCGAAATCGAGTATCCCATCACCATCAAGAACAGGAACCAAAGCCTGGAAATCACTCGAATTCTTCTCTCCGATCGCCTGAGCGTCTGATCTTCCGGTCTTGTCTACGTCAACGTCCCTGCTTTCAATTTCCAGAGTATGGTGGAACTCGGTCCACCAGAGACAACTTGACGACAATTATTCCGACCACATCAAAAACTAGGTCTACAGGCATAAAATGATCACCGCCGCCTCCCCAATGATTAGAACATTCATCTGACATTTTTCCCACAATCCCTTATTACTCCTCTATCACCAGAGAAAATTTCGACTACTCCGACCAACTAGATCATCAGAGGTAACTCAAAACACTCATTTTGATCAACCTCGAACTGCTCCTTCAACCTACTTCTAAAAATCATGATTCGAATCTTAAAAATCATGGTTTCAATCAGGGATTCAGATCGTATACCTGAATCAATGAATTAAGAGGTTCGAATTTTAACAAAACTTAAGTTTTCCTGCTCTATTCTATTTTCCAGAGAAATCCTCATTTTATTTTAACTTAAATAAAAATTTAAACTCTAATATATGATAAAACAATCAATTATTGTTTATAATTTAAATCATGATAATGACTAGGTCAATAGATACAAAATTTAAATCAAATCTGAGCTTGAAACTGGAAACAGAGATATCATAGTTAACAAACATGCACACCAACCTATATATATACATACATGCACAGAGATATACTTAGAATATATTCACAGACAACTTATTTCAGAGATAAGCATGCAACCAGATTATATAGAATACTTAAGTTTTTAGAAAGTGTTACTCACCTATTTTTAAAAGCAGAGAACAGAGCTTTATTCTTTGAAATAGCCTTGATTTTGAAACCTTTAAAACTGAATGCTTGATTTTCTTTGAAAATTGGAATGCTAGCTATAGAAATTTGTATGCAGAGATGCCTTGCTTCTTTGATTTAAAACTTGAGTTGCTTGTTTACAGAATCTTGCATGCAGACTGGAATTTGATTCCAGATTAAAGAAAATATGCAGGCTTTGTTTTCAGATTTTTGATTTATAGATTGAAGAATGTATTACAGGTTATTGAATTTATTTTCTGGTTTGAGGAGTATATTGATTTCATGTTTTGTTTGAGGTGGTATTGATTTCAGATTTTCTTCTTGAAAATGAAGGTTAGAAAAGAAATGAAGATGAGGAAAACATGCATATGTAGGCTGAATTGATTTTAAAAAAAATAAATAAAAGAAAACAAAAATTAAATATGACACTTGTCTTTCTCATATCCTAATCTTAGAACACATGTAATATTAAAGCCTTAGGAATTTACACATGTCTCTTTATTAATTAGTATTTATTTTAAATGTAAAATAAAAAGCCTTTTTCTTTATTTAATAAATACTTATTACTTATTTATATATATAGATCACTTTTTAAAAGAAACAAAACTAACTATATTTATAAATAAAAGTTTATACAAATATTCTAAAATCCAAAACAATTTAAATATTTATCCTTTTGAATTTCAAAGCTTAAATTCAAGTTCAAGTTAAATTAAATCATAAGATTCAATTTAAAAAGTTAAGTTATATATATATACATATATAACTATTTATTCAATTAAATAACAATTCCATAATCTTTAAAATCCATACATATTAAAAATAATACATTATACTTATTATTTGAAATTAACATATTTGATTTTAAATAATTTATATAAGATTATATTATCAAGTGATATTTAAAAAGAAATAAAACAAACCATTTTTGTTAAATCTTCTTTATATAAGCTTAAGTAAAAATATATCTTAAACCAATTAAAATATTTACTTAAAGTAATTTAAAACTATAAGATTATTTATTTAAATAACTTTGAAAAGTCATATTAAATTAAATCTAAATTTCCAATTTTCCCAAAGCTTCTATTTACAATATATACAAATAAATATGTATATATTCAAATAGAAAATATCTTATTAACTTTTTAAAAGATAAAATCATCCATTAATACTAATTTAATCAGATTATTAAATTAAATTCAAATTTTATTATCAAAGATCATCAATATCAATTTAATTATTTAACAGATTATTAAATTGATATTGTTAAAATTTCTGGGATATTACAGTTTTAAAATATTGAAAACATCTATTTTGATATATGGGATGACATATTTTCATTTCGGGGTCAGAACGGGCTTTTTGGGTCGCGTAATCGTTTCGATCAATCCAATCTGGTCCATTCATTTCTAATTCAGATCTGCCTATATATAGACTTCTATAAACCCTAATTGTTTCTCATTTCTTATTTCTATACGTACTATTACTTCTACCAGTTCCTCTTTCTCAAACGACAGAATTTGAAACCCTAAATCTCAATTCAATTTCAAATTTCAAATCGATTTCAAAATTCAAACTCCTCCAAACCATGACATATTATATACTAATTCGAAGCTCTCGACGAGCGCAATTCAAATCTGTAGTTTTTTTCCAAGTTGGGTCTCTATGTGTCCAGAATTTGGCGATTAAATCTCAACCGTTCATTGGGGTTTGATCATAGTCGACGGATCATCGATTCAAGGGTATGGGCGGGTGGAGAGTGGCGAGAGGAGTTCATCTGTGTGGCTCGTTCGTCGTATCAACGGCTAGATCGCCATGATAATCCGACTAGGGTTTAAAAACCCATGGTGGCGGTTGTAGTTTATTTCGAACGCGACTTGGTGTCAGGCTTCAGGGCGTCGCAGGTGGAGATCGTGGGCCTCGAGGTGGTGGTTGAGGCGGCGAATTGGCTTGGATGATCGGCGGCTTTATGCATGAACAAGGTGTTGTACAGGAGGGGGGTTTGAACGAAGATAGGCTGCTAGGGTATCTGTCCAGAGAGGGTGATGATGTGTGTAATGACCCGTATTTTTACGGATCGAAACATCGTAAAACAGTTGACATTTGGTCGCATTGTTGATAAGTCGTCTAGAGTTTAAGACTTAGGTCGTATGAGGGTTTGGAGCGACCTAAGGAAGTTGGCGAGTTAAGGGGTAGACGACTTAGTGAAGTGGAGCGACCTAAGGGTTAGAACGACCTAAAGAGTTAGGTCGTGTGATAGTTAGGTCGTTTAGAAGATAGGTCGTGTGGTGGCTTAGGTCATGGGGTAGGTTAGGTCAGTTGGAGCGACCTATAGGATGTTGGCGACCTAAGGTTTTGAGCGACTTAAGGGTTTGCAGCGACCTAAGAGAGTGAGCGACCTATAGGAGTTAGCGACCTATAGGAAGTGGCGACCTAAGAGAGTGAGCGACCTATAGGAGTTAGCGACCTATAGAATTAGGCGACCTAAGGAAGTTTGGCGACCTAAGAGATTAGCGGTATAGGAAACAGGGTAAGTTAGCGACCTAAGAAGGATAGGTGGGCAATGACCTAAGGAAGGAGTAGTTAGGTCGTATGACCTGTGTGTAGTTAGGTCGTATGACTTGTGTGTAGTTAGGTCGTGAGACCTTGTGTTGAAGTTAGGTCGTAAGCGACCTAAGGTAGATTGCTAAGTATAGTTAGGTCGCTAGGCCATTAGTCTATTAGGTCGCGTGTGTGTTAGGTCGTGTGAGTGTTAGGTCGCATAAGGGCTTAGCAGTTAGGTCGCTAATGCGCTATTTCGTTAGGTCGAAGAAGCGCTTAAGCGTTAGGTCGCGTGGATGCGCGTCTGTTAGGTCGTAGAAGAGCATCTGGTTAGGTCGTAGAGGCTTGGGGTTGTTAGGTCATAGGGTTTTAGATCGAAGGGTTTTAGGTCGTAGGTCGTGGACGACCTAACTCCGAGTGAGCGACCTAAGGTGGATTTCAGCCTATAAATAGGAGGGTTCTTCTTCATTTTTGGGATCCGGATTTTGAAGCGAAGAAGTGCTGACATTTTGAGAGCTCGACTTCTACACTTCTTCACTTCTTTTCTCCACTCTAATCTTGTGATTCCTTCCATCCATATTGAAGATCAAATCGAAGATCCAAGAGCTTAGATTGAAGATCTACATTCTTCGAAGAGAGATTTCATCGTTTGAAGCGGGATTGTGATAGATCAAGTTAGATCCTTCGCTGTCCAGATCTGAAGTGTGTTGCTTTTGGGGTATTTAGGTGATTTGGTGAGTGGTGATTATCTCTCACACGGATCCAAAGGAGTATATCGGATCGTTGGCTTGATTTTGTGCTAAATTAGTGATTTCCATGCATTTTCCTAATCCTAAGTATAGATCCATATAGATCCATTGTTCATAATGACTTGGAATCCATTTTACTACATGTTAACCTATGCAAGTTCATTCATCAAGATTATAGAGATATTGCTCATGTTTTCATGCTTATTAGACTTTTGACTCTTTAATTACGAAATTGCCATTATTGTTATAATTGTCTATTTAGATCATATTTGAATGCTTGTTTACTTGGATTAATGTTTGATTTGATTGATTGCTATGAATTATATGATTGATGATTTGATTTAGACGAAGATGATTCAAAAGCTAAGGGAAAGGCTCTTGAATTGGAAAAGCTGCTCGTGGCATATGTGGTGGATGAGGAAGCTCATATGGATAGATTTGATGATGATGTTGAGATGAAGCTTTGCTATGATGATGATGAGGCGAAGTATGATATGAGATAGCCTTGGTCTAATCCAGACGGGATCATTCCAAGCAGATTGATAACTCGGTGAAATGGTTCGGGTTTGAGGATAATGGTTTGCTCGAGAGGCGCTTGAGCTAGTATGGAAATAGTCGTCGAGGAGGATGACTAGAAGGCTGAGATCTCATCGTTGTTGAAGGTTCTAGCATGCTCAAAGCAAGAGTACGTTGGGCAGATTCGATAGTCCCTGAAGGCTACTGATTGGTAGTCAAGTACTCTGGGCAGATTCGATAGTCCTAGGCACGGGTCACGATGACGTGCGGAGTTATGTCTAGAACCGGGGTTTCCATTAGCCCTTGACGGACGGATGAAATAAAGAGCCAGTCATTCAATTAACGATGATATCGAAGCAATGATAACAGTGATAGCCAGAGTCATGGATGTTTGGTTGTATCGTCATTCGGTCTCAAGAGCGGTATTTTCTGGGTGCTTATCTGATCTTGGTTTAGGCCTTGGGGGTTTGTACTTGGAAAACATCGCCCTTGACTCGAGTGATAATTGCTTTACTTTAAATTGTATGCTCTGCTATGTTTGCCTCTACTTAGTGTGTGTCTGGGGGCTATCACTGTAGAAAGAGGTGGAGTGGGAGGGTTGTATTCCTATTCCTTTTTCCTTTATGCTCTTTTGGTATGTTGTTAGTTAATTTACCGCTCACTAAGACTGTTGTCTGACTCAAGGCTTGGGCTGTTCGTCCATTTTGGGATGGGCAGACTAGGTAGCAGGTGACAGGTGTTGTTCTTGCTTTCCACGGTGCTGATGTCGAAGACGAGCTGGTGTATGTGACGTGTTTTCTTTTCTTTTTTTATTTAAATTTCAAATTTAAATGTTCTAATTTACATACAAGGTCAGATTTACGCGCGGTTTGTTCCGCTGGGATCGTATCGAAATTTCGGACATTATGAAACTAGTTTAGACGAATTCTGAGACTATTCAATTTTGGGCCTTATTTTGGATTTCAAAATCAATTTGAAATCAAAAGTGAGTGTTTTAACCCACTCACAACTACTAAATTATCTTATGTTAGTTAGATTAAATTTATGATGTGATTAGAAATTGATTGGTTGATGTTTGGTATATTTAAATTGTCATTCCAATTAAATATGACCTTTATTGCATTTAAATCTCCATTTAATTTAATATTGAATTTAATTGTCAATTGAATACCTATTGATGATAATCAGTTAATTGATGTTATTTATTAGTTGATTGAATGAATGGTGATTGTGATGGATGTTTTTAAGTGTTTATATTGGATGACTGGATGTTATATTTATATTGTTATAACACTGCAAGTTCCCATAGTTTATTGTTAGAAAATCCCTATGGGTTGAAACGATACATACCCGAACGATCTATAGATTAAGGAAAAATTGTTATGGGTTGAAATGATAAACCTGAGCAATTTTATGGATTTTGAATTTTATTCGGGATTGCGGGTTGAAATGATATATATCCGTAAATCTAAAATATTTGCGGATTGAAATGATAAATATCCATATCACTTGACCATGGAGTAGAAAATTATATACAGACACCAGATTGGAAAAATTAAATGATTTTAAATCCTTAAATTTTGAATTTCGTTAAATGATATTTTGAAGAAAATTTGATTTATATAAACTGAATTATTTTTGAAAATCCAAGTTTTAAATGTGAAATTGGAATTGGTTTATATTGAAATTTTAAAGTTAGATTTGAAGTATAAATGAAATTTATTGAAATTGAGTTATTGAAACGTTTGAAAATGTAACTTTGAAATCTACTAAATTTGAAATAGTTTGGATTTGTTGTTCGAACTTGGATTTGAAATCGTTATTGATTAAATTGTTTAAATGAGAATATGAATTGAAGGACAAAATTTAGTTTGTTGGTTTGAAAGCTGGACATGGTCCAGAAGTATTGAAATGAAAGAAATAGTTTAATTCGATATTAATTTCAAATCTACCATTTTAATATAAATTGTTTAAAAATATATTATTTTAAATCCTGATTATAAAGATTTTCAAACTATTAAACCAATTTAATCTATTTTAAACTATTTTAATCAATTTAAACTATTTTAATCTATTTTAATCTATTTAATCCAATTTAATCTATTTTAACCTATTTTAAACTACTTAACCCATTTTAATCTATTTTAAATCTATTTAATCTATTTTAAATCTATTTAATCTATTTTAAATTTATTTAAACTATTTTGAATCTATTTAATCTATTTTAAATCTATTTAAACTATCTTAAATCCATTTAAACTATTTTTTTTCTATTTTTTTTAAAACTATTTTAGAGTGTTTTAACTATTTAAAAATTTATTTAACTATGTTAAACTATTTATAACTATCTAAACTATTTTCTAAATTTTAGACTAAGTAAAGTGGAAGTGTTTATATTCAAATCCTTTATTTAAAAGCAAATACGGTCAAATGATGTTATAACCTAAGTTAGGATTTAAATGATATTTTCTGGTGAAATGACATATTTGATTGAATATGAGGATTTTTTAATGAGATTTAACCTATTTTGTCGATATGATTTCGAAAATGAATATGATTTCAAAAGTGATATGGTTTGAATTGAATATGATATTTTGATATCAATTATGAAACGGTTTTGGAAATTTAAAAGAACCATCCGGTGTGAAATAAGCGTTTGGTTGTTAAAGAGACCGAGATCGGATATTGTCATACTCTCTACCAATACCGAAAACCACTTTAACAACCGTGTGCGTGGTGGAGATTCCAGAATGAAGTAGGATGGTTTGGCGAACGATTCTGTATGAGGTATTTACATAGCCCTTACTCCCGTGAGTCAGCTTGATGTGACTAAAACAGGAGCCACACCGGGCTAAGTGAGGTAGCACCTCCGATCGGACATGCTTCTTCGATACCATATTATGACTTTGTGATTGGTTAGTGGCCACCCCTCGATTTGATTATGGGAGTGTGTTCCGAGGTGGGCGGTAGTAGCTGCTATGCATTATCACCAGTCTGTATCTGCAAAACGGTAGTATCCTACCATGGGCATTGCCTCGCGTGCCTTGTCACGTGCCTTATCGCGCCTTCTATGAGTTTGGTTTGTGTCGTACCTATGGAGTGTTCCCTGATAGCCCACTGGTTTACTGTGGAGTTTACAGTATCTGTATAGACTACGGCATTATATAAAATGTGTTAAGAGGGATATAGGTAACGCCTTAATGCTATTTTAGTACTTTACTTTACTGTAGACACTATTATAATAGCGTATTGTACTATGTATGTAGATAGTTTAACGGATCCTTAGGAGATGGAAATCCCGAACATCTCTTAAGTTATTGCACTCACGTTGACACTGGATAGGAGATGTCAAACCCCGTAAACATCTCTGACGCCTTTGCACTCATATTTATTTACTGTTGATCTAACTTACATAAGATCTTTTAGTTCTGACTCGAGTGTTTTGTCTTTTCAATTCGCTCAGGTCAGTTTGAGCTTTTCAGTATATCGAAGACTGCTTTTCTGGAGGACGAAGACGAAGACTTAGTACTGTTATTATTTATTATATCATTTCCATTGCATCATGTTGTTCCGTTGCATTAGTTATTATTACTGTTGTATGTAACTCTGATTCTGTATTGTAAAAGTGTAATCAAATGTTATTTGTAAAATAGCTTCATGAACTATTTATTTGATTATTATATTTTGTCATTTTGCTGTGAGATTCTGTGTTTGTTTTTCTTTCTTTCTCTGCTTTTTCTTATTTACCCCATAACAATCCTCCCTTTTGAATGGTTTGAGTCTGACGTGTGTGGTTTATCATCGATTTAAACCGTCTAAAAAGGTGGGTCGTTGTATTAAACATTAGATAATTTCCATGAAATGACTTTAAGTGATCTTGATCAATAAATGAAATATATGACCAAACACTTTCTAAAATGAAATATCCTACAAACATACCATTTCCTAATAAAAGTATCCATATAATCCAAATCAATAGGAGCTATTGGAGATTCAAAAATCCCCTATAATTTATGTATGTTTCCTTATGCTTACATATTTGAAAACAAGAAACATAATCAATCACACATTCTTTACTTTAGCCATTGTTAATTGAAAGCATGAATCCATCATATTTAGTACCAACCCACCTCTTCATAACCATCCTTTCCATATTTACTCTAGCCTAATGCCTTGAACACCTCTCCATAACTTTTGAGCTGGTTGTAGAATCATTGTACATGCATAGTTTGGTTTTTTGACTACAATAACATATAGCATTATTTTCCTTTTTTTTTATGTTCAACACATCTATAAGGTTGTTATTTTCCTTTTTGACATGTAGATTCATTTTTCTCGCCATCTTATTAAGTAGATTGATGACCGCTTATTTCATTGAAATAGCCTCATTCAGGTTTGGGTTGTTTGATGAAACCACAATTATCTTCCAACTTTTTAGCAATGAAATCATGAACATTAAACTTTGTTCCCCATCATTCAACTTGTAGTTAATGGTGCCAATTGATTCACAATGGTTTGAAAATCATTGAGATGTTTTTAAGTTGATCCATCTTTGTTAACTTTTAGATTCATCAATTTTCCAATGAGAAACATCATATTTGTTATCAGGTTTTTTCATAGATTCTTTTCAATTTCTTTCATATTGCATGGGCCGATGTTTCATTAGCAACTCGTAGAATAAGTGGTGATTAATAAATAATTGTTAAGGCTCAAAAATGGTATTTGAGCAAACTTTATAGTACGGCCATGAAACTTGCACTAATGTGTTCATGGCGATTTTCTAAGCAACTTTCGCATATGAAATTTTGCGATTGGATTTCAAATGAAGAAGTTATTAGCGTTTGAATTTTTCAGATTGAAAATAATTAAAAGGGATTATAAAAGGAAATAAATAATATTAACCATGAGGACCCCACCGATCGACCATCTTCTTAGGTCGGTTGACTGCTAGCGCTCGACCTTTTAGGAAGAAGTTGTTGACCGGTTGGACCAGTGGTGGCTAGGATTGAATCTTGGCCTAATAGCCCAAATTCAATTAATTAAAATCTAACAAATATGATTGATTCAAGTTCCTATAAATACAGGCCTAACCCCTCACTTTTCTTCTTATATTTTCTAATCAGTGCAGTGAAGCTTTCCATTTTCCCCTCTCACTATTTCAAGAAATTTCAAACGTATATTTTATACATATATATAAATCGAAGAAGGACAGAAAATAAAAAAGAAGAAGAGAAGGAGGGCATCGATTCTATGAAAAGGTAAAATTTTATAATTATAAATTTATATTCCACTTAATTCAAATCTCCTTTCGGATTTGTAACTCAAATGAATATGTATATATCTTGTAATACATATTTTTGGATTGAAAAGGAAAAGGAGTCAATTAAAAGAATGGATTCGAATTTCGGAGATTTGGAAAGCTAGAAAGGTGAATGAGAAATTATATAATTTATAGATAACACAAAAATTTATACCGTTGAATTTTTATTTAGTTATTATGCCTTATGTAAGATTAGTTGAGTTATAGGCTTAAAATGAACGTATTCAATTGAAATCTCGCCTGAATATTTTGTAAGTTAGGTAATTGGAATGGAATGGTATGTACACCCTAATCTGAAAATTGGAAATCAATTCTTAAAATTTTTAAAGTAGAAAGTTGACAAGATTGTGAAGTTTATCTAGATTTATGATAATTGGGTTGTAGGTTGTTAGTATTCATTTGGATTGCCCTAATTTGACTTAGAATGTAAATTTCTATGTTTTAGTCAATTGGAAGTGTTGTAGATATCTATTTTCATAAATAATCTAATTCAAGAACTATGTATAAAAAATGTGTCATTTGGAATAATAAGGTATATACCAAAATGAAAGAGATGTGTAAAGTATGGATATTCTTCTATGTAGCTTGTACTATCCATTTCAATAAAAGAAAAGAGAAATTTTTTTGTAATTTAAAACATGGCAAAAGTCTCACTTTTGGATAACTTATGAAAATTTATAATGGTAATCCTCTTTGGGAAGGATAACTCTAGTATATTAAAATGTAGAAATGAATGTTCTTTACAGAATGTACATATAAGTGTATATTCTGCAATTCCTAAGCGTAGGAATTATTGAGTTAAAAATAGGAACATACATACATACATATATGTATGTATGTATATTACCGAGCCTACAGATTATAAATATAAATATACATAGGATGATGAATAAAGCATAATAAATAAATATACATCGGTACTCACATTAGTTATAATATGGACAACTAAATATTAATAGCATAGTAAATCGTAGAATTAGGGGATTGTAATGGAAAAGATGTAGTAACTCCAAAAATTTATGAACAGTGATTGCAAAATTAGTAGGGAAATAAATGTGCAGTCAATAGGGAGTTGTAGGAATTAAATGGGGACATAATGCATTGAATATGATCAATGCGGTATTTAATACGACATTATGGGAAAATAGAATAATAATTTGAATGGGAAATGGATAAATAAGTATCATTACCGATTGTCCAATTTGAATATTAATGATCATTTATTATGAATAATTGACATTTATGGGATATAAGAAGGGAATGAAGAATATTGGAAATAAACCCATAAGATAGAAATATGTTCCTGGAAAATAATTAAATTAATACTAATAAAATTAGGAGGCAACATAATTTTTATAGTGGAAATTATACGACCTCAACAATACACTCAATATGAACGTTGATTAGCGGGGATAGCCCAATATTTAGATTTAGGATAAATGGCTTGGTTTAGTATGGGTTGGGATGCGAGGTCAGTAGAGTTACAAAATAGAAGTCTTCCCTTCACCTAGAGGCTACCAATAGTTGTGTATGCGTACTACTGATATGGGACTTCTCCAACCTTAGGAATCGTGGGGAAGTGATATATTTCGTGTATAAGTATGGGAAAATATACCAAGGGTTCATCTTAAATTTAAAGTATTAAATGGCTCGGTACCTTTAGGAATGTCAACGGGTTTACTTTAGAGTGGAAGTTATTAAATGGCCTTTGGGTCTACCTCCTCTCTATATAAGAAATCTTAACTAACCTACGATAGTACCTAATAGGAAAATTAGGTCTGCTTCATTTCTGACAAGAGGTATTAAGTAATTGGAGCAGGCATTTTCCTTGACTTGTATTAGGTAACTCAAAATGGGCTATATCTATATTGTTGATAAATCGGTATTTAAAAGTAGGGCTGGCATATAGGCTTGGACTACTAGCGGTCCCAAATGGACATTAGCAAAGAATTGAGTTATGCCTTAACGGATTTCGCTTCCTATTATTGTAGAATCTGTATGGGATATGCAAAGACCTCGAAATTTAATTAGTTGTTTATTTTTTGAAGGGGGCTAGTTAACCCTTAGATAAGTCTTTGAGATGCATTAGTAATACAGCAAATTAAACTGTAAACCTATATCTAGGAGTCGTCGATCTTGTAGCTAGGGCCGGTTGACTAGCAATTATGTTACGGAGGGCCCGCTTCGGAATTAATAAATTAATTGGCCGTTGGGTCTACCTCTTCCCTATTTAAGGAGTATTAAGTGGCAAGGGTTTTCTTTTGGGTAGTACAACATTTATATATATATATATATAGTTATGCCTCGGAGAGGTTGGATATTTCATATGCATAAGTGGAATTAAACAGATAAACCATGAAAAATAGATATAACACTTAGATAGAAATCAATCGGCATAAGTTAGTGTTATGGATAATGTATGTAATTTACCGGCCATCAAAAGTTATTCTAACCCCCTTCTCATTGCAACCCATAGAATATATTTAGAGGGATAAGCTATTGATTCAAGATGGGAACAGTAGATGAAGAAGTCTTCTCATTCATGCTCGGCATTGACAAGGCAACTGAACATCCAAGGAATAATATTGATTCCAAAGTAGTAGCCTTGGTCTGTATATATGTTATATTATATTTTTCTATTCCGCTATGAGTCTATGTAGATAGCTCTCTAATACACTTATATTTATTATAGGTTACCAACACCAACCATCTGTACCCTGATAGATTTAGGTTTTCGAAGTCAAAATTTGGGGCCTTTAAGGTGCATGTTGTTACATTTAGTATCAGAGTTTAGGTTAGATGATCATAGGAATTATGATATGCTGAAAGAACGTATTTATACTTTTACCTATAATTATATATATATATATTATATGCCAAACTCTATAAATTTCGACTATAAAAGTATTTGCAACCATATTATGAAAAGATGGATGAGGCAACTATGAGTTGGAACAATATATAGAGTTAAATTTATATAGCTACCTCTATTATCCCACGGAGTGCAGGCCTATCGAAAGGAATTGATCAAGAAGAGCATGAGCTTGACACATAGAAGGATTCCTAAGGCTGGATGGTACGTGACTACTTTGTTGGTCCTGGATTTCCCTATGATTGCGTATTTTGTTGGATTACCAATTGAAGATGTACAGTTCATCCAGAAAGATGGGAAGTAAGAACCTATATGTTACAAGCATTAGAACTAAGATGTGAAAAAGGATTGAGCAAGTTCCCTCAAGTAGGTATGTATTAATCACCATAAAAGGATAACTAGGTTTTTCTTAATACATATTGTTAATAAGAAGAGGTCACGAATAAATGGAAAGAAGGAAAGTCCAAAACAAAGGACTAATAAGAGTCTATTTCTGAGTCTAACCCCATGTGAAAGAATTTAACAAAAAGTTTTTGAAAGTTTCTTGAAATATTTTTAATGATTTTAAAAGGGATTTATTTAAAATGAAAGGACCCTACCATTGAAAAGTAGTTGTTTTGAAAAAGTACGAAAATTTTAATTAGCTATTTGAGATTCCTAGTAGTCAGGTAAAAAAAATTCAATTTAAAAGGTTTTTGGCGAATGGGTTTCATTTTTGAAAGGAAGGGAAAAGAGAGCTTATGTTTGGTTCGATGATTTTTCCTATTTTTGTAAATTTAAAAGTTCCTTTTTTTTAAATTGTTTCTAAAGTATAAATGGAAATGGTACTTGATCGAAATGGGTAAAGAGAATAGAAGGGTAAGAATGCCCAATAATGTAGATATGAAGAATACTCCCGTATAAGGAAAATATGAAGGAACACAACTGAAATATATTTATACATATCTCTTTTCATGTTAATGAAGGAAAATTCAATGTCTAAAGCAGGAGATGAACGTAATGTAATGAGTCAATGAGGAAAACAATAAAAGAGGAAAAGAGCTATGTAAGCAGAATCCATTTAGGTAAGAGAAATATGAATAGTAGTAACGGTAGGAAATCTAAATAGGAACAACCTTAGGAATTTATATTAAAATAATGCTAGTAATCTAGTTAGGGACGATGCTGGAAGTTAGAGGCAAAGTGTAGAAAAAATGAATAATTTCTAAAAATATGTGTAATAATTGTGCATATCTTTTAAAAGTCCCCATTATGTTCTATTATTATCTCTACTAAGGTTGAAAGTGGAAATAGCATGAGTAGTAGGAAAATAATAGGATGGAAGTTGTTTCCTGGAGATTTGACCAGGCAACTGAGTACTCGGCATTGGCAAGTACTCAGCATCCAGTAGTACTCGGCATCCAGGAGTACTCGACATTGGAAAGTACTCGGCATCCAGTAGTACTCGGCATCCAGGAGTACTCGGCATTCAGTAGCACTCAGCGTCCAGAAGTACTCGGCATCCAGTAGCACTCGGCGTCTGTAAGCGCTCGGCATTGGAAGACGTCCGGCATGTAAAACTGCTCGGCATGGCTGTATTGTTCGTCACAAGCCATCGTTCGGCCAGAACCATCGTTCGGCCAAAGGCACTACTCGGCTAAAGGCAACGTCCGGCCAAAGCTCTCGTTCAGCCAAGAAACATCGTTCGGCCAGAAGCATCGTTCGGCCAAAGCTCTCGTTCGGCCAGAGACATTGTTCGGCCAGAAGCATTGTTCGGCTAAAGCCATCGTTCGGCCAGTGCCATCGTTCGGCCAAAGACAACGTTTGGTTAAGAGCTTCGTTCGGCTAGAGGCACGTTCGGCTTCAACTGATATTCGTTCTACTCTTCCCACTAAGCAAGCGTATCATTCGACATAGAGAGGGTGGTTCGGCATCCAAGTGTTCGGCCTATTTGGTTCGGCATACGGCGACCACTCTATTTGGGCCAGGACGTTCGGCTGCCGAGCCCACCTGGGAAGTCCAACCCATCTTTGTCTATAAATAGAGGGGCAGGGGCATAGTGAAAGAGGACCTTTTTTCGGGAACACTGGGGAGACTCTGCCATTTTTCAGACTCATCTTCTTTATTTAGCAACTCCATTCAAGCAATTGATCTACGAATTGTATTTGTAATCAATCATTAAGAAGATCAATAAAGTTTAACCTCAAAGTAAACGTAGGCAATTACGCTGAACCACTACGGTGTTCTTACTTTCTGCATTTGAATTAGCATATTCTTCTTTGTTTAATTTATCTTCATCATTTATATCTCTTTATAATCTTTCTCAACGAGGTTAGTGACCAATTTTGGTGCTAACACTTTGGTGCTTTCACTGAGAATTGAATTCTCAGACCTCAAGGATCTGCTTTGAAGCTACTGGATTGAACAAATCCCCCAAAGAAGATCCGACTCATTGATAGGACGTCCGTTGATTCTACTCAGAGTTAATACCAATAACTCTATAATGGCAAGACCGCGTACCAGGTCAGCTTCTCATAATGCGGACGCCCACGAGACTACTAGTGTGCAACAAGCAGGACCTAGCAATCAGCCAGTGATTCCGGGTGTAGGAATTGCCGCCCAAGACCAGACTCCAGTTGTCACCAGAATAGAGTTCAACGACTTGATGAGAGAACTCAGGGAAAGCAGGAGACAACTAGGAGAGCAGATGCAAGCTAACGCCAACCTGATGGCGCAACTCACTCAACAGCAGCAACAGAATGCTGGGGGCAATCCCGCTCCTTATTCCTCATCCGACAGCTTAACTTCCTCTGATGAACCTCCCAGGCGCAGACGCCGTAAGACTGAAGCTGCGCGGGCAGGTGCTGCTGTTCAAACAGCTGGAGACCGTGACCAAGCCGGAGCTGGAAACTTCGGAGCTGGAGTGCGGGTGGAGGCTGGAGACCTAGACCATCAAAACGCTAACGATGTCGAACCTCAAGGGGCACGTTTGGCAGATCGCCAAGAGAGGAGGCATCAGCATGGACAGTCACGTAGAATAGACTCTAACCTTCCACCTTCCATACAAACACCAGATCTGACAGCCATGGTCAGGCAATTGATGAAAGAAAATCAAGGCTTATCGAATGACGATTGGGGAGTATCAAGCAGTCATACTCCATTCACAGATATTGTGCTGCAGGCAGCGTACCCCAGAAAGTTTAGTATGCCTACTATCCCTGTGTATGAGGGAAAGACTGACCCCAGACATCATGTCATGAGGTACGAGTGGATGATGGATTCGGCTAGAGCAAATGATGCAACCAAGTGTAGATGCTTTCCAATTACTCTATCTGGGATCGCTACTATGTGGTTCATCCGACTTCCTCCGCGGTCCGTATCCAATTTCGAGGAGTTGGCAAAGAAGTTTATTGAGCAGTTCAGGATACACACTACTCGTCCAAAGGACGTAATGTCTCTGTCAAGTGTAATCCAAAATCCTGGGGAGTCATTGAAGGAATATTTACAAAGATTCCATGTTGCGGCAACTGAAGTCAGTAATCCCAATGATCATGCAATTCTAATGGCTGTAATGAGAGGTGTGGATCCGGATTCTGAATTTGGAGACTGGTTGGCAGGAAAACCTCCGACTACGCTAGAGCGTTTCTACTCAAAGGCACACCAGTTCATAAGAAGAGAGGAAGCTAGGTGGGTAAGGCGAGATAAGGCACCAGGACCTGTCCAAGAGTCCATGAAAAGCAACGTTGCTGTGAAGCAGTCCGGAGACAACTCGGGAAAGGTCCAAGTCAATGTCCAGAACAAGCCTGGGCAGCCTAAGGAGTCCGAAGGAAGAAATCAAGGGAAGAAGAGAGAAGCGGGGAAGTGGAAACCGAGAATTCCAAGCTACAACGAGTATACCCCGCTGAATGCGTCTCTTGAGAACATTTACCTATCAACCTGCAATACTTTTCAGTACAGAAAACCACGTCCAAAAGAGTCAACCGAGGAACAGAAGTGGACCGAGAAATATTGTCGCTTCCATGAGACTTATGGGCACAATACGGAAGAGTGCAGACACCTACACGACGCTATAGAGAAGTTGATCAGGCAGAAAAGGTTGCAGGAATTTGTGAAGGATCCTCAGGAAGGAGGACAGGGAACATCCAACCCAAGTCGTGCTCCAGCTCCGCGTCATCCCGATGAACCAACCCGGACTGTGGGTAGGCTAGTCATAAACACGATCATCGGCGGGCCTCACCCCGCGGATAAGAATTGGCAGGAGATGGAGCGGTATGCTAGTGCCCTGAAGCATGCAGATTTCGAATGTTGTTCGAACACGGAGGATGGGACCCCTGCTAAGCAACAGCGCGTAATGACAGACGATATAGTGTTCAGAAACAGAGATGCTGACCAAGTGGAGGCTCCAACCATCGACCCGATGGTTATATCTGCAATGATCGGACCGGCGTATGTGAAAAGAATTTTGATTGATTGTGGAAGTTCTGTCAACAGCATCTTCAAGAAGGCTTATGACCAGATGAAAATGGAAAAAAAAGGACTTGAAACCGTCCAAGGCTCGCATACATGGCTTTAATGGTGCAGCGACCGATGCGGTAGGGTATGTTTAGTTACCAGTTGAACTGGGACAAGGCGAACCTCGGAGGGTGCGAATCTTGCCCTTCGTAGTTTTGGATGTGGATTCTCCGTATAATGTATTCCTGGGCCGACCGGCTCTGGCTGAGTTTAGGGCAGCACTAGCCCCGTGGTGCTTGACTTTGAAATTCCCAACTGACAAAGGAGTAGGAGTTGTTCATGGCGACCAGGCGACCGGTCGTGCATGTTATGTGGCAGAGCTCAGAGAGGCCCATCGGAGGGAGAAAGGAAAGGTTGCGGACATTCCTGTCCGCATCCTTAATAATGATGATTGACAAGTAGTGCCCAAGCCCTGGCTCGGGCATAATTCTCGGATCTTCAGAGACATAGATCCGAGAGATGACGATGAGAAACCCAGGGAAGAAAAGGCAGCGCCGACTGAATTAACAATTGACATTTCAGTCAGCCGAGACGATCCATCGCGAGTGCTGAAGATCGGATCACAACTCGGCCCCGCAATGACTGAAGACCTTAGTGATTTCCTCCGGGCAAATCTTGATGTTTTCGCCTGGGTGCATTCTGATATGTGCGGGATTTCTCCCGCCATTACGAGTCATATGTTGAACATAGACCCGAAATACGTCCCAGTTAAACAAAAGAGGAGAGGAATGGACCCAGAGAGGTCCGCTGCTCTCAGAGAGGAAGTGGACAAACTCAAAGCCAATGGGTTCGTCCGCGACGCCCGCTACCCTGAATGGGTATCGAATCCCGTGCTGGTGAAAAAGGCGAATGGGAAATGGAGAACTTGCGTAGATTATTCTGACCTGAACAAAGCGTGCCCCAAGGACAGTTTCTCGTTGCCTAGGATTGATCAGTTGGTCTACTCCACTGCAGGACACGAGCTGTTATCATTCATGGATGCATACTCGGGTTACAATCAAATCCCGATGCATATTCCGGACCAAGAACACACTAGCTTCATCACATATGTCTGGCTATATTGCTATGTAGTAATGCCCTTCGGACTGAAAAATGCAGGAGCGACTTATCAACGTTTGGTGAATCGAATGTTCAAAGACCAGCTTGGTAGAACGATGGAAGTCTATGTGGATGACATGCTCGTGAAGTCACGACAGTCAAACGACCACATTCGAGACTTGGCTGAAATGTTCGACATACTCAGATATTATGGGATGAAGATCAACCCTCTGAAGTGTTCCTTCGGCGTTGCGTCGGGGAAGTTTTTGGGATTCATCGTCAATGCTAGGGGAATTGAAGCTAACCCAGAAAAGATTCAAGCTATTCGAGATGTGCAAGTGCCCAGGACTATAAAACAGGTACAGAGCTTGAATGGAAAAGTAGCTGCGCTGAGTCGGTTCATATCCAGGGCCATGGACAAGTGCATTCCTTTCTTTGATATAATAAGAAAGGGAAGAGGAATTTCGAGTGGACATCCAGTTGTGAGGAAGCATTTCGGGATCTGGTGAGGCATCTGGAGAGTCCTCCAGTGCTGTCAAACCCAATAGAACACGAGATGTTGTACGTATACTTGGCCGTATCCCCACATGCTATAAGTGCAATTTGTGTCCGCGAGGAGGACCGAGTCCAAAAGCCGGTATATTACGTTAGTAAGTGTTTAACGGGGGTAGAAAGAAATTACCCTAAAATCGAGAAATTGGCCTATTGCTTGGTGATTGCATCACGTAAGCTGTGCCCATACTTTCAAGCACACTCAATCAGTGTTTATACCGATCAACCCCTACGGCAGGTACTCCAACGACTAGAAACTTCTGGAAGATTGTTAAAATGGAACATCGAGTTGAGCCAGTTCGATATCGCCTACTTGCCACGAAGAGCCATACAAGGGCAAGCATTAGCAGATTTCATCGCTGAGTTTACCATACCCGACGAACCAGATAATCGCGATGTCATTCCCCCTGTTCGATGGAAATTATACACCGATGGGGCATCAAACGACCGTTGCTCCGGCGCTGGCGTAGTTCTTGTAACTCCGGAAAATCGATCGGTTTGTTACGCTCTGAAGCTCGATTTCCCGGCTACAAATAACGAAGCAGAATATGAAGCACTAATTGTTGGCTTAAAACTCATTGGAGAACTCGGGGTAAAATCAGTTGAAATCTTTTGTGACTCACAGTTGGTGGTCTACCAAGTGCGAGGAGATTATCAAGCAAAGGGACAGAAGCTTGCTCCGTACCTTGTTCTGGTTCAAGAACTACTATCAAACCTTGAGCGTTATGACATTTCGCATGTCCCGCGTGAACAGAACAAAGAAGCTGACTCATTTGCGAAATTCGCAAGCACTGGCGATGCTCAGCAAATGGGATTGTTTCCCGTTGAGGCAAGCATAGACGCAATGAAACTTGATTCTGTGTTGGAAACAGGAATCGTGGGTGACCCCGTTCAAACTATACCTAACAACCGGGGTTTTACCAGAAAAAAGGAGCGAAAGACGACAGGTCCTTCGAAAGGCCGCGCGGTACGTGATGCAGGATGGATTAATGTATCGAAAGGGGTTCTCATTCCCCTTATTACGATGCATCGCTCATGATGAGACAAGGCGGGTCTTGAAGGAGGTTCACAAAGGGGAATGTGGCGACCATACTGGGGGGCAAACGCTGGCAAAAAAGATCCTCCGCTATGGATATTACTGGCCAGCCGTAAACTGGGACGCTGCAGACTACGTAAGGAAATGTGACAAGTGTCAAAGATATGCGAAAATCCCGAGGACTCCATCAACAGAACTCACACAAATGGTTAGTTCCTGGCCATTTGCAATCTGGGGAATCGACATAATCGGCTCTTTGCCTATATCCAAAGGTGGTGCGAAATACGCGATAGTTGCAGTCGACTATTTCACAAAATGGGCGGAGGCAGAACCTTTGGCCACAATCACCTCTAAGAAGGTCATTAACTTCGTTGTACGAAACATTATATGCCGCTTTGGCCTCCCTCGCACCATCATTACGGACAACGGGACGCAATTTGAAAGCAGAGAGTTTAAAGAGTTCATTTTAAAGTATGGCATCGAGAAGAAGTTCGCCGCCGTTGCACACCCAAAAGCTAACGGACAAGTCGAGGCCGTTAACAAAATAATCAAGTCCATACTGAAGAAGCGTTTGGAGAAGGTCGGAGGCAAGTCGGTAGATGAACTACCAACAGCATTATGGGCTTATAGAACTACCCACAAGTCCGCGACCGGCCACACTCCATTCGCCTTGGCATACGGCTCGGAAGCCGTTATACCCATGGAACTTGAAGTTCCATCGCACCGAGTGACATACTATGATCCCAAAACGAATCAGGACCTCTTGTTGGAATCGCTGGACTGCATCGATGAAAAACGTGAAGAAGCCGAATTAAGGGCGGCAGCGCATAGGCACCGAGTCAAACGTTACTATGACAGCAGAGTCCGCCCAAGGATTTTTGATGTGGGTGATCTCGTTTTGAAACGATTTTTCCCGATACCATCACGTATGAATCCCAACTGGGAGGGTCCATACGTCATTGAACGGAAGCTTGGAGAAGGAACATTCAAGCTAGCGACCGTTGATGGCATGACACTCCCCCGAGCATGGAACAGTGAACATTTGCGACACTATTACATTTAGCATGTTTCTTCCCTGTTTTAGGCATAGTTATTTCCTGTATGTTTTCATTCAGTCGTAACTTAGTTTCCTTTCAGCCATGTAATCAGGCAGTTTAATTGTTTTTCATTAATAAAGGCTTGGAGCCGCATTTTCCATGAATTACTAATGTTTCTATATCTCATAGTCGGGTGATGAATTACTAGAACTACATTATTTTGTACGATGTACGAACTCGTATAAACGATTTCAATCTCCGAGTCCCCTGAGCGCGGACCGGAGTACTCTAAGTCACCAGAGCGCGGACTAGAGTATAAACGATTTCAATCTCCGAGTCCCCAGAGTGCGGACCGGAGTACTCTAAGTCCCCAGAGCGCGGACTAGAGTATAAACGATTTCAATCTCCGAGTCCCCAGAGCGCGGACCGGAGTACTCTAAGTCCCCAGAGCGCGGACTAGAGTATAAACGATTTCAATCTTCGAGTCCACAGAGTGTGGACCGGAGTACTCCAAGTCCCCAGAGCGCGGACTAGAGTATAAACGATTTCAATCTCCGAGTCCCCAGAGGGCGGACCGGAGTACTCCAAGTCCCCAGAGCGCGGACTATAGTATAAACGATTTCAATCTCCGAGTCCCCAAAGTGCGGACCGGAGTACTCTAAGTCCCCGGAGCGTGGACTAGAGTATAATCGATTTCAATCTCCGAGTCCCCTGAGCGCGGACCGGAGTACTCTAAGTCCCTGGAGCGCGGACTAGAGTATAAACGATTTCAATCTCCGAGTCCCCAGAGTGCGGACCGGAGTACTCTAAGTCCCCAGAGCGTGGACTAGAGTATAAACGATTTCAATCTCCGAGTCCCCAGAGTGCGGACAGGAGTACTCCAAGTCCCTAGAGCGCGGACTAGAGTATAAACGATTTCAATCTCCGAGTCCTCAGAGTGCGGACCAGAGTACTCTAAGTCCCCGGAGTGCGGACTAGAGTATAAACGATTTCAATCTCCGAGTCCCCAAAGTAATGACCGGAGTACTCTAAGTCCCCAAAGCGCGGACTAGAGTATAAACGATTTCAATCTCCGAGTCCCCAGAGTGCGGACCGGAGTACTCCAAGTCCCCAGAGCGCGGACTAGAGTATAAATGATTTCAATCTCCGAGTCCCCAGAGTGCGGACCGGAGTACTCTAAGTCCCTGGAGCGCGGACTAGAGTATAATCGAGTTCAATCTCCGAGTCCCCTGAGCATGGACCGGAGTACTCTAAGTCCCCATAGCGCGGACTAGAGTATAAACGATTTCAATCTCCGAGTCCCCAGAGTGCGGACCGGAGTACTCTAAGTCCCTGGAGCACGGACTAGAGTATAATCGATTTCAATCTCCGAGTCCCCTGAGCGCGGATCGGAGTACTCTAAGTCCCCAGAGCGTGGACTAGAGTATAAATGATTTCAATCTCCGAGTCCCCAGAATGCGGACCAGAGTACTCTAAGTCCCCAGAGCACGGACTAGAGTATAAATGATTTCAATCTCCAAGTCCACGGAGTGCGGACTAGAGTACTCTAAGTCCCCAGAGCGCAGACCAGAGTATTAACAATCTCAATCTCTGAATCCCCTGAATGCGGATCAACTTACTATAAGTCCCTGGAACGCGAATTTAGAAAAGATTCTAAGTACTCAAGAAATGTAGAACAAGAAGTATGCCACTCCGAAGGATCGTTCAAACGACTAAGAACTAAACTTTATTTAATAGTCCAAAATGAGGTTACACAGTTATCCCTCCAAAACTTGGAGTCAAGAACCTACCTATACAAACCACGGAGACAAAAGATAAAAGTAGTTACAAGGCTTAAGCAAAAACTCGTTGAACGAGTATAGCGATTATTTCTTCGATTTCTTCTTCTTGTCTTCTTTTGTTTTTTCCGATGACTCCTCTTCCTCACGCTTCTTCTTGGATTTCTTGCTTGCTAAAGAAGCGGAGTCAGGAGTAGGAGAAGGAACATCCAGTGGTTTGGACCTGCCTGGGAGAATGATCTTAAAAGGTCTGTTCCGCGGGTCGGTGAGTTCCAGTATTTCAGGCTCAACTTTGACCTCGACTTTTTTCTTCTCCTCTTCGGCGAGACGCTCTTTCATGCTCATCTTCTAGGTATGTTCAGAGGCGCCAGTGATTTTGATTTCATCACTCCTTTCGATGGGAGATGAGGTGTCAAGCTTATCATCATCTAGCGCCCCGATCACTTGAGCGTCAGGGCCGGGAGTTACTCCCGCATGAGCAACATCGCTTGTTTTCTTTGCCTCCTCCTTGGCGTCGTCGCTCCTCGAAGTTGGCTCGGAGTCAGAGCAGCCTGCATGAAAACATAAAGAATGAATATTAGAACGAATAACCACTGCTGGAAAGTGACAGATCTTTTAACTTCTAAAAAAGAAATGTTTCCTACCGGGTTCTGGCTGGCTATCAGTTGCGCGTGGAGTTTCACCCTCCAGAATAGGGGATAGCACATGAACGCCGAGCCCGGGATCTTCAGGATCGTAGTCGGCATGCTGCTCGAATGGGTCGAGTGTCGGCCGACCGGCCGGTTGAGCAGTGGGAGGAGCAACAATATGAGGAGCCGTAGTCTTAGCCCCAGATGGGCCAGCTTCATCACTTTTCTCTTTTGGAAGGGGAGAGCCTTTGCTATGAAGCGCCAAAGCTGCGGATAAAATAAATCCGCTGGCTCGTTCCCTCTAAGAAACTCCTTCACCAGGGCATCCTCATCGACTTCTTCAGAGCCCGACTCGATTTTCCTAATCTTCACTAAAGTTTCCCAGGCCTCAGCTAGGGATTCGAGATAGCCCTCGCCCAAGAATGTCAAGTCGCGATGCATAAGGACGCGGGCGCCATACTCAGCAATCAACGGGTCAAACATGCACTTAACCTCTTCCCTGCCGACCTCTGCGGCCGCCTCGAGGCGAGAGTCAATCTCCTCTGCAGCTTTTCTTTTGCCCTCCTCACAGGCTTTGTCTTTCATTTTTTCAACCCCAGCAAGTTCGTCATCGAGCTTCGTTTTCAAGAGCCGAGTAGCAACGATTTCATCACAATATCGTTGTGACTCTTCTTGAGCGGCTACTTTATCCTCTTTCTCCTTGGAGAGTAATTCTTTCAACTCTTTGACTTGTATGGCAAGCGCGTCCCTTTCTTTTTGGATAGAATATTTTTCTAAGGCAAGGGCACCGCTGCGCTGGACTGCTTCATCGAGTTCCTTCTTGTGGGCCATCTCTAAACGAGTGACTGCCTCAGCGGTATCTTTTGCACTTTGCTCAGCGGCTTCAAGCTTCGACTTATACGAAGCGAGCTCTTCATTTTGATGCTTGATGATGGTCTTGTCACAGCCAGCCTCCAGTTTCAGACGATCAATTTCATATTGTCGCTCAACAGACACCTCCGAGATCTTTTCAACCAAGTGTACAAACGCATCATGTTGAACATAGACGTCGTTGTTACAGGCAATGGCACTCTGCTTCACGTGCCCAGGGATATGATGAATAGCTGGGAGGAATTTCAGACCATCAAAACAAATTTTTGGGAATTTGGCCTTAAGATCGACCATCTTCTCTGCTACAGTTGAGTCAACCGCGGGAGTAGGGGGAGGAGGCTTTGAAAGTTCCGCTCTTTTTCGATGCTCCCGAGTTTGCCTTGTACTCGATGAACCAGAGTGTTGTTCTCGAGAAACATCGGGTTGGGACCCCTTCTGTAAAGGCTTCTCTCTATCCGGCTCAGTTGGAGGAAGAGGATCACGGGACTGTGAAGATTGGGAATATGCCTTCTTACGATAAGACGAATCGCGGGGACGGTTGTCTCGATCTTCGTAATCATCTCTGTCTCTGCGTCTGCCCGAACCTAAATCCCATCCGAGATGATGGAATATGGAAGAGCCGTGAAGGCGATCGAGTCCGTGGAAGCGCCCCATGTCACTTACAAAGAATAAAGATAACAACGAGTTAAGAAAAATCCGGGAAATAAGAAAAAACTTGAAGTGTATGATGGAATGCGTATGTGCGTGTGTGTCCTAGTGTTCCCCCCGACGGACCGGTTCTTTTATCTTTACTGATCGGAGTATTGTCTCCCTGGGTTGGGAGTTGAACTCCCGCATTGCCTCTAGAGGGCGAAGGAAACTTGAGGGCTTCAGGATCGTCAAAACCATAATTAAGTATATCGTCGGGGATGGAAAGATTCGACAGACCCCTTAGAGAACTTTCCATATGCTGTGAGGAAGCCTCTTTCTCTGGCGGGATGAGCGTAACTTTTGAAGTTCCGCCAACTTTCTCCTTCCGTATCTTGTATTTTAACTTCTTCTTTCCCTTCGAAGGGGAGGATGACGTTTCAATATCGTGTACTTCGACCGCCGGATTCCAAGCGAGACCCACATTCTCGCCTTGAGTCTCAAGAGCTTCATCCTCCTTGTGCTCACCCTCTTCGTGCGCATCGGGAGTGTGGCGTGATGACGATCCAGCTTGTTTTTTCCCTTTACCGGATGCTGGCTTGGGAATGGAAACGCCCTCCGGAAGGCTAATCCGACGACCAAGGGCTAGCAAGCCGAACCTTGACAATGATTCATTTGAAATGATGGTTCGGATGTCCCGATCCTTGGCAGGAAGAGCCCTAATGGCCTCGACGGCCTCAGAATATCCTCGGCCCTCAGGACACAGGTTAATACCTGAAAATATGGAACAAGGAGTTAGAAAAAGTATAGCTCTGATCGAGCGCGAAGGATGACTCAGGGAAGAGACTTACTGCCTTCGACCCATCTCCTCGCGAAACCAGAAGGGCAACGCACGCAGAACCATTCCTGTTTGTACAGGGCGAATTTGCTACATGCTCCGGTTAAGATCTGGCATTTGTGGTATGGCTTGAGGAACATGAAGGAGGGGCTATCTTTCCGCTTCTTGATCATATAAATGTATCTGATGTCGCCAGAAGTTGGAGGCCTAGAGAAGACAGCCATGAATAGTAGGTAGGTCCCGTATATAAACGCGTGACCGTTTGGATGCAGTTGCGACGGGGCAATGTCTATGTACTGCAACACGTCCCGAAGAAATAAATTGAATGGAGGCACGCTGCCCATCCAGCACATGAACTTGTTGCAGGTGGTATATCCGACTGGGGGCAGGTGAGGACGATCGTGTCGTGACGGGACTAACACATCGACGAAAGGAATCCCATGGATGGAGCATATTCGCCGAAGTGCGACTTCATTAATCTTCGAAGCCCGTGAGTCGATCGGATTGTCTAAGAGAATTGTTGCCTCCAGGGCATCAGGAGCTAAGTTATGGGCAGGGAAAGTCGACGGATTTGAAGTATCAGCGACTTCTTGCCTTGATGACGGCCCAGGCCTATCGGATATAGTGGCGGAGCTAGACTTCTTAGACATCCTCAATAAATAATGAATCTGTCTAAGTGCCTGTGAAAACTATACTTGAAAAACGTTGAATGTTAGAATTAACAATACGAGTATTCCCCCCACGTGGTGTGTAAACTAGTGCAAGCAATCGTGTATAAGCAATGAGAATCTAGAGATTACAAAGATACGAAAACGAGTTTCGAATCGTCGCCTTCGAAGACCGTCATCGCTGACCGTCTCAAAAAGCCCGCCTTGTGGTGATTACAGTTCCAGATTTAGAAAACGTGTGTTAATCTAAGTTCAGATTTATGTCTGTAAAAACCAGGGAGTTAATGATCCAGGTCAGTCTCATATGCTAGCACGCCCGGGTCCTTGTCCCTGTTTTGTTAAGTGTAGTTCAGGATTTGTATTGGTCGGCCTTAGAATGGTTCGGCATTTACACTATTCGGCATTTACAATTGGTCGGCATTTGTATTGTTCGGCCTAGGTTTTGTTCGGCATTTAAGTGGTGTTCGGCCTAAGTGTTGTTCGGCGTTTATGATGGTTCGGCATTTGAATTGTTCGGCCTAAGTGTTGTTCGGCATTTATGTCTGCTCAGCTTAGGTCTGGTTCAGCATTTGTTCTGTTCGGCTAAAATACTGTTCGGCATTTAAGTGGTATTCGGCCTAAGTGTTGTTCGGCGTTTATGATGGTTCGGCATTTGAATTGCTCGGCCTAAGTGTAGTTCGGCATTTATGTCTGCTCAGCTTAGGTCTGGTTCAGCATTTGTTCTGTTCGGCTAAAATACTGTTCGGCATTTAAGTGGTGTTCGGCCTAAGTGTTGTTCGGCGTTTATGATTGTTCGGCATTTGTATTGTTCGGCCTTGATATGGTTCGGCATTTAAGTGTGTTCGGCCTTGACATGGTTCGGCGTTTAAGTTTGTTAGCCCCGAGTATTGTTCGGCTGAAATATTGTTCGGCATTTGTGATCGTTCGGCATTCCCACTAATTTCACTATTCGGCATATGATAAGATACGCCGAACCAGGGTTATGCCAAGCTTGAACGTTCGGCACTCCACCCTTGATTACAGTTCCACTCTTCTCCTTCTCCATCTACACCGAACAACAAGAACAGGTCGCCCGGCGAAGATTATATCGTTCGACACCCCATCTTTCTTTCCTTCCAGTCTCGTTCAGCACGAAGGAGCTAGGCCTAACTGCCATGCATCGTCCGACAACTCCAATGTGCGAGCCATTCCTACTCGCCACACATCATACAACCGTAAAGATATCCAGTTTTCCACATGACTCTCTCGGCTACGCGCAAACCTAAGTCTCGTGTTGAAACTATTTAATCATAGAAGGGACAATACCTAGTTCGAAGATCGAAGCTTAGGAAGGATTGATTAGGCTTCAAGTCTGATTGACTGGCGAGGATTGCAAGTCTTTAGGGAGTGACAGAAATAAAAGTGTAAAAGGAAAAAAGAGGGAGGATGCATGGTTTTATAGGGGAAAGTAGAAGTCGAAAAGGCTATATTCGGTCGAACCGGTCAAAGCCATAGCGTTCGGCTTCGAAATGTAGTGTCACTCGGAACATGAGGAACGTTCGGCTTCGAACGTATCGTCCGACATGTATACCACATTAGGCACACACCACAACCACTGATATTCTCAAGAAGGCATCTCCATTAGGACTTAATCAAGGATTTGAAACAAAACATGGAGGATACGTAATTCAAAGTGCATCACGTTCAGTCACGTAATACACTTTGGGGGGCAAGTGTTTCCTGGAGATTTGACCAGGCAACTGAGTACTCGGCATTGGCAAGTACTCGGCATCCAGTAGTACTCGGCATCCAGGAGTACTCGACATTGGCAAGTACTCGGCATCCAGTAGTACTTGGCATCCAGGAGTACTCGGCATTCAGTAGCACTCGGCGTCCAGGAGTACTCGGCAACCATCGTTCGGCCAAAGGCACTACTCGGCTAAAGGCAACGTCCGGCCAAAGCTCTCGTTCAGCCAAGAAACATCGTTCGACCAGAAGCATCGTTCGGCCAGAGACATTGTTCGGCCAGAAGCATTGTTCGGCTAAAGCCATCGTTCGGCCAGTGCCATCGTTCGGCCAGAGACAACGTTCGGTTAAGAGCTTCGTTCGGCCAGAGGCACGTTCGGCTTCAACTGATATTCGTTCTACTCTTCCCACGCAGCAAGCGTATCGTTCGGCATAGAGAGGGTGGTTCGGCATCCAAGTGTTCAGCCTATTTGGTTCGGCATACGGCGACCACTCTATTTGGGCCAAGACGTTCGGCTGCCGAGCCCAACTGGGAAGTCCAACCCATCTTTGTCTATAAATAGAGGGGCAGGGGCACAGTGAAAGAGGACCTTTTTTCGGGAACACTGGGGAGACTCTGCCATTTTTCAGACTCATCTTCTTTATTTAGCAACTCCATTCAAGCATTTGATCTACGAATTGTATTTGTAATCAATCATTAAGAAGATCAATAAAGTTTAACCTCAAAGTGGACGTAGGCAATTACGCTGAACCACTATAAATCCGGTGTTCTTACTTTCTGCATTTGAATTAGCATATTCTTCTTTGTTTAATTTATCTTCATCATTTATATCTCTTCATAATCTTTCTCAACAAGGTTAGTGACCAATTTTGGTGCTAACAGAAGTTATCCTTGTCTACTCAAATTTTCATTGTTTATAGTTATAGAAGATGTTTTTGAAAAATGATTTGGCATGAGAATTGAGTTTTTGGATGCAAACATGATAAATGTTTTGAGTTAAAATTCCTACTTTTAAAGAAGTAAGTATCTGCTGTGAGAAGTCCTTAAAAAGGGAAAGTTGGTTAGATATGAAATTTTTCATGGCTCCTTTTGAAAAACAAGCAATTTTTGAAAAAAGTTTCTAAGTTTATATTTTTAAAGATAAAAGTTTTGGATTAAGTACTTCATGGCTATGAATTTTTTTAAAGAGTGGCGAAAACTAAACCAATTTTTGATATGGAGTATATAGGGATGACTGCCTTGGTAAGACAGAGTAAAGATCAAGGCTATGAATAAAATAGCTAAGAATGCTCGTAGGGGTAGCAGCTAGGAATCCCTATTGAATATAAAGAATATTAGAATGAACCTAAGAATGTTTGATTAGACATGTGTGAAAGCCATAAGAAGGTCACTCAATGGAATGGGAAATGGTGTCAAAGTATAATTTTACGGTATACTAGCATGAAAGATCAAGACTAAAGAAAGTAAATACCAAAATTTATAATACTATCAAGAGATTTTGATTGAAAAGATGATGAAATATGATTAGAGAGGAGGATAATGAGATGGAAAACATACATATAAGTGTTGGTCGACTCAATGTTAAAGAAGACAATATAGGTGGTAGGAAAGTTATTCCACCATGCTAATTTTTTGAGAGTTATTATAAATATGCATAGTTTATGTTTCATACCCACTACAGTGTAGGAATGCAAAATTTATTCCATAATCCGGTGTAATAATTGAAGTAATGAATGGACCTTATTTAGTAGAAGCTAATGAGATGAGTTAAGACATGTGGGTTATAGTAGAATGACATACTAGAAATGCCCATCTTAATTGAATAAGAAGTGATAAGGCCACAACATCATTAATATCACCTGATCTTGGTGGGCTGCTTCCAACAATTGTTTCTTTTAGGATATTTGGGTTATTATCGTAGGTTGTCTTTTTTCAGATATTAAAAAAGACATACGATAGGATATGTGATATGTTCTTATTTTATTACTGTGTTAATTTTTTGGATGAGCTTTGACCGCTATATATATTAGAAAACGATTGAAATAAAGAAATCTTATAAGGACACTTAACTAGTGATGAATGTTATTAGGGAGGAAGGTTTATAAAATGAATTAGAAAATTAAATTAGCAACAGAAATAAAGAATGCTTTAATCCTAAAAACTTTAAAACTTTGAGAAAAATAAAATTTAGCGAGCAAAAGACAGGGAAAGGTTGCTGCGAAACAAAGGTTCGCTATTCCCTTGCCTTAGAAAGCTAAAATTTATTAATATGCTTGTGTGTTGTCTGTTGTTTTGAAGTAAAAGGAAAGGTTTATCAAATCAAAGATTAACTACATAATGCTAGGGTCGATCATATGCATTAACTCATTGACCGAATCCCGATAATGTTAAGATGTGACTTGATTTGTTTTATGGATGGAGATGCAAATGTTTTGAAAAAAAATATGTTCAAATGCTTTTGAAAAAATTGTGTTCAAATGCTTTTGAAAAGTTGTGTTTAAATGTTTTTGAAAAATCGTATTTGAATGCTTTTGAAAGATTTAATTTTCAAACTATTTTGCAAGTTTGATTTTTTTTTCAAACGCCACATGCTTAGTGTAGGAAGGGTCGATGTGTTAGTGAATATGAGTTTTATTGTTCAGCAAGGGCGACAGTATGCAAAACATAGAGAATAACAAGGGAAAAAGCTATATTAGCTTTGGAATTTCTACTTGCATACCTTATTGATCGTGAACAAAACTCAAGTTTAAAATAATTTCATTGTCGGAATTTAAAAGTAAACCTCTTTATGCAAATTGTACTTGCAAAAAGTGAAAAAGAAATTGGAGACAAAAGAGAAGGTTTAAAGTACAATAGAATTGATATACCAAAGAAGGGTGAAAATAATGAATTCTCGATCTAAATTACTATTCCAACATAGGAGCATATGTTTAGGAAACAAAAATTTGGTGTGTTAGATATTGGATGGTAGGGATTGGATACAAAATTGGTTCAACCTTACTCTTATTCGTAGGAATGTGGAAATTATTATGTGAAAACTAGGACTGTTAATTTTTGAAAACTTTCATTCATATAGAACTGGCAGTATATATAAGTTGTTTGCATCATATTTTCAAAACTGTTTTAAAAGTATGCATTCATATAGAAGGCGCCAATTTTGTATTATTCTACATACATATCATATGTGTTGTGATGCACCATGAACTTGTACATGATTGACTGCAAATTGGTTGTATGCTAAGTGGTTGGATAGTTTAGAATAATTGTGCGCTATGATACATGATTCAACCCTTGGGCAATTTCGATGATGAAATTCTTTTAGTGGGGAAGAATGTAACACTATGTAGAATAAACGGAGATTAATAACTAATTACTAAGGCTCAAAAATGGAATTTGAGCAAACATCAAAAATTTGGTCACGAAACTTGCACCACTATGTTCGTGGCGATTTTCTGAGCAAGCTTCATATATGAAGTTTTGCGATTTGAGTTCAAACGAAGAAGTTATTGGCGTTTAAAGTTTTCGGATCGAAAATAATTAAAAAGGATTTTCTTTTAAAAAAAAATTTAACCACGTGGATTCCACCAGTCGATGCCCTCCTTAATTGATCGACCGCTAGCGGTCAAATCCTTTGGAAGGAGTGGTCGACTGGATTTTCCAGTGGTTGTTAGGGTTGAACTCGGCCCAACGGATTGGTTTGATTAATTTAAATCTAATGGATCTGATTGATTCGAAGGCCTATAAATATAGGCCTAATCCCTCACTTTTCGAGCAGCGGAGATTTTCCATTTTTCCTTCTTAACTATTTCAAGAAATTTTATATATATATATATACGAGTAATTTGGCACGTGCGATGCACGTGCACAGGAGGAATTGGTATTAAAAAACACTGTTTGTAATGTTTTTGGATCTTACAAAATGACTTTGATGTGTACGTAATGTTACATTTTTATACGTGTACATGCACAAATCAACCGTTTATCAAAATTGAATGAGATTAATTTATTTTAGTAAATAATTAAATAGGAAAGTAATCAACTATATTTATAATTAGTTTAATAAATGAGAATAAAAAATAGAACTATCATCCCTCTGGCCATTGTAGCACATCCATTGAAAGCAATGTTCATGTAACTATATAAAAGTACAAAAGTAAGCGATACTCTGTGCACATAATCAATAGATGGGAGAAACAATACAATCAAATATTATACTAACATCATTTTCATATTGACGTGTAGTCATAGTTCCTAATCACTGCCAAATTCATATGATATCTTAGTATAAACAGAAATTACCATTTGACCTTCCATAGTATATAATTTATCAATTTGTATGTATCAGTCTCCACTTCTAATTGTATATTGGTACATATATTTGCAAGTAAATATTAATATGTATAATTGAAAATATATACAAAACCAAATAGTTATAAAATTTTTTATCCTATAATTAACATTGGATTAATTAGAGACAAATTAGTTTACATTTCCACTTTGTACACTTAAGTTTATATTGCTACTTTATTCCGTGACACCGATGAAAAGTAGAAAACTGCTACTCTGAATCCCTTAATAATCATCTATTCTTTGCCAATTTCCATTTTGTTCCCACATCCACTCCCTTTTCTCTAGCTTGATTGTTGCTGCCTTAGCTAGTTTTGGATACTGGTGACAGTTGTTGGCGGGATTGGTGATAGTTGCTGGCAGGATTGGCGATAGTTGTTGTTAATAGATAATGCATTAACTCACCATTATTGAGCTGCTACTGCCATTGACATTGAACTGTGACCCCAAATTCTCGTCCACACTATTGTTGAATCTGAAATCAAGTTGATAGTATATATTAACTGCATGCCATAAATATAAGTATTATCATAGTAAAACATTTCCATAATAACAGTATATTTGTCGTTGGCAAATAGTTGATTTTTTCACTATTAATAAGTTACTTTATTAGTTCTAAACTCTAGACACACACAGACATACTCATACATACATAGATATATACATACATGGATATATATACACACATACATACATATATATATATATAATAAATTCTAATCTATTTGATATTCATATAATCTAAATTGAAGTGCTGCATATGTATGGAGCTTTATTTATATTGCAGTTTTGATAACAGTTTGGGAATGTGTACACTATTTGAAAAAGAACGGTTAAATACGTTTGAAACTTGTGATTGTTACAATAATAAATCCTCCGTATGATAGCGATATTTATTGAAGATGCAGATATAACATATATAAATCAACCCTAGTGCCATCTAGTTGGCCTAAATATTTTCGTAAGCAGTGCCATTTTAGGCACATCTAATGATCCATATGCTTGAAATCGAATACAAAATCAATCAATCAACCCTTTAATACAATATAACCAATACAAAATCATATGTCATACATTAGACATATATAAATACCTGGAAACCTTGTTTGTATCTGAATCAAAATAGTACTCACTGTACCTAGTAGCTAAAAGTATGGGTTACCATGGAAAGGACATATAAATGTTTTGGGTGTATACGACAAACAGAGCTTGTCTTTGGGATAGGCAGCATGGGAAACAGCCCAGGGCCCAACTGCTAAGGGGACCCATATTTATGTATCATATTTGGTTAATTTACTTTATTAAAAATAGAAACCCCATTTGATAAATTAAATCTGGCCCATAAAAGAAATTCCTTTTTCAAGAACGCACTTTGGTTAAGCCCAAATAAATGAATGACTATACATGGATTCGAGACCCATTAAAAATTCACATGTGTAGGCCATGGGCTATGATGCAAGCTTTATTTGCATGCTCGACGTCAATTATAATGCTATTACAGAATGACTCAATTAGGCTTACATGGACAGAGAACACTAAAGGCTTTATCAATTATATGGTAGCATTTGGTAGCCTAAACCACTGAAAGGAAAAATCATATTTTAGTTATTATTTCAAATATTTTGACCCTATATTAGGAAGGCTATAAATACATTTTTCTTTTGTCTCCTTTTAACAGTACTACTCTCCTTTAGCATTAGAAAATTTCAATGACAAACGGAAATAGAAATAAATGAATGAATGTATTTCATATTTTTCATATATGTGACCATAAATGACGGATGTTAAAAGTTTGAAATTGGGTGATTCATGATGGTTTCCTTTGGATTACAATAGCTAATACTGGCATAAGAGCTAGATATTTTATCAGCGGCCTTTATATATAATTATTAGGATGATTAGAACATATATTAGTATGCAAAAAAGTAATTTATTTAAGTTGGAAGTAATTTGACCGTTGATATATTTAATTTCATCGTAGAAACATTGACTGAGCTAATAAACTACTAAAAGATATCTAAGGCTATCATAACAACCATAATTCAGAGTATTTCTTTAATTATATATATAGTAGTTATATCATAATCCCATGGTTGCATGTAGTACATTAAGAATGTCTACTCAACCCATGTGTCCTAACAAAACCAAACACACTTATAACAGTACACTGCAAAATCCAAACACTCAAAACCTGCTGTTGACATTTGCAATCTTTTCCACCACAAAATCCATGTTATATTTTTATAACATTACACAACAAAAGATATAACTCAATAGTACGAAATAACTTTTCAGTACATTAGACTAAATAGTATTGTGTAGTACTAAATCGTTATATTTGTGACTCATTACGTTACCCAGTCATGTATTTGGTCATATATACATACAGCAGCAAAAAACCAAACAAACTTTTCAAGAAAAGAACCGCATGACTTGCCCCATCCTTACATAATTTTTAAGCTTAATTTTATAATTTTTAAAACAAAAAGTAGCTATTTTATTTAGGTTACCAAATAGTAATAGGACATGACATGCTCCATCCTTGCATAATTTTTAAGCTTAACTTTCTAATTTTTAAAACAAAAGGTAGCTATTTTATTTAGGTTATCAAATAGTCATAGGATCAGTTGCTGTGAAGATAATAAAACATTAGTTGTAATCATCAAAGTTTAACTAAACCACTCACATTTATCTCATTCAACTACTTTTAATTTCTCTTAACAACTTTATTGTATACATGAGATTGACAGTGATACGGGAGAGAAGAGGGTCCATTGGAAAAAAACCAAAATGTATTGGGTATGAATCATACGGTACGATGGCTGTCTCACTTAGTCCCTTTACCCTAAAGTTTTTCAGGTAGTCTTCACCTTCTGTCCTTATCGCAACATGAATTACATTCCTTTGAAGGAAGTAGGTCTGTAGATGCTAAGCACAAAAAGCATCTTTAAAAAAATTATTGAAAATGTTATCAAAACATAACAAATAGTGGTGTCAATTTATCTCATACACGGAAAATCATTTTACATGAACGCGTATGCAAAAAATAAATCAAATCTGTAATATGATATAAATTATCACAAAATTTTCAAAATAAAGTTCATAACATGATAATAGGCAATGAATTAACATTGTACAGAATTTGAATTTGCATGATTATGATATCCATAGCCTTATAAAATTATTTCCCTTTAAGCCCAACGCAATCAAGATCAATCAATGAAATCAAACCCTAACTAACCCAGTCAAAACCAATAACCAAATGCATACAAACCTTAACTAATCAAGCATTAAAAAAAGAAAATGGAAAATAAAAATTGAACTACAATAGACATAAAAGCTTACTTGCATGCATTGTGAATTGTCCTGCATTGCCAAGCAAGGAGCCCGTGTTTCCTGTCATTTAGCTTCCAATAAGCTGCAAGATGAGGTGTCCAATTTGATACCTGGCAATAATGTTTCGACTACAGAAGATCAAAAATAGCTATAAAAAGGAAAAAATAAATGTTAGATCAAATTACTACTGTTTTCATGATACTCATCATCTTGATGATGGAAAATCAGCGATGTTGACCTCCTTAGATCCATTTTTCATGTTAAGAGGAAAGGAAAAAAAGAAAAAGAAAAGCACATGTAACTATATCTAAATATAGATTGTTTTCTAAAGAAATGCAAACATTAAATACTGATTACAATACCTTAATTGATATAATAGTGTTTCATCTGCATGCATAGGATTCCAACCTTTTCACTTCTAAAATATCACATTTAACTCTGAATAGTACTTCATTTTTGCTTTGGCACTTCTCCAGAATCATTGCACCAGTTAATACAGTAGACCAATGTTGGAAAATGATGCATCTCCTTTACTGCACAATTCAGTTCTCGCTCATATTTAATATTTAGAGCATATCCGGCCTTGTTGGATTACTTCAACATTACTTGCAACTTCAGTATGCACACTTCTTTTCAACCATCTTGATATACACTCCCATCCTATCTACAATGATACTGATGGATTTTTGAAAAGCTCAAAGCTGAAGTAACCTTGGCATGCTACACACTCTTGGTGTTACAACTCAATATTCATAAACAGCAGCACCTTGGCTTAATGCATAATCACCCCTTGCACCACCTTGCAAGATCTCAGGAAATAACAACTTCTCAGTTCCGGAACATTGATGCATCAGCTGCCCTTAAGGTTCACATCCACATGCTATGCTCTCTGTACTTGCTAAATGTGCTGCAGGAACAAATAACTATTGTGCTTCGCTTGTTGTTCAACATCACATGCTGCATTTACCTGAAGCATCGTTTGTTGATGGAATTGTGCACAGAGATGTAAGAATTTTGGATTCACTTCATTGCATGTTGAACTGTGAACACGTATTCCTACTCCATGCGACCTGCACTCACTACAACTTGCTTCAGTTTCAGAGATTCCGGCAGTTTCAACTGAAGTTCTCATATGCAACTCCAGTTTCAACAAAACACTCTGGCAGTTCAGTCCATGCAAGTCTAGACAAATATGTGTCAGTTTTGCTCATTCTGGCAACTCCGCCTTCGCAAGCCAGTTATCAAATGCAAGTCATCATATGCAAGCCTCTTCAGTCTATATTATGAGGGACTGGCACCTAAGCAATTCATACGATAGTCTCTTATATGATGTCAAATCTCTTAAATTATTTTGATGACCATCATTGGTAGTAAATTAGTATAATAGATGAATTCTAGTGATGTATTTAAGTCTAGCAAACTAATTTAAAAATTCATTTAACGTAAATATTATACCATTGATAGTAGATGAATAGCTTTCCAATATAATAATTCAACTGACCTAGTCGTCATCCCCAACTCGAATCATAAATAGCATCTCTGTTATTTCATCTACTATGAAAATGGACTGACGCCTAAAAAAACTTGGGAAGAAACCTCAAAGCATAATTACATTTAGAAATTAATTTTTTACCAAATTGAGTCATATCGTATCCAATTGTTTCATACCTTCTCGCTTTCTTTCTCGGATTTTAATACTTCGAATATCTTCATGAGAGTGCTGAATATCGTTGGAGAATAAAAATCGTGTGGAACTGGCATTTTGAATTGCTAATTAGGTATATCAATATGTTGGTTAGTATGATTTTTGCAGCTATGGAGGTTAGGGCTGTGGAAGTGATGTATGGCAAAGAGACGAATAGAGTTGAGAACCGACTTAGAAAAGAAATGGGGTAGGGAAAGTGGGGCAAGGAAAGTGGAACGTGGTGTAATATCTGAATAAAAAGACAAACAAAGACACAGTCAGCGTGAATATAAAATTTTTACTCCAGCAAACGAAGGTCAATTTCGTCAGTTTGAAAAAGGCTTCACCAGAGGAAGTATTTGCTTTATAGTATATATATATATATATATATATATATATATATATATATATATATATAGATAAAAGAGAGGAACTCTTATGTAGAGAGGAATTCCACACAACAATGGTACAGAAGGGGAAATCTCTTTAATTTTGGTTTTCAAATGGTCAGATTTAAAAATTGGGAAAATGAAAGCATTCGCCCATAGATGCATCTGCTTCCGCGATTGACACAAACAACAGATCGGTATGTTCTTTTGTTATATTACTCTCATCTTCACAAGTGGATTGGGTTCTACTTCTTATGGAATATCAACCCATTCTTCTGACGAATTGCTGTGAGTACGATTATGATAGGCTGTTTGGGTAAGGCACTTTTTATAAAAAGGGATCTAAATCACTTGGACCGTAATTTTGGACTTGGGTTTTCAATCAAATCTTTCATATCAAAATAATGAAGATTCTAAATCCTAAAATGGCACTGTGCATCATAGAATGGCTTCTTCATTCAACTTTGAATTCGAAAGATTCACTAGATCTACAATTATCACTGCAACAAACGCTCCTATAGTTCGAAATATAAAGTATGGGTCTGAAATGAGTTTGTTTCTCTCGCTACGAAAAATGGAAAAATTGGTTGGCATCGTCGGTCTAGTTCTATACTAGTAGTAAGCAAACTGTGATTATTCTAGAGGTAACTATACTGGAAGTGGAAGCGAATTTTGGGCCTAACAATAATTTCCCACCCACGTTGAGAGGACGGAGTTATAGGTCATCTGATATATGCACGGAATAAGGTCTACCAATGGCGATTCAAAGAAGAGCATGAGGTGGTTGAAAAGTGCTAGTCTAGGAAGACGATGGTCACGTGAGTTTGACATGTGAGAAGGAGCGCTTCACGTGAAAGCATTTTTATTGGAACGGTTCTCTCCTTCTAAACGACGGAAGCCTACGTGCTCTAGACGTTGCAAAATCAAACTGTTGCAACAAGGGTGCATTTGTTTTTATCAGTTCCCAGTGAGAGGATATGCACGGAATTCTTACCTGGTTTGGAAAGTTAAACGGGCTTGATGTTTTGACTTGAAATAATTTCCACCGAGCCTTGTTTATTCTTTCGAAAATTGGGAAGCAAAGACTTAGACGGATGCAGATTTGAAAATAAAAATTGCTATACGCAGCGTCTTTGAGTAGACTGAAAAATGTGATGTGCACATTTGTATTTTATTCTATGCAATCTGTAGGCCTATTATTGTTAGGCCTTTTATATTTGATATAATTTGTAATTTACATAATAGCAATAAAAGGAATACATTTTCAATATATATATGGGAATGGTAGAAAATAAAACAGAATGAGGACATTGATTCTACGAAAAGGTAAAATTTTATAATTATATATCTATATTCTACTTAATTCAAATCGACTCTAAGATAGTGTAATTCTAATAGCTATATATATATATATATATATATATATATATATATATATATATATATATATATATATATATCTTATTACATTTATTTTTGGATTGGAAAGAAAAGGAGTCAATTAAAGAAATATATTTGGATTTGGAAGATTTGAAAAGCTAGAAAGGTGAGTGAGAAATTATATGATTTACATATAACATTGAAATTTATACCATTAAAGTTTATTTAATTATTACGTTATGTAAGATCTGTTGAGTTGTAGGGTTGAAATGGACGTATTCAATTGAAATCTCGCCTTTCATAATTTGTACATTAGGTAATTGGAATGGAATGGTACGTACACCATAATCTGGAGATTTGAAAATCAATCCCTAAATTTTTTAAAGTGGAATGTTTATAAGATTACGAAGTTTATTCTAAACTTGTGATAATTGGGTTGTATATTATAGTTTTCATTTGGGTGCCTTAATTTGACTTGGAAAATGAATTTCTATGTTTTAATCTATTAGGAGCGATGTGGACACAATTTAGTTGTATCTATTTCCGTGTAAATTTCCATAAATAACTAAATCCATAACTATGTACAAAAAATGCATTGTTTGGAATAATAAGGAATATACCAAAATGAAAGGGATGTGTAAAGTACGGATGTTCTTCTTTGTAATTTGCACTGTCCATTTCAATAAAAGAAAAAAGATAGTTCCTTATAATTTCAAACGTGGCAAAAATCTCACTTTTAGATAATTTATGGAAAGTTATAGGGGTAATCCATTTTGGGAAGGATAGTTCTAATATATTAGAATGTGAAATTGCATGTTCTTTACAGAATATACATATATGTGTATATTCTGAAATTCCTAAGCATAGTAATTAATGAGTTAAAAATAAGAATATGTATGTAAATATATAATTACGCTTGTCGATTATAAATATAAATATACATAGGGTAATGAATAAAGCATAATAAATAAATATACATCGCTACTCGTATTAGTTATAATTAGCACGACTAAATATTAATAGCATAGTAAAACATAGGATTAGGGATTGCAATGGAAAGAGGTAGTAACTCCAAAAATTTATGAACAGTGATTGCAAAATCGTAGGGCAATAAATGTGCACTTAATAGACCATTACAAAATGAAACGGGTCATAAAGTCATTGAATGAGATTAATAGTGGAATTTAATATGATATTGAAAATGAATAAAAAACTTTCATTAGTGATTGTCCAATTTCAATATTAATGACCATTTATTACGGACAATTGATATTTATGGGACATAAGAAGGGAATGAAGAATATAGGAAATACACCCATAAGATAGGATTAGGTTTCAAATGAATAAGTGAATTAATAATAATAAATAAGCTCAGGAGGCAATATAATTTTTACAGTGGAAATTATATGACCTCAACAATACGTTTAGGACAAACGTAGTGACCTAGCCCAATATTTAGGTTTAGAATAAATGGCTTGGTTTAGCATGGGTTGAGATGCAAAATCAGTAGAGTTACACAACAGAAGTCCATCCTTCACCTAGAGGCTGCCAAAAGTTGTGTATACATATTATTAATGTGGGACATCTTCAACTATAGGACCCGAGGGGAAGAGATATACCTTTGCATATAAGTATGGGACAATATACCAAGGGTTCTCCTTGGATTTGAAGTATTAAATAGCTCAGTGCCTTTAGGATGCCAAGGAATTTACTTCTGAGTGGAAGGTATTAAATGGTCGTTGGATCTGCCTCCTCTCTATATAAGAAGCCTTAAATAACTTACGACAGTGCCTAATAGAGAATGAGGTCACTTCATTTCTAACAAAGGGGATTAAGTAACTGGAATAGACATTTTCCTTATCATACATTAGGTAAGTCTAACAAGGATTTCGATTGTGGAAGTCGATAGGCTATGTCAGTGTTGTTAATAAACCAATATTTATAAGTAGGGCCAACATATAGTCTTGGACTATTAACGGTCCTGAGAAGTCATTACCAAAGATTTGGATTATGCCCTAATAGATATTGCTTCCTACGATCCGTATAGGATATGAAAAGACTGTTTTTGGAGGTAGGCTAATTAACCCTTAGATAAGTCTTCGAGATGCGTTAGTTATACTGCCAATTTAGTTATAATGCCGTATCTAGGAGTGATTAATCTTGTAGCTAGGGTCGGTTGACTAACGATACGCTAAGGATGGTCCGCTTCGAGATTGAGGTATTAATTCGCCGTTGGGTATGCCTCTTCCCTATTTAATGAGTATTAGGTGGCCGAGGTTTTCTTTTGGGTGGTACAACATTTATATATATAGTTATAGCTCGGAGAAGGCTAAATATATCATACGCGTAAATAGAATTAAAAGGATAAGTCATGAATAATAGATATAACACCTAAATATAAATTAGTCGGTATAAATTAGTATTATAGATAAAGTATATAATTTACCAGTCATCAAAACGGTTTTCTAACCCTCTCCTCATTAAAACCCACATGATAGATTTAGAGAGACAAACAATTGATGCAAGATGAGAATAGTAGATGAAGAAGTCTTCTAATCATGCTCGGCACTGACAAAGCAGCTATATATTAAAGAATAACATTGATTCCAAGGTAATAGCCTTAGTTAGTATATATGTTCTATTATATTTTATTATTCCGTCGTGAGTTTATGCAGATAGCTCTTTGATATATTTATGTTTATCACATGTTACCAACACCAACGATCTGTACCCTAATGGATTTGGATTTGGATTTAGTCAAAATTCGGACTCTTTAAAGTGCGGCTTGTTACAGTAATTCTAAAAACTAATGAATAGTCTCTGCAACCGTTCTATTTGTTGCCTTCTATTTTCCTCCATTAAACCACTCGGTCTCGTTCCTTATGGAGTGGTTGGTAAGGTATAAATAACCACTAATCCTATCTTTCCAAGTTTGCGGATTTCTTTCTTTAATTTGTCTATATCTGTATTATCCATATCCAATTTTCTATTCAAAAAATATTGTGTTGTTACTTTGATGCATTTGTTAAGATTTTTCAAAGATCCATATCAAGTAGATCTTAGAAGGGAAGAAGAGAATGAGAACCCACTAAACTACAACTTCAACTTTTCCTTTACTCAATCAACAAAATCAACTAAAGTGTGAATTTAATTATAGCCCCAAACAGTAATTCAAATCACTTTATGGTGACTAATTACTATACATTCTTCTTTATAATTATCACCAAAAAATAACAACCATTAGATAATTAGGACGTTTTCTCAAACATCCGTCAAAAGTTTCAAAATCCACTTCCGTCTCTTGTCAAAAATGTGTTACTTACAGTTCAAACTTCGTATATTTGTATTAATCTAACTTCAATTTTTTGTAAAATGAAAATTTGTAGTCTACACCGCAAAAATGTACATTCTATATTTTAAATATTTACAGCACACACAACAAATGTTTATTTTACAAATAATGTGCATTTTAAACTGTATATGTTTGTATTTTAAACTAATACAAATGTTTGCAGTTCTAACTTTAATAAATATACAGTTTAAGTTGCATATTTTCACTGAAAGCATTGACAATGATGTTCCATTAAACTTGTTTTTAAAAAGGATTTTCATATATTGATTAGCATGAAAATAAGGAATGGATTCGAATTTTCACAGGATAATTTTTATAAAGTATCCTAAGTTGATCTTGACCATTAAATAGAATATGTGATCATGCATCTCGTTAAATAAAATATTTCGCAAACATATAATTTCACAATCAATGAAACTCCTCTAATAACAATCAATGTCAACCGGAGGTATTGGATATAACTCAAAAGTCAATATGAATCGTTCATATTAAAGCAAATAAATGAATGAGCTAAAGATATATACAAAGGTCACGGTATTAGAATGAGGCGGGCATAATACTGAATGAAGACCCAAGAGCCCATCACCAAATATATTCTCACATTTATAGCCAAGTGGGTGTAGCAACAGAATGTAGACCGAAGCCTAGTACAAGCCCGTATATCTTGTATTCTCGTATAAAAGGAAACATACTATTGTAAATTTTACTATCTGATCAGATTGCAATAAAGAAAAATTCTCATTTACAGTTTTTCCATTATGGTATCAGAGCATCACTAAAGCTTAACGGGTGTGTCATACCAGAAAGCTCATTAGAAAAAGATCATCACTTGATCTTTGGTTATAACACAGTGGCTGTTCATCAGATTGTATAATCATCGTCTGAATCAACCATTTTCTTGATCAAGTGCAACTGTCTCTTACCTTTCAGAATCTACAGTTTCATCAATCATCAACTGCAGATTCAACGCCTCTTTTCCCACCAAGTTGCCTCGTCAGAGATCATCTCTGGTTGCAACCTTTTTCACCATCAGAAAATCATCATTTGGTCTCTTAATTCTCAAATCTTGATAATCAAGGTTCAAGAATGTCTCAAGATAACAACTCATCATCCACTAATGTACCAGCAGTTCCGGATCCACCAAACATCAACCATCTCTTATCGATGAAAGCCTGAAAACCATTGTAAGTCCACAAAGTCAGCTTATTACAAATCATTGGATGAAAGTAATTACTTTTTTTTTTGAAATGGTACTTTATATACATCATGTCACTAGAACAACATATCACATATCAATAAATGTTCGAATCACGCTACGTAAGTTTCAAACTTGTGACCTCTTGCACCAAAGCCGAATCACTTAACCAAAGCCGAATCAAGTTGAAACATCAATTAGAGGATATGGTTTGGAAAACTTTATTCAAGGAACAACTCCAATACCAGCAAGATTCATCGAGGATGCAGAAGGAAAAACGGTGGCAAATAAAGATTTCATACCTTTTTCAAGACATGACAGTCTACTTAGTGAATGGCTGCTTTCCTCAATCAGTTCTAGTCTATTATCTCAAGTAGTTGGATGTAAATCATCATATGAAATTTGGTCAATGATAGAGCAAAACTTTAATTCTCAATCAGCAGCAAAAATAATGCATTATAAAAGACAAATGTAGAACTTGAGGAAAGATGGAATGAGTATGAGAGATTATCTTACCAAAATGAATACTTACTATGATCTTCTTGAAACTGCTGGACACAAGATATCTGAAACAGAACATGTACTCTCAATCATGAACAGTCTGGACGAAGAATATGAGGTAGTTATTGCTGTGTTGTCATCAAAAGGAACAACACCTACAGTGCAGTTTGTCCATTCTACCCTACTTGCTTATGAGGGTAGATTAGATCAAAAGATAACAATCAATGGTGATATGTTAGTTAATTATACAACAAGAAATAGATACAACAGTCAAAATAATCAAAGAGGAGGTCAAAACTATCAAAGAGGAGGTCAAAACTATCAAAGAGGAGGTCAGAACTTCAGATCAAGTGGTAGAGGAGGCAGATACAATAACAACAGTAATAACAGGCTAAGGTGTCAGATTTGTGAAAAGTTTGGTCATGCAGCAAATAATTGTTACTTCAGATTTGATGCAAATTACATTCCTAATCAACAAGCATCAAGCAGTGACAAAAGAAATTTCAATCAAAGTGCAAATCTGGCCAACATTTAATCAGATTCAAGAAGCAGGCAAGATAATACAAGAAATCACAATCAAGGAGAATTTGAAAAACCAAATGACATACAAGATGAAAGATGGTACCTTGACTCAGATGCAACAACTCATGTGACTAGCAATCTTGAAAATTTGAATCTTGGCAATAAGGAATACAGAGGTAATCAAACTATACACATGGGTAACGGTGAGTCAATTAATATTACTCATACTGGTCTTGCATCCATAAAAGGTAAAAAAAACAATTATATCTCAGAAAGTTATTAAGAGTGCCACAAATAAAGAAAAATCTAATGAGTGTTTCATAGTTTGCTAATGACAATAATATTTTCTTTGAGTTTCATCCAAAGTACTGTTTTATCAGAGATATACTTACTAACAATGTTCTTTTGCAGGGTGAAGCTTGCAAAGGATTGTACAAGTTCAATCTAGTTGATTCAAAAAAATCTGGATGTGACAGAAACTACTGCAATTTTCTGAAATTAGACAAAAGAATGCAAATGACAGTATTTTTGATATGTGGCATCACAAGCTAGGTCATCCAAGTGTTAATGTTGTAAAGAAAATTCTATCTGACAATAAAATTTCATTTGATAATATTTCTCTACCATATGTATGTACATGTTGTGAAATGGGAAAAACTCACAAACTACCTTTTTCAGATTCTAACACTTCATACAATGAACCATTAGAATTGATAGCAACTGACTTATGAGGTCCAGCAGCTATCAATTTTGACTGTGGTTTCAATTATTATATATCATTTGTTGATGCTTACTCTAGGTACACATGGATATACTTCCTAAGATCAAAGTCAGAAATAATCAAGGTTGTGATGCATTTCATAGCTCAAGTTGAAAACAAACAAATCATCAAGTCATAAATTTCAATCAGATGGAGGAACAGAATACAAATTGCCCAGAGAGTATTTTCAAAGGAAAGGAATAGTGCATATAATAACTTGTTCACGTACTTCTGAGCACAATGGCATAGCTGAAAGAAAACACAGACACATAGTTGAGACAGGTCTCACACTTCTAGCCAAGTTATCACTACCACTGAAGTTCTGGCCTGATGCATTTAAAACTGCTGTCTATTTAATAAACAGAATTCCAACTAAAGTTCTGGAAAACAAAAATCCAATTGAGAAATTAGTCAATACAAAGCCAAAATTAGTCAATACAAAGCCAGAGACTATAGAAGTTTAAAACCTTTTGGATGCTTATGCTTTCCATGGTTGAGACCATACAACAACCACAAGTTAGAGTTCAGATCATCACCGTGCACATTTCTTGGATATGCACAGGATTAAAAAGGATACAAGCGCTTAACCAACAATGGCAAGATAATCATACCCAGAAATGTAAAATTTGATGAGAAAGTGTTTCCCTTTACTGTAAACTCAATAAAGACATCAGCAAAAGTATACAATCTCAAAATATCCATACATACAATACCTCTACATCAGAAAGAAACTTATGAAAGTGACAGAGATCCAGGTCTACAACTCACTATGCCTGATTCCAGACCAGGCCATGAACCCATAGGATCGTCAGACAATTCAAGTCACCATCATAATCAACCTCAAGAATCATATCAAGAGCCGAAAGAATCAAATTCATCCAATTCTCAACATGAAGATAGTTACAATAACTCAAATCATCAATCTCCACCTGCAAGAACTCAACACCACATGATTACAAGAGCAAAAAAGGGTATCTTCAAACCTAAAATATATGCAGTAAACTTGGATATTGAAGAGCCAGCAACATACAATGAAGCAATGTAGAGTGAAAATTGGAAAGTAGCAATGCAAGAAGAATACAATGCACTCATCAGAAACAACACATGGGAACTTGTAACGAAGCCAGAACATCAAAACATAACAGGGTGCAAATGGACATATAGACTTAAAAGGAATCCAGATGAAATTATACAAAAATACAAGGCCAAATAAGTAGCCAAAGGTTATACTCAACAGGAAGGCTTTGACTTTACAAAGACTTTCTCACCAGTTGTCAAACCCACAACAATAAGAATAGTGCCGACAATTGCATTATATCACAATTGGGAAATTAGACAGCTAGATGTAAATAATGCATTTTTAAATGGAGAGCTGCAGGAAGAAGTATATATGGAACAGCCATATGGATTTCATCAAGCAAACAACAAAGGAAAAATATACAGGTTGAAGAAAGCAATATATGGACTGAAGCAAGCTCCTAGAGTGTGGTTTGATAAACTTAAATCAACACTAACTGATCTGGGTTATTAATCAACAAAATCTGATTCTTCTTTATTTACAAAATTTTCCAATGAAATCATTATATATGTACAAATTTATGTCGATGATTTTATAATTACATGGAACAATGAAAAAGAAATCAATAATCTAATTCAGCATCTTGATGAACAATTTTCGTTTAAGGATCTAGGTGATGTAAATTATTTCCTAGGGATAAATGTCAAGAGAATAAGCAATTCAGAAATACATCTAAGCCAAAGAAAATACATATCTGAAGTTCTTGTCAGAGCAACAATGGATAAAGCTACAATGTCAACACCAATGATCAGCAATTCAAATCTATCAAAGCATCATGGAGAACCAATTACAAATATAAAGCAATACAGAAGTATAGTTGGAGCACTTCAGCAATAACCAGACCAGAAATATCATACAGTGTAAACAAAGTATGTCAGTTCATGCAAAACCCTCTGGATGAGCAATAGAAGGCAGTAAAGAGAATTCTAAGGCACTTGAGAGGTACATTGAACTATGGCTTAACACTAAAGGTATGCAACAACACAAACATAGTTGGTTATGCAGACTCAAATTGGGCTACAGATTTGGATGATAGGAAGTTAACAAGTGGTTACTGCATATATTTAGGTGAAAATCCAATTTCATGGTGTTCCAAAAAGCAATCGACAATTTCTAGATCCAGCACTGAAGCAGAGTTTAGAAGTGTAGCTAGTACTACAACAGAAATAACGTGGATCGAATCTTTACTCAGTGAGCTACGTGTAACATCAACAAAGAAAGCAACAATCTGATGTGATAACTTAAGTACAGTATCATTAACTGCTAATCCAATTTTGCACTCAAGAACTAAACACATGGAATTAGATATGTACTTCGTTCGTGAACAAGTACTAAAAGGGAAATTAAGCATTAATCACTTACCATCAGCTTACCAGGTTGCTGACATTCTAACAAAACCCCCCTCGATGAACAATTTTGCCAGGCCGAGGCAAGCGCTTAGAGTTACTGAAGCAAACATCGATTCAAAAAGTAATATAGGACTGCTGCAGAGAGGGTGAAGCTGACATCGACTCAAGATCAACAGATCTGGGAAAAGCCCTCTTGCTCCATCAATCACAACAACTAATTTGAGAAGCAAGTGTCGAAGATCTAGTTTTAAGTGACTGAAGCCTTCACTTATCATCAATCGACACTGCTATTTTGTTTTTCCTTTTAGTGGCGATGAAAAGGGTTAAAAACCCTAGCCGTAATGAAGAGGTAAGAAACCCTAGCCGTAATTGAGGGAAGGTATTAAAGCAAATAAATGAATGAGCTGAAGATATATACAAAGGTCCCGGTATTAGAATGAAGCGAGCATAATACTGAATGAAGACCCAAGAGCCCATCACCAAATATATTCTCACATTTATAACAAAGCGGGTGTAGCAACAGAATGTAGACCGAAGCCCAGTGCAAGTCCATATATCTTGTATTCTCGTATAAAAGGAAACATACTGTTGTAAATTTTATTATCTGATCAGATTGCAATAAAGAAAAATTCTCATTTTACAGTTTTTCTATTAGTTCAATTACTTTGGTTGAAAAAGTTATGCATCACCATTCATCACCTCTGGGTTCAAAAAGTAAATTGTTCGTATATTTGGCATTAAGTTAGAGCTAACAATGGTTAAGCTGGCCCCAGCGGTCGATTAATGAGAGCTTTGAATTTTACTTTGGTTGAAATCAGCCTTCCTGAGCTTTGAGCATTGTTTTGCTCGTAACTTCTTCCTTTGATCTTTGATTCACTGACAGTTTTCACCATTGCAAAACTCTTAATCTTTTTTCTTCTAATGACATTATGGCATAATCTCAACAGGAACATATCACTTATATAAAAATGCATGATCAATGAAATAATATATTGATAGCCCGACCTTTTAAACATATGACTATCAAAATTTAGCATTTTTGTTGGAAACCTGAACATAAGAAAGAAATTGAGACAAAATATAAGGCTCTATTTGGCTTGGCTTTTTTTGTTTTGTATTTTGGTCCAAAAACCTTGCATATGGCGTATGTATTTTTAAAAAACAACTAATTTGAAAAATGAAGTTAATATATAAAATAAAAAACAAATTTATTTTGTTTTTCGTGTTTTGAGAAATAACAAAAAATGGAAAACAATCCATACCCTTTACCGTTCCTCCATCACATCCGTCGTCCCTCCATGGTCGCTGTGATGATCTAAAATTTAAATTTCTATTCCGTCATTCTTATATTTTGTTATGATTGCTGAAAACGCAACCGTAAAACACAAAATGAAATCAAACATGTACTAATTTTCTCATCCACAGCGGGGAAAGAAAAAAGGGTAAAAACAACAACAATAATAGTAATAAGCCTAACAATAATAATAAAGACTAAAGAAAAAAAAATGTAAACGTTAGTAAGAAATTCCATTGGCTGCTGTAGAAAGGATGTTGACAGATCCGCATGTATGCATGTGTATGCGGAATAGGACGCAAACGCTCTGTATGATGTGCAAAATAAGATGCGAATGATCTATGTGATTTGACAAGTGTGTATTTTGTGCCACTAACTTAGGATACATGGACTTTGACCTGTGACTGTATCTGTAGCAAGTTGATGGCAAATATGGCCAATTCTTTCCGAAACAAGCGGTGAATTTAAACGGAGCATTTGAACAGAATGGGATATTTGAACATGGAAGTTGATTAAATGAAAAATGTGTTTAGTGATGCGAAAGAGGTATTTGAAGCCGAGTATTTGAATTAATTATTTAATTTATAGTTAATTAATTATTTGTTTTTTTCTATAATATCCAATAAATAATTACATTTAAAATGAAATAAATTACAAAATTTTATTAAAAATACTACAATATTCGAAAGACAAATACAATAATTAAAAAAACAGATAAAATGATACAACTGCAATGTTTCAGCACGGTCTTGCTGCAATAATTTCATTTCTTATGCTAATGCAAGATGTTATCATTTTATTGCCTACGTGTCGTCACACTTGTTCAGCCGCTCTATTTGCAGTAGTTTTCAGACTATCTGGAACAAGATCGAAATCATCATTATAAACAATAAAATCTGAATCACCGCTATTATATTTTCGCATAAAATTATGTAAAACCATTGCAGCAACGATAATTTTTACTTAAGTTTCGAATGAGTATGTTGTCATATTCTTCAAAATAATAAGTTTTTTATGTCATATTCCACATGTTATGTAAATTTCCAGACGTAGACTTAAGTGATAGAAATTAAAATTTTCACTAACCCACTTTAATTGATTTACGGTTTCTAAAATAAAGGTAGCATTGGTTTGAATTTTTAATATGTTCTGAAACATTATTAAATTGATGATCATTTGACTTAATAATATCTTTAGTAAGTATAGTGCAACTTCTAAAATAATATGAAAATAAACTGAAATTGTGATACCTAATCATTGAAATATTTCGCTCATTTATCGATTTGAAAGCGATGCAACTATGATATATAAGAATATGACTATCGGTTCTTTAATATTAATACTTTTCGTTGAAACAAACCCATAATTTTATAACATATCGCACAACGAGAGAAAACATAGCATTTTCGTTAAAAAAATACGTTAACAACGTTCTTGATGCTCATTTAATATATTGTCCACCGATTGTAAATCTGTATAGTTTGATGTGTGAATTCGTCCAGTATCATTCATTCTTCTACATAGATACGTTGCTATAACAACTAAATCATACATATCTTCGTAGTGGGAATCTGTTTTGGAATCAACCGTCGGTAGTAGAAGAAAAGAGATCGAAAGAGAAGGAAGATGAAAAGAAAAATAAAGGAGAACGTATAGAATTTTCCAGATTTCCTTCAACCGTGCTGGAAATTGGAGTTGCCCGTTAGGACGTCCCATGCGTCGGATGCGTGCCCAATAGTAACGTGTATGACATCGAATAGAACCATAATGTGAAGCCTGAGAATTAGAACTCTATGCATATATTTGTTTACGTCATTCTACCATTAATCTTGTAGCTTTATCGTGCATCTTTCTTTCAGATCTCGTGCACACAAAATGATAAATTATAATCTGATTCATCATCCATTTAAACCATCTATTAAACCAGTGATGCATTTTTTTATCCCTCTGAAATATATAACGGGAAGAAAAGGGGGAAAAAAACCAGATAATTCAAATGACAGACCATAGTATAGCTAAATGGAAGCCCCACCTTAATTCCTAAGCCTTTTGGGCTCGCGGTCTCCTTAGACGATCTTTAATGTGGTTGGACTTGGCATAAAAGGGCCCATTCAACCCATTTAACTATATATTTCATATAACCAGCTTAACCATCATATTTATAGTTCAGAGGTTTTAAAATATTGTTTGATTTTTCCTTTTTTTTTAATCCAATTTTTTTTTTAAAATAAAGTAAATAATAAACAATTGAATATATAACTGGATGACTCAACAAATTAAATAATTTGAAGAAAATACGAAAAAAATAAAAAAGAACGAAAATGAATTGAAGTACAGAAAATGAAAAAAGAAATCATTTTGTTTTTTAAATCAGATATTTATTTGATTTGCCTAACATATTTCATATTCTATAAATTTTGCAGTTTAGGTAGCTAGCTGAAATGGTCGTTTCTTTAGCAATTAATGTCCACTAACACGGTTGCTTTTAGGCTACACCATGGAACTAACTGTTTTTAGTTTTATTTCTTGTTCTATTGCCGAATATGAACTTCGACTAGTGAAAGTTTACCAGCCAACTTTTCCACTTTATAATCTGAAATATGTACCTTCGAATTACGGGTGTGAATCAGATCTTTCCTACTTCTTGGCTCTAATCAGGTTTGGTTCATCAAATAAAAAATGCATAATTCTCACGGTTTTTTATTCAGATCTTTCGAATCAGGTTTGATTATTTATAGTAGTTTTCATTATCCATACCCGATTCGAAAGTTGCTTGAGTTTGAATCTTCTCGGATTCGTTCAGTTCTTCTCTGCTATCCCAATTCCCAATGCCCAAGGCTTTTTGTTTATAACAAGTTACGTTAAAGTATTTCCATTAACGTATGTTATAAACCACTGTTGATATAATAACAGAAAGAAAAAAAAATTATAAAACAAATCATTAAATTATCATTCACTTTTCATAGCAATTATATAACAATCTGAAATCATAAGATTATTTTTGTACAAATTTTGTGTCGTCTGTATTCATTTATTCTAGTTTCCATTAAAACCACACTTTTTTTTTTTTCGATTTATTCGATGATAGTTTAATTAATTGTGCGTGTGTGTTTTTTTTAAAGTATTGGTTTTGGATGTTTAATATATTCGTAAAAACTAGGTAGTCTAATTTTAATCATGTTTTCCAACCTACAAAATAGACTATTGTTGATTGTTTCTTGTATATTTTTAAATACCTCATTATTAACAATATATTATATTTCTACTTTAAAAGATTGCTAAATATATATTACATGAAAATAGGGTGAAGAAAAGAAATATTTACCTTTTTGGTCCGACGGACCTGTTTAAAAATTTAGTCTAGAGTATAACAGAACTATAAATTAAACTGGGATCAAATAAAACAAATAGTTAAATTAAACTAGTATCAAATGTTTTATGAATGATTTTTGGTTCATCCAGTGTTGATTCATATGATGTTAGTTGAATTTAGCATTAGGTTCATCTGATTCTGATTTAATTTGAAATAATGTTTTATCTGATAATAGTTTAATTCAACATTAATTAGTTGTCGTTCAGAATCAATTTTAAAATAGGTGTGTTTAAAACCAAAATTTTCTTTTAATTAATTTCCTCTTTATTTTATATTTGGGTTATTACATTTTCAACAAAGTCGGTGCAGAGTTGAACAATAAAAGTAAATGAAATGATGATAAAACTTAACTAGGGAAAGGAACAAGAGAGGTGGTATGGGTAGACATGCCCTTCACGTGATACGGAATGAATAGTGGAGCTATTAACGCTATCCTTCATGCATGCATGTGCCACGTGCGCTCTCTCATTTTCATTTAATACCTATGCAATTCTCCAAAGTGTAATCATTGCAACGGAGATGTTAAAATAAGTTCATTCATGGACCATGTCGTCGGTGAAGCTTCAAAATGAGACCTACCAGCGTTCAGACACGCATCTATGGACCATGTCTGTCATATTCTCATTTAAGAAATTGATATATCTGACAATTTAGACTTCTTAAGGTTTTCCTTCGCTCTTCCATTTAACAATTCAATTGAATATGTTAAATCAGGTTTATGATACAAAAAATTGCAAGATAGTCCAATTGTACGGCCTCCACCATAATTTAGTGTATCTAAGCAAAAATCATTTCTTTTCTTCAAACTAGGACAAGGTTGTTCACATGGTTTTAGTTGGCTTTTTTAGTAAGCAATAAACATGGACTTTTCACAGTTTATTTCCGGGATATGTTTAAATCATGGGGCAAGTGTTTAATGGCTGTAACAACCGTTGGAGAAGACATGCTACGTTAATCCTAAAATATTTGGTTTAACTAATTTATATTTGTTTCAATTAAGATTATAGGATACTTTAATTTGACAATTCCAATATGCACATCGCATTAAGAGCATTCCCAACAACAAAAGTTGATCAAAATTTGTTTTTGGATTTCTTCAACCCCACACTCATCCAACAACATACAAGTTTGTTATGTATTTTAAATATCGAATATAAATGTGGTTCCGATTACAATTCGCAGGATGATTATTCAATTTTAATCGTATATGTTTATCATACTTATCCTGCATTATAAATGGCGAATAAAAAAAACAAATTTTCGTTGGTCTAAATAGATCAACCAAAGCTCCTTTGGGGCGAGTCATTGATACTAAACAACCACTTATTCGCAATCCTCTAAGTGGCATTTTAGGAAAAAACAAAAAAGATTTCGTGAGTTAATGTTTGTGAGAGCGAAGGTAACAAAATTTGAGATGTGAACACAAAAAAATCATGGATGTTACATGGAAAAGTTTATCTAGTTTTTGATTGTTCTACCTGAGTAAACTAAACTACACATACACATACATACATACACACACATCTTTGTGTCTACATACATGTGTGTGTGTATGTGTGTGTGTGTGTGTATATATATATACATATATATATATATATGTGTGTGTGTATGTGTGAGTATCACTACTAGAATTATCTATCGCGATGGATGATAGCGACGGCCGCTGACGGTACATTTCCGACGGCTTCCGATGACGTGGTTTTGCCGTGGCAGTAATAACCGAACTTTTACCGTCGAAAATGTGTCGTAGGCGGCCGTCGCAAATCGACGCACGTCGTGAAGTACCTGAGTCGACCAAGAGTTATTTTAATTCCATATCCTTCCCCCAAATCCCAACCCAAACCCTCCCTCTTCCCCCAAATTCGCCTATCTTCGACCGCCATTGCTGTACATCGTCCGCCACCATCGGAAACATCTCCAGCTTCTCCTCTCCGGCCTCCAGCACTTCAATTCAACGAAAAGAGGTATTTTTTTCTAACTCCAATTTATCTTAATATGTTAAATTAGTGTTGATTTGTAGTTGTATTTGATGATCCTACCCCATGAGTGTTTGTAATCGTATGCTGATTGATTGTGATATGCTAATTACGGTTATAAGTGTGTAAATTCAATAATTAAAATATAATTATGGCTAAACTTAGGATAATTAGTTTATGTGTCGAATTAGTGATATGATTTAGTGTTAATTAAAATGTCGATGTTAGTTCAAATATTACTATTGAAGATTAATTATCGGTTGATAATTTATATAACAAATCTAGTTTACTTGGATGTCGAATCCGATAAAATTAATAAATAAATGAGTGTATAATGAAGTTTTTTTTGAAATATAATATTATATCCATATTTGTTAAAATTGAAAACATATAAGATTTTATAAAAAATGGAAAAAAAATAATATATTATATAATTATTAAAACATTACAATGCATAAATGAATTATATATGCTAATATATGTTATGTATATAATTAATATCCCTTAGAGAGTTTTTGGCCCCGTTTGACAGTATTGTATATGATTGTTATATAGATATCTGTTTTTGTCATAGAACGAACACATATTCATTTGATACAATATTTGTCGGATTTGTCCTTGTATTGGACAAGTAACAAATACAATAAAGTGGTAATATTTTATAAATCATTTCATTTTAAACGGTTTATAAAATTTCAACAGCACTTCCTTTTTGTTCCCTGTGTACACACATAAATGAAATGATTTACGAGATGTAATTACTATTGTGTTTGTAATGGAAAGTAGGATGACCGGCCATCAAAGTAGAAAATAATAAACTAGAAATATAATATTTTATTCATGATTTGTGTCAATCCCTAAAATGCATAAATGAATATTAATTAATAAATGATTTGAAAAATCAAATGTCAATCCATAAAATGATTAATACTTTTTTTATTCTCTATCATATTTTTTTAAATAGGAAAAATGGTCGATTATTTTGTTGATCGACCTGGATGTATCATACTCGAAGGGAAATGAGAGGCTCAATAAGGGAACATTTTTATAATGGTATAAACGTATTTATTAAATTCGCTTTAAGTAATAATGAAAAATACAGAGAAATTCGTTGTCAATGTAGTAGGTGCAAATTGTTGAAGCATTTGATACCGGATATGGTTAAAGTCCATTTGTGCCAATACGGTTTCGTGCCGAATTATCTTGTGTGGGGTCGTCATGGAGAACTTGTAGCATCTAATCCTGTACATTAAGAGGAGAAGGTGCGTAATGAAATTGTTACGATGAATCCCATAGAAAATATGGTTGAAGATGCAACACGATCGATGTTCCCTACGTTTGAAGTTGATGATGACGATGTTAATGTCGAAAAAAAACCAAATATATAAGCCAAAAAATTTATGATTTATTGGATGCTGCTAAGAAACCTCTTTGGGATGACTGCACAAGTAGTACCCAATTATCAGTAACTGTAGAATACATTGCGATGAAATCAAAATACTACTTCACAAAAGCCGGATTTACACTTGTTGTACAAGCTGCAAAACGACATATGCCACCCGATAATTTGATGTGCAAAAATCATTATGAAGTGAAAAAACTTATGTCTTCTTTTGGTTTGCCGTATCAAAAAATAGATACATGTTTAAATGGTTGCATGTTGTTTTGGAAAGAAGACATCAATCCGAGAAATTGTAGAATATGTAACGAGGAAATATACAAACCAAGAAAAAAGAAGGGAAATGAAGTTCCGTATAAGCGTATGCATTACTTACCTATAACCATAGGCTTTAACGGTTATACGCATCCTCTGTAACCGTGCATCATATGAGATGGCATAGTGTGAGAACACAGGAAGAAGATACGTGGATGTGTATGAAAACTCCATATATGTTTCTCACCGTTGTCGTCCCTGGCCCTGATGATCCAACGTAAGAAATCAATTTTTATTTACAACCGTCGATTAAAGAGTTGAAAACATTATGGTACGAAGGAGTTGAAACATACGACATTTCAAATAAAAAAGAATTTTTGTATGTTCGCTTCTTTGTTATGGACTATTAGCGATTTTTTCGCGTATGCAATGCTTTCCGGTTGGAGTACGGCCGGTCATCTAGCTTGTTCTTATTGCATGGAAGAAACACGGTCATTTTCTTTAACGCATGGGAAGAAAATATCATGGTTTGATTGTCATCGGTGTTTTCTTCATAGTAATCATCCTTTTAGAAAAGATAGAAAAAACTTTACAGCTAATAGACAAGAGACTTTGCGACGACTAATAATTTGGTCAAGCGAAGATTTATATGAACTTGTAAATGATTATCAAAAGATACATGAAACTGGAGAGAAAATCAAAATTCAAGGTAAATCGACAGTTCGTAATTGGTGCAAACAAAGTATATCTGGGGAATTGCCTTATTGGAAAAATCTCCTAATTCGTCATAATATTGATGTGATGCACAATGAGAAAAACATGTTTGATAATGTTTTTAATACAGTTTTGAATGTTAAGGAGAAGACTGAGGACGATTTGAAATCAAGGCGTGATATCCAAGCAGTATGTTATCGTCCTGAGCTTCATATCAAGCCAAATGACACTAAAAAACCCAAAGCATGCTATAAGCTAGATAGCAATTTAAAGTTCTGCTAAAATTGGTGGAAGAATTAAAATTTCCTAATGGGATTTCTTCAAATGTTCATAGATGTGTCGATTATAAGAATGGTAAACTGTGTGGGATGAAAAGCCATGATTCTCACATATTGATGGAAATTTTTTTACCAGTCGCTTTCAAAGAACTATTGCCCGTAAAAGTTTGGGAACTTAGTCTGTTTTATAAGGAGCTTTATTCGACTACGTTAAAAGTTAATCGTCTACGTAAACTTGAAATTCCTATACTGCTCTGCAAACTGGAGAAAAAATTTCCTTCTGGTTTCTTTAATGTAATGGAGCATTTACCTATTAATCTTCCATTTGAAGCACGTCTTCGAGGTCCTGTGCAATATGGATGGATGTATCCATTTGAGAGGTATTATTTATATTGGATATGTTAAATATTAGTTTAATTACATATATAAGTAAATTTTAATTTGAAATAATCTTTAATAAGGACATAAATCATCAAAAGAAAAAAGTTAGACAAAACGCACGAATTGAAGGTTCGATTTGCATATCATATATCGAAGAGGAAGCTTCGTTCTTTTTCTCTTACTATTTCAGTGAACATGTGAACTTATCATTTGAAAGTGCTACGCATAATAATGAAGGCGTTGAATAAGACTCTTCTTAAGCAGTGTAATCTATTTTTAGACAACATGGCCGACCTGTTGGAAAATGTGTGGAAGTATGGTTAGACGATAGAGATTACTATGTAGCACACACATATATTCTTCTTAATTGTGTTGAAGTTGCATCATTCGTTAGGTATTATTTAATTATAATTCTAGATATTTTTTTAAATAATACGCGTGTATATTTATTATAATGCAATATATTATCTATATAAGTGGTGTTTACGAATCACAACATCCAAGTGGCGATATTGGTAAAGAATTCGCTAATTGGTTTCGAACTACGTTTTTGATCCGAGAAATTGTGTGGTCGATGAAGGACTAAAACATCTTGCTATGGAACCAAAAAGAAAAGTCAAGACATATCCAACATTCTTCGTCAATGGATATAAATTCAATATTAAAGAATATAGTGCTGAAAAATTAACTAACAATACCGGTGTATTTGTTAAAGGTAGTGATGATCCAAATGATCATATAAATGATTTTATGGCATGCTAACCCAGGTTTTGCAATTGACATATTTCATAAGGCCCGCGGAGGAAGTTTCTCTGTTTAGATGCAGCTGGTTCAGCAATGTTCCAGGTTTTGGAATTACCGAGCACCCAAAATATAATTTTATTGAAATAAAGCATACATCGTGTTATCATAAGTACGATCCATTTATACTAGCCGAACAAACCCAACAAGTTTATTACGCTCCTTATCCATCTCTAAAAAGAGATAAAGCAGATTGGTCGACGGTTTTTAAAACGAAGGCAAGGTTTACGTTTGATAGAAAGAATATTCCAAATGAACAAGCTTATCAAGCAGATATCGAGGAAAATGGCGAAATAATAACAACCAACGATCAAATCAATTTTGGACCTCTAAAAGATGAATCAAATGTATTAGTAGAAGCATTTGAGGCTACAGAGGAAAACAATATAGAGTACGAGACCGAGTCTGAATTAGAAAATGACGAGAACTGATTAATAATGTACATTTTGATAGAAGGTAATTCATGTGATTATTGATGTTATATTTTTTATTATAAAAACTGATATGTTTTCTCATTTAAATGATATGTTCCACCATAATAAAATGATATATCTGTGATAGGTATAAGTCTTTTTTTCGACGTCACGGTTCTTCCCATTCAGGTTCCCCCTCTTCTACTCAGATTGGGAGGGATGTGGGAGGTGATGGCAGCGGCCCATCTGAGCAGAGACCACTTACCGTACTAAAGCTACAACCAAAAGCGGATGGGTCGTAAGTATTAAATTTACTTTAGCATTATAAATATTTTCTACATGATATATTAGTCATTATTTATTAAATGTCTATATCATATTTAGCATGGGGGATTTGAGCTGGAGCCGTCATAGATTGTTTTAGTATTTCCAAGCAGGCGTACATTAGTAGGATGACTAACTATTAGCCTAGGTGGGGTAAGATCCCAGACCCCATTAGGGTGAGTATCTGGCAGGATTTCTTTGTAAGTTTAAATTTATATATCATTATATTTGACCACTTTATAATTTGCTGACTAAGTATAAATATATAGCTCATATTATTTCAACGTACAGGGGGCGGTAGACTTGCAGAAAGAAGACCTTAACCTTTGCCAGTGCTACTGGACTTCCAATATGTCTAAGAATTACCAGGACACAATGTTCGGCATAAGAAAATCGGGGAAGAAGCCCGATTGGATCAGCGCTAGCGTGTGGGATGCTTGGGTTACTTGGTGGAATAGTGATGAATTCAAGGTAAGTTTATCATATATCATTTTTAATTTGTTCCCGTATATAATACATAATTTAAAGCTGAAATATATAATGTTCAATTTGAATTTGCAGGCGGAGTCAGAGAGTAACTCCGCAAATAGGAACAAGAACCCAGTTATACATCGCAGTGGCTCCAAATCATCCCAACATTATCGTGAGGATCTGATAAATTTATTAACTGCAATTATAAGAAGCTATTAACTTATGTAATTTTGTATAAACAACAACAATACGTACTAATTATTTTAGGAAAGAGAGCGCGGCGGTCTCGTCTCCTATACAGACGTATTTGCTCATACTCATCTCACCAAGCAAATAAACGAAGATGGCTCAATATCGTACACATGGAGTGACGATAAAGCAAGTGAATTCTATGCAAGCATATTTTAAATTAGAAGTTATTATTGATCAGTTTAATTAGTTATAAAGAGTAATTAAAATAATGTTGTGCGAATTTCAATTATATTTTATTTTCCATTGTAGGAAAATTTGCAGAAGCACGAGCACAGTTGTTGGAGGGATCGGGATGGGATTCGTTAACCACTGATGAGGAGGATGCGATTTTTGAGTCCATCATGGAACCCACATCGCAAAATAGGCGTTATGGCTTTGGGAATCAAGCGGTAATTTCTAAAAGTTTAATAACTTATAAGTTTAAACCAATAATCAGAAAAAGTTATCGTTGAAAAAATATATCATTAATGTTTTAACAAATGATTATGCTTTACTTATTTGTTCCTTCTTAATTTACACTAGCCACTAAAATACATTTCTGATTTTTTAACATATCTCTTAATTATCTGCAGGCTAGGTCCTGGCAGAAAGGATATCAAAAAGCTCAGGATAAAGAAGAGATCGCGGAGCTCAGAGCTATGATCGCGAAGCTGCAGGAGAAAGACCACCATCGTGTTGCTGAGATGGCGCAGTTGAACCAGCGCTTGGATGAGGTGCAACAACATGGGTTATTTCCTTCGTCGGGTGTTCTAGAGCCGACGATGAGTCTCGATAGGTATGTTACTTTGCGTTTATGTTTGGATATTTTGAAATTGATGTATTTGGGTATAGTTGATACATTTTGACACTATGTTGGATGATATGTTGGTTTGTTTTGACATGTTGGATGTTGATTGTTTATATTGGATGTTGGATGTTGATTATTTAGTGTATTTTTTTTAAGTATTGAATTGGTGGGGATTGAGTTGGATATTGGATATAAGTTGATTATGTGTAGTTTGAGTTTGAATATTGGATATATGTAAAATTGAGTTTTGATATGTATGTGTAGTACAAGAATTGAATGGCTGCAGGAATAAAAAAAATTGCCCGGATTTTAGACGGTTCCGACGGCCATCGACGGCCCTTTGGTCATCAATTTCTGATGGCTAACAATGGTTTTCGACGACCCTGAGGAGCCATGTGGGCACCGAAAACCGTTGGAAATTGCCATGAGTAGCCATCGCCAAATAGTCGTTGATACCGTCACCAACCAAATGAAAGCGCGTACGCCATAACGACGGCTTTTCCTACAGCTAGCGACGGCCGTCGATGGCTGGCAGTCGTCGGAAGTGACTGTTGTTCTAGTAGTGTATATATAACGAATAAAAAAACTAAAGTAAGAAATGCAAAATCTTTAAGCGAACACAACAATTTATACTGGTTTGATCCACCGTTCTACGTCTATTCGTAGTAGTTCTTTCTGAAATTTCACAATGTAACACTTCATGTTTAGGGAAGTTGTAACAACCCACCTTTTCGACCCTCAAAAGTCGACACTAATACATCAACGGTATTCACGTGTCGACCATCTAAGTGTCAGAAAGACAGATTGTTGAAGAAAAAAGAAAGATGGGACATAATAGAATCTCACATCGTGCTGTAATATATAATACACAACAGATCTTTACAAAATAAAACTGTAAAATATATCAATAAGAATAAACTAACTAATCATCAACATGTACAGTTATAATAGTATGTCCTCACAAATGCCGATGAATATATAATAACAAAGGCAACGGAAAATAAAACATACATGAATACGCCTTGGAGGCATCCAGCTCACCTCCTGAAGCTCCAAAGTATCCAAAGCTAAATATGGAAATATGCTCGGTCTGACCCGAAAATTATAAGAAAATAACGCCCGGATCAGTTTGGTAAACCAGTGTGAGAAACACACATCATATGAATTTCAATGTCATAAAACCTTTCAAAATAAATGTATTTCGTAAGACCATGCCGCACATAAACATGGACGGGTTTTTACCTTACGATAACCAAACAATTTCAAAATGAAAATCCAGTGAAATTATAATAATTTCTAGGGTTTGAAATATATTACATAACTGGAATGCTTGCATCTCATGTTCAACTTATTCGGGCACACTAAATCTGTACGGTGCTTATTGGAGAATGGATTCCTCTTTATTTAAAATAGATAAATTCCCCTTTATTTTTTTTAAAATTTAACATTCCTTATTATAATAATTTTCTGTAAAAGTCAATACTTTTTGAAATACTTTTAAAAAATTTAAATAGAAATTAGAAGAGAATAGCAAAAGATTAAAGTAAAACAAAGAAGTTCCCAAAAACCTTTTTTTCAATAAAAAGCCATAAAAATTCCAAAAAATCACATTTTAAAACTATTCTTTGAATCAAAACCAATTTCAAATCCAAAACGCAAATAATAGTATTCCAAAATACTATAATGAGGCCAATAGTTACTATAACACTTAACCAATGCTATTACCACCTTTAGCACTACAAAAAAGTTCAAATTTCAACATATATCAATGTCACATCCAATATGGCCAATTAGTAAACTTTGACATTTAACAAACTATATTACATGTATATAAATGGAATTAAAATCAACAGGTATATAACTATAAATTGAAATTACATCGGAGAGAAATCCAGATTTCTTTACAAAATTCCATGTATTTCATTTTAAATGCCATTCGCTTTTTAAAGCAAAAATTCAACCAAACCAAACCAATAAATCATTCAAACACAAAACAATAAATTATTTCTATCATATATCATTATAGTAATCATTCAGAAGCGAGATAACTCACCAAAATTACAGTGGACACTAAAACGTTCATGTTTTAAATAAAATTGAATGACATTCGATTTTAGTTTAAAATTTTACTTGCTTCAAATTTGATGAAACCAGTTCCAACGCATAGTTAACACTCCTACGAGAGCAATAATTTAAATATTTTTCAAATTAAAATTATAGAAAAATCCTATAAATCAAACTAAAAATACATCAACAAAAATTGAGTTGTTATAATAAAAATTAATTTTCTCATTACTTATTAAATTTGAATCAAATTTGATTATTTAAATAAGTTAAATATTCTCATTCGAAACGTTAAAAATTTCAGGTCGTTACATCCTTTCTGTCAAGACCCAAAAATCGACCTTCGAAAATCGGCACCCGTACTTCACTTGTACTCAAAATGCCGTAGATTCAAATGCCGAATCTGGTTCTCGGGAGCTTATAACACAGTTAAGTAAATAACACAGTGGAAAAGAAAAAGAATATAGACATCCAACATCTGATACAATATCCAGATACAATGATGATACAATGAATATCTATATACATCAGAGTATGATACAACAAATAGCAGCGGAAAGAAAAATAGATAACAACAGTAGCGGAACAAATAACTCTAAGATAGTCTTCAAGAGAGAACTCCAGCAGTAGCTCGAACTCCCAATAACGATACACCAAGAATAAGCAAGTGCAGTCCGATCCAAAGACTGAACTAGCTCCAGAAAATCTACTGAACCTGACTATCTGAAAAACCCAACTCTAGACTGCTCGTGTAGAAAATTATGAGCACCCAAAGTTTAGGAAATGAACAATAAACTCCGAGTCAGTCATGGGACTGGTGTGAGCAACAAAAACAGTTTATCTTTAAACAACAGCAAAAGAATTTTAAACATTGAAATCCGCAATGCTTTTAGAAAATGAAACTACCATAAGACCTCCCACCACACACACAATGCAAACGCAGAATTGGAGGAGATTTCTTCTTATGATAATCAAAGATGCTTACTACGCAAATCAAATCATTTGATATTATTATTAGTGCATAGTGTAGAAAACATTTCGAAAGTATAATATTAATCTTAGCCAACATACGACCAGTATCGTATGCCTACTATAGCTACCATCTAAACAGTGGTGACCACCGTACGTAAATGGCAGGTTCTACAACTAATACCGTACAAAGTTCGTATTGGAAGATGGATTTCCAACAAATGGTCAGGCTAAGGAACTTCCTATCCACGATGGGTACGTCCCTGGAATAGACGACCCGAGAACCTAACCGGATCTCTGCCAACACAAGGTCGGGTTACCTCTGCAAAAATAGGTAACTACTGACACGCGTATGCCATCCCCCGATCGTCACCGATCTTCCCGAGGATCCCCGATTCGCAACAACCACAAAGTAATAAATTTGCAGCAACCACAGAGGTTAAGTATCTGGGCTCCATACCATGATACCACCTTTATCCAGAAGGAATGACATACACTAAGGGGCGCTACTCCCTAGAACCTTGCTGCATCCTTCCTGTTTCGACCATTTCTATGTTTATTTGTTTTCTCTATTTTTCTTACTACTTTGAAATGTAAAGAAGTTCTACTTTTAAATTGTTGTTAGATTTTAACAAATATGCTACTTCTATTTTTATTAAAACTTACCTTATATTAATTTCAATTTCTAGTTCAAATGTTAATTATCATTATTTACTTAATATTTATTGTCTCATATTTATTTTATAAACTCAAACCATCTTTAACCATCAATTCAAATATATATATTAAATTTACTCGTATATACCTAAATATATATATACATTAAATAGATATACACATATACTCACATATACACTATTTACAATATTTTAATCTCAAATGATTTATACAGAATATACTTGGATATCGGGGAAACTCGCAATAGATAGATCGATTAATTTCACTTTAAACCATTTTTTTTTACTAATTTTATTCAGAATGAAATAAATTAACAATTTTAAATTCAAAAACTCAATTAATTATTAATTTAAATACTTATAAAATTTGGGGTCGTTACAAATTTCCCCCCTTAAAAGAATTTCGTCCTCGAAATTCGCAGGCACGAAAACAACGAAGATAGATAGATTCGATCTCCTACAACGGTTCGTAGAGCCATCATCACATCGAAACTTCTTCTGGAGCTGATATGAAGAAATGAAAAGAATTTTGGAAACGAATCAAAGAAGATTGATAAGAAAGTTGTTTCCACTGTTGCAGGGTATTGACCATTTATAGTCATATTTCCTTGTCCCCTATCTCGTCTTCTTCTTGCACTCATACTCACTATCAGTGGATAGTAAGAGAATTTACTGAGATGTTCAGACAGATATCTGAGGATACTCATTCTAGAGTTTACTTCACTCTATCTCTAATGAGCTACTTAACGTGTTATACTCCTGAGCTAAAGTTCAACCTTAGCTCTGATACCACTTGTCAAGACCCAAAAATCGACCTTCGAAAATCGGCACCCGTACTTCACTTGTACTCAAAATGCCGTAGATTCAAATGCCGAATCTGGTTCTCGGGAGCTTATAACACAGTTAAGTAAATAACACAGCGGAAAAGAAAAAGAATATAGACATCCAACATCTGATACAATATCCAGATACAATGATGATACAATGAATATCTATATACATCAGAGTATGATACAACAAATAGCAACGGAAAGAAAAATAGATAACAACAGCAGCGGAACAAATAACTCTAAGATAGTCTTCAAGAGAGAACTCCAGCAGTAGCTCGAACTCCCAATAACGATACACCAAGAATAAGCAAGTGCAGTCCGATCCAAAGACTGAACTAGCTCCAGAAAATCTACTGAACCTGACTATCTGAAAAACCCAACTCTAGACTGCTCGTGTAGAAAATTATGAGCACCCAGAGTTTAGGAAATGAACAATAAACTTCGAGTCAGTCGTGGGACTGGTGTGAGCAACAAAAACAGTTTATCTTTAAACAACAGCAAAAGAATTTTAAACATTGAAATCCGCAATGCTTTTAGAAAATGAAACTACCATAAGACCTCCCACCACACACACAATGCAAACGCAGAATTGGAGGAGATTTCTTCTTATGATAATCAAAGATGCTTACTACGCAAATCAAATCATTTGATATTATTATTAGTGCATAGTGTAGAAAACATTTCGAAAGTATAATATTAATCTTAGCCAACATACGACCAGTATCGTATGCCTACTATAGCTACCATCTAAACAGTGGTGACCACCGTACGTAAATGGCAGGTTCTACAACTAATACCGTACAAAGTTCGTATTGGAAGATGGATTTCCAACAAATGGTCAGGCTAAGGAACTTCCTATCCACGATGGGTACGTCCCTGGAATAGACGACCCGAGAACCTAACCGGATCTCTGCCAACACAAGGCCGGGTTACCTCTGCAAAAATAGGTAACTACTGACATGCGTATGCCATCCCCCGATCGTCACCGATCTTCCCGAGGATCCCCGATTCGCAACAACCACAAAGTAATAAATTTGCAGCAACCACAGAGGTTAAGTATCTGGGCTCCATACCATGATACCACCTTTATCCAGAAGGAATGACATACACTAAGGGGCGCTACTCCCTAGAACCTTGCTGCATCCTTCCTGTTTCGACCATTTCTATGTTTATTTGTTTTCTCTATTTTTCTTACTACTTTGAAATGTAAAGAAGTTCTACTTTTAAATTGTTGTTAGATTTTAACAAATATGCTACTTCTATTTTTATTAAAACTTACCTTATATTAATTTCAATTTCTAGTTCAAATGTTAATTATCATTATTTACTTAATATTTATTGTCTCATATTTATTTTATAAACTCAAACCATCTTTAACCATCAATTCAAATATATATATTAAATTTACTCGTATATACCTAAATATATATATACATTAAATAGATATACACATATACTCACATATACACTATTTACAATATTTTAATCTCAAATGATTTATACAGAATATACTTGGATATCGGGGAAACTCGCAATAGATAGATCGATTAATTTCACTTTAAACCATTTTTTTTTACTAATTTTATTCAGAATGAAATAAATTAACAATTTTAAATTCAAAAACTCAATTAATTATTAATTTAAATACTTATAAAATTTGGGGTCGTTACACTTTCCCCATTAAAAGAATTTCGTCCTCAAAATTTCCAAAGAAAGAAAAACGTCTTCGAACCCTTAGCCATTAAAATCAATTACTTTTAAAATGAGCTATTAATCTTTAAAGCCTCTTAAGTTACGGAAAATTTCGCCAGCATCTCCTCTGCGTGCCTTGATCGGAAAAACTACAACTTGTCATAACTGGCCCAAATCAAAAGAAAATGAAAGCCCAAATGTGGCCTCCCTTATCTGGGGCATAAAATCATCAACAACAACAATATATACTTATTATATATTTATAGAATGTGTATGACACATACCAAATACACCCGTTAAGCAATAAACATGTACCTATTTGTAGAGCAATCAAACTGTACTCCTGAAACCAAAAGTAACTAACAAACATTTACTTACATGAATCTGTATCTCACTTACCATTGACATCAAACCATATAACCTACAAGTTCTAATGTCAAAAACATATAACTAAAGCACGTACGATGTACATATGTCATCCGTATAAAATATCAAATCCGATCACTCACTCGATCACAAAAATTTCACTTCCGAACTAGTATCGCTCACTCGACTTCTCTAGTGAGGAATCTAATCAGGTTCCTTGATTAGAAACCTCCGTTCTCCTTATATAGCCATAAATTATGATAGGAAACTTTAGAATCAAATCAAAAATCTATATCAACTGTTCGCCGTCAAGAATCGAGTGAAAAATCCTTATTTGGATCGGTATAAATCACATCGAAATCATGTACTCGAGTCTGGATCTAAATAGTTATGCAAATAAAATGATCTACGTACAACTTACATATTTATTCCATTGATTTCTTAACTACACCAATTTCCTTTAATTTAAATCACAATTAATTACACCAATAGTATTTCGTTTAATACCAAAATCATTTATGAACCATTTCATAGAACCATTACTTAAGTATATAAACATGTTATAAAACACAACTTATATTTATCAACACTTTAATACTTAATTCCATATTCATATAACACTATTCTACATCCTAAGAGTATATATACAAATTTGAGTGGTTTTACTTAACCAGGATTTTCAATAAATTTAAAACTTGTTTAACTTACTATCTCTTCAAATTTATAAGTTACGAAAACTTATTTTCTTAAAATTTCACAAAACACTTAGTTCAAGTTCCCAATTAACTCGGAAGTTTTCGATTATCCAAAATCGTCGAAAATTCTGTTTTATTTTAATAAATGAAAATTAGTAATAACAAATGATAATGAGATGCATAAACCAAACTATATTCTAATGCATAGGATACATGAGTCTATATAATAACTTAACTGAAAGAATTAAACACCGGGGTTTTATCTCAAATCATTTTGAAATAATAATACACATATCTCCTTTTGTATAACACTCCTACTTTCAGAATTTAAAACAAAATTTGTTTTTATTAATAACGATGAAGCAAAACTACTATGGTAGCGATTCCTCACTTAGAAACTTGAAAATGAACACCAATGATGCTGTAGTCATCACCAAAATTATTTTCCAGCGACCAAAATGAGTTTGGTGCTTTCTATCTCCTTTTAAATCCTTTAAAAATATTTTTATACACAAATACTCTTAAAATAATACTATTATTATTTTGTTAAAAAATTTTAAAAAACAATTTTAAAAAACACGGGGATTTAAGTTCTCAAATTTAAATCCCTTTTTATTTGTAAACCATATTTGTAAAATTTCACTTTCTTATTTTATTATCTGTATACTTTGTTTAGATTATAATAAGCAATTTTTATTAAAATCAAATTTTAACCCAACATTATCATTGAATGCCCTATAGTCAAACTGTAAAACTTAATTCATAAGATATTCGTTTCAATATTCCTACAATTACTATCTATCCAACCCATGCAGTGAAAAAGTAAAACCGCTCATAAACAAACAATAGTTAATGTCTATAAACTGGTTGAGAACAACTATTAAAAAATAAATAATAATACGCGAATATGATCATTTCCTAACAAACAAACACATCACAAATTACTATGTCAATTTCTAAAAATTATTCTTTTATATATAAAATATAAAATCCAAATAAAATTATTTCATCTACCAAATTTCAAAACAATATTCTATCGGTTTGCCTTATTCAAGTGTTTAGAATCGATACTGTTGCATCCCCCGTATCGACTAGAATTTATAAACCACTCAACAGATAAATCAACACAATGTAAAACATTTTTTATAGCACTAACAAATATGCGCTCTCTCTCGCGCACACACACTCTAACTTATTATATGGTGTTACTAATCCTATCTCTAATAATTTACCCCACCAAAGCCTAGGTGTTTGCTCGACCTAAGCTCCAATACCACATGCAACGATCCCTCTTTTCGACCTTCAAAAGTCGATACTAATAGAACCACGGTATTCACATGCCGAGCATCTAAGTGTCAGAAAGACAGATTTTTGGAGAAAGAAAAAAGAAGAGACAGAACATAATCTCACATCGCGACGAGTAATATATAATATACAATAGATCTTTACAAAGGAAAAATGTAAAATACATCAATCAGAGTAAACTAATCAATCATCAGCCTAGATAGTTATAACAGTCCGTCCTCACAAATGCTGGTAAATATAGTACAACAAATGAAGCAGAAAATAAAATATACGTGAATACATCTTGGAGGCATCCGGCTCGTCTCTTGATGCTCTAAAATACCCAAAGCTAAATTTGGAAATATGCTCGGTCTGACTCGAGCATTATAAAAAAATAACGTCCAGATCAATCTGGTAAATCAGCATGAGAAACACACATCATATGGACTTTAATATTACAAAACCTTTCAAAATAAATATATCTCGTAAGACCATGCCATACATAAACATGGGCAGATTTTTACCTTACGATAACCAAACCATTTCAAATTGAAAATCCAGTGATATTATAATAATGTCTAGGATTTAAAATAAATATATAACATAGTTGGAATGCTTGCATCTCACATTCCAACATATTTCGGCACAACTAATTTCGTACAATGCTTATTGGAGAATGGATTCCATACAATGACAAGGCTACTGGGGTACTGCCTGCCACAGTACATTTCTAGAAAATGCACCGAGGTCGAAAACCTTTCAACCCCTATGAATCAGGACCGGCCTACCCCTTACTGGATAATACCAAATATATCATCACCTCGGTTGCTTTGCAACCTTTTCCTCGAGAGCTCTCATGCACATACCGAATCCATAAATTCGTAAATAGTGATCTAGAAGAGTGATGACATACCCTGATGGGTGCGACTCACATAGTCCTAAAGAATATCCTCTATTTTAGTCATTTTCGGTTGTGAGGCTAGAGGCTACATTTTAACTTTTTAGCAAATACCACCTGAAATGCTAAAATTGCCCTCCATGCAATAATGCAATGCCAACATTCATCCACACAAGTTGTTCAGGATATGAACAATCCGAAGGCACCACTTCTATTACATCATTTTTGGAATCACCCTCAGGATTAGTAGCAAGTAACCCTTGTACTTCAAAGAGCTTCGTCTTCGATTCCATCATCTTCAAGATGTCTTCAATTCAAATGCTTATGTCGGTTCGAAGTGATTTTCAAATGATATATCTGATCCCGGTCCCTCCAAACTGACAAACGATAGTTTTCAAAACTAATCAAGATTTGATAGTCGGTTATTTAGCTATCAAATAAACAAACAATTCAACCAGAGATTTAACCAAGCATAGTTAAGCACAAGCAACCTCTATGCCTCTTTAATTAATCCATTCATTAATTAAAACCACTTTGTAAACCCTTATATTAAAATACTTTTACAAAGATATATTCACAAACTCCCTCTCTACTCCTTTCAATGATGGACAAAATATTGATATACTTACTCAACTGTATAAGTATACTCACAAACATTTCACTTTCAAAAGTTAGAGATTTTTTCCGTATTCTTATATCAATAGTATAAGTATATTCACAAGACACTACATTTCCAAAACTGAGAAATGTACCTATATACTTATCTCAATGGTATAAGTATATTCACAAATCTCTCATGCTTAATTGGGTCAAAACAAATGTCATTTAAAAACATTAATAACAATAAATCTAAAATCCTTTTGGTATAAGTAAATGGATCGTGTAGAAATTAGACCAAATATACTTAATACTACTTTCCGATTTCAAACGGTACTATCCCTCAATTAACAATGAGATCAGACAAGTTAGAAAATATCCTTACCTCGACACACATTCCTAATTATCAAGATAGAGACGAGTTTTCATATCTCAAAATTTGGTGTTAAGTATGAAAAGAATACTTTCCATACCATCATAATTTTAAAATGATCATTTACGGAAATCAGGGTTCATTTTCCTTTATAAAATTTCATTTTATAAATCTGTTTTATATTTACCAACTCCTTTTATAAACCCCTTCATATTTACAAAAATCTTTTCTATAAATCTCTTTTATATTAACAACATTCATTTCTATTTATAAAACTCTTTTTATAAATATATCATTTATAAAAATACTTTTATAAATCTCCAAATTTATTAATAACTCTTTTGTAAAACTCCAACTATAATTATAAAACTCTTTTTATTAAACAAAACTCCTTGTTTTCAAAATAGGATCAAATACTTTTCATAAAACGATCATTTCATATATCACTATAAATCCGCAAATGTGATTTATTATACCAAATCATCAAAATGATATTAATTTCCTATTTATAAAATACTATTTGTGGATCTACCCCTTTATTTATAAAATACCATTTATAAATCTATTCTTTTATTTATAAAATACCATTTATTAATCTTATTTATTTATAAAATGACATTTATAAAACTATTCTTTTAATATAACATTTTAAATAAAACATTTCACAAATATTTATTCCAAATTATTTCTATCTTCTTTTAAAACAAAATCACTTTATTATAAATAGAATAATTTCCCTTTATTTTCTTTTTAAAATTTAACATTCCGTATTATAATAATTTTCTATAAAGTCAATACTTTTAAAACATTTACGTAGATATTAGAAGAGCAAATCAAAAGATTAAAGTAAAATAAAGAAGTCCCCAAAAACCATTTTTTTATGAAATGCCATATAAACTCCAAAAAATCAGATTTTAAAACTATTCATTGAATCAAAACCAGTTTTAAATCCAAACAACAAATAATAGTATTCCAAAATACTATAATGAGGCCAATAGCTAGCATAGCACTTAACCAATGCTATTATTAGCTTTATCACTAAAAAAAGTTCAACTTTCAACATATATCAATGTCACATCAATATGACCAACTACCAAGTTTTGACATTTAACAATCCATATGAAGGCATATAAATGAAAATAAAATCAACAGGTATATAACTGGAATTTATAATCACAACGGCGAGAAATCTAGATTTCTCTACAAAATTCCACGTATTTCATTTTAATATCATTCGCTTTTTAAAGAAGAAATTCAACCAAACCAAACAAATAAATCATTTAGACACAAAACGATAATTTATTTCTATCATATATCATTATAGTAATTATTCGAAGGTGAGATAACTCACCGAAATTCCAATGGACGCTTAAACGTACTGGTTTGATCTAAAATCGAACGACATTCGATTTTAGCCCAAAATTTCACTTGCTCCAAATTTGATAAAATTATTTCCAACGCGTAGATAACACTCTTATAAGTGTAATGCAAAAGACCACGTCTCAATTGAACCTTGTATAAAATAGTTATTGATTTTATAAGAATACGAATTAAAATATTCATTAATTAATCACCATTATCATTTAATTAATTAAATCACCTATAATCCTCCTCCTCCCACACACTAATAAAAATCGCCTATACATGATACCGCTCCTTACCTGTGCACGCATGCTCCTAATCAGTCATCCTTCGATGAAATCAAAATATGTCTTCTCCGACGAACCACACTTCACCTCCTCTTTGCGTTCCCCCCATTGTTCAAAGCTAGACGTCCTCCTAAGAATTCCGACCTGCAGTCACTTCCCCCTTCAGCCTATGTCGCATTTTGATTTCCATGACCGCACCTCCTAAAATTCGACCTTTAGGTGCTCTTCGACATGAGAAACGTGGTGGTAAGCTCCGTTTCGCCAACCGTCGACTACAACTCTGCCTAACCAAAACCCTATCTCATGTCTTCAATGTCGATCAACCCAAAACGATGCCGCACCTAACTAAACACCTGTAGATTTGTAGATATCTCTTATACGAGTTCAAAGATCCTTGTTTTACAATTTTTCGTTAAGTAGATCTTTTTATTTTAATTTTTGAATGGAAGAAATTTTCATTTCTTTTTGTTACAGCATGTTTGAAAATGAAAAGAAAGAAATAAAAGTCAGGATGTGTTGATTTGTCTTATGGTAGTGTTTGTTTATATTGCAATTTCGGCACATGGTCACACAGAATTTCATTCGCGTACGATCCGCGAACGAAAAAATAAAAATACGATCGCACATAAAAATGCGATACGATCTCAAAATAATAATAATATACACTAGTTATCTTATTCCATTAAATTTCATAAATATTAACGTTTGTTGAAAAATATGTCAAACGATAATTTAAATATTTTCCAAATTTAAAATTATGAAAAGATCCTATAAATCAAATTAAAAATACATCAATAAAAATCGGGTCGCTATAATAAAAGTTAATAAAAATTAATTTTCTTATTATTTATTAAATTTGAATCGATTTTGGATATTTAAATAAATTAAATATTCTCATTCGAAACGTTAAAAATTCCGGGTCGTTACAGGAGTTCATAATATGGAAAATTAAATTAAATTAATAATGTGAAGATATATTAATTAAATCATTAGAAGGATTAAATTACAAGAGTTGTCTAAAGAAAATTTAATTAATTGAGTGAGAGTCACATTGAAAAGTTAGTTGGATAGACCAAAGACACTTAGAGAAATTTTGGTTGGTCTTGATTAATGAAAGAAAACAATTTAAATTTTAATGGGAATGATTTAAGTAAGAAGAATAAGTTAGTAAGGCCCAAACCTAGTAAGCCATATTTCTAACCTCTTGTTCCATCTTCATTTTCATTTTTCTTAACAAAAATTCCTAAGAAAAGCAAGTCATGGCCGTCCACTAATTCAAGAGAAAGAAAGAAGAATCTAAGCTAAAGAAATTCAAGTTTTCAACCTTAAGGAACAGAAGATGATTAACCAAGGTTTTCTAAGATCAAATGTGAGTAAAATCTTTCTCTAAAACCAATCCTAACATATTGGGTTCCGGTTTGAATATCATATGAATGTTTGATGATGTTAAACATATTTGGATGTTTGAATATTCTTTTAACTATGGTTTAAAAGTTTAATTAAAGTGATTTAGTGCATGTTTTAGAGAAAAACATGGTCTAATTACATTCAAATGCCATGAAATTTTGATATGATATGGTTAATGATGAAATTGAGATGGATTTTTAATACTTTAATTTTTGAAATTAATTCAAATATTTTGTGAATTTCCTAAGTCGGAAAAAAGGTTAATTTCGAGTTAATTAATTATTAAAAATAATAAAATTGATCATATTGGCCTAAATTTTTTACACTAAGTAAAATATGATAAAAGAGAGTTGAAGCGAATTTTGGAATTTTTTCCATTAATTTTCTATTTTATATGAATTATTTAGTGAAGAAAAGCACTAATTAATTAAGAGAAATTAATTAATTAATTTGGGATTTAACTTTTACTGAAATAAAACTGCAAAGGTAAAAAAAATTTCCAATAAGAAATTGACAACAAATTGGTTTAGGTAAAAAGTGATTACTTAAAGTAGGTAATAAATCGGTTTTTGATCTAATAACAAATTTGTCATTGGACCATATTTGATTATGTCAAATATAATAAAATAGACTAAACTTTACACCGGATCTAGAGAAATTGTAACTGAAAGCCAAAACAAGGGCAGTGGACACTACACAGGACCTAACATTTTAAATCATAACTTAGAAATTGCATTATATTGAATGCTCGCGACGACAGTGCATTATATTGAATTGAGTCAAATATAATAAAATAAGAGTAGTATACAACGATGTCTAATAGAAGCCGACAATGCCTTATATTTAATGTTCGTGAAGGCTTACTTCTGCCTGGGCTTTACAAGCGACAACATACCCATGTGAACAACTCAAGACGATGGCATTACTGTTCATGACAGCTAACAAAAACGAGATATTTTGGTACGGCCAACGCACGTGTATATAAAAGTGAATATTAGGCTCAGGTCCCTAATAAGTTTCAAAATACACAAAAACCCCAGTAAAAAAAAGTATGTAAATTAGGTCGCTAGAATTAAGTTACTAAGTAATTGCATATAGTTATGCAATTATATCCAAAAGTTGCATAAATTTATGCAATTTTTTCGGTGAATAATTGCGGAAATTTTCGCAATTTTTTTGGTGAATAATTGCAGAATTTTCCGCAATTTTTTGAGACAATTGCGAAATTTTCCGTAATTTTTCAGTGAATAATTGTGGAAATGTGTGCAATTTTTTGATATAATTGCATAATTGTCTGCAATTATTCACTGAATAATTGCATAAATGTATGCCATTATTCGGTAACTTAATTCTAAGGACCTAATTTACAAACTTTTTTTACTGGGGTTTTTGTGTATTTTGAAACTTATTAGGGACCTGTGCCAAACTGTCTCTATATAAAAACCACTTATAAAATTGTTAAAGTTAAAATTTCTACGTGGTTTGATAAAAATAAACTGAAAATTTTTGTTGTCAAAAATCTTGAAATCTTACGATTTAAATTTCCATTCAGATCGAATCACTCCATTTATAATTTAATTTACATTCTGATTCAAATTCAGTTAAAAGCATAATAAAAAACACATTCAATTCATAATAACACATTTAATATACTTGTTTATATTTACAACTTCCATTTTAATGTTTCTGTTTGTACCAAAAATGGGAACAACACTCTTTGGAAGTTTTTGAAGAGATAAAGTGAAGAAATTAAATGGAAAATGAGGATTATCTAACAAAAACTCCAAAAAAACAGATAGGAAAATAATAAAAACGCACAGAAACACAAGGATTTAGAGTGGTTCGGCGTATTACTACGTCCACTATGAAATTGATTGCTTTATTGATGACTCTTTGATGTTTACAATTGATTGCAGCGTGTTACAGCAGATAACAATGGATTACAGCAGTAAAATTCGTTAGCAGCAGCAGCAATGGAGTTTAGAACTGGATCCGGCAGAGTTCAGGCGTTGGAGAATTCAAAGATCAAAAGATCCCTTTTTTGTTAGCTCTGGGGGTCTACTTATAGGTGTAAGAGGCTGATATTTCACTCAGATCTCGGGAGACTTCTTCTGGCACGTGAGTGGGGCCACGCGACCAAGCCCGTGAAGTTTCGGCCTGATCCGTGATCGATACGAACGGATTTCGTATCGATCAAGATTGCGTCCAATGGAGTCGAAATTTGGTGTGGACACTCTTTAGCATGCACGTAAGCTCCCGTGAAAATTTCATAGCATTTGGACTTGTAGATTGTGAGTTATGATCGATGCAAGTTTGGGTTTTTATGTAGGCTGTTTGGTTCGTATCAATCGGAACCATGTTGTTCGTATCGATAGTCTTGCTCTATTCGTATCGATAGAGGTGGTCCAATTCGTATCGACAGAAGTAGCTCAGTTCGTATCGATGGAAGTGGCTATGTTCGTATCGATGGAAGTGGCTCAGTTTGTATCGATGGAAGTGGCTCTGTTCGTATCGATGGAAGTGGCTCTGTTCGTATCGATGGAAGTGGCTCTGCTTCGCATCGATGGGAGGTGTGCATTTCGTATCGATTGGTGATCGATCGATACGAGGTGAGTTTAAGATTGAACGATGCGAAACAGATGCTCATGCTTCTCGCCGATGGATACGAAGTGGACATTGGATGATCGAGTCGAACTGTGGCTTGTCAATGGATGCGAAGTCGATCGAGTCGAACTGAGGCTTCCTGATGGATGCAAGGTCGATCGAGTCTAACTGAAGCTTCTTGATGGATGCGAAGTCGATCGAGTCGAATTGAGGCTTCCTGATGTATGTGAAGTCGATCGAGTCAAACCGAGGCTTCCTGATGGATGCGAAGTCGCTGCCTTTCTGATCGAGTCGAAAGTGATGGATTCGAACCGGGTTCGATGATGGATACGAAAATGGGATTATTTCCTTAATCTTGCATCAATCATAACTTGATCATACGAACCCGGATTGACTTGAGATTTGGAACGCTGGCTTCCATGGCTTTGCTCGTCGCTTTTTGTCGATCGTAGCTTGATCCCGACTCGGACAAAATTGGTCGATATCCATAGTGAGCTTGCGTATAACCGATCTTTAATATGAACCGTCATCGGTTTCTAGTCAAGTTCTTGGTGTCACGGCCTTGCCAAAAGGCGGGATAACATTTGCCCCCCAAAGTACGTCTTGTGGAAACATGATGTGCTTTGAAAAGCTGTAATCTTTATTCTGAACAGTTATCGTTTTTCCGCTGAAAGTTGTAATCTTTGACTGATTTCTCTGTAACATGAACTGTTGATTGTCAACTATTGTACCCTGTATTGTTGTAACTGATTGCTGAATGCTAGTGATTAGCTGTTTGTTGTTGTAATCGTTATCAGATAAGTATCCAATTCCTGTGAATGTTGAAAATTGAATATTAGTCCGACATATATGCATATATGTTAATTTGACTCTCGCTAACGTTTGCACGTTCATGAGTCATTACCAGTTTATCTCATAACGAATCCCGTATCGATCCTCTCCTCAACCGATGTGAGATTCGAATTGTAACAACGCTCGATGGTTGTTTTTGAATGTTCCTTCGTATCGATCCTCTCCTGAATCGACGTAAAAGGTTAAAACATTGTCTTTGCATCGGCATACACCGTATTGATGGACACGAAATGAACATTTCACATCGATGGATATGAGCTTCGATGGGTACGAAACGAACGTTCGCGTCGATGAAGTTTATTGCCTTCAGAACAGCCCTCGTTGTGTATTTCAATCGATGGGCCTTGTGTCGTTGGATACGAATTGACAATTCGTATCGATGGGTATTGAAGATAGTTGAAAACGATCGATACGAACAACGACATCGTATCGATGGATTTGGGTGGCTCAGAAAAGTCTTTGTTTTGAACTTCGCTTCGATAAAGGCTCGAGTTGATGGATTCGAATAGCTTGTTCGAATCGATTATGTGGTGACACTTTGTAACAGGTTGAATTCACTGGGAGGCGAATCGTTTTTTACCTTCACTTTCGAATCCATATAAATACTGTGGACTTGGTCGTTTTTCACTTTTTACTTTTTACTTTTCCACTTCGCCTTCGTATCGATAAAGAACTATAGAAGGAAATATTGCCTTTGTCTCCGAATCAACTTACTCTTTAATCTAGCGCAACATCATCTGAATTTAGGTAAATAGATGACGAATCCATTCTGAAAATGACGAGACTCGAATCTTAGTGCCGGCTCGTTCAATGTCGTCGCCGATTCCGTACCTGTCGATGCCGGAGTTTGGTCGACGTTGAGTCGAGAAGGAGTAATGGCACGTCAATTGCTTGGGGTAGAAGGAGTAAGGAGGGATACGAAGGAAGTGGTCGTTGATGAACGCTCGGCCCTAACTTCGTATCGATGATGGGTTAGGAAAACTCGATTTCATCTCGAACTCCAACAAGGAACTGCGTATCGGCCACCTCTCCTTGATTTCGTATCGATTGCTGGCCCCTGGTGTTCGTTTTTGTCACTTCGAATCGATATGGATACGAAGCGTGGTTGTGATGGATTCGAACTCTGTTGCAACCTGATCAATGCAAAGTCAACTTGGCCCGATCGATACGAAATCAGTGGATTCGATCGATACGAAATTAGAGGATTCGATCGATACGAAACTGAGGTTTCGATCGATACGAAATTAGTGGATTCGATCGATAAGAAACTGCGGCCTTCGCAAGGAACGATCCAAGTTTTGGACTTTGATAAACTTGAAACTCCATGCATATTTAAACACTCGACTCCGACGAGCTTCGTTCCTGCGTATTTGGACTTAACTGTAGAACATCATACTTAACTGCCTTTTGAAGCTCGTCGATGGAACGACAACTTAAAATAATAACAAATTTTTAACTTGGATCGATCGCTAACATCTGGATGGCACGGTTGTGACGGTCAGCGATGACGGTCACTCCAGTTGAATCTCGAAGTCTTGTCACTTGCATGTTTTTCATCTCTGTAGAATCTTTTCAAGTACTTCACAGCACTGCACTACATATTCACACACTTCACACTATGGGATGCACGGGTTTATTATCTGTTTAACGATGATTTTTCATGAGCTAGTTAGTTATGGAACCTTCAAGTTCACAACAGCAGGAAGTTCAAGGTACAATTCCTCCAATAATCGAGATACCGACCATCGAGGCCGAAGTCATAGATCCAACACCGGACGAGTTTCCTGGCGCCCGGTTCATTTTCAATCCATAAGATTATGTGCCGTCCGACATCTCCGAAGATATGCTGGGATGGATTTGTTTAAGGCATGGCTTGTCTCTCGACGACGTGTTACTGCCAGGGCCAAATGATAGGCCGCATGCTCCCCCGGAGGGGTTTACTGCTTTCAACCGTCATGCTTGCAAAGCGGGGACACTTCCTCCATTCAATCAGTATATAAGGGAAATGCTGTCATTCCTTGGAATCGCTCCATTCCAGCTACACCCCAACGGATACGCCTTGTTGAATAGCACTTTCATTTTGTTTATGGATATTCTCTTTCGACCACCAAAGCCGATCGAGATTAGATATCTCTTCAACATTAAGAGCCACAGAGACAACCCTTCTTTTACATTCTTGGAAGCGGTTAGGAACTGTCAAATAGTAACGGGGTCCTGGGGAAGGCAGAGTTACTTCAAGACAGAATGGTTCTACGTTCGATGCCCCCTTGGATTCGCTAGGCGATGGTTGGATAGACGTAAGTGTTGCAGTCCTTCTCATGAATTATCGAGATAATAGTAATCGTTTTCAAAACTGACAAACTTCTCTTCTTTTACAGCCGCAATCTCATGACCCGATGGTGGATATTTCAGAGAGCTAGTTCGGATCCTCCAAGCGGTTCCGGGTGAAGAGAGGAACATTGACTTGGTTCTAACCGACAGAAACTTGAAAATTGTCGGGCTGATCGAACGTAAGCAAAGCATACGGCTGGAAGGGATACTTAGAGCGGTCTCGAAGAAGTGGGTGAAACGCAAAGCGCCCAGCGTCGTGATAACCGAAGAGGTTGATCCGGAGAGAACACCCACCGATGACGAACTCCAAGCTGGGCCTTCTTCCAATTTTCAGGATTCAGAAGGAAGGAGAAAAGGCAAGGCAGTTGCTCATAAGCGTTCTAAATCCGTGAGAATGAAATCCGTGGTTATGTCTTTTCCCATTCCTGGAATTAGGATTTCGGAGGCTCCTCCCCCGCAAGTAGAGAATACTTTCATTGGGCTTGCTAATATTCTGATTCCGGATTATGTGTCGTTTCAACACGACACCAGGATGGAGGAACTTGACAATGCTCTTGATCTTAGCGGGTCGCTTGTTATAAGTGTGTTAGCACCAAAATTGGTCACTAATCTCGTTGAGAAAGTTTGCGTAGAGAGATAATGAAGAAAATAAATTTAAACAGAGAATAATATGCTAAATTGAATGCAAAGACGAGAACACGGGATTTATAGTGGTTCGGCGTAACTGCCTACGTCCACTTTGCGGTTAATCTTTTATTGCTTTTCTTAATAACTGATTACAGATACAATCCGTACATCAACTACTCGAATACAGTTGCTAAGTAAAAAGTGCGAGTCTTGAAAGTGGCAGAGTCTCCCCAGTGTTCTAAAAAAAAGGTCATTTTCACCGTGCCCCTGCCTCTCTATTTAAAGACAAAGATGGGTTGGACTTCCCTGGTGGGCCTGGCAGCCGAATACCTCAGCCCAGAAAGAGTGAGTTCTGTGTTCCGAACCATTGATGCTGAACAAACTGATGCCGAACGAACTGATGCCGAACGAACTGATGCCGAACGATGTCGTCATGCCAAACGAAGTGCTGTGCTGAGTGGAGAGTGCAGGCTGAGCAAAATTTGAAGCCGGTCGAGATTTGGGTAGATGCCGAACACCTCTAGATGTCAAACATCTCTAGATGTCGAACAACTCCGAATGCCGAATGCGGTGTGAATGCCAAGCAGTATGGAGCGCCGAACGCTCTGCCATGCGGAACGATCCATGTACGCCGAACGCTCTGCCATGCCGAACGATCCATGTACGCCGAACGCTCTGCCATGCCGAACGATCCACGTACGCCGAACGCTCTGCCATGCCGAACGGTCTATGTACGCCGAACGCTCTGCCATGCCGAACGGTCTATGTACGCCGAACGCTCTGCCACGCCGAACGATCCACGTATGCCGAACGCTCTGCCATGCCGAATGATATGTTAGTGTCGAGTGCCTAGTTGCCTGGTCAAACCTTCAGGTAACACTTGCCCCCCAAAGTGCATTATGTGGTTAAACGTGATGTGCTTTGAGTTATGAATCCACCGTGCTTTGCTTCAAGCCGAGCACCCTGGATGCCGAATGGCATAGCCGATGCCGAACAATGTCGTTCTGACCGGTTCTACCGGTTATAGTCTCTTTGACTTCCTCTCCTCTCCTATAAAAGCCGGCATTCTTCTTCTTCTTCTTCTTCTCTTTTTCACTTTTTACCTCCGCGACCCTCCAAGAAACATAACTTACCTTCCTTAAATTTTATTCTCCTCCTACGATCTTTCCTTCTTACTTCGAATCCAACAAGCTCTCTTTAAGTTAAGCTCGAACACTCTGTCAATCTTAAGTCCATAGATCCTCAAGCTCCTACCGTTTCCTTCGGTAAGAAACTCTCGATCGTTTTATCGAATTAGGAAGCTTAACACAAAACTCGAACTCGTAAATTCTCCGTAGATTATGATCTTTAAAGCCGCGTGGGTATAAGGGTGCACGGAATCGGAGGTAAGGCCTAGTGAAGTGGATCGGCATGACCGTAGTTTGACACGGTTTGCCGAAAGACTTGGTCATGCTGGTCGGGGGAGATGGAGGAAAAGAAGGGAAGTGATGTCAAGGGCAGAAGGCCGAGCGAATCGGCTCGGCATGATCTGGCGCGTGCACTCATTTTCAAGCCGAACAGAAGGGAGGTCGAACAGAATTCTGGCCGATCAGAACGATGGCCGAACAGAATTTAAGCCGAACAGAATTTTGTCCGAACAAAACTTAAGTCGAACATACTTTAAGACGAACATAATTTAAGCCGAACAGAATTTTGGCCGAACAAAACTTAAGCCGAACAGACTTTAAGACGAACAAAATTTAAGCCGAACAGAGTTTTTGCCGAACAAAACTTAAGCCGAACAGACTTTAAGACGAACAGAATTTAAGCCGAATAGAATTTTGGCCGAACAAAACTTAAGCCGAACAGACTTTAAGACGAACAGACTTTAAGACGAACAGAATTTAAGCCGAACAGAATTTTGGCCGAACAAAACTTAAGCCGAACAGAATTTTGGCCGAACTCCTATCCACCTTGCCTAATCATATAATAAATACAAGGACAAGGACCCAAGCATACTAGCATATCGAACTAATCTGGAACAGATTAAAGCTTTTAACACGTAGTGCCAATGTCCGAGTTAAGAATTGAAACATTGCAATGCTGGCTTTCGGAGACGGTCAGCGATGACGGTCTTCGAAGACGACAGTTCAAAGCTTCAACTTTATACCATCAATTCTGTGACCTATAATTTCTCAACGTTTACACCTGAATGATCGCACTAGTTCACACACTATACGGGGGGAATATTCGTATTGCTAAGTCTAACGTCGATTATTTTTTAAGTATAGTTCGAACAGGTACTTTTCTAGATTCAATCTTTATCGGCGATGTCTTGGAAATCTAGCTCCGCCACGATTTCGGACAGGCCTGGGCCGTCCTCCCGAAGGGGGGGAGGTTGCAGATACTTCAAACCCGTCAACTTCCCCTGCACATGACTTAGCTCCCGATGCTCTGGAGGCAGCAATTCTCTTGGACAACCCTGTTGATTCACATGCTTCAAAGATCAATGAAAGTACACTTCGTTGGATATGCTCTGTCCACGGAATCTCCTTTGGTGACATGCTAGTTCCCTTGGAGCATGATCGTCCACACTTGCCCCCAGCCGGATACACAGCTTGTAACAAATTCATGTGTTGGGTTGGCAGTGTGCCACCGTTCAACTTGTTTCTTCGGGATGTGCTGCAATATATTGACATTACCCCATCACAACTTCACCCAAACAGCTATGCATTCCTCTACGGTACTTGCATCCTCTTCATGAATGTCTTCTTTAGGATTCCAACTCCAGGCGATATCCGATACATATATTGCATCAAGAAGCGGAAGGATAGCCCATCATTCATGTTTCTCGAGCCGCATAACAAATGTCAAATCTTAACTGGGGCATGGACCAAGTTCGCCTTGTACAAACAGGAATGGTTTTATGTGCGTTGTCCTCCCGGCTTTGCGAGTAGATGGGTTGAAGGAAGTAAGCCTTTTTCTTGGACCGTTACTCATGTTTAGTCGAAGCCGTACCTTTTCTAAACTTTACCCATCTTTTCAGGTATTAGCCCACGTCCTGACGGCCGCAGATATTCTGATGCCGTCGAAGCCATTCGAGCCCTTCCTGCCGAAGAACGGGACATTAGAACTCTCATTTCGAATGAGTCGCTTACAAGGCTCGGACTATTGGCAGAAGGCCGTCGAATAAGCCTTCCTCAAGGCGTCACCATTCCCAGGCCTGGCTCTGGTAAAGGGAAAAAACAAGCTGAGTCTTCAACGTGCAATGCCCCTGATGCACTAGAAGAGGGGGAAATTAAGGAGACTGAGATGCCCGAAATACAGGGCGAGAATATTAGTCCGTCTCGGGGACCGACAGTTGAAGTTCATGACATAGAAACGTCGTCTTCCCCTTTGAAGGGAGAGAAGAAACTGACGTGCAGGCTGAGGACGAAAACTGTGGGCGGAACTTCTAAAGTTACCCTTATTCCAACGGAAAAAGAAACTTCCTCAGAACACTTAGCAAGTTCTCTGAAGGGCCTGTCAAACCTTACCATTCCTGAAGATTTACTCAACTACGGTTTCGACGATCCAGAGGCCCTCATGCTTCATTCGCCTGCTAGAGGTAGTAAGGGAGTTCAAGCCCAAGTCCAGGGATATAAAACTCCAATTAGTAAAGAAACTGGTCCGTCGGGCGGAAACACTAGGACACACACAGACACGCGCACTTCACTCTACACTTCAATCTTAACCATCACCTTGATCTTTTCTAACATGTTGTTATTCTCATTCTATGCAGGTGACATGGGATGCTCCCACGGATTCGATCGCCTCCACGGCTCTTCCATATTTCACCATCATGGCTGGGATTCGGGCTCCGGAAAACGCCGGGACAGGGATGATTACGGAGATCGAGACAACCGTCCCCGAGAGTCGTCTTATCGAAAGAAATCACACTCCCAATCTTCATACTCTCGCAATCCTCCTCCTCAAATAGAGCAAGGAAGAGAAAAGTCTTCGCTGAAGGGGTCTTAACCCGATGTTTCCCGAGATCAACATTCCGGCTCTTCAAGCACACGGCAATCTTGGGAACATCGTAAGAGAACAGCACTTTCAAAAGCTCCTCCCCCTGTTCCTGCGGTAGACCCAACGATATCGGAGAAGCTGGCCGAACTTAAAGTCAAATTTCCCAAAATCTGCTTCGACGGTCTGAAGTTCCTTCCAGTAATTCATCATATTTCGGGGCATGTCAAGCAGAGTGCCATCGCTTGCAACAACGACGTCTATGTTAACATGACGCGTTTGTTTATTTGTTCGAAAAAGTCTCGGAAATCTCCATTGAGCGCCAACAGGAAATTGACCACTTGAAGCTATCTTCGATAAAGACATCATCAAAAATCAAGATGAAGAGCTCGCTTCGTATAAGTCCAAGCTTGAGGCTGCAGAACAAAGTGCAAGAGACACCGCCGAGGCCGTCACTCGTCTAGAGATGACCCATAAAAAGGAACTTGACTAAGCGGTCCAACGCAGTGGGGCGCTGGTTTTAGAAAAAGATTCTATTCAGAAAGAAAGGGATGCACTCGCCCTGCAAGTCAAAGAGTTGAAAGAGCTATTCTCTAAGGAGAAAGAAGAGAAGATAGCCGCTCAAGAAGAGTCCCAACGATATTGCAACGAAATTGTTGCTACACGGCTCTTAAAAGCAAAGCTCGATGATGAGCTTTCTAAGGCTGAGACGATGAAGGACGAAGCCCGTGAGGAGGGCAAGAGAATAGCTTCCGAGGAGATCGACTCCCGTCTTGAAGCAGCTGCAGAGGCCGGCAGAGAAGAGGTCAAGTGTATGTTTGACCCGCTGATCGCCGAATACAGTGCCCGCGTCCTCATGCACCGGGACTTGACTTTCTTAGGCGAGGGCTATCTTGAATCTCTAGCTGAGGCCTGGGAGAATTTAATAAATATTAGAAAGGTGGAGTCGGGCACCGAGGAGGTCGACGAAGATGCTTTAGTGAAAGAGTTTCTCAAGGGGAACGAGCCATCGGACTTGTCTGCAGCTATGGCTCTCTTTAGCAAAGGCTCTCCTCCTTCTAGGGAGAAAAATGACATAGCTGGCTCGTCTGGAATTGGGCCTTCAGCTCCTCCCCCTACTCAATCGGTCAACCGGCCAGTACTTGATCCTTTCGAACAACACGCCGGCTATGATCCAGAAGACCCCGGTCTCAGCGTCCACGTGCTATCTCCCATTTTAGAGGGTGAAACTCCGCGCACAGCTGAAAGCCTGCAAGAAACCGGTATAAAACTCTTCTTTTAGAAGTTCAAAGATCTGTCACTTTCCGCAAGCGGTTATTAGTTCTAATGTTCGTTCTTTATGTTTTTATGCATGCCGCTCTGATCCCGAACCGACTCCGAGGAGCGATGACGCCAAGGGGGAGACGGGGAAAACAAGCGATGCTACTCACGTGGGAGTAACCCCCGGTCCTGATGCTCAAGTGATCGGGGCGCTAGATGATGATAAGTCTGACACTTCATCTCCCATTGATGGGAGTTATGAAATTGAAATCACGGGCGCCTCGGAACACACTTCGAAGGTGAGCATGAAGGAGCGACTCGCGGAAGAGAAGAAGAAGAAGGTTGAGATCAAGGTCGAGTCCCAAGTAATAGAACTTAACGACCCGCTGAATAGACCTCTGAAAGTCATTCTTCCTGGAAAATCCAAACCACTGGATGTTCCTCCTCCCACTCCTAACTCCGCTTCTTTGGCGAGCAAAAAGTCCAAGAGGAAGCGTGAGGGAGAGGAGTCATCCGAGAAAGCAAAGGAGGACAAGAAACTAAAGAAGATGAAGAAGTAGCCACTATACTCGTTCAATGAGGTTTGGCTTAGGTCATGTAACTACTTTTCTGTTTCCATAGTTTATGTAGATAGACTTTTGACTCCAAGTTTCGGAGGAGTGGTTGTATAACCCCATTTTGGATTATTGAATAAAGTTTAGTTTCTTTGTCATTTGAACGATTTCTGCTTTTTAGCTTTCTGTATAACTGTGGTCGAAACTCAAGTTCTTATGAGTTACATAAATTCCCAATCCATTCTTACATTGTTCGGACATTCTTTGGAATTGTACATCTCTTGTTTCACATTTTTGGTAATTAGAATATTTTTTAATCCGCGCTCCGGGGACTTAGAGTACTCCGGTCCGCATTCAAGGGACTCGGAGATTCAAGTCGTTTATACTCTAGTCCGCGCTCCGGGGACTTAGAGTAATTCGGTCCGCATTCAGGGGACTCGGAGATTCAAGTCGTTTATACTCTAGTCTGCGCTCCGGGGACTTAGAGTAATCCGGTCCGCATTCAGGGGACTCGGAGATTCAAGTCGTTTATACTCTAGTCTGCGCTCCGGGGACTTAGAGTAATCCGGTCCGCATTCAGGGGACTCGGAGATTCAAGTCATTTATACTCTAGTCCGCGCTCCGGGGACTTAGAGTACTCCGGTCCTCATTCAGGGGACTCGAAGATTCAAGTCATTTATACTCTAGTCCGCGCTCCGGGGACTTAGAGTACTTTGGTCCGCATTCAGGGGACTTTGAGATTCAAGTCGTTTATACTCTAGTCCGCGCTCCGGGGACTTAGAGTACTCCGGTCCGCACTTAGGGGACTCGGAGATTTGAGTTGTTCATGCGAGTTCGTACGTCAGGTAGAATAATGCAACTTCAGTTGTTTGTCACTGGACTATAAGGTTCAGAAACATCAATAATTCATAGAAAGGATGGCTTCAAGCCTTTATTAATGAAAACAAACTAAATCTTCCGATTACATGCTAAAAAGGAAATTAAGAATCAATGGAATAAAAACATACGAGAAACAATTGCACCTAAAACAGAAAAGAAACAGGCTAAATATAATAATGTCGCAAATGTTCACTGTTCCATGCTCGGGGGAGTGTCACGCCATCAACGGTCGCTAGCTTGAAAGTTCCCTCTCCAAGCTTCCGTTCAACGACATACGGACCTTCCCAGTTGGGATTCATACGTGATGGTACCAGGAAAACTCGTTTCAAAACGAGATCACCACATCAAAGATTCTTGGGCGGACTTTATCGTCGTAATATCGCTTGACCCGGTGCCTATACGCTGCCGCCCTTAATTCAGCTTCTTCACGTTTTTCATCGATGCAGTCCAGTGATTCCAACAAGAGATCCTGATTAGTCTTAGGATCATAATATGTCACTCGATGCGATAGAACTTCAAGCTCCACGGGTATAACAGCTTCCGAGCCGTATGCCAATGCGAATGGAGTGTGGCCATTCGCGGACTTGTGGGTAGTTCTATAAGCCCATAGCGTTGTTGGGAGTTCATCTACCCACTTGCCTCCAGCCTTTTCCAAACACTTCTTCAATATGGACTTGATTATTTTGTTTACGGCCTCGACTTGTCCATTAGCCTTCGGATGAGCAACGGCGGTGAATTTTTTCTCGATGTCGTACTTTAAACAGAAATCTTTGAATTCTCTACTTTCAAACTGAGTTCCGTTGTCCGTAATGATGGTTCGTGGGAGGCCAAAGCGGCATATAATGTTTCGTACAACGAAATTAATGACCTTCTTGGAGGTGATTGTGGCCGGAGGCTTTGCCTCGGCCCATTTCGTGAAGTAATCGACCGCGACTATAGCGTATTTTGCACCACCTTTGGATATAGCAAAGAACCGATTATGTCGATTCCCCAGATTGCAAACGGCCATGGACTAACCATTTGCGTGAGTTCCGTCGGTGGAGCTCTTGGGATTTTCGCGTATCTTTGACACTTGTCACATTTTTTTACATAGTCTGCAGCATCCCGATTCACTGTTGGCCAATAGTATCCGTAGCGGAGGATCTTTTTTGCCAGTGTATGCCCCCAGTATGGTCGCCACATTCTCCTTCGTGAACTTCCTCCAAGACACGCTTTGTCTCATCACGGGCAATGCACCGTAGTAAAGGGACCGAGAATCCTCTCCGATACATTACTCCTCCCTGCATCACATATCGTGCGGCTTTGCGAAGGACCTGTCGTCTTTCGCTTCTTCTTTTGGGTAAAGTCCCATTTAGCAAGTATTGTTTGAATGGGGTCATCCACGACTCCTCCTTGATTTCCGTTTCCAACGCAAAATCAACTTCCATCACATCTATACTTGGAGCGTGCAAGGTTTCGACGGGAACTAATCCCATTTTCTACGCATCGCCAGTGCTTGCGAATTTGGCCAACGAGTCGGCTTCCTTGTTCTGTTCACGCGGGACATGCGAAATGTCATAAGGTTCGAAGTTCGCCAATAGTTCTTGAACCAGAGCAAGGTATGGAGCAAGCTTTTGTCCCCTTGCTTGGTAGTCTCCTCGCACTTGGTACACCACCAACTGCGAGTCACAAAAGATTTCAACTGATTTTACCCCGAGTTCTCCAATGAGCTTTAAGCCAGCAATCAATGCTTCATATTCTGCTTCGTTATTCGTAGCCGAGAAGTTGAGCTTCAAAGCATAACAAATTGATCGATTTTCTGGAGTCACAAGGACTACACCAGTCCCGGAGCAACGGTCGTTTAACGCCCCATCGGTGTACAATTTCCATTGAATGGGGGAATGACACTTTGACCATCTGGTTCGTCTGGTACAGTAAACTCAACGATGAAATCCGCTAATGCTTGCCCTTGTATGGCCCTTCGCGACAGGTAGGTAATATCGAACTGACTCAATTCGATATTCCATTTTAACTTCCTTCCAGAAGTTTCTGGTCGTTGGAGTACCTATCGCAAGGGCTGATCGGTATAAATACTGACTGAGTGCGCTTGAAAGTATGGACGCAGCTTGCGTGATGCAATCACCAAGCAATAGGCTAATTTCTCAATTTTAGGATAATTTCTCTCTGCCCCCGTTAAACGTTTACTAACGTAATACTACGGCTTTTGAACTCGGCCCTCCTCGCGGACCAAAGCCGCACTTATAGCATGCGGGGATACGGCCAAGTATACGTATAGCATCTCGTGGTCTACTGGTTTCGACAGCACTGGGGGACTCTCCAAATGCCTTACCAGATCTCGGAATGCTTCCTCACAGTTGGATGTCCATTTGAAATTCATCTTTCCTTTCTTTATTATATCGAAGAAGGGAATGCACTTGTCTGTGGCTCTGGATATAATCAACTCAGCGCAGCCACCTTGCCATTCAAGCTTTGTACCTGTTTTATAGTTCTGGGCACTTGCACATCTCGAATAGCTTGGATCTTTTTTGGGTTAGCTTCAATTCTCTTAGCATTAACAATGAATCCCAAAAACTTCCCCGACGCAACGCCGAAGGAACACTTCAGGGGGTTGATCTTCATCCCATAATATCTGAGTATACCGAACATCTCTGCTAAGTCTCGAATGTGGTCATTTGATTGTCGTGACTTCACGAGCATGTCATCCACATAGACTTCCATCGTTCTACCAATCTGGTCTTTGAACATTCAATTCACCAAACGCTGATAGGTCTCTCCCGCGTTTTTCAATCCAAAAGGCATTACTACATAGCAATATAGCCCAACGTCTGTGACAAAACTGGTGTGTTCCTGGTCCAGAATATGCATCGGGATCCGACTGTATCCTGAGTACGCATCCATGAATGACAACAACTCGTGTCCTGTAGTGGAGTCAACCAACTGATCAATCCTAGGCAATGGGAAACTGTCCTTGGGGCATGATTTGTTCAAATCGGAATAATCTATGCAAGTTCTCCATTTCCCGTTCGCATTTTTCACCAGTACGGGGTTTGATACCCATTCAGGGTAGAGGGCGTCGTGGACAAACTCATTGGCTTTGAGTTTGTCCACCTCCTCTCTGAGAGCAGCAGACCTCTCCGAGTCCATTCCTCTCCTCTTTTGCTTAACGGGGACATATTTCGGGTCTATGTTCAACATATGACTCGTAATAGTGGGAGAGATCCCGCACATCTCAGAATGTGTCCAAGCGAAAACATAGAGATTCGCTCGGAGGAAATTGCTAAGGTCCTCAGTCATTGCGGGGCTGAGTTGTGATCCAATCTTCAGTATTCGCAATGGATCGTCTCGACTGACTGAAATGTCAATCTTCAGTTCAGCCGGTGCTGCTTTCTCCTCCCTGGGTTCCTCATCGTCGTCTCTCGGATCTATGTCTCTGAAGATCCGAGAATCATGCCCGAGCCAGGGTTCGGGCATTACTTGTCAATTGTCAGTATGCTGGATGCGGACGGGATTGTCCGCAACCTTGCCTTTCTCTCTCCGCCGGGCCTCTCGGAGCTCAGCCACATAACATGCACGACCGGTCGCCTGGTCGCCATGAACAACACCTACTCCTTTGTCAGTCGGAAACTTTAAAGTCAAACACCACGGGGACAATGCTGCCCTAAACTCAGCCAGGTCCGGTCGGCCCAAAAATACATTGTATGGAGAATCTACATCCAAAACTACGAACGGTAGGATTCGCACCCTCCTTCGCTCACCTTGTCCCAGTTCAACTGGCAATTCCACATACCCCACTGCATCAGTCACTGCGCCATTAATGCCGTGTATACGAGCTTTAGATGGCTTCAAATCCTTCGTCTCCATCTTCATCTGGTCATAAGCCTTCTTGAAGATGATATTGACAGAACTTCTACAATCAATCAGAATTCTTTTCACAAAAGCCAGCCCGATTGTCGCAGATATGACCATCGGGTCAATGGTAGGAGCCTCCACTTGGTCAGAATCTCAGATCTTGAATACTATATCGTCTGTCATCATGTGCAGCTGTTTAGCAGGTGTTCCATCCTCTACGTTGGAACAACACTCGAAGTCTGCGTGCCTCAGGGAATTTGCATACCGTTCCATCTCTTGCCAGTTCTTATCCGCAGGGTGAGGTCCGCCGATGATCGTGTTTATGACTAGTCTGCCCACGGTCCGAGCAGGCTCCTCGGGATGACGTGGAGCTGGTGCACGACCGGGATTGGATGTTCCCTGTCCACCTTCCTATGGATTCTTCACAAACTCCTGTAACTTTTTCTGTCTAATCAACTTCTCTATAGCGTCGTGTAGGTGTCTGCACTCTTCAGTATTGTGCCCATAAGTCTCATGAAAGCGATAGTACTTCCTAGTCCGCTTTTGTTCTTCGGTTGACTCCTTTGGACGTGGCTTTCTGTACTGAAAGGTATTGCAGGTTGATAGGTAAATGTTCTCAAGAGACGCATTCAGCGTGGTGTACTCGTTGTAGGTTGGAATTCTTGGCTTCCACTTCCCCGCTTCTCTCTTCTTCCCTTGATTTCTTCCTTCGGATTCCTTAGATTGCCCGGGCTTGTTCTGGACATTGACTTGAACTTTCCTCGAGTTGTCTCCGAACTGCTTCACAGCAATGTTGCTTTTTACGGACTCCTGAACAGGCCCCGGTGCCTTATCTCGCCTTATCCACCTAGCTTCCTCTCTTCTTATGAACTGATGTGCCTTTGAGTAAAAACGCTCTAGCATAGTTGGAGGTTTTCCTGCCAACCAATCTCCAAACTCTGAATCCGGATCCACACCTCGCATCACAGCCATAAGAATTGCATGATCATTGGGATTACTGACTTCGGTAGCCGCAACATGGAATCTCTGTAAATACTCCTTCAACGACTCCCAGGAGTTTGGATTACACTTGATAGTGACATCACGTCCTTGGGACGAGTAGTATGTATTCTGAATTGTTCTATAAATTTCTTTGCTAACTCCTCGAAACTAGATACGGACCGTGGAGGGAGTCGGGTGAACCACATGGTAGCGATCCCAGATAGAGTTATTGGAAAGCACCGGCACTTGGTTGCGTCATTTTCTCTAGCTGAATCCATCATCCATTCGTACCTTATCACAAGCTTCCTGGGATCAGTCTTTCCTTCGTAAGCCTGGATAGTTGGCATGCTAAACTTCCTGGGGTACTCAGCTCGTAGGACGGTGTCTGTGAACGGAGTATGACTCCTGGATACCCCCCAATCATCATTCGACAAGCCTTGATTCTCTTTCATGAACTGTCTGATCATAGCTATTAGATCTAGGGTTTGTATGGAAGACGGAAGGTTGGAGTCTGTCCTACGGGATTGGCCAGGCTGATGCCTCCTCTGCTGGTGATCTTCCAAACGTGCATCTTGAGGTTCGACATCATTGACATCTTGGTGAGCCGGGCGTCCAGCCTCCACTACACCATACTGCACATTTTGCCACACCCAAATGCGGAAAAATTGCCACGGTCTTAAGCCATGGCAATTTTACCATGGTCTTGAGCCATGGTAAAATAATTTACCATGGTTATTGACCGTGGCAATTTTGGAACGGTCCTAGACCGTTCCAAAGTTATCAAAAATATTTCACCCCTTGCCGTGTATACTTCTCAGCAACTCTCACACCCTTCTCAAAAAAAGAACGCCCCTTCCAAAATTAGCCCCTTCTCAAAATCCAGATCTACGCCCCTTCTCAAAATCCAGATCTACGCCCCTTCTCAAAATCCAGATCTACGCCCCTTCTCAAAATCCTTGTCGATGCTCCTTAAATCGCCCCGAACAAACATGAATCTCTCTGCTCTCACTCAAGCCATGTAAATCCAAGTTTGCGCTCAAATTATTCTTCTTGGTTTCGAGGTATTCATACGAAAATAGAGATAGTTGATTTGTTTGATTTTTCTGGTTTTTATTTGATGTCTGAGGTTAATGCTTTGCAAGGTTGCAGATTTGGAAACGAATTTGTTGAAATAGAAATTGTTCTTCTTTTTTCTATTTGGTGTCTGATACGAATTCGTTGAATTTGATTTGGAAACAAATCCATGTTTCCGTTTTCTTTTTAATTGGTAGTGCCAGTTACTATAATTTGTTCACTATAACTAAAACTTGAATTAGGATCAATGATTTTATCTAAAACGTCATTTACTTATATAAAAGTATTAGGTGATAAGAGTAGTTACCATGATCTGTACTAATAAATCTGAACAAAAGATAAGAAGAGATGTAACATGCTTGAAATTTTATTTATAAAAGGGTAGTGATAAGATAATTACGTGAATATTCTTCTAATTTGAAATGAATATATATATTTTAATTTGGTCAAAGATAATACATGGATTTAGGGTGATGCAAGATACACGATGACGGAAACCAGCAATGAAGACGTGCTTTAATATGTTAAATTTATGTCTCATTTTTATTTACTTTGAAACGTGCTGCAGAAAAAGAATATGTTGTCTTCTTCTTCTACTTACTTTCTGGTTAGTTTAGACGCATGCTTTGTGTGGTATAAACTAACTATATATTATCATACTAATTATCAACTAAACCGATTCCATTAACTTTTCAATTGTTTTGGATGATTCTGCAGGTGATTTGCAAAGAAGGCAGACCCCATTCCTCCATTTCCTAACAAACATCTGTGCAATACAGGAGGTACCTTTTATACAGGCCTTTCTTACTCTCAATCCATTTTTATTTATTTAATCCCATGTGATATACTGTTTATCTTATTGTGCCCGAGTTTTGTGAAAGTCTGGTTGCACATTTCCTTCTTTAAAAAAATTTTGTGTGCGAGCTCAATAATGCACTAATAATCTTAATAAACCATGAATGATTAGTGGGAATTTCATATAATTGTGTTACTGTCTGAGTTTAGCGAATTATAACAGCACAGCGTAATCTTTTTCTGACAGGAATTTGTATTAGTCAAGGCTGGATTTTTTAAATTATACTTGCATTGTTTAAAGAAGCAAACTGTTTTAGAAAGTGTATTTATATATAATAACAAATTCAAGAATCGTTTGAATCTACCCAGTTGCGGCCTGAAAATTTACACTTCTTTAGAAACTAAAAATAAATATATACATTTGGTCAAAATTGTTATACATTTTGATTAAAATTGTTTAATATATAGCCGATGGCTGCTGTGATTTAATGAACAAGATAAATCACTATTTAAGCATGTATGCAGTCCCTAGAACAAAAAATTTTGTGGTTGCATGAGTCCATAACCAACTGAAAATAAAAAATGAACACAAATCACTATTTAAGCATGTATGTAGTCAAGAACTGAAGATATTCAAACATATATGAAAACGAAAATGAAAAACTGACTACTTGAAATGTACATAGTCAAAACTTGGAGAGTTGAGCATATATAAAAATGAAAATGAGTCGAGCTCATTGTTTAAGGCTAAGGGGATGGCTCTTACTAGCTGTTATTAGATCAGCTCTTTTCTTTCTACTTATATATTCTTAAAATGCCTCGGAATTTTCTAAGGCGAATGCCTCAGATTTCTTGAGGTAGGTGGATAAATAGATGAGTATCAACAATTATATGAAATACCATTGCTTTTATGCGGTTTATTCAAAGGTCAGATAACAAGAAGCGGAATTTTGCTCAGTTGACAGTTTTAAATTATATTTTAGTGGATGAACTGAAATTTATATGTCAAATTATATTTGATTTTATTGATGCAAGAACTAAGTTGTTTCAATCAATGATGATTTTTTTTATAGATATGGATTTCGAAGGGAGAATAAGTTAAATTACATGGTTTGTTTTATGCACTGTCATATGATCATACAGTTGAGCATCAATTACTGTCTGGGGTTAACCAGTCATAATTTTTATTATTTGTTGCTTTTTATTGTTTGTTGCAGGTGGTCTTGGTCATTTGGATTGCAACCAAGAAGATAGTAGCAATGTCAGAACCTACAGAAGCGTCAACCCATTCAATTACACAGTCATCCTCTACACAACCCGAAAAAGTTGAGATAAATGCATTAGGTGCTCCTATTTCAAAAAATGCTGGAAAAGTAAGCAGTCGAGTCGGTAAATTGGTACGAATTCATGTGCCGATCTCATATGAAAGTTGGGATAAAGTACCTGAAAAATACAAGATTGACGTTTGGAATGAATTGCTGGTAAGCTAAAACTGATTTGTACCACTTTCAGTTTTATATATATATATATATGTATATATACATATACATATATATATGTATATATGTATTGCCACATAATTTCTTTTCTTACGTAAACAACTCTTAATTTTACAGACATCTTATGATATAGAGTCGGATTCAAAAGACTTGTTTTTTAAAAAAATGGCCGAGTCATTTAGGAAACACAAGAGCGAATTGAGGACAAACTATTATGACAAACATGATAATGACAAAGATAGGCTGAAAAATTGTCCACTAACAATCACCCAAGAAGATTGGACTGAGTTTGTGAAAAATGAAGCAAAACCCGGTGCAAGGGAAAGAAGAGAGATAGGCAAAAAAACAGATCGCTGTACAACTACGGTCATCATACTGGACGTACAAGTCACGTTGTAGTAGAACATGAAATGGTATGTTTGTTTCATTTTTTATATTAAATATAAGTAAACTATCACGAATTGACACTTAAATCTTAGATGCAAAGTCGCCAAAAAAATGCAACTTTGTTCTTTTGTTATGTGAATGAAATAGTTCTTTAGATATCTTGAAATTGGGGTAATTCATCATTTAGCAACATTATGTTGAATCATTAATTAAGACAATCAATGTACTGCTTTCAGCTAGCTCTCACTTTCGATAGAATAATCATGATGTATAGTGTTAGTCGTATATAAGATTATGAAATTTTGTTTCATGAGGAGGTTGCACATAACTTAGGAACCTCATTTGCAATTTGTAGCATATCTGCAATTTGTAATTAGTTCTAACTTTTTTTCAAGCAATAGCAAAATTACACTATTAGCTAATGAATACTTTCTCTTTGTGAATCACTTAAACTTTTTAATATCTTAATTGCTGAACTGGATGCAGTTGGCAAAGTTGTAAATAGAACAAGTCCGTGTATTGTTATTTTAACTATCATTTTAGTTATTATATTTCACGTTAAAGGTAAAGTACCAGATGACTTATATATTATAACAAAAGTGCATTGAAACATTACTTAATATTTGCTATGCTCATTTATGACTTCTTATAACTCTGACGCATGTTATTATTAAAAGAGCAAGCTGAAGTCTCATTAAGACTAGAAGTAACTATATAATAAGTTCTTGGCTGCCTTCATTGTATTTTTGCATTTTCCAATGAAGTGGATTAAGTATTCAATTATTTTGTAAGGTTTTACAAGTGATATATTTCCTGTTGATAGAATTGGTATACTATCTTTAGCATATCTGTAGTCATTCCCATGTTTTTTACTTCCTATATTCACAGTAAATTTTAAATTCCATAAAGTTTTATTTAGGAAGCATAAATGAATCAGCTATATGTATTGACCAGTTAATCATGCTGAAAGCTAGATCACTTTCATGCTGGATTACATTCATGTTTTGACCTATCCATTGCTGGGGCACCCTTGATGCCCAAGGACTATCAAACTGAAGTTAAGAATAAGGGTATGCTTAACTTAAGTTAAGAATTAGGAATCAGAAATAAGTTGTCATATTCATCTACTAGTCACCAAAAATAGGAATCAGAAATAAGTTGGTATCAAATTATTAAAGACAAAAATAACAAAAATTTTGTGACAAGTAAGATGAAAACAACTTTAGTTTCCACTGAGTACCTCCCCATTTCTTAATGGTGATGCACCGCTAATCAAAATCAGCTTTACGTGGTATTTATAAGATGAGACACTAGGTCACATAAAAGCAAATGCTTAAAAGAGAGGTAAATATAGTGCGCTTAGAATGAGATGTGTAACCGAATTCTGACGACATATATTATTACCATCCTGATGTAGATCTTTAGTCTTCTTACTTTGGGACTTGAATTATGAAGGCATACAGTAGCCTTATCTGGTAGTAAATTTATAGTATATTGAGTAGGTTGGAGTTGATCCATTACTCAAGATATATAGGTAGAATGTTAATCATATATTGTAAATGTATATCCTAGTGAAACATAAGAGCATGTGCACATGTATATTCTATATTAAAACCACTTATATTCACATGATGGAGCATGCATTAACGTTATCATCATTAAACATGTTACTAACTGGATGTTTGCCTCTGTGTGTTTCGCGTATATGACCATGCTTATCACCATTATTATACCCATGTCTCCAGTAATTGTAGCTCCCTCTGAACGTATCCTCATCTTTGAAATAATTTGCTGCCGAGGTATAATAAAGAGGCAGGTCTGGACAAGGCCAAAACTCTGCCTTTTTGCCTGAAAACTGCTCTATGTTTTCTTTCAGAGAGTTGATGCCTGAAATTGGAAACAAATAGTACAACATATATTGTAACTAAAATGACAGTTAAAGAGGAAGTGTTTGATTATTTTCTTACCAAACATCAAATTCAGGAATTAAGATGTTGACATTTTGTGTTGTTTATATATTGCATGCTCATATACTATTTATTTACCAGTTTACTTTTAGATGACCGATTTGTATTTATTTTACTGTACTTTTTTCTCTTGATTAATATTGCATATTGTCAAATAGATACACTCAAATAGTATCCATTTAAAATTAACGATCTCTTTATCTTTTTGTTGTTGTAGGCCAGTGCAAATCCAACAAAAGAAATCACACGTCGTCAAGTATGGGAGAAGACTCACACCAAAAAAGACGGTACCATATCAGATTCGGCTTCTACGTACTTCGTAAGTTAAACAGATAATAATTCAGCTATTCTATAAAGTCTTTGTAGTAAATAACATCTCAAGTATTACCATATTTTAGGATAAAATTGCAAAAGCAAAGGAATCAATCATCGGTAGTGATGAAGAAGACTTGCCATTGGATGAAGATATCCTATCACAAGTGTTTGGCAGGGATAAAAGAGGTCGGACTCGAAGTATTGGAGCCAAAATATCAAGGACTCAAGTTAAGGCTTGTACTATTGCACGTAAACAACTCAAAAAGGCTCAAGGAGGCACAGAAGACTTGAAAGCTAGAATGGATAATATGGAAGGTACATTGAAGTCATTGGTCGACTTGTTGAAAGGACAATATGCAGGTCAAGAAAATCATTTACTGGACATTTCTTCAAATGAAGGAGGAAGTGGTACACCACGTGGAAGTGTTGGAAGAATGCTGAATAATGACTTGGTAAATTCATTTAATTCGTCTGGTTTAGCCAATCAAAAATGCGAAATCCTGAACATTGACCTTGAGGTCATTGCAACAGCCACTGTCTGTAAAGATTCGACAACATCCATTATACACGGAAAATCATTACCTCCAACACATGAGAAGTTAGTCGTGGACAATATACTGCTACCAGAAGAGAAAACATGCAAACAAAATCATCCTCTTGCTATGACCTTTGGTGAAGTTGGAATCGGTGGTTATGTGTGTCATCCAAAGAGTAATATTCGATATCTATAGACCCATAAGCAGGTATGTATTATTATACTTTGGCAATTTTAACTGGGTTAATTTCCGAAATTACTTTTAATCAAAGCATCTGAAATGTGTCTATAGTAACATCTGCTCGACACTAACATAATTTATGTTTATTTTCCACTGTTGACTTTCTGCATATTTTCTGTTTATTTTGCAGCTAGGGATTTTGCTTAGGGAGAGAAGCATCTGAAATATCTTTAATTTGCGTCTGCACGTGGGCTACTGAGTTCAATTTGTTGCCTTCACTTATATATTAGATTCTACAGTTAGCTTGTAGTTGTCATTGCTTCACTAAGAACTACAGTCGTTTTACTATGATGAAGTATATGCTTGGCGAATTCAGGAATAATTTCTTTTCTATTGTTTAGTGTTTACATGAACAATAGATGTTGTTTACTTGTTTTTCTATGAACTGATGGTTTCACTATGAAGTTGTATTATGAACTGAAAGTTGTAAGTTTGTAATCAAGCACTTGTAGTAGTTGTATTATAAATTGGGTTTGTCATCTATTACTGGTTTTGTATTCACGTTATTTATTCCATGTACTATCATGAAACTGCATTTAGGAATGAATTTGAGCTTTGGTTAAACTGGTATAAGCTGGGGCATTTTGTAATTTCGTTACAGGGCAGATTAGTATTTCGCCACGGCTCAAAGCCGTGGCAAAAGTTTATTTTGCCACGGTCCTTAGCCGTGGCTAAATATTAGTTTGCCACGGTTCAGAGCCGTGGCGAAATACGAATTTGCCACGGCTTTGAGCCGTGGCGAAATACTAATTTGCCACGGCTCAGAGCCGTGGCAAAATATTTGCCACTGCCAGTTTCGCCACGGCTCAAAACCGTGGCAAAATGATTTAGCCACGGCTCATAGCCGTGGCGAAATCGCTTTTCTGGTGTAGTGCTCCACCTGCACTCCAGCTCCTAAGTTTCCAGTTCCTACTTGGTCACGGTCTCCGAGGTATAAATGGTCCCCAGCTATTCGGACAGCAGCACCTGCCTGCGTAGTTTCAGTCTTGCGGCGTCTACGCCTGGGAGGTTCATCGGACGAAGTCGAGCTGTCAGATGAATAATAAGGAGCTGGATTGCCCCTAGCATTCTGATGTTGTTGTTGAGTGAGCTGTGCCATGAGGTTGGCGTTAGCTTGCATCTGCTCTTTGAGTTGTCTCCTGCTTTCCCTAAGCTCTCTCATCAAGTCGTTGAACTCTATTCTGGTGACAACTGGCATTTGGTCCTGAGCGGTAGTCCCTGCACCTAGATTTTCTTGCTGATTTCTAGGCCCTGCTTGTTGTACGCTAGTAGTCTCATGGGCGTCCGCATTATGAGAGGTTGATCTGGTACGTGGTCTTCCCATTGTAGAGTTATTGGTATGAACTCTGAGTAGAATCAACAGACGTCCTACAAATGACTCGGATCTTCTTCGGGGGATTTATTCAATCCAGTAGCTTCAAAGCAGATCCTTGAGGTCTGAGAATTTGACTCTCAGTGAAAGCACCAAAGTGTTAGCACCGAAATTGGTCACTAACCTCGTTGAGAAAGTTTGTGTAGAGAGATAAATGAAGAAAATAAATTTAAACAGAGAATAATATGCTAAATTGAATGCAAAGACGAGAACACTGGATTTATAGTGGTTCGGCGTAACTGCCTACGTCCACTTTGTGGTTAATCTTTTATTGCTTTTCTTGATAACTGATTACAGATACAATCTGTACATCAACTACTCGAATACAGTTGCTAAGTAAAAAGAGCAAGTCTTGAAAGCGGTAGAGTCTCCCCAGTGTGCTCGAAAAAAAAGGTCATTTTCACTGTGCCCCTGCCTCTCTATTTATAGACAAAGATGGGTTGGACTTCCCTGGTGGGCCTGGCAGCCGAATACCTCAGCCCAGAAAGAGTGAGTTCTGTGTGCTGAACCATTGATGCCGAACAAACTGATGCCGAACGAACTGATGTCGAATGATGTCGTCATGCCGAACGAAGTGTTGTGCTGAGTGGAGAGTGCAGGCCGAGCAATAGTTGAAGCCGGTCGAGATTTGGGTGGATGCCGAACACCTCTGGAAGTCAAACATCTCTAGATGCCGAACAACTCCGAATGCCGAATGCGATGTGAATGCCGAGCAGTATGGAGCGCTGAACGCTCTGCCATGCCGAACGGTCTATGTACGCCGAACGCTCTACCATGCCGAACGATCCATGTACGCCGAACACTCTGCCATGCCGAACGGTCTATGTACGCTGAATGCTCTGCCATGCCAAACGGTCTATGTACGCCGAACGCTCTGCCATGCCGAACGATCCACGTATGTCGAACGCTCTGCCATGCCGAATGATATGTAAGTGCCGAGTGCCTAGTTCCCTGGTCAAACCTTCAGGTAACAGAGTGCGGCTGACATTTCCGGTTGGTCGAGGGGTTGCACATACATACACTTCACTGCACTACATGATTCATAACTATAAATCGTCCAACCCAAGAAATCGCTAACTTTTCCTTCGTTTCTCATTTTCAGGTACGATGTTCGGGAGAGGATCAATGCTTGGGAGCCTTCGCTCGGCTCGAAAATCTTCTACCTACTATGACTCCCGTAGGAGAGACTCGGGTAGAGACCGCGATCGCGGGTACTCTAATCAAGAGAGGTACGAGTGGGACAGGGACAGAGAATACAGACACCGATCCAGGTCTCGCTCTCCACCTCTTAGACTTCCATCTCCACCTCCTGTTCATGTTCCACACCCGCCAGAGCCTCTACGACACAGACCGTCTTCTCAAACTTCGAGGGTCGAAACTCATCACCAGCGAGTTGAAATCATGCCTCCCATAATTGCAGAGTAGGCCATAACTGAGCCCATGGGGGAAGGGGCTATTAAAATAGCTCAGCTGAGGAAGGAGTTCCCGAACATATGCTTTGACGGCCACGTCTTCCCACCTCACTTAAAGAGAATTCTGTCAGGGGTGGAAAATACGATGCGTGATTACATTCATGACGTCTACACCCAATATAGAGAGTGGGTAAAGGCTGCAGAAAAAGCTTCAAAGGTGGCCTTTGAGCAGGCCAAAGTGATCGAGAAGATGGAGTCTGATCTTGCTAAAAAGGACCGAATCATCCAGGTGCTCAATACCGAGGCCGAGTCTTCTCGGATATCTGAAATTAAGGCCACCAAAAGAGCTGATGAAGCGACTGTGGCGATGGAGAGGTTGAGGCAGACACACATTGCCTTGGTGGAGGAGATGGGCCACCGAAATACTACAGTCACCGCTGAACGGGATGCGGTGGTTAAGGAACTCAACGAGCTTAAGGCCAAATTCGCTGACATGGCCAAGGAAAAGGATGATGCGAACAACACAGCCTAGGAGGCGTGCGAGCAGGCTGTTTTGCTCCGGGGTGAACGGGACGCGGCCGTGGCTAAGGCTCGCAAGGTGGAGACTGAGGTTGAGGAGAAGGTGAAATCAGCCGAGTCCAGGCTAGAGGCTAATATTGAAGACCTTCTCGTTGTTTACAACGCTAACATGCTGAGACACAGGGGTCTAGCCTGGCTCGATGATTACCCGACACATCTATATAACGCCTGGGGCCGATTGGTAGAGGAGGAGAAAGCGGTGCATCTGGGTGAATCTATTGATGAGTTTGAGCTCGAGAATCGCCTGCTGAATGAAGATGAAAGGAAGATTCTCCACGAGTCAATGATTTCTTATAAGAAGGAGAGACTCGGCACCCAGCACCTGGAAGTAGGAGAAGGCTCTGGGGTTGAACACCACGATGCAAGTCTTGAACTTCCAGCGTCAACCCAGCCTGAATCTTTGCCTGCGGTTGATCTCCAAGCTATTCCTGCCTATAATCCGGATCAGCCGCAGATGTCTCCGGCTACAGAGCAAGTTGCTGAAGCCATTCAGCCGCTTACAAGTCAAACTGAGGAAGGTATTCTGAACATTCCACATATCTGCCTTAAGTCGGAATCTTCACTCGAATTAAGTTCTAACAGTTCTCTTATTTTTTGTCCAGTGATCGATGCTGCAGCAGTCGTGCCTCCTGTCGCTCAAGAATCACATCACATGCAGGAGGCTATCGTTACCGAAGTGACCACTGTAACTACAACTACTCCACTTGATGAGATGCAGGGAAGCTCACTTGTTTTTGATGAGCAGCTGATGGAGGAACTCTTTCGTCATCATGGCGATCCTCTCGCCGACCTGCCATTTGTTATGGGTGGAAGCGCTCCTGCTACAAGTTCTTCGATGCCAACTACCGATGCTCCCAGCGAGGCCAGAGTGATTACTGAAGAGGAGATATTGGCCGAAATCGACGCTGAGATGGAAGCAGCGGCTCATGCTGGCAGTTTTGGAGGTGGGATGGCGGCACCTGGTCCAGCTCCGCTCAGAATGATATCGCCTGGCGGTACAGTTTTCGGCACTAGTGTGCCCATTCCACCTTCTACACTGGATCCTGTCCCTCCGACTCCGCCTGCAGGAAGTATCCCGATCCATTCGAGCTCGGAGGAGGATGTCGAGATCATGCCCCCGCCAGGAGACCGACCACCGAAAAGCAAAGGCTCAAAGAGGAAGGGTAGTGGCGGCTCCAGCGGGTCTACACCAAAAAGGAACCCGTGGAAGAAGAAAGATTAGACATGCTTCTTTGGTTTATTTTGACTTTCATTTTGTTGGTCGTGTATAGATGCGGGTTCGGCCCCTACTAGTAGGAATTTTTTGGAACAAACTTGTACATGAATTTCTTTCATAAATAGTAGAAATGAAACTTTTCATTTTTAGCTTCTTCTCTGTTATTGTATATTTGCCTAAGTGTTTCAATATCTGAAGTACACTTGTGAAGTTTCAGGTTCCGAGTCGAGTTTGACTTTTTTCGCCAGGTCAGGAAACTGTGGACATGATTTACGACCGAGAAGTGAGTCGAATTTTGACGATGCACCGCTTCAGTCGATGGTCGATGCTTAAGTCATGCCCCTCAGTTTTGGGGGTGAGTTGTAGAACACCAGTCAGCGATTGTTTATTACTTATAACATTTTGAGTCTAGTGCCACTGAACGGATGTTTGAGACAAGCGGAGATTGGGAGGTTCAACCACACTTGTTTGACTATCGATGATCATATCTGCACTCCGGGGACTCTCACTTGTTTTCTGGCGGTTGGTCACGCCGTCTTAAGTTTTAATCACATGTACGCGCTCTGGGGACTCGCAATCGGCATTTATACTCCGACTCGCACTCTGGGAGTTCGGAGTTGGTATTTATACTCCAATTCGCGCCCTGGGAATTTGGAGTTGTGTTTATACTCCGTTTCGCACTCTGGGAATCCGGAGTTGATGTTTATACTCCAATTCGCACTCTGGGAATTTGGAGTTAATGTTTATACTCCGACTCGCACTCTGGGAGTTCAGAGTTGGCGTTTATACTCCGTTTTGCACTCTGGGAATCCGGAGCTGATGTTTATACTCCAATTCACACTTTGGGAATCCAGAGTTGGTAAAAAGATGGTCAGTCACATCTACTGCATGTTTTTGGATTTCGCTCGCACTCTGGGAACGAAAGGCATATCAGGATCGTGGATGGTCGATCACATCCACCCCGAGTTAACAAGCGAGTTCGTTAGATGGACGGGTCCACCCTCCTCAAACTTGGTTCAAATACGGACGAAGTCGTTAGGCGGACGGATCCACCCTCTTCGTAGACGTATTTTTATACTTTAGTTCGCATTCTGGGAACCTGGAGTTAAGTGAAGGATTTTCGTGTATCAATCCTTTTTTGACTTTGATGTAATGGCTTGTCCCCGAGCTTGGGTTTCACTTAGCGAGTGACCGGTTGCATCACAGTCACTCCCTATTTGAATAAATCCCACCGTATGGTGAGACTTAGCTCTTCGTGCATAGTGATGATCATATGAAGCATTTCAAGTAAATCACAGCTCTGGCTCGAAGAGATTGCATTTTATTGCTGAATAAGAAAATATGGCAAAGTCAGTTGCCTTATTACAAATTCTAATTTCGAAATGCAGAAACAAATTGCGAAATAGAAAATAAATTAAATGAATAAACATAGCCTGTTATGTGTAGTAGCGACGTAGACTCTCGCTATTCCAGGTTCTTGGTAAAGTAAGACCGTCAACGGTCGATAATTTGAATGTGCCATCTCCGAGCCTTCGTTCAATGACATACGGTCCTTCCCATGTCGGCTTCATATGCGAAGGAACTAGATAGATTCTTTTCAGGACGAGATTGCCTAGTTCAAAGGTTTGCGGGCGGACCTTGGCATTGTACAATCGGGCGACTCGACTTCGATACGCGGCTGCCCTCAAATCAACCTCTTCACGCTTCTCATCCAGTAAATCGAGAGATTCCGCAAGTAATATAGCATTTGTCTTCGGATCATAGTATGTCACACGATGAGAAGGCACTTCTAGCTTGACTGGAATAACGGCTTCTGAACCATAAGAGAGAGAGAATGGAGTGTGACCGGTCGCGGACTTGTGAGTTGTTTGGTAAGCCCATAAAGCCATAGGAAGTTCATCGACCCACTTACCCCCGACTTTCTCCAGTCGTTTTTTCAGAATGGACTTTATAACTTTATTGACCGCTTCGACCTGCCCGTTTGCCTGAGGGTGTGCAACTGCAGAGAATTTCTTTTGATTGTGAAACCGTTTGCAGAAATATTTAAATTCAACACTGTCGAATTGGGTTCCGTTGTCAGTAATAATGGTGTGTGGGAGACCGAATCGATAGATAATGTTGCGGACTACAAAGTTGATTACTTTTTTCGTCGTTATGGTAGCAAGAGCTTCAGCTTCAGCCCACTTTGTAAAGTAATCAACTGCGACGATGGCGTATTTCGCACCACCTTTTGCCAGAGGTAGAGTACCAATGATGTCGATGCCCTATATTGCAAACGGCCATGGGCTGACCATTTGTGTTATCTCAGTAGGTGGGGCTCTAGGAATTCGAGCATGCTTTTGACATTTATCACACTTCTTTGCATAATATGACGCATCGTGATTCACAGTCGGCCAATAATATCTGTATCGAAGTATTTTCTTGGCCCGTGCTTGCCCCCCGGTGTGATCGCCACATTATCCCTCGTGTACATCGTGTAATACTCATTTAATTTCATCGTGAGCGATACGCTGGAGTAAAGGAACAGAGTACCCTCTTCTGTACATGACTCCATTCTGGATGGTGAATCGTGAGGCCTTCCGAAGGACTTGTCTCTTTTCATTCCTGCGCTCCGGCAGGGTTCCGTGCTCAAGGCAATTTCTGAATGGAGTCATCCATGACTCCTTATCGGGAATTGTTTCACACACCCAATCTATTTATGCCCGGTCAATGCTTTGGGAAGTTAATGTCTCTACAGGAACGTGTCCCATTTGCTGAGCTTCACCTGTGTTGGCTAACTTCGCCAATGAATCGGCTTTCTGATTACGTTCTCGAGGTATGCAATAAATGGCATAATAATCAAATTGACCCAGTACTTCCTGAACTCGAGCTAAGTAGGCGGCCAGCCTTCGATCTCTCGCTTGGTATTCCCCCCGAACTTGACACACAACTAATTGCGAATTACAATAAATTTCCACAGCGATAATTCTCAAATCTCTAGCAAGTTTCAGTCCGGCTAAGAGGGCTTCATATTTAGCTTCATTATTGGTTGCATGAAAATCAAACTTTAAAGCATAACATATAGATCGGCCTTCGGGGGTTTCGAGTACAACTCCAGCGCCCGAACACCGGTCGTTTGATGCACCATCAGTATACAGCTTCCAGATTTATTAGGGAGATTCACTGGTTTCGGGCAAGTCCTCTGGAACGGTAAATTCAGCTATGAAATCGGCTAGGACTTGTCCTTGAATGGCTCGCCTTGAAGTATAAGTAATATCAAACTAGCTCAGTTCGATGTTCCACTTGAGTAACCTACCAGACGTCTCAGGCCGCGTAAGGACCTGTCGTAACGGCTGGTCGGTGTAAACAATGATAGGATGTGCCTGGAAATATGGGCGGAGCTTCCTCGATGCAATAACAAGGCAATAAGCCAACTTCTCTAGTTTTGGGTAATTCCTTTCAGCTCCAGTCAATCGTTTGCTGATGTAGTATACTGGCTTATGTATCTTGTCTTCTTCTCGAATTAATGCAGCGCTGATAGCGTTTTCTGATATTGCCAAGTAAACGTACAACTTCTCATGATCAATAGGCTTTGACAGGATAGGTGGTGTGGATAAATGCTGAATCAGTGCTTGGAAAGCGCCTTCACACTCTGTGGTCCATTCAAAGTTTCGTTTTCCTTTTCGGATCAGGTCGAAGAAGGGAATGCATTTGTCAGTGGACTTTGAGATGAACCTGCTCAGTGCTGCTACTTTCCCATTGAGACTCTGGACTTGTTTTATAGTTTTCGGAGTTTCAAGATTTCTGATAGCCCAGATCTTTTCAGGGTTAGCTTCGATTCCTCTAGCATTGACGATAAACCCAAGGAATTTTCCGGATGCAACTCCAAAATGACATTTCAGTGGGTTGAGTTTCATTCTGTATTCTCGAAGTATGTTAAACATAGTTTCCAGGTCTTTAATATGGTCAGTGGAAAATCGTGACTTCACAAGCATGTCATCTACATATACTTCCATGGTTTTCCCAATTTGATTGGCAAACATCTGATTGACCAATCGTTGATAAGTAGCCCCGGCATTCTTGAGTCCGAAGGGCATAACTTTGTAGCAATAAAGTCCTAGAATGGTTACGAAGCTGGTATGCTCTTGATCAGGTAAATGCATCGGTATCTGATTGTAGCCAGAATACGCATCCATGAAGGATAAGAGCTCATGCCCAGCTGTTGAATCTACTAGCTAATCAATCCTGCGAAGCGGGAAACTATCTTTGGGACAAGCTTTATTCAGATCGGAGTAATCAACACAAGTTCTCCATTTTCCGTTTGACTTCCGGACGAGCACGGGATTCGAAACCCATTCGGGGTACAACGCATCTCGAATGAACCCGTTTGCTTTAAGCTTTTCAACCTCTTCTTTAAGGGCGGCAGATCTCTCTGGATCCATACCACGCCTTTTCTGTTTGACCGGGATATGCCGCGGGTCAATGTTCAGAGTGTGGCTCGTGATGTCCGGCGAGATCCCACACATATCAGAATGCGTCCAGGCGAATACATCAAGATTCGCCCGTAGAAATTCAACCAATTCCTCTTGAGTCTGTTGGCTTAGCTGAGACCCAATCTTTATCATTTTCGAATCATCATCATTGTCAATTGGGACATCGATCGTCAGTTTGGCCGAGGATGCTTGACTCTCTTTAGATTCTCCTTCATCTTCAGCTTCTCTTGGGTCAAGATCCCTTTGGAATTGGTTGGGGTGCCCGGGCCTAGGCCCAGGCGTTAATTGTCAATTATCAGCAAAACGGACACAGGGAGATTCCTCTACACCCTTTCCTTTCTCTTTTCGCTGCGCCTCCCGTAGCTCGGCAACATAACAGGCTCTCCCAGCAGCCTGATCTCCTTGAATGATTCCCACTCCACGATCAGTGGGAAACTTTAAAGTCAAACACCACGGGGCAATGGCTGCCCTGAATTCAGCGAGGGCCGGTCGGCCCAAAAAGCATTATAAGGGGAGTCTATGTCCAACACAACAAACTGCAATATCCGCACTCTCCGGTGTTCTCCAACTCCCAACTCTACTGGCAGCTCCACTACTCCAGTGGCTATAGTTGCACTCCCATTGGAACCATGGATTCGAGATTAACAAGGTTTCAAATCTTTGGCTTCCATTCTCATTTGATCATAAGCTCGTTTAAACATAATATTCACCGAGCTTCCACTGTCAACTAAGATCCTCTTCATCCAAGCAGGACCTACTTGTGCTGAGATGACCAGTGGATCGATAGTGGGGGCTTCGACTTTATCAACATCTCTGTTTCTGAACACGATATCATCTGTCATCGTCTTCTGTTGTTTGGCCGGAGCCTCTTCATCGAAACTACTACAACACTCGAAGTCCGCATGCCTGATAGAGCTGGCATACGACTCCATTTCCTTCCAGCTTCGATCTGCTGGATGAGGACCACCACTTATTGTATTAATAACCAACCTCCCGCTAGTTCGAGCGGGTTCCTCCTGTCTTTCTTGATTTGGCACACGATTTTGATTTGATGGGCCCACACCTCCTAACTGCAGCGCCCGCACATACTGATCCAACTTTCGCTCACGTATAAGCTTTTCAATGAGGTCTTGTAAGTGACGACACTCATTTGTATTATGGCCATAACTCTCGTGGAATCTACAAAACTTCCCTGTTTGGACCTGTCTTTCCGTTGATGGCTTCGGGGCAAGTTTCTTGTATTGCATGGTATTACAGGTTTGCAAATACACATTCTCCAATTATGTATTCAATAGAGTATAATTGTCGAACATGGGAGCTCTACGTCGTGGACCGCGACTTTGATCTCGCTTTTTTCCTTGGTTTCCATTGTCTCTCTACTGATTCTGTTTATTTTGAATATTCAACTGAACTTTCCCGGAACTATCCCCGGATTGTTTAACTGCGATGTTACTCTGAATTCCTTCAATGCTAGGTCCTACGTCATCCTGCTTCCTAGACTGTTTCGCATCCTCCCTTCTCAAGAATTGGGCTGCCTTGGAATAGAAACGGTCTAATGACGCAGGCGGCTTCCCAGCTAACCAATTTCCGAACTTGGAATCAGGGTCAATCCCCTTAGTCAATGCCATCAGGATGGAGTTATCATTAGGATTGCTTATTTCTGCACACGCAGTATGAAATCGCTCCAAGTAACATCTGAGTGTTTCTCCGGGAGCTTGAGTAACACTAGACAGAGTGTTAACATCTTTAGGCCTTGCTACTTGCATACGGAATTGTTCAACAAACTTGGTGTCCATTTGGTCAAAATTAGAAATGGATCATGGTGGCAAACGAGTAAACCACATGGTTGCAATGCCTCCCAGGGAAATGGGGATACTACGGCATTTTACTGCATTATCAGCTCTCGCAGCATTCATCAGCCATTCATACTTCAGGATGTGTTGATTGGGGTTAGAATTTCCTTCATAAACTGGCAAGGTTGGCATCCTGAAGCACCGAGGTGGTTCAACATATAATATGTCATCGGTGAAAGGGGTATGACTCCGGGAGATTCCCCAGTCGTCATTAGTGAGACCCTGACTTTCACGGATCATTTGACGAATCATCGTCGGTATATCTGGCATCCGGATGTTTAGAGGATGTTGTGCCAATGTGTGGTCGGGTTCCACAGCGCGAGTCTGGACCGGACGCGGTCGATGGTCCATGCCTCGCCTCCTTGGTTCAACATTTTCTGGGACATAAGGTTCTGGAGTACGATCCTATTGGTGACGATGCGGATCAGCTTGGTTTCTAGCATCAACTCCTTGTTCGGTAGTGGTGGTAGCAGCAAGGTTTCCTGTGACATGGTAAGGAGCGGCACCCCCTCGGGATGAAGGTCCGGTATGATGACTGGTGGATGGTCCAGTCCTCGGTTATCCAAGATTCAAGGCAGGTTGGTGTCCAATGGCCTGGGTGTAGCTTACATCCAGCCGTGGGTGTGTGGATCTGTGATGATCGTTAGATGAGGCTGAACTCTCGGTGGAAGAGTAAGAAGCTTGATCTCTTCTGGATCTTCTGCGCCTTTGGCGATTCAGCTGGTTGGTCAACTCTGTGTTGGCGCACAGTTGTTCAGTAAGTTGTTGCCAACTCTGGGTCAACTCTTGAAGCAGCATCTGGAATTCTTGTTTGGTGACCGGGCCTGATGGATCTGAAGGTCCGGCGGCATCTTGGTTGGATGGAGGCAACTGCATGGGATTTTGTCTGTCCCGTCCTTCTTGATCAGCAGCTGTAGAGGCAGTCTGTGTACTTACCATGATGAATTGATGAAATTCCTTTCCTAGATTTGATGCAAATCTGAATAGAATGGAAGGGCTTCAAGGTTCTAGATCTGGATGTTCTTCTTAGATTTTTGCAATCCGGTATCGACAGGAGATCCAAAGAGGAGGAGAAAAATTGGGTTTTTTCCTCAGTGAAAGCACCAAAGTGTTTGTACCAAAAATGGGCACAACACTCTTCGGAAGTTTTTGAAGAGAAAAAGTGAAGAAATTAAATGGAAAAAGAGGATTATCTAACAAAAACTCCAAAAAAACAGATAGGAAAATAATAAAAACGCACAAAAACACAAGGATTTAGAGTGGTTCGGCGTATTGCCTACGTCCACTATGAAATTGATTGCTTTATTGATGACTCTTTGATGTTTACAATTGATTGCAGCATGTTACAGCAGATAACAATGGATTGCAGCAGTAAAATTCGTTAGCAGCAGCAGCAATGAAGTTTAGAACTGGATCCGACAGAGTCTGGGCGTTGGAGAATTCAAAGATCAAAAGATCCCTTTTCTGTTAGCTCTGGGGGTCTATTTATAGGTGCAGGAGGCTGATATTTCGCTCAGATCTTGAGAGACTTCTTCTGGCACGTGAGTGGGGCCACGCGACCAAGCCCGTGAAGTTTCGGCCCGATCCGTGATCGATACGAACGGATTTCGTATCGATCAAGATTGCGTCCAATGGAGTCGAAATTTGGTGTGGACACTCTTTAGCATGCACGTAAGCTCCTGTGAAAATTTCATAGCATTTGGACTTATAGATTGTGAGTTATGATCGATGCAAGTTCGGGTTTTTATGTAGGCTGTTTGGTTCGTATCGATCGAAACCATGTTGTTCGTATCGATAGTCTTGCTCTATTCGTATCGATAGAGGTGGTCCAATTCGTATCGACAGAAGTAGCTCAGTTCGTATCAATGGAAGTGGCTATGTTCGTATCGATGGAAGTGGCTCAGTTCGTATCGATGGAAGTGGCTTTGTTCGTATCGATGGAAGTGGCTCTGTTTCGCATCGATGGGAGGTGTGTATTTCGTATCGATTGGTGATCGATCGATACGAGGTGAGTTTAAGATTGAACGGTGCGAAACAGATGCTCATGCTTCTCGCCGATGGATACGAAGTGGACATTAGATGATCGAGTCGAACTGTGGCTTGTCGATGGATGCGAAGTCGATCGAGTCGAACTGAGGCTTCTGATGGATGCGAAGTCGCTGCCTTTCTGATCGAGTCGAAAGTGATGGTTCGAACCGAGGTTCGATGATGGATACGAAAATGGGATTATTTCTTTAATCTTGCATCGATCATAACTTGATCATACGAACCCGGATTGACTTGAGATTTGGAACGCTGGCTTCCATGGCTTTGCTCGTCGCGTCTTATCGATCGTAACTTGATCCGGACTCGAACAAAATTCATCGATATCCATAGTGAGCCTACGTATAACCGATCTTTAATACGAACCGTAATCGGTTTCTAGTCAAGTTCTTGGTGTCACGGCCTTGCCAAAAGGCGGAATAACAGTTTCTAAGACAAAATAAAAACAGTTCTAAGTTTAATTGTAGAAGTTTAGACATTAAGATCAATTTCAAAATGCATACAAATCTTAAATTGGATATTTTGAATCTATGATTTACGATTTAAAATTTTTAGCTTTGCAATTTATGATTTAAATCTCATTTTGTAAAATCTTTCTGAAAAATTTCAACATGTAATTTTGTTTGTATTTCAAAAAATTTATTTGAAGATAAATGATAATTTTGTTCACGATGGGATTCGAAGTCCCAACTTCTTGTTTATATATATAAGGATATTTTTAAAACATAATGGTTGGACGAAAAAATTGGGTTTCTGCTTAACTATTAATAAAGATTTTATTTAGGCCTATGTTTGTCTACAAGCAAATTGATAAAGGTTTATTATGGCACGCGAACATGCATGCATGCAGCCTGTAAAATAACGAAAGGCAGAACAACTGTCGGCGACGGCATTTATATAACTTCAGGCGATGCACCTTTGGTTCCAATGAAATCAAATAAAATGTAGCGATTTGATTTATGTAAATTTATGTAAATTAATATATAAACTAACAGCGGCAGCATAGCGATGGTCATAATGCATATAAACCAGTAGCGATGAGGACTAGGAGGGACGGCAATATTTATTATCACGTGAACAAAACAGGAAGTGAAGAAACTAGCAGTAAGAGAAACTAACACTGTTACGGTACGCCGGTTTAAATCGTTAATTATTTTTCTACAAATTGTATATTTTTAACACTTTAAAACGAAAATGATTTACATAAATATTTTATCGTATTATACATTGAAATCATACCTAATTGATTTGAATTTTTATTTCTAAGTTTCATCATCTAAATCTTTGTTCGTCTGAATTTTTATTTATATCATTGATTAATAAAGAACGGATTTGTAAATGAAGTTTATTTGTTAGATACCATTGTTAAGTGATATTAAAATTTGTTAATATATATACGGAATAAATATGTACCTACATGAAATATGAGCCAATTAAGCATGAAAATATAAATATGAAATGGTAAAGTGCACAAAAAAAAAGAAAATATATAAATGAAAACAAGAGAATCCGGTGGACCAGTAAACTTCCGAGGGAGTTATGGTAAAACCGTCCGCTGATCCAAGCCACCATATCACGGGTAAATTTATATAAAATAGAGAAACGCATAATAGAAATCGAAATAGGGTCTTTTTACCCGAACACATGTCTCCTTTCTACTGCGCTGTATCCGTGGACTACAATACTCGAAGTATATATACACACACGAAGCATATAAACTCATCACGGCACGATGATAGCACAGGCCACAACAACTATAAATTAAAATATACACGTAGGCCTGCAAGCATGAAGCAATTACGAAAGTTGGTAAAAGAATTAAGGTGGAAACATGCTCACGTAGCCTTAGATTAATGCACGAAGACAATGGTCTGCATACTATAGTCACGAACGGAATTATCACGGAGCAAGTAATGTTAAACATGTAAAAACTTACGGAAGCATGCATGAATAGATCTAGACGACAATAAATATTCTTCACGAAGGAAAATAATAAAAACAAATTACTTCGGATAAATAACTCATTATGGGTTGGTTTAAAACACGATAGTAATACGTATTAGTTTGGGATTTACGCACCATCGTTAGTGACGTTTTTAATTAAACACGATAGCTATGAACTAACCAATATACCACAGGTAAATGCAATATGTAATAGTTGAAAAAACTACATTGTGTAAAATAACGGACATTTAGAGCATCTCCAACCCATGAGCTATTTTGATGTAATGTCAAGTACACATCATCAACATTTAATTTAGTTCAAATTTTCATCTCCAATGCCAATGCTAATGACAATGTTACGATGACTTGGCAAAACAATTATTAGACATTGTCTAGTGCAATGTCTAGTTTTAGACATTGCACTTCACAATATGAAGTAATAAATATTTACAATGAACTAATTTTTTATCTATTATTTTTATTTATTTAAATTTTGATTGGAACACATAGTCAATTTTTTTTCAATAAATACATTTGCATTGAAGTAGTTTTCTTGTTTTTAATGTGATGTTTAATTTTTAGAAATTACATTGAGTTCACATTGTGATTTATCCCTTGACACATAGGATTTAATTGAAATCACATCCTATTTGCATTGAAGATGCTCTTACAATGATTTGGAAGATAGTTTCTAAGTGTCATTGAACTATTTCATAAAGATAAAATAAATGGAAGATTTTATAAGTTAAAACTTTATTAACTTATTTTTAAAACGAAGTAAGCTTATAGAAACTGGTAAATGATAGAGTATCATTTAAATAAAAGATAAAAATGGTTTATATAACGAAGTGTAGTGTAAACAGTTAATAAACGAAACCATTCGTAATAATATAAAAGCAAATGGAAGACCTTTATAGTAATAAGAAGAATAAACCAAACTTCTTACTCCACGATGATTGACGTAAGACCTTCACTACTAATGTAAGCAGTAGAGTGTTGGAGTCGGGATTTCAACTGGAGACCACTCGAATCGAAACCACACAAGTATAGCGGAAGACGGGATCGTGGTAAGAAGTGTAAAAACAACCAATCAATAACTCAATTCTAATCTCAATCAATCCAAAGACAATCACAATCCTAAACAAGCAATTCAGAAATCAAAGCAATAACGAAAAGTGAATCACGCAGCGATTTATAGTGGTTCCACTAACGTTGTGTTAGTGTACATCCACTTTAAGAGAGAGCTTTATTAATATTGATGAAAAGAGTATAAGAAATTGAATACAATGATCAAAATTCTAATAAAAAATTGATTTGTGAAGAAGATAATTGAAGAAAATTAGGTTTTGAAAAAACTAAATAACGAACATTTACGACAATAGACCATTCTACCACTACTAAATGTGAAAGAAATAGAGGCATATGCATTGGCAACCACTAGCACAAATAGGGGTAGATGACTGTGTTAAACTGCCCCTAAAAGTATGAGAGGCAGTTTAAGAATTGCCCCAAAAAATGGGGTCCTTAATAATCATTAGAGGCAAACTGTTACTTTATATATGCCCTTAATAGTGATGCTGCCACATATGCATACACTCATAATAAAAGCATTTGTTAACGCCCTTAATAATTGGAAAACAATAGGGGCCAATGCATTTAACATTTTTACTCAATTCAAAATAACATTTAATATACATTCACAGATATATGTAAACGCCTCTATTGGCAAAAACGACGGTAAAGTAAAATTGTTAATATACAAATAGGTACTGATTTCCTAAACTGGAAAAGCAACATCCAAATAACATTGGAGAAGACATTGTGATAAGTTGTCAGTATGATTTCAAAGTTAGATTTCACGCACAACACAAACTAAGACAAAGCATATAAAAATGAAATATGGGAAGCGAAATCAAAAAAACATTAAATCTTATTAAAAAACATAATCTCGTTATTTTGAGATTGGAGATGGAATATCATCATACAACTGTCCGACTGAAAGCAAAAGAACCATCACAAATGCCATATTACAGTTTAGTTAGAAACAAAAAAAGGCCTTACTTGAACTTCTTCCTTTCCCTGTTAACTGAAGCAGGCAATGGTGGGATGAAAACTCCAGTTCCTTTACCTTTTGAGGACTTGGATTCCACTTTCCAGCCATAAATTTTTGAATCTGCAAAAGTAAACCTCAGGCAACAAAACATGTCCTTATTCTACCAATCTTCTTCTGTTTGGTGCAGTTGCTTCAGCCTAACTTTCCTTTAACTTGCTCCCAAAGGAATGCTGCATCTAATCCATTTTTTTTCGCTTTCTAAAATCAAACGCAGAAGCCATCCTTCTATCTCTAGGAATTGCACATCTTCTCTTAAGTCTATTATTCTTCAGCGACAAAGGTAACAATGCTCTTGGTAGCGTCATAATAATATCTTTCCATTAATCAGTGATTTAACACACGCACACACACACACACACACACATATATATATATATATATATAAATTTATAAATCACAAATCTATTATGTTACCATGTAATAACATATGTAATCATAGTAAGGTTCCAATACAATACTGATATAACATAATCTAAGTTCCTTAAACTTGTTCGCCACTGGGAATTTGTCTCTTTTCTTCTTCTACTTGTTCCAACAGAGCTTCTAGTTTTTGCTTCAGTAAGCCCCTCTAGTCAGTTCTATTCATTATACTGCACAGAAATATAGTGAGAATTACACACACAGAATAAGTTATTATTAACAAAGATTTTTTAGATATCCTAAAGCAACGGAGTAAAGTTAAAGTGTGATTAATTATGAAACCAAGCCTCAAAAATTACAATGATGGATTACTAAATTTGAAACCTGAACATCTTAAAGTCATGGCATAAATGGTTTTAAACTAATAGAATATAAGTGCAAATACCTCTATTTCTCAGTTGAGTTCTGCCTTTTGAATATCTTGTTTCCTCCATTTCTACAAGCATGTGTCCCTGCATTTTCAGTTAAACAACAATATAAATAAACATTAATATGATGCACAGTATATAGAAAATGATCAAATATATTCAATATTAGTAGAATACTAGAAAATTTATTCATATCTTGTCAGTACTATAAACATTATTAATCATTAAATACATATGCAGGGAATGATAGACCTAATGGTGGAGTCTACATCGACATTGATAGAACATGGGATGAAATCAAGAGAGGTAAAGGAAGTGCAGACATAATGAATGATGAAGATATGCAAAAGTATTCGGCTGATGTGATATCAAAAGCTACTATTGGAAGCAGCTACTCTGAAGGATAAGAAATATCTACAAAGCTCAGAACTTTGAAAAGAGCTTTATCCAGACCAAATTTACTAATTGATATTGCAGGACCAAGGTGATATAATTCTGAAATTAATAATCGGACTATCAACTCATCGTTATCTTTTGCTTAAGATAATTTGAAAACTCCATTACTATGTATTTTCTGGCTAAATTATAGTTGAAGTTACATAATATATCTGTGACACTAACAAGCATGTAAAGTCAAAGTTTTAAAATTCTTAAACCTTCAATAGCAATATTTATTAATGTATCCACACAGACAGGAAAACAAACTAATGAGCCTATAAAGCCAAAGTTCTAAAAATTATTAAGCCTTCAATAGCAATATTTATTAATTTAGGAAGAATTAATGATTCTATATAGTCAAAGTTCTAAAATTCTTAAACCTTTAATAGCAATATTTATTCATTTACGCATACATGAAAACAAAGAAATATGCCTACAAGACGCAACAGAGAGGTATGGCGATTAAACAAAGAAGTTCGCGATCTAATCCTAAAATTAGTCAAGGATGGCGATATTTCTACCCTGCGAATGTATTTACTCAATGGTTTATTCTCTTAATTGAATATTTCAAATGTAAAATTTTCTATTCCATTTCTCTGAGGTACAATTTGGTTCAGGTTTTATTATTTCCATCCATTTAATATGTATAATTTATTTATTCAAATGTGTGTCATCATAACAAGAAACTCATTATATAAAGTTTGGATGATACATGATGTATAATTGTTTAAAAACACATGCTAAAACTTATTTTCATTAATTGGACTAAAAATAATGAATTTTTGCTTAGCAAATGGAAAAATTGGACTTATATTAATACTTTAAGTTTGAAATAAAAACAAGGAATAATGCATACCTACTCTCATCAGTTTGATTATTTCTTGGCTGTATAACTCATCGTGTAAAATCAATTCCATTGAGCGTTGATGTAACTTCCCCGCTTTGATTATTTCTTTGAGGCGCATTTTGTTGCGTAAAATCAATTCCATTGACCATTGACGTAAACTCACCGCTTTGATTATTTCTTAGAGGCACAGCTTGTTGTGTAATATCAACACCATTGAGCATTGATGTAAACTCTCCAAGCGGATATGACATTTGTGGGTAGAAAGGAGGATGGTATACTTGAGGACAATAAAGTTGGCCAGATGGTGGTGAAAACTGATATGGTCCTAGCTGTGGGTGTGACATACAATGTTGGGTAGTTGGATGTTGTTGGAGGAGTGCTTGATGTTGGATGGTAGATATTTGATCAGTGTTTGGTGGATGTTGAGTGGGAGATTGTTGTGCTTGATGCTCTAAAGATGAACGATGTTGAGACGATGATGGTTGTGAAATGAAATTGGGTGACGATGACTGTCGTTGGGAAGATAAAATCATAACTCTTAACTCTTCTATCTCCTTACTTTGCTTTTCACACATGGCTTGTAGATTTAAACATTTAGACTCCAAAGATGCATAATCTCGTCCTTTGCGTGATTTACGAATTGATGATACGGGTTGAGTCTGCTGTACCCAAGGCACCATGCTCGGTGTCACAAGGTCGCCATAACAACGAACTCTATTATGATTCTCATACCCCATCGTTGCTACATATGCTTGCAGCCTCAACTCAGGTGTCTCCTCACCATGGGTTGCTACTAGTTGTGTTAATTCACGTGACATTTTAGTCTGCAATTTTTTTTCCAAGTGAATATCATTTAGTGTAAAATACAATAAGTTAAGTTTGAAATATTCAATGTTAACCAAGTATCAAACATTATGTGTTATGATAACCAACTTCAAATCTTAGTCTTTAAAACCAATTTCCAACAATAAAGATGTTAATCAGTAGGTTGCATACAGAACATCCGAATTTACCAAATATTTGCCAAGTGAAACCATTGTTAAGCATATAGAGTTTTGTGCTTATTTATTTTGCTTCAGCACACGTATAATGCTATCCTATATTGCATTAATTGAAAATTAATCCAAATATCATTCAATACAACAAAGTTTCAAAAGGTTAAACAATATATAATACAATGTAAGTTTTAATCGCATATTTAACTTGTATACGAATATCATTAAGTATTAAGAATTTTTTAACTTATGTTTGAAGTATAAAATAAATTTTATGTCAATATCATTTAGTAAAATTAAGCTATATGTATAACTTTTATATGAGTATCATTCACTATATAGTAAGTTTCATTGGAAAGTAAAGTTCCAAAACATTAAATTAAATAATATAAAGTAAGTTTCAAACTTTTTATACGACCATCATTATGTTTAACTTTTATACACATATATTTAAAGACTGTACAATGTCAGTTCCAGAAGAAAAAAATTACCGCCACTTGCTCTGATGCAATATCCACCCAACTTCTATGTTTGTCCTTTCTTCTATGAAGCAACTCGTATGCTTCAATAGGATCGGCTTCGTGACTGTACTTTTCCTTCTGTTATAACAAAAAAAAAACAATATCCAAGTTGGTTATTATAGTTAAATAAGGAAAGAAATACATGAAATAATTAATCCTAGTAGAGAAAGCAACGACAATTTGGTGAATTATAATCAAAATTAGATTTAATCGGTTTGACTAATACTCAAGATGAAGTAAGAAAAAGTGCACACTTTAAACGCACTTGCTTTGTTTATAGTAAAATTGCACATTTTAGGCTGTAAGCCTTAATCATGTGCAAGCAAGATTCTCATATAGTTTTTCTCATGCCTTGTGAATTATCATACATGTGCAACATTGTTGTTTTATTTAATGATATTTTATTCATTATGTTCCCAGAGAATGTGACATTCAACCTATTATCTCATCCTGTTAAGCATGCTTGATTTGCAGGCAAATAAAAATCCAAAATATATGTGCAAATGACATTAAAAGTAAACTTCATTTCATTCTTGCTGATGTATATTAATTCATTGGAAAACCAATAATACATATAGTTTAAGGTAGAAATGGTTAAAAGTATAAAGTAAAAAATTTCATGATATTGATTTACACCCAGAAAACCAAAACAAGAAGAAAATTACACTTTTCTTAAAGCTATTTTTTTATTGTCAACTTAAACATATTGGCAACAAAGTAGACAAGTAACAAAACAAACTGCTAAACTATCTTTACTCAAAATTTGAAATGCTCGGCATCAATAATCAAGTTTCAAACGACTAAAGAATTAATAACTCTTTTGAAAATGAATAAATGGACCATAAGATAAGAATGAAGAATGGGATAGACATATGCATGTATGAATAGTTAGGCATAAGTAAAATTTGCTGCTAAGCAGTCACTTAAAAACTAAAACCTACAAATAACTAATTCAGTGTGCTAGTTAGTTGTATAACCACTATGAATCGGGGGTTAAACTATAGGTTAAACAACCATTTTGATCGAGAAAGCGGTTTAGAATTCACAATTTAGTGGCAATGAGTTACTACATTAACAAATGCACAGTCTAAAAACAACAAATAATATTTTAAGATCAAGTGAGCTCATGTATAAAACAAAACTATATGTACTTACAAAATTAGCAAGGTGTCTTACAAAGCTCATTGATCCACCCGTGTGACTCGTCTTTAGCTTCTTGCGATTTGCAATGTTTCTTTCAACTTTAATCTATCATTAGTTAAACATTTCAATTTTGTTTGATAATGTAAACAAGACATAGAAATAACAACATAGAAAATTAAAAAGAAAGAATAGGAAACATAAGAAGACTTACTTTATTTTTAGGGTCGTTGTCCCAATAATTGACCATTTTTCTCCATTGTTCACTATCCACACGATCATCTCCACACACAAAACGTGATGGTGAGCCCACATGTGGAGTGTAATATTTCTTTTTTAAATCGGCTCTATTATTCCTAATCCGTTTAGATAGTCTTTTTAGCAACGTATATCGAATTGCAGGGATATGAGGAATATCTTCAGCACGCCAATCAATAGTATCCTTGAGATGGAAAAAGAATGGGTTAACTGGGGATATTTAGGATAACAAAACAGTTTTGCTAGTTATACTCCATGATCAAAAAACACTGCAACATAGAAATGGAAACTAGTTGTAGCAAAAATTGTAGAAGGATTGGAGCATCAAATTATTATCGTCTCCTACTAGTTGTACCTTTAGCTATAATTGGATTGTAAAGGTAGTTTTGTACTATTTAATGATATTCAGATAGTTTGAAGACATTGTGCTTCACTTGAATTATCATATTTTCCATGACTTGCATTTTCATTATGGTTGTTCTACTCATCCATGGCATGTTTTCTATATATATCAAAGATGAAAGCTTCTATAATATATCTTCTTGTTCAATAGATATATTATTCAATAAATCATTTATTTGACATTAAGATCTTGACCAAAATAATGGAAATATATATATATATATATATATATATATAGGGTTGGGAGGGAGAGAAAGAAAGAGAGATTGTTGAATATTAGCTAGACACTACTGGAAACAATATGAAGCATTTTGGATTTCCGTAAAGGGCAGCATTTGAGGTAGATGAACTTGGGACACAATCAAATCTTAGAATGAAAAATGTCAACTTGAAGCAACAAGAACTTACTTCGCTTAAATCAGTGTTGCCTAAGACACTTAATAATAAAACTATTGCAAAGAATTAGTTTTTGGTTTTGAAAGCAGTAGGACAGTAAATTTCTTAAAATATCAGTGCTACAAAGAAAGAGAACAAGAAGCTCTGCCAAAGGTGAAATCTCTATCTAAACCAAAAATAAAACAAGGCTCGTGAATTTCTGATTAGTAGCCATTGTGATTATGATTTATGTAATTAATTCTTTTTTGGTGCATGAAACATATGTATCTCTGCCTCTTTATATAGAAACTGAGCCCTATGGCACATCATGGATGTCCAAGTTCCCTATTAAAATAATTAATGCATGAGACTCTGAAAAGATAATAATTTAAGATAATCATTAGGCCACTTCAAGTTTTTCTCCTTTACGTTATAATATTTCAGAAGTCGATTCCATCCATGCTTACCTCATTAGTTCATATAGTGGTAACCATTATTCAATTCTAGATTTTAGACAGTCATACTTGTGAAATGGTCTTAATAACACATATCAAGGATTTTTGTAGCTTACATCTATCGTACCAAGGAATACTTACAGCTATCTAACAAACATCATCCCTTAATAGTACAATGTAATTTTTACTTTACAATATTAATTTTTACTGCCATTGACCATTATTCAAATATTTCCTTGTTTGCATTTAGTGCAAATATTCAGTATAGTTTATTGGCACATTATTTAACCAATCATGATCAGTAATCTTCAACGAAATGGATAGACTCATGTGTATTTAGTGATATACTAGTTAGATATATTACTAGACTAGCCTACATTTGTAGTGCCGTGCTATGTGCCCTGGGGTAGCAAAAGTGAGTGTGAGTGTGTATACGCATTCAATATTGATCACTATCAAATCATTTGCAAGACTTAAGACTATGCAAGTGATATGTATGTGTGATGAACTTTTATCGAGGAGACAAATTATCAAACATAAGAACTAAAAAATAAGACAGTAGTTTCTTGCCAAGCTAAGGTTAACATTATATTCTAATATATGTTTTAATTCTAATATATATATTTTAGTTTAAGAAATTTGCCATACCGATATGATTTTCCAAATTTTCTCCATTTCTGGTTCATTGTGTGATCGCCAGTCTGTAGCCGATAAAGGAAGAAGATGGTAATTTCTTGCCAAGCTACCAAGGTACCTTGATAACTTAGCATCCTTTGGAACAATGCATAACCCATCTTTGGTGAACTCTATGGTCTCTTTGCCTGACTTTCCCCATTTGGGTTTGTCAAAGCCACGTCCATTTCTTCTTAGTGATCCTGAAACTAGTAATTGATATAAAAACTCAGGAGAAATATTTTCAAATATTTTCATTTATCTTCTAGAAGATGGCATAAAATAATCAATCTTTTTTTTGGCAGTTCTTATTATGAGTTTTTAAAAAATGGAAATATAAATAAATCAATAGTTCACTTTATTTATAGTGTAGACAAAACATAGACAATATATAAAAAATACATCACATTGAAAAATTGAAAAAGGTTATCATTCATTTTAGCAAAAATTAGATACCTCTCCTTAACAATAATCTAGAAAGATAATTATATTTAACTTAATTATAACAAAGTTTTGACTGCCTTCCATTTTTTGTTCTGAATCATGCGCATAAATTTACATGATGTATTTATGTTTGTATGATCATAATTTTGACCAGTACCACATTTTTGTTTTGCAATTATTTGTGGGGAGGTAATTAGCATTTTAATACTGTACAGTTAGACTAATATATTGATTCAAAAGAAAACACATTGCTATTGTAACATAAATAAATGAAAGCATTCAAGAACAATATTGAAAGCTGACTGGATGTAATCAGTATGCTATTTAGTTTTCCTAGCATGAATTTAACACAAGAACAACCCAATGGGTTTATATAATTACTAGATTAAACTTAATATAATAGCTCATGAAGCATATACCGTTATTTTCAGAGTCACCGTTGTCCAACAAGTCATTATCTGAATGATTCTCATTGTTGGGATCTAATTCTCCAGAGCTACACATCTAAAACAATTTAACAGAAAACACTAATCCTGTCGATCAATTCAAAATACAATGATGGATCATATGCTTCAAATAATGGATATCACTCAATAAAAATCAAGCTATGTTCAAGTTTTAAACACAGCTAAACTAATTTCAAACAACAAGTGTAAACTAAGTTTAAAAAGTGACTATGAACTAAGTTCCAGGCTTTTTATGAAAGCTAAGATTCTATCTGTCAATGTAAATTAAGTTTTAAACAAGTATCATTCAACGTAAATTAAACATTATACGTTTAGATTTTAACATGCCTAAGTAAAAGCGACACTTCAAAATATGTTCACTGAATGTTATTGATTTTCTTACACTAAATATTAAACATTATAATTCTTCAAAATCTAAATTGGTATATGACAAGTAAAATATAGGGGAACTCAACTACCTCATGTAGATTACTACACCATAAACGACTATGGAAAATGTACAAATGAAAAGGAGCAGTCACATTTAATTTAAGTTTAGTCCAATGAAGAAAAAAAAGAAAATTTATCATAATTTAAAATAAAATTCTAGAAAATATAACATAACATAAAAAAGAACTATGAAAATTTAACGGCATAACATAAAAAGAACTATGGAAATTTAACATAAGTTTGCTTAGAATTCTAACACTAAATTCATCACCACTGTCAGTGTCATCATCATCTTCATTAAGGTCATCCTCTTCAGGTATGGTATCACCTACTTCATGCAATGATAAAATTTTGTTAACATATATGCCATGAACGTCGGTCCTTATCTGCAGTTCTTGATTGTCTAAACTAGGATCATCCAGGTTAGGTGTTGTATAGTAATCATCTATGTCGAGTCCGTCACTGTCATCCATTACATCGTAAAAATCTCTCGGCTTTGTTTTAACCACAACACTCCAATCCGACTCTTTTGGATCAGCAACATAAAAAGCTTGAATTGCTTGTGAAGCCAATATAAATTTATCATTATTTTGTGCCAGTCGGTTGAAATTCACTAGACTGAAACCATATTGATCGTTTTTCTTTCCAGAATTGTTCACCCAATCACACTCAAAACAAAACTACTTTACAAGCTTGATCATCACTTTCCCCTGGAAATCTATAATCAAGCTCATAAAATTCTTTAAAGCACCATAATAGTCGACATTACCTGTAATAGGATTACAGTCTCTCGCACTTGAATAACTTGACGTTTCAGCATTCACAAAGACACCACAATTTTGATTTTTGTATCTTTCATCAACCAATTTAGTTCTAAACCTATACCCATTGATAACATATTTTTTATAATGCTTCACAATCCTACTTGGACCGTTTGCTAATCGAATTAAATCTTCAGATATTAATAAGTCACCAGCATCACGAAGTTTATTTACCTAGCAAAATATAATAAAAACGTATTATCTTATTTTACATGAAACTAGAAAAGAATAAATGACATGATTGCATTTTAATAGTCTAGCATGTGCAAAAATGATACATACATGAATCCTAAACCAAGTAGGGAATTCTTTGTTTCTCAAACCCTCTACTTCTCGAATTGTTTTTTGTCCATGAATTTTTCGTAGCTCTCCCAACCTTTTACTATCATAAAACAAGTTAAATTACTTAATAAAATATAATTCAATTCATAAATTAATTCATATGGTTAGAAAGTATTTTAATATTTAAAGAATATCTTACTCTAAATAAGGTGCTACTTCACTACAGTTGAATAAGACATAAGAGTGACATTGTTCCCAATTTTTTTTTTCTAAATCAATCTCTGTACATTTACCCAAATGATGACCAGAGCTTGCGAATATTGATAAGCCCCCAACAACATCACGAGGTAAAGAAGTATCGGCATTTCGACCACGTCGATTATATCGGTTCTCAACACCTGCTAAGTACATTGAACAAAACGATACACATTCTTCTGCAAGGTATCCTACTGCAATACATCCTTCTGGATAACTCTTGTTTCGAACATATCTTTTTAATGTTTGCAAATACCTATAAACAAAAATAACTATAAAAATATATACTTAAATAATAAATGCGTAACTTAAAATCAATAATGAAGAAATATGGTTTGCCTTTCAATTTGATACATCCAACGATATTGAACTGGTCCTGCAATTGCTGCTTCATTGGCTAGATGAATGATTAAGTGGACGGATATGGTAAAGAATGAAGGTGGAAACATTTTCTCCATTATACATAAGGTTAATACAATCCTATATTTCAATTTCTCGAGTGATGCAGTATGTTGCTTTTTACTACATAATTGTCGAAAAATTGAACACAATTCAAGCAATACAAGTGTGATAGGTTTAGGCAAAACTTGACGAATTGCAAGAGGAAGTAAATGTTGCATAATTACATGGTGATCATGGCTTTTTAAACCAGTATCCTTTTTTTCTTTTACGTCTACACATCGAGCGATATTAGTTGAGTATCCATCGGGAACACGTACATTTGAAAATACTTTACAAAACAACATTTTTTCTTCATTGGTCATGGAGAAAATTGAAGGTGGCATATATGTTCGATTTCCCACATGAACAGGTTGAAGTGCTTTTCTTATTCACAAACATTCAAGATCAGCTCGAGCTTCAAGTCCATCTTTTCCCTTTTTTGAAGTGCCAAGTAATGTCCCCAAAATATTTTCACTAACATTTTTTTCAAGATGCATCACATCAATGTTGTGACGTAATAAAAGATGTTGCCAATATGGTAAAGTAAAAATATGCTTTTCTTTTTCCATGGTCCTGTAACTTTAGGTTCTCTAATGACATTTGAATTTTTACGCTTTCTTTGCCCAATATTAGGTTCAACTGTTGGCAATTTACCAAATGTGAATCTTAAATTTGATAGTTGTCTTAAACACTCCAATCCGGTTAATGGTTTAGGTGGAAGATCATTCTCATGCTTTCCATTGAATGAGTCAGCATCATATCGAAACCTATGTTTAATAGGTAAGAACCTACAACTGCCCAAAAAACCTTGTTTCCTACTATTAGGTAAGTGTATTGAATATGTTTGATGATTGCAATGTGGACATGCAAGCTTTCCTGATGTACTCCATCCCGATAAGTTTGCATATGCAGGTAAGTCATTTATAGTCCACAGAACAGCTGCCCTCATATTGAATGTTTGATTAGTGAAAACATCATAAGTATTAACACCAACTTCCCATAACTCTTTTAACTCCTCAACTAATGGTTGCAAATACACATCAATATCTTTTCCAGGCTCACGGGGTCCTGGAATTAACAAAGACATAAATAGAAAAGGTTGCTTCATGCACATCCATGGAGGGAGATTATAAACAGCAATTATAACTGGCCAAGTACTATGTTTACGGTCCATATTTGAAAAGGGATTGAATCCATCACTTGCGATGCCCAAACGCACATTGCGATTTTCCATTTTAAAATCAGGGTATGTAAAATCTAGGTGTTTCCAAGCTTGCGAATCAGCTGGATGCCTCATGATTCCATCATTGGAACATGTTGAATGCCATATCATATGTTCTGCAGTATACTTTGACATATATAACCTCTTCAATCGAGGAACTAGAGGAAAATAACGAAGTACCTTAGCTGAAACTTTCTTACTACCATCATCATCAAGTTCATTAACTTTGTATCTTGAAGTACCACAACGAGAGCATGTAGTCAAGTGCGAAGTATGTTTCCAAAATAGCATGCAATCATTCGGACAAGCATCTATTTTTTCATATGTGAGACTCAAATCGTCAATAACTTTTTTAGCTTGAGCGGCTGACTTTGGTAGACAATTATCATCTGGCAACATACTTTTAAATGCTTCCAAAAACATAGAAAAAGTTGCATTACTCACATTTCCTAAACACTTTATATGGTATAACTTCACAATTGCATCCAATTTCTTATACTTACTACCATGATATAATTCCTTATTAGCATCATCTAACAATTTGTAAAATTGTTTCAATTCAGGAGTTTGACCTTCAAAAATAGGAGGTTGGCTTGATGAACCAACACTATGTCCCGTCAAGGGTTGGACAAATGTTTCATTGAGAAAATCAAGCATTTCACCACAATCTTCATTACTGTTGATATTAGTTTCCACATTATCCGTATAAATAGTAGAAGGCCCCATTTCATTATGTTGATGGACATAAATTTCACCGTGATGTGTCCAACGAGCTGTCCGATATAAGGGATCCATTCCATGCCAAAGAAGATGACCGCCAACAGTAATTCTATCGTTAAAATAATGGTTGCAACATTTATTACAAGGACATATTATTTTATCTTCTCTTACAGATTTTGCAAAAGCATCATTCAAAAATAACTCCAATTTATGTCTATATTCATCCGAACTACGATCCAAGTCTACCCAACTTTTATCCATAGCTCTAACTGCTGCCTATATAATAAACCAAACAAATGCGTTGTTAGTCAGTCAGTAGGATATTATCTTCATTTAGCTAATTTAGCGGAAGACATTTGTAAGATATTGCTTAAGCCAATTCATTCACTAGCACAATTTGTCATTACTTTAAAGATAAACGCTAGTATTAGAAACTAAATTAGAGATTGAAGCTTTATTTTATTTTTGCTTATTTCTCACTTATAGTGAATAACCAAATACCAATATATTTCAGGTTGACTACTTAGTTTTTGCATATATAAGCACTTCTAGCCAAAACAACACCTTATAATCATGCAAATAAATCCAAATTTTTTCTATCATTCCATGGCGTTGAATATATATTCATTTTTTATATGTTTAATTTGTATTTAGTTGCACCTACATTTAATTGTTGTTGAATGCAAGACTTACATACAGACATACTATGATTTGGAAGGTTAGATTATACTAATGCATTTAGAATATTTTTCGCTAATGTTAAAACCAAAATCAATAACCAGTAACTGAGTTTACTAGCTTCTGTTTCTCAAATGTGGTGAAACTTTTTAGTGTTGTTTATTGGATGCATATATTTGCATTTGATAATATCTTATGGCAAAACATTTAATCACTTATAAAAGCTAAGGCCTAGTTTCAAGTCTTTTTTTTGAACAAAATATACATTGTTTAAAACCTGACGTTAATTATATTAGTGTTTTGTGCATTTTGGCACTACAAGTTTGTATTTTTGGAACTTAGTATTTTATGGCAAAGCATTTAATCATCTATTCAATATGCAGACTCATATTGCTTCAAATGAAGGCATAACTCTCCTCCTTTGTACTCAATTTTATCTTCATCTACAAAGTTCACATTCAAAAATTCATATTACTATTATACAACTATTTGATTTCATCTTCACGTCTACCCTTCTTCTATTTTTAATTGTTCAATTAAATCAATGGAAGTGGATGTCAATATTTCTATTTTGTTTTATTTTTGCCTTGGTTTACTTTTTTGGGAAGATGAGGTGCTTGAGTAAGTTTGACCAAGTTGAGAAAAAGTGAATAATGGGAAAAGTGATGATGCAATAACTAAGTTTAACCTAAAGTTCAAATTCAGTTGAGTTGATGGCTAAAGGCACCATACTCCAATTCCCATAGCTTTATATTTGAGTTTACAATTAGAGATTAATAAGCATCAATGAAACATTTCTGCTTTAGGTAATGTTATTAATGTGCAGGTCTTTTTTTCTTATCGTTTGCATCATAAATATTTATGTTCACTCTTTTGACACTCTTCGTATTTCTTCAAATTCTAAATCATACTAAATAGCTTTGGTGAAATTGTTAACTGACTTTCGGTTCCTTCCTATTAATGCACAATGGAGCTCGCAAATGCATTTCAAGATCAAAACACTATGATTCACTTCATTAGTAGGTGGTAATTCTATAAACTCTATTTCTTATTTAACACTGTTTCCAAATAAAGGTTAGTTCTCTTTGTTTTTAACTTAATTTTTGAGTTTATGCTTTTCTATATAGATAAAGTATGTAATTTTATTGTTGTTTTGCAATTTGAAGTATAAGTAATCCCTTTTATCTGATGTTTGAATTTAATGTAGTTTTTGTACGTTTCTTCTTCTTTTGTTATGTTTATAAGACAAATACCACTTTTTTTGTGTTCCCTATTTTCACATCATTCTTTCTCTTTGCATCAAAGCATCTATTTTTATGTTTTTGTTGAAATTATTTTCCTTTAGTAAAAATAGAGATTTAATGTGCAATTTTGAAATTTACACATCATGGATGTTGTTGCCAGTTCAAAGAGGATGTTATGAACTTATCTATCTTTAATTTTATTTTATTCCATCAACAAACATGAAAGTATAAACACACTGCATGCACAAATTTGAAAAGAGTGATATCTGTCATCCTTAGCAAAAAACTTATCTATTCTTGAATATAAAAAAATGTGGTTTTTATGTGAGGAGAAGCTCTATATAATTGTATTTCATCATCTCACTTAAGCACAATATTTTGATAGGTTTCTCACGACTAGAGAAACTCATGTAATAACGATCTAAAACGAGTTTTCATGTACAGTATTTGATTTACACATTGTTATAATATTATATCATTTACTACTAAACTTGGTTTAGTTTTAGTAGCATGCATTAAGTATACCGTTTCTTTAGATGCAAGCTGCATTAGTGTTGCATGATATTTATGCAAGTTGTATTTTGTTGAACATATAGTGATCTCAAATTTTAACATTAAGTTATATTAAATATATCTTTTAAAAAGGGTGAGTTAGAAGGGGGTGAGACTACGATGGATCTTACATCCCGGCCTACGCAAATAGGTTTTTAAAAGAACATCCATTTAAGGAATAACATTAGTCAAATTAAGTTTCAATGGAATAGATGGATATGAAATATATCGTATCCTTATCAAAACTATGATGATAGTAAAAACATGTCATGATTTTCATATTTTTGAATATATGATCTTTTGATGGTGATACAGTTTTCCCGTGGTGACAGATGCAGATGTCTCATATCATATTGAACGTCGATTTCCAAGTGACTGGAGGTTCAAACCCATCCAAAAATAAAATTCATTTATTCTCATCTGAAAATATTCAAAGTACTATTATAATTTTAATCTTGTTTATTTCAGATAAATGATGGTTTTGAAAAGTATTTGGTCAAACACTAGCAATGCAAAGCATTTTAGTAAATCGCAAGTTGATAGAAAAAAAATCGACAATTAGAATGCTTACTTTCATTAACATAATTATTATACAAAAGACCAGTCACCATTATTGTAAACATCGTGCATTCTTAGTTTTTTTGAGAACCAAAATATACCTATATTATGCAAAATTCATCCATCAATCAAAATGTGTTGTCTTCGCTTTGGGATTTGATTTGAATTAAATGACCGTATAGCAACATGTTTTCAAAACTACAAGTATTTGATCTAAAACAATAGCTAAACCATCATTTATGAAATATTTGACTAAAATTATTTGCATTATTTAGGCATGTGCTGAACTTAACATAGCCCAGATATGGCAGTTTCTAAGCCTAGATTAATGGATTTTTGACAAAATTTTAGTCGAATATTTACTCAAATGATGATAAGCTGACTGGGTTTCAAAAATTCAGTTGGTGAGAGTGTTAGAAGTAAAACCTAGTCATGACCTATACAATGACATTAGCAGAAACCAAGTAGTTATTACAATTTTGTAAAGATTTACCAACTTACAATGATGTCCATATTGCTATAATTTTCATTTTCTACATTTATAATGTGTAATATATTTAACATAATTGTTATAATAACTATTTTTCTACATTTACATTAATTTTTCGTATATTTATATGGGTATGTCTATGATAGTGTTGTCACGGATTATTAAATGAATACTAAAGACAACACAACTATTTATGTGTGTTTGACGAAAGAGCCAATAGTCATGCTCAAATGGTTCCCCTCAACCTTGCATGACCTGCTCTTTATGAAGTTTATTTATAAAATAGTGCACATTTTTCCCAAAGTTACAAACATACCATACCTCCATGCATATCGAGCTTTCCCACTTCATCTTATTATAATCATAAATTTGATAAACTACTTTTAAAACAAATCGAGTACAACAATTGCAGCAATGAGTATATAGTATAGTATAGAACCAATTACACTATCCATTGTTTTTATTGAATCAAAAATTCATGAACTTTTCATGGTTGATAATGTCTGTTTCTTTAAATTTTTGACTAAAAATCACATTAGCAATGTAGAGTATCATAAACTAAACAAACAAAACTTCGCATCCATGCCATCGGCACGGGCTTCATACTAGTACTTTCAAATACAATAAAACTATACAAGCATGAAATCATTACAAGTTGATTTATAAAACTAAACTCATGTCTGTTGAGTTAATGCGTACTTTACAAAACTAAGTTTGCGTTAATGAATGATATTTTATCTATTTGTGCAGTGCAGATTAGTTCAAGTAGCATTGGCTAATCACTTTAATCTATTATTCATCAAACATGAGCAGAGCCTTCGAAGACACGATATGACATGGATAGTTAAATGATTTTGTGGGTTTCATGACACTTCTTGCTCATCTTATCTATAAGATACTCGATTTCAATATTTGAGTTTAATGCATTGTGTGCACTAATTAGTTTATTCTGTTTTCAATAATAAGAGATTAAAATAATACTAATAATAGACCGTTTGTTTGTTTGTATGGCATCCTTCTTAATTAAATAGTAGAAATTGCCAATTTTATTTGCTAAATCATCGAGTAATAACTATTACTAATATAATAGATATTGTCAAAAAATTCCACTCTAATTAATTATCAAATGTTACACATGAGTGACAATTATCAACAGCACAATAGGTAACAAAAACATAATTACTTAACATGGTTATCTAAAAACCTATCAACATCCATGAACCAAGCAACCTATTGTATTACTTCACTACAAAATTTCATGTTAAATTACTATGGTTATTACTGCTAACAAAATCATAATATAATTAGCGTTTAGGCATACAACTCATAAGCATAGACTGGAATCCAATTACAAGCATAAAAGAAACTCCTGACAACAGCAGAAGTAATACATTAACCATGGAAGAAGAAACAGATATGTTTTTCTATAAGAAATGGAATCATATTTTTCAACCTTGAAATATTAGTTTTAAATCAATTCCAATGAAAAATAATGTAACTAAAAGATTGGAAAAATATATCCTAACTACTGAACCATGAAATTTAAAACTCAATTCATTCTCATTTATCAATACCGATGATCAAGGATTGCATTCAATATAATAGAATCAGAATTTTCTTATTATCAACTACTAACTTGTAATTAGGGATTCTAATGACCACGGTAAATGATATTCATTCCAAATTAGATGAAAAGCATACCTTAACTGATCAGAGATTTGCAGAGTCAATTAGCTGGAACCTTGATACGCTGCGGAATTCAATTGACGCGATAATTAGAAACAATCTTGATTTGTAGATTAAATTAGGAAATCGATCTTTGATATGCTGTGGCAGGAAATCAGCATACCTCAATTGATCGGAGATTTCAAGAGTCGATTAGCTGGAACCTTGATACGCTGCGGAATTCAATTGACGCGATATTAGAAGGAATCTTGATTTGTAGATTAAATTAGGAAATCGTTGATATGCTGTGTCCGGAAATCTTGAGTTGCAGATTGAATTAGGAGAACGATTTTTGAAGTGTTGTGGCAGGAATCTTAAGTTGCAGATTGAATCGGAGAATTAACCTTGATAGAGTAAGCACGTTTCTTTCTGCCCTAATAGATAGAGATTTGGGGACGATTATGTTTCTGTCTCTTATAATTTAGGGGGGCTGTTTTATCCGTGAATATAATCACTGATACAGGAAAATATCATTTTTGCCCCTAATATGGTTTGAGGCTAATTTTGTTTTGCCTCTAATTTGTTTGGAGGCTGTTTTATTTGTGCATACAATTATTTGTAGAGGCAAATATGATTTCTTCCCCTAATAAGTTATCATTAAGGACAAATAATTTTATTGCCCCTATTCCAGTGCCTCAAATACCTCATAATTTGGTAGTGTACATATCAATATTATACAAATAGAAAATACTGCAATATAACATCATACATTTCATTCGATAAAAATAAATTTGTGCTTCAATAGACCATTCTACATATCATTCAAACAAACAAAAAGTGAATAGCAACATTAGGTGCACATAACTAGCATCACCAAAAATATTATACATTTTAATCAAGAAGAGCATTATAAGAAACTACAAAATTTACAATGATATATATGTCATAGAACAAGAAACTTCATAAAAACAAATTGAAGTCTTTTTGCCGATACTACTTCAACTTTACTATAATCAAAATCGTTCAAGCGGACTAAAATAGTATGTTCTATCATTGAGAGTGATGTAATATCTCAAATAATGTGGGATATTGACGCACATAAGATGGTTGATATTGCTGACATATCAAATGAAGTCAGACATAGATAAAAATGAGGTTAATGAAAGTTTCTATTTTGTTACACTTGGAGGTATGTTATGGTTATAAGCAGATATACTAGAAATGGGTTGATGCATATAGTTCTAGTAATATTGTTTTTGTCAAATGATTCAACAGCTATGCAACAACAAATATTTGCTGTAGTAGTCCATCATCTGTATATAATACTAAAGGCCTAGTAACATAAAATATTAGAAATTTTGTGTTCTAATATTTGCTTATGTACACAATATCCTTTTTTGAATGTTGACTTTAGTGTACGTTAAGAGGGCGAATCCAAGAGTTTTACTAACAACTCACGCTATAAATTCTACCACTAGAGACAGTGGTCATTTGTAGATATCCAATATTATAATATGTGTAATACTTAATATTATAAGTAATATGCATAATTAATGGGTACAAAAAAGTAATGATACAATTAATTTACTAATACTACGACCAACAATGTTATTCTACAACCTCACTGGTAAAATGGTACTAATTCACACTACAAGACACAGAGTGTATTCCAACGGAGCTTTCCAACGGCCTCCAACGTCATTGACCAACGTCTTCCAACGTCCAGTGTTTTCTCGTATATTTTATTAGTTAAAAACTGTAGGACGTTGGTAGATGTTGGCGTTGCTAGACGTTGGTAGACGTTGGCGGCCGTTGAATGACGTTGGAAATCCGCGAGCAAAACAGAAGCCCAGCTTCTTCTTCCCCATTCAGCTGAAACATCCCCCCCTCCAATTCCCAAATTTGCTCCGATTCCGACCCCCCCGCTGCTCCAACGATCAACGGCTCCTCCGACGACTCCAAGCCTCCCTCTCGTCCTCTCTAACTCCCTAATCTCTCAAGAAAAGGTATAAACCCTAATCCCTATATTTAATTAAATTTGTTAAATTAGTGTATTAAATGTTTGTATTGCCTTATTGTATGTATAATCTAGTTTATTGAGGCATAATTTATGTTATTAACTTATGTATTGCAAGATTATATATATTTAAGTTTGTGTTAACAATAGAATAATGTGCATACAATTAGTTTTAGGTTTGTTTGGAAACGTTAGTTGTTAGTGAGCATACAATTAGTTTATGTATTTTAGAAAATTTCAAAAACGATATTTTATATTCATGAAACCCATAGAGTGTCTTTCGGCCCCGTCTGATAAGTATTGTATATGATCGTTATGTGGATATTCGTTTTTTAACAGAACGGACATCTATATTCATCGTATACAATATTTGTTGGATTTGTCCCTGTATTGGACAAGTTACGAACACAATAACATAATTAAATCTCGTAAAACATTTCATTTTAAATGGTTCATAGAATTTCGACAACGCTTCCTTTATGTTCCCTGTGTACACGCAAATGTGTACTGTTCAGGGAACTAAAGCGAAGTGCTGCCGAAATTTTGTTGAATCGTTTAAATTGAAATGATTTACGCGATTTAATTATGTTATTGTATTTGTAATGGGAGGTAGGATGACCCATCGACAAAGTGTCAATGATCTATTAATATAAAATTCACCAATAATATTGTTTTAATAAAATGTCAATTTTTTAAATTTATATCGTACTTTTTAATTATATACGTAGGTAAATGGACAATTATTTTACCGATCGAAGCTGGATGTACAAAAAAAGAAGGGTCGAAAATGGAGGCTCAATAAGTGAACAGTTTAATAATGGTGTTCGCGTATTTATTGATTTCGCTTTAAGTAATAACAGAAACGACAAAGAAATCCATTGTCCATGTACTAAATGCAAAATGTTAAAGCATTTGATACCAGAAATGGTTAGAGTTCATTTGCATCAATACGGTTTCGTGCCGAACTATTTGGTTTGGGATCGCCATGGAGAACCGTTAGCATCTAACCATGTACAAGCTGAGGAGGTAGTGTGTACTGAAATTGATACGACGAATCTCGTAGAACATATGGTTGAAGATGCTGCACGGGCAATGTTTCCTGTTCCTCAATTAATTGATGATGATGGTAATGCTGAAGAAGAACCAAATATTGGGGCAAAAAAATATGATTTATTAGATGCCGCAAAGAAACCCCTTTGGGAAGGCTGCACAAGCGGAACCCAATTATCAATAACTGCTGAATACATTGCGATGAAATCTAAATACAACTTCACAGAAGCTGGATTTATAGCTGTTGTACAAGCTGTGAAACGGCATATGCCTCCCAATAATTTAATGTGCGAAAATCATTATGAAGTAAAAAAAATGATGTCAGCTTTTGGTTTACCGTATCATAAAATAGATACATGTCTAAACGGTTGCATGCTGTTTTGGAAAGAATATATCAACCTTAGAAATTGTAAAATATGTAATCAAGAAAGGTACAAATCAAGAAAGAAAAAAGGAAAGGAAGCCTCGTATAAACGTATGCATTATTTACCAATTACTCCTAGACTTCAAAGGTTATATGCATATTCTGTAACCGCGCAATATATGAGATGGCATAGTGTTAGAACATGGGAAGAAGGTACGTTAACACACCCAGCTGATGGGAAGAAGCATTTTGACCACAAATATCCTGATTTGCATCCGAGAGTCGTAATGTTCGACTTGGTTTATGTATGGATGGATTTTCACCATTTTCTCTGTTTGGTTCTAAATATTCGTCATGGCCTATAATTGTCACACCTTATAATTTACCTCCATGGATGTGTATGAAAACTCCATATATGTTTCTCACAGTTGTCGTCCCTGGTCCTAATGATCTGACACAAGGAATCGATGTTTATTTACAACCTTTGATTGAAGAATTAAAAACACCGTGGTACGAAGGAGTAGAAACATACGATATTTCCAAAAAAAAAACTTTCGCATGTATGCTTCTTTGATGTGGAAAATCAGCGATTTTCCTGCTTATGCATTGCTTTCATGTTGGAGTACGGTTGATCGTCTAGCTTGTCCGTACTGCATGGAAGATACACGAGCATTTTCTTTACCTCATGGAAAGAAAATCTCATGGTTTGACTGTCATCGATGTTTTCTTCATATTAATCATCCTTTTAGAAGAGATAAGAAAAACTTTACAGCTAATAGACATGAAACTTTGAGGCCACCTACGGTTTGGTCAAGCGAAGATATTTATGAACTTGTAAAGGATTATCCAAAGATACATGAAACCGGAGAACAAATTGCAATTCAAGGTAAATCATCGATTCATAACTGATGCAAACAAAGCATATTTTAGGAGTTGCCTTATTAGAAAAATCTCCTGATTCGTCATAATATTGATGTGATGCATAATGAGAAAAATGTATTTGATAATGTTTTTAATACAATTTTGAATGTGAAGGGGAAGACGAAAGATGATTTGAAATCAAAACGTGATATCGAAGTAATATGTAATCGTCTTGAGCTTCATATAAAGCCAAATGACACAAAAAAGCCAAAAGCTTGCTTTGAGCTAGACAATAATCAAGTTAAAGTACTTTTAAAATGGGTGGAAGGACTAAGATTCCCGGATGGTATATATTCTAATATTTGTAGATGTGTCGACTATAAGAACAATAAACTTAGCGGGATGAAAAGTCATGATTGTCATGTTATGATGGAAAATTTATTACCCGTCGCTTTTAAAGAACTGTTGCCCGTAAAAGTTTGGACTGTTGTAACAGAACTTAGTCTTTTTATAAAGAGATTTGTTCTACTACATTAAAAGTTGATTGTCTACATAAACTTGAGGAAGAAATCCCGATATTGCTCTGCAAAATGGAAAAAATATTTCCTCCAGGTTTTTTCAATATTATGGAACATTTACCTATTCATCTTCCATTAGAAGCACGTCTTCGAGGGCCTGTGCAATATGGATGGATGTATCCATTTGAAAGGTATTTAAATCATCTAAAAAAAAGTGAGATAGAAAGCTCGAGTTGAAGGTTCGATTTGCAAATCATACATCGAAGAAGAAGCTTCGTTTTTTCTCTCTCATTATTTTAGTGACCACGTGAACATATCATTTGAAAGTGCTACGCGTAATGATGAAGGCATTGATCAAGATGATTGTCAAACGACCTTATCAATTTTTAAAAAACAAGGTCGGCCTGCTGGTGCTTGTGTAGAAGTATGGTTGGATGATAGAGATTATAATGTTGCACACACATATGTTCTTCTCAACTATGCCGAAGATGCACCGTTTGTTAGGTAATTTACTTATATATATATATATATATATCATCAACACGTGTGTATACACAAATATATGCACACACGTGTATCTTAATCATAATGCAACATTTGTTATATAATTGCAGTATTTACGAATCACAACATCCTAACGGCGATATCGGCAAAGAATTCGCTTCTTGGTTTTCTAAGTACGTTTTTGATACAACAAATTGTGTTGTAGACGAATGATTGAAACATTTAGCTATGGGACCAAAAAGGAAGTGAAGACCTATCCAATATTCTTTGTCAATGGATATAAATTTAATACCAAAGAATACGGTGCCGAAAAATTAACTAACAATACTGGTGTATTTGTTAAAGGTAGTGATGATCCAAATGATCATATACATGATTTTTATGGCGTGCTAACCCAGGTTTTGCAATTGACGTATTTCACACGACCCACGGAAGAAGTATTTTTGTTTAAATGCAACTGGTTCAGCAACGTTCCAGGTTCTGAAATCAACGTGCACTCAAAATATAATCTTATAGAAATAAAACATACTTCGCATTATTATAAATACGATCCTTTTGTACTTGACAAACAAGCTCTTCAAGTTTATTATGCTTCTTACCCATCTCTAAGAAGAGATAAAATAGATTGGTCGGCCATTTTTAAAACAAAGGCAAGGTTTACATTTGATGGACGGAATATTCCCGAAGAACAAGCTTACTAAACAGATATCGAGGAAAATAGAGGAATAATAATAACCGACGATCAAATAGATTTTGGACCTCTAAACGATGAATCAAATGCATTAATTGAAGCATTTGAGAGTACAGAGGAACAAAATATAGAGTGCGAAACAGAGTCTGAATCCGAATTAAAATGACGAGAACTGATCAACTATCTACATTTTGAGAAGGTAAATTTATATTTTTTTAAACATTATCATGTTTTCATTAAAAATGAAATGGTATGCTAATATATGATACGTATCACATCTCGTTTTTATTTTACGCCATACTGTATGTTTTACATATAGTCATTTTATTTTCTGTTATAATGTTTGTTTGTAACATGTATTATATAGGTATGTCGTCAAGTAGACGTACCGGTGGACATTCTGGGTCTCCCTCTTCCTCACAGAGAGGGCATGCTCGTCCGGACCGTGATGATGGCGGTGGTCCATCACAGGAGCTACGGCGTCCTGTGGTGTGGCTAAAGCCAAAAGCAGATCAAAGGTAAGTATTAAATTTCAAAATTAAATTTCATTTTTGTACAATCTACTCTGAAAATATATAGTAGTCATGAAATATTAAATGTTTTTTCTCTGTTTAAACACAATGGTTTCTCTTTGGAGCCGACTCAAGTAGTTCTATCTATATCTCGACGGGCGTACATGGGTCGTATGGCCGAATGTTGGCCTAAGTGGACATTGATTCCAGATAATGTTAAAGAGACTATTTGGTAGGATTTTTTGGTATGTCACTTTATATATTAGGAACATATTATATCAATTCATGTTTACATTATTTACAAAAGCTGTATAACTCTTATTTTGTCAAACGTGCAGGCGGAAGTGGACCTTCAGGACGCTGATATTTCAGTCGTATATCGCCACTGGTGCAGCAAAGTCGCAAAGAGCTACCGAGAAACAGTAAACAACTTTAAAACAGCGGGAAAGAAGCCTCAGTGGATGAGCGCAGCTGTGTGGGATGATTTTGTGACATGGTGGGGAAACGAGGAGTTTCAGGTAAATTTATCACATGTTTAATTTAAATTCTTCTACGCAAATACTAACTAGAAATATTAAACAATTTTTGTTTTTAAATTAAATTTACAGAGGTAGTCGGAGAGGAACTCAGCCAATAGGAGCAAGAACCCTGTCACACATCGTGGTGGTTCCAAGTCATTTCAGCATCACCGAGAGGACTTGGTATATTTATTAATTACGATAATAATTTAAAGATTTTAAGTTCTAAGTTGTAGATAATGTAACAATATATATATAATATATATGTATATGGACATATTTCAGGAGAGACAGCGTGGTGGTGCTTCTGTGAGTTACTGGGATGTTTTCACGCATACTCATGCGTTGAGCCAGGTCGACGAAGCAGACATCGTTTCATACTCCTGGGATCACGATGCCAAAGTGCAGTCCGCATATGTAAGTAACATAATGACTTAACACTTATATAAGTTAATTAAAATAATGTTATCTAAATTCAACTTATTTTGCATAACAGCAAAAGTTTCAGCAAGCACGAACTTCCATTCTCGAGGGCTCTGGGCACGATGAGTTGACCGCCGATGAGGAGGACGCTATTTTTGAGTCTGTCATGGATCCAGCGGCACATGGCAGACGCTATGGTTTTGGGAATCAATCGGTAATAAATTTAACTTAAATTTTAAAATAATTATTCTGAACCAACTGTTGCACATTGTGATGGATTATAGTAAACACGAATTACAATTATTAAACACTGATAATTTAAATTTTATTTACAGGCTAAGACGGCTCAGATTGAGTATCAGAGGGCTTAAGATAAGGAGGAGATTACACAGCTCAGAGCCCAGGTCGCCGCGCTCGAGGAACGCAATATCCGCACCGAAGCCAAGACGGAGGAGCTGAATAGGCTTCTTACGGAGTTTATGGAGCAATACGGCCGGTTTCCGTCTTCTGGTGGTTCTGGAGGAGAGTGATTTCAGGTATGATTTGATTTGTTTTGCTATGGACATGTATATTTGGAGAGCGTGAGGATTTGATACATTCTGATGTTTTGGATGTTGGTTTGGATGTGATTTTTGAGATGTTGACGTAGTACTTTGGATATTGTTGGATTGGACGTTTTGTTGGATGTTGATGTTGGATGGTTTATGTTGTTTATATTGATTTGTATTGTGTATATTGATTCGTATATATGCTTATTACTCGGATTTACTATTATGATTGATTATATGTGAGATATGCTGTTGTATATGTGCTCGAAATTGAGCTTTTATGAGATATACGATGTTGGAGGTGGCTGGAAGCATGCATTGTTGGTTCTGTAAAAAAAACACCCAAATTTCCAACGTCTTCCAACGTCCACCAACGGATTACTGGCACATTTATTCCAACGTCTTTCAACGTCCTCCATCGGATCTTCCAACGCCTTTCCAACGTCTATTTGGTCAACATCTTCTTCCACGTGGATAACCTGAACGTTGGAAGACGTTGGTATATGGGCGTTGGGTCCGTTGGTAGACATTGGACGCCGTTGAAATGTATATCAACGGCGTTTCCAACGTCCATCAACGGCTTTCCAACGGCCGCCAACGTCTGGCCGCCGTTGGAATGCACTGTGTGTCTTGTAGTGTCACTATTGATTAGGTATATATTATGAGGAAATGGCTTGTACATCATGCGTTTAATTGACATTGTGCAAGCGTGTATAGGAGAGATTCTCATCATTCTAGGAAACATCTCATTAAAAGTTATAATATAATGCCAAAAGGATTCCATCTTACAATGTTTGTTATGATGCAGTATTAACCCAACTTCAATGCTTATCCTTTCTACTGAAAAACCAAACGTACACCTCCATGAGATCATGATAGCCATGCTTTTATTTCTGTTCCAGTAAAATATAGAGAATATCATAATTAACATAGACCTGTCAAAATATGACCCAACCCATTAATCCAACTCATTTAACCTACTTATAAATGGGTTGGATCAACCCACTTATGAATATTATTAAATGAGTTATTGATTGGTTTGACCCATTTTTAAAAGAGTTATAAATGAGTAACCCATTTACCCATTTATTAAAAACTTAAAATTTTAATATAAATTTGAAAAAAGAGAATTTTGAACATACACTGTAGTTTTTCATAGAAACTGATAGTTGTAATTAGAAAATAACAGGCTACCGCATCCCCATATTTGAATTCCGCCTAGTGTAGAAGCCGCTATTTTTTTGTTCAGACTGCAATAACTCCTTCATTCTAACTCGGAATCAGGCGAAACTTCGACCGATGAACTCAAACCTAAATTACGGACAGTATGGAACACTCGGATACTTCATCGTGCGAACGCACACTGTAGTTCTCCAAGGGGACTGACAGTTGTACTTAGAAAATAATAGGCTACCACATCCCCATATTTGAACTCCGCCTAGTGCAGAAGCCGCTATATTTTTGTTCGGCCTGCAACAACTCCTTCGTTCCAACTCGGAATCAGGCGGGATTTCGACCGATTAACTCCCATCTAAATTACGGACAGTATGGAACACTCGGATACTTCATCGTGTGAACGCACACTGTAGTTCTCCAAGAGGACTGCCAGTTGTACTTAGAAAATAACAAGCTACCACATCCCCATATTTGAACTCCGCATAGTGCAGAAGCCGCTATTTTTTTTGTTCAGACTGCAATAACTCCCTTCGTTTTAACTCGGAATCAGGTGAGACTTCGACTGATGAACTCCCACCAAATTGCGGACAGTATGTAACACTCAGATACTTCATTGTGTGAACGCACACTGTAGTTCTCCAAGGGGACTGATAGTTATACTTAGAAAATAACAGACTATCACATCCCCATATTTGAACTCCGCCAAGTGTAGAAGCCGCTATTTTTTTTTGTTCGGACTGCAATAACTCCTTCGTTCTAAATCGGAATCAGGCGAGACTTCGACCAATTAACTCGCACCTAAATGACGGACAGTATGGAACACTCAGATACTTCATCGTGTGAACGCACACTGTAGTTCTCCAAGGGGACTGATAGTTGTACTTAGAAAATAACAGGCTAAAACATCCACATATTTGAATTCCGTCTAGTGCAGAAGCCGCTATTTTTTTTTCAGACTGCAATAACTCATTCGTTCTAACTCAGAATCAGGCGGGACTTCGACCGATTAACTCCCACCTAAATTACGGACAATATGGAACACTCAGATACTTTATCGTGTGAACGCACACTGTAGTTCTCCAAGGGGACTGATAGTTGTACTTAGAAAATAATAAGCTACCGCATCCCCGTATTTGAATTTTGATGAAAATTAGAATTTTAATTTTTTTTCAAAACTCAAAACATAAAAATTAGAATTAAAATTATTTTATATTTATTTGTTTTTTATTAGTCAAATTAAATATAAATCTTTAAATGGGTAACCCGCTTATTAAGTGGGTTGGGTCATAAATGGGTTGGGTTATAAATGGGTAAAAAAGAATGGGTCATAAATGGGTTGGGTCAAACTCGACCCAACCCATTTTGTCCCGACCCAACCCGTTTGACAGGCCTATTTCCGACAGAAAAGGCTGAAATACTGGCAGAAGCTAGCGCCGGCTTCCGGCGGTCTATTTCCGACGGCTTCCGACGGACTGTCGGAAACCGTCGGAAATTCGCGAATTACAGGCCTCGGCCGAAGCCTTTCTTTCTCATTTTTCAGTACGCACAAAAAAAAAATTAAAACCCCCAAATCCCAATTTCAAGCTTCCAATCCCCAAATTCAAGTTTCCGGATCCTCCACGGCTGCCTAATCACGCTCTACTGCTTTCAATCTTAGGTATAATCTCTTATTTTCGTGAAAAATCTAATTTTTACCCTAAATGTAAATTTGCATAAGTTGATAAATTAGGGCTAATTAGTGATTCTAATTGTTTCTAATAGCCTAATAATGGTTTATAGTATCCCATGGTATACATATTTCATATGTTATCATGAAATTTTAAAGAGTATGTATAATTTGTGATTTTATGTGTATGTGTAAACCATTATATATGTGTTGTTTCTACCATTGTCTTGTGTTAACTGGAATAAACCATTGAACTTGAAAATATGTTACTTATCAAAAAACAGAGATACATTCTACTTTAGTCGGGGTTAGAATCATCCATGTTCATTGCTTTTAAACATCTTGACTTGTATAACAATGAATGCATGAGTTTTAAATTTTTTTTTGACTAAATTGAAAAATGACAACAATATTGAAGCAACCTTATTCGATAAAATACGCGGAATAAATGTGATAAATTAATAATTTTTTGAAATATATAAAATTAGTAAATATTCATTTTTATAAACTACTTTTTTATAACGTCCCTTAGAGAGTTTTTGGCCCCGTCCGACAAGTGTTGTACATGATCGTTATATAAATATTCGTTTTTTTCACAAAATAGAAATTTATATTCATCTGATACAATACTTGTTGGATTTGTCCCTGTATCGAATAAGTTATAAACACAGTAAACAATTACATTTTGTACATTATTTCGTTTCAAACGGTTCACAAAATTTCGCCTTCACTTTTCTTTTTTGTTTCCTGTGTACACGCATTTGTGTACAATGCATGAAACAAAGGGGAAGTGCTGCCGAAATTTTGTTGAATCGTTTAAAATGAATTAATGTACGAAATGTAAGTGTTTACTGTGTTTGTAATGGGAAGTAGGATGACCGACCGGGAAAAAAGACAACCATAAACCAACATTTCAATATTGTATTCTTACGTGGGGTAAAATTAACGCGTATAATTTTGTGTATCGATTCATTAAAAAATAAAATATCAATTCGTAAAATGACCAATATTTATTTTTGAATTTGTTACATATTTTTTCAAATAGGAAAATTGATCGATTATTTTGTTGATCGGAGGAGATAGATGTATAAAAGAAGGGGATTGAGAGGCACAATAAAAGAAGATTTTAATAATGGTATAAACGTATTTGTTGAATTCGCTTTAAGTAATAACGGAAACAATGTAGAAATTCGTTGTCCATGTAGTAGGTGTAAACATTTGATGTATTTGTTACCTGATATTGTGAAAGTCCATTTGTGTAAAAACGGTTTCATGCCGGAGTATTATATTTGGGATCGTCATGGAGAAGTTGTAGCATATACTTCTACAGAGTCTGAATTAGAGATTGCTGGTAATGAAATTGTTATGACGAACCGTATAGAAAATATTGTTGAAGATGTAGCACGATCAATGTTCCATACGATTGAAGTTGACGATGATGATGTAAATGTTGAAGAACCAAATATTGAAGCAATTTTTTTTTATGATTTACTAGATGCTGCTAAGAACCTCTTTGGGATGGTTATAAAAGTCGCACTCAACTATCAGTAACGGCAGAATACATTGCGATGAAGTCAAAATACAACATCACCGAAGCCGGATTTACAGCCATCGTACAAGTTGCAAAAAGACATATGTCGTCCGATAATTTAATGTGTGAAAATCACTATGAAGTTAAAAAACTTATGTCGGCTTTTGGTTTACCTTATAAAAAAATAGATATATGTTTAAATGGCTGCATGTTGTTTTAGAAAGAGGACATCACTCTTAGAAAGTGTAAAAATATGTAACGATGAAATGTACAAATCAAGAAAAAAGAAGGGAAAGGAAGTTCCATACAAACGTATGCATTATTTTCCCAGCACTCCTAGACTTCAAAGATTATACACATCTTCTGTAACTGCACCTCATATGAGATGGCATAGTGTAAGAACAGAGGAAGAAGGTACGTTGACACATGCAGTGGATGGAGAAGCATGGAAGCATTTCGACAAAACTTATCCCAATTTTGCGGCGGAGAGTCCTAATGTTAGACTTGGATTATGTATGGATGGTTTTTCACCATTTTCTCAATTTGGTGCTAAATATTCATCTTGGCCTATTATCATCACACCTTATAATTTACCTCCATGGATGTATATGAAAACGCAATATATGTTTCTTACTGTTGTCGTTCTTGGCCCCCACGATCCGACATAAGAAATCAATGTTTATTTACAACCGTTGATTGAGAGTTCAAAACACTGTGGAACGAAGGAGTAGAAACATATGACGTTTCAAAGAAAAAAAAATTCTTCGTATGTTAGCTTCTTTGTTATGCACTATAAGTGATTTTCCTGCCTATGCAATGCTTTCAGGATGGAGTACATCTGGTCGTCTAGCTTGTCCTTATTGCATGGAAGAACACGGGAATTTTCTTTACCGAATGGTAAGAAAATTTCATGGTTTGACTGCCATCGATGTTTTCTCCATGTCAATCATTCCTTCAGAGGAAATATAAATAAATTTTTAGCCAATAGAGTAGAAACCAAACAACCACCAACAATATGGTCAAGCGAAGACATATATGAACTTGTAAGGGACTACCCAAAGATATATGAAACTGGAATGCAAACAGAAATTGCAAGCAAATCGACTATTCATAATTGGTCCAAACAAAGTTTATTTTGGGAGTTGCCTTATTGGAAAGATCTTATGCTTCGTCATAATATTGATGTGATGCACAACAAGAAAAATGTATTTGATAATATTTTTAACACAATTTTGAATGTCAAGGGGAAGACCAAGGACGAATTGAAATCAAGATGCAATATACAAGAATTATGCAAACGTCCTGCAACGACCCGGATATTTCTGTCATTTAATTTTGAATATTTAAATGGTTTAAATATTGGATTTGGAAATATAATTCTGTTAGTAAGATTTTAAAACTGATATTTCAACTGATTTGGTCATTTTTGAAAATTGTCGATTTAATCGGCACGGTTAAATAGCGATCCGGGGCACAGTCTCGGAATTCGACGAAACCAGTTCCATTTGATCAGTAATAGTGTACTATTATCAGATTTCAAATTTCGTAGTGTTTGAATTTACCGTTTGGTCGTACGGGATAGAACGCATTGAAATTAATATCGAAATTTAATATTATAATTGGGTTCAAAAAGCTATCTTCTCCATACGATCGAATTAGGACTCGAATACTTTTCCATTACGTTCGAAATAGGAGTATAACATTATGAACGCCTGGCGGCACTCCTCGATAGGGGTTCGAGATTTTAAGCTACGAAAATCGAGATATTTTCAAAATTAATTAATTAATTATATATATATATATATATATATATATATCTTTCAACACTTCAAATCCGTCTTCTCCATCCATCAGCTGACCTTTTCTACTAGCACACGTAACCGTTCAAATCACGCCTTCATTTTCACGTACCCTCACCCTTTAAAATTCATTATTCCCACGTTCCTTCTTCAGTTAAACGAGAATGAGAAAATAAAAAGAAAATCACGGCTTCATGAATTTGAATAAAATTGCGATGCTTATCTTCTTAAAATTGAAAGCCGCTTATTCCCCCATTTTCCTCGTCCTCTCTGAAACGAATTCATAATCGAATTCATGTATAAAAAAAGAAAAAAAAAGAAAACGAAATCAACATTCGTTCCTCACATCGAAAAAAGAAAAAAAATGAAAGGTCATATCTTTGAGATTAGAAATGGCTGAAGCTTCAGTGTGAAGGGTTATGGGAAGGGGCAGCGGTCGATAGTGGAGGCGTGGCTAAGGAGTGAAGTAGGGTTTCAATTTTTGAGAACTAGAGATCGAATTAGGCCATTTCGACTTTGTTAATGGGTTCGGCGAGTGGAATACCACCAGCGGCCACCAATTTCACAAAGCTCGATGAAAGAGTGGCGATCGCGACTGTGCTCCTTGGAAAAACGCTGGTGATGGACGCGGTGGGAAAGGGGAGATCGGACCGTGCAATATGAGTATAGTCGAGTGGCTCGTCGGAAGAGATGAGCAACGAATGCGTTCGTTTGTCGAACGGCGGAACAAGCAAGGGGACCGAGCTGATGATGTGCACGGCTATGGTGTGTGCAGCGTGCAGGGAATAAGGAGGATTTTGGAAGAAGGGTAAATTGGTAAATAAGATGATTATATAATTTGTTTATTTTATTATTAGTTTAATTATCAAAACTTAAAAAAATCTTATCCATACGTGGTCTAAAAATCACGAATTCAGTCATGCTGGATTCATAGCTGCGAAATCTACCATCAGGAATTAATTTGGAGTCAATTGAAGATAGCTGGAATTTTTAGATTAAATCGAACATCGTTCGATTTAATTTAAAAAATTGGAACGATAGGCAAATTTAAAAAAAATCAAGGTGAGTTAATCTCACTCATTTTTGGATTACTAGTTAACTTTAAATGGTTAAAATTAATTATTGGATGTTTGGTTGAAATTGATAATTGTTATTAGTTTGGATGTTATTATATATATAGTAGTATATATATTAGTAGTTGGGTTGATATTCCCGCATATGTTAGCGAATGAGACCCCATGTGCCCCGTATAATTGCGGATTACCCTATATACCGCGATATCTCTCTCAAAGTAGGATTGGTATTTTTATGTTGTTTTAACATCTATGGATGCAGGGAAATAGGTTGGAGAGATCCAACTGGATTCCTCAAAATTTATGTTGATTATTATTCATATATAGTAATATATGACGTGTTAGAATAATTTGTTATAGATTATTGTTGTGATGTGAATTATTGAATGCTATGGTAGCATTGGCCTGAATTTTGGTATTTTTAATACCATAAATACTATATTTAAATTTGAAGGAAATAAAAAAGGAGTTTTAAATGTAAAAATATTTATATCGAAATTTGGATTATTTTTAAAGAATTGATTTGGATAAAAACAATAATTGAATTTGGTGTGTATTTAACTATTCGTAAAAAATATTTAAATAGAGATTTTAAAATAATTTATATAAAGGATTTTTAAACGATGGATATTTAAACGATATTTTCTGGAAATATGGAAAGAAGCTGAAATCGATATTAAAATAAAAATATCGAATTTATATGAGAATGGACTTATAAAATGGAATTTTAGAAACGAAATTAGTTTTATAAAAAGGTGAAACTCAAAGGAGTTAAAAATTTATGAACGATGTTTATAAATAGTGGTAATTGATATCAGATGAAATTGGAAATATAAATTTACAGGGAGAATTTATATTACAATATGGAAATAGGGTGAGAGAAAAATAATGGATACTATTTTTGAAGTGGAAATGGTTAAGGAGATCGAAATGGAAGCGATCTGATGGAAATCGAGAGGAATTTTTAAATTGAATTGGTTATTGAGATTTTAAAAATATATTATTAAATTTTAAGAAGTTAAGTTTGTTTTGAAAAGGGAAATTTTATTTATTGAGCTATGAAATTTTAAACTAGTTAAGATTGAAATAATTCGGTAAGTGGATTTTTCAAATATTTAACTTTTATTTTAATAAATCCTAAACTTTAAAATCAGCTTTGAAAAGCGATGTTATAAAAAGCGTTTCGATATTTACTTGAACATGTCTTAAAAATAAATTATTATTATTCTTTAAAATACTTACTATATATATATAGAGTTTTGTAATGTTTTAAATTTATTTATAAATCTTCTCGAAAATCTGGAAATGGGGTTAATCAGTATATGACATTTATAAGGTATTCTCAAAATGGAATTGGGGAAAAGTAAGAAATTTTTTGAAGTAGTTAAATAAAAGTGAACTTCGAAAAATGAAATAGAATTCATAAAAGAAGTAGAAAGGGAAATTGGAATTATAAGCAAGTATATTTGACTTTGGAAATATTAAAGGGAATTTATTAAGGAATTTCGGGACTTATAGAACTCGTTATAAACTAGTCAAGGAGTTTACAATTAAATTGTAAAGGATTTTGAGAAAAATAAATAATGGAATTTTGCTAAGTATTGAAAAATCCCAATATGGGTATAAGGATTTGAGTTGTCTCAAATTTTGAATATTGGAAGGAATTTGAATATATATATATATATCTTATAAAGATATTTTGAAAATAAATTTTGGAAAATTTATAATAAGGCTTGATGACTACTTATGGATGTGTATTGATAGTTAAATAACCGACTATCAATTTTGGCCAATTTCGTTAATCGTTACGAAGAGACCGGGATCGGATTTAATTATCCGAAAACCACTTCGATCCGGTTTGAACGTTACGAATGGATACCATGAAGATAGAGAAGACAGCGATTCGGTTTGTCCAGACCCAGGACAACTTGTATGGACGAATGCCATCAGAACATCGTCATTAGAGGACGATGAGCATTCTAAGTGAAATTGTTCTTGAAAGATAATTGTAGCCTCAAGCCTCATCAACCGGAATGACTGAAAATCAGGGGAGATTGAGCAAGTCTAAGTGGGTCGCACCCAATTAGGGTATGTTATCACCTTTCTAGATACCCTCGGATATTATCACTACGGTGCGCGGAAGAACTCGATTTTAAGGGTGGGAACACCCAGGGTGATAACATATTCGGTTCTATCGAGGTTAGGGATAGGGCCGGTCTTGTGTTGTAGGGGATCCCGGCGAGGTCCTCGGTACATTTTTATAGAAGTGTATTGTGATAGGTGGTACCACAGTGCCTAGTCATTTTATGGAATCCATTCTCCAATAGGCGCCGTACGGTTTTGATTGTGCCTAACTATGTTGAAACGTGAAATGCAAGCATTTCAGCTATTTCCTATTTACTTGATTTAGACACTATTATAATATCACACAATTTTGATAAAAATGTTTTGGTTATCGTAAGGTAAAAACTTGTCATGTTTATATGTGACATGGTCTTACGAGATACCTTTGTTTTTCAAAAGATTGTGAAATAATAGTAATAATTCAAATTGAGCGTATTTTCTAATGCTGGTTTTCCAGACTGAGTCGGGTGTATTTTCTCACGTTGGTATATTTCCACCAGTTTTTTTAATGTAATGGAACATTTACTTGTTCATCTCCCATCTGAAGCACGACTTCGAGGTTGTGTGCAATATGGATGGATGTATCCATTCGAGAGGTATGAAATATGTTACCTATTAATTTAATTACATTAGGAAGTTAATGTAAATTAATTTTGCATAGATACTTGAATCATCTGAAGAATAAAGTGAGGCAAAAAGCACGAGTTGAAGGTTCGTTATGTAAATCTTACACCGAAGAAGAAGCTCCGTTCTTTTTCTCTCACTATTTCAGTGACCATGTGAACATATCATTTGAAAGTGTTCCACGTAATGATGAAAGCGACGAATAAGAGTCCTCTCAAACAATGTTATCTATTTTTAGACAACATGGTCGACCTTTTGGAAAATGTATATAAGTATGGTTAGACGATAGAGATCTTCATGTAGCACACACTTATATTCTCCTTAATTGTGCTGTGGTTGCACTATTTGTTAGGTAATCTGAAATAATAATGTATGATTTATTCATTTCCATAATGCATGCGCGTGTAGAATTTAATGCAATATTTTATTCATATATGCAGTATTTATGAAAGTGAACATCCACACGGAGATCTCAGTACATAATTTTTTGATTGGTTTTCAAAGTACTTTTATGAACCGAGAAACTATGTGGTCAACGAAGGGTTGAAACATTTTGCGTTGGGACCTAAAAGAAATGTCAAGACATATCTAATATATTTTGTCAATGGATATAAATTTAACACCAAAGAATACGGTGCAGAAAAATTAACTAATAATATAGGTGTATTTGTTAAAGGTAGTGATGATCCAAAAAATCACATAATAATTTTTATGGCGTTTTAACTCAAATTTTCTTACCGACATATTTCTCACGACCTGTGGAGGAGGTGTTTCTGTTTAGATGCAATTGGTTTAGCGATGTTACTGGTTCTGGAATTAACGTGCACAAGGATTATAATCTTATTGAAATAAAGCACACATCACATTATCACAAGTATGATCCTTTTGTACTAGCCAAACAAGCATTGCAAGTTTATTACGCTCCTTATCCATCTCTAAAAAGAGATAAAGCTGATTGGTTAGCAGTTTTTAAATCAAAGGCAAGATTTACGTTTGATGGAAAGAATATTCCAAACGAACAAGCTTATCGAGCAAATCTTGAGCAAAGCAACGAAATAATAATAACAAACAATCATACTGATTTTGGACCTATGAACGATGAATCAAACGTTTTGGTAGAAGCATTCGAGAGTAGGGAGGAAAATAACGTAGAATATGAGACCGAATCTGAATCAGAAGACGATGATGACTGATATAAATATTATGTTGAATTCTTATGTATTATGCAATTTATGTAATTGATGAGATTTATTTTGCATCATTTATGTCGTTACATCATTTACATCATTTATGTCATTACCATTTCTGTCATTTATTTAGCAATTTATGTTAAAAATGCAATGTATTCTGCTTATCGTCGGAATATGAGACCCAATGTGATCATGTATATTTTGCACTTTATGTACTTTATCTCATTTATGTCATTTAACTAGAAAATATATTTCATTATTATGCTATTATTCTCTTTTAAAATGATGTGTCTGTGACATGTATCATGTCGTCCAAAAGGAGGAGTTCTCCCTATTCATCAGGAGGCGATGACAACGGTCCATCGTAGCCGCCACAACGTCGCGCTGCGTATTTGGTACCTTGAGTGGAGGGGTAAGTATCTGTAATACCCCTAATTTTATTGACATTATTTAGGAGATTTAATTGGATAAATTAAATAGAATAATGTGATTGATTAGGGAGATGAGATTAATAAATCCAATGGCCATGTCTTAATGAATGAACTAAATTAAGAAGAAGGAATTTCCTAAGAGGTAAACTAGGAAATGGGGCTACATTCCTTAGTATAAATCCCTCCCTCCACCTTAATAAACTTTTTCATTCATAACTCCTCACTATATTTCGGCCAGCCATTAAAAGCTCAAGGAAGAATAGAAAATTGAAGATAAAAGCTAAGGAATTAAAGCTAAGAAATTATCTCATTCTCCAATTAACTAATCAAGGTAAATAATAGTGAACTCATTTTTACTTGTTTTGGTTCAGTTATAGATAATAACTGAAAGTATTTTGCTATGTTGATCATGTTTGGATTTAATAATCATTGTTCAGATAGAATAATGATTTATGGTGATTTATTGGAATTTTTATGGAATTAAAATGATAAGTTTTAGAGTAAAAACCTTAGCAAACGACCTCCAAACGGTTTGATTTTTGGATATGTTGTGTAAAACGTAATTTTGAAGATTTTTTTTAAATTTCATAATTTTCGGAGTTAATAAGAATATTTTATGATTTTCCTAAGGTGAAAAAGACATTTATTTCGGGTTTTAATTATTAAAAATAATAAAATGATGAATTTTACCCCGAAATTTTTATATGACGAAGAAAATGTTATTTCAGATTTTTGGTTAATTTTTGAGATTTTTTCCAAGTGATTTCGATTTATTATGAATTTTCTAAGCTAAAAAGGCTTAATAATTATATTAATATTAATATAATTAATTATTTTGAAAATAATTTCCAAAATAATAATTCTGATCTGCAGTAGCTTTTCTACAAAGATCTGTCTTTAGCCAATAGAAATTTGACAAAGAATTGATAAAGTTTGTCCCTAACCAATAGGAATTAGACAAAACATAAGTGTGGCAGTTTTCCACTTATTTATGACTCTACCACTGAACCTTCCACCTTAGAACCTAAACTCTTCGTCATTAAACCTTCTGCAACATTTCTGTAGCTTTCTGCAGCGTTTTTGATAAACCTTCCGTCATTAAAACCTTCCGCATAGATAACCCTTCGTCATTAAAACTTCCGCAACATTTCTGCAGTGTTTTTGATGAACCTTTCGTCATTAAAACCTTCCGCATAGATAACCTTTCGTCATAGAACCTTCCACAGCATTTTTGGACCTTTCGGCAGCGTTTTTGATGAACCTTCCGACATTGCCGAAAGCAATCCATCGGCCTTGCCGGAAGCTACCTTTCGGTAGCAGTTGTAAATGCTACATAAGCTCTTTTGTAGCAGTTTTCTCCAACTTTATTTTAAAAACTTCAAATAGGCATAACTTTTTAACCGTAAGCCCGTTTTTCCATTATGACCACTCTACGGAAAAGAAAACCATTATTTGAACACGATAGAATAGGTTAGAGACCTTAATTCTACACCTATAAAAAGTTATGGCTAAAACAAAGTTTTATATTTCCGGAAGGGGTTGTTTTCTTTGCTTTCAAATATGTTTGCTTGGTTTTCTTTGCCTTCAAAGAATATACTTTCGAGGGGGTCGTAAAATTGTTTTCTTTTGACCAAGTTTTATATTTTCGAAAGGTAGAATTTAAAGTATTATATGGAAGGAGCCAAATGTTTTTAAGAGCTTTCGAAGGAGGTTACCCTATGAAGTCGAAAGCTAGGTTTCGAAGGTATCGAAAGGTATGATTTTTCAATGTTTTAGAAAGGCTAAGATTTAAAGGATTTAAAGGCGGATGTCATATGTTTTTAAAGCTGGTAAAAAAGAAGGTTTATTAAAGGATATGAAGGAGTTACCTTTAATACTTTCGAAGAGTCTTATTAAAAAGATTTTTACACTACACCAAAACAGGCAAATTCTAACATTTATAAGTGTTACAAATAATTTCAGTAACACATTTTAAGTGTTACTAATGGACTGTGAGGAATGGAGCGGCCAAATTTGTAACACTTATAAGTGTTACAAACATACGTATTACTAACACTTATAAGTGTTGATACCTAAATATACGGTAACGCTTATAAGTGTTGGTAACGAAATATACGTAACACTTATAAGTGTTGGTACAGAAATATACGGTAACGCTTATAAGTGTTGGTAACGAAATATACGGTAGCACTTATAAGTGTTGGTACAGAAATATATGGTAACGCTTATAAGTGTAACACTTCCATCGATTTCTCTTTTTACAAAAAAAATCACATTTCATTTGCTAGAACATCTCCTTTCATTTCATACTCTAGTTTTACATGTTACAATCTGTTCACTTTTACATTGTTTGTTTACATATTTGCAACTTTACATTCTTTGTCACATATTTGCTATCTCTGTTAACAATTCCCTCCTCTACAAGCACTCCCCATCCATTCAACATGCGACCAAGCTGCCCGACCATCTGCATATTCACACAGCTAACCATCCACTTCAGACTAACAATCCATCTACTGACATACCACAACTTCACCTCTGCCATTCATTTCTGCTATACATTCATCCCATTAAACCATCCAAACTACTCCAATAATATTACCTTCATTTACCACCACTGACAACCATCCATCGCCTCCAAGTCCACCTCCGACCATTACACAGCAGCTTTTGCCAATAACCCCCATCCACCTCACTACACACATCCCTAACTGCCACAGAGCAAACATACTTCATCAACCCCACTGCACATAGCCATCAACAGACTACTTCACATAACTGCAGCTCCACCATTTACATACAAACTTCACCACCATCACAGCATATCTCAACATCCCCTACATCATTATTTCTACCATCCATAACTATCATAACTATCCACAACTATCACAACTATCACAACAGTAAACTCTGCCATCACTTCTTCTCATACATACAACTGCTGCCACATACACCCACACTTCTAACAAACTGCCTACATTCATTCATTCATTCATCTCACCGAGTTCCACCAGCATACTTGCAACTACACTTCACACTTCACATAATACACTGCACTGCCTCAAAATTCCCACTGACTTAACTGCCAGCTGCCATATACATAACTGCTACAACCCTCTTCACCACAAATACTAAACTTTCACCTCCCTGCACACATCACCCATACGAACCATCAAGTGCAACATCACTTCTGTGCACACTTCCTTGCATTGCCAACAACAAACCCCAAAACATCACCCTACCACTGCCAATAAACCAACCTGCTCCATCAACTCATAACCTCTGATCAACTTCTTCCCTACCTGAAAACAGCCACATCTACTTATACAAACATGCATGCAGTATATTTTAGTCCTAGAAATAGATGAACTGAAATTGATGAATGAGGACTTACATAAAGAGCAGTATTGACTCCTGCAGTATAGCCACTCTGTAGCTTAATCCATGCTCCAAAATATCCATTTCGATATGGCCTAATCGATTTGAATCCACTCCCTGAACATATCAAACACATTGCATGACATCCAGTACATGTTAAAATAAAAATAAAATAGAGTACAGCATAGTATGAAAAAAAATACAATGATTAATAGAAAAACAATATGCTCATTTATTTATTTATTCAGTTTAATTAAATGTGAGAAAGAAAGACGATTCAGAGTTGTAAACATAAGCATAAAAATGGAGAGCATAATAAATGGACTAAACAATGTGATTATGGACACGATTACATTTTGTGGTACAACAAATAGAGTAAGAATTAAAACCTGGCAGGTAATATATTCTTTGAATTTGCACAATAGCATTGCAAAAATCAATAAGTACGTTTGCATGGCTATATGTACCAGTATAAATGATCTATTAAATATTACAGGGAGGCCAAGGATATGCTAAAAATATAATGTTCTAGAACATAGTGATGCACAACATCACAAATCCTATCATTATCAATAAAAACTACTATGACTCCAGAGGTCCATGCCATGACCAAGTAATTCAATACTAGTGCATTTGGTTTGTTACTCTTACTCGGAACAACTATTAAGCCCAAACACGTGTTTGGTAAAAAGAACTTTAGAAAATGACTAATCAGATTTTAAAGACTTACTGGGGAATTTGAAACTCTACTGAGTTTTTTCTAAAAGAAATAAATAATCTTACTCGAATATTTAGAACTCAAGTAAATGTTTGGTACCAAATAGCTGAATTTAGTTGGTCGGTAGGAAAGACATTTTCATTCAAAAAAACTGATCCAACCTATGAATTAACAATAATACATTCCGGATTTGAACTTTTAAACAAATTAAAAGATAATGCTTGAATTCAGAAACTAATATTGTTTACAGAAAATATAAATGAATCAAGAAACTAATACCTTTTGGATTCAATCTAGCTTAGCAAGTATTAACAACCCAACTTAGTATTTGTAGCACCTATTGTCCTTGTAGGCAGTTCCCACCCTGTCACGCTGCTACTTGTTTGTTGTAGACACAGGTTGTAATTTTTTTCCCAGCTTGAGACTATACATCCCCAGTTGCAAAATTCATACTAAGCTGGATAGCAAAGCTGCAACCTTAGCATGAAGTGAAAATAAATAAATAGAAATTATATTGAAAGTTGCACAAATCGAAATTAAACTGTAAGTTGCATAAATCAAAGTAAACTTATGTCTGATCAATATTAGTACCCAATTATATGAATTTAAGAAATAATAATATCGTATTTACCTAGTAACTAAAATTATGCTAGAGCTAAAACATAACAAAACTGGTAGTTCAAAGCAACATCATTGGGTATGCGAGGGGAATAGAGTTGATGTTGTTATCATCAGCATCTTTAAACTATCAAATCAAAGTATCAAACTAAACATTTATGTACTTTGTCAAATATCACCATGCACACAATCAGAAAATATATAAAAACATGATCTGTTTCAAAATCCAACCAGTTGATGTATTTTCAAAGAAATATAAAGCTTTTTTGTGTATGTAATAATGTTTAATCTGTGACAATTAGAGAAAAAAGAATTATATTAATATCGCTTTATTTGACGGGAATATATAAATTAATATGAATTGAACTAATCATCCAAATCAAGTAATCAATTAGCGATTCGAATCTACATGATGCATAGCAATTTTGCAAGGATCGGGAAACATATCAACCTAGAAACCCCAAATAGCATCATCCATTTTTATGGGAACAAAATAGGTTCTTATGAATGGAAATGATTATGAATGTGAAAGCATATCGGTTGATATGAAAATATCATTCAAATAATGTAAAATATTGTATTTATGGTATTTAGATTACATATATTCAATTTGGACTTCCATTTCTCAAGCATATGTTAAAAGTCGGTTGGAATAAGGTTATGTGTTATGCTATTAAACCAATATAACAACTTACAGTCTTGTAAGTAGAATTTCGAGTTCCAAGTTCCAACGGCGGCTTTAATTAAGAAAATAGATCATTGTTCTACTAGTTTTGATCACTTGTCAAGACAGCAACAAAGGAAAAAAGAGTCAAAACATTGTTATTATCATATTTTTATAATATAGTTACGCATTTATGAATAACGTGTAACTGAAAAAATACAATAATATATAGTAGACTGATGTATTGATAACTAACTTCATGTAAACTCAAAAAAGAATGGGAAGTTTCAGCTAAATGATAAGCAGACCCATCTCATGGCTAAACAAATGAATATATCAAAGCCATCAAATGTTTTAAAGGAGCATGCAACAGAAAAATAGCGAGGGAACTGAGTATGAACAAGTGAACATTTCATTTTCTTCAATCCATGTGTGCATTCAGATCAGAGAAATCTGAATCTTGTTTTAAAAATCATAAATTTTCAAGGAGAATCTGGTGATATGGATGAATCCAGACATTACAATACTTGAATCAGGACATAATTTTGGAATTTTACTGCATTATCTTGTTTTCTGGAACTTCCCTTGATAATTTTATTTGAAAATAATTTCTAAACTTAAATTTTTTTATACAAACAGGTTTCATTTAGGTCATAAAGCCTGAAATAAATTATTCGTAGAAGAATTTGATGTTTGATCAGGTTTTTGAGTTCCAAAAACCTGGAACAGAGAGGCATGTCTGTGCAACAGACATGCACAACATAACTACATCCATTCTTGTGTACATATATAAACATATTTTTAATTTTACTTAAAGCATGTCACAGCAACACCAACATCCAAACATATTCAAGCAAGTCAGTGGGTTTACTTACCTAGAACAAACATCACAGTTTGCTTGATGAATTGCACTTGATGTTTGCACTGATCTGCAACTAGATTATTGGTTAGAAACTGAAGCTTTTTATTTGAGATGACTCCTGAATCAGTGCTACTAATGTTTGAGATGCATTTGAATTTTTCACTATGCTTCTTGTTTGCTTTGTTGAAATGATCAGGCTCTTTTAAAAATCTGAGAAGAGTGCTTGCTTTATGCCTAGGCTTTTGAAAATTGATTACAGATTTGAGAATTTTAAACAAAATTTGATTCCTTGTTTTAATTTTAGGTTGGAAGTTGATACAATTTTCTGGTTTGCAAATTTACTAGCTTATCCGTCTTTGCTTTTGAAAATGAGATAAGGAAAAGGAAGAATGAAGAAGAAGTATGTTTATATAGATTAAATTTTGATTTACTTAAAATTTAAAGAAAATAAAATGAAAAATCATAGTAGAGATAAGCATGCAGCAGGAATGTTCACTGTCCAACTATACAAACAAATATCAACAAGGGGATTGTTATATAAATGATAGTAGCAGAAACACCTCACCAGCAAAGAGGTTTAGAGCAGAAATTAAATTTGTCCTTAGAACCAGTTTCGTGGACTTGAGAATCATCCAACTCGGAGCAAATCCATACCAGAATTTTCGGCTACTTCACTCAGGTATAACCTATTCTTTGAACATTATAAAGAATCAGCAAGAGACATAAACTTATCATCGTCGATAATTCAGTTTTTGATAATACTTTCTGTTTAGCTAAAAAAATTTCTAATACAGATACTTGTGTTATGCAAACCCTGAAGTTCTAGATGAGGTAGAGAACGTTGTGTGCAAGCTTGCTAATCATATTACAATGAACAAGGACCAGTTCAATCCCCCACCTCCTAAGAATTCAAGCGCAAATAATTTTTAATGGGATGATATTGTCCAAACCAAATGAAAACCCACAAATATTACAAGAAATCTGGCTCAAGGAACCATAAACAGTCTCCATGCAACCATTAATCCATCCACCATCTCTACACCATATTTTAACAATCTCAAACACCATCTAAATTCAAAGAGTTTAGGCAGACAATGCAGCAAACAACTTCACGACATTTCAAGCGAGCTTCTCTAGATCTTAGCTACCAATGTTAGGATTCAAGCGACATTTTAGGTGAGCTTCAGAGTTAGTTTGGGATGCAAGCAACATAGCCCAGATCTCAGCTACCAATTTTCAGAAGCGTTTTATATCAAGACTGTTTGATATAAAACTTAGCAAAAGTTGCCCACTCTCACAGTTATAAGCAAATCGAACAAATATAAAATGTGGAACAAGATTACAAATCGAACAAATATAAAATGTGGAACGCGGGAACCCTAATTTTATACAAGATTGCAAATCGAACAAATATAAATCGAACAATCATAACTAAAAGAAAATACCAGATTCAAGGTTTGAAATCGAACAAGAGAGTTGCGAGAAGAAATGAGGTGTTACCAGAACTAGAGAGTTGCGAGAAGAGATGAGTTGCGAGAAGAGATGGACGCGAGAAGAACTGGAAGTTGCGAGAAGAACTATGGGAAAGAGGTAGAAGATGAACGCGGGAACCCTAATTAGATTAAAATTTAGGCGGGCGATAGTAGAGATTGAAGGGAAAGCGTTAGAAAAATGCTGCATGTACAAGATTACAAAAGGAACCAATTTTTAGTTAGATATTTACAAATTTACCAACTGTTTTAACATTTTTTTGTGTTGTAAATCATAACTGATGTGTTGGGAAGTCTACAAAAAAATATTATTTATATTTCTCAACACTTTTTCCAGGTATCCTAACACTTTTTTATTGTCATTAGACTGTAACACTTATAAGTGTTAGAAATTAACAAATATAAAATGTTGCAAAATCACTATTTTGGTGTAGTGTTAAAGGAGTTACCTTCAATGTTTTCGAAAGGTTGTTTAAAGGTTTTAAACAAAGGTTTCGAATATAAGGACTAGACAGATAGCCTGAGTGTTTTAAGTTATAAAGGGCTTTAACTTATTTTAAAGGATAGTTAATCCTTATTGAACATCATCAACGTTATTTTGAGTAAAGTATATATAACATGGCAAAAATAGCTTAGAGTAAACCTAAAGATATATTTTCCTTATATATTTATGATTTGACGGACTAAATCATTTTGAAAAGGTTTTCAAGGAAAATTAGTTAGCTCAAATAATATTTAGAGTAGTTAGCTCAATTATTTTAAAGGGTAGTTAACCCAAAATAAAATTCGGGCAGTCAGCTCATTTAAATTCGGACAGTTAGTCCATTTTGCGGCCAGTCAGCCCAGAGGACGGTTAGCCCAAGACAGTTAGTCCATTTTGCGGGCAGTCAACCCAAAGGACAGTTAGTTCAGAAAGAGCAGTCAGCTCTAGTATGAATAGATAGTTCATTTATTATCATAACGGGCCTTGCTAAATTTTTAAGGACAGTCAGTCCATCCCCCTTTTTTTACCTATTTTGGGCAGATAGCTCATTATCAAGCTTAAAAGATGACGCAGCCTAGGAAGCGAATTCGAAGATGTAAATCGAATCCGTCGAGGATCTCACACGATTAGCGGAAATAATTGGTGAATCGATGATAAATCGGTGAATTTAAGAATACCCAAATGCCCAAATCCGTTGATTACAAAGATACCGGATTCTAGCAATCTTCGACACGTTGATCGCGTACGATGCCGTGAGAGAAGATATACCATTCTTCGAACGTTGATCAATCGCACTTGATTCCGTCAATTGGCTTCAACAATCGTTGATTCGAGCGCACTCGAATGCCGAAGGTGGAGATAGGAGATAACACTCAACTACCAATTTCAATGGAGGCACGAAGCACAAACCAAAATTTTATTCAAAATCAACAACTTTTTACAATGACACCACATCCCTATTTATAGGGTTTACAACACAACACAAACGGCTTACAACAACATGACATAACGACTTACAAAGACATGCGACTTAACAACATAAACGACTTAACAAAATACAACATCACACGACATACGACTTAACACAGACAGGCAGAGCGACTTAACAATCAAAGCATCAGCGACCTAAAATTATCAGCGACCTAACTTCATTTGCGACTTAACAAATCATCAGCGACCTAACTTCATTCGCAACTTAACAAATCATCAACGACCTAAAGGAATCAGGAAGCTTGCGATCTAAAGAAGGTCGTCCACGACCTACTGGAAGTTGTTCGATCGCGACTTAAGGCTGGAGCTGGCATAGGTCGTTTGCGACCTAAGGAGGAGGAAGACTCGCGACTTAGCTGGGCTTTGCGATTTAGGGCTTCCTTCACGATTCAGGGAAGTGATTTTAGCTCGCGCTGTCGTTCGCGACATAGGGAGGAGGGCGACTCGCGACTTAGTTGGGCTTCGCAATTTAGGGAAGCTGGAAGCTCGCGTTCGCGACCTAGGGGATCGGGGAACTGCTTCGTCTCCGCGATCTAGGAGCTCGCGACTTAGCAATGAGGTATGGGTTGCATCATCCTCCCCTGGTTGAAAAGAATTCGTCCTCGAATTTAAAAGTTCTTCCCCATTGGGTTTTTCATCTCCATAATAAGGTATAAGATGTTTAACATTAAACACGTCAGAAGTGTACACATCCTCCGGCAGCTTCAACCTATAAGCATTTTCATTGATCTGTTTCACAATCTTTACATGACCAATCTTTCGAGCTTTAAGTTTATTGTATGTTCCCATTGGAAAACGATCCTTCGTTAGTACAGCATATACTAAATCTCCTTCATTAAATTCAGCACTTCTTCGCTTCAGATCCGCAGATCGTTTATACTTCTCATTCGACTTCTCCAATCGTTCCTGAACGAATCTATGGCATTCTATCAACCCATCAACAAAATTAGCAGTCCGCTTAACTGTCCCCTTCGGTTGTGGCACTATCGTTAAATCCAATGGCCCCTTTGGCAAGCTTGAATATACAATCTGAAATGGATTGAAACCCGTACTACGGTTGATAGCATGATTATGAGCAAACTCCGCTTGACATAACTTCACATCCCAACTCTTCAGATCATCCTTCACAAGACACCGCAACAAATTTCCCAAGGATCTGTTCACAACTTCAGTCTGTCCATCTGTCTATGGATGATAAGCACTACTGAATTTCAGTTTCGTTCCCACCATGTTCCACAAACTCAGCCAAAAATGACTCAGAAATCTAGTATCCCTGTCCGAAACTATAGATTCTGGTAAACCATGCAAGCGATAGATCTCTCTAAAGAAAAACTGTGCCACATGGACTGCATCTGCCGTCTTCTTACAAGCAACAAAATGTACCATCTTCGAGAAACGGTCCACCACAACATATATAGAGTCATTTCCCCGTTGAGTCCTCGGTAAGCCCAACACAAAATCCATGCTTACATCAACCCACAGTTTTGTAGGAACAGGCAAAGGCATATACAAACCCGCATTTGTAGCTGTCCCTTTCGAAACTTGACAAACATGACATCTTCGAACAAACTTTTCAACTTCCCGCTTCATCGAGGGCCAATAATAAGACTGAGAAATTAACTGCAATGTGCGATCCCGACCAACATGTCCTTCTTCATGCAACTCTTTTACAATTTTCATTCTCAAGCTGCAATCTGGTACGCACAATCGATTCCCCTTGAATAAGAATCCATCTACCTATACAAACTCATCAGTACTCCCACCCTTGACTTTCTCAACAATCTTCGCAAAGTAAGGATCTTCCTCAAACAACTCTGGCAATATTTCGAATCCTGTCACTTCAACCTTCATCGTCGTTAACAAATGATTCCTCCTGCTCAAGGCATCAGCTATACGATTCGTCACCCCTGATTTGTGCTTTACAACAAAAGTAAACTGCTGCAGATACGCAACCCATGAAGCGTGTATAGATGAGATTTTGTCCTGCCCTTGCAAATGTTTCAAAGCTTCATGATCCGTATAAAGAACAAACTCCTTTTGAAACAGATAATGTCTCCAGTTCTTCACAGCTTGAACAATTGCGTAAAACTCCACATCATAAGTGCTATATCTCAACTTGGCTTCAGACAACTTCTCACTGAAATAAGCAACTGGTCTTCCATTCTGACTCAATACTCTACCAATCCCAACCTTCGAAGCATCAGTGTGTAACTCGAACAATATATGAAAATCCGGCAGTACCAGAATGGGTGCTGTCGTCAAAAGTGTCTTGATCTTCTCAAAAGCTAACTCTGCTTCCTCTGTCCATACGAACTTCTTTCCTTTCAAGCAATCGGTTACAGGTGCCATCACACTGCTAAAATGTGGAATGAATCTTCGATAAAAAGATACCAACCCATGAAAACTCCTTATTTCAGTAATTGTCTTGGGTTGTGGCCAACTCCTGACAGCTTCCACTTTGCTTTCATCCACTTGAATACCCTCCTTCGACATAACATATCCCAGAAACAAAACACTGTGCGTCATGAACACGCACTTCTTCGTTGCTGCATAGAATTGCTCCTGTCGTAGAATCAACAACACTTCTCGCAAATGCTGGATATGCTCTTCCATACTCCCACTATAGATCAAAATATCGTCAAAGTAAACTACTACGAACTTCCCAATAAATGGTCTGAAAATCTGGTTCATCACTCTCATAAACGTACTAGGAGCATTTGACAAGCCAAACGGCATAACCAACCATTCGTATAGACCTTCTCTAGTTTTAAAAGCAGTCTTCCACTCATCACCCGGTCTAATGCGAATCTGATGGTATCCACTCTTCAAGTCGATCTTTGAGAACACAACGGCCCCACTCAACTGATCAATCAAATCATCGAACCTCGGCATAGGAAACCTGTATCTCACAGTGATCTTGTTTAGAGCCCGACTGTCCGTACACATCCGCCAAGTCCCATCCTTCTTTGGTACCAATAAGGCTGGCACTGCACAAGGACTTAAGCTCTCCTGAACACGCCCTTGTTCTAACAACTCCTCCACCTGCCTTCTCAGTTCCTCATGCTCCTTAGGACTCATCCTGTAATGTGGCCTGTGAGGTAATGCCGCCTCTGGCACAAGATCAATCTGATGCTGAATATCTCTCAACGGTGGTAACTCCTTTGGCAACTCTTCAGGAAACACATCTCTGAATTCTTCCAACACTGGCTTTACTTCCTTTGGAACTTCAACAGATTCAGTAGCTTCATGTCCAATCAACAAGAACACCTCTGGACTCTCCTCTACTTCTTCAACAAACTCCTTCAAAGTCAACAAAGTGTTCAGCTCCTCAATCTCTTCTGACTTGCTCTCTCCTTGCTGTCTCTTCTTTGGAACTAAAATGATTGTAGTACCCTCAAACATAAAGCTGTAGCTATTGGTTCGACCATCATGCTGCACTGCTCGGTCATACTGCCATGGTCTTCCCAAAAGCAAGTGACAAACATCCATCTCCACCACATCACACCAGATCTCATCTTTATACTTCTTCCCAATAGAAAATGGAACATGAACTCGCCTGTCCACCTTCACCTCTCCTCCTTTCCTTAACCACGCTAACTTGTAAGGATTTGGATGCTTCTCCGTCTTCAACTTCAACTTTCTCACAACTTCGGTAGAAATGATATTGTCACAACTTCCCGCGTCAATCACAAATTTACACACCTTTCCCAGTATAGTGCATGTCGACTGAAAGATATTACTCCTCAACCAACTAGCCTCCTCTTCCTGCTTCGGTGTCAAACATGATCTCCTCAACATTAGATTACATCCTTCATCTCCCGACGCGATATCATGTTCATCCTCCTCAACTGGACTAGAATAACCTTCATCAACATCCTCACCTTCCACTTCAGCAATCAGAGCTCGCCTCTTCGGTTTCAGGCATTCATTACTCTTGTGACCCACTTCCTGGCAATTATAACACTTGAAACTGTTGTTGACCTTTGCCTTCGCAACTTCATTCACAACTGGTTTACCGACAGCTTTAGAAACATTGGAACTCCCACTAGCACCCTTGCTTTGGGTATTGGAACTTGGAAACACACCACCTCCTCGTCTTCCCTGCTTCTCCCAAGCCAATGCCTTCTGGTGCGCTTCAGCCACAGATCTAGGGTCAAACATATTTACCATATCCTAGATCTGGATCCTCAACCCCCCAACAAACCTAGCAGTCAATTGTTCCTCCGTCTCCATAATGTCATTTCGAGCAATCAGTTGATAAAACTCATCAACATAATCATTAACAGTCTTCGTCCTTTGCCTCAGATTCTGCAACCTATGATACATGAGTGATTGATAATTGTAAGGCAAGAATGTAGCCTTCATCAACTTCTTCATTTTCTCCCAAGCAACAATCTTCGACTTCCCCATCCGTTCTCGTGTAAGTTTGGTTTGCTGCCACCATGCCATAGCTCTCCCTCTCAACCTAGTAGCAGCCAACTTCACTCGACGATCTTCCGGAACCTCCTTGAAATCAAAGATCTCTTCAACATTAGATAACCAATCTAGAAATTCTTCAGCCTGCATACCACCCTTAAACTCTGGAATTTCAATTGTCATTCCGGACTCCCATTTGTGATCATACTCTGAATGATTTCTTCCTTGGCTTCGATTTCGACCATGATCACTACCACCATCAAACTCTTCATCAAAATCTGATGCATATCGATGTCGATCATGACCACCAACATCTCTACCACCACCATTTCTACCACCAACATCCCTTCGATCTACATTCCTCCTATCACGATCATCCACATCTCTCCGATTTCGATCCTCAACATTCCTATCACGATCGTCAACATTTCTACGATCATGATCTTCTCTTCTCTCTCGATCTGAATGTGGTGAAACTCTATTTCCCCCATGGCTCGATTCAGGTGAAACCCTTCTTCTATTTTGATTCATTTCAAGCATCATTCTCTCTAATCGACCAATTCCTTCATCAAACTTCTCATTGAATTTATCACTAATTCGTTGCTCCATTTGTTCAGCATCTTCTCTTCCATACAAAGCATCAACATTGCGATGACGTTGAGCTCGTCTCGGTGGCATGATTGAACTTCAAACAAATCTTCAAAAATTCAAACTTCACACTGCTAACACGAACACTTTCCGAACTTTGATCCAAAATGATATGGATCGAAACTCCCAACTTATTGCAACTTCACGATGAACACCAAACTTCTCAACAATGCAAATCCGATCTCCAAACTAATGCAAACTTCTTGCGATCTAGCTCTGATACCAAATTGATGCAGCCTAGGAAGCGAATTCGAAGATGTAAATCGAATCCGTCCAGGATCTCACACGATTAGCGGAAATAATCGGTGAATCGATGATAAATCGGTGAATTTAAGAATACCCAAATGCCCAAATCCGTTGATCACGAAGATAACGGATTCTAGCAATCTTCGACACGTTGATCGCGCACGATGCCGTGAGAGAAGATCTACAATTCTTCGAACATTGATCAAGCACACTTGATTCCGTGAATTGGCTTCAACAATCGTTGATTCGAGCGCACTCGAATGCCAAGGTGGAGATAGGAGATAACACTCAACTACCAATTTCAATGGAGGCACGAAGCACAAACCAAAATTTTATTCAAAATCAACAACTTTTTACAATGACACCACATCCCTATTTATAGGGTTTACAACACAACACAAACGACTTACAACAACACGACATAACGACTTACAAAGACATGCGACTTAACAACATAAACGACTTAACAAAATACAACATCACACGACATACGACTTAACACAGACAGGCAGAGCGACTTAACAATCAAAGCATCAGCGACCTAAAATTATCAGCGACCTAACTTCATTCGCGACTTAACAAATCATCAGCGACCTAACGGAATCAGGAAGCTTGCGATCTAGAGAAGTTCGTCCACGACCTACTGGAAGTTGTTCGATCGCGACTTAAGGATGGAGCTGGCATAGGTCGTTTGTGACCTAAGGAGGAGGAAGACTCGCGACTTAGCTGGGCTTCGCGATTTAGGGCTTCCTTCGCGATTCAGGGAAGTGATTTTAGCTCGCGCTGTCGTTCGCGACATAGGGAGGAGGGCGACTCGCGACTTAGTTGGGTTTCGCGATTTAGGGAAGCTGGAAGCTCGCGTTCGCGACCTAGGGGATCGGGGAACTGCTTCGTCTCTGCGATCTAGGAGCTCGCGACTTAACAATGAGGTATGGGTTGCATCAAAAGATATCGCTATTTTGGTGAAATCAGTTTTAGGACAGATAGTCCAAAAAAGAGCGGATAGCTCAGAGTTTAGGACAGATAGTCTTCACAACACCAGAAAGGCAATTTCCTCATGGTTATAAGCGTGACAAAACTAATTTGTTACTGTTATAACCGTGAAAATAGGTACCGTGGGCAAATTCAGTCACACTTTTGCTCACGGTTATAACCGTGATAAAAATAGTAATTTCTCACGCTTATAACCGTTATAAATTTAGATATTATCACACTTATAACCGTGACAGAACAGTATTTACTCACGGTTATAATCGTGATAAAATGGTTATTACTAACGCTTATAACTGTGGGAAATTTAGATAGTATCACACTTATAACCGTGACAGAACAATAGTTTCTAACATTTATAACTATTACCAAAAAGGAAACTCTAACACTTATAACCGTGACAAATGCAAATTATATCACAGTTATAACCATTACGAAAGGTTATTTTCTAACACTTATAACCGTGATAACTAAAACAATATCAAACAAACTATATAGCACCAATATTTTATTACAGCTACAAACAATCTATACAAAAAATATATAGTATTAACATTAAGAAAACATACGATCAATAATTAGAACAACACCAAACATTTATGTTTCATACAAACACCACAAAGGATACATCATACCAACACCACACATTATAGCATACAAGCCTAGTATATATAACAAACTTAAAAAAAAACAGTTTCAGAATATAACTATACAGTGTTTCGTAACTTACTAATAACGCAAACGATACTTAGGCCAAATCACAAAACCCCCTTCAACTAATTCGGATAGCGTGTAATGGTCATTTTAGCATAGCAGCAACTTGCCTGTCATACCACTCCAAACTCTATACAACTACATCCCCTGCCTCTACTGTCACTCCACTGTCAGTTCACCTCATCCACTACCACCCATTGGTTCTGCTGTACTCACCACCCACGTCACTAGCCAACTTCCGAACCATGCATTTCATTGCGTATATCATCTCCTGTCATTTTCACAGTGCCACTGCCTACATTTTTATACTTCCATACTTCGAAAACCACTGCCTCATACTCTCACAGTGCCTGCACTTCCATACTTTCAAAACAACTTCTAATATATAGCCACCATTCATTAAAATACTGCTCTGCACTTCTGTGCACCTACCGTGCACATATCTATGCGCCATCATAACTTCTACAATCAAACTGCTACTACCTTCAAACCCAAACCGCTGCATCACCAAACAACACATTCGACCACTACGACTTCAAAACCAAACCTGAACCAACTCACTAATCACTGCGTTTGTAGTCCAACGGTCAGGATAATTGCCTTCCTCCAACATCACATTCAGTTCAATCTTACTCCTTGCTATGGCACATTTAGTTCGACTTGAACACTCATTCCACTGCTCAACATTTCATTCATCTTATACCACTACTGTTTCACATAACAAAAAATGAACAGTGACATCCATCACTTGATTACCTATGGTTGAAACTCTCATTAGTGGCTAAAAACTGGATAGTTTCGATTACTAATTTCAGTATCAATATTGTATAAGATAAGATTTTGGATAATGCAGACCGTCAGTAATATAATTTCATCACTTACAACGATATTTATTTTATGAAAAAATAACTGATCAAAAAAGCATTACAATATCAACACAATATGCAATCTAGCTTGATCATCCATAATTATACCTGAGAGGATTAGCCAGCAATCGTTGTCCAATGGTAACAAAACTAGTCTCCTGATTTGACATAAACCAGGCAAGAGAAGAAACACTGTATAATGAAAAGATTTTAAATTATCACCAACAATTCATACAAAAAAACATGCATTATCTTTCTTTTCTTAGCCATGTTGAGAATCTGAGACACAAACCTGCTAGTAAATATGTTCTCTCTAACTCTAAGTATAGTGGGATATCTAACACCATCTTGTTTTTTAAAAAATTCTTGCAGTAAATCTCTCATCTTGAAAGCCTCTTCTAGGTAATTTTCCTACAATATTAACATTCTGTTAAAATAAATACAGACATAGCAAAGCAACACCAAAAGGAATCCTTACCTGCTTCATGTCTATAGTTTGTAAACCTTCACCTCGCGTAAATATTATAGCATGGTTTTGATTTTCTGGTTTTCCTTCACCTAAAATTGCAGGACCTGGAAGCTTTATCCTATATATAACCTAGATAGAAGACCAAAGTATCATATTTGCATGTCCATATGTGCAAGTGCATTTGTCCCGAATGGATAAACGTGTACACAGGAGCAGACATAACAAACTTTTGGGTGTTTAAACAAATATCCAGATAATAGTCAGATGATTTAGATGCTACTGTATTGTGTTTGATAAATACTCATTTCGGATTACTTCCTAATATTCCATGATCTTTTTGCACCAATTAACTCGGATATTCAAACAGATTTCTATTTGTATACTCAGACCAATTACTGGAATAATCAAAAGTATATGAATATCTTTTGCTAACTTAATTTGCATTCCATGTGTATAGTTTGCTAGAATGTTGATTAAACCGTACATTCTTACTACACATACTTTAGAATGCACCAAGTATTGTAGTTTAGGAGATTGTCGAAAAACTGAAATGTAAATGCATTGAACATATGTATGGCTTACAAAAGCAAATAGGCAATCAACAAGGATTGGTCCAATTTTTATTTCACGATATGTTGCACAAATATGATCTAGAAGAGAGTATACAATTTTTGTTCACTCTCAATCAATGAGAGTGAACATTAACCCCTTGTATGAACATCAAACAAACAATTTTCTAGTTCATTGACATTTTATACAACATGTGATTATCCTTGCTAACCGATCAAACTCAATATCAATAAGCTTATTTGTTTTGTTATACAAAATATTGTGTTTATATTTAATATTGTGCTCATTTCTTTTTTCATTTTTTCTTTTCAAAATTTATCTTTTTTCTGTCCAATTTTCTACATTTACATCCAACATTAGGAGATTAATATTCATAAAATTAAGTTTTAATAAGTTCATGGACTAAAATTTTCACCTTGCCCAATTATGTTGTCGTATACAACTTGATTAATTTAAACAAAATATAAATTAAGATGAAATCGCTTTTACATTTCTATAATAGGCACAAACGAAAAAGGGTAAATTATACAATAATTCTACTATAAAATTATTTTGTTTATGTTACATTTTCCATCTTATCTCGCATATTTTACTCTACATACATACATATAAAGAGAGACAAATAAATCTTTGCTCCTAGCGTTCTCAATGCAAATGAAAACTAAAAATAAAGGGAAAAGAAACGTGAACTTACAGTCCAATAGTGTGGATCACTGATATTCCAACCTCCTCTATATAAACTGAAACCATTTAAAGGATCTTTTCTTAGAGTTCTCACTACAGCCAAAACTAATGAACTGTTGTCTACTACATGGTTTGAAGTGTCTGATGGCATGTCAGCAAGTCTTCTCTGTTGTATTTCATTGCCTTCAATTCCACCTGCACTTAATCAATGTATATATACATATACTTAGACAGAGATTCTTAGTTTACCAAAACAAGAACAAAGCTATGCTCTTGTATTTAATTTAATCAAATTCGTAAAAATAACTTGGTGTTTAAGGAACAAAATCCGAAACTGAAAGTTAGATCGCTTTGTTGAAAGTGAAACGATGTTGAGTTAACTAAAAATACCTTAAAAATCACGTTCCATTGCCATTTTTTTGTCTAATAAGCCAAATCATGAATCGAAGTTTTAAATCAAGCAAAACCCATATCATGAAACCCTTAAAATAACGCAACGCGCTAAAAATAAAGCAATTAGAAGAAAAAAAACCTGAAATTATTACTGACTGAAATTACCATATTTTAAAAATTAAAACCCAAACCTGAAATAGCCTTCTTGCTTCCTGCTACTTGCGCCGCATTGCTGTTTTTTGATTTGTCTTCCGCATCGACCGATGCAGCTGCCCTTCGACCCTCAAAGTTTGATCTAAACGATATATTTTATCAAAGTTTGGTTCACAAATACAAACGAAGAAGAAAAGGAGAGAGTAAGACAAAACGGGGGCGCTGAAACGAGGTCGAAGGCGGAGGGGTTGGTACGCGAAAAGAGGGCGCTGAAACGAGGGAAAGGTGGAGGCCTGCAATCAAATCAATTATCGTTACATTCGTTTTTAAAGCTTGAATTTGATAAATAGCAAGACAAAACGTGAAAGTGAAACAAACCTGCCACTGAAACGAGGTCGAAGGCGGATGGGTTGGTACGCGAAAACCCTAATCTGGCCTGTTATCAAATCAATTATCGGTTACGTTCATCTTTAAAGCTTGAATTTGATAAATAACAAGACAAAACGCGAAAGTGAAACAAACCTGCACTGAAACAAGGTCGAAGGCGGAGGGGTTGGTAAACGTAGCTCCAATTTTGCCTTGCGAAATAAGGAAGGAGCAAGTTAGAACCGTGACAAAGGGCAGAGATAACAATAGATACCAAACTGGCGAAACTACCCACTATGCTTTGAACTATTTACGAAAATACCAGATTTTGTTACGGTAATAACCGTGACCGTTATATATCACGGTAATAACCGTGATAAATTTCCCACGCTAATAACCGTGAGAAATCAAAACAAAAAAAGTGTTACAAAATGCCATATTTGGTGTTGTGCTTGTAAAGAACAGATTGTTCAGATTTTAGACAGATAGTCTATTTTTTTTCTTCCTGTTTTAGCATAATGATATTGCTATATTATTCTTATAATCAGTTGATTAACCAGTTTGGTTGTTGGAAAGGATTTGTAAAATATATGTTTCGAAAAGGGATACAAGTGAGGGGAAAACCTGTTCCGCTAAGCGGCGTGGTCTCACTAGATATCCATTTGGTTTGAGATGATTGACTATTATTCATACCAGGCTTTATGTCTGACTCGAAGTTTTTATTTTTCCCTTAAACTCTCAAGTACTCAATTGATTTTGAGTAGTTTGAGGTTTAGAGTTTTCAGGTTTTTCTTAGACGAATAAAGCTTCCGGAGGCGTGCAGGAGGCAGATAGTTATTTAAAGTTTTTCTTTTCCGCTGTGTATTTGTATGTAAAGGCAGATTTATCAGCCTTACTATATACTCTGGTCAACCAAGGAGGCATCTTCATATGTCGCTCTTGGCGTATGTATAATAGTTATACTTTACTGAACGTGGTTAATGTTTTGGGATTATGTAATGAATATGAAATGTTTTAATTTGAATATGGAAATATGTTTTTGAATTGTTAAAATTTCCATATTCTTGTGATCTGTTTATCAATGTATCTAGCACCGCCGTATTTGGTCGCCGAAGATTAATAACCATGGATGACTGCAGCATCCGTAGTCGTTAGTTTTGAGCCTCCAAGTAGGGCGATGTTACAGTATTAAACTTTTTTAGCATCTTAAATATTTTGTATACGATATAATAATCTGTATCATATTTAACACAGAGGGTTTGACCTACGGCCATCAGCTGTAGTTCTATCAGTTTCGAGAGATTCGTACAAGAGTAGGATGATGACTTATTAGTCCAAGTGGGATAATATCCCTTCCCACATCCTGGAGTGTATATGGCAGGATTTCATTGTAAGTATAATATTCTGTTTTCCATTCTTATTTTTTTATCGCTTATTTATTATTCACCTTTTATTGTTTAATTATTTGTCGCTTGTTTATCATGAAATGCAGGCCGCAGTTGACGTACAATCAGATGACCTGCAGCTGGTATGACACTACTGGATGCAGAAGATGAGGTAGAATTATCGGGATCCTATGTCGGTTGTGAAGCATAATGGGCAGAAGCCGAACGGGATGGGAGCGAGTGTGTGGGAAGGGTGGCTGGCACATTGGGATAGTGACGAAGCGTAGGTAAGTGTACTAAACTTTTATTAATTATTTGATTGATACGTAAATATCAAAAAATATTTGGTAAGTAAATATTGTATTAAATTTAAATGTACAAGTAGAGTCGAAAAGAAACTCTGCAAATAGGAACAAAAATCCTATCACTCATTGAGGAGGGTCTAAGACATTCCAACAATATCGCCAGGAGTTGGTTAATTTATTAAATGTGAATTGAAAATAGTTATTGTGCTGTATAATTTTGAATATATAATAATAGTACATAATAATCAATTTCAAGAAGCTGAGGCGCAGAGTCCCGTATCGTACATGGAGGTATTTACCCGTACTCACGCCGTCGAGAATGTAAATTCAGACGGGACAGTTTCATATACATGGCATGGCGATAAATTGAGAAAGAGCCCTATAAGCATATTTTAGTTTATATACTATTAGTAACTGTTTTAATTATTAAAGTATAATGAATTAAAATATCATGCTATTAATTTTAACTGTATTTTTATTTGTTCATGCAAGCAAGGTTTATTGAACAACGGAAGAAACTCCTTGAGGAAACTGGTCGAGAGCAGCTGACGACGGACGAGGACGTCATTTTAAGTCAGTCATGGATCCACCTTCATGGAACAGGCGCTATGGCTTTGACAATCAGGTGGTAATGAATAATATATTAAAATATAACAATTTAGTAATCTTTCAGTTCTAAAGAACTACACATCGCTTTAGTTTCAATAATAAGTTTATAGATATAACAATTAACACATTATGTTGTAGCTTTGATAGTAAGATTATAATAATTGAACTTTTACTAAATTAAATTAGTATTGCAGGAAAATAGATAGAGGAAAGTCAGCCAAACCAAAGCTCAGATTGATCTAGTAAAGATCGAAGAGTTGAGAGCTAGAGTGGCGCAGTTGGAGGAGCAGAACCGTTGGTAGGCCATTGAGATGACACAGTTGCTGGACCAGCCTGTTGCTGAGTACATACATTAGTATGGTGGCTGCTTTTCATCTTCAGCTGGTTTCGGAGGTTCTGGAGGTGATTGATCGGATGATAGGTATGTTTTTTTTTGCTTTGCATCATTATTTAGTAATTTTTGATGATACATTGAGTTGGTGGAGTTGGATTTGAAATGTTGTGTATATTGTTTGATGATACATTTGGTGATAGTAATTTTGACATTTGAGAGTTGATGGTGGGGAGTTGATGAAGGATTGATGTATATTTTGTACAATGAGATGTATGTAAATTATGTTAGCGAAGTGTTGGTTTGATTTTATACGAATTATGGTTGGTTTATTTCTTTATGTGATTTGATTATATTTATATGGTTTGATATTATATTGAATATCTAAATTGGATATGTGTTTGTATGGTGGAATATATTTTGTTTATGGATTGTGTATGGAAGTCAAGTATACAGCAGGAACAAGTGAAAACAGATTCAGGAATTCCAACGGCCTGTAGGCCGATTTTTTCAGACAGCTTCCGACGGCTTGCGACAGATTTTTTCGTACGGATTGTGACGGCTGGCGACGGTTTTCAACATCTCCGGTGATCGTCCATGTGTCTTCGACGGCCGTCGGAGGCCATCGGTTAGCTCGTTGGTAGCTGTTGGAAAATTGTTGACGGATGTTGTCGGAAGCCGTCAGAAATCCTGTTCGGCGACGGATTTTATTGCTACGGCCTTTTCCGACGGCGGCCAACGGCTTCCGACGGTCACCGACGGGTTTGAGCCGTCGGAAAATGTACTGTTTCTTGTAGTGTAGAATTTGAATTACAGTTTATAAATTTAATTATTAGCTAAACTAGTAGTAGTAATAAAACACCTATTTTGATTTCAATTATAGTATATGCATTAAAATCATGCATCTCCTCACTATTTTTGTAGTTGATATGGGTAGATAATATAAACTGGTGGTAGTACTACCATTTGTTAAATTTGTTTTCTTTTAAAAAGTGACTAATATCTATTGCAATAAGTGTTTTCTTTATATATTAAATATATAAGATATAAAAAGTACACGCTAGACTGATAAAATCATTTCATTAGGTAAGCAGAACGACTCTAAGACTAATTTAACATATAATAGAAATCAGTGAAAGGTTATAACATGTAAATGAAGGCATAACCAGTTTCTAGTTAAGAGTAAGGAGACTAAAAATGGAAGACAATAGAAAGAAATATGAAGTTGCAAAGATATTTCATTATGCCCAAGTCTACAATGTTAGATAAATGTATATCTCTATCACTTAAGTGAGTGTATAGACATCATTTAACTTAAACTTTGGATAAAATCCTATGAAAAGTGTTTCGATCTTATGGTATTTGATCAAGTAATACATTCATCTTGGAAAGATGGCATATAAGTCTTTCACAATTTGAATCATATTTCAATCTATTCTTATTTTCCAAGTAAGTTCACTTGTCTAGTTAGAATTGATGTTTCACTTGTAATTTCCACAAACCTAAGTATATTTTAAGCACACATCCCCATATGTTATCATTGGTTTCTATAAATAAAATGCTATACCATTGTCCAATTATTTGTTTTTCCTTGACATGTGATAATAAGGTAGACAATTAATACTACAATTATAATTATTAGTGATAAAAAAAACTAATTAAGCAAGCAAAATGTAGGGTGGGATCAAGAAATGGGGGTATACAAGTAGAAACCGGAGTCATACCATCTTAAAATATCAACAAATTTACTGTAGGCTTTAGTAAATAATCAAACTGCAAAAAATGTTAAATCTATGTTTCAAGCTCCACCTCTCTAATAGCTAATCCGATAATGTTGATCTTTTATTGACAATGCCAACATTACATTCTCTCACATTCTCCCAACTCTATAATTATACTCATTCATCCTAATTCCTGAAATCAATCTCTCAGCTAACTATGTCTACTCCAGGGCCTCAAATACTTCATTTTCCAATAGTGTCATATACTGTAACATGCTCTCTCATGATGAAGCATTGTTTTTATTTGTATTTTGAATGTATTGTACTGGGCTCCCTGATGATAGAGTCATAATTCAATATTGTTTAAGTACACTGTTAGAAACAAAAAATAAGTCATACATGTAACTAAAAATAAGTTGTACATTGACACATTATGGGATTATGGATGTTTTTAAATAATTGAGTTTATATAGAGTTACCCATGTTGTTGATGAAACACAACATACCAAACTAAAATATACATGTCTACAGCTATAACATTACCCTCAATCTAAAAAGCGTTCATGTTATCGTCATAGCTTTCTCTTTATTTTCTAGATTACCTTCTGGTAGAATTTAGACCATGTATGAGTTCTAGATACCTATTCTATATCTCTAGATTCTAGTTGAGTTTTAACAGAAAAAATCAACAAAGTATAACAAATCATCAAAGCAACACATACAGAAGTGTATTATGTTATATTAAAAAGAAAAAAAGGCTATACAAAGAATCCAAGTTAGCATATATAAAAAAAGACTAAATCGAAACAGTAAATAAATAAGAGAAGTATCACAATAACATTACCATTTAGATATAGATTGACCTTCTGTTTTCCTTACATACATAACCATGTGCTTTCATCTTGTTGTAATTTTGATACTTTTTACAAAATTAGCGTTCAATAAAGGAAATTTAGTAGCATAGCTTATACCAAATACTTCAAAAGGAAGAAGAATTTGAAAAGAGGACCCACCTTATAACTTTTTCTACATGAAGTTTTTTGATCTAGGGTACCCAATCAGTCACTCAGTTTAAGGATTATAATTTCTTATTAGTAGTAAGGTATTCATGGATCGATTAATGAATCAGAAGAAGCACAGTTTTGCATAATTTTACCAGATGTTTAAAACTAAGCTGAATTTCAAAAGAAGTCCACTCTTTACATGTTTTTGAACATGCAACATGTTTGGGGTTAACTATTGAAAATATAAAAAATAATCAAGAAGTTGATATCGATTCATTCATCCACAGCAGTTTACAATGCCATTTTGTCATCAACTGCATTAGATGATTGCTAAAAATTGAGAACTGGATTTTGGTTTACGTGAACATCTACGTACAGAAACATAGGATTAGAACCTACAAAATCTTCGTTATGTATAGTTTTGTGTATGTGTATTTTTTTGTGTGTGTACTCATGTGTTTGTTTGTGTGTATGAAGATGTTTAACTTTATACACAACTATTAACATATTTCTCATTAATAAATGTAGTTAATTGCTTAAAAATGTCATCTAAAACGGGTTGATTAACAGTAGCCTGTCATCAAAAAGTGGAACAGATAAACTGTATAAATATGGAAATTGTTTAATAATGGACATAATAAAGACAGTTAAAAATTTATATTCTAATACTTTGCCTACTTACCTAAGAGCCAACATGTGTGCACACGAATGTCAGGTCCCAAACTTCGTTCTCTCAATGCATTACGGTATATGTTTGTACAACGTAGAAATTGGACAAGGAAAATCTTTACCAATTACCTTGAATAAGTAGACTCAAAGTGTGGTTAAATCAAAGCTTTAAGAATCATGCATAACAAATACAATATAACTGCTATCAATGGTTGCACATGTAATACTTGGAACCGTTCAATGGTCTAAAATTGAAAGCTCTAAGTTTAACTGAAATTTACATCATGCAGGTTAAGAAAAAAATACGTGCAATCAAATAATATTAAGGTTAAAACATAAAGGTTAAAACATAAGTAGTTAATATCAGTATCGGGTATGTATCGGTCAAGTACCGATATGCGGTATTTTATAATATCGTGATGATATCAGATATGTAAAATATCAGACATGTGTAAAACATGTTATAAACGATATTGTATTATGTTATAAGACTACATTGATGTTATTTTTCAAATATTTGGATAAATAGTGCCAAATTACTATTAAAGATTGATTGCATATAGTTTGCAGATTACAAACCGTTTAATAAGATATTCTATTAAATACAAATCATAATATAAGCTCATAAAAAGTGAGAAATTCGTATACTGCACATCTTTATTATTTTCTTCATTTTTATACTATATTCATTGTTTCTTCAATCATCTAATCATCTATATTACATTCCCAAATTTCATATTTATAGTTTCATCATTTTCATTTCCACTTAATTTATCAAATAAGCAATATTGGTTTGATACCAATTACTACTTTAGCTCATTTCTTATCGATGTGTCAAATATATAATTTTATTGTTCTTTAACTTTAGTTCTTGGTGCGTGATAATATAGCTAATAAAATGAATTTTCATAAGCTAACTTACCAATTAGAAATTGTGAACAAAAAACAACTAAAAAGAGAAGTAATTATCTCATAATCTTATTTTTAGTGGTAAAGTCTTCACGGAAAATAAAACATATAAAATAATGGAATAAGTAAAGTTTTTTTCGTTGAAAGACTAATGAAGAAGACTAAAACCGTATGGTTAAAACAAAAAAATAGTGCATTGGGATTTCTATATGGTCTAGATATTGTCATTCACCATATATAGAAAACAAATATTGAGAATGTGAAGATACATATTTGTAAATACATTTTCTCCAACACATAAATACCGAATGATATTTTAAAAAAATATTGGATATTATACACTAAATATGAGAGCAATATATCAGCAAATATCAGATGATATCGGTAATGAAATTTTAAGCGGTATTTTGAAAAAGTATCGGCTCATGAGCGATATGAGATATATCGACGATATATCAATGATATTATCCGATATTAACTACATAGGTTAAAACCATATTCGAGCAAGGGCATCACTTTGTTTGAAGATACTTACACCATAAGCAAACCAAAAGGGTTTGAACAAAAGTGAAATTAGTAAATACGTCACTAATGCATACCGTATGTGACGACCAACCTTTCTGACCCCTAGGAACGACACTTAACACATTCTCGGTGTTCGTGCGTCGTTGCCCAAGCATTAGAAAGATGAATCATCATGGGGTAAAATAAAGAACAGAATAGAAAACCTCATAATGAAACTGCTAAATAAAACATTACAGTCAATAGTACATCAGGTTATTCCTTAATAGGAAGCTATTAGAGTTATGAAAAAAGTACTACAAACCAGCTTAGGCAGTTATAACATTCTGCCTTTACATATGTTGAAACAAAATACACTTACACAAACTAGAAAATACAGCAGAATAGATAGCCAAGTGGATAAAGGGCCTCCTGCTCGGATGTCGTCTTCAAAAGAGCCCATAAAAACCTACTACTCTCAGACCACTCAAATAAAATGAGTACCGAGAGTTTAGGAAAAATAAACGACTCGAGTCAGACGATATATCTGGTATGAGTAAAACTTTAAGCAATAGGGGTGAAATTAAACGCAAACATGTGAGACCATGCCGCTGAACATGGAATGGGTTTACTCTCACATAAATCAATATCCAAATGTAAAGAATGGATAAATAATTAGACACTGCGAAGAGTGGTTGACTCTTCCCGGTGCAATTAAGGAAACAAATTCGAAGGTTCGAATCAGATAAGAAAAGGAAAATCTCCGACAAATGACTAGGAGGGTGCACCCACCTTGAAGTATACCACTAGTAATATACTTTTGATCCTGTGACACTTCTCGAAAAACTCCAAGCCAGACCCCGCCAAACCTTACGGAGTCCGAATATTTCACATCTAATAGCGCTACCGTATCCAATCTAGATGAGATGTGAAAGTATCCAAATGGGAGCAACCCCACATGACTTAGCCCCCTCTCGTGCTTTTGTTTTAATCATTTCTGACAAAAGATATTAAAGCTCAACAGAGCAACACATCGTCTTAGAATGACAATAATAAAGAAGCTAAAGTAACCGATAGTTGAGATACCAACTATGGAGGATATAAAACGATAGTATATGGAAATTAAGTCTTGTATACTTATCACCACTCATCAAATTCAAACTTGTATATTTCTTGGTAAACAATAATACCGAACAAGTCAAGGTAGTGTTACCTCAAAGTCATGTCTCAACTATTCTTAACTTATGAAATAAAAGCAAGTCTACTTCTTTGACGTTTAGTGCTAAGTATACAAATAAATCATTTCCATATAAGTGAATCATTTTATGAAAATTAATTCATTTCCTTAAAGCGAATCGAACTTTTTCCTTTTTTAAAAAACTGAATTTGTGCTTGGCTTCACATTACAAGTATTAGCTTTAAAACACTTTGTTAAAGAGTTCACTAACTTTAAAACGTCATTTAAAAAAAATTAATAATTTGAAATATTCTTATTACATTAATCAATCAACCCTAAAAAAACCTTGTTAACTAAGTTGATTAATTAACTTTAAAACCTTTATTTAAAAATGGTAAATCACCTAAAAAACATCATTAATTCAATTAATCAATAATATTTGAATATAATTAATTTAAATTAATTAAATAATAATTAATGTCATTATTTAAAAGTGATTAATTAAAATTAAAAAAATTTATAAGGAAAGATTAATTAAGGTTAAAAAGATTGATTTACTTTTAAAGTCATTAATTAAAAAGATTAATTAATTTTAAAACATCATTAGTTAAATGATTTATTAACTTTAATCCATCATTATCAAAGGATTATTTAGCCTTAAAAATCATTAAATAAAATGATTAATTAAATTTTAAAACATCTTTAACCAAGTAATTAGTTAAATTTAAAATACATTATTAACTAAGTAATTAGTTAACCTTAACTCTTATTAATTAAATAATTAATTAAATTAAATAATCATTATTAAAATAATTGATTAAGTTTGAAATCATTATTATTTCAAAACTTTCTTAACTTTAAAACTAATGTAAGCAGGATAAGAAAACCAAATGGTTTCGATAAAATGTGATTTTTCGTAAGTGCTGATATAGCGACCATCGCTATACGGGCAGTTCGGGAAAACAAGTATATGACATTATCAATACAACCAACCATCACAAAGCAAGGGTATGAACACATATACAAGGTAATTCGCTATGATACAACATGTAATAAGTATTTACTAACAATATAATTACTTCAGCCACAAACTTTTCATATTTGCTTACTACATGAATATTAGCTTCCAAGGCGACCATTTTTCAAAGCAATAAACTAATCCAACAACCTACCTATTATTACACATATACAACAAGAATACGTATGAAAGTGTGCTATGGATCGTGTAATATGGATATATGATAATACAGAGTGTAGTGATGATAACTATACGGTAAATAGTGTGGAATATAAAAGCAGTATAGTAAAAATGACACCAGAGATTTGTATACTGGTTCGGAGCACCGTCCTACGTCTAGTCCCAGACTCCTTTTGAAATTTCACTAATAGCCCTCACTTAACCCGGAGGAACAGGTATATACAACCCTTGAGCAGCCGAACAAGGACCTGAGCAGCAGAATAGGATTTCGCCTCAGCAGCCGAAGAGGACTTCACACGCCTGAGCAGCAGAACAAGACTTCAACAAATACAAAAATACTTTTGACTTTTTGTGTTCTTAATAACACGAATTTGTCACTTGTAGTACACCCTTCCTATAATCTTCTCCTCGAGTATAATTATATATATTTGAAGTATATAAAGAATAGAAAGGTCTAGTATTGCTTTAATGAAGAATATTTGAAAGTGTATTGCAAATAGATAGAAGAGCAAAGATAAGAGAATTAGATTATGATTCAGTGATTTGAAATGAAGTTGAAATATGTATTTATAAAGATTAGAAAGCAGCGACAGTGGGTGAAGAGTTTCGATCGAAGTGTTGTGTCCGAATCTTTTCGTTAGAGGTTCGCAACTCTTCACAAAAAGTCGTGTCTTTTCGAAAAGTGACTGTTATAGAAATTCAGTCAACTGAGCCTTTGAGTCAGTCGACTGAATATTCAAAATAATATTTATTTTTAAATTCGTATACATATGTAACTGTGCATGCTGCACAAAAATTCCAGTGTCAGTCGATTGTCTCAAGTGGTCAATCGATTGACCTGGTTGTTTTTGTGCAGTTTGCACAATTACATAGATATATTGAATTCTATAACTTTATGCTTATGTATATATATAAAATATTTGATAAATACTATGATTAATATATATATAAGCTAATGTAGATGTAATCAAGGAGAGATTTTAACAATATTGACCTAAGACTCAAAAACAAAATACCATAGTTGATGCACCGGTTTTTAAAGTCTCGTCTCCTTGTTTCTTTTTGTCATAATAGTCGTCAAATCTGTATGTCGAAGTGATAGCTTCGTGTCATGAATCAAAACCAAGTCTCAACACTCTCCCCCTTTCTGATTGATGACAACCTGTAAATAAATATAGATTTTGTAACGACCCGAAATTTTCGACCCCGAAAATTTGACACTAATACGTCCATTGTAGAAATGTCGAACAATCGATCGCCGGAAATTCCAGATTGTTAGAGTAAAGAAGAAAAGAGGTAGAAGAAGAAACAGAAATAAAATACAGATTCTCACATTCGCAGCAGATAAAATATAATATCCAGTAATAGCAGTTATACAAAGAAGAACTGTATTTGTTAATTACATCAATACATCAAAGTTACAATCAATACACATATAAACTGGACAGTTAAAAATTAACGTGTCCCAGATAAAAAACAATAATATAATCAGCGGAATACTTCATACGTTCCTGCCATCCAGCTCGCCTCCGAAGCTCCAAAATGTCCTAACCTGAAAATCTATAATACTCGGTCTGACCCGAGCATTACAACAAGGTAACACCCGGGTCAGGCTGGAAACCAGCGTGAGTAAACCCTTAAAACTTGAAAATACAGAGTTATAAACATATTTGAAAACCCGGGTAACTCGTACCCCACGAGTCTATAACTTGTTATAGTCAACACTTATTCACAAATCAGACCCTAAGTACCCTTACTTAGTTTCAATGGTCAGGTTACTTAGATTATTCTATTCCAGCCTATTTGATTTACATAACAAATCTATAAAGAATTATTGAAGATTTCAGATCGAAGTGGTTTCGGGTATTTACTAATACCCGACCCCGGTCTCTTCGAAACCAATACAACCTTTAACCCAAGTTGTTTAAGTAAATATAATTCAATTTATATTCAGAGTAACATACTCACACATCGATTCCATTACAGATAGATAATCCATATTATCACAGTTCAACCCAAAATATCATCTCACATAACATCACAAATCACATATCAGAGATATCAAATAATCCAAGGCATTCAATATCATTCCATCATCCATAAGCAAGATTAATTAGTCACACCATTTCTAATTAATTTAAAAAATAATAATTTATTACTTCAATCACTTTTAAAGATGCTTACTTAACATTAATTAATTACAAATCAATTAATTTATTTATCATCCTTAATTAATTAATCATCCATATTTAAACCCATAAATAAATGAATCAACTTTAAGTTAATTACATAATTAAGTAACCCTTAATTAATTATATTCAGTAATTATCTTTTAATCATTAATAATCCTTTTATCATTAATTAATTCACCTTTAATCAATAATTAAATAACCTTTAATTACACACACTATGTAATTAATCCTTAATTAAATAATTAACTATCCTTAATTAAGTAATTATTCTTTAATTACTTTCCTTAATTAATTAATCTTTTAATTATCCATCTAAATTAATTTAAAGATAAACCTCTATATCTAAATTAATTACTTAATTTGTATCATTTGGATCTTATTAAATTAATTACTTGAAATCACTTATCTAAATTAATTAACTAATATTTAATTATTCCAAAACAAACCAATTTAAATTCAAATCCTTGTTTGAAATCTTATTTTAATAAATTTCTTTTAAATCTTGGTTTACAATTCTTTGAAACGTATATATTTCAATAAAGACCTAATTATGCATACTTTAAAATTTAACTTGATTAAAGATTACATTATAACCTGGTACATTGTCTTTAAATTTAAAACTTGGTTAACTAACAACAAGCAACCCGAGCCCACACTTGTTTCTCCCCGAGGCCCACCCACAAATTCCCCGAGTCACACGCGTCAACTCACTACTTCGAGGCAACATCCACACATACTCGAACTAGACCCGAGAAAAACATCGTCTTCCCCAAATCAAACATCAACCCAGACATCCAATGCACGCGTGCATGTGCACGACCGCCCTGATCATCTCCGATCGTCACCATGACCCTCCACAAGTCAACGACGACAACCCCGACCTAATCGACCACCCAGAAACCCGAAATCGACAGCTAATCAAAATCGAGCTTAACGATCCAAAATCTGGAACCCATCCCATCAGAAAACCTCCTCTGGCCATCACCTCCGACCTCCGAGACTAACGCCGTCCAACCCAAAGCCGCGCCACGACACGATGAACCTTTTCCCTATCATGCGATCGAGTCTGGCACGATGACGATGCCCCACTGACCACAAATCCAACATCGACCCAAACCCAAGCTTAAACTCTAGATCAACCTTAACTCGATTCCACGATCCCCTATACATTCTCGCACTAATTTTCCCTGGTGCGACATGGCTTAAAGCTCCTCCACGCCAAACACTACACCACGAAATCCATCGGCCCGCCGGAATTTGGCTTTGCACCCAATTCCGATCAACATACAATATCCCCTCAAATACTAACCTATAAATTACAAAACTCATACCAAAAATCCCAATTTTCCCAATCGAATCCAACCATATAGGTGAAACACAAAACCATGATGAACGAAATTCCTTCTTTTTCTTGTTTTTACTGTAATTTCTTCTTTTCGAAATAAATACTAGGTATATTTATCTGGAACTATTTTTAGATCAAATATCTTGTCATTACAAACAAGTTTGGTTTATATCTCTAAGTCTAAAAGGAATCAGGGAAGGAAATATTGAAATTTATTTCCAAGTTTTAAAACAATGAAACAAGAACAGAGTAACTGCTTTGTATACAGACATGCACTCCAATATATTCATATATATATACACATGTTATCATATAAACAATCATGCAAACCATTTATCACCAGTTTACTTCAAGTTTCACTGCATGTAACAAGATTTTAAAACAGATTTAAAAGCTTTGTTTACTCACCTGTTTTTAGAGAACAGAGAAAGCTTTATGAACTGGAAGTTGCTTTTGCTCTTGAAACTGGAAGAATTTGAACTGCTGCTTGATTATAATTTGAAACTGATTTGAACTTACCTTAGCTTGAAGTAGTTTGATTGTTGTTGAATTTGATTTCTCTGATTTTCTCTTTTTTGGTTTGTTACAGGCTTTTGATTTGTTTCTAGTTTTAGGTTGTTAACAAGTTTTGATTTTCTTTGTTTTGCAAATGAGGATATCAATGAAATGAAAGAGAGGAGAGTAAAGATATTATATAATCACATTTACTTTTTATTAGAAATAATTAAAATAAATGACACTTGTTCAAATGTATATTACCATTGTTACACTTGTATATTTCTATGTTAAATGACTTACATTTGTTAAATTATATGCTAATATCTCAACACTTGTATTTTGCATGTGTAAATATATTTTTAAATTCAATTTATTTTAAGATAATTATCTTTTGAATTTCAAATTAAATTCAAATTTAAATTCTATTTAAATCAACACATATGTATACAACACATATTTAATTTTGAAAATAATATTTTTGCCAATTTTAAATAATTATATTAAGAGATTATCAAATAAATATTTATTATCAGATTTGTTTGTTCAACTATAAATCAGTGTTTTCTATAGTTAAAATTAGATAATTATCAAATTATCTGATACCCAAAATCCGGGTTATCACATTCCTTTCCCCTTTGAATCTTTTCGTCCTCGAAAAGTAACGAAGTCAGAATTTATAAAAATGCTTATTATCAGAAAAATTACTCTTTGATCACTTTTAAAACACTTTTTAAAATCTATATAATATTACTAAAATGGTTTTTTTATAAAGTACTTTTATAACTCGATGTCTCAACCAGTCCATCCTTGTTCTCACAGAAATTTGACCATACGTTGATCGGGCTTAAGACTAAAAATCAATGAGTACTTGGTAAACCCGTTTTCAACACCTAGTGAAAATACTTGAAAAAAATATTTTGTTGAAAATATAGAAACATTTCTAAAATAGAGGAAACATCTTTGGTGAGAATGCTCTGGAAATCATCACCCCCTCCATGGTCGTAGTTAACCCGATGATTGCGTCGCCATCCCGGCAAAACCATAGATAACTGTAGGCCTCTGCGCCCCTCGATTACACCATGGAACCTGCTATAGATCGCAGCTATACCCGGGGTTACGTTGCCATCACGACAAAAACCCATATAACTGTAGGCTTCAGCGCCCTCGAATTTCGCTGCCAAATGAAACTTCTCCACTCCACTCCTACCATAGATCGCAGTCTACCGATGTTACATTGCCATCACGGCAAAATCAAACGTAGACCGTTGACACTCACCTCCACACGATTTTCGCTATGGTCCACAGTAGATCGCAGTGACATCGAGTTACACTGTCGTCATAGCATAACCCAAATGCCTCTGTAGGCATCAGCGCCCTCGACTTTCGCTACCCACATAATCCTCAGGAACTTCAGTTTGTCCGGACTTCCTCACAGGATCAACTTTAGAACCCCCCTTAGGGCTCAAGGCAGTACCACCCCGTGGCACTCCTAAGAAGTTCATCTCATGGGAGCGCCTTTTCCCCAAAGCCATTCTCAAAACATTTTATACTATACACATATAGTATCTCCCAAATCATACCCTTTGTATGAATCACATATAAATCTCCTTTACACAAAATCGATTATTCCAAAATCGATAAATCTCAAACTAGGCTTTCCAATTTTTCCAAAATTGATTTTTCCTAAAAATCAAAAGCCTTTCAAAATTCATAAGTTCCAAAAACCTTTTCTCAAAATCATTCTCATAAGATCCTTTATATATATAAATATACATAACCTTGAAAATCTTTGAATCATTTCATACTTGTATAAATTCCCTTTTTATACTTCAAATACTTTAAGTACCCTTTCTTCTGGCTATAGATTCAACAAGAGGAGTTTATCATATATAACAAAAATATATTTAACTTTATTCTGTCAAACCAAATATTCAAGTTTGATTACTCTTATAAAGTTATTTACCACCTTACTTACTCTTCGAAAAGTGAATTTCAATCATAGAAATATCCAACTTCCACTTTTATTAATCATATATTATTTAAAATATACTTTTTCATTTCAAAAATCATTTTTACATTTCTTTTCGAAATACCCATTTCATTCAAGCATGTACGATGTACATATACCATCCGTACGCAATATCAAATCCGATCGCTCACTCGATCACATAATTCCACTTCCCTTTAAATTGATTCAATTTCAATTCAATTTGAATTAACTTCAATTCCTTTTCCAAATTCAAATCAATTCCCATTTGAACTTAAACTTATTCAACTTCAATCACAATTCCAAATTATTCAAATCAAATTTCAATTTGAACAAATTCCAAATTCAATCTCACTTTAAACCATCTCGAATTATATAAATTCGAGTTAAATTTTCAAATGTTGATTTAATTCCTTAAATCAAATTAACCTTTTCTTTTAATTTAACAACCTAAATTTTTAAAACAAATTTAATTCTGAATCCAAATTTCAAATATTCATTTAAATTACTATTTCAAGTTTCAAGTAAGAGTTCAAATCTCTTTTTAAACAATTTAAATTTTAAGTTCAAAGTGATTTTATTTTTATCTTAATTTCTTAAAATCAAAATTATTTAAATAATTGCAAATTAAAGATTCATTTCCATTTATATCTGCCATGGGTGTATATCATTTCAATCCATTTCTTAATTCATTTTAAACATTCCAATTCACAGTTTCATAGATTAAAAATAACAACAGGATGATAGTAGGATGTGACAAAATAAATAAATGTTTAATTTATATAAAACATCCATCAATAACATTCATCACACATTCCCAGAACTCAAACCCGCTTTAAGATCTTATATAACTCCCTTTCAAGACCAACCTATTTAACTTCCTTAAGTTAAATCTCAATTTAATCCCGTTAATCTTACTCAAATTTGAATTCCCACTTCAAATTTCAAATTTCAAATTTCTATCAATATTTTTCTTACTTATAAGTTTAAAAACTTATTTCACTTTGGGTTTTTAGATCACACTCCAGGGAAAATCAAAAATCAACACCTTAGAGTTTATTCCAATTCATTTTTGATATTATGTATATCCATACATATATACATATTTATTTCTTAGCCTACCAGGTCATATTTTTAAACCACCCTTGGTTTTTATTCAAAAAAAATTCCTTTAAAATTTTCAAACAACTCTTATTTTAAAATAAGATCACATTCAAAAATATTCTGAATAATATTATTTATTATTTCTTTTAATATTCTGAAAACAATTTCAAATGTTTCTAGACTTTGAATTCAAAACTTCACTATTTAAATCCATTCTAATTTACAAGTCATACTCATCTAAAAGTTTACTTCCTTAAAACTTTCATTTTGTTTTATCAATAATTATTATTAGAAAACAAACATTACAATAACCATTTTATTTTCTGGTTTAAATCCATTTCTAATTTATCTTATTTAATCCTTATTTGGATATATATATATATATATGTATATATATATATATATATCACTTAAATTCATATTCCATTTTCAGTGACCAACAACTAATTTCTTTATATACGATAATTGGAAAATTATTTTCTCTATGTATAAGCTTTTATAAAAATCATCTATTTTTAAAATAATTTAAAAATCATTATATAAGAAATAACAAGTACGCTCTCATATATATACACACACTCAACTCATTCTAGGGTACCAATAACCCTATCCTTAATGAGTAAACCCCCAGAGCCAAGGTTCTCGCTTAACCTTCCGCTCTGATACCAAATGTAACGACCCGAAATTTTTGACCCCGAAAATTCGACACTAATACGTCGACTGTAGAAATGCCGAACAATCGATCGTCGGAAATTCCAGATTGTTAGAGTAAAGAAGAAAAGAGGTAGAAGAAGAAACAGAAACAAAACACAGATTCTCACATTCGCAGCGGATAAAATATAATATCAAATAATAGCAGTTATACAAAGAAGAATTGTATTGTTAATTTACATCAATACATCAGAGTTATAATCAATACACAAATAAACTGGACAGTTAAAAATTAACGTGTCCCAGATAAACAACAATAATATACTCAGTGGAATACTTCATACGTTCCTGCCATCCAGCTCGCCTCCTAAGCTCCAAAATGTCCTAACTTGAAAATCTGTAATACTAACACCCAGGTCAGGCTGGAAACCAGCGTGAGTAAACCCTTAAAACTTGAAAATACAGAGTTATAAACATATTTGAAAACCCGGGTAACTCGTACCCTACTACGAGTCTATAACTTGTTATAGTCAACACTTATTCACAAATCAGACCCTAAGTACCCTTACTTAGTTTCAATGGTCAAGTTACTTAAATTATTCCATTCCAGCCTATTTGATTTACATAAGAAATCTATAAAGAATTATTGAAGATTTCAAATCGAAGTGGTTTCGGGTATTTACTAATACCCGACCCCGGTCTCTTCGAAACCAATACAACCTTTAACCCAAGTTGTTTAAGTAAATATAATTCAATTTATATTCAGAGTAACATACTCACATAGCGATTCCATTACAGATAGATAATCCATATTATCACAGTTCAACCTAAAATATCATCTCACATAGCATCACAAATCACATATCAGAGATATCAAATAATCCAAGGCATTCAATATCATTCCATCATCCATAAGCAAGATTAATTAGTCACACCATTTCTAATTAATTTAAAAAAATTTAATTTATTACTTCAATCACTTTTAATCATGCTTACTTAACATTAATTAATTACAAATCAATTAATTTATTTATCATCCTTAATTAATTAATCATCCATATTTAAACACATAAATAAATGAATCAACTTTAAGTTAATTACATAATTAATTAACCCTTAATTAATTATATTTAGTAATTATCTTTTAATCATTAATAATCCTTTTATCATTAATTAATTCACCTTTAATCAATAATTAAATAACCTTTATTTACACACACTAAGTAATTAATCCTCAATTAAATAATTAACTATCCTTAATTTAGTAATTATTCTTTAATTACTTTCTGTAATTAATTAATCTATTAATTAATCTTTTAATTATCCATCTAAACTAATTTAAAGATAAACCTCTATATCTAAATTAATTACTTAATTTGTATCATTTGGATCTTATTAAATTAATTACTTGAAATCATTTATCTAAATTAATTAACTAATATTTAATTATTCCAAAACAAACCAATTTAAATTCAAATCCTTGTTTGAAATCTTATTTTAATAAATTTCTTTTAAATCTTGGTTTACAATTCTTTGAAACGTATATATTTCAATAAAGACCTGATTATGCATCCTTTAAAATTAAACTTGATTAAAGATTACATTATAACCTGGTACATTGTCTTTAAATTCAAAACTTGGTTAACTAACAACAAGCAACCCGAGCCCACACTTGTTTTTCCCCGAGTCCCACCCACAAATTCCCCGAGTCACACGCGTCAACTCACTACTTCGAGGCAACATCCACACATACTCGAACCAAACCCAAGAAAAACATCGTCTTCCCCAAATCAAACATCAACCCAGACATCCAATGCACGCATGCACGTGCATGGCCGCCCTGACCATCTCCGATCGTCACCATGACCCTCCGCAAGTCAACGACGACGACCCCGACCTAATCGACCACCCAAAAACCCGAAATCGACAGCCAATCTAAATCGAGCTCAACGATCCAAAATCTGGAACCCATCCCATCGAAAAACCTCCTCTGGCCATCACCTCCGACCTCCGGGACTAATGCCGTCCAACCCAAAGCCGTGCCACGACACGACGAACCTTTTCCCCCTCATGCGATCGAGTCAAGCACGATGACGATGCCCCACTGACCACGAATCCAACATCGACCCAGACCCAAGCTTAAACCCTAGATCAACCTTAACTCGATTCCACGATCCCCTATACATTCTCGCACTAATTTTCCCTGATGCGCCATGGCTTAAAGCTCCTCCACACCAAACAGTACACCACGAAATCCATCGACCCGCCGGAATTTGGCTTTGCACCCAATTCCGATCAACATACAATATCCCCTCAAATACTAACCTATAAATTACAAAACTCATACCAAAAATCCTAATTTTCCCAATCGAATCCAACCATATAGGTGAAACACAAAACCATGATGAAAGAAATTCCTGCTTTATCTTGTTTTTACTGTAAATTTCTTCTTTTCAAAATAAATACTTGGTATATTTATCTGGACCTATTTTTAGATCAAATATCTTTTCATTACAAACAAGTTTGGTTTATACCTCTAAGTCTAAAAGGAATCAGGGAAGGAAATATTGAAATTTATTTCCAAGTTTTAAAACAGTGAAACAAGAACATAGTAACTGCTTTGTATATAGACATGCACTCCAATATATTCATATATATATATATATACACACATGTAATCATATAAACAATCATGCAAACCATTTATCACCAGTTTACTTCAAGTTTCACTGCATGCAACAAGATTTTAAAACAGATTTAAAAGCTTGTTTACTCACCTATTTTTAGAGAATAGAGAAAGCTTTATGAACTGGAAGTTGCTTTTGCTCTTGAAACTGGAAGAATTTGAACTGCTGCTTGATTATAATTTGAAACTGATTTGAACTTGCCTTAGCTTGAAGTAGTTTGATTGTTGTTGAATTTGATTTCTCCAATTTTCTATTTTTCTGGTTTGTTACAGGCTTTTGCTTTTGATTTGTTTCTGGTTTTAGGTTGTTAACAGGTTTTGATTTTCTTTGTTTTGCAAATGAGGATATCAAAGAAATGAAAGAGATGAGAGTAAAGATACTATATAATCTCATTTACTTTTTATTAGAAATAATTAAAATAAATGACACTTGTTCAAATGTATATTACCATTGTTACACTTGTATATTTCTATGTTAAATGACTTACATTTGTTAAATTATATGTTAATATCTCAACACTTGTATTTTGCATGTGTAAATATATTTTTAAATTCAATTTATTTTAAGATAATTATCTTTTGAGTTTCAAATTAAATTCAAATTTAAATTCTATTTAAATCAACACATATGATACAACACATATTTAATTTTGAAAATAATATTTTTGCCAATTTTAAATAATTATAATAAGAGATTATCAAATAAATATTTATTATCAGATTTGTTTGTTCAACTATAAATCAGTGTTTTCTATAGTTAAAATTAGATAATTATCAAATTATCTGATGCCCAAAATCCGGGTTATCACAGATTTCGACTGTATATATAATATAAATACTTACTCCCCCTGAATCTTCGACACTCTATATCCTGCATTCTGAATGTTAGTAATAATATTTCTCCCTTTTTGTCATCGACAAAAAGGAATAATGAATATAAAAGTATGAAGCCATAATGTCATAGATATGATGAAAGAAACAACCATTCATACATTAAACTTCCATAAACAAGAGTTTCATCCTATGCTTACCCCTTAATCTGTGCTTGCATTGTTTATTCCTGCAAATAGTGTTAGAGCAATATCTTTCTCCCCCTTTGTCATTGATGAAAAGGAGAGTTTATATGATAATAGATATTATATTTTACATAAGTGTTAACAATATAGAACAAAATAATTACTACTTGTAAGGTACCAGAAAACAATGAACATTTAAAGCATGCGATACCCAAGGTTCTTATAATTTCCTAATTTTTAGGAAACCATACCCATTTGGGTGTGGTTGAACCTTTATAAATATAATTTTCATTATTATGAACATCTTCTATAAATAAACTAATATACTTTTTCCTTATTAACTTGTTATTAGTTTTAGGTACCCATATATTTATAGTTTTAGAAACTAGTCTTTTTGAAGATGTGGGTGTTTTATCATAGTTAACTTTGTTTAAATTATTAGATCGTGAATTCTTGACTTTCTTCTTATATCCTAAACCATTTTTATTGTTAACAGGTTGTGAATTCTTAGTAAGTCTAGATAAATTTTCTCTTCCTTTATTAAACTTTGAAATGTTTTTAGTGATTCCTTATAGTTTGGTCTTTAGACTTGAATTTTCTAGTTCAACCATTTTAATATTAGTTTTTAAAACATGATTTTCAGAAACAAGACCATCATTCTTTTCTTTTTGACTTTCAATTTCTTGACTCAATAATATAAGTTGAGAATTAACATTTGAAAGTGATTCTTGAGTTTTCTCTAGTTCTTCTTCCAATAATTTCTTCTCATCTTTAAGCATATCTCTTTCGAATTTTGCCTTGTTCTGATTTTCTACAGCCTCTTTATATTTTCTTTTGAGACTTTTTAAAGTATTTAATAATTCAGAATTTATTTCTATCATATCATCGAAAGTAAAATCACTAACCTCGTTAGCTTTAGCCATAAAACATACGTTAGCTTGTTCATTATCGCCGTTACTTTCACTTCCCGAAGAAGAAGATGAGGAATCTGAATCATCCCATGTGACTGAAAAGGTATTTCTTTAGAACTTGTCCTTCTTTTTGTTTCGATATTCTTTCTTCTGATCTGGACAGTCCTTCTGCATATGCCCCTTTTTGTGACAGTTAAAACACTCCATAACTGATAAAGATGGTGGTTTATTGTTGTTTGAGTTTTTTTGCCATTATTTCTGTTTCCTTTTCTATATTTCAAGAATTTCTTGAAGTTCTTGGCAATAAAGGCTAAGTCATCTTTGTCTGAATCTGATTCTTCTTGTTCTGCATGGAATGCTATATTCTTTTTATCTTGAGCTTGAACTCGTTTAGCCTGCAAATTTACTTCATAGGACATTAGATTTCCTATTAACTCTTCCGGAGTTATTTTGGAAATATCGTTCGCTTCTTCAATAGCGAGAACTTTTCTTTCCTATTCTTCCGTTAAAGAATTAAGGATTTTGGAAACAATATCAAAGTCTAAATATTTTTCTCCTAGTCCTACTAATGAATGGTAGATATCCTGAAATCTTGAATACATATCATTTATAGATTCATTTTCTTTCATCGTAAAGTTTTGAAACTAACTTTTGAGCATGGATATTTTTCTTTGTTTCACCTTATTAGTTCCTTGGTGAGTAATTTTGAGTGTACGCCATATTTTATATGCAGTATTGCACATGCTAACACGGTTAAACTCATTTTTATCAAAGGCACAAAACAACATATTCATGGCTTTTGCATTTGCTGTGGCATCTATTTTTTGTGTATTTGACCAAGCTGTAGTCGGAATAGTATATTCTGACTGAGTTATATTCCATGAATCAAAACCACTTGCTTGCATATATATTCTCATACGTGTTGCCCAATAGTTATAATTCATACCATTAAATAGTGGTGGACATGCAGTGGATTGTCCTTCAATGAAGCTAGTGCTAGTGCTAGTGTCAGTGTCCATATTATTAGATTATCAGCTAATTGTGTTACGGTTATATGATGACCTTGCTCTGATACCAAATGAAAGTGTGCTATGGATCGTGTAATATGGATATATGATAATACAGAGTGTAGTGATGATAACTATACGGTAAATAGTGCGGAATATAAAAGCAGTATAGTAAAAATGACACCAGAGATTTTTATACTGGTTCGGAGCAACGTCCTACGTCCAGTCCCAGACTCCTTCTGGAATTTCACTAATAACCCTCACTTAACCCGGAGGAATAGGTATATACAACCCTTGAGCAGCCGAACAAGGACCCGAGCAGCAGAACAGGATTTCGCCTCAGCAGGCGAAAATGACTTCACACGCCTGAGCAGCAGAACAAGACTTCAACAAATACAAAAAATACTTTTGACTTTGTGTGTTCTTAATAACACGAATTTGTTACTTGTAGTACACCCTTCCTATAATCTTCTCCTCGAGTATAAATATATATATTTGAAGTATATGAAGAATAGAAAGGTCTAGTATTGCTTTAATGAAGAATATTTGAAAGTGTATTGCAAATAGATAGAAGAGCAAAGATAAGAGAATTAGATTATGATTCAGTGATTTGAAATGAAGTTGAAATATGTATTTATAAAGATTAGAAAGCAGCGACTGTTGGTGAAGAGTTTCGATCGAAGTGTTGTGTCCGAATCTTTTCATTAGAGGTTCGCAATTCTTCACAAAAAGTCGCGTCTTTTCGAAAAGTGAGTGTTATAGAAATTCAGTCAACTGAGCCTCTGAGTCAGTCGACTGAATATTCAAAATAATATTTATTTTTAAATTCGTATACATATGTAACTGTGCATGCTGCACAAAAATTCCAGTGTCAGTCGACTGTCTCAAGTGGTCAATCGACTGACCTGGTTGTTTTTGTGCAGTTTGCATAATTACATAGATATATTGAATTCTATAACTTTATGATTATGTATATATATATATATATATAACATTTGATAAATATTATGATTAATATATATATATAAGCTAATGTAGATGTAATCAAGGAGAGATTTTAACAATATTGACCTAAGACTCAAAAACAAAATACCATAGTCGATGCACCGGTTTTTAAAGTCTCGTCTCCTTGTTTCTTTTTGTCGTAACAGTCGTCAAATCTGTATGTCATAGTGATAGCTTCGTGTCATGAATCAAAACCAAGTCTCAACACTCTTTACCTTCCTCCAGAAACGAAGACACGAGAGGAACCACTCCTCCCTTTCTTCTATCGATCCTCACAACAACCATCATCTTCCTCCATATTTGGACTTCGAATTGACTTCGAATCCTTCCCTTTTAGATCTCACTTAGGTAAAACACCTTCTGAATTTTCCGCATAACTCTTAGAATGATTTTGAACCTATGACAATCAATATGGATCCTTTTCCCTTTTCTTTATTTACAACCATGTAGAATGGAGAAAAAGCCCACTTTGATGGGAGTCGGTCGAATTATTAGGATAGCTTGTCGCAATCTGAAGGACATGAGGTATGGAGATGGAGGAGTTGTAGACGATCGGTGGGTTTCTAGTTCAGAAATGGAAGAGTTCGAAAATGGTTTGCGAACGGTCGGATATGATAGTTTGGGCAAGAACGATCGGTGGGTAGGACGATCGGCTAAGGCCGCTTCATGGAATGTTCCGCATACAACATGATCCTAGAACGTTCGGCATATAACATGATCCCACAACGTTCGGCCTTTAGGACACTTTGAACAACCGAACTACACAACACTATAACGATCAGTTTACACTTAATTTAGGTGCCTCCACCCCACATATGAACTATCCTTCTCTTTGCTCACAAAATGGAATAAAAAAGGACTAACTTGAACTAAACAATGATTTCTACTTTTTCGTACTTGAACAAACATTTGGGCTTGTAAACGACTTGCATATGATATGAACCTCCTGACCGATAGCAGATTGACTTAGAAAAAATGTAACGAACGAAAACCTTTAACTATCATGTTAAAACACATCCGTAACTTAGACAATAATCAGATTTCTGTTGGCCAACAATTGTCTATGAAACTCAAGCTGCGTCTTTCTGAACAAATTTTTAAGTCTTGTTGCCTCTTTTGTCTTTTGTTTTACATAATTCACTATTATACTGAACATCACTTTATCACACTGCACTTATACGCATTATGCACTGGGTATACAAGTTGCTTTTTCTAACTATATTTTTTACTAAGTTTGATAGCAAAGGAATCTAGGTGTTTCGGGAACTCTGCAATCATGCCAGCTGGATCTTCTTCACATAGGACTAATTCCGACGTAGAGTCTAGTTCAATGTCTGAGTCTAATAGCTTGTCGCTTAGTCATAATTCAGAACAACCAGAAGGCTCGGCTTCACGGCTTTATCTTTTCGAGATTGTTCTCCTCTTTCCGCCGGAAGTTATCGAACCTGTGCCTGATACTTTAGAGGATGCGATCATCCTCGAAAATCCTCCTGATTCCGTAGCTTCAAAGATTAAAGAAGACGCTCTCTAGAGGATTTGCACAAGGCATGAGATTCCTTTTGGCGATGTGTTAGTTCCGCCACGAGACGATAGGGCTCATAGACCTCCTGAAGGGTACACAACATGTAACAAATTTATGTTCTGGGCGGGATGCATCCCGCCGTTTAATTCATATATCTGGGGGATCTTAACTATCTAAGGATTGCTCCTGCACAACTCCATACAAATGGCTATGCGCTCCTCAACTGCACTTATATGGTATTCATGGAGTTTCTGCACCGTCCACCCACTATCGAAGATATCCAATTTATTTTCACTTTCATACGGCGGACTGGGAGTTTATCGTTCAAATTTCTTGAGTCGGCAAAGAGATGCCAAATTTTGACTGGCACGTGGAATAAATTAAGTGCCTTCAAGAGTGAGTGGTTCTTCGTTTGCTGCCCGCTTGGCTTCACTCGGCTATGGCTAGAGAGGTGTAATTGTTTTCCGCTAATTTCATAATAGGATAGGAAAATAATATCCAAGTTGCATTCTCACGATGTTAATAATTTTCAAGTGTCGTTACCCGACCCAACGGCGATGTTTATGAAGAGGCGGTCACTATTTTGATGAATGCTCCATCTAAGGATAGGAATATTGTATTCTTGCTCAGGGACGAATGTCTCGTTGCTTTTGGCTTGATAGAGGAGGGCCTCAGTGTGGGGCTTACCAAAACTACCCAGACACTGGGATCAGATCATGGGCCGCAATCGGTCAAAGAGATAGTCAATCCAGCCCCATGGTGCCCCAGTCACGAGCACCCAAGGGTCTGCTAATATCGGTGCTGGAGGACATAGTGAAAATGCTCCTGGCCGCTATGATGATAGACATGACCCCAGGGTTGGTGTCGGACTCTCACAAGTTTCTCATTCCCCAACCGCAGCTAAACGGAAAAAGAAAACATTCGCATACAAGCCTCTAAGAACTCGTCTTTCCGACCCAACTAAGTTGTCGACAAATCTACCACTAGATCCTCTGTCCGATCTACCCCATATGATCTCGATGCTTATCATTTCACTAACCTGAGCATTGGAGATCAGAGTCTCCCATCAGAATTGTCTCAGAGATCCCTACTTCCGGAGGTGAAGTTACACCGATGAGTGAAGCTCCTACACTTGGTCTGTCGGGGGGTTGCACTAGGACACTTGCACACACTCACACATACAACACTGCACTGTACTTAACTTGTACTTTCTAATACTCAAAGCTGATTGATATCCGTTTTTCTTTACAGAAACGATGGCGAGGAAGAGGAGCATGTTTGTTTCCCTACGGGATGTACACCATCAATCATCTGGATTGCGATCCGATTCCTACCACGGCAGTCGTGAATATTATGACTCTAGCTATCACCCCAGCCGCGATCGGGGTTATCAAGAGAGATATGATAGTGACTGCTAAGGATATTCATAGATCGGGATCGAGATCCCACCCTCAAAATGGTCCTGAAAGACCAGCTGAACGTAGGGACTTGCCCACCAATCCCCCTCACAGCCCTTTAACAGTTCCAATGCTTCCAAGATCCTTAGTCCCATCTCGGTCTTAGCAGCCGAGCGATCGCCGCTGTCATGGCGAACTTACTGCAGTTCACAGGCCTGGCAAGGAAAGTACTAGGGTTGAAACTATTTCTGAAGATCTCCCAATTGATCCAAATGTTCGTATGGCGCAACTACGAGATGAATTCCCGAACTTATGCTTCAATGGATTCTACTTTCCTCCTAATCTGAAGAGGGTTCCGGATGGCGTTCAGAAAATGACCATTGATTGCGTCACCGACATCCACATGCAATATCGAGAATGGCTGAAGGCTGCAGAAAAAATGTCAAAAGTTTCCTTCAAGCGCGCGGCAGAAATCGAGAAACTAAAACGACAAGAGGCCCAGGACAGGAGAATTATCGAAGCTTTGACAAATGAACTGGAGGCCTCTAGAACCGCCTTAACCAAAGCCGAAGGAAAAGATGACGCCGCCTTTAAATCTATGGAGGAGATGAAAACTAGCTATCTCGATATGGTTCAAGTACTGCATCATCAGAACCAGGAAATAGCGCTCGAACGAGACGCGGCTTGAAACGGCGAGTCTGCAGCCTTGAAGGAATTAGTTGAGCTCAAGGCCAAGCTTGAAGATGCGATTAAAGAAAAAGATGATGCTCAAAAGATCGCTCAAGGTTCCTGTGAAAAGTTGGTTCGTGTCAGGCTTAAGAGAGATGCGGCTATTGAAAAAGCTAAAGACGTCGACATGCTCATTCAACGCGAGACAGAAACCACCAAAGATAAGGTGAGAGAAGATGTAATGAATGAGCTCGACCCGCTTCTCATTCTCCACAATGCTAACGTTCTCAAACATAGGAATTTGGCATGGCTTGGAAAAGACTACCCCTACCAGCTTCATCGTGCCTAGGAATTTCTCGTCATGGAGGAGAAAAGGCTTCACAGCTCAGAGAATGTCGATGTAACACTACTACAAAATAGGTCATTTGCAACGGTTGTTTAACCTCTGTTGCGACAGTTCAACAACCGTAGCAAATGTAGACGTCGCAACAGGCAAAAACCTATTGTGACAATTTTTAAACCATCGTAGAAAACTACCTTTTGCTACTGTTATTTATGGCAACCGTCGCAACAAACCTATTTTATGCGATAGTTTTTCATAACAACCGTCGCAATAAACTGTCATTTTGGCTTCGAAAAGGTGATATTTTGCTACGGTTGGATTAAACAACCATCGCAAATTGCCTATTTTTTGCGACTGTTCTTCGTAACAACCGTCACAATTAACTGTCTTTTTGGCTTCGAAAGGATGACCTTTTACTACGATTAGGTTAAATAACCATTGCAAATTGCATATTTTTTGCTACGGCTTTTTATAATAAACGTCGCAATAGACTGGCATTTGGCTTCAAATATTAAATATATATTCACATAATGGATTACATTAATAACATAACTTTCTATTTCTATACATAAATTACTAAAACATATAATATAAATTACTAAGACTCCCCTATGATTGGTTGATCATACCAAGAAGCGAAAATGTACGGTTGTATATAGAAATATCTTGGATTAAAGTTCAGTATGAAGATGTTTTCCATCCATACAATTTTGAGCTGCTTTAATTGCAGCAACTCAAGCAGCAGTGGCTGCCCTATTTGCAGTAGTGACTGCCTTGTTTACTTGTTCTTCTACTCTAGAAGCATTCAATGCATTATCTGCAGCTTTTTTTGCAGCCTAGAAACAAAGAGTGGGAGTAGAAATTACATATCAATAGACATAAACATATACACATAAATTCCTAGAAAAGATGAATCAAAGACCATTAGACTTTAGTTACACAACCATATGTCTTACCACTATTATCAATGATCATTGACTTATAAACATCATATAGTGCCATGTCAAGATCAACATACATGCTAAATGGATTAAAAGGAAAAAAACAAAACAAAAAAACAAAACAAAAAATAAAAACAAAAAACAAAAGGGAAGAAAAGAAATCTTGGCTATTTTTTACGTCCAGCAATAGTAACTAACTATCCTACGATTATTAACAGCGGTCATTGATTAAATTCAATATATACCATAAACAAAATTGTGTTCATGTCAACATGAGAAGTTGATAAAATATTGGAAATCCACTTATTTTACCATTTGAAGCATTTGTTTATTTGTCATTGAAACTATATGCCAATTGACATCTGGTAATAGTAATAGTGGTAAGATATTTGATTGTGCAATCAAAGACCTTGATTTTGATTCCTCAAACTATAATTATAGCCAAGTTCCATAAAAAAATCTTCAAACTACAGTCAAAAATATAAATGGATAATTTTTCCTTAAGTAAAGCGGGATTGGTGTTATACTAATAACCAAGGTTGTAAAAACCATTAGGCGGACGCTAGACTATAAGTATAGATTATGGATTAATCATTTGGATGGGAATCAATCGTGGATTAATTGGAGTTAGGCCATTTTGAAAAATCATGTATTTTGGATAAAATTTTAGTATTTTGTTTAAGTATCAATTGATATAAATTGAAAATTTTGAATTTTATATGTGCTTTGGAGCAGTCAAGGAGATAAGATCGTCTAAAACTAGCACATTAATACTTATATATTGCATTGAGCCTTAAATAACACCTAATCGGTGCCTAAATACATGTTTAGATTCTAACAAGAGGCAGTAAACATTGTTTAGGCGGGCCTAGGCAAATCACTAGGAGGTAAGCTCGCCTAGAGCCTAGACGGTGCCTAGAAGGAGGCCTTGAAGGATTTTTACAATGGTGCTAATAACATAGACATACATTTTTCTCAATCAGGGTGCACAAGAATCTCTACTATTAATAAAGGAAACTCAATTCGTATGACAAAGTTACCTTGGAGCTGATTCCATCTCCATCTTTGATTGCAACTAATATCTAGAATTTCAGCTTTCCAACGAACTATTTACATTTCTCTCGTTATTTTTTAATTTTTATTAGGACGCTTCATTTACTTGGTTATTTTTACATACACTGATACCTATTTTCTATTCACAAAGCTAATTACCCTTCATTACTCTATATTTATAAATAAAAATCATATACGTGAATCAAAAGCAATATTTTAAACAGTAATTAAATTGCACAAATCGCTATATGTATGTGTTAGTATCTTTTAAATTTTTCTTTTTATTTTGGTAAAGAACGAATAAGCCCAACTGATATACGATAATTATCGTACATATATGTGCACACTGTGCGTGCAAGTATTCTACTTTAAATAGGCAATAAAGAATATATACCTGAACAGAATGTTGTATAGAAGTATCTAAATGTGGAAGTGGAAATTTTAGCACACCACGATCCCATTCTCTGGATTTCTTTTTTTCTATTATGAAATGTATAAGTTCCAAAACCTTGCCTCCTGCCTTCATGCCATGAGCCTTCATAACGGTGGCTATTGGCAAATTTATAAACTCCAAATTCTTGGATTTTATCCCCAAAATATTAGCCAGCATATCTATCTCCATTCCTAAATCAGCATCATCATATATCATATATATAAAAAGTTATTATTTAGATGTATAAAATAGAAGTTTGCTAGTATTAGTATCTACACATATTGGTAGGTGAAGTTTTATATGGTAAAATAAAATTAAGTCAAACAAATTAAGCTATTAAAGTAAAAGGAGCAATCAATCTGTTATACAAATATTATTTGGTGATTAAATAAGGAGTATGGTCTCAATGTATCTCATTTAAAATTTAGCAAATATTTAACTAGATTCCAAGGATAGGAACGTATTGGTTACCTTTTGACTTGTAATTTTTTTAATGGATGATAAACAATATAAACAATAAGAAACTATGAGCAATAATTAAATGAGAAAAACTCCTACGCAACTGAGCATATACTGGTCCCTAACATCAATACATGTCACCTGGCAAAAACAGTGGCCTGGCCCCAACGTCAATACAGCAGCATATGCTGCAGCTATCCGCAGCAGCACATGGCTGCTGCTAAACAGCACCCAACAGGGACTGCTGCTCGGCAATACACCACTTTCAAATATTTGAACCCCTACGCTCTGATTTCAGTGGTGCAACGCCTATAGTACCACCCTATATGAAGTGATCAAATAATGGCCATAAAAATATTTGGTGACATGACTAGGTCAAGAGGGGCTCTACGAGACTCTTTTAATGCTTACATTATGCTTCATCCAAAACAGTTCAGGACAAGAAGAAAATATTCAAGTACATCACACCTGATTTTAATAACAAAGGAGTACATAAGGAAGAACATATTACAATGCAAAATCAGAAAATATGAATGTTTTCTATATCAATAACCTATTATTTATTTTTATCATTGGTTGTTAATTTTTAATTTTTCATTTAACAAATGCAAAAGTCTAGCTAAATAACTTCTAACTATTGCAAAAAAGGTAAAAACATTAAATCATTTTGAGGTTCTGATACTTGGGTTTTGATATCAAAATAATGAGGGCACTTTTATACAAAAAGGTTATTGAATAGAGTAAGAAATGCAAAACCAACACTTGTAAATAGCTTGTCATCACCTACAACACAGGAAAAAAACATGTATGGATGTAACTGTTAACTTTTTCTGAAGAAGTCAGAAAAAAATCCATTGCATCTTCCCTATGGCAAACCTTATGCACTTAACTTCTACTGTAATTTTATCTGTATTGGGATCAAAGTGCAAAATCTTGTGTTTTTTCTTTATAAAATAATAAGGTAAAATTATTAATGGTAATAAATTAAAAGGTTAATAATGCTTTTTTAGTTTCTAACATGGTTGGTTCTGAAATTCATTGGGTACATGGTATAAAAGAGAAGGTAAATTCCATTTAATTTGTTCCTATTTATATTTAGCACAGAATCAGTAAAATTTTCAAGTTATATAAAAGAAATTGATATTAATTTTTCATATATATTTCATAAAATATCATTTTCCTTAAATAGCTTAGTATATCTTATTTGATGCACTTAACATCCTTAAAATTTCTAACCCTACATGGTTAAATACACTGTGTATATGTCAGGTATATCATTACATTGACCCCACAAAAAATTGTTCAAATTTATATGTGTGACTATTCATATAATCAAATCAAATATGTGTGAAACTTAATATATTGTTGGTAAATGAATTCAATACCTTTTTAGACCAAGATCCTTTGGTAAGTGTAGAATCTACATCCTTCGACCATCTATGGACAGAAATACCATTTTTTATACATTCAGATGCATAGAAGAAAATTTCAGTACACATAAGGTTTACTAAATGCTCAACGTTACAAGAAATTTTTAAAACATGGTAATAGAGCTCGATCGACAACAATATTTATAGTCATAATTTTATGTAACTAAGCACTAAAATAGGAAATCATAATTTTCTACTAATATGCAGTGTGATTATAAAAGAATTGCTATCATTTTTACGAAGAACTCTTACACATGTTTGTTAATGCTATATTTCTTGTAAATCAAATGAACAGTAAACTTTATGAATAGTAAACATTACAATTAGGATGACATACCTTGCAAGAAATTACATTAAACTGAGTATCCTGCCAACAACCAACATTTTCTTTAAGACACTCGTTTGTTTCTGTATCTAAAAGCATAGACAAACTAGTAAGAATCCTGAGAAATAGTAAGAATCCAGAGTTATTTCCAAAAAGAATTGAAAATTCTCATTTAATGTGGAGGTAAACAGTGTAAAATTTGGTTCTTGAAATTTCTTGTTCAAGTTTTCAGTTTTGACCTTGAGGTTTGCCTTGTAGTTATGCAGAAGGTCTGTGTTATCAGTGAATGTGAAATTTGGGTAAGTTGGTGTAGAGGTTATAGGTAAATTTGAACTATGATTACAAGAGTGAGTTCCACGGTATGTGACTTCACATACAAAAGGGTTTGCATCAGTTTTTTGAACTTGTTTCTTTGCAGGGAAGTTCTGAGAGTTGCTATACGTGCATCTGTAGTAGCTTCTGTAAGAAATAAAAGTGTTTTTCTTAGCATATGATATTTATTGCAAGTAGTTAATATCTATGTGTCTTTTGATTATTGTAACCAGTTGCAACATTGTTTAATTTACATATTAAATTGCTGACTCATATTAATCGGTTGAGTCATTATGCATGACTTCGTATACACGTAGGACTCATTTATACTTTATAATTCATCCATTCATTCAGTGATGTAAACTATAGGTTGATTCAATTGTTAGGTATAATGAATAGTTTGTCTATGCTTAAATCATGACAGTCTTGTCGGTTTCCATATTATGAAGTATAAAAGTGAATTATAGCGTTATTTTTTAGGAATGTTAAATCACGTGCCCATAGCAATGTATGAAAGGAAATGCTAATGATCCATTTGAATCGACTTAGATAAGCTATTTTTTGGTGTTTGAAAGTCATAGGCGTCACAAGGGGTGTATAGTTTACAAAAATGGTGGCAGGTGGAGCAAGGTTCCACAAATAGTCCTTTAATCAGTAGAGGACTGCTTTGTCTCCTTATATCAAAGAGGACTGCTTTGTCTCCTTCTTCTTCATCGTTTCAGTCGAGTTTATAAAAAGGTCGCACCCGGTGCACTTGAATATCCCATATTGGGTGAAAAACAGGATGAGATAGAACGGTTCTGATTCTATGTTGGATAAGACGCAGACTAATGGTGGACATATAACACTGTGTATATAGCTGGAACATGTATTAATACGGTGCATACTTTCCCTTAGTTTACAAACAAAGGCAATTAGATGTGGTCATGACTTCACAAAACATCAGAATCATAGTATATGCTATAATTTTACAGTTAATGGAATCTGCACATGAATTCTCTATGTTAACTATACTATATAAACAAATTGAGATATTTAGATCTCAAACCACCCTTGAACTCAAATTAAATGGGGAAATTTTGTGTACAGAATTAAAACATTTTAACCCTCCCTCCCGACTATATATAGGTCCTTATATTTTATACATGGTTTTATACATGACAAGATATCTTGAATCTTTATCATACATTCTTAGTGATGCACATAAATGGAATAAGAAAAATAGGTTACCTGTCCATGTAAATTTTGCAGGTGGCAAATGAAGTAGGACCAAATCCAATGATCCGAAACCACCCAGCTCCGAAAAACCCATCTTCCACATCCATATTCTTCAAATTTAATACATAAGGAATACTTTCACTTAGAGGGGAGGTAAGGACTATGCTACACATAGCAAAATTGATTTTTCCCAATTAAGAACAAGTGCGGCACTCACCTTCAGATCCAAGAATAGGAGAAGTGTGGTAGTGCGAACTCCAAACTATCACAGCAAGTATTGGATCAACAACTTCATCGCAATTTCAGGCAAGCTCTGACGACGTAAATCCAAGGCACCACTTTCGAATCCAATCAGTAACACCACTCACATACCCAGGAGCAGCGAACTTAGTGACTCAGAGTACTCAAATCCGACAATGCAAGTGGTTCCAGATTGAGGCGAGATCGAACGCGTACCTCTTGCCTACGACTGTGCAGTTAATGCCCCGCTATTACCCCGCTATATCTTATAGCGGATTTCTACCGCTACGATTTTTCCATATAGCCCCAAAATATAGCCTTTCCGCTTTAAGCCCCGCTATTTCCGCTATATCCCGTTATTCCCGCTATATTCCGCTATATCTTCTTTAATAAAATGAATCTAAAAATTGCATTTATACATTATAAAAATTATGAAACTAGTTTATTTGATTTAATTTTTAATATATTTTTAGAAATGAAAATACTCTAATATTCTACTAAATTCAATTATGTTATATAACAGTTTTATGTTTATTTAAAGTATATTCGCACATGTTTTTATTTAAAATTATTTATGTATTAATTATAATTCAATTGAATGATATTTTTTCATTTAATTACCATTTATATATTTGAAAAAAACATTAAGTACGAGTTTTATATGCTATTTTAGAGCCATCCGCTATATCCCGCTATATCCTCGCTGTATCCCCGCTATGACTTTTTGCACCTCCACCGCTTTGAATCCGCCAAGCGCTTTAACTGCACAGGCCTACGATGACTTCATATCCCAGGATTGGTAGCAAACTCAGGTGACGACGTGTTTTCTAAGTGGTGACGACACGTTTACCTATGGCGGTTATGTCGAAGTGTTAGTTTTGAGGCTGAGATTTACTTTGGGGATAAATCGATTTGGTTTTGAAGAGGTTAAGAGATGAGATGGAAGTCATGTGAATGATTTGAAGGGGGTATTATTTTATGCGTATGTATTTTCAACATGCATTTGCTACTGTTATTCATATATCCGTCACAAATAACCCTATTTACATATATATTTGCTTCGGTTGTAGACGACAACCATCGCAAATTGGTTTTTTTTAATTTTCTAATATTTTTCACAGACCAATTGCTACGGTTTTTAATAAGAACCGACTCCAATGATACTATTTGCTACGGTTTTTACTTAAACCGACGCAAATAAGACGACGCAACAGACAAATTGTGTACTAGTGTAACCAAACTCGAAAGTGAAGTGTCGTTGGGCGATGAGCCCAAAATATTACATGACATTTAGACTTCTCTTCTAAATGAATTCATAGTTTCTCCTTCACATGAGATAGGTGAGGGATCTGGATCGGCGCACTCTGGTATCGCAACTGAATTGCCCACGGTGTCTCAAGTCATGACTAGCTCTGCGTTGAGCTCCTTAACTATTCTTAGGTATAATCGGGACAGACAACGCCTATCTCCAATTTTTGAGCGCAGTTCCGAAGATGCTCCAAATCAACCCAGAGTTCACACCAAAGAAGGTATTTCGTTGACTTTTCCCTTCTCTTATAAAGTTGGGGTGCTATCGATTGACATTTCTAATCTTTTCGCCTATTTTTTCTCAACTTTGGATCCTTCAAGCATCGCTCCACTCTCTCCACAAGTGCCTCAGCTGGAGTCGCTGGTGGCCGCGATAGAGTCTGTTACAGTTAGAACTTCGGCCACCTCTCAGGGTGCTTACGATCAAGCCTAATTTGTCTTTGACGACCAACTTATGGAGGCGTTGTTCAAAGAGGGAGGCAATCCACACCATGAAATCCCTTTCGACATAGAAGTGGTGATCACAGGCTCCTCCGATCCCACTGGTGAGCCTAGTATGAAAGAGAGGATGAGCGAGAGGAGCTCGAAAAAAGAAAGGTGAAGGGCTAGCCAGTTGAACCGGTCCTTGATGAACCGATACTTCCCCACTTCAAACGATCACTCCTGAAGGGACGATTCCTTCGGAAGACGTTCCTCATACTTCTAGTGCTTAAGATGCCCCTATCCCTCCTACTTCCAAAAACGATACCGCCTCGGTCCATACAGCTAGGGAAACTCCTTTTAAGAAAAGCCAAGGTGGCAAAGGATCAAAGAGGGGGGTGAGCAGTAGTTCAGAGGGAGCCACTCCGAAGAAGCGAAAGGGGGATAAGAAATCCAAAGGTAATCTTCGGACATGCAAATAATCAAATAACTATTTCTCTTTTTGTTGGTTGTATTCGTTTGGGTATGGCCCTTCAGTTTCGTGTTGTATTTTGCACAACCGGTTTCATGTGAATAAAAATTCTTTTATTCTTACGTATGATTTCTGCATTTACTTGTTTAAATGTCCGAACTGTAACATTCCTCATTTTATGTACTTGCGACTTGCTGTTTTGTTGAATCGAACACAGATTTGATTAATCCATCTCAAGGCCTCTTTACGGTCGTGGCCTTGAGTCATTGTAAACACTGGATATGAGTCGCAGTGTTAAGTCATCACAGTCATTTCTTGGACAATCACACTTCTATCCCCGTTATTCGGGTTGATAAATGTACTGCGGTCTGCGTGGACGGCCGAGTCTCGCCCCAGTCGTGCTCATACTCCCACATAATTTCTAAAAGGTTTAAAGTCGATCAATGAATGGTCGATTCGCATCCATTGTATTTCTCTCTCGTGCCCCCAAGTTCGGGGCGTACATTAATAAGTAAGAAGATAGGTTATGTTTGCTTCATCTTTATGCTCTTTCCTGTCGAATCGTGGGATCAGGCCTGTGGATAGAAAATTGAGCCGCGCGTATTCTAGTTTTTAGCAGTCTGCATTCCTCCTGTTGATTTCAGGTTGGAATTACTGGAATTGAAAACGGTCAAATCCAGTCATCTATCCATGGATTTTGCATCCTAGTCCGCACTCTGGGGACTTAGAGTCATTCCGTGAGCGGTCAATTCACACTCGATTTGTGCTCATATTTTAGTCCGCACTCCAGGGATTTAGAGTTTCCCGTGGGCAATCGCGTTCCTATCGAATTGTTTATAATCCAGTCCGCACACTGGGGACTTAGAGTTTACTCATGGGCGGTCGTGTTTTCGCCCGTGGCAGTCGTTTTTCCGCCAAATGGTTTATACTCTAGCCCGCAGTCCGGGGACTTAGAGTTTTTCTCGTGGGCAGTCGTGTTTCCGCCCGTGGTAATCGTTTTTCCGCCAAATGGTTTATACTCTAGCCCGTAGTCCGGAGGCTTAGAGTTTTTCTTGTGGGCAGTCATGTTTCCACCTGTGGCAGTCGTTTCTCCGCCAAATGGTTTATACTTTAGCCCGCAGTCCGGGGACAAAGAGTTTTTCTCGTGGGTAGTCGTGTTTCCGCCCATGGCAGTCATTTTTCCGCCAAATGGTTTATACTCTAGCCCGCAGTCCGGGGACTTAGAGTTTTTCTCATGGGCAGTCGTGTTTCCACCCGTGGTAGTCGTTTCTTTGCCAAATAGTTTATACTCTAGCCCACAGTCCGGGGACTTAGAGTTTTCCTCGTGGGCAGTCGTGTTTTCGCTCATGGCAGCTGTTTTTCTGCCAAATGGTTTATACTCTAGCCCGCAGTCCGGGGACTTAGAGTTTTTCTATTCCGTGCCTCGGTGTCCTAAATTAGGGGCATATGGTAGCTGATGAACGGTCGAATTATACTCGTCTAGATGAAAGCTCCGTAGGTTTTGTCGTGATCCGCGGAGATTGGTCGGCACCTAACTTTAGGCACTTGGTTACCTGCATTGTATGCATGTAGTTTAGTTCAAGTTGGTCGTAGTTCACAACATAATTGGGATTGAAATTAAAATAAATTAATTAAAAGAAGATCAAAATAAATCTCATTAAGAAGTGAAGCAGCATTGTGCGCTCACTATTCCACTTTTCCCCTAGCTCCTTTTAGCAGGATATCGACTGTCAAGGGTCCAATTGATAATCAGAATTCTTTATTGATAGGGCTAGGATGTTTCTATCATCGTCAATCTGGTACGTTCTTAGGCCACATCTACTTGTTATGCTTGCGAATAACATATGCATGTCCAAGATACACGCAAAGCGAGATGGACCAGAATTGACGGGTAGTGGTAAATCACTTGGGGTCAGACCCGAGGAAATCTGATAATCGCTTGGAGTTAATCATTGGATCGCTTGGGGTCAGCCATTGAATCACTTGGGGTCAGTAAATTCGAAGGCCTGATAATTAGCGCTTGGGGTTTCTTTGGGGTTTGCTTCGGGAAAAACTTTGTCTTACCCGACCCTGCTTCAAGTCCGAGCCAGGGTTCCAAAATCTTGTTTGCCTTTGTACTTGTCAAAATTCATATGCATGCCTCCCCACAAGGATCAAACACACAATCCCCAGCCTTCTAAAACTCGAAGCATTTTGTTTAAGAAGATCCTAAAACTGTCAGTTTAGAAAAGTGAATTAAGTTCCAACTGTTGTTGGATCGATCTCGAAGCATAAGACCATGGACCAAAGCTTATAGATGGATAAGAAAATAAAAACGATCGGCAATGCTTTGTGGCCTTGGAATGATCGTACTAGATCGATTGTATAGGAGAAAAATAATTCCATCGTTCATTGGTGGATAGGCTAACAGAAAAAGGTCGGTTGTCAGGATGAAAATGGAACGATCGTATTAGGTGGGAAATTGGAACGATCATATTGGAACGTCGTATATAATCAATTGGTGGGGGGGCTAATTGGATCGATCGTATAAGGATGGTCAGTGAAAACGATCGTGCAGAGGAGGAGATGGCCAAATCCAAGCTATTGGAACAACTAATGTGAGCCACCACAGGGGACGATCGTTCAAGATAGTAGGGCGTTTGGATCCATGACGAACGATCGTTCGTTGAGTGTGCTTGGGTCATGGTCGATAGGCGATCGCTCACATATCCTTCAGAAATTAAACATGTATGCACTTTCATCAAACATCCAACTAACTGGCCACTAAGCTCATGAGTTCCGTCTTCTAAAAGGGAGGTAGACTTGGCTTTCCTGCACTTCCACCATAGTTTCCATCTAGATCTCTTTTAAATCTGAGTAGAATAGAAAACCTGTCGATCAAAAGCTGGATCTATCCCCCGAACATGAAAATTCACCAGTAGAAGATGAGATCCAATCGAGCTGAGAATTCATTTCTCAATGAAAAGCACCAAAATGTTGACGCCAAAAATGGGCATCAACATCTGTAGAATATGATGGATATTAAATAATGAATGAAATTGAAAACAAACCAGAAGAAGTAAATGAACACACAGATTTTTATAGTGGTTCGGGCCTACGTCCACTTCACACTTTTATTAATCTTTCACTGGATTACAATTACAAGAATATTTGGATCAGCTAGGATCCATTAATACAAGATTCAGGAATAAAAATGGCAGAGCCTCCGGAGCAGGAAGAAGAAGCCCCCCATTCTGAAGTTATGCTTCCTATATTTATAGCTGAAGGCGTGCATGGATCGGGTTGAAACTTTGTGGGAGAACTCTCTAGGTCTATAAGGGCCCACCATATCGGTTAGCCATGTCAATTCGATGATAAATAACGATCGACATACATATAGCCGATCCTTTTTATTTGCTCCAATCAACTCGCGATCGATGTCAGAGGGTCCCACGTGCTTCTTGATGTTGTTCCTAAAATATGGGATCGTTCTGAGTTGTAGATTGTGAAATATGGATCGATCCTGTTCAAAGCTAGAATATACACTGAAGTTCGCTGATCGTTATGTTGAATCCTCCAATAACGATCGGTGAACATCGATCGACCTACCTTCCCCTACCATTTTGGGATGAGTGATCGTTACGGTATGCTCCCCTTGCCATGTTGTCGAAGCCCTGAAAGTTTCACATGAATTGGCTTCATGGATCTCAAGATGTTGAATGCTCTCCGTTGACTTGTACTATTTCCTTGATCGTTCTCTGGTCAATCTAAACAAGTCATTGTTTCATCTGTAGCTTGTGTATATGAACTTCAATCAATTCCAAACTCGAGATATAACTTCGCGGAGCCAGGCTAGTGACTTCGTGTACTTCGATTTGGTCCCGGTTCGGATCTATCCGACCATCGTCCATAGTACTGTACGTAATTGACTCTCCAAGCTATCGACCATTCTTTTTTGGCCGAATCGATGATATCACAGCTTTGCCAAAAGGCTGGATGACACAAATAATTTTCGTTCATTTCATTTCTTTCTACTATCTTAGATCAATTCTTTCTTCTTAGGGTCCATTTGTATACTAGGGCCCTCTATTTATAATAGTCTTGTAGCTCCCTCATTGGAGTAGAGAATTTGTCTCGAATTGTTAACATGGCCCGCCCATGGGGCTGTGATTTGGATATGTGTCATCATCTGGTTTCTTGTAGAATGACATGGATTGATGACATGTTGCTTCTATATATAAATTTAGGCGCTTTGACAGTTGTACTTTGTATTAGTTTTAGGCTACCTAAGCTATTGATCTAGTCGTACATAGAGTTACTCTCGGTCTTAGGTGGAGACAACTTCGATCTCGCATACTTCATGAGGCTTTGGCATTTACTTCCAGTTATGGCTACTTGGAGCCATTGCTTTAAGTAGAGACACTCGTGGGTCTTGGTATATGATTCGAAAGTTGTATGTAATCTTAGTATTTGATTAGAAGTGTCATGCTTATATACTTTATCTTTCAGCTTAAAGCCAGCCTAATGGCTTATACTTTCAGTTGAGAGCCAACTTGGTGGCCTATACTTTCAGTTTAGAGTCAGCTTGGTGGCTATAGTATTGGTTGAGAGCCAGCCTGGTGCACTATAATTTCAGCTTAGAGCTAGCTTGGTGGCCTATACTTTCGGTTAAGGTCCAGTTTGGAGGCTTTTGCTTTCGATTGGGAGCCAGCCTTGTGCTCTATACTTTCGGTTGAGCCAATATTATGCTTTCGGAGTGGCCTGACCTGAATATAGTAACCATGCTTTAACATGAGCGACACCTTTGGTCCCTAATTTTCATTATATTTTGGACCTATTCTTTAGGTCATAGTATTGTGGACCATTTGGTTTGTCATTTTGGACTCGGCATCTACCCTTCGACATGTTAGCTAAGGGCTTCTAACCCCCACACCTTGTTTATGCTTCGGTATGAATGGTTATCCTTCGGATCAATATACCGACGGAACCTATGTGAGGCTTTATACAAAGTATACATTGATACCCAATACTTATGGAAGATCAAGTACTGAGTATGGCTTTTAGGCTTTGGCTAAAGGGTTGAGGCTCATGGCATTCGTATGAAAAGAATACCTAAGGATCCTCCCTTTGAAGAATGACTTATGTAGCCAAAAGTTGAATATAGCTAAGCAAAAATTATAGTATAGTCTTCCTTCATTAAGTAAAGGTCATATTTCAACATTAGTAGTCGGCTATCATTTCCAAACGCATATATCAATATTAATGTTTCAATTCAATATATATCCATGATCATTTCATATTAAATATGACCATTAATGTAACATATGTTGAAAAGATGAAATAAATGCATATATGTATTATACAATAAAGTAAATAGATTCACGCTCACAAATTAACCAAGATAGCATCGATTTAGGTAGAACTTCTCTTTTCTCTCGCTGTCTGAAGTTGCCCTAGTCTTAAAACTCCACGAATCTCTTTGGTTTTAGTATCTTCTTGGTGCTTTCTTCGCCCTAATATCTTTAGAATGAAATTTTGTTGAATTTGATGGAGGTTTGATGAAGTAATTTTATATATAGGATTATAGGCTTGGGGATATGTCATCTAAGAAGAGAAAGGAGAGGAAGAAAGTGAATGCATGTACTTTCTTATTATGATGTGTTGGTTATATTATCATATTTTTGCACTAATTTTCCTTAGGCCTTGTTTAGCCCAATTTCAAACCTATTTACAATTTTAATCATATCTTTAATCCATATATCTGATTTATTTTTATGCTAAAACTTGAATAGAAAAATATGCCCTATGCAACTGTACACGTTTTGTTGCTTAATTCAATCATTTATGAATATTCTAATTTTATACTTTTTAGTAAAATTACCATTTTATTCTTCATTAAATATTTTTTTAATTACTAAAATTTATGAAATGTTACTCACACCATGAGGGATAAATCATACTATTCAAGATTATTCAGCTTTGGCTTAAAGGTGATGCTATTGAAAAAAACCTAGTGATTTAAGACTAGTCAAATATCGTCATGTGTTAGGTTAATAAAAAACAAGGATGTAAAAGTATAAAACAAAAGTATTTGAACTACTTGAGATCTAAAAATAACATGATCATTGGAGTTTGTTTTGAATTTAAGCATACTGAACTTTGGAGGACAAATATGTTACAACTTAAATTTTACCAAGTAGTTAAATGGTCTCGTTCATGCTTTAAAAGTTTATAAAATAAGGTTAAAATTTAATACATGTAATTTGATAGCGAGCATGAGCATTTTATGCTGACATATCTAATCTTTGTTATGTTTCTAGCTTACGATAATATTATTCTATGAATAAAGTATTTTGGGAGTTAATATAAGACCGAATGCATTTTACTTTTAAAGAAGATATAAATCTAGAGCTCACATCATTAAGTTAATTTCGCATAAGCCTCAACTTTAACATTTAGGGTCAAAATGATTGGCTCCATTTTTAACTGGAATGATTGACTCTAATCATGAACTAAAGGAATAACTCCAATATATAATAACAACAATTTTGTCTATCATATTTTCTTCATTGAACGTTGTTACCTTCTGAGGTTGGATACTTAGATAGTAGTGCAAAATTGTACTATAAATCTTACGTAGTATACAACATATTATAAGTTAACATATGTCCACTGGTTCGAATCACGCGTTATGTGAAATAGGAATCGAACATGTAACCTCACGGACCAAAGACAAAGCGTCTAACTACTGAGACAATAGTGCTGGAGTTGGTGAATGTTGGATGAATGGACATAGTAAACAAAAAGTTTATATGCTCTATAAACAAGCTCAACTTGCTAAAATCAAACTAGAGTCTCTCTTTACCAAGGAAGAGCACATGTATTCCTCGTATATATGAATCTTAATGAGAAAGATACAACGGTGAAAATGTAGTTCTCTCCAAACCACTTTAGAACGTTAGATTTCATTACTGCTCCATCACTTTTACTTGTTTCCTAATTTTCTTGTTTTCCTTACTCAAAAACTGCTTGACACCCATTTCGAGATTGAGGGTTACCCACAACAATTCAGTTCGAGTTAGTGTGATCCAAAAAATACATAACAAATGTAAAAACCATATTATTATCCGTTAAGTTTATTTCAAATGTTTTCGTATTCTATTAGACAAAATTATGATATGTAGTTTGTGTTCGGGCTCAGATCATGTATATAAAACAAATCCCGCGCCCTTTACGCCACATCCCACCATATTTATTGTTTTTATATGTTTAGAAGAAAATAGTTTTATGAATTGTTTAAAGAAATAAACTTATTTTAGCTTTTAGGGGTGTTTCTTATCGAAATTCTTTTTTGAAAGGGATAAGACCGTGAAAAATATGTTTGAAAAGTAATATGAGAAAGTAGCATGCAAAATGAAGGGGAAATATTAATGCATAATCAGCCGTTATCGTCGAAAACATCGGATGCATCGTACGTTGCAGATGTCAACGAATCATTTTTCTTGTACAGCATAAACAGAACAGAAAGTCTTTTATCTCATTGTGGCATTAGACGCGTCAAATGTATACGTCAAGTAAAACTTTAGTACCCTTGGTATGCATTCTTATTTCAAACAAATATTGCGTTATTTTTTCCTTTTTCACATATCAACTATATTTATCATATATTATCAAACCGACCGTAGGGAGGTTTGCCTACTTCTACTAGGCAACATTAATTTTTCTGAAGCCAAAAAAACATTCCCCATGTTTTGTTATTTTTTTTTTCGTTTCCTTCTCCCCAGTATTTTCTCTCGTTCTTTTTCCCCGTTTCCTTCTCCCTCGAATTTTCTCTTCCTCACCGCATATTCTCAGTTTTGACAATTTCACCTCCATTCTTTCCGATCAATCCTCTCTTCCACATACTCGCTCAACAATTAGCTTAGAAAAAAACGGAATACAAAAAGCAATAAATACCCATTCTAATCGATTAAGGGAGGTAAAAATACGTGCGACATTCGTGGTCTTGTAGATAGTGTTTAGAGGCGGTATATCCGATGACGGTGGCAGTTTATATGGTGGCAGATGGTTGCGTGGTGAGGAAACTCGAGTAGGGGAGTTAGGGTTTCGAAACTAGAGAAATTGGGAAGCAAACACTAACAATTCATGAGCCTAGAGTTTTAAATTGTGCTTATAAAAATTGTTAGGTGTGTAATTTCACTTTGGGTATTCTAGCATATGATATGCTATTATCTTGTAAATAGTTTAGTTTGGGTTTGCGAAATCTGGATGGACGGTTTTTAAAATACCGCATTCACTTTAATGCAGGTTGTTCGGTTGACTAAGTTTGATTATAGGCTCTCAAATAAACTGGCAACTAGTCTGCAGAAATTAAGATGCAGAGTAAACTATCATGCTTTGAAATTCACAGATCCGATACTAAATATGGGTCAAACTTTAATTCGAAGAATGAAGGAGAAAAGCGAACATTTCATTGCTCTTCACCTTAGGTAACTCATGTCTTAACATTGTTTTGATTCAGTTGCGGGATTGATTGGTTTTATATTATTTCTTATGATAATTGGGTGGCATGCATTAATTTTTTTCTAAATTAAACTTGAAACTTTACTTTTAAACTGATATTACTTTTGCTATGTATAATATTAAAATAGCTTCTTTTCAAACTCTCTCTCTTTGGAATTTCATTTTCATAAGTTATAATCAACGGTTGTGCATAACATTTAGGTTCTTAAAATGAATACTTTGTTTTAAGTTGGTAAGAAATCACTTTTTCTTTGTTCTTTGACTCAATTCTGAAGCAACTCAAATTGCTCTTTAAGTTGAACTAATACCACTATCTGGAAAAAAGTGATTGTGATGTATGTATAATGTTTTGCTTGTAATGACATATATGAACCTGATATGCTCGCCTTTTCTGGATGTTATTATGGAGGAGGAGATGAAGAAAGAGCAGAACTAGGTGTGATTCGAAAGAGATGGAAGTCCTTACATGTATGTGTTTTAATACGTGATCAATTAGTTGTGGCCAAAGTGAAAAATTATATAGATGTTTCACCTAGATACCTTAATCACAGAAGATACTATTTATATTCACAAGCAAAGGCATGAAAGTGCATTTATTGTTAACCACATGACTTGAAAAATAGAACAATAGACTCATATAGAGCAGCTCACCTGTCAAAATTGAGAAATAAACTCGATGATTGGCTATAGGCAAGCAATCCAGAAAAAGGAGCGTAGGCATGGTAAATGCCCACTGACACCAGAAGAGGTGGGACTTATGTTGAGAGCACTAGGATTTGGCAAAGATGTTCATATGTACGTAGCATCGGGTGAAATATACAAAGGTGAATCAACTTTAGCTCCTTTGAAAAATCTTTTTCCCAACTTCCATTCAAAAAAAACTCTTGCAAGCAAAGAAGAGTTAGCTCCCTTTTCCAGATTTTGTACGGTTAGGGATCAAATTCTGTACGGTTTATAAGCAAGATGTTGCAATCTTTAAGATTTTGTGTGATTTTGAACTTGGAATGACAACATTTTACTTCGTCTAGCCCATTTCAATAAACAAGCTGGGAGTTCTTGTGTGTTTCTATCATTTTTATTGAACTAATTGGGATATGTTAGATATTCTGAAGAAGAAATCATCATAGCAAATATCATTTGTTGTCGAATTATGCTGATAACTAGCTTAAAGAATAACATCAACAAAGTATTTGATTCTCCACTGTCATAAGCATGTCACATATATAATTTCAGGCATACTGCAGTAAAATCTCTATTGATACTCTGTATTGGAGTAACATTCATATAGCATATACACAGACTCCAACTTTGGCCAGTTAAAGTAGAAGTAAACTCTAGTGTAACACGTTTTAAGCCTACAAGTTTACTGGCTCCTGTCTTAAAGAACTTGCCTTGATGGTGTAAACTTTTTGACGCCTTAGATGACTTTCAATGTTCTAATATTACGTGAATATATGTATTTTTCTTCGTATCTTTTGTCCAGATGAATAAATGTCAGTAACTTAAATTTAATTTTTCATTAGTTAATCACAAAGATAACACATCATTTGTCTTTACATATCACTGCTTGTATCAAGAATAATCAAATTGGGAAAGAAAAAAAAATGTAATTCTATGAAGTAATAAACCCCGGCGTAATAAATAGATTTGGTTTTCAACATTATGCCATAAAGATATCAGAAAACAGCTATACAATTAAAATGCATATAATGTATTTATCTCTAGTGTGCATAGTAGTTCAAAATCCTCGTTCCATTGTTTTTGTGCAGACAAATTGTGGCGACAATTGCATCGTATTTTAAAGGCATATTCAGAACAGTGTCATCCAAGCTGTGGAGGAATGAGCAGAAGAAAATAGCAAGATGGTCGAAATGTAAAGAAAGCGACAGCCTTTTAGTAACGCATAACTCAAGGATCCTCAGTTCAGATTCTAATTGCTACCGAGTTCTAGTAAATTTGTTGTAGCATAGAACATAGATGCTTCGTAGTTGGTGGTGTCTGCATCGGTCTCCTGCCAGTGTTCAACACATGTCCCCATAAATGTATTTGTTTGTATATTTGTTTAACCAGTTCAGTATGTATGTGCAGTATATCTATAGTTCTTATGCAACTTGTTTGATGGTGATATATTTTTAATGAGCTGAATAAAATTATTTTGAGCTCAACGAGCTATATGTTTTTAGAAACGAATACAGTATTTCGCTTCTTTTTTTTTGAGTAGTTTAGGGGCGGTGGAGTACCCACATGAGCCTTGGGGGGACTGCCGCCCCCATTGAATTTTGTTTTTTCTAATCCATTTTAGTTTAGGGTGGAATTGGGCTTTGTGGGCTGAGAGCCTAAAGTAATATATGTTTGGTTTTCTTTACACTTCCCATCCTTGGTATGGATAGCTTGTTTGTTGTTCAAGAAAGATGTGTCGTAAGGTTGAAGGAAAGATATACCTTGTTGAACTTTTCTATGAAGTGTGGATATGCAACTTCAAGAGTTTAATAATCGTCCGAGCTAAATGCAGAATTATTGTTGTATATGGTTTGTCATTTTCGATAAAAAAAAGTTTGATTTGTCGAATTTCATCCATCAAATTTCTCTTTGAATGATTTAATGCAACTTGATCATCGACAACTGCATCCTAGATTAGCAGTTCGACAACTTGATCATCGAATGTGGCGGAATCAAGTTTCTTGTTAGAAGAAATATCAACAATGGTAGAGTTCAAAGTTTAGTTTTTTTTGTTTCAGTAATTTTAGTTTATTTCTTGTTTTTTCTTCAGTAGTGTTATTTTTTCATATAATAATGTTATTTTTAGATAATTTATTTAAACATTGTAGTTCAATAATATGAGATTTATTTATTAAATCAATTTTTGCATTAGTAGTCTTCTTTAATTAGGTATTGAAAAATATGATGATGTATATTGCGGAGACATTTTTTTGATTTTTTTTAACAAATATGATGATGTATATTGATATAATAGAATTTACACTGTTTCAATTATTTTTATTTTTAAAAAAAAGTGGTTAATTTTGTATCAGATTAATAATAAAAAAAAAAATTAAACAAAAACATTTTTCTTTAATATCAAATACCACAACGGTCGGTTTACCCACCGTTGTGCGGTTATGCCAGTGTTTATCTTCGTGTAAATGTAGTTTTCTATGTTAGCAAAATAACAAACCGTACTGCAACGTCACAAACCTCAAAGTTTGACTTGACTCCATACCCAAAATATTCCAAAAGACCCTGCTTATTTTAAACCCCCACAAAAGAACCCCCACCTACAAGATTCCAAAATTACGGCCCCACAAGGCCACAACGCACCGACTTTAATCCATTCGCGCCTCCTCGGTATGCAAATAAAAACAAATCACTTCGCTCTCAAACAATCAACCATTACACTCTATCTTCCTTCCTTCTTCTTCCCTCTTCAATTTCGTAAACTATTACTTGCAGTCAGTAATTGATCTGGAAAAATAAACATGGGAGAAGCGAATTTGGAGCACAAGCATGGAGAAGCAGCGGTAGCTGCTGCAACAGCAGCAGCGATGAACGGTCATCAAATACCGATTATAACCTCTAGTTCGATGAGGGGTCCGATTCTGCCGCCGACTGAGCAACTTCACCAGCTTCAGTTTTGCATTCATTCCAATCCCAATTGGCGTATGCTCCTTTTTTCAGACCTTCTGTCCTTTCATTGTTGCTGTGGTTGTTTATGTTAAAAAGATGTGTGATTGATTCTACAATGAGTTATCGATACGTTACGATTCGAATTTGTGGCTTTTTTTGAAGTTTGATGCTGAAAATTTCGAATTTTGCGTGTGAGTTTAATAAAAAGACGACGTTTTGTTTTCTCAGATCTTGATAAAGGAAAACGTTTTTATGTGACTTGTTAGGATTATATTCATGAAAGAAGTCAGTCGGTATATATGTATAAACAAATCCTTGTATATTCTTATAAATATTCCTTCTGCTTATATAAAACAGCATATGCTGATCTCATTTGCTTCAAGTCAATTGTTCTCACAAAGTAGATTAAATTTTGATGTTGACTGTGCATCTTTAAAACCAGTAAAGTGAATATCCTGTAAAATTGTCTTAATCAGATTAAATATGTTCCCATTAATCCATGCAGATATGATCCCTTCAGAATCAATATAAGCAAGTCCATATGTTATGTAAAGTTTAAATCTATGATGCAGCCTTCACAAGAGCAAGACAAAAGCTAAATCATGCCCATGATCTTATATATATAGTACTCTTTGCATATATTGGCTAAGCTTATACCATCCATATTTATTATTTGCAGCTGAAGCATTCATACTTGCTTTTCAACACTACATTGTGATGTTGGGCACTGTGGTGATGATATCTACTTTTCTAGTTCCTCAAATGGGCGGAACTCATGTAATATTTACTTTCTTTTTTTTGCAATGACTTGAAACCAGTATTTTAAAGACACAACCCAACCTCGATTCGATCACGATTAACCTTCAATTTTGAAGTGCTACGACTCTGAAAATGAAATAACCTTGCATGTGCATGAACCCGTGGTTTAATCTCAAAATCCTGAATAAACCTCTAGACTGACCTCTTTTAACCCATGGTTCTTCAAATTTAAGGAAAAATTATCGTTTCATTCTTCATTTTTTTTTACATAATTTATTTAACAAGTAATTTCATAAACCTAGCCACTAAATTATTAGATTATCTTATCAATTTTGGACGACATAATAAATTACTAGTGTACATTATACGAATTATCATTGAACTGAATCTTTTTCATTTTAAAAAAATAAGGAAATTAACAATTTTACGCTAAAAAAATGTTGTAGAATTATCCTAATTAATATTTGTTATGAAGTGTTTAAAATTAATTGTTTTAAATTTCAATATATTAATTATGATTGGTTGAATTTTAACATCAATTGAAATAATTTACATTTAAATCAATAGAATAAAAATTAACGATCAACGCGATTCTCACGGCCTGATCGGTTGAACCAATAGAATCTTTGACCTTGCACAAACACGGTTTGGCTCGTGGTTTGATCTTCGAAACTATGCTTGAAACAGACACTAGCTAGCCTGCTGAACTTGAGATTGGTTGAATTTACAATAACATTTAAAAAACAGATTTTTTTTCCCCAACCAATATTTCTCAGTCAATAACATATCTGGTAGAACAGTGGATTCCCAGTTTTCTATTTTATTTTCTCTTTTTTTGGGGTCTAAATGCTATATCTTGAATAGGGAGATAAAGCACGTGTGATGCAAACATTTCTATTTACGAGCGGAATCAACACGCTTTTGCAAACTTTAATTGGAACTCGTCTCCCGACCGTGATGAATCCTTCATTTGCTTTTGTTATTCCAGTCATGACTATAGTCAGGGACTTCTCGTCTCGGGATTTTATAAGCGCTCATGAGGTACAAAAAATAATTGAAATCAGACTTTTTTTTTCTTTTTACTTTTGCATTTCAGTTTGATATTATAAAGAGATTTTACAGAGATTTTCCCACACAATGAGAGCCATTCAAGGAGCATTAATTGTTGCCTCGTTTCTTAATATAGTCATCGGGTATAGCAAACTGTGGGGAACATATTCAAGGTGACACAACTTGGAATTTTTAATGATGAATGTCTTTATTGGTTTCATTTTTGAGCCATTGGATGTCGATGTCATGATTTTCTTTTTTTATCTCTAGGTACTTTAGTCCTGTGGTTATTGCACCAGCGGTGTGTGTAGTCGGCATAGGACTATTCGAGCGAGGTTTCCCTCAGGTATCGGTTTTCTAAAATGTTAAAACCTGTTTGTTTTTGAGTATCCAAATCAAATAAACCAGACATTGACCATAAAGTTATGTGAATGTGTACTGTAAACTTCCATGAAAGTTTATTATAAAATCTTCGTATTTCAAATAATTAATAATAAGGTGCACTGTCTTGGTTGAGATTCTATTCTTGCTTATTTTTGGTTTAATTTAATTAGATGGACAAGAGGTAATATAACATAGAATGTAACTGGAAATAACATTCTTTTTCTTTGTAGGCATTTTAACTATTTTGTTGTAATCTGATTCTATGAAAGTAACAAGTTACCAAATGCTTCAATCAATGCTCTATTGAATCAGGTCGGTAAGTGTGTGGAAATTGGATTGCCGATGCTTGTTCTATTGATTGTTGTTCAGCAGGTGAGAACATAAACTAAAGCATTTTTTTATTGCAAAAGCTGTTATTTTTTGAAGATTCAAAATGCAAAGATATTTAATTGTTCTAAGGACACTGCCATCTATGACAACTAATTAAAGCATTGTTTTTTCCTTAAATTAATTAATCATGTAAAATACTGATCTATTAATTAGTGTATTACAACTAGCAAGTATGTTGACATGTTATTATCATGTCTCATGTGTGGTAGATTGCATAAAAAGAACATATTCATTCATATTCTTCTTTGTTACTTTTAAAAAGAAAATAAACTTTACGTACTTGTTATTGAAATAAAGTTACAGATAGCTATAGATATTATCATTTTGATAAAAGATTCAAAGTACAGAAACTTTATATTAAATGGACTATTATATAACGAATCAAATGATTCAGATCGATCAAGTTCACGGAATATTATTTAAAACAAAAAAACAAATAAGTATGACGGTTTAATTTATATTATTCAATTTATTTAAGATGAATGGTCCATATTATTCGACCAAAGTTGGGGATGAAAGTTTACTATTATATCATGGTAGGCCTTAAGGGAAGAATTAAGTTTTACTGGTTGAGTATCATATATAGAAGTGAGAAATTTGAAGTTTAACTCACACTATAAAATAATTTTTATTTTTTTCTAAATGTATATTAGAAGCAGACATACTCGAGAGGCATTTTAGTTGAATTTAACTGATTGCTTAATATTCTCCACAGTATGCAAAATACATCCACGAGCGTGCATATTTTGTTATTGAGAGGTTTGGTTTGCTTGCTTGTATAACAATCGTGTGGATTTTTGCTGCTCTTCTGACTGTAAGTGGTGCATACAACAACGTTCCTCTTCTAACTAAGCAGCATTGCCGAACTGATCGCTCCTATCTTATGTCATCTGCTCCATGGTAATCTTTTCACTGGTATTTTCTTTTTTGCATTTTTAAAAATCTTGAATATTATTGGATAAGTTTCCTTGTTTTGTAGGATTAAAATACCATACCCGTTTCAATGGGGTCCTCCAATCTTTGTAGCAAGTCATGTGTTTGGGATGATGGGCGCCGCTCTTGTTTCTACCTTTGAGGTCGAAAAAAGTTATATATGCATTAGCTATATTAACGAAAAGTGATCCCAAGATTTCTAGCTTAGAGTATGTTTGGCAATAAAAAGCAAAAGTATTATTGGTTTTATTAAAAAAGTTGTTGATTTAGAAAATATGAGCCGGAAAATCAGTGTTTTGAAACATTTGTTAGTTTAGTTCATTGATATTTTTTCAAAAAAGTAAAAAAAAAACATCAAACATATTTATTTTCTCATATAAAAAATAACGAATTATAAGCTTAAAAATCAAGAACTTTGTGGAAAAAAAGATGAAGAAGAAGTTTCATGGCATAAGTATCTGCTTTATAATTTTAGATAATGAGTGTTGTTTTTTGCTTGATCTTATTTTTTTGTTGACAACAGTCTACAGGGGCGTATTATGTCAACTCTCGACTAGCAGGAGCTACGGCACCTCCAGCGCATGTTGTTAGTCGTAGCATCGGTCTTCAGGTTTTCTTTATAGTATTTCTCATACACAATTTATTGTTCCTACTTATGATTCCTTACAGTGTACATTCATACTTAAATCAGTTTTTTTTAATGATAATAATAATTAATATTCCATATTGTGCATAGGGAGTAGGCATGTTGCTTGAGGGAATATTTGGAGCCGTGGCAGGTTCAACTGTATCAGTGTAAATATTTTCTAATTTATATCCTCATGACATCACTCATGTAACCACGTTTTATGTTTTTGTAATTGGAAGTATAAATTGATGCAGAGAAAATATTGGTCTTCTTGGTTTGACGCGAATTGGAAGCCGAAGAGTGGTGCAGTTGTCAACTGGTTTCATGATTTTCTTCTCCATCTTCGGTTAGTATCAACTTTTAATTACTTTAACCAATAGATCTTATATGAAAAAAAAAGCCTACTTTGCTGAACCACTAATGTGTGAATAAGAAATAACAGAGAAATGAATATGCACAAGTGGTACAGATTCATAGACGTATAACTGGTCCAAATGAGATTTACATAATAGTTTATATATTATTATTAATAATACATAAAATTAACATAATATGAAACATCACAATCTTCATCTTTTGCAGGAAAGTTTGGTGCTTTTTTTGCATCAATACCATTCCCAATATTTGCTGCTATATACTGTGTTCTTTTTGGGCTTGTTGGTAAGAGAATAAATTTTGAGCATTTTATTTACAATTTGATTTTGTTCTGATTAATCTGTATATTTGCAGCTGCCACTGGAATATCATTCATTCAGTTTGCAAACAACAATTCCTTGAGAAATCTATACATAATTGGACTTTCACTTTTTCTTGGAATATCAGTTCCTCAGTATTTCAGGGAGTTCACTATGTCTGCAGGTCATGGACCTGTCAAGTCAAATGCTGGATGGGTTAGTAGTCATTAACATATACTAATCATATAATCAAGGACAGATTTGACATATAAGCCATAAAAAGAACTAACTGCAACAATAGACTCCTTTAAAACGTACTCCAGAAGTAAGCTTGGTTTTTAAACTCCAGAAATAATCTTGGTTTTCAAAATGCAGAAAATATTTTTGATCAAAATCTTTTAACAAAAAGAATCTCTTACTGTTACATGTGATTTTTAATATTTTTTTACGATGTGAGACTATTATTTATAATATGCATTCATTATCCACGTTCAATACGAGACAGCCCAACAATTATATCTTAAATGTCTCCAATATGTGACTATTACTGATGATGACATGACACTAAATATTGTATTTGTTTCACAGTTTGATGACATACTGAATGCAATATTCTCATCAGCACCGTTAGTAGCTTTGGTAGTTGGCACTGTACTCGATAACACATTGGAAGCAATGAACACAGCTTCGGACAGAGGTCTGCCTTGGTGGGTGCCGTTCCAGCGTAGAAATGGAGATGTTAGAAACGAAGAGTTCTACAGTTTCCCCATCAGAATACACGATTTTCTTCCTTCCAGATATCTCTGATCAGCCTTACTGAATCCATTATGGCCTATATATATGCGGTTGTAAACTTGAAGAGTTGTAACAATATTGAGTTCTCTGCTTTGTAGTTTGTACAGAGAATGTAAATTTGTATTTTACTAGCTTGTTTGTGAAGATTGAACCAGAAAATTTTAGCTTTATTTCCGTCTTTTTGAAAAGTGCAAATAATTGCACTTGTAGACACATATCACGCACACCTGATTTTATGTTTTATGTATGTACAGTGTGATAGCATATGACATATAGAATATGTTTTATGTATGTACTTGTGTATATAATACATGACTGACTGGACAAAATTTCTCAGCATTTTAGCCTCAAGGATGGAACTTTAGTATTTTAACCCGAAGGACAACTTTCTTTAGGTATCAGTTGTTAATTCTCTTTTTTGAAGCGACCTAAAACATATGCGACCTAACGACCTAAAGTTTCTAGCGACCTAACATCACAAGCGATCTAGCGACCTAAGAGTACTAACGACCTAAGAGTGCTAACGACCTAAAGGATACAGCGACCTAACATCACAAGCGATCTAGCGACCTAAGAGTACTAACGACCTAAGAGTGCTAACGACCTAAAGGATACAGCGACCTAACTCTTGAAAGAGGCTAGCGACCTAAAGCTCTAACGACCTAAAAGTTATTGTGACTTAGCGACCTAAAGATGGAACAGTTCAACGACCTATAGCTCCAGCGACCTAAAGCTCCAGCGACCTAATTGTCAACATGGGGCAACAGTAAACCACAGCAGAAAGGCAATGCGACCTACGATCTACCTTAGGTCGCTCACGATCAATAACTTACTGCCCAGTTTAAACAAGCCAAGATAACTTCTTATGCCGCTTTTCCTAGGTCGCTCACGACCTACCACTTGTCACCTCGTTCAGACAGATCAAGTGCGCCACTGTTAAGCCGCAAACCATACATACCTTAGGTTGCCCACGACCTAGGACCTACCCTTAGGTCGTTCACGACCTACGACCTAACTCCAGAATCTCCCTATAAATACTACACCTACTCCAACTTGAAGGGGACTTTTGGCTCATTCTTGGAAGGCCGATACTCTGCTGTTTTCTCAACTCATTCAACACTTCAAGCAATCCAAACACCGAAGATGCTTCAAAGAACTTCAAGAGGAGATCAAAGACATTCAACATGAATTCGAAAAAGTCTTCTACATGGAAGTTCTAGCTACTCGTCTATAGTGTGTTGTAATCAAAGTGTACTGTAAAGAGTTGTGATCGAATCATCAATAAAGAAGATAAAGTGGACGTAGGCTTAATTTCGAGCCGAACCACTATAAAACTATTATCTCTTTACTTTTCTGCTATTTTCTGCTTATCTCTAGTTCCCGTACCAACGGGTGGTGCTTTCACTTTTTCTATACACACACCGGGGTGTTAGCGTTCAATTTTCAGCGTTAACATTTTGGTGCTTTCACTGAGAATCGAACTCAGGAATATTTTCACCATTGCTTCGCAAAAGTGTTGAAAGAATCTCTCTAAAGACCAGAAGTTTATCTAAAATCATGGCTCCTAGAAGAAAGAGTAGATCTACCAGATCCGGAAATGCTCATGAGGGGACGTCCGCTTCCCCAACAGCAGACCAGACAACTCCTACCGTCGGAGTCACAAGGGCTGAATTAGACGATGTAGTATCTGGATTATACCAACAAATTGAAGCCGACACAATAGGCACAATACTTTCCCCCCAAATCCATTTCAGCCGCCCCCCTCTTTTCCCGCGTACGCTAAATTTTAGAGGTAAAATTTGCGTACCCGCCCCGAACAAGTTATTCCTTTTCTTCTTTTGCGTACCCGCCCCGAACAAGTTAGAGGTAAAATTAGCCGTCTTATCTTCTTTTCTTCTTCGTTCGTTTATTCCTTTTCTCTCTACCCGCGAACGCTAATATTGAATTTTATTCCTTCTCTCCACCCATTGTACTGCCGTTCTCTCTACCCGCCGATTGTCGAAGACTTCTGAAAGTTTCTCTATACCCGTCGATTGTACCGCTCAACAGTTCATCCTGCGTGATTCTCCGGTAAGTGAATATTTTATTTTATCAGTATATATGATAAATATATTAAGTTTGAGTAATACGATTTCATATTCAGCCTTTGCCTATAGAATCTTTACTCTGGTTGTTAGTTACAATTTTTCACTGTGGTCATGGTGAATGATGAATAACTCAAGCTAAGACCTCTGCCAATAACTCAAGCTAGATATTTCACCACCTATGGTAGTGGTCATTGGCTATTTTTGGCATTTACACAATTACATATCCAATGAATTATGTAATTTCCATTTTATATAACTTTACTAGAGATAAATTATTTATCTTTGCCAATTGTGAAAATAAAATATAATGAAATATCGCTCGCTATAAAAAGCAAACTCACTATATTAGCATAGACATAATATGTTTTAGTTTCTAATTCATGAGTAACATCCCTGTTATATCCGGCCTTTTAATTTTCTTTGGTATATGAAGTTTCACGCTTAAAACATTGCGCATCCTAATGATATTATAACAAAATGGTAGGAAAAAACCATCATTAGATGTGTTTTAGTGTGTGTGTAATATTGGTCTGGTTTAATTAATTATTATGTATGATAATTCGTTTGATACATGTGCAATAATTCAAAAAAAATTATTTGTCGTTTTCCATGCCAAGTGCCAAGGTTTTGCAAATTTTTTGCACCTTTGTGTGCAGTGCACTTTGAATAATGTTGATGCATGCTATAGTTTAAACCTATTTCTAGGCAGAAATTAACATTGGCTACTAGATGTTTGTGTTAAAGTTGATTTGCTTGCCATTATGGCTACAAGGTGGATTAGACACAGTAGATTAAGGCGATAATTCATGTGATTCAATTTTATAGTTGGATCTTAAATTTCTTATCTGTATTTGATCTGCTAGATTTATAATTGGATCTGATCCTATCTAGAATTTTTTAGATTTGATAAGGTCATATATTAGTTATTGTTTGTAGTTAAATTTGCCAAATTGATACTCTTACAGACCTTTTGTTTGAAAATCATCAATTATGTGTCAGGTCTTTTTCCCTTAAACATATTAAAGCGGCATCTTTTTGTTTCCTTGTTCGATTTATTCAGAATTTAGGTTAAGAAAAACAGTTAAACTCACTCTCCTCTTGGATTGTGTTTATTTAACTTGTTCGTTGTTGAGTGCTAATGCATTTTTTTCCGTTGGAGTTCGATAAACCAAATAATTCTAAGAACTCTTTGACATGTTTATTAGGCTACTAGCAATAGGCGTTCTGCATCCTGTAGCACATTTAAACTCTACTGGAGGTTTCTTAAGTACATGATTCAGTGTAATTATTATTATATTTAAATGAAGGTTGAACGTCTTGTGTAAGTAGTGTTCTTCTTCAAGATTAGTTAGAACTAACTGCTCTTTTATATCAAATACTAATTTATCTACTAGTTTGGTTCTGTGTGTTAAATTTCTTTTCAGAGTAGACAGTATTTTCAATCTCTGTATTTAGAAAACTGTATCTGAAACTTTAGGCCTACTGGCTTATAAGTGGGAAAAAGTGATAAAGATAATAAATATGTTGGAATATATATACGTCAATAAGGATAATGACTTGTAATGTAATACGAATATGTTGTTTTCATGGTTTATAAGCAGTTCAAATATTGCATGGTAATTGTTAGCTCTAAACTATTTCTTCCAGTTCTTTTCTTACAATATTTTTGGTGACTGGAGGTGAATTTGTACGCCTCTTAACAATATGCTATGTCCTATTTTCCTGTAGATGAATCCATATGTAAAATATTTATCAAATACCAAAGCCTGATTGTGTCACATAAATTCTGAACATAATTCTGAACATAAACCCGAGCATAATTCTGAACATACTTTTTAAATTCTGTACAGACTTTTTATTCAGTTTTAACTGAACTATGGATAGAATTCATAAGAATTTTATATAGTTCCTAAGATATTGTATCAAGGGAAAAAAGATTAAACTCCTTTCTGATATATAAACGTTCAAAATGGACATAGGCGTGGCCGAACTACGGTACACTCAGTTTCTTACATTTCTTACTTTTCATCTTCAATTTTACATTTCTGATATAGATTTACGTGCATAAGTACAATTCTATGGTTTAAAATTGTTCTCTCTTTAAAATCAGCAATGTGGAGGTTTTAGACCAATTTTTTGGCTAACATATACGAACCTAAGTTGAAAATTTAGGTGTACATGTGGCAGTGACATTATATTAAGATGGAGAAGCTCTTAGTGGCTATTGGATACGAAAGAAAAAGTTACGTTTTATGTATAAGTAATAGATTTACTTAAATAGAAAATATATAGAATCCATACAATATTTGCTTCAACAACATTATTAAATACAGTGTGGAGAAACATGAAATGATAAAACTGGATTCATAGGCAATGGTATCAGTCCCACTGCTATCATATGTACATTATTTCAAGTAACATGAACACATCATGCATTTATTTAAACACACTAGTAATAGTCACCAAGCATTGATTCAACAAAGCAACAGTAGTTCCTATGATGGACGAGTTTGTGCATATAGCTATATATGAGTATATAGTAGTAATGGTGCCTGAAGGCTACTTCATTCTTTGTGTCTGCATACATAGAAATTCACATATTGCTCCGAATCCTGAAAAGATAAATCAAAATATGGTATATAATATGGAATAACGTGTGTATTTATACTATAGACATAAATATACCTGTTGCAATCGATGCCTGGTCTCCACCAATAAGAAACACTTATTGGTTTATCTTGCGAATTGCGTTTTGCTCAAATCCAGTTGAAAAAGCATCGTGTGATAGTTAAAATAGAAAAGTAATATTGTTTTCGATATTAGTGCGAGCAAATGTGTATAATGGTTAAAGTTTTATAACGAGCTATTTGATCTGCCCCGGCACACGTGAGATCAGTTGGTATCTCCAATAATAAACTATGTCTTGCCTCTGTACGATCTTTCACCAGAATTTATTAGTTTACGCGTCACGACTTAGTCTTTGGACCTGAGTATTTCAAAGGGGTATTGGAGTAGAGTAATTTTTATTCTTGTTGACTGTGGATGCAATCTTGCAATGGTGTAATATGTACGTGTAGCTCATACGTGCGGACATCGTGAATCCATTTTCCATGGATCACACTACAGCTTACTTTCGTCGTGTATGCTAAGAGAACAAGACTATATATTGACTATTAATTAATGCAGCTGATACACATGACTAGGACAACGTTCGTAAACTATGAAATTTATGCATACCCATATGAGCTTTTTTTTTGCTTATGCAGACATAAGAAACACTTATGATTTTTTTTTGCTTATGCAGTGCATCTCTAGTAATTTCACATGGATCGTAATTGGATGTATAACGTGAAACGTAGTGATGATGAGTTCTTGAACAAAATGGAAGGATTCATCAAGTGTGCGTTGAATGATCAATTAACAAGAAGAGAAGAAACAATTTTTTGCCCTTGTAGACGTTGCCAGAATAGGAGGAGATTTCGTAACATAGATCAAATCAGGGATCACATAATTCGGTATGGGTTCAAGCAAAATTATACACAGTGGATATGGCATAGTGAAAGCATACTTAGTACACCTAGTTCTAGTAATCATTACACTGATGAGAATGACCAGGAAGGTACCGTGAATAACGAGGTAAATGATGAGACCGATGAGATCGACAATGTTAATGAGATGTTTGATGATGTTCAAGAACATTTGATGGAAGAGCCAAAATTGTACGAAAAAATATTACTTGATGCTGAGAAGCCTTTGTATTCTGGTTGTGCTAAGTTTACAATATTGTCTGCTGTGCTCAAGCTTTTCAATTTAAAAGCAAAACACGGGTGGAGTGATATAAGTTTTACATCATTGTTGGAACTTTTGAAAGACATGCTACCGGAAGGTAACGAGCTTCCTACTTCTAATTACGAGGCAAAGAAAATTATGTGTCCAATTGGCATAGGATACAAAAAGATACATGCATGTCCAAATGATTGTATATTGTATCGAAATGAATATGAGAGCTTGCATGAGTGTCCTAAGTGTGGATTATCCCGTTACAAGTCGCGAGAAAATGTTCATAACGACCTAGATAAGAAATGTCCTCCAGCAAAGGTTTTATGGTATTTGCCCATTATACCAAGGTTTAAACGTTTATTTGCAAATAAAGAAAATGCAAAAAACTTAAGATGGCATGCAGACGTGAGGAAGGATGATGGATTACTAAGGCATCCAGCCGATTCTCCGCAGTGGAGAAATATCGATACCATGTATTCTAGTTTCGGCGAAGAAATAAGAAATCTCAGACTTGGTCTTTGCACAGATGGCATAAATCCATTTGGCAATCTTAGCAGTCAACATAGTACTTGGCCGGTTCTTTTGGTGATTTACAATCTTCCACCTTACTTGAGTATGAAACGCAAGTACATTATGTTGTCTCTTATGATTTCGGGACCACGACAACCAGGAAATGACATCGATGTTTATCTAGCTCCTCTTATTGATGATCTAAAACTTTTGTGGGATAAAGGTGTGCGCGTATTTGATGCATATAGTAGAAGTGAATTTACATTACGCGCCATGCTTTTTTGTACCATAAATGATTTTCCCGCATATGGTAACTTGTCTGGATGTAGTACAAAAGGTGCTAGAGCATGCCCAATTTGTCAAGACGACATGGCTGTTGAGCGCTTGCATTTTTGCAAGAAAAATGTGTATATGCATCATCGTAGATTTCTCCCTCTCAATCATCCTTATCGTAAAAAGAAGAAACCTTTCAATGGGGAGATAGAAAGCGGAGTTGCTCGTTTGCCATTAACAGGAAATGATGTATATGAACGGATCAAGGATATTGAAAATGTATTTGGCAAAGCCTTTCCTCTTTAAGAAGGCATGTGGAAGAAAAAAATCTATATTTTGGGAACTTCCATATTGGAAACATTTACAAGTTAGGCATTGTCTAGATGTAATGCATATAGAAAAAAATGTTTGTGACAGTATCATTGGAACACTCTTGAATATACCTGGTAAGACAAAAGATGGTGAGAAAGCTAGACAAGATATGTTGAAAATGGGTATTCGAAAGGAGTTAGCACCAGTAGAGAAAGGTAAACGTATCTATTTGCCTCCTGCTTGTTATACATTGTCCAAAAAAGAGAAAACTAGTTTATGCGAGTGTCTTCATGGTGTCAAGGTTCCATCAGGTTATTCTTCGAACATTAGCAGTCGTGTATCAATGAAGGATTTGAAATTGACGGGCATGAAGTCTCATGACTGTCATGTGTTAATGCAACATTTGTTGCCTGTTGCTATTCGAGGTATATTGCCTAAACATGTTAGACATGTTATTACAAAGCTTTGTATTTTTTTTAATGCAATTTGTAGTAAGGTGATTGATCCTGATATGTTGGATGATCAACAAGCCGATGTTATTGTTACCTTGTGTCAATTTGAGATGTATTTTCCCCCTTCATTTTTTGATGTTATGGTGCATTTGGTTGTACATTTGATAAGAGAAATCAAGATTTGCGGTCCTGTTTTTATGAGGTATATGTATCCGTTCGAAATGCACATGGGAACTTTAAAAAGAAAAACAAAGAATAGATATAGACCTGAAGCTAGTATCGTAGAAGGTACTGTAGCCGAGGAAGTTATTGAATTTGTCACTCAATACCTAACTGACGTTGAACCTATTGGACTTTGCAAGTCTCGACATGAAGGGAGACTTGACGGTCAAGGCATAATTGGGTTTAAATTGATGTCAATTGGTGATGATATGTTTCACAAAGCTCACCTACTTGTTTTACAGCACCTTAGTGAGGTTCATCCTTACTTGGAAGAGCACATGACAATTCTAAAGTCTCAAAATCCTTCAAAGAACGAAAGATGGTTGACAAATGAACATAACCGCTCATTCGTCATATGGTTTAAAGATAAGGTAATGTCTCAATTGTCTCAAACAAATCATAATGTTTCCGATACAATAAAATGGTTGGCGTATGGGCCTAAATTTCAAGTTATCTCTTATGAAGTGTACGCTATTAATGGGTATGTCTTTCATACGAAGCGTCATGATGAAAAGAGCAAAATGCAAAATAGTGGAGCAAGTGTCGTAGCATCTTCAAGAGAATTTGCTAGTGCTAAAGATAAAAAACCAATAAATGCGACAATGTCATATTACGGAGTAATTGAGAATATTTGGGAACTTGAATATAGGGACTTCACGATTCCTCTATTTCAATGTAAATGGGCCGATAACCATCGTGCTGTACAAGTGGATGAACATGGATTCACACTTGTTGACTTTGATCGAGTGAGTCATGATAACGATCCACTCATCTTGGCATCTCAAGTGAAACAAGTTTTTTATGTCACCGACCCAGCTGATCATAAGTGGTTTGTTGTCCTTCCTGGAAAAAGGCGCATTGTTGGGATCGACGACGTGGTAGATGAAGAAGAGTATAATCAATTTGACGAGAATCCACCTTTTTCCATTGGCGTAAGTCTATCAGAAGAAGAAGTTGATTTAAATGCAAATTATGCACGTACTGATCACGATGAAGGGGTTTGGATAGCGGGGTAATTTTTTAACCTTCTAATACTGTCACCATTTAATTTGTTCATATGTGTACATTTATTTGGAATGTGTATATCAGAAGCTAAATCTTCAAATGAATGAGAAAACATGTGTGAGTATAGTTTTGTGTGAAAGCATGGTTAAATGAATAGTTGATATTTTGAAAATATTGGGTCGTTACGCATATTAAGTAACTCAAATATGTGGGGAAAAGAAACTCAAATATGTATATTAACCATGCAATAAAATATTGGGTCGTTACGCATATATATAAGGTATATTAATCAAGAGGGTTATTTTAATTTACCAGTTTCTCACTTTTATTTTAAAATGTATAAGAGATAAATGCAAACACTACTTTGTCATAAGATTACTATGGGCTGTCTATCTTCATGAGTACATACATATACTTTAAAGATTTTATGGTTTATATAAAAATATAATAAGGGAAAAAGACTTCAAGTCATTAGCTGTTAAGAGAAAAACAGGTTAACAAAAACTGTTTTAAATCAAGCAAACAATAGGTAAACAGGTAATAAATTTTAAATTAGAAAATGAACTAACATCTGGCAAAGAAACACCTGGCAAAGAAACACCTGATAAAAGATTGTAATGATCATTTCTTTTCTTTTCAAATTTCACTCATCAAAAACAAATATCATTTCCAGCCTCCAAAAATCTGATATAAATAACAAGAAAAAAGAATCTGGCTATACCTCTACCTCCAAGTGAAAATTCTTTTGGTTTTACTATACACTCATATAATCAATATGATATTTTTGTTAAAAGAACTACCAATATAAATAGTCGGTAAAATAAAATATCATGTTAGAATAAGATAAAAACATTCGTTTGGTTGCTAGCTACAAATTAGAATAAGAGAAATGTGTATTCTATATATGAAAGCAGTAGCAGTGTGTTAACATCAATGTTCAAATTAATAATCTCTGTACAACCATTCATCCAAGTCGCCACAATTCCACTACAGTATACATCGAAATAAAAACGTGTATTCTTTTGTTTATATTTCAAATCCATACAATTGCTCGTCCTTGGTTATGTGATTTGGTTTTACGAACAGTTTCTACCATCTTCGAAAAGTGAAATGATATTTAAAAAAACGCTTTTGGACATTTTCATACAGATCAAATAATCAAATACATGTAATAATGAATAAAGCATGCCCCAGTTCATTGTAATAATCATTGTAATAAAAACAAGAAGTTCAAAGCAAAACTTAAATAGGAGTACCTTCATTATGCAGGTTAGTAGCAATTAGGAACTAAAAGCATATAGTAAGTTCATATAACAGGTATAGTTTTGTATTGTACCTTCATTAGTTTCCTTTGTGGAATGATGTTGATGGCCTTTGTATTATGCAATTTGTTGAAGCACTCTGTTGGCGGCTGTATTATTAGATTGTTGTCGAGAAAAGAATAATGACATTGTAGTTTGTGCTGGTATGGCTATTTCTGTGCATATCACAAGCTTTGTACAACAAGTGCAATTTTTTGATAATTGGCTTTGGGTAGTTTTTTCACTATGGTTTTTATGTTTTTTTTATTTTCAATGTTAAATTGCAGATTAAACACTACCAAACCAATTAAAAAGACTTTCATTACTACCACTTCGGTCTGTGCATTAATAAAGCTGGAAAAGGTAAAATGCATTATGCAAATCATAACATACTCTACGTGCATACCGTTAATGGTATCAGTTAATTGCAATAAAAAATTTAAGAAAGAAAATCTTATATAACGGTGTACTGACTGAAAAAGCAACATCAGATGATGGTTAAGAAATGCAGAGTAGAACTTAAATTGTATCGGATTTTTATTCAGAATATGTGTGTGTATATAATTATATGTATCAGAATGATATATATAATTATATATATATATATATTTGTTTACTGTATCTATTAGTTATATGATATAATAGTCGTTAAACCAGATAAATTAGTAGTTAAAACAGACATGGTATCAATTATAGGTATTAGGATGTCACACCCGAGAACGTATAATTGATATCTAATTTATGAACAAGCTTATAAGAAACCTGCATAGAGATAAGTATTCTAATTTCACATTCAAGGACAGTCTTTGTTTTTATCTAAAATGCTATTGTGTTCTTCCATGCAATATTGGAAGGAGGACGTAACTTTGTTCTAGGGAGTATTCTCATGAACATATAGATTTGAAAATCAAGTTGCTTACCGGTGGCCTTTATGCTTTTGAATCACACTGCTACTTCATTGTTTCCTGGAAACTTGGTTATATAAATGAGCAGTAGTTCAGCAAATGGTGGGGTTTGCGGGGGAAAGAAGTTTTGCCAATTGGTTTGGACATATCTGTGAACTACGGGTTTACTGTAAAACCAAGTAATAGCAATAGCACACTTTTCTTATTCCCTTTAGGAAGATTAGAATTAATTATCATGGAGTACTAGTTTTTTTGTGTTTCTTTCAATTCTGAAAGTGTTATTAAATACGCAATCAAACTTGATGTTCTTTGTCCCATTTTTTTTTCAATTTTTTTTTACTATGTTCGGCCACTTCAAAGTTTGAAAAACTTAAGGTCAGTGCTAGGATAAACTGTGCACAACGCAGAGCCTTGGCGTACGACATGACAAACAACGCATACCTTTTTGATTTACTGTGCATGTTTAGAGAAATAAATTTATTATACATAACAATTAATTAAAAATTCAATATAATTAATATATAATTTACTCAAATATCATAGTAAACAACCACATTCATGCTTTGTCACCAACTACTAGTTATTATTCGTTTGTTGAAATATTTTATAACTTTCGGGTGCACATCTGTGATACAGGAATAATGGAAATGCAACTATATGAACACACTGAAGAGCAAAACACTTCCGCTTCCGCTTCACAACCGTCATCTAAGAGGAGGCATAGAGGTCCAACAACCGGAAAGAAATACAGAACATCCGAGCCAAAATTCATTGAGTGGTGTGATAATGGCAAACCTACTGGAAAATGGGTGAAGTCTTTTAAGGCGTACGTAGGCGATACAGCTAGATCTAGAATTGATATCAATATCAAGAATTGGGCTAGCGTTAGTCAAGGGCTTAAGGATACCATCTAGGAAGACATTAAGGTATTATAAATTCATTTGTTCGCTTATTAAATTGTCAGTTGGATCCTTTGTGTTTAGAGTCATGAACCGCTTTCATTGTTTATCAAATTCATTTTTACTGCTTTGACGTTGTTTATTTTTTATTTTTTATTACCTCAGACCGAGTATCACATCGACGAAAAAAGGAAAAATAATGTGTTAAAAAATGTTTGTGGAGCATGGAAGGGTTTCAAAACAAAATTGGTTAGTGGTTGGATTACGAAGACTAGAAAGCTTCCAGAAAACCATAAAGAGCCATACGAATTTTATGATGGGGTTACAAAAACACAATGGGAAACATTTAAGAAGTATTGTGAAACCGAGGAGTTTAAGGTATGTTTTTTTATGCCATATCCACAAGTCACACGCTATTTCTTTCATTTTACAACTCACCAGCTTCGTCAGAGCAATTGCATATTTCACAAAATGAAACGTGCAGTTTCTTATAACAAAAATGAAAACCGCTCTTTAGCTGTATGATCTTTATTTAGAAAATAAATGTTCTTTTTTAGTTTGTTTCATATATTACTAAAAAAATGGATCAATACATTTGGATTGTACCCATGGATCTAATTAATGGTTACAGAAATGCAATTAGAAAATTAACGATGTACTATTTTGACTTAAACCGTATCCTATCCAAAATAAAAGGAATGTTAACCTTCTCCCATAGTGTTAGCTTGTCATTTAATTGGTGGAGAGTGATAAACAATCTTTGATAATACGTAAACAATAATTAAGTCATCTCCATCAACTATGTTATTTTTAATAAAATTATGCAGTCTACGCAGTGAATATTTGTATTTTATATTGTAACGTTAGTTTTATAAATATTTACGGTCTAATATACTTCAAGTATTTATTTTATCAAAATATATAGAACTTCAAATATTTATAGTCTATAGGGCAAACATTTGCATATAATATACACGGTATATTTTTGTTGATAATATTAAACGGGGTGCTTTGTGAAATTTGTATTTTCGTTATTAAGTTTGAAAATAAGGTGCAAATGCTAATTTGCACTTAGAATATTACATATGTGTATGCGATGAACAGACATTGTGATTTTATTCCTTCACTGATTTTTCTTATCTTGTTTTTTCCTTTTCGAGAAGCTTACTATATAGTTGACACTTGACAATATTCTGTCAAACTACAAAATCCAAATTTTTTCAAGCAAATATACCAATATAATAGAGGATAGACATGTGGATATGTATTCTGGAAACATTTTCTATACCATATATAAACGCCAGAAATTGTGAAAATAGGACTTGCATTGTCAGATTGAACCATCGATCGCATAATAATTGATGCTGCAAACGTTAGCAACATAATGTACATGACACGCAAAAACCTTATGGAAATATTACTTGAGATCCATTAATGCATGTATTATATTAGCATCAAACTTGATTCTATTAATTAAGATAACACTTGATCCCCAATACAAAACAAGTATACAAGTAAATATGTGTATACGTATTTGAATAAGTCCTAGGTAATCTGATTCAGAAGCGTTATGCGAATGTTTTGAATAGTTACAACCTGCACCCAGTTACCGACTTCAATTTGTCTCCATTATTACAGCATTTATATTCCATATTAAGCAATGGGTGGAAATACATGCAGAAGACACTATGACACTATGACACTACCAGCATTTATATTCCTTCCTGTTGTGCTGTTAAGTTGCATGGTAGTAATTCTCTAACACTACCATCGATTTAAATTATGCTACGTGTTAGATTTAAATTATTTTTTTAAATAACTCCAAAAGACACTATGATTTTTTGTTTTATAACAAAGTGAAAGAGAGCAAAATAGTTTGTATTTTTAATAGGTCTTATGAAAGAAATACTTGTTCAATAGTACAATGGTGGTAAAAACTACCGTATAACTGCATAGTTTCAAAAGAATATTTATTACAAATTTTCATTATTTCAATTAAACTTAAATTTATAAAATGCTGAAAAAAAGACAAGTTGCACTAGTGCAAAAAGGCTATCTTCTTGGACAAATCATGTTGGATAAACAAGCCATGAGTGTTGTTGAATTATTTGGAAAATGCATGTTGGATCAGCTTCAGCCTCACAAACAATGTAGTTCAGTGTGTCATATGAATTATTTATGATAAAGGAAAGTTTATTGTTTCTATAGAAATACTGTATGTCTTGAAAATGCAGACAATGTTCTTAACTAGAATGGCATGTATTGCAATGAGACGTCAGTATCAAGACATGCAGAAAAATCATTTTTCAGCCTTTAGTTTGTTGTCTTGTGTAAATATTTGACATGTATGTTTTAACATTGTTTTAGTGAGGATTAATCTGCCAGAATTGGCAGCTACTGTTGTAAAAATTAAGATCAGATCTAACTGCTGCTTAATTTAGATGTTTTTGGTAGGTGATGCATGATTTTATTGTGTTATTAGAGTACCAAAAAAATTGGAGATTGTTAGATGCCATCACTGTATTAACTAGCCCCTGTTTAATACTTTATGTATATGCGTTATGGGCTCATGCCTGTATGCGTTCGTTGTTGAAAGTATACATGTAGTTTCAGTACCATCTATCTACTCCTTGCCTATTATATGTTAACATTGAATATATATGTAATAGTAATACACCATTTTAAAAAGAAATGAGAATTGTATGATGTCTTGTATATATATATGCATAATTTTATTTAATACATCAGGACATCTCAATATGTTTCATTGTTTCTTTAAGAAACGAGGCACCTCATTGCATACTTTTCTACTTCGCAAATTTTTGAAAATTTAGGCTGCCTTGACTTGCATATTTTTCTTTCTTCTTCTATCATTGCATACTAAATGCATACTGCTCATGCATAGAGAAATAGTACAAACATTTGTGCAAATTGCAACTGTTCTGTGGCTTGTGCTATTCTGTTTTGCTGAATTTTGCAATGTCATAAAACAACAAATAAGTGAGAAGGCTAGGAAGAGTCAGGCATGCAACGAGCATCCTCACTATTTAGGACAAGCTGGATATGCAGGGAAGAAGGCTAAATGGATAATTGAAGGCCATAGTTCCTCGACCATATTGCCAGGTGGACCTGTTTTGGATCGGAGTATTGATTGGATTTTGGCACGATCAAAAAAGGAGCCGATGGAAATTATGCCACCCCTAATGAGAAAACTAAGATGGTTGTAGATAAAATGGTACGACTAGTTTCCATGTGTTTTATCGCTTTACATGTTTTAAACCGAAAACACACACGCCTCAGCATTCTTTATTAGATATAATATGACACGTAATATGATATCATTTTAGCAAACGTGTGGTGCTAACATTTCAGTAAAAAGCATGATACTATAGCACTACTTTAATTTTTTAATCTTCATATGATAGTGAAAAGCATGCCACCTTATGTTTTAGCTTTTTTTTGTTGACAGAATGATTGGAGAGGAAAAGCCGTTGAAGGGTCATGGGTTCCAGATAGGTATGATGATGTCTTGAGTCGTGGTCTTGAAAAAAAAGAGCATCCAGGTCGAGTTAGAGGGATTAGTGGGACGGTTGGTATAAAAAACGTATTTGGGGATGTAGAGAAAAGGAAAGGTCGAAGTGGTGTAATATCAGCTGATGAGCTGCATGTTATCACTCAGGAAATAGAGGCTAAAGTGAGCCAAAAATTGAGACAAGAGATGAGTACAATGGTTCAAGAGCAGATTGCAAACATTTTGAACACGATGAATTTTCCCAAGGAGGTGGAGATCAACACACCATTAACTGATCATCGTAGTAGTTGTCAATCAACGCACCCGAGCAAATTACAATATGCAAACAAAACTAAAGAGACGGATCCCTTTGCAGACTTGCAGGTAAACAATTCATAGTTGAATTTATAAACGTATACGATTTTATGTATTTGACAAGTGCTAAGTGAAAAATGTTGGTTTTGTACTTGCCATTCTAGAAACCGATTAAATGTCGTTTGGCCGTGAATGTGGACTCCAAAATTGTTGTAGTGGGTCATGGCATGGTACATCCCGCTTCAAGGTCCGGAGATCAATGTCATAATCAACAAATCTTGGTCGATCATGTAAAAGTTGGAATTGATGCAGTGGAGTCTAGTCATGAAGGAACCTCACTTCCTGTTCCAACTAAACATCACAACACGATAGGAGAAGCGGTCGGGAGTTTTGTTCAATGGCCTAAAAGCCTTGTGCTTTTAAGAGATAATGATATGGTAATGAATGCATTTTTCTTCCTTAATTTAGCTTGCTAAACTCCTCTATTTCATATTAGAACATATTAAAGAAGTAAAATTTCTTCATACTAGAACTTATTATAGATAATTTAGCTATTTATAAACTTATCGGAAAGTAGTTAACATATGAAGTTGAGTTCTTAGCATTCGTCTATTCTTTTAACAACATCATTTCAAACATCTACTTAAAATTTTGAATTAGGTGCCTACATCTCAACCAAACAAGGATTTGTTTGAAAATAGTAATGACAAGGTCGTGAATACAATGTCAGATGAGTCTGCAAAACGCAAATCAATCGTGGATGAAGAGATTCTCAAAACTTTAACGAGCGAGTGCAAATATTTCCATGACCTAATACTTCAAATGTTATCCAATGATAGTGCCATCAATGCAATTCAAGTGAATAAGGATTTATTCACATACGATGAGGACTTTGAAATTCATATCACGATGGACGACATTATCCAATTCCTTAGTATGACATGGTTGAATGCATCATGGTTGCAACTTTACATCATGTGAGTATTTTTTCCTTAGCAATTTTTTTATATATAACCATCTTAGTTTTTTGATGAATAGTCAATTTTTAAAAAACTAATAATATATGTTTAAATTTGTTTAGGTGGTTAAATCATATGTGCAATGATCTCAAAGTGGAGACCATTGGGTTTATGTGTCCCAAAAAGCTTTCCCAAGTGCGAAAACATCTAGATGCGACAAATACATATTTGTCGAACACATGGAAAGCATTGCAATCTAAAAGCTTACTTTTAGCCCCACAGTACGAAGGGTATGAACATTAAAATTTTAGTAACTAGTTTACAAATTGATGCCAATTTTAACTTACTATAAATCTTGTAACGCAGGAAACATTGTATACTGCTTGTATTCCGTGTAGAAATGAATGAGATTTATGTTTTTGATCCTCAGGCCGAACGCAAACATAAACTTGAAATTAAACCGCAAGTGAGCACGTAAGTTGTATATATTTTCTCTCTTATATGAAGTTAGTATATGTGGTAAAATAAAAAATTTATACATGAAATTAGTGTATGTAAATGCGGGTGCCGGAGTAGTTATTATTTGACATTTTTTTGCATGTGTAGGGCCTTCAAAATTTACAAGGCATTCGGTGGCAAGTCTCAAGGAAGTACCTTGAAATGGAAGCATGTTAAGGTGATTTGATTTTCAAACAAAAAATAAAATAAAATAAATACTATATATTGTTTGGCATATGAATTCATCTTAAACTAACTATTAAGTTATCTTGTAATATTGCTGTAGTGTCCTCAACAATTAGGAGCAACTGACTGTGTATATTATGTGATGAGGTATATGCATGACATAGTGAAAAACCACAATCAAAGCATCGATTTACAAAAGGTACTGCTTTAGTTTTTTCCTTCATATTATACATTAGCTACATTATAGGTATGCATAGGTTTATGATGTATATATCAAGCCTGTATATCACTTGGGTCTGCTCTGTTTAATTTGATTCCTGACATGCTTAGTTTTTTTTTAAAAAAAATCCTTATCTTCTACTCTATTTTATTTAGGGTATGATGTAAAAAAAATTTGATTTAACTTGGTTTTAAATTTGTTTAATTGGAAGTTATCAAGTAAAAAGGGGTAAAAAAAAGTCTTTTTACAGTAAATAGCTTAAAGGGGAAAAAAATTCGAAACAAACATTTCGTGCTTTCACTTATATAATCTTGATCGTCTTTGGAAATGATTAATTTTAGCAGTAACTTCACGATTTTTAATCATGTATGTGACGAGGTAAGGGGAGTTGAACGATCTTTGGTTTATGGCTAAATTACGGTGAACTAGTCTGGGTCGAGGTTCGAGCATTGACATGGAGGAGGCTAAGATAATGGAGAACCCACAAAAATATTTCGATGTCATATAGGAGATCATGGTGGCGAGGCTGGGTTGATTTAGGGTTAGGAGTTTGGTTTTGGGTGGCCTGGGTTAGGTTAGAATAACAGCGAAATGAAACAGTGAAGTAATGTTGAGGCAATGACAAGTTGATGAGCAGTTTTATGATAGTTTGTGACAAGGGATATGAAGTGGAAGAAATAGTGGGAAGATGTAATTTGATGATTGTTGGGTGGTGAGCAGAGGAATGTGTAATTTGCCCTGAGTAAGTATATGCTATCAAATGTCATATCAACTTATTTGAAACAATCACAATTCTGAAGCATATAAGTCTACAGTTTACAAATTCAATGGAGTAAAATATAAATAGGAATGTATTTTTTTAACAGCTCGGCTTGCAAAGAAAAAATTCCACTGTGTAAGATTTCCTCCAAATGACCTGTTACGTGGAACGGGGTGTTTTATGTGTTTGCGTTCACGTATACCTCTTTCGCATCACCAAAAATATATCAGCAGCATACAAAATTATTCATAAACCTTCAACTAGTCTAAGAACAGTTTCATATGTATGTACATCCAAATTATACAAATAATACAAACTTTATACACTCTTTCAGCAGCATCTTGATTTCAACGGTAACCACTTCGAACACGAGTGAAATTAACAACGTACTCTTATTTTACAATTAACAGTATCAGATATGCATAGTGTATAAGCGACCACTTTCCTCGTATTTCAAACTGATCGAGGATAGGTTGAATATAATAAACTAAGAAACCTATTTGAATTAAAATACCATATGATTAGCATCCAACCAGGGGCGGAGGTTATTTTAAATAAATTTAACCAGGGGCGGAGGTTACTCGAGTAAGACATAGGCCCTACCTATTCTTTGTGTTTTCTTCATGAAAAATGGTATTTTAACTAAATTTTGTACATCTCATTTATTCCTAAAATTTGGTATTATCATGCTCATTCCCTACTCGGCTGCCATATTCTCTTATGTTAACATTTTGTTAAATAATTCTAATGTTTTTCATGACTCTCAACAGATGTATCACTTAGGCATAAACTATATTTTTTATTTCTTCATTTTTGATCGTTTCTTCAACTTCTTCGTTTTTGTTTTGTAGATCGTCCCTAAAGTTGTAATTTGTTCGTTCAACTTCCCAACTGAACATTTTATCAATTAAAAATGTACCATAACAGCAATTGAACCAGGTTTCTTAAATGAAATTTTTAAGCAAAAACCTATGCATCTTTCTGCGGTTAAGGCTGTCATACAGATGGTTTGTAGATGAGCAGTTTAACAGAGATGGCGTAACTGGCATGGTGGTTAATAGTAGATAGTTAGTGATGGTTTGAGATTTGTGGTGCACAGCAGTTGTAGAAATATGGTGAAGTGAGTTAATGTGGATATATAGGGGATGTGTGTTGATGGCAATTTGTTGAAGTGGGAAAATGGTGGCACTGATTGCTGCAGTGGCAGATAAAATGCAGTGACATGCACTGCTGTGTAGCGAATGATGGCTGCCGTGAATGTTGAGTTGTGTTATAAGTCGGTCAGACATTGGTGTATTGTCCCAGCAGTAATCTGTAATAGAGAATAGTGAACAGAGAGTGGTGTAGAGAAATGTGTTACATATTCTACAAAATTATTGTAGATCCTATTCTCAACTTGTGGAATGGAGCATAGGATCTTAGTCCAACTTAGTGGCTATTGCGTGCACTATAACTGAACAGTGTACAAAAAGCGAAAGTTCAATCCTTGTTTCTTAGTCAATGCAAATTGCAATAATATCCTCCCTTTTTTCTATTTCTTGATAAGAAGTTTTGGGTTTGATGTTGGAAAAGTTTGTTACTCAACTTGTTTGTTGTATGTAATCCTCATCGATTACTTTCCTAATTTGACTAACTGTTCAAACTATCATCTTCTTGGAAAGTTATACCTATTAATATTTTTCAACAGCCTCTGTTCTTCATTGGTTCTTTATGCCTTTTCAAAGTATGACAAGTTGTAATGAAATAAACCATACATTTCCTTATCAAATCTTAAAATTACCAGTTACATAATGTGTAATTTTCACTTTCATTCTTGATCTATTTAAGTAAAACATAAACTAGTTGCCATTTACCACATTTAACAATACTGACTTCAATACATGATTATAGTATCTTTTGTAATTCTGCAACAACTAAGACCAGCCTCCAATAAGGACCATGACAAACTTGTATGCCTAGTCTTGATTTGTGAAAGCCCCAAGATAACCTTTATGTTTGATGATGCCTACTTGACTGTGTTATCTATATATTAAGGTAAATGTATTCATTCTCCATATATAATATCCTAAATCAACTTGTATACCATAACCAAATGCATAGTCTAAATTAAAGGCTGCTGTGACTTGAACAGTGAAATGTAGAATATTTTAGAAAAGGGTATCTCTACTTTATTTACACTAGCACCTTGCAACTCACCCACTGTCATGTCCATATCATCAGAAGCCCCATGTATATGATTCCCAATGTTTGTATTAATGCCGGTATCTACTCCATAGCAAAGTGGAATATTGAACAGAGACTGATATTACCGCCCTGTTTTATTTCTGGGTTATCATTTTTCCTGTGTGCATATTTTACACAAGAAGTCTCTATTTGAACACGTAAACCTTGTTTGTCATTTAATCTACCATCAGATGAGATAGTAGGTTGTGCTGCATCACCACTATCAATATGTAAAACATCGTTATGAATATTTCCAGTCGGCATCTCAGAAACATTTTTTCCACCAAAATGTCCCCAGGGACTTCGAAAAATATTATTCCAGTTTCTGAGTCCGTCTCTACAGATGTTGGCTCTGCAAACTGATTATTTCCTTCTATGGAATCACAACCTCTAGAGTAAGTCTCTTACTATTCATGTATAACAATTCTCTTAATTGCAGGACTTTGTACGAGACGGTTCTTATAACCAACAAGAGATAGACGAGGTTCGAGAGAATTTAGCTAGTTATATCATGTATAATTGGATGTAGTTGGTTGTGTACGCTGATCTTTTGTAACGTACATTGGTATTTTGTTATGTACGTTATGTTTGTGATAGATTATATTCTATTTTGGTCTGTAAACATGAATTCTGTTGATGGATAATATATTTATATTTTTTGTTCAATTAGTTCATAGTAACGTTGGTTTATAAAAAATTAAAATTCAATTTCATACTGTTTTTATAATCTTAAACGGTAGTAATATTTTTTTTGCTTCAGATATTACTTGTGTCGGTTGTTACTTCAAAGGAAACCGATGCAACTGTATATCAATTGTGTCGGTTGAAAAAACAAACATAACTGACACAATGTACAATCATTTGTGTCGGTTATTAATAAAAAAACCGACACAAAACTATAAACAGTTGTGTCGGTTTTTCTAAAAGGACCGACACAATAAACAGCGGTGTGCTTCACTATACAAGCTGATTTGTGTCGGTCCTTTTAGAAAGACCGACACAACTGTTCATAGTTTTGTGTCGGTTCTTTAATAACAACCGACACAAATGATTGATATTTGTGTTGGTCGTACAACCGACACAACAGAAAAATGTCTTTTGTGTCGTCTGCATATGTGTCGGTTGTAAAACCGACACAACAGGGGTTACACAACCGACACAAATAACCAGTTTTGTACTAGTATGGACAGATTAAACGCTCTACTTGGGGCAAATCGACAACCAGAAAACAATGAAACAACCTTTGCCGAAGATGCTCATAATTCCCAAGAGAAAGGTATTCCTCAAAGAGCAACCGACACCGCCGAAGCGCCACCTTTCCAAGCTGAAGGTTCAAGGCCGCAGCCAACTTCTGAAGGAATCGCTGACGTCTGCCCGGTGATGCCTCTGTACAATGAGGGGTACCTATCAGGGATGGTTCGTTGAATCATGAGAGAGAGCATGTAGAGGGAAGAAAATGATAACGACTAGGGATTTGCTCCAAGCAAGACTCCGTTTACTGAAAGGATCCTAAAAGTAGAATTTTCAAGGAAATTTGTACCTCCTACTATCCCGGCCTATAGGGGGACAAGTGACCCAAACCAGTTTCTATACAAGTACAATTGGCATATGACCGGTGCAAGGGCATCAGATGAGATTAAATGCCGATACTTTCCAGTGTACTTGGAAGGAGTGGCTCTACTTTGGTTCACAAAGCTACCAGTTCGGTCCGTAGATCAATTCTCTAACTTAACTCGAAAATTTAAGGATCAGTTCAGGTTGTATGCTTCAAAAGCTAAGGATATAATGTCACTGTCCAGCCTTGAACAAGCTCCCGGAGAATCTATCAGATCTTTCTTGAACCGTTTCAATATAGCCTTGGCCGAAGTGGATAATGCAGAACCCCGTATGATCCTGACTTACCTGATGCGAGCCATCAACAAATCAAGTGAATTCGGAAGATGGTTAAAAATGAAGGAACCGAATTCACTTGAGAAGTTTTATAAAAAGGCCGACGAATTCATGCGCTTAGAAAGCCTTTCTGCGCTAGCGAAAGTAGTTGTTGCCGAAATCAAGAATAACGATGTTGCTTCTAACAAAAGAGAATCTGGAAACCAGAAAAGGGAAAATGATGGAGGAAGAAAGCAGGGGAATGATAAGAAACCTCGCCACTTTAATCCTTCAGATTTTACTCCCTTAACTGATACACCGAAAAATATCTTCTTCGCAACGAAAGATGCCGTTGAGTTCCATGAACCACCTAAGATGAGACTCGAGAAAAATTCAACGCATAATGGGAGATTCTGTCGATTCCACAATCAACCTGGCCATGACACCAACCAATGTCGTCAGTTAAAGAATGTGATTGAAGAGTTGCTGAAACATAATAAACTGCAACAATATGTGAAGAAAAATAGAGCCAACTCAACCTTGTCCACTCAGGGGCAACAACTTCCTACTCATCAATCCGGCCCAGATGACAAGGCTGCAGCACAGGAATCTGAAAGGCTTGTCATTAATGTTGTCACAGAGAGTCCTCACCCAGCAGGAGGAAGTTAATCAAAGTGCTGCTAACTACCCATAAAACTATAACTAGGCACCTTTCATTCTGTCTGACATATGGATCCAAGACAATGAATCCAGCGGAAATGGAAGTTCAATCCCGAGATTCTGGAATAACAATGACTGCGTCCATATTTTACTTAAAAAGCATTGCTTAAATTTGTAAAATGATGATGGATGTATAACTCTTGTATTGTAAACTACTGAGAAATCAGTGCGAATCAATAATAAAGAATTATAAGTCTTGTGTTCTTTAATACTATAAGATGCCTGTCTCATTTCGATATGCAAATATATTAAAAATATTGCTAAAATGTCGATTTAATATTGCAGGCTATCAAAGCAAAGCTTACCCATTCAACACATCATGAAGCCAAGCGATTCCTACAAATCACTCAACAAACAAATGCCAAGCCACAAAAGTCCCAAAATTCAACTCCTACAAAAGAAGTGCTATTCAAACAGTTAGTGATTCCACCAAAGTGTGCACCTTCTTGATGAGAAGATTCCAGACCCTTGCTAACCAATCGCGATCGTTTGTGCAAACGAACATCCGGTAAAGTAGCTTGCGTCTGCCCCATGAATTCACTAAACGACAAAGTACACTTCTCTGGCAAAAAGCAAAGAACTTGCAAAAGAATGGGACATGTACTTGAAGTGATAACGAGGAATCGCTAAGAGGCAGATGGTGGAAGAACACGAGCGACAAAGCCGTCTTCGTAGGCAGAAACTGCTTTGAAGGCGCAAGCCCTCTTCAGAGGCACAAAAGCAAAGACCTCTTCGTAGGCAGAAACTGCTTCGGAGGCGCAAGCCCTCTTCGGAGGCACAAAAGCAAAGACCTCTTCGTAAGCAGAAACTGCTTCGGAGGTGCAAGCCCTCTTTGGAGGCACAAAAGAAAAGACCTCTTCGTAGGCAGAAACTGCTTCGGAGGCGCAAGCCCTCTTCGGAGGCACAAAAGCAAAGACCTCTTCGTAGGCAGAAACTGCTTCAGAGGCGCAAGCCCTCTTCGGAGGCACAAAAGCAAAGACCTCTTCGTAGGCAGAAACTACTTCGGAGGCGCAAGCCCTCTTCGTAGGCAAAAAATGCTTCGGAGGCGCAAGCCTTCTTCGGAGGCACTCAAACAGTGACCTCTTCGTAGGCAAAAACTGCTTCGGAGGCACAAGCCCTCTTCGGAGGCACACTTCACCAAGTTGAAGTGCCAAACCAAAGCCCTCTAACGAGGCACAAGCCCTCTTCGGAGGCACAACTCTTCGGAGGAGCCCTCTCCTGAGGCACAACAAAAAAGCCCTTCCCAAAGGCATATCAAACAAGCCCTCTTCAGAGGCACACTTTTACTCTCAACAGTGAAGTGTTAAACAAAGCCCTCTAACGGCACGTCCAATAGATCAAAACATTCTTCAGAAGCTCACTTCGCTGCGTAGGGGAATCCACTTTTCAACAAATAAAAGTGATCATCCCCGAAAGTTGAAGTGTTCTAAAAAAAAGAAAAAAGAAGAGAAGGAAAAACTTCTCCGATACAAGGCATACTCTATTGAAAGCAGAATAATATTCCCTCAAAACGGAAAAATTATTCTCTAAAATAAGAGTACAAGTCTTTTCAGAATATTGCAATGAGCCATGGTATGGGGGCATATAGCTATATTAATAAAAACAACGCTCAAACATTATACCACGAGCTCACTGCAGTATCATATAAAGTAAATAAAGAAACTTGTGCAAAAACAAGGAATAAATGCGTTCACACATATACTAACAAGAAATTGTACAAGTAAAAAGAACCATTTTATTCCACACTATGAAATTTTTGTACATATGTAGGTTTCATCAAGCGGAGGCCGGTATCCGCACAATCTTTGGTCAACACATGCAAAAAGCAAAAAGCAAAACAAGAAGCATAAAATCAAGCTCATTACTCCTTCCCGCCACCTTTAGAGCTCTTGCCCAACTTGATGATTAATTTCTGAATTCGGTGTGGACGGGTCGGGGAAGAAGGAGAAGGAGGTGTAGCTGGATCTGCTTCCACTTTTTCTTCACCAGTAGAAGCGCCTTTCTTCCTCTTCTTTGAAATTGCGCGTTTCCCTCTCTTCTTTGAAGAAGACTTACTTCCTGGATAAATCAATGCGGATAGCTTTGTGTCATCATCATAAGGCTCCGGAGTCTTCTCACCTCCTCCAAGCTCCTCAGCCTTCTGCTCTTGCGAAGCGGGTAGATCATCCAAGCCCCGAAGGGCTTCTATTTGTTCTTCCTGCGATCCCGGCTGAGAAGCAGGAGTGACTTGAAGGGATGAAGGAGGAACAGCTGGAAGAGGAGAAGTTTGTGCAGCACTTGGTATTTCCGCTACAGAAGAAGAAAAGTCAAAATCAGTATTCCTCATAAAAAGAGAAGATATTGGCTCATCAAGACTTAAGTAATAAGCGAGAAATTCATCGAGCTCAGTTGAATCGAACGAGTAGTATACTTGAGCTATATCAGACTTGGAGTTACCTGGAGAAGTCGGCTTAATCACATCGATTTCAAATTTTTCAGCTTCAGTGTCGTGGGTCTTCTCCTCGACTTGAACAGTGGGAGGCTCAGTAGTTGCGATTTTGACTTCGGCCTTTGCAGGAAGTGGAGAATAAGAACTAGAACCAATGGTATCAGGGTCGACTGAAGTTGGAGGACGAGCGGGGTCGGTTAAAGGTGCTTTCTCCAAAGGCTCTCCTCCTGCTACTTCGGCTCGCTCCCTAGCAAGCTGTTCTTTTCCCCTGGCAAGGGCAGTACGTGCTTCATCATCCAGATAGAGCGCCTCAAGATCTGCCTCTTCATAGCCAGCACCTTCAAACATATCAAGTATGGCTTCCCACACTTTCGCCAAAGTAATATCATACTTAGGACCCAAAAATGAGAGACTACCACGCCCCAGGACACTGTGCAAGTAAAAATCGAATAAAGTAGAGCTGATATTGGCTTTGGTTGCCTCATGAGATTCTTCTGCTGCAACTTGGCCGGCAACTGCCTCATCACGCTCTTTTTCAACTTTAGAAAGTCGAGCTTTTAACATTTCAATTTCCATGTCATGGGAGCGGGTTTTTTCTCGCAACCGAGCAACATCAGTGCGGTAACTCTCGACAATTTTCTCTTGTGCCTCATATCTGGCCTCAGCATCTCGTTGACTGGCATGAGCATCCCGTACTTGCTTTTGTAGTACCTCTTCCTTTTGAGTAAAAGAAGTGGAAGAAGTGGCAAGATCTTCCTTGAGTTTCTGAACTTCAGACTCAAGTCTCGCGTTATCATCCGCAATGCTCGTCATTTCTGCATCATGTTGCTTAAGAATTTTCTTCCACTTCGAATGATCGTTTTCCATAGTCAACATGGCTTCGAGATTCATATGATTAACTCTTTGAAGCTCGTCAACAAGTTTCTGCCAGCCAGACATCCTCTAGATATCGAGTTTGACAGCATCAAGGTTTCTTAACATAGCCTGCTTATCAATCGGAACCAAGTCTAAGTCGAAATGCACTCCCTTTAAACACCAATTTGGGAATCGGCTTTGAAGTGTAGGAGGAGCATCCTTGACTTGATACTGAGGCCTGTTGATAATTGTCTTAATGTCAGATTTCTTAAGAGCAGGAGAACCGGAGGGGATCTCAAGAGGGTTAGGAGCAGCGGTCTTTTCAGAAATTGCAGATGCTGATTGACCGCTAAGTTTGACCCGTTTGCTCGGATCGTCAGCAACGTGACTTTTCCCTTTAACATCATAAGATTTCCTCTTGTGGGAGTCATCATCCCTTCTTCTTTGCTGCTCCTCATAGTCCCGCCTTTCACGAGCTTTTCTAGCGGCTCTTTCTTCATTGGTTTCCTTATGGACAGGGAGATAGCGCCTGTGATCATAAGTGTTACGCCCTCCATAGCGTCGAAAGTCGTCATAGTATGAGCTACTACGCCCCATCGGAGAGTCTGAAAATGGAAAAGAGACGAAACTTCAAAATCTTCGAAGTAAAAAAGCTAAGTGCATATAATCGCAAAAAATCCGAAGTGTGTGTGATGTGCAAACTACGCGCGTCAAACTACAAACCACTCTTTAACTTAGGAGCAGTGACAACTATTGCAACTGGTGTCAACTCCTGAACTGACGGAGCCTATCGTAGAGTGGATGTCGCCTCAACTACTAGAGAAATAGCTTTAGTAGTAGCGGGGTCATCCTTAAAAAGCTCCTGTGAAGTCACCATCAGGTCACTCAGTGCACCATATATATCATCACCATCATGCCCAACGGAGCTCTCTTTTTCAACCCCTTCAACGGTAACTTTCCCAGAATGTTGAGCTAGTTCTACTTCTTCGATAACCGGGGAAAGCGTAAATTTGCTAGACGATCCCGCAATATCAACGGGAGTAGAACACTTCACCAATGCAGCCTCTACAGCAGGTTCTTTCAATGCAATTTCTTCTGCAGAAACTGGGGCATCTGATGTTTCTGCTTGAGAACCAGAGGCATCATGAAGCTGAGTATTCCGAGAAGGGTGTAAAAGTTCAAACTGGTGCAAAAATTCATCTTTCAGCAAAAATTTAGTGCTTCTCTCTTCAGCAGCCACAACACTTAAAGTTTCGAAGGTTGGCTTGTGACCGAAATCTCTAGAAGGAGGAGGAAGTGCTACAAAAGTAAAGAATGAAGTTAAGTATTCGACAACTTGAACTTCGAAAAGCTGAGAAATGAAAAGAATGAAGATAAGCATTCTTACTTCCTACTCTCCAAATGACGTAGAACCCCGGAGGACAGCGAACAAAGAAGAATTGGTTCAAGAATCCATGGGCACTTTCGGGAAGATCAATGATCAATCTACGGTTCCGAGCGCTTCTCACAAGCGTAATAAAGGGATGATCTTTGTTTTTTGCAAAAGTAAACAAGTAACAAATCTCTTCGAAGCTCGGAATACGGTCGAGTGTCCTCCTGAACAGTACATACAATCCCATTAAGATGGCATAGCCATTAGGGTGCAGCTGAAAGGGAGAGATAGTTAATCGAAGAAGAAGTTGTCGAAGAAAATTATTAAAAGGCGGAATAGCTCCACTTAAGCACATCTGACGATTAACTGCAATAAAGCCGTGAGGTAGCCTATCAGCAGTATCGTTTACTCCGGGAAGCAAAGCGTCCGTTTCAGCAATACCAAACTGAATACATAGTTGGCGGAACGCCCACTGATTTAGAGTAGTTGGAGTTCTTTCTGGAGGACTATCCAAGAGACTAGCTATTGGGAAGACTTCTTCAGCTTGTTCAACTGTCTCTTCTTGTCGGGAAGTCATTCTACACAAGGAACTGGACATTTAAATATGAAGGTGCATGTTTCCTAAAAGTGTGTGAAGTGTTGTGCAAAACAACTAAAATGACAAGTAAATAAAATTAAACTTGAAATAGTACTGATTGATGCACGTCAATTCAGAAAGTTTCGAGGCTTGTTATTAAATCAAAGTTAAGTGTAGTATCATTGCAGATGATATTTAGCAATATGTAAGTTGTAACTGCATGGATTTTGCATTGACATTTCATTTAATCAGTTGAATTGCAATACTTCATCTTTAACCAAATTCATGCTGTTTTGCTTAAGTAAAATATCAGTTCTTTAATCTAATCCATCACTCGATGTGGGCGGTCGATGATGAGTATATTCGTCCCATCTTTCTGCAAATGTTATGTTTAGCAGGTTGTTAGCTTACAAGTAAGTACAATCTGTAAAGAAGTTCAAACGGTTCAAAGTTCAATCAGTTCATTCCGGCAGTTCAAGTTGATAAGTCAAATTGAAGTTGTGCTTCAAGATAGGCAAAGCATTTTTTAACTAAGTGTTAGCTTGTCCGCGACCTAAAAGCTATGTTGCGGGTTAACTTAGGTAGTTGATTATTTAAGTCGCTCATCTTTAAGTCGTATGCCATTCTAGCAAGTTAAGTCGTAGTCCAAGCCAAGAAGTTCAAGGCTTAGAGCTTCAAACCAAGGTAGTGTGCATTCGGTTAAGTCATAGGTCGCCTGAGTACAATCACGACCTAAGAAGTTGAGTCGTACGCGATTTAAGTCGCAAGCTCCTTGGTCGGTCAAGTGTGTTAGGTCGCGAAGACTCCTGAATCGCTCAGATTCGTCAGGTCGCATCTAATGGAATTTAGTAATCTCGAGCTATCTCCTTCCCAAGTCGCAATGCCTTGCTTCCCTGAACCAGCTAACTTCCTCTCCACTCGGTAGCTCGTGAACCCATCAACTTAAGATCCAGTAATCCGTTATCCGTCTATACCACCAAAATTACCCAACGCTGATTCGTGCCACCTTAAATCCATCATAAATTCAACACATTATTGGGCTCTCGTAAATCACAACAGCAATATAGCTGATGGAAATAGAAAAATCGATCGCAACATGGCTCAAAGGTGGAACGCAATGTACGAAACACAACTGGGAAAAGAAGGTGGGAATTCGTGGTTCAACGGTGATCGAGAGTTGGATAAAAGATCGAGTTCACTTATGCAATGTGATGGTGAGAAGGAATCGACGGCGTAATAGTTCGAATTCGCCGTTGAAATCACAAGGTTTTTGTTAATGGCAGAAGCGGGAAATCGAAGCAGTTAAATGAGGATGAAGCAGCAACCTAACAGTTTATATGGGGCAAAGAGGAGAAGGCGAATGGGCACGCGAGTTAGCATAAGTTTTAGGTCGCTCACGACCTAGCAGAGTTAGATCGAAGCACACGACCTATGACATAGGCCTGTACTTCGAGGGGCAAATGTTAACTCCTCTTTTTTGAAGCGACCTAAAACATATGCGACCTAACGACCTAAAGTTTCTAGCGACCTAACATCACAAGCGATCTAGCGACCTAAGAGTACTAACGACCTAAGAGTGCTAACGACCTAAAGGATACAGCGACCTAACTCTTGAAAGAGGCTAGCGACCTAAAGCTCTAACGACCTAAAAGTTATCGCGACTTAGCGACCTAAAGATGGAACAGTTCAACGACCTATAGCTCTAGCGACCTAAAGCTCCAGCGACCTAAAGCTCCAGCGACCTAACTGTCAACATGGGGCAATAGTAAACCACAGCAGAAAGGCAATGCGACCTACGACCTACCTTAGGTCGCTCACGACCTATAACTTACTGCCCAGTTTAAACAAGCCAAGATAACTTCTTATGCCGCTTTTCCTAGGTCGCTCACGACCTACCACTTGTCACCTCGTTCAGACAGATCAAGTGCGCCACTGTTAAGCCGCAAACCATACATACCTTAGGTCGCCCACGACCTACGACCTACCCTTAGGTCGTTCATGACCTACGACCTAACTCTAGAATCTCCCTATAAATACTACACCTACTCCAACTTGAAGGGGACTTTTGGCTCATTCCTGGAAGGCCAATACTCTGTTGTTTTCTCAACTCATTCAACACTTCAAGCAATCCAAACACCGAAGATGCTTCAAAGAACTTCAAGAGGAGATCAAAGACATTCAACATGAATTCGAAAGAGTCTTCTACATGGAAGTTCTAGCTACTCGTCTATAGTGTGTTGTAATCAAAGTGTACTGTAAAGAGTTGTAATCGAATCATCAATAAAGAAGATAAAGTGGACGTAGGCTTAATTTCGAGCCGAACCACTATAAAACTGTTGTCTCTTTACTTTTCTGCTATTTTCTGCTTATCTCTAGTTCCCGTACCAACGGGTGGTGCTTTCACTTTTTCTTTACATACACCGGGGTGTTAGCGTTCAATTTTCAACGTTAACATCAGTTTTTAAATTTTTAGGTATCAATTTGTAGTTATCGGTAGTAGTTTTTAGGTATTAATTTTTAGTTCAGTAGCAGTTTTGAAAAATTGTTTGTCTTTATGAATAATTTTGAAAGAATGTTTGTCCTTATGAATAATTTTTAGAAGAATGTTTGTCCTTGTGGTTAAAATATTGAGGTCTGTCCTTGAGGCCAAAAATATACAAATTTTTGTCCTTTAAACTACAATATTACAAAAGAAGGCGCACATTAAACCAGAAGCCTATGTATATTTCAAGTCCAGCATAAATGAGAACGTCATCGTTTGCTTTGTTAGTCAATTTCCTTAATGTTCCTATAAGCCAATAATATTTGTATTGGAAGGATAGACATTGAATTCGCAAACAAAGTGGAATGATGGAAATATCACAATTCTTTAGTTGTGTGTACTTGAAAGGTTACTCAAACTCAGAAGTAGAAGAGGAAGTTTTACCAGCAGAGCCTGATTCTTCGGATCAAGGCTACTACCAATATCAAGATCAAGGTCAGGTCAGAGTTCCTCGCCCATGTCTTCGTCAGTTCAAAATGGTAGTTTATGCCTGTTGAACAAGTTCAAGCAACATGGATATTTCGCCGTTAATATTTGGCATTATTTCATCTAAGAACGGTGCGTAAAAGTCCAAATTTAAATTGCAAGTGAGATAAAATTATGGACAAAAATAGAAATTTAAGGGGTTTCGGATCCTTTATCTCTAAAATTTGACATTTTGATGAAAATGATGCGGATCTTGTAGCACTTTTTGTTCATCTAAACTCCGCCTGTGTAATTTTTTATGCAGCCTGTCCCAAGTTATGATAAAAGATGAGGGTTGTGATAGGCTTGGCGAGCCAATGTAAAAACCACAACATCTCTTATGAAAATGAAATCTAATTATATTTCGTTGGAGCGTAACCCTCTTAGCGACGCTCTATATTGAGGCTCGGTTATGGTGAAAAGTGAGCAAGGGCTGGGTCGTCACTCCCTTAGTGGCGCGCCATATTGAGGCTCGGATATGGTGATAAATATGCAAGCGCTGGGTCGTCACTTCCTTAGTGGCGCGCTGCATCGACGCCCCGATGTAGTGATAAATGAGCAAGAGTCTTCGCACTTTACTCGACGTGTGCGAGGAGCAAGGAATCTAGTCGATGAAAGTAGGATTCGGGTAGGTAGTTGGAATGTAGGATCATTAACAGGAAAACTAAGAGAGATAGTTGATACTATGACTAGGAGACGTAAATATCTTATGCGTTCAGGAGACCAAATGGATGAGCCTAAAGACGAAGGAGGTGGAGAACACAGGCTTCAAGTTATGGTACATGGGAAAAGAACATAACAAGAACGTGGTAGGCATCTTAATTGACAAGAACCTTAGAAACGGAGTGGTTGACGTTGGGAGACAGGGGGACATGATCATCCTAGTTAAGCCGGTAGTAGGCGATATGATTCTATACGTCATTAGTACTTATGCCCCACAAGTAAGTCTAAGTGAAGCCATCAAGAGGAATTTCTGGGAAGAGCTAGATGTCATGGTTAGAGATGTGCCTAGTAGCGAAAACTTTTCATAGGAGGAGACTTCAATGACCATACTGGTACAACTAGTGGGGGGTTTGAGAGAGTGCATGGTGGTTTTGGATATGACGATAGGAACCAAGAAGGAGAAGAAATATTGAATTTCTCTATTGCTTATGACCTCATGATAGCTAATACCTTCTTTAGAAAGAGACAATCTCACAGTTACTTTTAGTAGTGGTCAACACTTTAGTCAGATTGACATTGTCCTTACTAGAAGAGATGACAAACGAGCTTGTGTAGATTGCAAAGTCATACTTGGAGAATGTGTCGTCTCACAACATCAGCTTTTGATATCCGAGTTTCGTCTTCGAATACGTGTTCGACAAGATAAAGGAGCAAAAATTAGTCGGACGAAATGGTGGAAGCTCAAAGGAGACACCTCACAGGTGTTTAAGTATAGAGTGTTGGGAGAAGGGACATAGAATATGGAAGGAGAAGCAAATCACATGTGGGATGAGATGACAACGTGCATTCGGAAAGTGGCTACTGAGGTGTTTGGGATAAAGAAAGGAAATAAACGCGAACCTAAAGATTCGTGGTGGTGGAATAGTGATGTGCAAAAGGCTATCAAAGAGAAAAAGGAATGCGATAAGTGCTTACATCATCACAGAAGCAAGGACAACATGCAAAAGTACAAAGTGGTAAAGAGAATGCAAAGAGAGCGGTAAGTGAAGCAAGGGGTCGGGCGTATGAAGACCTATATCATAAGCTAAGTACGAAAGATGGTGAAAAAAACGTCTATAGGATAGCTAAGCTCCACGAGAGGAAGACAAGAGACTTCAACCAAGTTAAATGGATCAAAGATGACAATAATAGACTTTTGGTGAAGGACGATGAGATAAAAAATAGATGGAGAGATTACTTCGACAAGCTATTTAATAAGATGACTCTTTTGATGACACCAGTAGACATTTTGTTCGGAGAATTCAAGAATCCGAGGTAAAGGAGGCGCTAAAACGGATGAAAGCAGGCAAGGCATTGGGGCCTGATGACATCCCCATTGAGGTGTGGAGATGCCTTGGAGATGCAGGGACAGCCTGGCTAACTAAGTTGTTCAATAATGTTTTCAAATCAAACAAGATGCTAGATGAGTGGAGGAGAAGCATATTAGTTCCAATTTTTAAGAATAAAGGAGATATCCAAAGTTGCACAAACTACAGAGGAATTAAGCTTATGAGTCATACTATGAAGCTTTGGGAGAGAGTCATTGAACATCGATTAAGAAGAATAACAAGCATTTCAAAAAACCAATTTGGTTTCATGTCTGCAAGGTCGACCACAGAGGCGATTTTCTTGATAAGACAACTTATGGAGAGGTTAGGGAGAAAAAAAAGGATCTACATATGGTATTTATCGATTTGGAGAAAGCTATGATAAAGTATCGCGAAAGGTGATGTGGTGGGCTTTGGAAAAGAAGAGAGTCTAAACAAAGTACATTATCCTTATCAAGGATATGTTTGAGGATGTTGTGGCTAGTGCCAGAGCATGCGATGGTAAAACTAGTGACTTTCCCATTAACATAGAATTACATTAAGGGTCGGCTTTGAGCCCCTACATTTTTGCCCTACTGATGGATGAGATTACGAAGGGTATACAAGGTGAGATTCCTTAGTGTATGCTATTTGCTGATGATGTTGTGTTAATTGATGGAATTAGGATTGGGGTTGATAGACAACTAGAGCTATGGAGACAGAATTTAGAATCAAAGGGATTTAGGCTTAGCAGAACTAAAATAGAGTATATAAAGTGCTAGTCCAGTGGTGTCAGGTCAGAGGATGGAGATGTCACTCTGGCCGGACAAATAGTTCCCTTTCTTCCCTTGCTATCATCCCATTGGGGGCGTAGTTAGGCTGTTAAACAGCTGGTCAAAAGTTTCACAAAGACAGAGACAAAGGGCTGATCTTTGAATAGGAAAAAGAATGGATCTGCAGGGTCCCAAATGAATTGGTACCCCTCTTCCTATCCGGGGGTTGAGGCGAGCTCTCTCTTAGAGAGCTCCCGGTCGCTTCCTTCGTGCGCGGGAGTTCCGTTCGCCACGCACCGGCCCCATTCACTTGCAAGCATACTTTCCCCGATTCCGTTGCTATCGCGGGCCACCCTGGTGGATCTCTCTCTCATTTCAAAAAAGTCTGGAACCTTGGATTATTCATTGGTGGAGGGGCCGAGAAGAAAGCTTAGAATTCGAGAAAAACATTAAAGAAGGAATCCTTTCGATATTTAGGATTAATGCTGCAGTATGATGGTGAGATTGATCAGGTTGTTAGTTTTAGAATTCGAGCGAGATGGGTGAAATGGCGAAAAGCATCTGGCATTCTCTATGACAGAAAAGTCCCACAAAAGCTTAAAGGAAATTTCTACAGAACGGCAATCAGGCCTGCGATGTTGTATGGTGAAGAATGTTGACCTACTAAAAGCCAACACGTCCAGAAGATAGGCGTAGCAGAAATGCGTATGCTGCGATGGAGCTGCGGTCATACAAGAAGAGACCGAATTAGAAATGATGATATACGTGATAAACTTGGAGTAGCACCAATTGAGGAGATGCTAATTCAACATCGCTTAAGATGGTTTGGACATCTTCAACGGAGGCCGTCTGAGGCACCTGTGCGCGTTGGAATTGTAGGCCGCATCGAATGCTCAAAGAGAGATAAAAGTCGACCAAGGTTGACATGGAAGGAAGTAGTAAAAAGGGACTTGAAGGATTGGAGTATATCCGAAGGGCTGGTGTCAGACAAGAGCGAGTGGAAGTTAGCGATCCACGTACCGAAACCATGAGCTATGAGTTTTATGAGTCTTAGATTATAGGACTAGGGAATATGAGCCTAAGGCGTAGCGTTTGGTCTTTTACCAATATTACTATTAGTACTATTATCGCTATTAGTATTACTTATATATATATATATATATATATATATGTTTATCTTTATTTTTATTTTACTTAGTTATTATTATTATTAATTTACTTATTTGACTTTATTTTATTATTGTTATTGTTATTATGACTTTTAATTTGACTTTTTCATTTAGTTTTGAGTTACATCTCTAGCCAACTCCAACTTGCTTAGGAATAATGGTTTAGTTGTTGATTTTTGGTTTTAAACATCATCAGTTGGCAATGTTACGAAAGAAGTAAAGGAAGACATTCTTACTTATTTCCTACTATATGTTTTGTGTTTGCTTCTTTCACACACACACGCAAGCACATATATTTCAAACTGTTGATCAAATGCATCCGTAACCATGTACAAGTGCCGATTTCAAATTTTCTTCCTTTTATGTTACATGAGTGTTGGAATTTATAATCACATAATATATATTGATGTATATATATATGTTAGAAAGCATATGTAAATATATGGGGTATATATATATTCCGAAATCAACATTTTTTTTGAATGGTTTCCTTTTATTACTATTAAATAAATTACAGGGTACAATCAAATAAAATGACCCATCACTAACAGACCTATGTAGTACATAAAATAAAATACACCCTTGTACATCACATTACCAAACTACTTGAGACGTTGCATGTAGCATTCTTCGATTAAATTTCCGCATCTGTCTATGTTATTTGACCTTTGCCTTCATAGCATATCATTTCTTCTACCCAATTATAAAATGGTGATATTATGCCTAGTATGCAACCCAATACACCAATTCTTTTTTGCCTACAGAAGAAAACCATCAAAACTGGTCACGTGTCTTTCAAACCTATTCCCTTCACTCGTGGGTGGTTATCAATAACCATGTTCCAAAAATCATGTGATTTTTAACTTCTCAGACTGAACCGCTACTCCCTACGAGTTGCCACTTCTCAGACCAAAAAGCTCATCTAACCATGAAGAAATTCATCGTCACTTACGACCACTATCGGGTATGTAATTCCTTTCTGGCTGGTGGCAATAAAGTATCAACGACAATGTAGATCGTGAACGACAGCAGTAAACTTTGTCTCTCTATTTCCACAAACAAAATCAAGATCGTAATATAAAAATAGGGTTCACGTTCTAAAAATGTGAATTGGGCAGCAACCCTTGGTGTTCTTATCGTCGGTCAATTAGAGTGTATCTCGATCCATTCCAAAATAATGTTTGCCATGTAAACCCGATATTATACAGTGCCGTTAATAAGCCAGAGATTGCATTCCTGCTTACATTTGATTTGGTACTTTAAGGATAACAAGCAGTTGTTTGCCTTTAGAGATACCAGTGAGTTCAGTTCCTCGAATTAAACTGAAACACCCAAAAGTTTGCTTGAACTGGCATATGAATTGACATTATACTTCTCAGTTTCGCCAGTTATGCTTAGGAAAGTCATTGCAGTAATCATTAGACACTAAATTAGGAATTTTTGTGCCTACCAGTGTCATAAAAACCCAAAAAATATAACTTTGAATCAATGTGGGTTATTACACTAATTTCCCCAAATCTTATAACCGAAATTGCAGGAATCTTACCCAAATTCTTGTATTAGATAATCGGCCTATGAAATATAACCTTGGTTTCTCCCCTAATACTCAGGGATTCCTAGATCCTGCTTAACAGATCCCAGATCAAAAACGAATTACAAAGATGAATCGGCAAAGGACTTAGAAATTTGAGACTTGAATGACGCATCCCCAATTCTGTTCTCGATTTGAATGGGAATAAAGCGGCAAAATATTTAGTACAACGAAACACAGTTTCTGGGTTTGTAGTAAAGTAATACCGAGATCCATTTTTGAAATTGAATCGCCATCACTTGGTATTTTCTCTGCCCATTAACCGAGAAAATTTTGAAATCAATACACACACATATACATATATATAGACATATATAGACATACACTTGTGCATATGCATTCAAAAAGTATATATACTAATTTTTGGCTTATTTATAGTTATACATGTAGGTATGTATGTGTGTGTATAATCAAATAGCTCAATACAAATGTATTAATTATTTAATTATACTGAACTTTTAATTAAATGGTTAAAATTTATGTATATTATAGTGGGCTCGACCATAAATAAATATTTCTTTATTTCTGGATTTATATAAATGTAAATTTAAGAATCAAAAAATAATATTGAGTAGAAAAATATATTTAAACATGTATTATAACACTAATGATAAATATATAAGAACCAGTTTTCCAATAATTCTTTTTACCTTATGCATGTGTATATATAAAATTTAACTCATAATACTTAGTCAAAACAATATTTAATATTATATTATAACAAAATCCTGGTTAAAAAAGTTATAATATAATATTTTTAATTAAGTTATAGATTACATACATATTCACACATATACATGCACTCACACATGCACATGTGTGTGTGTTTGTGCATTAAATTATTTTTACAATTATAATTGTTTGTGCGTGAAACAGGCAAACACCCACAGTTGATCAAAAACGAATTAAACAAGTAAGAAATAGATGGGGAAAAAGGGAATACACAAATTTTTATAGTGGTTCAGCCTAAATCAAGTGATTACGTCTATTATATTTTTTTTTATTGCTGATTGGATTTACAACTACTGCTGAATTACAACATAGTTTCGAGATTCAAGTTGGTTGGTTTCGAATTTGTCAGCGGCTCCACGTAAAATCAGTAAAGACATAAAAATGTGATCTTTTACTTGTTGTAGGATGCCTATTTATAGACGAACCTCGCTTTAGAATCACCAAATCATCAGTTGAATCGCTCAAACATGTAGATCCGAGTTTCTAATAAGAAAAACAAGTCAAAAAACACGTTTCACTATAATCAAATTGATCAGTCCCTATCGATATGGATCGGTGATCGACATGGATTGGTACCGACCGACATTGTTATCAAGTATACTCGTCTTTCTTCCAAATGATTCAAGTCTTTAACTTTGGAGCTTCAAGGTCAAAAAAGCCAGAGATGATCGATTGGTGCCGGTCAATGTCACATCACTTGTACTTCTCTTTTTCTTCAACTTTGTATGTATATCCATATACAAGTAAACTAGGGCTTAGGACCAAAACTAGATCGTTTTGTATTGATCCATATCAATCGGCACCGATCGATAATGTTGCTCAATAATTAACCAAATTCTTGAGCTCTTCCATCTTGACATTGACCAAGCTTCTTGACTTATCCTCCATCATTTCATAGTCCAGATTCATCAAAATGTCTCTTGGTTTAAATACCAGATATCACTTGCCCCCTGAAGTATGCTTCCATTATAGCAAAGCATTCCATAGATCGAGACAAGCGATGGAGACCAAATCACTTCTATCGTTGAACCGTTTTAATGAAACATTTCTCTGAGAATATCAGCATGTTGTCTCAAGCAGTTGTGGAATCACATTTTCTCGACGGATATAAATGTTGTTGTCTTCTATCTAAAGCCTATGACCATCATTGGGAGTTCCTAAAAGCTACGCCATTTCTTGGCCAGATAAATTCTTATTCCATTCCATTTTTTTAATTTGAGTTTTCATATCGCTCACTACCGATCCATATGAATCGGTACCGATCAATCGAACATTTTCCATATTTAACTAACACTTAGAAAATTTCTAGCCTTTCACTTCACATTTTCCAACCTTCACTGTTTTTAGCATTCATGATCTTCGACTTCTCCCATTGCAACTTTTCAGAGCTTCCTCAAGCCATTAACCGTTGTTGGTTGAATTCTCACCACCGGTCCAGGCTTCGCCGAACCAACCATCTCAGGCTTCGCCGAACCAACCATCTCAGGCTTCGCCGAACCAACCCTCTCCAGGCTTCGCCGAACCAACCATCTCCAGGCTTCGCCGAACCAACCATCTCCCTCCCTGCCACCGAACCAGATCCTTCCTAATGCCCACCGAACCAGCTCCTTAGACCAAAGGTGCCGGACCAACTCCTCTTTCACGCCTCACCGGACCAACCTTCCTCCACAGAACCACCGAACCAACTCCATAACCGGACCAGCCCATGCCGAACCATCTCCGCACCGGACCAACCTCACCATCCTACCACCGGTCCAAGCAACTACCGGTCCATTCTACACTCCAACCACCTCCGAACCAAGCAATGACGAACCAAGACGTACCAGGCCAGATCACATCAGCCCAGGCCCATCAGCAACTATACACATCTTGGACCCCTACCCCTAGCCTCACTCTATAAATAGAGGGGCAGGGGTACAACAATGGGGACAAGTTTGAGAGCTCAAGCACGGAAGGAACTTTCAAACAACTTTCTTTTACTTGTATCAAAGCTTTGTACTTGTAATCAGAATAAGAGAAGAGAAATAACATATAAAGTGGACGTAGGCACATTCTGGCTGAACCACTATAAATCTGCGTGTCTTTTTACAGTTTAGCCCCTGTTTTTCATATATTTGCATAAATCGCTCAAATCACTAAGAATAACATAAGATCTACTAAATCATACAACTTCGAGGTGTTTGTCCATTTTTTGTGCAAACAACCGTCATGCTTTCAGATCTTGGACAGCCACTGCCGCTGATCCATAAGAACAATCACTATCGATCAACTTAAACTCGATCCTCATTTCACGACACCATTTCCAGTCATGACCTTATCGACTTAGATCTTACATAATGCTAGGTGGGTGTTTACCCATCATCCATGAATGCCATCACTACTCTACGTTTTCCATGTTACAGTAGTCGTCGTTGATTCATGATGAAACTCAAGTTGTCACCGCTGTCCTTCATCATTGTCACCTCCTAAAGCTTCATATATTGCCATGTAACTTAACAAAATCATGGGGAGGAAGTAGTGAAGGGAGAGACTTACAAGGTTGACTTGGATGATGGATAGGTCATCTTGGGCTTCGATCGATATGATTCAAGAAACCATCTCCTCTAATGCACTTTGGGAATTAACGAATTCAAATGTCGATACATCCTAGGACATTCATCCCATCGACGCTCGAAATCGTACATCACATGCTTGTAGTCCTAAAAGGAAAAACTTCGTACCACCTTGGATTTCATTCGGTTCCATTAACGTAAATCTTACATTAATGGATAATGTCCAACACACACTTCAATCGTATGATGGAGTTCGTTTGCCAGCATGAGCAGGCTATTTACACAGAATGCTTTCGTAGACCATGTTAAGGACATAGGACATACACGGCATAGAATGATACACAGCCCTGCTCCAACCGATGTATAGAACTGATTGGTCAATGCACATCGACATTAGTTGGATCATATACATCGGCTACACCAGGGGTTTATTCAAAGTAAATATAGAAATTAAAATCATACCTAATCATGCTTCTTCTCAAGCTTTCAGTCCAAAATGTACCCCCTAGACATTCAGGGCATCTCTCTACCGTAGCAGCGAGTCTTTCTACTTCAACACCTCCAGCAGTGGCCTTTAAATCTTCCTCGTCTTCCACTTTTACTCCTTCTACAGTCAGGCAACCTCAGCTCCAACCTTAACCGTGTAAAATCCCCTACTTAGAGGCCCAAAACTAACGGCTACAGATGCTGCAGTCATTCATAGTTATTAATCTTCGGTGACCAAATACGGCGATGCTAGATACATTGATACACATATCACAATGAAAGAGATTGTGCTATAGGATCGAGTAATATGGAATATAATATATAACTAGTATGGAAAATAATAGCAGTAAAGTAAAATGACATCAGGAATTTTTATACTGGTTCGAACTCCCGTTCTACGTCCAGTCCCAGACTCCTTCTGGAATTAAAGCTAGCAAGCCTCACTTAACCCAGAGGAACATGTATTCCAGATCCAGCTGTCACGAATCAAGTAAATCGTCCTCCTCCAGCAACAGTAACAAATGAAGAACAGGCTAACCTAACTACTCCTGCCACAGAACAGCCTGCAGCAATTACTAGAGCAGATCTGGACAGAGTTGTGGTTGAAGTAACTAACCGCTTCACGTCCCAGCAGGAAGCCTTGGTGGACCATATCATGTCACGCTTAAGGGACGCTGAAGAATCCAACCGCAACACTGAATCATGGGGCGAGTCCCAGTCTGGAGGATCTCAGAGACAACAAAGATCTTCCTTCTTTGAAGGAGCTAACGGCAGGAGTAGCCGAGGTAGGAGCCGAGACCGAGCACAGCCCGAAGTTAGGCCTGAGGAAACGTTTGGTACCGAACCCAACGGGGAAGGTACCGGACGAAGGTCAACTGTAGCTGAGCCTGTCATGCTGCCTAACCACAGAAACGCCAGTGAACGGGGCCGAGCTAGAGTCCAGCCCGAAGTTGGACCCGAGGAAGTGCTTAGATCAGAACCCAACAGGGGGAGATCAAGGCAAGGGCCAACTGTAGCTGACCCAAGCATGCTCCCAGAAGATCAAAGGCAGCCACTGGAAAATATGAGGAATGATAGACGATACCATCCCTACAGGTCATCTGGACGGAATCAATCCCACAGAACATAACCAAACTCATTTCTATCTGCTCCAAGTTCTGATGAAAGGATGGCATGCTTATTCAGAGAGTGTGTCCAACGGGAGCAAAGAGATCGAGGGATAGGTGCTAGGGTAACCAGCCCTTTCGCCCGGAATATCGAAATTGCTATCACCCCCCCGAGAATGGAAGATGCCAACAATGGAACCCTACAAAGGAACCTCCGATCCCGTTGTACACTTACAGAGGTACACGCAGCATATGCTCATGAGTGGAGCGACAGAGGGAGTACTGTGCAAATGCTTTCCGCTCTTCTTAGCAGATCTTGCTACCTCCTGGTTCTGTCATCTACCCCAAGGATCCATCAGCTTGTGGGAAATGTTGAAAGAAAAATTTATTAGTCAGTTCCGCATTCATGTGGAGCAACCTTAGGACGCTTATTCCTTATCCAGCGTCAAACAGAAACCTGGAGAAAAGCTGCAGCAATACCTAACCAGATTCAACGCCGCAGCAGCCGCAGTCCAAGATGCCGATGAGAAGCTTATCCTAATGGCCCTCTGCAGTGGTGTGCATCCGGACACTAAATTTGGTAGAAGGTTGACAAAAGAAAAACCAGCTACTTTACCCGATTTCTTTCATGAAGCCAGGAAATACATGAGGCTTGAGGATGCTGCTGTTGAGGGGCAGTCAGGACAGCAAAATAAGACAACCCATGGCAACGCCCCTGCTGTGGCAAGGGACGTTCGAAGAAATGATTCCAGAGACAATGCTGGGGGCAAGAAGGGAGAAAAGCGCCTATATCGGCCAGGACCAAGATTCGACACTTACACCCCTTTGAACGAGACCGTCGAAAATATCTTTCTTGCCACCCAAGGCGAAGTTAGATACAAACGCCCACCATACAAGAAAGAATCAGATAACGCACAAAAGTTTGGAAAATTCTGCCGCTTCCACGAATCTCACGGGCATGATACCAACGAATGCCATCATCTCCGAGATCTGATTGAGGAACACATTAGAAGAAAGAAACTGGAACGTTATGTAAAAGGTCAGGACAGGACCCCAGCTCCTGCCAATGAAAACCCAAGGCTACCCTCACCGGGGGCCGACAGAGGAAACCGCAACGCTAACAGCTCTAGCCAAGAAAAGATAGTGGTCCATACCATCTCAGGAGGGCCACACATCGCAGACAGAAGCTGGAAAGAGATGGAAAGATACGGAAAGTCGCTTAGAGACAATAAAGACTATGTCAATTCGGTTATAGAAGAGCGCCACCCGAAGCGGAAAGAAAGTAATGACATCACGTTCGGTAAGCGTGACCTAGAAGGAAGGCAGTACCCTCACATGGATCCCATGGTCATCTCTGCCCGACTTGGTCCCGCCGAAGTATACCGAATCCTGGTAGACACTGGAAGCTCGGTAAACATCCTGTTCAAACACGCATTCGACAAAATGAAGCTATCAATGAAGGATGTATCCCCCTGCGATAAACCACTACACGGCTTCACTGGAGATGCGAAGATGCCCCTCGGGCAACTGGACCTTTTTGTTGAAATTGGAAGCCATCCCCGCTCCGCTGTACGGAAACAAACGTTTGTGCTAATAGAAAACCAGTCGGCCTACAACGCCTTCTTAGGAAGGCCATCCTTGTCTGACTTCCAAATTGTCTTAGCCCCATGGTGCCTAAAGATGAAATTCCCAACAGACAATGGAGTAGGGGAAGTGGAAGGAGACCAGGACGTTGCTCGAGACTGCTATGTAACTGAACTTTGCAACAACCACAGGAAGGATAAAGGGAAGGGTGTAGAGATTGCCCTCTGCACAAAAAGCCTAGAAGCATAGCAACTAACGAAAGCCCCTCCTCTTCGATATACCAGCGACCCTTTCAATGAATTAGACCCTAGGGACAAAGAGGAGGAGGCCACCGCCGAGCCTGCAGAGGCTATGGAGTTTATATCTGTAGACAAGCATGACTCAAGTAGACTATTGAAAATTGGGTCCCAACTAAAAGCCGAATTGAAGGAACAACTCATCGATTTTCTCCGCCACAACTTGGATGTATTCGCTTGGTCACACGCTGACATGACCGGAATCTCCCCCGACATAGCATGCCACGTATTAAGCATTGATCCTACCAAGGCGCCTGTAAAACAAAAAAAAGAGAAGTATGGGGGCAGAGCGATCAGCATCCCTCGATGAAGAAGTAAAGAATCTACTCACCAATGACTTCATACGAGAAGCTGTTTACCCAGAATGGATCGCCAACCCGGTACTGGTAAAGAAGGCTAACGGGAAGTGGTGGACCTGCATCGACTTCTCCAACCTAAACGACGCCTGCCCAAAGGATTGCTTCCCACTTCCCAGAATCGACCAACTTGTAGACAGCACAGCCGGGCACGAGCTCCTATCTTTTATGGACGCGTACTCAGGATATAACCAAATTCCTATGCATGCTCCCGACCAAGACCACACTAGTTTCATCACCGACCGGGGTTTGTACTGCTATAAGGTAATGCCTTTCGGACTTAAAAATGCAGGAGCCACCTACCAGCGCCTCGTCAACAAGATGTTTGCAGGGCTAATAGGACAAACTATGGAAGTATATGTGGACGACATGCTGGTGAAATCACGGAAAGCCAAAGATCACGTAAGCCACCTAGGCGAAATGTTCCAGGTACTTCGACAGTATGGAATGAAGTTGAATCCACTAAAGTGCTCCTTCGGAGTGTCATCGGGAAAATTCTTAGGGTTCATCGTCCATGCCCGAGGGATTGAAGCAAACCCTGAACAAGTTTGAGCGCTAAGGGATATCAAGATACCTTCCACCCGAAAGGAAATGCAAAGCCTAAATGGAAAAGTGGCCGCCCTAAGCCGATTCATCTCCAAGGCAACGGACAAGTGCGTCCCCTTTTTCGAAGCTCTAAAGAAAGATAAAGGAAAGTTCGAATGGACGGACGAATGCTTAACCGCTTTCCTTAACCTAATCGAACACCTCCAGAAACCACTGGTACTCTCGACCCCAAGCGAAGGCGAAGAATTATATCTATACCTTGCTGTGTCATCTCACGCTCTAAGCGCTGCCTTGGTAAGGGAAGACAACCGCACGCAACGACCAGTTTACTTCGTCAGCAAAAGGTTTACTGGGGCAGAAGTTAGATATCCTAAACTTGAGAAGTTAGCATACTGTTTACTAATCACTTCACGAAAACTACGTCACTACTTCCAATCCCATTCCATCAAAGTTCTGACCGACCAACCACTGAGGCAGGTACTCCATCGTCCCGACACTTCCCGGCGACTACTTAAATGGTGCATTGAGCTGAGTCAATATGCTATCACCTATCACCCTCGCACCGCCATCAAGGGACAAGCCATGGCTGATTTCATTGCAGAATTCACTACCAACGAGGATAAGGAGCAATTGGAAATAACAGAAGATATCAAGTGGAATCTCTTTGTGGACAGTGCATCTAACGAACAAGGCTCGGGGGAAGGTGTGATAATAATCACTCCCAGGGGAAATAAACTGCACTATGCTATAAGGTTGGAGTTCGCTGCCACCAACAACGATGCAGAATATGAAGCAGTGATAGCTGGACTAGAAATTGCCATAGAAATCGGGGCCAATTCTTTGTGTCTTCACAGCGATTCTCAACTTATTGTTAATCAAATCCTAGGAGAATTCCAAGCTCGAGAAGAACGACTCATAGCATATCTAAAGAAGACCAAGTTACTTCTCAGCCGATTGGACTACTACTTAGTCAAACATATCCCTCGGGAGGAGAACCGAGAGGCCGACGAATTAGCAAAGCAAGCAAGTGTGAGAGACATCACCGTCTTCATGGCAGTAACCATCTCAAAGCAACTGGCCCCAAGTTTTGAGCAAGTAAATCTGATAGCTGCAACCGAAGAAGCAACTTGGATGACTCCTATCCGAGACTACCTACAAAGTGGCACTCTACCCAACGGGCGTAACGAAGTAAAGAAAATCTTTAGGAAAGCATCCCGCTACACAATACAAGAAGACATCCTTTATCGGCGCGGATTCTCTAACCCGTTATTAAGGTGTGTCGCCGGGAGAGAAGCCAAGGAAATCTTATCCAACATCCATCAGGGGAGCTGCGGAGATCACACCGGAGGGCAAACATTAGCAAAAAAGATACTCCGATACGGATATTTCTGGCCCACCTTAAGCAAGGACGCCTTAGATTTCGTCAAGAAGTGTGACAGATGCCAGAAATTTGCTAAGATTCCACGGCTACCAACAACTGAGATTACTCAAATGACCAGCCCTTGGCCCTTCGCAATATGGGGAATTGACTTAATCGGCGAGCTACCGATGGGCCGAGGCGGGGCCAAATATGCTATAGTGGCAGTTGATTATTTCACCAAATGGGTGGAAGCAGAACCTCTGAATAAAGTATCTTCAGCAAAAGTTATTAACTTCTTAATCAAAAATGTTCTATGCAGGTACGGAGTCCCGCTCAAAATCATATCAGACAATGGACTTCAGTTTGACAGCGAGGAATTCGCCAACTGGTGCCAAGAACACGGAATTCATAAAAGCTTCTCATCCGTAGCATATCCCCAGGCAAACGGACAAGTCGAAGCAGTCAACAAAATTCTGAAAACTCTGATCAAAAAGAAGCTCGAAAAGTCAAAGGGCGCTTGGGTGGATGAACTCCCTACGGCACTGTGGGCCTACCGCACATCTTTCAGAACATCAACGGGGCACACTCCTTTCTCTTTGGCATACGGATCGGAGGCTATGCTCCCAGTTGAAACCATTGTGCCTTCCCACCGTAGGATCCACTATAACCCGGAAGAGAATGAAGAGCTCCTCCACATGTCTTTGGATCTAGTTGAGGAGAGAAGAAATGATGCAGTCCTTAAAGCAGCAGCCCACAAACAAAAAGTGGCGGCACACTACAATTCCAAAGTCAAGCATCGTACCTTACAAGAAGGGGATCTTGTCCTCAAGCGTATCTTCCCTCGTCCCGGAGCACTAGACCCAATCTGGGATGGACCATATGTAATTCATAAAGATCTCCGCAACGGAGCCTATATTTTGTCAACAATGGACGGAGAGGTGTTCCAGAGGGCATGGAACATCCAACACCTCCGTTGATACTTTTCTTAACTTGTATTGCCCATATTAAGTGAATTAACAAAGAGAATTAGTGGACGTAGGCATTTTCGTGCCGAACCACTTTAAAAAACCTTGTCTCTTTTTTAACTTGTTCCTTTGTATCTTGGCTGCTTGTTAACTTTATCCTTTTATGTTGAACAAAATCCTGAGCATATAGCATTTCTATTCAAAGCACTCCACAATGCAACTTCACCTGGACAAGACCTAGCAGGTACTATGCGAATCTATGCCCTCGCCAATGAGACACTTTTGCTCCGGCATCCCTCTGCTGCGGGTTAACTCATTGCTCGCGACGGCCCTCAAAGCCAACTGTAATGAGCCGATTGTAAGCCACCGAGAAGGCCGACTATAGCCGAGGCAGCTCATTACGGCGTTAGGCTCGCCGGCAACTGTGAACCGACTATAAGCCCCAACATAAGGTGTGGCCAGCCAGGGGCAGTTCAAAGTTGACGATCGGCACCACGCTAGCCGGCCACGGTAAATCGAATAATACCCACGATTATGGGCCATAATGGCCCGGGTAGTTACTGTGCGCGATCTCGGCTCCGATGTGTCTTAAGTGCGGCTGTGGTAAAAAAGAATTAACTCCCCGTGGAGGCGTAAGATGGGTGACAAATGTCTCCAAGACCCACAGCTAGGGAAAGTGACTACAAAACCCGTTTGCCACGAACTTAAGCACATCGAAGGCCTTCCGTGATTGGAAGTTTTACTATTTCATATATTTCAATTTTACTTAAAAAGCTTTCCTCCTATCCTCTATAACAATCCATAAAGTACAGGATACAGAGTAGGAGATACTCACCAATGGATGCAGAGATTCACAATCGGATGGCAGGGCATTCAACTGCTTTCCATGCTCGGTCATACAAGATATTCGAAACTGCCATCTACAAACAGAACATGAAAGGCAGTATTTTCTTCCTTTATGTGCAAATGCATGACTATAATTTGTTCACACCATACACTAACATCGCAAGTCATGGAATTATGTCTTAAACCAGAACCCGACATCAAACACAATTTAATTACAAGAATATACATAGCTATATTTCTCATACGACATGCCAAAATAACAGCAAACATTCAAAAGACGACAAAATCAGCTTAAGTTAAAGAATTACACGTCAAAAATAAGACTATTTATTACAAGTGGCAAAATATTACAACCTAAAGGCTACTTTACTATTTTTCGACAAACGTATACAACAATGTCAAATCCACAAAGAGAGTTTTTCCAGGTATAATCAAGGGGCCGACTGCAGTGGAGCTTTATCCTTGTCTTGTTGACCCCCTGTCCAGTCAGAAAAAGGATTCATTAGCAATAAGCAACCAAGTTGATGGAGAAACTAAAAGGGGAGACTTACCAGCGCCTGCTTCCTGACTATCCTGATCGTCATCCTCTACCTGCACGCCTACCTCCTCAGCGGCAAGCAACCGCATACCTTCCTTCACCGCCACCTTCTCCTCCTTGGCAAACTGAGCAGTGACCACATCCATGCTGAAGACCACGCCACCATCTTTATCCGCATCGGCCTTAGCCTCCTCCAAAGCCCGAAGATAGATCTTAGCCATGACCCTAGGATAATCATCCATCCAAGATAGGTTGCCCTGCTTCCAAGTTCGGAAGTACATGTCCTGAAGCATTTCATCCATCATCCCCTCATTCTCCTCAAACTCACTCATCCGGGCCTCGAAAGCCGACAACCTTCCAACAGCAGCATCTCTCTCCAAACGGTATCTCGAGCAGTCAGCCTGAAGGGATTTCCGCATCGCCTCCATCTCCTCCTTCAGCCTAACCTGAGCGAGCTCTGCGGCTTCAAGCTTCCCCGACAGCTCCTCTACCCGCTCAAGATCCGCTCTCCGAACCTCATCCACTGTCGAGATGGCTATATTTATCTGTTCCTTGCAGGCGGCCTCCATCTTCCGCAGTTCCGCCTTACTAGCCTCCTCCATAGCCTTCCTCAATCGCCCGGAGGCAGCCTCATGCTGAGAAATCTGAATGGCCTGGTCAGCGAGCTGTTTGGCCTGGTCCGAAACCATCAATCTTAGTCGGATGTTGACACTCCCAATCTCCTCTCCAGCCTTAACCAGCCGGGCATGATGCCCCATCAGCTTCCTAGTCTCCTCCGCCACCCGATCAATACTAGCCTTGGCCTCGTCTCCTATGGTAACTATCCGAGTGGTAAGTAGATCAAGATCTAAGGACTTAGCCTCATCAAGCACCCGCACCATGGGATTGCGGGGAAGAAGGTGCTCACCAGTAACCTCGTCAAAGGTAATGTCGTGGGAACTTGGATCCAGATCAGGATGACCCGCAAATGGATTACGAACCAAGTCAGGACGGTCAATATGAGTAACAGAAGGGTTTCCGGACGGGTGCGGAAAAGGTGCAAACTCGCTGTCCTCCTCCGTGATATCATGAAGAGGCTGAGCCGGGAGCTGAGGACCGGGCGAAGGTTCGGATAAAGGACGACTCCTCTTTCTCTGCTGAATACCCTCTTTGATAACCCCGAGAAGAGGACGGTAGCCGACTACATCCCCGGAGCGGTGGGTCGAAGGCTTCGGCTTGACAGAAGTTTTGGAAAGCTTGTACTGTTCAAGCCTGTGCCGAAGATCTGAGACCTTGGCCGTTTTACCTGCTCCTGATATGAAGAAAAAGTGTCACAAGCATACATTGATCTATAATTCGAGAAAACACGGCAAATTAAAAGGTAATAAGAAAGGAAACACATCTGTGGTTGTACAAACCCTGGGGAGGAGTAGGATACTGCAATAAGTCCTGGATTTCATTCCAGGACGGGAGCGGGTCATAAAATATTCCTAAGTCCCTATCATAAATGGAGCCCGTAGGAATCAAAAGTTCACCTTGAGTCGTCGGAGCCACCTTGGCTGGAATAGTCTGAGGAGGCTCGCTTGCACCAGTTCCAGCCTTGTCAGTTTTCCCAGTTTTCTCTACCAAAGCCGGATCTTCGTCCAGCCCCTCGAAGGCCTGGTGGAACGCATCATCCGTCCACTCCTGAATCTCACCCGCTTGCCCAGGAAGCAAGGCCCCGACGCCATCGCCACCTTTATCACCTTCCCGACCGTCTCCACCCTCACCTCTTTCCTCCTCTATGTCTTCCTCCTCCTGGGTAAGTGGGCAATTGCTGGGGGAGGGACCGTCCGACTTCTTGAGTTTCTTACCTCCGACGGCTGGAGGTTTTGTAAAAGGCTTCCTCTTGCTACTCTCTACCGTAACACCTCCCTTAGTCTGAACAACCACCCTCTCCTCCGCCGTTTCCCTCAGCTTGACTACTGACTGCTGTGGAAGGATTAAGTTATACTCCAGAAGGGTCGCATTTCTGATCAGGAAGGCAGATGATCTATATTTCCCGAGAATAGCTTCTATCTCAGCCGCCGTCTGAATCAGGCGGTCAGTCTCCACAATCGCAAAGCCACCTGTCGCTAGCAAAAATGAGAAAGTATGAGAAGAAGCATCGTAATCGGAATGGAAATTAGAAGTAAAAGCATCAACTTACATCCAGAAGTAAAACGCCGAATTGAGACGGAGTCGTCCCTGACAAAGAACCATTCCTTCTTGAACATGCTGAATTTGGAATACAGATCCAAGACCGGCTTGAAGGTCACAGCTGACTCCAAGCTAATGTACGGGGACCCCTTCTTATAGCCCCTCAGATTATATAGATAGCGGATCTCTCGGTTGGAAGGAGCACGACCATACTTCCTCTGAAAAATGACGAAGAGGCTCACCAATATAGCATAGGAGTTGGGTTGAAGCTGGAATGGGGCCACCTTTAGATATGTGAGGAAGCTGGCTATCCAAGCGTTAAGAGGAGGAATGGCACCACACATGCAGTGGTATCGGCTGTAGGCGAAGTACCCTTCAGGAGGGTCATACGGCATAACGTCTCTCCCAGGCAATAGCAAGTGCGCCCTATCGATTCCAAAGGATCGGGAAATGACATCAAGCTGCTCCTCCTTGAGGGAGCTAGGAAAGCAATCGGGCGGGGAGTTCAGAAGTTCCTAAGGGCCGTACCCGTCCACTAGTGATCTCGGGGTTGGTCCATGACGTTCTTGATTCGGCTGAGCTGGGGGCACGGCAGAGGAACCTCCTTCGCCCCCGGATTTCTTCTTGTCTGATCGAGTTTCCGCTTTACGAGACATTATCTGCAAACACAAAGAAGAATGCCGTTAGGCTAAAGCAAGAAAAGAAGCGAGTGTGTGCAGTCTAGAGTTTCACTCATAAATGCTCAAATTCCCATTGTCATTCGGTAAGGTGAAGGTTAAAGGTTCATTCGGTGAGACAAATGCAAAGGTTCATTCGGTGAGACAAATGCAAAGGTTCGTTCGGCGGGACAAATGCGAAGGTTCATTCGGCATTCCTCGTATGAGTTACATTCGGTGATCCAAATGACAATATTCATTCGGTATTCAGAGTATCAAGGTCCATTCGGCATTCCCCGTATGGGTTTCATCCGGTAATCCAAGGACGATAGTTCATTCGGCACTCGAAATACCCGGATTCGTTCGGTTGTCTAAAGGGGCTATTCGGCGAGAGAAGGATGTATCACCTGATTCGATTCGGTATGAATGACTGGTTCGGTTGTCTTGGGTTAGAAGGAAATAATGCACGTCTACAGCCCCTACTTATAGGCAACTATAGGATGCCGGACCAGTTGGATCGGCGCTCAGCGATCGAATGGAAGGAAACAAAGTAGGCCATAAGCCAGCATATACCCCACTTTGGGGGGCAAATGTTGGTTGAATTCTCACCACCGGTCCAGGCTTCGCCGAACCAACCATCTCAGGCTTCGCCGAACCAACCATCTCAAGCTTCGCCGAACCAACCCTCTCCAGGCTTCGCCGAACCAACCATCTCCAGGCTTCGCCGAACCAACCATCTCCCTCCCTGCCACCGAACCAGATCCTTCCTAATGCCCACCGAACCAGCTCCTTAGACCAAAGGTGCCGGACCAACTCCTCTTTCATGCCTCACCGGACCAACCTTCCTCCACAGAACCACCGAACCAACTCCATAACCGGACCAGCCTATGCCGAACCATCTCCGCACCGGACCAACCTCACCATCCTACCACCGGTCCAAGCAACTACCGGTCCATTCTACACTCCAACCACCTCCGAACCAAGCAATGACGAACCAAGACGTACCAGGCCAGATCACATCAGTCCAGGCCCATCAGCAACTATACACATCTTGGACCCCTACCCCTAGCCTCACTCTATAAATAGAGGGGCAGGGGTACAACAATGGGGACAAGTTTGAGAGCTCAAGCACGGAAGGAACTTTCAAACAACTTTCTTTTACTTGTATCAAAGCTTTGTACTTGTAATCAGAATAAGAGAAGAGAAATAACATATAAAGTGGACGTAGGCACATTCTGGCTAAACCACTATAAATCTGCGTGTCTTTTTACAGTTTAGCCCCTGTTTTTCATATATTTGCATAAATCGCTCAAATCACTAAGAATAACATAAGATCTACTAAATCATACAACTTCGAGGTGTTTGTCCATTTTTTGTGCAAACAACCGTCATGCTTTCAGATCTTGGATAGCCACTGCCGCTGATCCATAAGAACAATCACTATCGATCAACTTAAACTCGATCCTCATTTCACGACACCATTTCCAGTCATGACCTTATCGACTTAGATCTTACATAATGCTAGGTGGGTGTTTACCCATCATCCATGAATGCCATCACTACTCTACGTTTTCCATGTTACAGTAGTCGTCGTTGATTCATGATGAAACTCAAGTTGTCACCGCTGTCCTTCATCATTGTCACCTCCTAAAGCTTCATATATTGCCATGTAACTTAACAAAATCATGGGGAGGAAGTAGTGAAGGGAGAGACTTACAAGGTTGACTTGGATGATGGATAGGTCATCTTGGGCTTCGATCGATATGATTCAAGAAACCATCTCCTCTAATGCACTTTGGGAATTAACGAATTCAAATGTCGATACATCCTAGGACATTCATCCCATCGACGCTCGAAATCGTACATCACATGCTTGTAGTCCTAAAAGGAAAAACTTCGTACCACCTTGGATTTCATTCGGTTCCATTAACGTAAATCTTACATTAATGGATAATGTCCAACACACACTTCAATCGTATGATGGAGTTCGTTTGCCAGCATGAGCAGGCTATTTACACAGAATGCTTTCGTAGACCATGTTAAGGACATAGGACATACACGGCATAGAATGATACACAGCCCTGCTCCAACCGATGTATAGAACTGATTGGTCAATGCACATCGACATTAGTTGGATCATATACATCGGCTACACCAGGGGTTTATTCAAAGTAAATATAGAAATTAAAATCATACCTAATCATGCTTCTTCTCAAGCTTTCAGTCCAAAATGTACCCCCTAGACATTCAGGGCATCTCTCTACCGTAGCAGCGAGTCTTTCTACTTCAACACCTCCAGCAGTGGCCTTTAAATCTTCCTCGTCTTCCACTTTTACTCCTTCTACAGTCAAGCAACCTCAGCTCCAACCTTAACCGTGTAACATCCCCTACTTAGAGGCCCAAAACTAACGGCTACAGATGCTGCAGTCATTCATAGTTATTAATCTTCGGTGACCAAATACGGCGATGCTAGATACATTGATACACATATCACAATGAAAGAGATTGTGCTATAGGATCGAGTAATATGGAATATAATATATAACTAGTATGGAAAATAATAGCAGTAAAGTAAAATGACATTAGGAATTTTTATACTGGTTCGAACTCCCGTTCTACGTCCAGTCCCAGACTCCTTCTGAAATTAAAGCTAGCAAGCCTCACTTAACCCAGAGGAACATGTATTACACCGCCTGAGCAACCGAACAGGACTTGACCGTCTGAGCAACAGAACAAGACTTGACCGCCTGAGCAACTGCATAGGACTTTCTTACAAATTGGATTAAATTGACTTTGTGTGTTTTGAATAATGCGGATTTGTCACTTGTAGTACACCCTTCCTATAATCTTTTCCTCAAGAATGATGTGTATAATTGTGTGTGCATGAAGAATAGAAAGATTAGAATTTCTTATTGAATATGGAAGTGGAATTGTAAGCAATGATTGTATAGAATTATGTAAGCAATAAAATCAAGAATGCTATGCATGTTAGATCAAGAGAGATGAGAGAATTAGATTGTTCGATCATGAAAACTTGAGTGCATTTATAGTGTATCAAGAGTTGCATCCTTTGGTAAGAGTTCTCTGTGAAAAGCTAACGGATGCAACATTTGAGAAAGGAGATATCCTTTGATAATGAGAAGTGTCTTTTCATAATATTGGACTGTTACAGAATTTAGTCGACTGAAAGTGCTTGGTCAGTCGACTGAATCCAAAAAGGGCACAAGTCATATATATAGACTCGGTCGACTGACCAGATGTGTTCAGTCGACTGGTCCGTGTTATATATAAAAATATAACTACTGATTCAGTCGACTAAATATACCTGGTCAGTCGACTGAATAGTGCAGTTCAGTACATTAAAGAATATGTGTGTATTTTGAATTCGATTAAAATATGCATGCAAGTTTATTTGAATGTGAATGATGATTCTTGAGGAAATATTTTAACTAAGCACTAAACTAGACCCTATATACACATTTGATCACTGTTGTTAAAATATATAACTATACGAACAATACTTTGAGTCGTTGAGTCCGGATGTTGTCGTAGTCGTAGATTCGTGAATTGTTGTTTCATGTCAGCAATCAAAACCTATGATTCAACATTCTCCCCCTTTTTGATGATAACAACTCCATTTGCTACGGATGAATCTTCAACAAGCTTTATTGACTTATCTCTCCCCCTGAATATATTCCTGCAATTTTGCTATAGTTTTCTCTCCCTGAATCTATGCTATATGTTCCTGTAAATAATAATCGAGCGATATCTTTTCTCCCCCTTTGTCATCGACAAAAAGGAGAGTTTTCAAAATAGATAATATAGCTTATAACAATATCAATGATAAACCACTGTCCAATATCCATTTCTCTCTCTTTTTAAGTGGTACCTGCAAAAAATATTGAATGAACATTAGTACCCACCATTTTATTTGGGTCCTAAGAGTTAGGTCTTAGGAAGCCAAACCCAAGAGGGTTCCGAATTCCTTTTAAAAATAAAATCTTTGTTTTTATGAACAGTTTTTATAAAAGATTTTATATACTTATCTCTAATCAAAGAATTATTTGTTTTAGGAACCCAAATTTTAATTGATTTAGAAAATTTTGAAACTTTTGAACTAGGTTTTTTAACTTTATTATTATTCCTTTTATATGAAAAATTCTTTGGAATAACTTTAGAAGATTGCTTATATCCTAGTCCTCTTTTATTTGAAGCATTTTGAGAATTTTCTATAATTTTGGAAAGATTTTCCCTGCCTTTATTAAATTAGAGACATTTTTAGTAATATCATCTAACTTTGTTTTAAGGCTAGAGTTATCTAATTCTAAAATCTTGACATTAGCTTTAAGATCATGATTTTCAATTAGTAGGGCATCATTCTTTTCTTTCTGAGTTTCTATCTCTTAACTTAGCATAAAGAGTTGAGATGTCATATTAGAACAAGATTCTTGAGTAACTTCAAGTTCTTCTTCTAAGATTTGTTTCTCATCTCTTAGCATATCTACTTCGATTTCAGTTCTATTCAGTTTTTTAAGAGATTCTTTGTATTTTCTTTTGATGTCTTTTAGCTTATCAAGTAATTATGAGTATATTTCCAATAGATCATCAAAAGTTAGATCACTCACCTCATCTTTTGTGGCCATAAAACATACGTTTGCTTGTTCTGCATCACTGTCTAAGTCACTATCTGATGATGAAGATGATTCTGAATTGTCCCAAGTGACAGAGAAAGCTTTCTTCTTGAATCTGTCTTTATTGTGCTTATGTTTGTCTTTCTTTTTCTCAAGACAATCTTTCTTGATGTGGCCTTTCTTTTGACATTCATAACATTCTAGAGTAGATGATGATGGTTTGTTGGTGTTGTTATTGTTGTCAGAGTTGTTCTTGTTATTTCTAAATTTGTTGCTCTTTCTAAATTTCAAAACTTTTTGAAATTTTTAGTAATGAACGCCATATCTTCTTCATCTGAATCTGATTCATCTTTTTCTGCCTGGAATGCTATATTCTTCTTACCTTGAGCCTGTACTTGTTTTGCCTGGAAATTAACTTCATAAGACATTAGATTGCCTATCAACTCTTCTGGTTTTATGGTTGAAATGTCGTTAGCTTCTTCGATTGCTAAGACTTTTCGTTCCCACTCATCCGTCAAAGAGTTGAGGATTTTTGAAACAATATCAAAATCTGTATAAGTTTCTCCTAATGCTATCAAAGAATGATATATATCTTGAAACCTAGAGTACATTTCATTTATAGTCTCATCTTCCTTCATTTTAAAATTCTGGAACTGATTTTTGAGCATAGAAATTTTACTCTGTTTTACTTTGTTAGTACTTTCATGTGTAACTTTAAGTGTACGCCAAATTTCATGAGCAGTTTTACACATTCTTATTCTATTAAACTCATTTTTGTCTAATGCACAATATAACATATTCATAGCTTTAGCATTTGCAGAAGCATCCAATTTTTGTGTGTTAGACCATGCTGAATATTCAGTGGTAGGTATAGTATATTCAGATTGCATAATGTTCCAGGTTTCATAACTACTTGCTTGTATATAAATTCTCATTCTAGTAGCCCAATAGTTATAGTTCATTCCATTAAATAGAGGTGGTCATGCAGTAGATTGACCTTCAAGAAAGATAGTGTTAGTAGCAGTGGTGGTGTTGTTTTCCATTTTTAAAAAAAATCAGATAACTATGTTACGGTTAAATGATGACCTTGCTCTGATACCAAATGAAAGATATTGTGCTATAGGATCGAGTAATATGGAATATAATAAATAACTAGTGCGGAAAATAATAGCAGTAAAGTAAAATGACACAAGGAATTTTTATACTGGTTCGAACTCCCGTTCTATGTCCAATCCCAAACTCCTTCTAGAATTAAAGCTAGCAAGCCTCACTTAACCCAGAGGAACAGATATTACACCGCCTGAGCAACCGAATCAGTCTTGTCCGCCTGAGCAACCGAACATAACTTTCTTACAAACTGGACTAACTTGACTTTGTGTGTTCTGAATAACACGGATTTGTCACTTGTAGTACACCCTTCCTATAATCTTTTCCCAAGAATGATGTGTATAATTGTGTGTGTATGAACAATAGGAAGATTAAAATTGCTTATAGAATATGGAAGTGGAATTGTAAGCAATGATTGTATAGAATTTTGTAAGCAATAGAATCAAGAATGCTATGCATGTAAGATCAAGAGAGATGAGAGAATTAGGTTGTTTGATCATGAAAACTTGAGTGCATTTATAGTGTATTAAGAGTTCCATCCTCTGGTATGAGTTCTCTATGAAAAGCTAACGGATGCAACACTTGAGAAAGGAGATATCCTTTGATAATGAGAAGTGTCTTTTCATAATATTAGACTGTTACATGATTCAGTTGACTGAATTCAAAAAGTGCACAAGTCATATACACATAATCAGTCGACTGACCAGGTGTGTACAGTCGACTGGTCCGTGTTATATATAAAAATATAACTGCTGATTCAGTCGACTGAATATACCTGGTCAGTCGACTGAATAGTGCAGTTCAGTACATTAAAGAATATGTGTGTGTATTTTGAATCCGATTAAAATATGCATGTAAGTTTATTTGAATGTGAATGATGATTCTTGAGAAAATATTTTAACAAAGCACTAAACTAGACTCTATATACACATTTGATGAATGTTGTTAAAATATATAACTATACGAACCATACTTTGAGTCGTTGAGTCCGGATGTTGTCGTAGTCGTAGATTCATGAATTGTTGTTTCATGTCAGCAATCAAAACCTATTATCCAACACACAAGAATATGGAAAAATCTTGACAATTCAAAAACATATTCCACATTCATATTAAAACATTCCATGTTTATTACATAATCCCAAAATACGTTAACCACGTTCAGCAAAATATAATTATTACAACTACGCCAAGAGCGACATATGAAGATGCCCCCTTGGTTGATCATAGTATATATTAAGGCTAATAAATCTGCCTTTATAAACAAATACACAGCGAAATAGAATACTCTAAACAACTATCTGCCTCCTGCACGCCTCCGAAAGCATTATTCGTTAAAGAAGAGAACCTGGGAACCTTAACTCTTAAACTACTCAAAATCAATTGAGCACCCGAGAGTTCAATGGGAAAACAAAAACTTCGAGTCAGACAAAAAGCCCGGTATGAATAATAATCTAACATCTCAATCCTTTTAGATATCTAGTGAGACCACGCCGCTTAGTGGAACGGGTTTTCCCCTCACTAGTACCCAAAACTTTTTAAAACCATATTCTATGCTCTTGCATCCACAATGGTTAAAACATCCATTTCAAAATAATTATGATGATATGCATACTTGAAAACAATTAGGATTTTCCCATCCCATAATAGCAAAAATGGACTATCCATCCATATTCATTTTACTTAAGCGGATGTGGACTATCCATCTCACATCTCATAGTTTTCCTAGGATGACTATAAACCCTTCATTAAACATATGGAGACTATCCATCCCCAACATGATGTTGACTATCCATCAACCATCCCATAGTTTTCCTAGGATAACTATGTACCCTTCTTCAATCATATGGAGACTATCCATATCCAGCTTGATGTTTACTATCCATCATACATCCCATAGTTTTCCTAAGATAACTATGAACCCATCACTTGGCCACTTAACTCATGTTATCCACATGAATCTAATTATCTCATGCTATCCACATGATTAACCTATTTCCATTAGTACCCTTACTTTAGGTTATATCCCAATTATCCCATGCTATCCACATGGTTTATCTATTTCCATTAGTATCCCTAATTTAGATGTATTCATTTATAATTTACATTGGTATCCCCCAATGTTTGTCAAAACATATAAGTGTTGATATCCCCAACTATTGTGTTGTACTCATTAAGCCCACCCCGGTATCCCCAAGGTTAAACAACATTTATTTTATAAGGTTAAAAGAAATCAATATTTCAACCCCTTTGAAAGTATCCCCTTCGAAAGCTTTGCTTTCGACCCTTTCGAAAGCAACCTTTTAACCCCTTCAAATGGTTTGCTTTCGACCCCTTCGAAAGCATAAACCATAAAATTTTAAAACAATAGGCTCCAGCCTTTATAATACTTTAAAACCCCTCTTTCGAAACCTTTCGACCATGTTAAAGTATTATTATATAAGGGTAGAAGCATAGCCTCAAAACCACTTGAAAGTATCCCTTTCGAAAGCAATGAAGATCAAACCTTTCAAAACCATTGAAAACCAAACCTTTGGAAATCATTGATGGTCAAACCTTTTGAAGCAATTGAAAATCAAACCTTTCAAAACCATTGAAAATCAAACCTTCCAAAACCATTGATGGTCAAACCTTTCGAAAGCATTGGGTTTGTACTTAAATATATTACTTTGGGTCATAGTGAAAATAGGTAAAAGTATCTCTTTCAAAACCACAATTTATTTTTATGAAATATTGGGGAAGTTTGATGGTGGCAAAACCATCCTTTCGAAAGCATTAAAACATCTAGAAAAACAATTGAACCTTTCGACAATGTCGAAAGCTCCTGCTTTCGACCCCTTCGGAAGGTTTAAACAAAAATAAAGGCGGCAGCTGTCTTTCAAAAATCTCTTTGAAAAACCTTTCGAAATCATAGCTTTCGACCTTGTAGAAAGCAAGCATAGCTTTCGACCTTGTCGAAAGCTCTTTAAAAACCAACCTTAACTTTCGACCTTGTCGAAAGCAAGCATAGCTTTCGACCTTGTCAGAAGCTCTTTAAAACGGGCAAGTGATTTCCTTTTTCAAATCAAAGTAAACTAAGGAACCATCTCCTTCGAAAGAAACCCCTCGAAAGCAACCCTTCGACACCTTACCTTTTGACTTGGTCTAAATCACTACATACCACCTGAATGATATCATGTGCATTGCTTTCGACCTTGTTGGTCAATGAAGTCGAAAGGTCTAAGTCGAAAGGTTTGCCAAAGAAGGCGGAACCACCTTTTTATGGGTAAAAGCTGATTTTTCCAAAATAAGTGAACTTTTTGTAACAAACTTACCTAGCTGTAAACATTTGATTGATTTTCACAAACTTTTAAATAATTTGGATAATATTTGCCGCATTATCTCAGATCTAAAATCAAGTTAACTTTTAACAAATAAGCCATTCCTCTTATAAAAATAATTAAATCATTTAGGTCCTCCTTTCGAAATAATTTAATTCCATACTAAATCACTTAGTAAAAATCCCCAAAATTCCAGAAATTCACTTAAATCATGTTATCTAACATGTTAAAATTTTAGACCTAATTTCTTAATATATTTTACAGAATAAATTTTTAAACCCAAATATCCATATTTTCCTTTGAAAGTTCATAACTAATACTCCACGGCTTGGAAAATTATAAATATTGAAACCTAACTCCAAAATCATGTTTTCCATAACATATAATTTTCCCATGGAATTTCAAAATCATTTCATCTCTATTTTACCTTAAAACTGTGTATATCTCCTTTAAATGACCTTGTTTAAACCATATAAACCATAAATCAAGCATATCATCATTCAATATATCATAAAAACAAATTTATTCTTAAATCCAAAACCATATGATTATAAAATCAAAATAGAGATGTAGAAATTATTATTCACCATAGATTTGATAAGAAAATTGAAGTTTGATTGAGATTGATTTCTTCTATCTTGAATCCTAAGCTTTAAGTTGATTTTCTCCTCTCTTCTTCCTAATGGCCGGCCTTCCTTCCTACTTATGTTTATAAATTTTTACTTGTAATAAAATGAACGTATATAGCCTAAAGGAAATGGTACAAGGGGGAATGTGGGTGGCAATTTACCCTAATGCCCTTATGTTCAATTACTTAATACTTAACCATTTATAAGTTTATTTGTTTATATAAGCACGACCACTTAATTTATTAATCAACCTCAATCCCCTTATCTACATTATTCTATTTAATTTATCCAATTCAATGTCCTGAATATGCTAAACAAAAATTAGGGGTGTTACAGGCTTCCCTCCTTAAAGAATTTCATCCTCGAAATTCAGTAAGGACTACAAACATGAATAACAATCATGCAAACAAAAGCTAGTATATCCCTACTTGTCAATAAGTCTATATAAAAAATATATTATACATACCTTCATAACAGCCCAGGATAAGTATCCCTAATCCTGTCCTCTATTTCCCAAGTATAGTCTTTTTCGTTGTCACTCCACCGAACTTTCACAAACTTGACTGTCTTGGTCCTCAATTTCTTCTCATCTCTCGCTACAACATAACTGGTCGTCTAACAAAAGTCAAATAGGGATCTACTACCAAATCTTACAACTCTGTCTGAGGAATAGTAGCCTCTGGATCATGCACAAACTTGCGAAGATGAGACACATGGAATACATTATGGACACCTGCCAAACTGCTCGGCAACTCTATTCTGTAAGCGAGCTTCCCAATCCTTTCTAAAATCTAGAATGATCCAACATATCTCAAGGCCAACTTTCCCGACTTTCCAAACCTTACCTCACCCTTCATTGGTGATACTTTAATGATAACCCTGTCTCCCACTGAGAACTCTAGGTCTTTACGCCTCTTATCTGCGTAACTCTTCTGCCTGGATTGAGCTTCCTTCATCCATCCTCGGAATAACTCAATATTTTCTGATGCCTCTCTAACCAAATCCGGACCAAAGACCAATCTGTCTCCAATCTCTAACCAACATGCTGGCGATTTGCATGGTCTTCCATACAAAGCTTCAAAAGGCACTATTCATATACTAGTCTGATAACTATTATTATAGGAAAACTCAATCAAATGTAGGTGGTCCTCCCAAGATCCACCAAAGTCCAATATACAAGCTCTCAATAAATCTTTGAGTACCTTATTGACTCTCTCTGTCTACCCATCCATCTGTGGGCAATAAGCTATACTCATCTTGAGCTTGGTACCTAATACATCTTGTAGACTCCTCCAAAATTCACTAGTAAATATTGCATCTCCGTCACTGACTATGCTACTAGGAATCCCATGAAGTCTAACTATGTTCTTCATGAACAACTTAGCCAAAACAGGTGCCGTCCTAGTTGACTTTACCAGAATGAAATGGGCACTCTTGGTCAGCCTATCCACAATAACCCATATGCTTTCATTTCCTCTCCTTGACCTTGGCAACCCATCTATAAAATCCATCGATATTGAATCCCATTTCCAAACTGGAATATCTAAAGGCTGAAGTAACCCACTCGGTTTCTAATGTTCGGCCTTCACTTGTTGACAGTTTACACACTGCCTAACCCACAAGCCAACATCCATCTTCATCCTTCCCAATAAAAGCTCCTCTTCATATCTTGATACTTCTTGGTTCCTCTAGGATGAATCATAAACTTCGATCGATGACATTCCTCTAGAACTTATCTCCTTAAATTCTCTACATTCGGAACGCACAACCATCCCTTCTTTCTCAACCATCCTCTTTAGTCAAGGCTAAAATCCTTTAGGTCATCAATCTCTGATCCGTCCTCAAGCCTTCTAATCCTCTCGGCTAAAACTGGATCCTCTCTCTGCTCAGAAGCTATCCTTTCAATCGGCACTGGTCAAACTTCCAAACAAGATAACATGGCAGTACCCTGACTAGAACTAGTAGTAGATCTCAACTGCACACCACAACTGGCTAAAGCTTCTAGATCCTTCCATTCTGCCAACATTGCAAACACCACATTCTAATGTTTTCTACTGAGAGCATCTGCTACCTTATTTCCTTTCCCAGGAGTATACTCTATACCGAAATCATAAGCAGCCAAAACTCCAGTCATCTCTGCTGCCTCATATTCAACTCCTTCTAAGAGAATAAATACTTTAATAACTTATGATCGGTATACAACTCAAATCTCTCTCCCAAAAGATAATGCCTCCAAATCTTCAAGGCAAAGACCACCGCAGCTAACTCCAAGTCATGAATAGGATATTTAACTTCGTGCGGTCTAAGTTGCCTAGATGCATAAGCAATAACCTTGCCCCTCTGCATCAACGTTGCTCCCAATCCAGTGCCACATGCATCAGGGTATACTACTAACTCTTGGTTACCATTCGGGGCTACTAACACTGGAGCATTGGTCAACAAATGCTTTAACTTAAGGAACTCTTCCTCACATTTGTCGGACCAAACAAACTTCACATCTTTCCTGGTCAACTAAGTCAAAGGCACTACTATCCGTGAGAAATCCTTAATGTGTAAGGACCCAATTCTTCGACTTCCGAATATCGACATCGATACGTCCACTGCATCAACTGCCGAGAAAACAAATGCCGGATAACCGAATTCTTAGGGTTTAAAAGAAGAGGTAGGAGAAAAGATAGAAGAAAAAGAAAGAAGAACAACAGAACAACATCGGAAACAGAAACAATATCAGAATCTCACATTCGCAGCGGAACAATATATAATAGATAATCACTAGTCTTTAAATCAAAGAACTATATCATTTTATACATACTTCAATCAGAGTCAATATACAACTCAATACAACAATGGGCAGTTATATAAACTTGTCCTCATACAGAATACACAGCGGAATAAATAATATCAGATACAAATACTACGTCTCGTCATCCAGCTTATCTCCAAAGCTCCAGAATATCCAGAATATCCTGATAACCTAACTCTAGACTGCCCGTGTGGAAATTGGTGGGCACCCAGAGTTTAGAAGGGAAACAATAAACTCCGAGTCAGTCATGGTGACTGGTGTGAGATCGTAAAATAGTTATTTTTCACAAAGAAAATAAAACAGATTCGCAATTCTTTTGGAAAATGAAACTACCATAAGGCCTCCCGCCACACACACAATGCAAACGCAGAATTGGAGGAGATTTCTCCTTATGATAGTCAAAAATGCTTACTACGTAAAATCAACTGATATTATTATTAATGTCTAGTGTGGAAAACATTTCGAAAGTATAATATCAATCTTAGCCAACATACAACCAATGTTGTATGCCTACTATAGCTACTACGTTCAATAGCAGGTTACCACCACATCCCATAGCAGGTAATACAATTAAAAATCATACAGGGTTCGTATTGTTTCTTTGGATTTCCAACAAATGGTCAGGCAAAGGAACTTCCTTACACCGAAATAGAACGCCTCTGGAAAGACGCACCGAGAACCTAACCGGATCTCTGCAAACAAAAGGCCGACGCTACCTCACGCTCTAACCGAGCTGTAACTAGGTAACTAACACACGAGCTATGCCATCCCCCGGTCGTTACCGACCTTTATCCGAGGATCCTCAATCAAAAGCGACAGTCACAAAGTATAATCAACATAGGTAAAATATCTGGGCTCCATACCATGATATCACCTTTTATCCAGAAGGAAATGGCATTCCCTAGGGGCGCTACCCCTACAAACCTTTGCCGCAACATTCCTGTTTCGACCATTACCGGGTTGTGAGGCTCGACGAAGTCTCGTCCACATACACTACGCCATTTTTTCACAAAGCCACGCTTTTTCACAAAGCAACGCTTTGATCAACAAAAGATCAACAGCACTTCGTATGCCACATTACCAAATTGGGAATGTATCACTAGTAACCATCAACTACATAACCTCTGAGCTCGTACGTCTCAGAGAAGGGTGTTAAGCTAAGAGAATAAATTCTCCACCACCAATAGAAATGTATTTAATAGAAACCAGCTTTACATCTCAAAGTGTAACGTCAGACACACATCCATACAAGTTCATTCCGGGATCAAACAGAACCGAAGGCACTTCTCACGAAGCCCTTGCAAATCCGGATAATTTTCTAATCACGTCCGGACTTCCCGTCACTAAGGGTGATAAAACCTCTAAATCGGAGATCAGCCGATGTAGAGTAACTCGACGGTAATCCTTCCGTTTTCAAAAATATCCGGTCTTCAACACCGGTCATCAAATGCAATTCATAACGACGTATCACATATTCGGAATGGGCTATACGACCCCATGGTCCTTTCCCAGCTAACCCGAATAGTGAGCGCTTATTCAAAAATAAGTGTGGCATTCAAATTCATCCAATTCACAACAAATACCTATTCAAGGTAATTATTGATAGTCGGTTATTTAACTATCAATAAAGATGCGCAACATCATCAGATTCCAAATAATTTTCCAAATTATTTATTTTCCAAAATATCTTCACAAGATATATAATTTCCACACTTCAAAAATAAATCAACGTTTATTTTTAAAACGAATTTCCATTTCTTTTATAAATTCCATAGTGAATTTATATTTTCAAATATCTACTGATATACGATTTTCAAATTGATTTCAAATATTCAATTTCAATTTATCTTTACAAAGATAAATTCTCAAAAACGTTTCATTTCATTTTGGAAAACATTTCCATACTTATTTAATAATAAGTAATTCACAAATCATTTATTTTCAACACTTGGAAAATATTCGATATACTTAAATCAATATTAAGTATATAATTCATTCTTTAAGGAAATCATTCTCTTAAGCACGTTTATTTGAGTCAAAACGAATGTTACGTAAAACATCGTTACGACGACTCAAAATCACTAGTATAGGGATTCGGAATTAAGATAGATGTATAAATCCCAATACTATATAAAACATTTCCTTTTGGAAATCATTTACTATAACAACAGTGTTATAGTCCACAATTTCCTTATTTCCTCGAAAACGTCTATTTCAACAATGACTGTTGAAATCTATGGTTTCGATATTTAACACATTTTTAAAACATCATTTAAAACAATTAACTCCATTTTTTAAATGTCCCTTTCCCAAAACATATCCATTTTACTTAACAATATATTCACTGTCCAAAATCGTGAATATACTTCACTAACCAAATTTCACTATTTTCTATACATTTTATTTCAAGGATTATCCACTATCCAAAATCGTGGATAAAATTCCCTTAATAACCTTTTATATTTAATCATCAAATTTGATTGATTTTCGGATTTATAAAACAACATTTATAAATTCCATTTCTATACTTATTTAACAACTTCGATGTTATAAATCTCCTTTTATTAACTTCTATAATTCACTTATCAAAATAAGTGATTTCGGATTTATAAACAATGTTTATAAATCACATTTATACTTTATAACTATTTCAACTTATAAAAAATCATTTCATTAGCAAATTCTATTCATATCCCATCTAAGTGCAAAAATCTAATTTATAAGTTAATTTCTTATAAATCTTTTATTCGACAGTTTTATCCATTTTATAACTTCACAATTTATATATTTATAAATTTCATTCACTTACGAATTTTTATTTCATCTTGTTCTAACACTTACAAAACTCGTTTAAAATTCCAATGTTTTAAATTTATAAATATCAACTTTTTAAATCCTTTAAATAAACCGTTTATAATACTGTGAAAATCTCCATTTAAACCATTTTATAAATAAATCAACTTTTATTTCAAAAATCAAAATTTGATTATATTTCACAAAAATCATAACTTTTATAACTTTAAAATTTAAACGTTTATAAATCAATTCAAAAATTAAGTAAACGTATACTTTCACAAATCACTTTAAAAATCTCTTTTAAAATCAACATCGTCATTTTTAAACTTCAAAAATTGGATCCGATGATGCAACGCACCAATTAGTCAATCACGACATCCAATATCATATATCAATATGAAACTCAACAAATATCACAATATCTGTAATCAAATAAATACTGGTAAGGAATCCAGTTGGATCCCTCTAACCTGTTTCCCTGCATCCACAGATGTTAGCACAATACCAATCCCACTTCGAGGTGGAATATCGCGGTATATGGGTTTTTATAAATATCATCCGCTTACTAACGGCGCAATAGGGTCTCATCCGCTATACAATGCGGGAAATCAATCAATCCAATATATACATATGCCAATATGTATATATTGCTATATATATATAGATATATCCTACTATATCTAACATCACAAATCCAAACAGTCAATCATCAATCAATAACTGTAAAAATCAAATTTTCCTTCGAGTGAGAAAATCTCACCTTTGCTTTTAATTTGCCATCCCATTTCATTCATTTTCATTCCAGCTTATTTCTTTCAGATATTGACCTTGTGTACACAATTATACAATTCATTAATATTTGAATTAAATCGAACAATTCAATTTCCATTTTAAAGATTTTAATTCGACTAATAATTTTATTTTATTTCATCATCATTTTTTTTTCAACTTAACTATAAATATAGTCATTTACGGTCCAATATAAATTTTAAATTCACAATACGCTGTTAAAACAAAAGCAAACAATATTTTTCATTGAAACTAAAATTTAATTCAACTAAAAATTTAGTTTTAAACAAACTTTCTTTACTGTAAACTGCATATATTATTTTTCCTGTTTGCATAAACATTTTTCACAGTAAACTTTATATTCAGATATCTTTATTAATTTACTTTATTTAACACATTCATTTGCTTTTCTAATTTAAAATAACATGATACCTTCACTGTCGAACATGAACTCCGGCCACCACGCGACCATCCACTTGCTAACGCCAAAAACAGCGACCACAACCCCTGCTCGTACGCCATCGCAACTTCGAACGACCCCAAGATCGCGACCACCGGCATCAAATTCGCGATAAGCCCTATGCGAGTGCGCGCGCGAGCCTCCCCTGGCTGCTGCTTCGACCTCTCGTCTTCGACGTGATTTGAATCGCGACCCTCCGCCTTTGTGATGCTCGAAATCGAACTCTCCAAAATCGTGACATCCCCTCAAACACACGCGTGCCGCCAAGTTTCGATCGACAGATCCCCCTTCAGACAATGCTCGAATTCGAGTTCAACCTCTGTCCCACGCTAGCATCCCCCACGCGACGCTCGAAAAAACGATCCAAGCTTTTCGATTTGCGTTCGATTTATTAGCTCGGTCACCCCCCGTTTGATTTTCTTTCGTTTTGTTTGAGACTGTCGATTTGTTTTGAGAAAGAAAGGACGAGGCTATTTCGTGATTTTGTTTCGATAATGAATTGAGGAAGATAGGCTCGAGCTTTGAATACGAGTTTAACTAGGAGAATTTCGATTTCTTTTCGAATTTGATTGAGCAGGCTTCGGCCATTGTTTTGAATTGTAGAATGAACGAGATAAAGAATTATCTTCTGACTTGCTCGCGTAATAAAAGGAAACGAAGGGGACACGAGAACGTGATTGTTGCAGAGAATAGTCATGCTTGCACGATTTTGTATCGCGATTTTTAGGCGCGATTTGTGGAAGAAAATGTGCGTGTGATATTGACCAAGTTAAATATTTAAATATTTAAATTTAATTCAATTTAATTTCAACGCGTTCATCTATCGTGTGCTCACATAACAACTCTGATCGATACGAAATTTGAAATCCGGTAATAACAAACTATTACGGACCCAATGGAACTGGTTTCGTCGAATTCCGAGACTGCGCCTCGGACGGCTATTTTTAAATATCGATACGAACGATAAATTTTCAAAACTGATCAAATCGTTATCAAATTCAATTCTGAAGCTTCTATTATCTTCAGTATTATCAATACGAATTTTAAAAGCTTTCGAAATATTTTTCTTCAACCTAAAATTGAAGACTCAAATTTTTATTCGACTATCAGTAGATTAAATTTTTAATATTAAATTGCCAAATTGAAAGTTATATTGGGGATTCAAATTAAGTTATCGTTCAAATATTTTAAAACAAATTAAATATTCTCAATTTAATTTGTTCAAAACTCAGGGTCGTTACATAATGAATCTCCCGTAATAGCCAGCAAGTCCAAGAAAACTCCTGATCTATGTTACCATCTCTGGCCATTTCCAATTATTGAAAGCTTCGATCTTAACTAGATCGACTGTCAATCCCTCCTCTGAAACCATATGACCAAGAAACTTAACCTCTTTCTTCCAGAAATGACACTTGGAAAAATTTTCCTTTAGCTGACTCTGCCTCAGTGTCTCCAACACCGCTCTAAGATGAATCTCATGCTCTCTTTCATCTTTAGAGTACACCAAAATGTCATCTATAAATACCAATAAGAACCTATTCAAGTGCTTTCGGAAAATCCAGTTCATCAAATGAACGAAGAAAGCAGGCGCATTAGTCAATCCAAATGGCATCACCAACCACTCACACAAACCATACCTAGTCCGAAACGCTGTCAAAGGAATGTTATCCTCCGCCACTCTCAACTGATGGAACCCCGTCGCCAAATCCAACTAGAAAAATATTCTGGATCCAGTCAACTGATCAAACAGATCATCTATCCTTGGTAGAGGGTGCCTATTCTGATCGTCATTTCGTTTAACTTACGATAATCGATGCACATTCTTAACGGCCCATCTGGTTTCTTCCCAAACACTGCAGCTGCTTTCCAAGGTGAACCGCTTGGTATGATAAAATTCCTTCCCTCTAGATCCACTAGCTACACCTTCAATTCCTTCATCTCTATCGGTGTCATCCTGTTAGGTGGTCTACTGACAGGTTCAGCTCCCGGTACAAGGTCTATCCGAAACTCAACAGCTCATTTTGGGGGTAATCTAGTGACCGGCTCAAATACATCTGCAAATTCTCTCGCTACACGAACCTGACCAAGCTCATTTCCAACCTCGATGGTACTCAACAAAGCAAATGCACTCTAACTAGAATTCTCCACTGAGAAAATGGTTCGGTTATGACTATCTGGGTGCCTCAATGATATCTTCCGATCATGGAAAAATATCCTAGCCTCATACTTAACCAACCAATCCATACCCAAAATGATTCTTGTAACAACCCGATATTTCGTACCGATTAATTATCGTCTTTAGACGATTGCTTTTCCCTAGCAAATCGCTGTTTGGAATTTTAATTTAACCAGTTGAAATTCTTTTAAAAATTTGTTAAAAGGGTTGTGGGCTTTGAAAATCGTCTTGATCCATATTCTTCTTGGTGCCGTATTTATAAAAGATAACCCGTCCCCTTTTTACTTTCATTCCTTTCGATTGTAAACCCTAAATCATACGAGCGAAAGAAAAGGAAATGGCGGCACGAATTCGTTCTCGCTCGATCGCTCTTGAGGACCACGGCTTCGACTCTTCCTCAATTCGAACGTCTGCTTCAATTCATCGAAGGGATCTCGTGCTTGGCTTCGTTCGATCAATTAGGGTTTTCGAGAAATTTATGGGTGCCGACTTTCAATCGACCAGTGTCTCTCGAGATGATTTCGGCCGCGATAAGATGTTGGGTTCTTCGGTTACAAAGGTGAGTGAATCGATCTCACTCACATCTAATTCACTCGAATTCTCTGATCTTCGTTCGTTTATAATTGTTTGAAGTTGTCATTCGATTTGTGTTGGCCTTCGATTTTATAGTGAAAATTGAGCTTCATTCTTCCTGAAGTCACTTGTGTCACTCATCAGTCGAGTGTGCTTGTCTCGATCTTTGACTTCATATGTATGCACTATCCACCTGTAGCATAGCTAACTAAGTATCATACACTACTCGAGACTTGCACTTAAATGTCAGTTCCATTTGTACCATTAGTGTACTGTCTCAAGCTCGAGTGTGCATTGTCCTGTGCATTGAGTTGTAGATGCATCATTGTATATGATCCCCTCTTTGGTCTTGGTTGTTTAGTTGTATGCATATGCACTGATTTGTTCATCACTAGTCTTTGCATTACCCTGTACATTCATTTCTTGTAGTTTATGTCACTGTTTGCTTGCGTATACTTGTATTGCAGTGCTTCATCTTGTTCTCTGCATACTTGAACTGTCATTGTTTCACTTGTTCATATGCCAGTTAGCTGCTGCATATATGTGCTTTTTTTGATTGCACTGCCCATTGCAGTATCATGGTGACAGACTTGATCACTTGAGATGCCTGCTTGGTAGCTTTTGTTGTTGTCCAGTTTGTACTTGCCTTGTTGAATTGGTACATACATTTGCCTTGTTGCTGTGACATTCTAGATTGCATTATTGCTACTACTTGAATTTGTAGTTGTCCAATTGCCTTCTGATACTTTTGACCATTTGTATACATACATTCATGCATGTATACAGATGTATGTTCACTTTTGCACATTCATGTGTTTGCTGTCTTATATGATGGCACTTGACTTATAGCCTATCTAGTTTCATTTTGTTGTTTACTGCCACTTTGGTTCGCATTTTATTTTAAAGACATTTGAACATTTTCTATTGTAAATAGTGTGTGCTGTGGTGCCATATCTAAGGTGCCCTCACCTTCATACTACTCAGTTCATATAGTTGTGTCTGCACTTGTATCTCTTGTGCACTTTGACTCTCTTGTGCCTTTTTGAACTAGTGCACTTGACCATGTGCCTGTAGTCTTGGTTTTACAGCTTAACCATTTTGTACTTCTCTAATTTTCGTTGCCTGCACTTATATGCTTCATCATTATTTGCCATATTGGCTTCACTGCATCTCCATGTGCCTGTGGTACTCGCAGCGTAGTTGTTGCAGGGTTATCATTTTCACTTGCATCTGTTCATCCCTGAGCACTTGCTGACCTGCTGCACTGCCTTGTTCTCGAATCGGATACATCGCATTGATGCCTTGTATCACTTGCATTTTGTCATTTTGCTTCACTGATGGCATTTGGATTGTATTTGAGTTGTCATCAGTTGCATGCATTCCTCTGCATTCATTGTTGTCCACCCTGGTTTCACTGCTTTGACTTGTCTGTCCTGTGATTGCCACTGACACTTGATCTTGCTGTGACATTGTGACTTGGTTCACTTTGTCACTGCACATCTATATATGCTTGACCTATTTCAATTGTAGTTGTACTTGGGTATACACTGCATATCCATGTGACATTTTCACTTGCATCTGTTCGTCCCTGAGCACTGCTGACCTGCTGCATTTTTGTAGCAGTTTTACCCTTGTCCCTTGTGGTGACTTTATATTCTGTTGTGGCGAGGTGGTGCACGCGTGCGTGCACTGCAGCCACACCGAATTGACAGATTTTAATCGATATCTCTTTTATTCTTAATTCATCGATCTGTTGCGTACTTCGTAGGCTGTATTGGCGAGGCAGTACACGTTAGCGTGTACTGCAGCCAATTAGCATTGATATTTTTAAATTGACATTTCAATTGCTTAAACTGCTTTGGATTTCTGTTTTGTGGATTAACATTGTTTAGTGTTATATCTGCCGTTATCCAATTCTCGTATCGAGAGTTGGATATACGAGATTTCTGTGACTGTCATCTATATTGGGATGGATTATTATTGCTTCTATGCGCTAATAACTGAGTTTGAATTAGACTGATCCGGGTATTATTTTCTTTTGAATGTAATACTCGGGTCAGACCGAGTATTTACAGGTTGTAGATTTTTAGCTTTGGGTGCTGCTAGAGCTATGAAGACTTTTTATATCATTTGAAGTGGTCTTCGTCTTGTTGTAGTAGTCAGCGTGTCTGTTTTAAGATGATAATGTATTCATGTATATTAGTCGATAATGTACTTGTATATGCAACTTCTTGAGTCGACAGTTGTAGTTGTATCATTTGTATTGTGTCAAATGTATTGTAACTGATATCAGTTATTGTATATATGAGACTTTTCGTTCCATCTGTATTCCGCATTTATGTTATCTGTGTTATTTTTATATCTATTGTCCTAAACTATTATAGCCACTGTGTAGTAGCTTTGAGTTTGTATCGGTATGTCGGATTTCCTCTAAAGATGAAATGCAATGTTTTATTATCTGACATATCGGTGCTCGCACAAGGCAATTACATAGATGGTCGCTCCTCAACAGCCTTATTCTCCGTGCTAGTTGACAGCACTACACCGTAGTGTTCTTGGCTAGCGTGGGTATAGAGGTGGGGCGTCACAGCTTGGTATCAGAGCCTGAGGTTTAGGACAATTATAAAACATAACTTAGATGGATCTTGTGTTACAACTATTTGTCGATGTTTTATCTCTCATCTTTACATATGACTATTTTTGACTGTTAGGTATGAATTCCTAACGCTTATTCTTGTGTTTTTGGCTTTGAATTGATTTAGCCGATGTTGATTTTGTTTTAATTTGGCAAATTAAAGCCATTTTGACTTTTGGACTTTGTTCCATTTTTGTTCTATGCTATGAGTGTCATTGTGTACCTGTTACACTGTGATGAAAAATAGCTGGACCAGTTGCAAATTGAGTGATTTTGATTTCTCATTCACATCTAGTTTGAATCTCAGCGAGTTTGAACTTGATATTTTGTGTTTTCCTCTTCTGGATTTCCCTTCGACTTCGGTCACTTTGTTTTTGAGAAATTGCTAATTTCTTGATTTTCAAGACTCTGATTTTGTTTGCCGTTGGTTTCTTTGATAATGATGATTGATTCATTTTGTACTCGACTGCGGCTATTAATTGTTGGCTTCAACATTGACTTGATTCTTACTTTTGTTGAAGTCATTTATGCATTTCTGCTCGTTTTGCTTTGTTTTTCCAGTTGATAATCGATTCTTCTTTTCTAATTAGTTGTTATCACCATTGTCGATTTTGATAACTTCTATTTCTGGAATTTTTGGGTATTCCTACTTTGATGAATTTGGAATCGAATTCTTTGGATTTTATTCACGTCTTCGAATGTGAAATTTTAGTGAACTGACTTGGTTTCCTAATTTAATCGATTCTTGATCATTTCCCCGATTTGTTGCTATCATTTATTAGCAACTTTGATGACATTTTCTTCGGGATTTTTGTGAACATACTTTCTGATGGATTCAGTATCGATTTCTTTGGATTCCATTCACATCTTCGTATGTGAATTCTTGTGATTGATTGTTTCTACAATCATTTTTGTGATTTGTCACTTTAAAAATATAAAGGTTTTCTATACTAGTAGTAAATATCAAAATCCTTTTCTCCAAACGATTTCAAAACTATTTTACTACAAAGCTCTTTTTCTTAAACTGTTTTCCAATCTATTAGTATATACAAGCCTTTATTTCACTCGTATGAGAAATTGAATTAAACGGCCTAGTAAAACAAGTGGTATGAAACGCTTGCGTTTACTTCGTCGGTTAACTCCTGGACTTGTTCGATTGAACCTTTTGTGACAATTTTCTGGTGTAGATTTACAGTTTGTTCGTAAATATTTAAGTTAAGCAAGTGGTTATGGGACATGAAGCTAAACTTTTATATTTACTAGCTTAGTGTAATTGACACTTCTCGTTGATCTTGACGATCATTTTGTGATTTAGACTAGCAATTGTGCGATGTCTCTTTGTTTGCAAGGTTAGACTAGACCGCAGTAGTGTGATTACGACTCACACATATCTCTTTGTCCGCAAGGTTAGTCTAGACCGCAGTAGTGTGGTTCCGACTCACACATATCTTTTTGTTTGCAAGGCTAGACTAGACACCACTTGTGTGATTCCATTCACACATACCTTTTTGCTTTTTGGTTAGTCTAGACCTTAAATTTGTGTGATTCCACTCACACATATCTTTTTGTTTGCGAGGTTAGACTAGACACCACTTGTGTGATTCCATTCACACATACTTTTTTGCTTTTTGGTTAGTCTAGACCTTAAATTTGTGTGATTCCACTCACACATATCTTTTTCTCTACGAGGTTAGCCTAGACCTCAATCTGTGTGATTCCGACTCACACGCGTGGGATAGCGACCCACGGTCTTCGGACCATTCCTGTGTGAAACTTTAATGGATGGCTTCCATGAGATAGCGTCTCATCTTGTGATACCGGCATTTTGGAGTTTTCATGCTCCCATTTTGTGATAGGCATTTCCCTTTCCCTTTTTATGGTTTAGACTAGCAAATGTGCGATGTCTCTTTCTCTGCGAGGTTAGCCTAGACCTCAATCTGTGTGATTCCGACTCACACGCGTGGGATAGCGACCCACGGTCTTCGGACCATTCCTGTGTGAAACTTTAATGGTTAGCCACCATGAGATAGCGTCTCGTCTTGTGAAATCGGTGTTTTGGAGTTTTCATACTCCCGTTTTCTAATAGGCCTTTTCCCCCCTCTTTTTGTGATTTCTGGATTTCTTGTCATGATTTCTAGAATTTGTGCTTCACCAATTTTCGTGATTTCTATTGACAAGTTTTGTCAATTTTTGTGTATTGGTGAATTCATGTGTTATTGACTTGTTATGAATACAAGTTTAGGGTATGATATCCCTTTCTATCTTTGAGAAGATTCTTGTGACATTTTCTTATGAATGAAAATTCATTGGTATTATACTTTGATGCCAGTTATTTTGATGAAATTTTGACGTGTTAACTTCAGTAACCGTCAATTTTAAAAATGGATTTACAAGCGGTTCTTCCGCAATGCTGAATTTGTTGTCCGTTTTACTGTACTTTGAGAAGTGCAACTTCATTATCTAAGATGCTACTGATCTTGCTAATTTAATCACGTGTTTTCAAAATTCTTTATTTTTAAAAGTTGTTTCAAAAATATAAATTAAAATTGTTTTCAAAAATTTTTACAGTTTACATTTTCAAAAGAACGAGGAAGCGATTTAAACGTTTCAGAAAAATCGAGGACTATGACCCCTTTCTTTTACTGATTCGCTTAATCCCGGACTTGTCCGTTTGAGAATGTGAAATGTTATTTTTAAAACACACAATCCTGCACTTTCAAGGAAACAATAAAGAGATTTAAACGATTTAGCAAAAGTACGGACTATGAAACCATACTTTTACTACTTCGGTTAATTCCGGACTCGTTAATTAAATATTTATGACTTCTGATTATCGTTTTTGATAATCAGATGTTTGTGATTTCTGATTATCGTTTTTAATAATCAGATATTTGTGAAATTTGATTATCGTTTGAGATAATTAAATATTTTTCGATTTGATAATCGAATCTTTGTGATTTCTGATTATCGTTTTTGATAATCAGATATTTGTGAAATTTGATTATCGTTTGAGATAATTAAATATTTTTCGATTTGATAATCGAATATTTGTGATTTCTGCTTATCGTTTTTGATAATCAGATATTTGTGAAAATTCGATTATCGTTTTTGATGATTGAATATTTGCGATTTTGAGATTCGAGCTTCGTCTTTTTCTCTGACGATTCAGGTGAGTAATTTGATTTACTCACATTCAATTCGTGCAGTACGTGATTTCTGCTCTGTTTTCCTTTTCTTTCAATTGCCGGAACTCGATCGTTCTTGCTTTTGTTAGTCGATGATGATGTCTGGGGTTGTTCATATAGTCATCTGATTTTGATTCCTTGATCCCCACGATGTTGATTCTTCTGATTTGAATCAGTCGAACCTTTTGATTTCATATCTAATACTTCCCCTACTGACATTTTCTTTGCTTATGCATTCGACTTTGCCATGCTCTTATGGTTGTTACCTTTTGTCCATTTATTCCTTATGATTGCGAGGACGCAATTTCTTTAAGGAGGGAAGTCTGTAACAACCCGGTATTTCGTACCGATTAATTATCGTCTTTAGACGATTGCTTTTCCCTAGCAAATCGCTGTTTGGAATTTTAATTTAACCAGTTGAAATTCTTTTAAAAATTTGTTAAAAGGGTTGTGGGCTTTGAAAATCGTCTTGATCCATATTCTTCTTGGTGCCGTATTTATAAAAGATAACCCGTCCCCTTTTTACTTTCATTCCTTTCGATTGTAAACCCTAAATCATACGAGCGAAAGAAAAGGAAATGGCGGCACGAATTCGTTCTCGCTCGATCGCTCTTGAGGACCACGGCTTCGACTCTTCCTCAATTCGAACGTCTGCTTCAATTCATCGAAGGGATCTCGTGCTTGGCTTCGTTCGATCAATTAGGGTTTTCGAGAAATTTATGGGTGCCGACTTTCAATCGACCAGTGTCTCTCGAGATGATTTCGGCCGCGATAAGATGTTGGGTTCTTCGGTGACAAAGGTGAGTGAATCGATCTCACTCACATCTAATTCACTCGAATTCTCTGGTCTTCGTTCGTTTATAATTGTTTGAAGTTGTCATTCGATTTGTGTTGGCCTTCGATTTTATAGTGAAAATTGAGCTTCATTCTTCCTGAAGTCACTTGTGTCACTCATCAGTCGAGTGTGCTTGTCTCGATCTTTGACTTCATATGTATGCACTATCCACCTGTAGCATAGCTAACTAAGTATCATACACTACTCGAGACTTGCACTTAAATGTCAGTTCCATTTGTACCATTAGTGTACTGTCTCAAGCTCGAGTGTGCATTGTCCTGTGCATTGAGTTGTAGATGCATCATTGTATATGATCCCCTCTTTGGTCTTGGTTGTTTAGTTGTATGCATATGCACTGATTTGTTCATCACTAGTCTTTGCATTACCCTGTACATTCATTTCCTGTAGTTTATGTCACTGTTTGCTTGCGTATACTTGTATTGCAGTGCTTCATCTTGTTCTCTGCATACTTGAACTGTCATTGTTTCACTTGTTCATATGCCAGTTAGCTGCTGCATATATGTGCTTTTTTTGATTGCACTGCCCATTGCAGTATCATGGTGACAGACTTGATCACTTGAGATGCCTGCTTGGTAGCTTTTGTTGTTGTCCAGTTTGTACTTGCCTTGTTGAATTGGTACATACATTTGCCTTGTTGCTGTGACATTCTAGATTGCATTATTGCTACTACTTGAATTTGTAGTTGTCCAATTGCCTTCTGATACTTTTGACCATTTGTATACATACATTCATGTATGTATACAGATGTATGTTCACTTTTGCACATTCATGTGTTTGCTGTCTTATATGATGGCACTTGACTTATAGCCTATCTAGTTTCATTTTGTTGTTTACTGCCACTTTGGTTCGCATTTTATTTTACAGACATTTGAACATTTTCTATTGTAAATAGTGTGTGCTGTGGTGCCATATCTAAGGTGCCCTCACCTTCATACTACTCAGTTCATATAGTTGTGTCTGCACTTGTATCTCTTGTGCACTTTGACTCTCTTGTGCCTTTTTGAACTAGTGCACTTGACCATGTGCATGTAGTCTTGGTTTTATAGCTTGACCATTTTGTACTTCTCTAATTTTCGTTGCCTGCACTTATATGCTTCATCATTATTTGCCATATTGGCTTCACTGCATCTCCATGTGCCTGTGGTACTCGCAGCGTAGTTGTTGCAGGGTTATCATTTTCACTTGCATCTGTTCATCCCTGAGCACTTGCTGACCTGCTGCACTGCCTTGTTCTCGAATCGGATACATCGCATTGATGCCTTGTATCACTTGCATTTTGTCATTTTGCTTCACTGATGGCATTTTGATTGTATTTGAGTTGTCATCAGTTGCATGCATTCCTCTGCATTCATTGTTGTCCACCCTGGTTTCACTGCTTTGACTTGTCTGTCCTGTGATTGCCACTGACACTTGATCTTGCTGTGACATTGTGACTTGGTTCACTTTGTCACTGCACATCTATATATGCTTGACCTATTTCAATTGTAGTTGTACTTGGGTATACACTGCATATCCATGTGACATTTTCACTTGCATCTGTTCGTCCCTGAGCACTGCTGACCTGCTGCATTTTTGTTGCAGTTTTACCCTTGTCCCTTGTGGTGACTTTATATTCTGTTGTGGCGAGGTGGTGCACGCGTGCGTGCACTGCAGCCACACCGAATTGACAGATTTTAATCGATATCTCTTTTATTCTTAATTCATCGATCTGTTGCGTACTTCGTAGGCTGTATTGGCGAGGCAGTACACGTTAGCGTGTACTGCAGCCAATTAGCATTGATATTTTTAAATTGACATTTCAATTGCTTAAACTGCTTTGGATTTCTGTTTTGTGGATTAACACTGTTTAGTGTTATATCTGCCGTTATCCAATTCTCGTATCGAGAGTTGGATATACGAGATTTCTGTGACTGTCATCTATATTGGGATGGATTATTATTGCTTCTATGCGCTAATAACTGAGTTTGAATTAGACTGATCCGGGTATTATTTTCTTTTGAATGTAATACTCGGGTCAGACCGAGTATTTACAGGTTGTAGATTTTTAGCTTTGGGTGCTGCTAGAGCTATGAAGACTTTTTATATCATTTGAAGTGGTCTTCGTCTTGTTATAGTAGTCAGTGTGTCTGTTTTAAGATGATAATGTATTCATGTATATTAGTCGATAATGTACTTGTATATGTAACTTCTTGAGTCGACAGTTGTAGTTGTATCATTTGTATTGTGTCAAATGTATTGTAACTGATATCAGTTATTGTATATATGAGACTTTTCGTTCCATCTGTATTCCGCATTTATGTTATCTGTGTTATTTTTATATCTATTGTCCTAAACTATTATAGCCACTGTGTAGTAGCTTTGAGTTTGTATCGGTATGTCGGATTTCCTCTAAAGATGAAATGCAATGTTTTATTATCTGACATATCGGTGCTCGCACAAGGCAATTACATAGATGGTCGCTCCTCAACAGCCTTATTCTCCGTGCTAGTTGACAGCACTACACCGTAGTGTTCTTGGCTAGCGTGGGTATAGAGGTGGGGCGTCACAATTCTAAAATCTACGAAATAAAAAACATACAAACTGCATGCAAACTTATAACCTAACAAATCAAGTTCTAACTGGTCATATCTCATCCCAAGAATTGCATACCCTCCTATTGGATTCGCAACCCTTAAGGAAGTAACAAGGTATGTGGGTTCTATACATAACCTATCAACCAAATACTGAGATATAAATGAATGTAATGCTTTGGTATCAAACAATACCCTAACCAGTATGCTATGAATCAAAAGCGTACCTTCCATCATAGACTTCCCTTTCTCAGCAGCGGTTGGTCTAGAGGATGATGGTTCCAAAGAAAATACCTTTTCTTTTCCTACCTTGGCAGCTTTAGGACACTTGTTCTTGTAATGCCCCATCTGGTTACAATTATAGCATTGCACATTCTGCTTCCCCACAACCAACCTTCCATCTTCCGAACGGCATTCATTAGCATAGTGACCCTTCTTATCACACTTGTAGCAAACTATATATGCTTTCTCTTTCTTGGCTGCTCCTCCTTTCTGAGCGCCCTTCTTCTTGAAAAACTTCCTCTTTCTCACCTGAGGACCTTGGATTTCAACTGACTTCTCTCTAGCTAAAATAGCAAGCATCTCCTCATGCGAATAGCCATCTCCACCACCACATTAGAAGGATCTCGGATATGGGCCATAGTCATTTTGCCTAGCTCTGGCCTTAATCCTCTAATGAATCTTTCATTCCTTCTGACATCAGTGTCTACTAAAGCATAACCATATCGAGATAGCTCGTCAAACTTAGCAACATACTCGATCACAGACATATATCCTTAGACAAAATCCATAAACTTCCTCATTAATGCTGATTTGGCAACCTCAGACAAGAACCTCTGCTCAAACCTTCTCCTGAAACCAGCCCATATTAGCTCTTCTTCCGGAACTCTAGCTATCACGTTGTTCCACCAATGAAGCGCTAATCCTTGCAACTGTCTAGAGGCTAGCCTTCTCTTCTCTCCATCATCCAAGCCTAAATCTGTAAAGATCCTCTCACGGTTCAATAGCCAGCTCTCAACTTCAACTACATCCTCCGTTCTAACAAACGGTTTCCCACCAAGACTGGTATAGTCCCTGCTCAGCTTAGCATAGTTTTATCCAACTGGAACTACAGGATTTGCTCCTCCAACATTACCGGCAGCTCCTGCTTGCAAAAGATTAGCCAACAACTGATACACCATCCCCGCATCTACTAGCGGATTTCCAGCACCTACATTGGCCTCAACATTTTAATTAGCATTAGCCTATCGACCTTGGTTTCTTCGAGTATTAGGTTGAGCATTTCTGTTGGTTGTGGTGTTTTCTCCACCTAGATTACCTCTTCCGTTTCCTGCCTCTATATCCTCTTTCTCGTATATCTACATACGAGCCTTAGTAAGATATAGAAGATCGATCTAAGAGAGAGGGGAGTACGTACTTAGATATATACCTATATATCAAATACAAGTACGTTACTATAGCGTTAACCCAAACCCCGATCATGTTTTTAGATTCATTGGATTATCACTACAAGAAATTTTATTTTTTGTGGCGCTCAAAAAACGCCACAAAAACTTTTGGTGGCGTTTTGATAAACGCCGCGAGAAAACATGCGACTAAAAATCCATGATTTTTTGTTGCATTTATTTTAACGCCACTATAAATGCATTTTTAGCAGCGTTTTTCAAACGCCACCATAAATCTTTTTGTAGCGTTTAAAAACGCCACTAAAAGATATTTTGGCGCTAGTAATAAAATTTCCAACTTTACCCCTATTTTACGGTTGCATTTACTCAACGCCACTATATATATTTCGGTAGCATTTTTGAAACGCTACTAAAAGTTGTTTATTATTTTACACCATTTTTTCATGCTATTATTTCCTGTTAATGGTCTATTTTGGTTCTATTATATCAATCAACAATCACTCACATAATCATCATATTCAAATAAGTTAAAAAACACTTTAACCATATAATCAAATAAAATATCCATAACCATTCCAATAAAATAGTTTTTCGACAAAATGACCTAACTCACATACAATAACCATTTGTATACAAATTTACACATCGGGTACTAATAAATGTTATATCTAACTAGTGCTAACAAAACGTTTGATTACCTATAATTCTCTGTTGCATACACAAGTGAAAGCTAGCATCATCAAGTCCAAATTTGCTCTCTTCAAAAGTCCGATGCCTACACAAGTGAAAGCACAATAGATAGTCAAACAATTATGTTAACTCGTAGAACTTCAAATATGAGATCAAACATCTACAACATTATACAAGTATATCCTACTATAAATGATGTCATATAAACTATCAAAGTTTAGTATACTCAATGACTGTAATACACAACATACATTATCATGAAAGTTTAGTATACTCTATACATATTTGTACAGCAACAATATGGTTTACGCAACATGAACAACATGATGAAAGTTGTATATAAACGAACCTAATCTACTCATCTGCTACAAAATTTCTAAACGAATATAAACAAAAACAAACCTGAGTTTTGCACGATAAGCTTAGCAGCTTTAACTAGTTCTCCCATAGTTGCCAATGAACCCATTATGTCTCTGAGATTGATTTGGTAACCAGCAATAGAGCTAGGCTTGAAATAATATAAACAGCAATTGGTCATTTAATTATTTTAAGTTAGAAACACACAGAAATATATTTGATTTTATGACAATAAACCATAAACAATCTCCCATGAATGGACAAACCTAATAGAAGATGCCTAAGAACATGATCATGCCTGAGCAGATCATAAGGTAATCTCCCATGAACAAATACCTGAAATTGTCATAGTCAAAGTTACAACCAAATGCCTATTCAACATTTAAATGAAGTAAAAGATGGTGGTAAATTTGATTTTACCACATTGCCCTTTTTTCATGTCTCAGACCCAAAACAGCATGCTCTTTTTTCATTTTTTGTTTCAGTTGTTTCGCCAAGCATGGAGTACAATAGTACATGATGTACAAAAACAGATGTTGTATGTTAAGCATGCAGTTTTTAAATTTGGATTACGTAGGATAGCTTGTAAAGCCAAATATAATTACGTTTCGCCTATAATAATGAAAAATTAATGGAAGGCCATAATTTATTAATATTATAATTAATAGACAAAGGTTAAAACTATCTTCTTCATGTTCCAGAGGATAAAGCAATTGCATACTTTTATATTGTTAAGTTCACCTGATTTAAAATAAACTATGGTTATGCAAAAAATAATGTAGGATTGAAAAGATGATATCAAGATTCCAGGTACATTAACTTGTTGCTGAGTAGATAATCATTAGTAGTAGTAGACAGAGCACCCAAATAAAATGAATATTGTGCATTTTGTACTGAATCGATCATAAAAGTTTAATTACAAACAATTAAGTATCCAAAAGTTTGAAAATTACCTACTGGAAGATGGAAGCAAATCACTGGCCGCTGATGGTCGAGTTCACCAAAAGTATGGCTATCCAATCCAAGAATCGGAGACTGAAATCAAATTGTAATGATAATTCAATGGGTTCTAATTGATGAAAGGTCTGCATCCACCAATAATATTTGTGGATTTTACTTCAAGCAATATGAAATCACATAATCAATGAAGGAAAACTCGCCTAACTGATTCAGCCTCTCTGCTTATCCATATTAAACTCATTTCATCTACAAATTTGAAATTCATTGAGGTTAATGTTAACCTACATGTCATTGTACAAAAGCGGAAAAAGTTTGAACAGGAAAACTATACCCAAGAACTGGGGGTAAAACTCTAAAATTAATTTTTAAATGGAATAAACCGATCGTCGTCGATAGGTTCATATTGAACCTATTAAATATAACTGATTCTGAAGGATGAAGTGGAAAGAAAATGAACAAATCATTTTTACAGAAAAGAAGATTATTTTTTTCAATACAAAAATTAATTTCTTTACCACTTATCTTTTGCCACTACGGTTGCTATCGCAACGAATATGAAGAATTTCGACGCAGCGAATATGAAGAATTTCAAGCTGGCATTAGTGATGGTTGCTTGAACAAACTTTATTGATGATAATATTCCAACTATAGCGAACATCTTTTTTGATGATAATATTCCAGTTAGAGCTGGTTCATAGATGGGCTTACATTCCAACTAAGATGAAAACAAATTGAACCGACGCAAACTTGCAAGAAATTCGGCGGCAGAGAGGATGAACAACAAATGGAAGAAGGTGCAAAGCCGGGTTAGTTGGCAGTAGCGATGGCATTAGTGATGGTTCATGTGCTTACTGTACTCTCTCAAGATCAAAATAACATGACCACAACCTCAACACTTGAGCTACCTGCCTTCTCAACCCACCCGATAATGGCCAACAACTTTAACTTAACCCAAATTGCTGAGAACGGGAACAAGAACAAGGGAGTGAACTGGCAATGATTCAAGAATCTGGGCAATATCTAAATTCTAATAATCAAGCATCATCTAATTCATCACCAAGTGCCCTCTCCACTCTTCACTCATTTGCAAAACAAGCAACATGCATTCAAGACCACACTAACGAAAGAGTACATTTGTCTACTTCAATCATAGATTCAACTGACATTTTCATGCAAGCTATCCTTTCATCAAATCATGAAGTCAAACAAGCAACATGGACCGAACTAAAATTATGATGGTTAAACTATATGGTTTCGCATCCAAACTTTTCTAACGTGTGTATATATATACGTATGATTCCCACAAAACTGAACTTTTGAGCTGACAAAAGGGAGATTATAATCAAAAACAGATAACAAATGACATCTATATTGGGATATGATTACGACTGATACATGCTTGACCAAACAAGGCATCTGGTTGAATCATACTCATCTTTAGTGAACAGACAGGATTAAAGCATAACTTCATCATGGTTATTATAAAAAAGGTATAAATATATAAATTAAACTTACCATCACTCCGCTGTTTCTTTATAGGTGTTCACAGCTTATACATAAACATGCCCTTTTCTGCTTTTTCTCATCACTAATTTTGCTTTAACAAAGCGTGGTGAGGGCTAGCTAGGTCAGTTGATTCCACCGTGAATAAATTAAATGGACGCATATGGAAAACGCCTTTCATTATTTCTGTCTATAGGAACAAGGAATATAATGCAGGCGCACTTGAGAATTGAGGGCCTATGCGATGGAGTCATATGATCCTGCACCAAACAAATTTGATTATGTAGGGTAGTTTAATGCATCAATTATTGTAACAATGTAGGGTAACCAGATCAATATGCTCTTACTTAATTATTACTTATTTCTTTTACAATACACAGCTTTAATCACAATGCTCTTATCTCTTGAGAATATCGGCCTCATCCACATCGATATCCTCCATCACTGCCAGTAAACTACATCAAAAATCCTCCAAATCGCCACTGCCAAGCCCGCGGTCAACTGCATCATCACCAGGTCCGCGCCTCGTCTCCATGCCAAAGTCGCCAATACCAAATCCTCAGCCAATCCTCGCTGCAAAACCATCCCCATCACTCAGCCGCCTGGGCATGTGTTTTCTCCTTTTCTAGCAGCGCTAACATTTTCCCACACACGAAATTATCATTTTTCTCTCTTTGTTAATCAATTTAGGTGAAGCCAAAGACGAGGCGATTTTGGAAGATAAAGATGAGGGAGAAAGAAAATCCGAAGAATAATTTTTTAGGGGGTTTCGTCCTTCTTTTGAGAGGCGGAACGTTGGTTGGATAAGTGTTAAAAAGATTGAGAGGAGGATAAGCGTTAAAAGGATGTATGAGCGGGCCTGTAAATTTTAGCAAAATTTCACTGAATTATTGGCGGGATTCAATTTGCCGCGTTTATTTCAAAATTTTTATACTTTAACTGGCCAATGGTTGCATATACCTTGAAACGCCACCAATTATTGCAACTAAAGGTAAATTTTCTTGTAGTGTATGTTTCAAAAATCTTTTAGGTTTATCTTTTATTTTAAAGTTTCATAAACCTATGCTCTAATACCAACTTGTAACATCCCCCTACTTGGAGGCCCAAAACTAACGGCTACAGATGCTGCAGTCATCCATAGTTATTAATCTTCAGGACAAAATACGACAGTGCTAGATACATTGATACACAGATCACAAAAATATGGAAAAATCTTGACAATTCAAAAATATATTTCCATATTCAAATTAAAACATTTCATGTTTATTACGTAATCCCAAAATATGTTAACCACGTTCAGCAAAGTATAATTATTACAATTACGCCAAGAGCGACATATGAAGATGCCCCCTTGGTTGATAAGAGTATATAGTAAGGCTAATAAATCTGCCTTTACAAACAAATACACAGCGGAAAAGAAAACTCTAAACAACTATCTGCCGCATGCCTCCGGAAGCTTTATTCATCAAAGAAGAGAACCTGAGAACATTAACTCTCAAACTACTCAAAATCAATTAAGCACCTGGGAGTTTAAGGGGAAAACAAAAACTTCGAGTCAGACATAAAGCCTGGTATGAATAATAATCTAACATCTCAATCCTTTTAGATATCTGGTGAGACCATGTCGCTTAGCGGAACGGGTTTTCCCCTCACTAGTATCCCAAAAAATTTTAAACCCATATTCTATGCTCCTGCATCCACAATGGTTAAAACATCCATTTCAAAATAATTATGATGATATGCATACTTGTAAACAATTAGGATTTCCCCATCCTATAATAGCAAAGAGGGACTATCGATCCCATATTCATTTTACTTAAGCGGATGTGAACTATCTATCTCACATCTCATAATTTTTCTAGGATGACTATAAATCCTTCATTAAACCTATAGAGACTATCCATCCCCAACATGATGTTGACTATCCATCAACCATCCCATGGTTTTCCTAGGATAACTATGAACCCTTCTTCAATCATATGGATACTATCCATCTCCAAATTGATGTTGACTATCCATCATACATCCCATAGTTTTCCTAGGATAACTATGAACCTATCACTTGGCCACTTAACTCATGCTATCCACATGAATCTAATTATCTCATGCTATCCACATGATTAACCTATTTCCATTAGTATCCCTACTTTAGGTTATATCCCAATTATCCCATGCTATCCACATGGTTGATCTATTTCCATTAGTATCCCTAATTTAGATATATTCATTTATAATTTACATTGGTATCCCTAATGGTTGTTAAAACATATAAGTGTTGATATCCCCAATTATTGTGTTGTACTCATTAAGCCCACCCTAGTATCCCCAAGGTTAAACAACATTTATTTTATAAGGTTAAAAGAAAACAATATTTCAACCCTTTTGAAAGTATCCCCTTCGAAAGCTTTGCTTTTGACCCTTTCGAAAGAAACCTTTTGACCCCTTCGAAAGGTTTGCTTTCGACCCCTTCGAAAGCATAAACCATAAATTTTTAAAACAATAGGCTCCAGCCTTTATAATACTTTAAAACCCCTCTTTCAAAACCTTTAGACCATGTTAAAGTATTATTATATAAGGGTAGAAACATAGCCTCAAAACCACTTGAAAGTATCCCTTTCGAAAGCATTGAAGATTAAACCTTTTGAAAACATTGAAGATCAAACCTTCCGAAACCATTGATGGTCTAACCTTTCGAAACCATTGAAAATCAAACCTTCTGAAACCATTGATGGTCAAACCTTTCGAAACCATTGAAAATCAAACCTTCTGAAACCATTGATGATCAAACCTTTCGAAACCATTGAAAATCAAACCTTCCAAAACCATTGATGGTCAAACCTTTCGAAAGCATTGGGTTTGTATTTAAATATATTACTTTGGGTCATAGTGAAAATAAGCGAAAGCATCTCTTTCAAAATCACACTTTATTTTTATAAAATATTGGGGAAGTTTGGTGGTGGCAAAACCATCCTTTCGAAAGCATTAAAACATCTGGGAAAATATTTGAACCTTTCGACAACGTCAAAAGCTCCTGCTTTCGACCCCTTCGAAAGGTTTGGGAAGCGGCATGTATTTTTATAAATAATTAAACCTTTCGACAAAGTCCAAAGCACCTGCTTTCAACCCCTTCGGAAGGTTTAAACAAAAATAAAGGCGGTAGCTCTCTTTCAAAAATCTCTATGAAAACCTTTCGAAATCATAGCTTTCGACCTTGTCGAAATCAAGCATAGCTTTCGACCTTGTCGGAAGCTCTTTAAAAACCAACCTTTCGAAATCATAGCTTTCGACTTTGTCGAAAGCAAGCATAGCTTTCAACCTTGTCGGAAGCTCTTTAAAACAGGCAAATGATATTCTTTTTCAAATCAAAGTAAACTAAGGGACCATCTCCTTCGAAAGCAACCCTTCGACACCTTACCTTTCGACTTGGTCCAATTCACTACATACCACCTGAATGATATCATGTGCACTGCTTTCGACCTTGTTGGTCAATGAAGTCGAAAGGTCTTGGTCGAAAGGTCTAAGTCGAAAGATTTGCCAAAGAAGGCGAAACCACCTTTTTCTGGGTACAAGCTGATTTTGGAAAAATAAGTAAACTTTTTGTAACAAATTTGCCTACCTGTAAACATTTATTGGCTTTCACAAACTTTTAAATAATTTGGATAATATTTGCCGTATTTTCTCAGATCTAAAATCAAGTTAACTTTTAACAAATAAGCCATTCCTCTTATAAAAACAGTTAAATCATTTAGGTCCTCCTTTCAAAATAATTTAATTTCCATACTAAATCACTTACTAAAAATCCCCAAAATTCCAGAAATTCACTTTAATCTTGTTATCTAACATATCAAAATTTTAGATCCAATTTCTTAATATATTTTCCAGAATAAAATTTTAAACCCAAATATCCATATTTTCCTTTGAAAATTCATAACTAATACTCCACGGCTTGAAAAATTATAAAAATAGAAACCTAACTCCAAAATCATGTTTTCCATAACATAAAATTTTCTCATGGCATTTCAAAATCATTTCATCTCGGTTTTACCTTAAAATCGTGTATATCTCCTTTAAACGGCCTTGTTTAAACCATATAAATCATAAATCAAGCATATCATCATTCAATATATCATAAAAATAGATTTATTCTTAAATCCAAAACCATATGATTATAAAATCAAAATAGAGATGTAGAAATTATTGTTCACCTTAGATTGGATAAGGAAATTGAATTTTGATTGAGATTGATTTCTTCTATCTTGAATCCTTAGCTTTAAGTTGATTTTCTCTTCTTCCTAATGGCTGGCCTTGCTTCCTTCTTATGTTTATAAATTTTTACTTGTAATAAAATGAACTTATATAGCCTAAAGGAAATGGTATAAGGGGGAATGTGGGTGGCAATTTACCCTAATGCCCTTATGTCCAATTGCTTAATACTTAACCATTTATAAGTTCATTTGTTTATATTAGCACGACCACTTAATTTATTAATCAACCTCAATCCCCTTATCTACATTATCCTATTTAATTTATCAAATTAAATGTCCTGAATAATGCTAAACAAAAATTAGGGGTGTTACAAACAGCCACTTCAAGTCACTCCTTTTTTTAGTTATGGGGAGCCTTACGACAACATTGCCCTTGATGCCAATCTACCAATCACAAGGCTCCAAATATGGCAGAGGGTATTCACAACACTAGCGAGGAGTAGCTGAAGAACGGGAGATAAGATATGAAGAGGAAGAAAATGACAATGAAGAGGATGAATAACAAGAGGAAAAGGATGAGAATGAGTCAAACGGAGAGATAGCTCTAGATGAAGGAACCTCGAGTCATGTCCCCAGGCTGGGACGAATTAGGATCACATCGTCTAGATCAATCCCCAAGCTGCGCCAAAGCATAGCTAGAGAGTTAGTTCCGCTCGTGACGTTGGAATAAATCTATGGTTCTATATATGATTTAGTGGATCCCGATAATTGTTACTTCCATATTGATGAATTCATCGCTTCCTATACTCAAAATAAAGAGCAGACTCCTGTAGATGTGGCCCTACCTCCTCAAAGAGATGATATTCCACTCGAGACCCCAACCGAGCATGGTTTGTAGATTCAATAGGGCTCACTAACACTCCACATAACACATAGGATCACAAGCACGTTACTTTACATGCACACTTACCTGATTCCCAAGTTCTAATCTAATATTTCTTCTTTTCAGGTGCAATGGGAAAATTCAGGTTTGATAGTCTGGATATAAGAACAAGTAGCGGCCATCTCTCCTTCCACTAATCTGATTCTCACTCTCGAAGAGACCCTTTCCAAGAGTCTGACTATTAAAGAGTTAGGAGGAAAGAGTGGGAGAGAGAAGAGAGGGAGAGATAGGAGGAGGAAAGAAGAAGGCACTACAAGAAAAAGCATTTTTAGTTGCATTTTTAGTAGCGTTTATTGTCAAATGCAAGCAAAAGGTTATTTAAGTGCAACCAATAATGTAACCGGAAAAAGAAATTTAAGCGGGCTTAATTTTTTCGTCACCGCACAGACCTTATTTTCGTGGCCGCAAAAAGGCGGGACTTAATTTTTTCATGGAGGTATTTCCTCCCTCTTTTATTTTCATCACCCATTAAAACTTATTTTACTTTCTCAAATCCAAATTCAACAACACTAAATCACACGTTCCCAAATCCAAATCTGTCCCATTCCAGTTCATTCGCGACCCAATAGTTTTTCATCCTCGATTGAAAGCTACCGCAGAAGGTAAATGATGCGACCCAATAGTTTTTCATCGTCAGATCTCTTCAGGGAACATGTATTCACATGGAAGTTGCTCGTTGAAAGTCGACAATGGTCTGAGATCCATGAAAGCGTTGCCATCACCAGAATTTGGTATTGTCAGATCGAATCACCATATGCGGCTCGTAGTTCATAGCCACCGTAAAATTATAAAATGTATCTATAGATTCTTCCTTCAGATTCCATTCCACCGCCTAATAGTTTGCTATTCCATCCCAAATCTGACAATAAGTGCGTCGATTTTCCGCTGTTCAGATGCCTGATAGCGTCAGAATCAAACGCTCGAGTTGCCAAAGTTGCGAAAATGAAAACTTTAGTCCAACCCTAGAGCAAACATTAGAAAACTGCCACAAAATTGGTACCTAGCACCCTTCATTTTTGCAGATCTAGGTAATTGAGTTGAAATCTCAATCTATGGTGTTTTGTAGATGCAATATAGATCTGAATAATTCGCGGTGGGTTTACTTTTTGTGTGCCTTTTGAATGCATTCGTTGGAACAATTTGCGGATGTCAATAGAAATCAGCAGTTTTGAGCAATCTGTAGTTGTCAAAGCCTTGTCTTTAAAGACATCAGGCACGATCTTCATTTTGTTGTGACAGCCACAATTATGCAATTATGAGAATAAATTTAACCTTGCATAGCCACATTCCCGTGCATACTCCATTTTTATGGAGTTCATAGGTCAACAAAATACCTTTTGTCAAATCTACACTTAAAAGGTTCAACTTTTATGTTTGCAGGTTTTCTTGTGTTTTGGTAATTCAGTAGCTTCCACCAAGTTCATGCTGCAAGACGAGTTCAACATAACCACCAAATGCGACAACTGCATCATCGTACTCGATCATTGCATAAATTTCTATTAAATGCTGATTAATATAATAAATTATGGTTCATTTCTTGATACTGTTACAGGGATGCATGTTTTGCTTGAGCCAAGTGGCGTGTATATTCTCCTTAGTTGCAATGATAGTGGGAAGCGAAGAACTCTCGGAAGCTTCTCAGATTCTCTCTTGCTTATCTGATATGGTTTACTGCTCGTAAGCTATTTGTCCTCCATATCACCATTCTAAAATTTATAATTCCACAACATTCTCGTTCAAAGGCAAAGCAATCTGTACATGCATTACACAAACAGTTGCAATTAGATAATAGGATAATTTTGTTTATTGCAAAACTACTAATCAGTCAAATGCAGACACTTACTTTACACAAACAGCCTATTATCACTCACTTACTTTGCACAAACAGCCTATTATCACTCACTTAATTTTTGTATATGTATGTATGCATATTAATGAACTTCGGGATGGATGTTGACACTTTAGATACACAATATTCCGAAACTAAAACTCGACATTGAAACTAAAACTCGAACGAAGTTGTGTATGTGTGTTGTGTATTATGAAATATGCAAATGAACTGGAAATGATGGTTTGTGGTTTGTGGTGAAGTAGAAGTTTTGTATTGGTGGAGTTGCGGGGTAATGACAGTGCAGCAATGTGATGGTAGTTGTGGGGTTGTGGCAGTGTGGCATGACTAGGGAAAGTTTTATGCTTCCAAGACTTTCTACGATCATGCGAAGAAGAGGCGCATTCTTTGGAGTTGGATTGGAGAGACCGATAGTGAAACTGCTGATATTGCCAAGGGCTGGGCTTCTCTTCAGGTTTGGAAATTTCTGGATTATATTGATCTAATTTGACTATACAGCCAAATGTCTTACCCGAGTAAAAATGCAGGGTGTTCCGAGGACAGTGTTGTTGGATGTGAAAACAGGAAGCAATTTGATAACATGGCCGGCGGTGGAGATAGAGAGCTTGAGGACGAGGCCAAGGGATTTCAGTGGAATCATCGTGGATGCAGGGTCCACTTTTAAGTTAGATGTTGGCGGTGCTGCTCAGGTAGCTTTTAGTTAAATTTAGTCTATAAGTTTAAAACTTAAAACAATGCTAATATTAGTGGTAAAATTGGTCGATGTAGTTGGACATAGAGGCGGAATTCACGATAAGCAGTGAGGAGTTGGAGGCAGTCAAGGAGGCGGATGTGAGCTACAACTGCAGCATCAGCGGAGGGGCTGCGGAAAAGGGAGTTCTTGGGCCGTTTGGGCTGCTTGTGCTGGCCAATCAGGATTTGACAGAGCAGACGGCGACTTACTTTTACGTGAGTAGAGGTATGGATGGGGGTTTGAACACTCATTTTTGCCAAGATGAGAAGAGGTCGTCCAAGGCGAGTGATATTATTAAGAGGATTGTGGGGCATTCTGTTCCTGTTCTTGATGGAGAATCCTTCGCTTTGAGGATTCTGGTAAGTTTACTTTACTTTGATGATATAGGTATATGAGGAGTAGCTTGAAAGGAGAATTGCTTACATTTGTATTGAATTTAATTATTGAAGGTTGATCATTCGATTGTTGAGAGCTTCGCTCAAGGAGGAAGAGCCAGTGCGACGTCCAGGCAGCAAGGGGTTGGCAGAGGAGATTAGAGGAAGTGGATATGCAATGTAACAGGGATTAGAGGAGAATAGAGGAAGTGGCATGTTGATGTTAGTGGATGGTAAGGTTTTGAAATGTGGTGGAGTATGGCACAGGTTGATGTTTGCTCAGTTTGAAGTGTAGTGGATGGGGGTGGTGAATGTAGTTGATAGTGAGGTGACTGGTTGGAGATATGCAGCTGTTATTGGCGAATTTTGTGGTTCTGGTGGTTGAATAGTTGCTTGGCAGAAATATGGGAAGTGACTAAATGCAGAAATGTGGGCAGAGAGGATCGGAGACTGGTAATTTGGTGGTACGGGATAATCTATTCAATCCGTTTTCCAACTGTTCGCATATTGGTGTTGAGATAAGTTATTTAGCTCTCACTGGTCTCTGAGTAAAAATTTTATTTACCAATATGGGGGTTTAGTAGCAGGACATGCACATTTTTCAAACACATTGGTTTTCATTGAAATTATAATTGTCTAAATAGGAAAAAACTATACCGATTGCTGCTTGGATTGAACAATCTACACAATTTTAACTAATAACTATACATTAATTAATAAAATAGGAATTATTATTTACCAAATGGCCAACTGAACAATATGATACGTTTGTTTGTATTTTTGCTTAAAATGATAATTTAATATAACTTTTTGTATGAATTTTATGAGAGGAAATATTTCAATAACTTTAGACAATATTCTTTTGCCTCCCGCATGACAGATGTATGAAGTTTTGAATAATGCTATACTGGTTGGTAGCTAATAATATATAATTATTATTAGCACAGACATTATGTGTTCAACGCATTTCATTCCTAATCAATACAAAGTAAGTGTATATGCGATTATGCAATTTTAAAACCAATGGTTTAGGAAGTCCTACGAGTTAACGTAATTGTTTGACTATCTGTTGTGCTTTCACTTGTGTAGGCATCGGACTTTTGAAGAGAGCAAATTTGGACTTGATGATGCTAGCTTTCACTTGTGTATGCAACAAAGAATTATGGGTAATCAAACGTTTTGTTAGCACTAGTTAGATATAACATTTATTAGTACCCGATGTGTAAATTTGTATACACTACGCCATAGATGGCCTATTGCAACGAAATTACAAGGTGTTGCTAGCTACAATGTAACGATAGCTATGCTGATTTTTGTCTATTGCAACATTCACTTCAATGTGTTAGCATAGATATCAGCAAAATGTTGCAGTAGCTATAAATATATTCAAATTAATAAAATTAATAAAATTTTACACCTCAGCGATCCACACCATCATTTAAAACAAAATCTCAACCATCAATCCACACCATCAATCCATACCTTAGCAATTTCCATTTCCCGCTTTACTTTTCTTTCTCGTTCCTCTTTGTGTGAAAATTAGGGCACGGCATTTTTCTTTCTCGTTCCACTCTGTGAAAACTAAGGCATGCGATTCCAGTTGCTTTGATGCTCTGATTGATCGAATCTAGTGTGAGAAACGTTCCTGGTAGCTTGCTCCTTCGTTCTCCTTGATTGATTGCTCGAATTGCTTTGACTTCATCGTCCGGTGCGATGTGATATTATTTGGTATGTTTTCTGCCTTTTGGTTTACTTGATTATTCTCGATTTTGGTTACACTCGCACGCTTTTGCCGATGATGAATTGGGATTTATTTATAGGCTTTATTTCCTATAATCTCGAGTTTAATCTTTCTGTTGGACTTTGAAAAATCCGGTATGTTGGATTGCGATGATGTATTGGTATGTTGGATTTTGGTTCACTGGCTTGATTTTGCTTTGCCGATGATGAATTGCGATGTGATATTATTTGGTATGTTGGATTTTGGTTCACTGGCTTGATTTTGCTTTGCCGATGATGAATTGCGATGTGATATTATTTGGTATGTTGGATTTTGGTTCACTGGCTTGTTTTTGATTTCTGATCTGAGCTTGTTAGCTCCTTTCTGCTGCAATTGTTAAACCAGAACTTGAACCTTTGTTAAACCATAACTTGAACCTTTGTTAAACTTGTTCACATACCTTTGTACCTTGCTGCATTTGTTAAACCAGAACTTGAACCTTTGTTAAACCAGAACTTGAAGTATTTGTATTCTGCTGTCCTCTAGAAAACTGCTTCACTTGAAAACTTCTGCATTTTTGAAAATCAGAACTTTGAAAGTGATCTTTGGTTTTCTAAAACTGTTGACTAATCTGAACATTGAGTTTTGATTTCCACAATATATACAAACATATGTGTGTTGAGCTTTGTTGGTTTTTCTTGGTCTGGACTGAACTGGTACCATGCTAACCTTGTTCTTTAACATGAACTGATACTCCAAGTCCTCTGTATATCATATTACTGCCTATGTTTCTCTTGTACATCCCTGATGCATTCACTGTTTTTGCTTGATGGGCTGCCTATGTGTACTGCTGTGTTTCTTGCACTGGCTTGTCTACATTTTGCTGAACCTGGTTCTTGTTTGTTTTGTTGGTTGCTTGGCCCTGAGTTGAATCCAGTCGATGACTCGGGTTTGACCTTGTGCCGTGTCCTTGTATCCATGTGTTGCATTCATGTTTGGCTTATGCACTTATGAAAAGAAACAACCCAAATACCTGAGGCAAATATTATAACAAAAATATTTTCATTTTCTGTTTGAGTTAAATATTATTTTCCAGATTACTGCTTTTGAATTATATGTGACAGGTATTGAAGACTGGACAGCTGGATACAAGCTTGAAGACAGAGTCAAATCAAATGTGCATGAGTTTATGAATGCATGAGCTTGAAGACAGGTTTCAAAGAAGGCTCGATCTTCCAAAATCGGATGAATCGGGCGGTGCCCCGGACTGCGGTGCCCCGGACCCCCGCCGGCGCTGCGTCCGGACCCGCTTCTCGGCTCGCCTTCGGGTCGGCACTCGGCTCGTCATATTTTTGTTAGTGTCGGTGTCTGTATAAATCGAAACTGCATATGTAATGAGTGAACTGAGTGATGTAGTGAGGAATATCTGTATATGTGAATATCAGTGTTATATATCATTGAATTGTAAAATAGTGGAGTCAGGAATTTGTACTATTTTAAATGTTGAAATAAAATATTTTAATAAATTACTGTTTGAATATCAAATTCTGTGCAATAGCATTTTATTAAATAAATATTTATTTCTATTAAAAAATCAAATATGCTCTACATTGTGGGTCCTACAAATTCAGAAAGTTAATATCTATAGCAACATTTTGGAATGTTGGTACAGACACCTATGGATGTTGCTATAGACCCAAATAAGGTTCTATTGCAACAATATTTCTTATGTTGCCTTAGATAGTCAAAATGTTGCCATTGAGGTCTGCGGCAACGCGGCAAAATGCATCACCGAGAAAGTGTTGCCTTTGCCCTTTTTTAGCATACAGCAACATTTTTTGGCACTTCCTGCATCACTTCTTTGGTGTTGCAGTATGCAATCTATGGCGTAGTGATACAAATGGTTATTGTATGTGAGTTAGGTTATTTTGTCGAAAAACTATTGTATTGGAATGGTTATGGATATTTTATTTGATTACATGGTTAATGTGTTTTTTAACTTATTTGAATATGATGATTATGTGAGTGATTGTTGATCGATATAATAGAACCAAAATAGACCATTAACAGGAAATAATAGCATGAAAAAATGGTGTAAAATAATAAATAACTTTTAGTAGCGTTTCAAAAACGCTACCGAAATATATATAGTGGCGTTGAGTAAATGCAACCGTAAAACAGGGGTAAAGTTGGAAATTCTATTAGTAGCGCCAAAAAATCTTTTGGTGGCGTTTTTTAAACGCTACAAAAGGATTTATGGTGGCGTTTGAAAAACGCTGCCAAAAATGCATTTATAGTGGCGTTAAAATAAATGCAACAAAAAATCATGGATTTTTAGTGGCATGTTTTCTCGTAACGATTATCAAAACGCCACCAAAAGTTTTTGTAGCGTTTTTTGAGCGCCACAAAAAATAAAATTTCTTGTAGTGAGGCTCTACTCCGAGCGCAAAGATCCAAGAATCGTTCCAAGGTCATTATATCCATATCCATGTTACAATAGGCTCGATATTCCAAGTGAGCAAAGTCCATATCCACCCCTTGTCTCCAAGGCTTTCGCTACTAGCACCACCCTACATCCTAAAGCCTTAGCTCCCGTTAAGCATAGATCCAAAGTTTCATACCGTTCCTATTTATTTTTGCAATAGAGACCAGGCAAGGAACACACCACTACTACCATCACTTCAGTGACAGCTCTTGAAATCCTATCCATCAAGCCTTTATCGACACAAGAGCCCATTTAATTCAGAGTGAACATAATAGAGATTCAATTCATATACAACATAAAGGACATTCCCCAAAAGGGTATGGATGCAGGTTCGTCGCTTCACAAAGAGTTGGTGGAGCAGTGCAGCTTATGAAGAATATTATCCATGGGTCTGGCCAAACTCTTAAGAGGAATTGCCCAATTATAGCAATGAATGAGAAGGAGAGATAGAAAATCGAAAAGAAAAAGGAAAATCTCTCTGACCAGATCGCAAAGCTCGAAAAAGAAATGGCCACCAAGACAGCTAGCCAAGGAGAGGCACCGGACCGAAGTCCATGCACTAGAAGCCAAAATCAAGGTGCTAGAAGAACAAGTCCAGGCGGCTCACATTCAAAATATCAATTTAGCTAAGGAGAAGGTCGAGCTTCAAACTAAAACGGAAGTTGAGATTACAAACCCATAACTCGAACCGAAGAATGAAAATGTAGAGGCTCTTGAAATCACTCAATCATACATCAAGAAAATCTATGGCCTAAGAGGTGAAAAGAAAACCCTTGAGGAAAGGGTTATAGAGCTAGAAGCTCTCCTTGCCCAAGTAGAGAAAGAGAAGAATAAGTTTGAAAACAAAGTCGACATAACCATCTTGTGTTGTTATGCGAACGTCGTCAGGACGGGCAAATTAAAACGGATCGACGATGCTTATCCCGAGACTCTAGCTTATGTATGGGAAGAGATCCTAAGCTAAGAGAAGGCGTATAAGAGAGGAGAGGTCGATGAAGAATCAATTAAATCCCTTCTCTTCAATGATTATGACTTAAAGGCCCTAGCCAAGGGCCAGGCTAGACGGGACACCAAAGCTTCTACTTCTACAGCAAAGTCTATTGGGGCTCCAGCTGAGTCTGGCTCTAAAGGCATTGTTAAAAGTGCTGCTCCTACCTCCATGGAGCCCGGATAGAGATATCCACTTCCATGGCGGTCAACTCTACGATCGTCACGACTTCTATATCCATGTCATTACCATCCTCTACTGCTATTGCTACAACCTTAGAGGGGTATATCTTTGAGAATCAAAGCTTTGCTCTATACCGACTGGCCCCAACTTTCCTGTCCTTGCACGTATCCATGAAGAGGAGATCATGGAATCTTCCAAATAGCTCACTCCAGCTGCAGAAGGTATATCTCTAACCTTTCCCGTCTTCAAAAAGTTTCAAATGTCTTCTAATGAACCTTTCAACATTTATTTCTCTCTTTGCTAACTTATAGGTTAGCCACCCTTGATGCCTTTTACCAAATGTTATCATCATCCCAGACCCCGAAGTTTCCACCACCACTTCTAGCGTCGTCACATCATCTTGCTCCATTCCAACCTCATCTGTCGGGTTCAGCCCCAGTCTCAACGCTAAGAAAATAGATGGTCTGACAGAGCAGGCTCTGAATGAGCTTGATCCAACTATTGATGAAGAAGATGTCATTATTAATGATGTGAAGGGGCCTGGCCCTTCCATAGCAACGAAAAAGGCTGCTGGGGTCTTTATGCTGGAAAACGCAAATGTCGAGCCTGGCTTGCAGAAGATCCCTCCTCCACTATCCATATCCCTACCAACTCTTCCAATTCATGTCCGACCCTCTTTCATCCTTACATCTGAGGTGACCAATGAAACTCCCATACCCCCTACCGGATCTGACAGCGACTACAATTGAAAGCTTGACCTAGAGAATTGACTTGGGCTGCCTGAGATAGTTGATAAAGGGAAGAGAAGCCTATGCCATCCAAGAGGGAAAAGAAGAAGGCAAAGAGGGGCAAGCATCATAGGTGATCAATGCCACGTCCTTTTGGAGACAGTTTCCTTTTATCTATTTTCATTTTTTGCTTTTTGGATTTCTATACATAGGCCGTTGTTGTGCGGGCATGACCCTCGCTGTTTTGTAATTCAAAGATGAGTGAATAAAAGTTTTTTGCTACTTAACTCTGTCTCATTACTTTATCGCATCTTTTATTTCCCTGTATATGTACTTGTCTACATGTATAAATATATAATTATTTATAATAAAATTACATATATATCATACTTGCCTATATCTGTAATTTGTGCTATGCTTTTATTTATTGTAACTCCGTACATATAAATAGATTTTTGCAATTTTCAAGTGTTATTCCATTGCTTGCTTTAATTTATTATTGGTCCAACATTTCCTATATAACCCTATATAAAACTGTATACCATTGCTGTGACTGAAATTATAAGGCCCTCCTCTCTTGTTTACATGAGCACCAATATAATCCAGTGTTGTACCTATGAAATTCAAATATACATCGACACCTTTCTCCAGGAATCAGTGTATGTGATGCCTATCCACAAGCATCTACCCATGACCTCGCCTATCTCCGGGCGTAAGTCAAAGATAAGTATGGGCGAATCATCTGATCTACCCTTGGTCCGATTAAACTCCAATGATCCGATCATAGCCAAAGAAGTTCATCGGTACCTATCTCCAAGTACCTGGTTTTCAAAATGCAGAATGTTTGATCATGTTATTGATCATGTGGCACAAAGTTAAACTTTAAGAATACAGTTCCTATTAGTACCTTAGGAATTGGTTTTGATGACAACAACAATATGACATTATATAAAATATAGATATTAATGTTTTTATCAAGTTATATATAGAATATAGTGCATGATATTAGACATGTGTTGATTAAGAAGACTATACGGTATCAAGAACAAATTCAAGAGGTTGATATAGAGATTCAAGAGTCAGAGATTGAAGACTCATGAGTTTGAAGATTCAAGATATCAAGATAAGTTGTAGAGTCGTGGATTATTTTGTTAAAGCCCTGGTAGCACTTCTTTGATCTCTCTTTATTTTCCAAAAAGGTTTTTAAAATATATTCTCTGATTTTAAATGATTTTCAAATATCCTGGTTTTCAAAAATGATTTTTTAAAGAATCCTTTTTTCAAAATGATTTTTCAAACATCTTTTCAAAATAGTTTTCAGTTGATTTTTAAACCTCTTTTTATTAACAAGTTTATATTTTGATAATTAAGCTTTTAAGAATTTATATTTTAATATACTTTTAATTTATTATATTTAGATATAGTTTTTGGTTTTATATATTCTAAATGGTATGGTATTCAAAAGTATATTTTTTGACATTCATTAATACTTTGATAATATATATATTCACTTATACTTTATATATATTATTTTTGTATATATTATTTATATTTAAATCCTTTATATATTAAAACATTTCAAAATTATTTTATAAAGTTTTCTTAAGTTTATTATGGTTAAAATGTGTATAAACTATGCTTAAATGATTTTACAAAGTATCAAAATATTTCGCAAAACTTAATATTTTCAAAACAATTTTTATTAAATGTTTTTCAAAATTATAAAGGATATGTCGACATATATGGTACTCATATGTCAACATATAGTCCAATATTTTGAAAATTCAAATTTTGAATGGAAGTGTCTTTTCGTCGTATCTCTTCGCGAATGAGCATGAATGTTGTTTCTCTATAGATAGGGGTTCTCTCAACAAATTTTGGTTAACCACTTTCTCATATTTTCTCTCCTCTTTCACTCTCTTGATTTCTAAAAGAAATTCTACTCAAACTCTTCTCAAATTGAACCAGAAATAAATTCAAACTTTATTGATTTTATTCTCTATTGTTTACTCTCTAATCTCTCTTATCTCTCTCACTCAAATGAAGATCAAAGTGTTATTCAAGATGTTATAGGATTATTTGTACTCAAGATCAAGAAATTGATTTTGTAAACTCTATCAAATCATACTCTTATACTTTTAGGTGTGCTTGGTGTCCCTGAAATCCAAATGGGTGTGCTTGTGTCCTGTCTGAATCAAGTGGGTGTGCTTAGGGTCCCGTCTGAATCAAGTGGGTGTGCTTGTGTCCCATCCGAATCAAGTGGGTGTGCTTGTGTCTCATCCGAATCAAGTGGGTGTGCTTGGTGTCCCGTTTGAATCCAAGTGGGTGTGCTGATCTCCCGTCTAAATCAAATGAGTGTACCCAATGCTTGGAAAATCTGGAGGGTGTGTCTCGTAGCATTGAAATCGAGATTATATAAACTTTTATATTTGAAAAGAAATATGTACAAGAAATTGTATAGGACTGGATGTAGGTAACTTCGAACCAGTATAAAAATCCTGGTGTGATCTCTCCAACTCTTTATTTTTTTACCTTTACTGCATTTATCTGTCTGTGTTTGCATCTGTTATTGTCAATTTGCATTGTTTAAACTATAATTTAAAACAATTCAAAAAGATACATAAAAGCTATTAAACACTATTCACCCCCTTCTATTGTTAAATTAGATTTAAGATCCTTACTTCTGCAAACTCAGTTCCATCTATTCAAAAAGCTAACTTTATTTCGATAATTTCATGGCAGATCTTACCTTATTACATCCAACTTGAATGAAAAGAAATGTCCTACAACAAAATACCCATTTTACAACTGACAATGCAGTACAACTGACAGCCGCCAATCTTTATATACGAAGTTGTAATAGAATTCATTCATTTTGCAACTGTTTTTACCCGTTCCAATAGGAACTTCTTTTACAACCGTCTTTGTCTTTGCCCGTTGCAATAGTCTTCTACAACTGTTTTTGGCATTTGCAATTGAATCTTTTACAATTTCAATTATTATAAAATCACAATTTCATAAATTCAAATATATATAAGTTGTTGATTCAAGTACGTGGTATCCATCAATTAAAAAAAACACCATACCAAATATTTTGTTAAACATTCCCAAAAATTAAAATAATATTACAATATCTATAAATTCAAGCACAAAGAAATACTGACAAAAATGGTTACAAATATTTATCAGTAACATTTCTCAACAAGACTACAAATTGAAATCAACATACAATGGTCACAAACTTAACTACACAAGCACTAACCATAGCACCAAACTTTTATTTCAACAAATAAACTAAAGCAACAATCATCTACCATCACCGCATCCTTTTGCTGTTTCGGTGGCTGCATCGATTTCACTAGTGACGTATTTCATACACTATCGTGTATGCCTGCAAGTTTGAATATAATGCTGAGTTAAAGACTTGCTACTGGTTCATGCTATTTCAGGTAGTGATAAACATAAATAAAATTAAAATAAAACATGCAAGTCACCTGAATCAAGTGAAATCAAGTTTTGGCATTCATAAACTAATGGCATGTACATAATATCTGGTATGATATGTGATATTTTGTAGTATAATCATATAACAGAATATTTGAATTATAATAACATAATATCCGGTACACTAGCAGAATGCCTCGTATAACGTACAAATCTTTGGTTGTGAGATTGAATCCATCAAAGTTGCATACTCAGCAGTCATATGCTCCGTTTCTGGTTAAATTCCAACATTTTATTGAAAAATGTAAACAATTAGCATTTAAAAAATTCAGAAAAATGATGATTCATATTCACTTAATTGCTATCAACACCATATATTTTTTCCGTATAATGGACAAACATATGAAAAATTATTTTTATAAGCTTAAATCATGCAGTGAAATGCAATAAACTAAACCTGCTATATAAGAAGGCTCCAGAAAGCATGATGTGGGAAAACATTCTAGTTTAGATGAGCATCGTTCATCGTAAATCCTACATGAACAACAAAAGTTAATTAAAATAACCAAATTTCTACAGTTGCTATTACCTTTGCCTGTATTTTACTTTATTATCTGCATCTGATAACATAGAAATTTTGCTAAAAGATTTCATAACACCTTTCCACAGCCCTGATTGCAACTGGCAAGTAACATTGCAGAGTTTTACCTAGCAATTACTACCTGATATCTTATAGATTTCTTTAAATTTATTATATGCAAATATCCAAAGAATGGTTCCTTCGTGTGGAAATGACTGCAAAATCTTCTAAGAGTAATGGTACATTAGAGTAAGCTTAAGCTTTCCTAAGAGTAACGGAACCTTCCCCGTCATGTTGTTATTCTCCAAAAAACTGTAAAAGTAAGAGGAGAAAAGGTATCAATAAATTTAACCTCCATAACTTCACAAAAGGATATGCCAGATTACCAAAGTTTTTGCCTTTTGGTAGTATAAGAACTCTGAAACGTTAACTAGATTATCAAACTTTTGGCATTTGGCATTATAACCTTTTACAAATTTGAAACTCGGTTTCTACTTTAATGCAGTGGGTAAGATACATCTTATATCCTAGACAATTTGCTTTGAATATCTAAGCTTACTATGAGCTTTTTCCATGCATCATTGAATCCGGTTTCTTTTGGATACTTGGTCTATTGATTAAGTTCCGAAAACAGAGGTAGGACTGCATGCAGTTTGCTTCATGCAGTATGTAATTATATGATACAGTGAGTAAAGATGAATAAGATTGAAAACTTACAGCTCTTTTTTTTAGGTTTTTAATATTCCCAAGCAATCTAGGGATAGCCCAAGTTAGTTGATTGTCCTGCAACTGGCTTCACATATGAAACAATGTCGGGTCAGTTAACGTGTATAACTTTAATCAATATCAAATATAAACTAATGGTAGTTACAACCCAGAAACACATACATGACCAAATGATATGTACATAAAATAATGTAGGGTCAGTTAGTTGATTATCCTGCAAATGGCTTCACATATACATGACCAAAGCTATATTTGATGATCATACTATGTACATATAATTAGTTTATTAATGTGATAAACATAAATAAAATATCACTGTATCGCCATGTCCAGTTTTGGCATCATAATGCTAAAACATAAGGGTCGACCTCAATTTCACCAAACAATAACCAAACCAACTTCATAAAACATTATCAAATCTGTGCAGCAGAGTTCGACAACAACGGTTTCAGAGATATACCTAAACCAACCGGCATCACAGCAAAGGCTTCGAAATCGGCAATCATCCTCAAGTCGGCAGCATCACCACGACATCATTCACCTCTAGGTGAAACCCTATTCATAATCAGTCTGACTCAAGGCAACGTGAACTGGGCTTCAGTATCAACATAGTCAATCTCGAAATCCAAGCAGGCAGCGTCATCAGAACGAAGGTAGATTGAATACGGCAGACAACACAACAAAATCAATTGACGCAATTTCAGATTCAGACTTCGGCAACAACACATCGACTACGTCATCGAGACGATGTCTGAGCACAGGCGATCCGGATTTTGGAATAATTCCATCGGCGCGGCTATTATATATCGTTGTAAGTTATCTTAAAGGAGAAGGATTTTTCAAATGGGGAGATTGGGAGAAGAAGCAAGAGGAACATAAAGCAAGAGGGATTGAGGAGAACGAGAGAGCGTGGATCTAGGGTTAGAGGAGAGGGGTTTGAGAGAAGAACAAAAAATAAGAGGCAAGGGGAACAATGATATAGCCAAACTAATGCCCGACTTGGTTTGTGGTCTTTAGTTTTATTATTTCATATAAAAAATGCATTGTTAGCATCAAAATTGGTCACCAACCTCTTAGAGAAAGATTGTGTAGAGATATAAGTGATGAATACAAATTAAACAGAGGAGAGAATGCTAATTTAAATGCAGAAAGTAAAAACACCAAATTTATAGTGGTTCAGCGTAATTGCCTACGTCCACTTTGAGGTTAAACTTTATTGATCTTCTTAATAGATGATTACAAATACAATTCGTGAATCAAATGCTTGAATGAAGTTGTTAAGTAGAGAAGATGAGTCTCAAAAATGGCAGAGTCTCCCCAGTGTTCTCTCCAAAAAAGGATCCCTCTTCACTGTGACCCTGCCCCTCTATTTATAGGCAAATATGGGCTGGACTTCCCAAGTGGGCTTGGTGGCCGAACACTCTAGCCCGAGTACAGTGTTTGCTGCTTGCCGAACCAGGCACGCCGAACGTCATAATGCCGAACGGTCCTCCCCATGCCGAACGGTCCTTTCTATGCCGAATGGTACGTCTGATGTGTGGGGAGTGCAGGATGGTTGCAGTTGAATCCGAACGTAACACTGTTTGAAGCTCTTGACCGAACAATGCTCCCTAACCGAACGATAGTGTCATGTTGAATGGTTAGGTACACCGAGCGTCTCCCGGATGCCGAGTACTTCCGTTGCCGAGTACTCCTGTTGGATGCCGAGTGCTCTCGTTTCCCTGATGCCGAGTACTCCCGTGGCCGAGTACTCCTGTTGGATGCCGAGTGCTCTCGTTTCCCTGATGCCGAGTACTCCCGTTGCCGAGTACTCCTGTTGGATGCCGAGTGCTCCTACTGCCGAGTTCTACCTTATGCCGAACACTCCTGTTGCCGAGTGCACCTGTCGCCGAGTTCTATTGATGCCGAGCATTAGTTGTTGTCGAGTGCTGGTTGACGCCGAGTAGTCTTGTATGCCGAACATTTTATGACGCTGTGTTCCACTGGAAGCCGAGTACTAGTTTCCTGGTCAAATCTCCAGGAAACACTTGCCCCCCAAAGCGTATTACGTGGCTGAATCGTGATACGCTTTGAATTGCATATCCCCCGTACTTCGCTTCGAATCTAGGTTAACTCTCTTTGGAGACGCTTTCTTGAGAATATCAGTGGTGGAGGTGTATGACGAGCGTGGTACAGATGCCGAACGAAGCAGTCGAAACCGAACACTCCTCATGCCGAACGACACTGCCTTCCGATGCCGAACACTCTGGCTTTGACCGGTTCCACCGGGTATAGCCCCTTCGACTTCCACTTCCCTTCCCTATAAAACCAGGTCTTTTCTTTCTTCTCCCTTTTACTTTTTTACTTCTGCCGTTCTTCGAAGACTTGTAATTCTATTCAGTCGTCCGAATTTAAAACTTAACTACACCATCCCCATCTCCGACCTGCAAACTTAGGTATTTTTCCTCGTACGATTCAAGTAGGTTTCAAACGAGATGGCCGAGTGTGTCGCGTAGAAAGTTTTCGAGTAGGTCGTCTTTATTGCGTCTCTACTGCCGAACGATGAGTATGTGCTTAGTTCCTTCGCGTCGAACCGAAGCTGAAGGGAAGAAGAAAGAATGGAGGTGTTGGAGGAGGTAAGGGTGTTGTTTGGCGTAGCGCTGCTCCGGCGTATGTCGTCATGCGCCGGATGGTGGAATGGAAGGTTGCCGAGCACTACCTTGGCCGATCAAACCCAGGCCGAGCACTCATTAAAATGCCAAACTATAACTTAGTCGAACGAAGCTTTTAGCCGAACATTGACTTTAGCCGAACACTCCTTAGGTCGAACAATGACTTTAGCCGAACACCGCTTTAGCCGAACAAAGCTTTTAGCCGAACATTGACTTTAGCCGAACAAACATACATGCCGACCTATACTTAGGCCGAACATTCTCAATGCCGAACGAAGCCTAGACCGTACAATACAATTGCCGAACACCATTTAAATGCCGAACAGTATAAATGTCAAACTACACTTAGGCCAACCACTTCATAAATTATATATCTTATGAATCTGGAACTGTAATCACCACCTGGTGGGCTTTTCGAGACGGTCAGCGATGACGGTCTTCGAAGACGACGATTCGCAGCTCATTTTTATATCTTTTTATTGCTTGTACACGATTGCTTGCACGAGTTTACACATCACGTAGGGGGAAAGTTCGTGTTGTTAATTCTAACGTTCAACGTCTTTTGAGTATAGTTTTCTTGGGCACTTAGCCGGATTCGTTATTTATTGAGGATGTCAAGAAAGTCTAGCTCCGCCACTATATCTGACAGGCCTGGGCCGTCATCAAGACCAGAAGCTGCTGATACTTCTAATCCGTCGACTTCTCCTGCTCACAACTTAGCACCTGATGCCCTGGAGGCAGCAATTCTTCTAGACAATCCGATCGATTCACAAGCTTCGAAGATCAACGAAGCCGCTCTCCGATGGATATGCTCCATTCATGGGATCCCTTTCGCCGACGTGTTGGTCCCTTCGCGACACGATCGTCCTCATCTGCCCCCAGTCGGGTATACCTCCTGTAACAAGTTCATGTGTTGGATGGGCAGCGTGCCTCCGTTCAATTTATTTCTCCGGGATGTATTGCAGTATATTGACATAGCTCCGTCGCAGCTGCACCCGAACGGCCATGCGTTTCTATACAGGACCTACTTACTTTTCATGGCCGTCTTCTCTAGACCTCCAACCGCTGGCGATATCAGATACATTTATATGATCAAGAGACGAAAAGACAGTCCTTCCTTTATGTTCCTCGAGTCGTACCACAAATGCCAAATCTTGATAGGGACATGCAGTAAATTCGCCCTGTACAAACAGGAATGGTTTTATGTGCGTTGCCCTCCTGGTTTTGCGAGGAGATGGGTTGAAGGCAGTAAGTCTCTCTACCGAGTCACTATTCGCATTTAACCGGAGTCATGCTTTTCCTAACTCTTTGTTTCATCTTTTCAGGTATCAACCCGCGTCCGGAAGGCCGAGGATATTCTGAGGCTGTTGAAGCCATTAGAGCTCTTCCTGCCGAGGAACGAGACATCCGGACTATCATTTCAAATGAATCACTGTCGGGGTTTGGCTTGCTAGCCCCTGGTCGTCGGATCAGCCTTCCAGAAGGTGTCATCATTCCCAAACCTTCGTTCGGTAAAGGGAAAAAACAGGCCGGATCGTCGTCGCGTCGCACTCCCGATACGCACAAGGAAGGTGGGCACAAAGAAGACGAAGCTCCTGAGACTCAAGACGAGAATGTGGGTCCCGCTTGGAATTCGGCGGTCGAAGTCCAAGACATTGAAACGTCATCCTCCCCTTCGAAGAGAAAGAAGAAGTTAAAATATAAAGTTCAGAAGGAGAAAGTTGGTGGCACTTCAAAAGTCATGCCTATCCCGCCTGAGAAAGAGGCTTCCTCGCAGCACCTGGAAAGTTCCCTGAGGGGTCTATCGAACCTATCTATTCCCGATGATATACTTAATTATGGGTTTGATGATCCTGAAGCCCTCAAATTTTCTTCACCCGCTAGAGGCAATGCGGGAGTTCAACTCCCGGTCCAAGGAGACAACACTCCGATTAGTAAATATAAACGAACGGGTCCGTCGGGGGGAACACTAGGACACGCACGCACATACGCATTCCATCATACACTTCATTTTTTTTATTTCCTGGATTTTTCCTAATTCGTTGTTATCTCCATTCTTTGCAGGTGACATGGGACGCTCTCATGGACTCGATCGCCTTCATGGCTCTTCCATATTTCATCACTCCGCACGGGACTCAGGCTCAGGCAGACGTAGGGACAGGGATGATTACGAAGATAGAGACAATCGTCCCCGCGATTCGTCTCACCGTAAGAAGGCATATTCTCAATCTTCACAGTCCCGTGACCCTCTTCCTCCAATTGAGCCAAATAAAGAGAAATCTTCACAGAAGGGTTACCAATCTAATGCTCCTCGAGAACAACACTCCGGTTCATCGAGTACGAGGCAAGTTCAGGGACAACGAAAAAGGGCAGAACTTCCAAAGCCTTCTCCCCCTACTCCCGCGGTTGATCCAACTGTCGCGGAAAAGATGGTCGATCTTAGGGCCAAGTTTCCGAAAATTTGCTTTGACGGTTTGAAGTTCCTCCCGGCTATTCACCATATTCCTGGGCACGTGAAGCAGAGTGCCATTGCCTGCAATAACGACGTCTATGTTCAACATGACGCGTTTGTGCACTTGGTGGAGAAGATCTCGGAGGTGTCCGTTGAGCGTCAACATGAGATTGATCGCTTGAAACTGGAGGCTGGCTGCGACAAAAACATCATCGAGCACCAAGACGTAGAGCTCGCTTCATACAAGTCGAAGCTGGAAGCCGCTGAACAAAGCGCAAAAGATACTGCTGAGGCAGTTACTCGCTTAGAGATGGCTCACAAGAAGGAGCTTGATGAAGCAGTCCAGTGCAGCGGTGCCCTCGCCCTAGAAAAAAACTCTGTCCAAAAAGAGAGGGATGCGCTCGTCGTGCAAGTCAGAGAGCTGAAAGAATTACTCTCCAAGGAGAAGGAGGACTAGGTAGCTGCTCAAGAAGAATCACAACGATACTGTGATGATATCGTTGCTACTCGTCTCCTGAAAGCGAAGCTCGATGACGAACTTGCTGGGGTTGAGAAAATGAAGGATGAGGCCCGTGAGGAGGGCAAAAGAAAGGCTGCGGAGGAGATTGACTTTCGCCTCGAGGCGGCCGCAGAAGCCGGCAGGGAAGAGGTCAAAAGCATGTTTGACCCGTTGATTGCTGAATATGGAGCCCGCGTCCTTATGCATCGCGACTTAACATTCTTGGGCGACGGCTACCTCGAGTCCCTAGCTGAGGCCTGGGAAACTTTGATAAGGATCAGGAAGATCGAGTCGGGCTCCGAAGAGGTCGATGAGGATGCCTTGGTGAAGGAGTTCCTTAGGGGGAATGAGCCAGCGGATTTATCCGCAGCATTGACGCTTTATAGCAAAGGCTCTCCCCTTCCAAAAGAGAAAAATGATGAAGCTGGCCCGTCTGGGGCTGAGACTATGGCTCCTCACACTGCTGCTCCTCCCGCTGCTCAACCGGCCGGTCGGCCGACACTTGACCCGTTCAAGCAGCACGCCGGCTACGACCCTGAAGATCCCGGGCTTGGTGTTCATGTGCTATCTCCTATTCTGGAGGGTGAAACCCCACGCGCAACCGATAGCCAACCAGAACCCGGTAGGAAACTCTTCTTTTCTAGAAGTTGAAAGATCCCGTCATTTTTCAGCAGTGGTTATTCGTTCTAACGCTCATTCTTTATGTTTTCATGTAGGCTGTTCTGACGCCGAGCCGACTCCAAGGAGCGATGATGCCAAGGAGGAGGCAGAGAAAACTAGCGACGCTGTCCATGCGGGAGTAATTCCTGGTCCCGATGCTCAAGTGATTGGGGCGCTAGATGATGATAAGCTTGACACTTCATCTCCTGCCGAAGGTAGTGATGAAATTGAAATCACTGGCGCCTCTGAGCATACTTCACAGATGAACATGAAGGACCGCCTCGCCGCAGAGGAGAAGAAAAAGGCCGAGGTCAAAGTTGAACCTGGAATCCTGGAACTTACCGACCCGCGGAACAGACCTTTGAAAATCATTCTCCCGGGCAGGTCCAAACCACTAGATGTTCCGTCTCCTACTCCTGACTCCGCTTCTTTAGCAAGCAAGAAATCCAAGAAAAAGCGTGAAGGAGAGGAGTCGTCGGAAAAAACAAAGGAAGACAAGAAGAAGAAACCGAAGAAATAATTGATACACTCATTCGACGAGCTTCTTGCTTAAGTCTTGTCGTTGCTTTTATTTTTTGTGGCTTGTAGTTTGTATAGATAGGTTCTGGATTCTGAATTTTGTAGAAGTAACTGTGTAACCCCATTTTGAACTACTGAATGAAGTTTAGTTTCTTTTTTGTTTGAATGATTCTCTTGCTTTTCTTTGGTTTGCTGACTAACTGTAGTCATAACTCCACTTGTTACGAGTTGCATTATCTCGCAGTCCATTTTCGTGTCGTTCAAACATCTCTAGACGTGGCATATTTCTCGTTCCACATCTCTCGAGTACTTGGGCTTTTTTCTAAATCTTCTCTCCGGGGATTTAGAGTAAGTTGATCCGCGTTCAAGGGATTCGGAGGTTTGTATTCGTTTATACTCTAGTCCGCGCTCCGGGGACTTAGAGTACTCCGATCCGCGCTCTGGGGATTCGGAGATTTGGAATCGTTTATACTCTAGTCCACGCTCCGGGGACTTAGAGTACTCCGCTCCACGCTCTGGGGATTCAGAGATTTGAAGTCGTTTATACTCTAGTCCGCGCTCCGGGGACTTAGAGTACTCCGCTCCGCGCTCTGGGGATTCGGAGATTTGAAGTCGTTTATACTCTAGTCCGCGCTCCGGGGACTTAGAGTACTCTGATCCGCGCTCTGGGGATTCGGAGATTTGGAATCGTTTATACTCTAGTCCGCGCTCCGGGGACTTAGAGTACTCCGCTCCACGCTCTGGGGATTCGGAGATTTGAAGTCGTTTATACTCTAGTCCGCGCTCCGGGGACTTAGAGTACTCCGCTCCGCGCTATGGGGATTCGGAGATTTGAAGTCGTTTATACTCTAGTCCGCGCTCCGGGGACTTAGAGTACTCCGATCCGCGCTCTGGAGATTCAGAGATTTGGAATCGTTTATACTCTAGTCCGCACTCCGGGGACTTAGAGTACTCCGCTCCACGCTCTGGGGATTCAGAGATTTGAAGTCGTTTATACTCTAGTCCGCGCTCCGGGGACTTAGAGTACTCCGCTCCACGCTCTGGGGATTCGGAGATTTGAAGTCGTTTATACTCTAGTCCGTGCTCCGGGGACTTAGAGTACTCCGATCCGCGCTCTGGGAATTCAGAGATTTGAAATCGTTTATACTCTAGTCCGCGCTCCGGGGACTTAGAGTACTCCGCTCCACGCTCTGGGGATTCGGAGATTTGAAGTCGTTTATACTCTAGTCCGCGCTCCGGGGACTTAGAGTACTCCGCTCCGCGCTCTGGGGATTCGGAGATTTGAAGTCGTTTATACTCTAGTCCGCGCTCCGGGGACTTAGAGTACTCCGATCCGCGCTCTGGGGATTCGGAGATTTGAAGTCGTTTATACTCTAGTCCGCGCTCCGGGGACTTAGAGTACTCCGATCCGCGCTCTGGGGATTCGGAGATTTGGAATCGTTTATACGAGTCTGTATATCGTATATGATAATGTAATTCGTCATCCGATCATGAGATATAGAAACATTAGTGATTCGTAGAAAATACGGCTTCAAGCCTTTATTAATGAAAAACAACTAGACTGCTTGATTACATAGTTAAAAAGAAACTAAGCTAATACTGAACGAAAACACATAGGAAATAACAGTGCCTAAAACAAGAAAGAAAACATGCTAAATGTAATAGTGCCGCAGATGTTCACTGTTCCATGCTCGGGGGAGCGTCGTGCCATCAACGATCGCTAGCTTGAATGTTCCCTCTCCAAGCTTCCGTTCAATGGCGTACGGACCTTCCCAGCTGGGATTCATACGTGATGGTACCGGGAAGACTCGTTTCAGAACGAGATCACCCACATCAAAGATCCTTGGGCGGACTCTGCCGTCGTAGTAACGCTTGACTCGGTGTCTATGCGCTGCCGCCCTTAATTCAGCTTCTTCACGCTTCTCATCGATGCAGTCCAGTGATTCCAACAAGAGATTCTGGTTCGTTTTGGGATCATAGTATGTCACTCGGTGCGACGGAACTTCAAGTTCCACGGGTATAACGGCTTCAGAGCCGTATGCCAAGGTGAATGGAGTGTGGCCGGTCGCGGACTTGTGGGTAGTTCTATACGCCCATAATGCTGTCGGGAGTTCATCTACCCACTTGCCTCCAACCTTCTCCAGACGCTTCTTCAGTATGGACTTGATTATTTTGTTAACGGCCTCGACTTGTCCGTTAGCCTTCGGGTGTGCAACGGCGGCGAACTTTTTCTCGATGCCATACTTTAGACAGAACTCTTTGAACTCTCTACTTTGAAATTGCGTCCCGTTGTCCGTAATGATGGTGCGAGGAAGGCCAAAGCAGCATATAATGTTTCGTACAACGAAGTTAACGACCTTCTTAGAGGTGATTGTGGCCAAAGGTTCTGCCTCCGCCCATTTTGTGAAATAGTCGACTGCAACTATCACGTATCTCGCGCCACCTCTGGATATCGGCAAAGAGCCGATTATGTCGATTCCCCAGATTGCAAATGGCCAGGGACTAACCATTTGTGTGAGTTCCGTTGCTGGAGTCCCCGGTATTTTCGCATATCTTTGACACTTGTCACACTTTCTTGCATAGTCTGCGGCGTCCCGGTTTACGGTTGGCCAGTAATATCCATAGCGGAGGATCTTTTTTGCTAGCGTTTGCCCCCCAGTATGGTCGCCACATTCCCCTTCGTGAACCTCTCTTAAGACCCACTTTGTCTCATCATGAGCGATGCATCGTAATAATGGGACTGAGAATCCCTTTCGATACATTGATCCATCCTGCATTACGTATCGCGCGACCTTTCGAAGGACCTGCCGTCTTTCGCTTCTTTTTTCTGGTAAAGCCCCGGTCGTCAGGTACAGTTTGAATGGGGTTATCCACGATTCCTTCTCGATTTTTGTTTCCAACACGCAATCGACTTTCATCTCGTCTATGCTCGGGGCATGCAAGACTTCAATGGGATTCAATCCCATTTGCTGTGCATTGCCGGTACTTGCAAACTTAGCCAATAAGTCGGCTTCTTTGTTCAGTTCGCGCGGGACATGCGAAATGTCATAACGCTCAAGATTTGATAGTAGTTCTTGGACCCGAACAAGGTACGGAGCAAGCTTTCGTCCCTTTGCTTGGTAGTCTCCCCGCACTTGGTAAACCACCAACTATGAGTCACAAAATATTTCAACTGATTTGATCCCGAGTTCCCCGATGAGCTTCAAGCCAGCGATCAGTGCTTCATATTCTGCTTCGTTATTTGTGGCCGGGAAATCAAGCTTCAAGGCATAACAGATTGATCGGTTTTCCGAAGTTATAAGAACTATGCCCGCGCCGGAGCAACGGTCGTTTGATGCACCATCAGTGTATAATTTCCATCGAACGGGGGGAATGATGTCGTGATTATCCGGTTCGACGGGAATGGTAAACTCAGCGATGAAATCTGCTAATGCTTGCCCTTGGATGGCTCTTCGTGGTAAGTAGGCGATATCGAATTGGCTCAATTCGATGTTCCATTTTAACAATCTTCCAGAAGTTTCCGGCCATTGGAGTACCTGCCTCAGGGGTTGATCGGTATAAACGCTGATTGAGTGTGCTTGAAAGTATGGGCGCAGCTTACGTGATCCAATCACCAAGCAATAAGCCAATTTCTCGATTTTAGGGTAATTTCTCTCCGCCCCCGTTAAATGCTTGCTAACATAATACACCGGCTTCTGGACTCGATCCTCCTCACGAACTAATGCCGCACTTATCGCATGTGGGGATACAGCCAAGTATACGTATAGCATCTCGTGGTCAACTGGTTTTGACAGCATTGGTGGACTCTTCAGATGCCTCACCAGATTCCGGAATGCTTCCTCACAACTAGACGTCCATTCGAAATTTCTCTTCCCTTTCTTTATTATATCAAAGAACGGGACACACTTGTCAGTTGCCCTGGATATAAATCGACTTAGCGCAGCTACTTTTCCATTCAAGCTCTGTACTTGCTTTATAGTCCTGGGCGCTTGCACATCTCGAATAGCTTGGATCTTTTCTGGGTTAGCTTCAATTCCTCTAGCATTGACGATGAATCCCAAAAATTTCCACGATGCAACGCCGAAGGAACACTTCAGAGGGTTGATCTTCATCCCATAATACCTGAGTATGTCGAACATTTCAGCCAAGTCTTGAATGTGGTCGTTTGACCGTCGTGACTTCACGAGCATGTCATCCACATAGACTTCCATCATTCTACCCAGTTGGTCTTTGAACATTCGATTCACTAAACGCTGGTAAGTCGCTCCTGCGTTCTTCAATCCAAAGGGCATCACTGCATAGCAATATAGTCCGACATTTGTAACGAAGCTGGTGTGTTCTTGGTCTGGAATATGCATCAGGATTTGGTTGTACCCTGAGTACGCATCCATGAATGATAACAGCTCGTGTCCTGCGGTGGAATCGACCAACTGATCGATCCTTGGCAACGGGAAACTGTCCTTTGGGCATGCTTTGTTCAAGTCGGAATAATCTACGTAAGTCCTCCATTTCCCATTCGCCTTTTTTACCAGCACGGGGTTGGATACCCATTCAGGGTAGAGGGCGTCGCGGATGAACCCATTTGCTTTGAGTTTGTCTACCTCCTCTCTGAGAGCAGCGGACCTCTCCGGGTCCATTCCTCTCCTTTTTTGTTTAACCGGGACATATTTCGGGTCTATGTTCAACATATGACTCGTGATGGCGGGAGAAATCCCACACATATCAAAATGCGTCCAGGCGAAAACATCAAGATTCGTCCAGAGGAAGTCGCTAAGGTCTTCAGTCATCGCGGGGCCAAGCTATGATCCGATCTTCAGTATTCGCGAAGGGTTGTCACGGCTAACTGAAATGTCAATCGTTAATTTAGCTGGCGCTGCCTTCTCTTCCCTGGGTTTCTCATCGTCGTCTCTCGGATCTATATCTCTGAAGATCCGAGAACTATGCCCAAGCCAGGGCTCGGGCACTACTTGTCAATTATCCGCATTAAGGATGCGGACGGGATTGTCCGCAACCTTTCCCTTCTCCCTTCGATGGGCCTCTCGGAGCTCAGCCACATAACAGGAACGACCAGCTGCTTGGTCGCCATGAACAATACCTACTCCTTTGTCAGTTGGGAACTTCAAAGTTAAACACCACGGGGCTAACGCTGCCCTAAACTCAGCCAGGGCCGGCCGGCCCAAGAAAATGTTATATGGAGAATCCACATCCAGAACTACGAAGGGTAGAATTCGCACCCTCCGACGCTCGCCTTGTCCCAGTTCAACTGGTAACTCAACATAACCCACGGCATCGGTCGCTGCGCCGTTAAAACCGTGTATACGAGCCTTGGACGGTTTCAAGTCCTTGGTTTCCAGTTTCATTTGGTCATAAGCCTTCTTGAAGATGATGTTGACTAAACTTCCGCAATCAATCAGAATTATTTTTACATATGTTGGTCCGATCGTCGCAGATATGACCATCAGGTCGATGGTCGGAGCCTCTACTTGATCAGCGTCTCTGTTTCTGAACACTATACCGTTTGTCATTACGCGCTGCTGCTTAGCAGGGGTCCCATCCTCCATGTTCGAATAGCACTCAAAATCTACATGCTTCAGGGAACTTGCATATCGCTCCATCTCCTGCCAATTCTTATCTACGGGGTGAGGTCCGCCGATAATTGTATTTATGACTAGTCTACCTACGGTTCGGGCAGGTTCCTCGGGATGACGCGGAGCTGGTGCACGGCCTGGGTTGGACGTTCCCTGTCCTCCTTCCTGTGGATCCTTCACAAATTCTTGCAACTTCTTTTGCCTGATTAACTTCTCGATAGCGTCGTGCAGGTGTCTGCACTCTTCCGTATTGTGCCCATAAGTCTCATGGAAGCGACAATATTTCGCCGTCCGCTTCTGTTCCTCGGTTGATTCTTTTGGACATGGCTTTCTGTACTGAAAAGTATTGCAGGTGGATAGGTAGATGTTCTCAAGCGGCGCGTTCAGCGGAGTATACTCGCTGTAGCTTGGAATTCTCGACTTCCACTTCCCCGCTTCTCTCTTCTTCCCTTGATTTCTTCCTCCAGACTCCTTAGGCTGCCCAGGCTTGTTTTGGACATTGACTTGGACCTTTCCCGAGCTATCTCCGGACTGCTTCACAGCAATGTTGCTCTTCATAGACTCTTGGACAGGTCCTGGTGCCTTATCTCGTCGTACCCACCTAGCTTCCTCTCTTCTTATGAACTGGTGTGCCTTTGAGTAGAAACGCTCTAGCGTAGTCGGAGGTTTTCTTGCTAACCAGTCTCCAAACTCAGAATCTGGATCCACACCTCTCATTACCGCCATTAGAATTGCATGATCATTGGGATTGCTGACTTCAGTTTCCGCAACATGGAACCTTTGTAAATATTCCTTCAATGACTCCCCAGGATTTTGGATTACACTTGACAGAGACATTACGTCCTTTGGACGTGTGGTGTGTATCCTGAACTGCTCAATGAACTTCTTTGCCAGTTCCTCGAAATTTGATACGGACCGCGGAGGGAGTCGGGTGAACCACATAGTAGCTATCCCAGATAAAGTAATCGGAAAGCATCTACACTTGGTGGCATCATTCGCTCTGGCTGTATCCATCATCCATTCGTACCTCATGACATGCTGTCTGGGGTCAGTCTTTCCCTCATATGCAGGGATAGTAGGCATACTAAACTTCCTGGGGTACGCCGCCTGCAACACAACATCTGTGAACGGAGTATGACTTCTTGATACTCCCCAATCATCATTTGATAAACCCTGATTTTCTTTCATCAATTGCCTGACCATGGCTGTCAAATCTGGTGTTTGAATGGAAGGGGGAAGGTTAAAGTCTGTTCTACGCGACTATCCGTGCTGATGCCTCCTCTCTTGGCGATCTGCCAATCGTGCGTCTTGAGGTTCGACAACGTTAGCATTTTGATGGTCTGGGCCTCCATCCTCCATTTGCACTCCGGTCCTGAAGTTTGCAGCTCTTGCTTGGTCACGATCTCCAGCTGTTTGAACAGCAGCTTCTGCCCGCGCAGCTTCAGTCTTATGGCGTCTACGCCTGGGAGGTTCGTCAGAAGAAGTTGAGTTGTCGGATGAGGAATAAGGAGCGGGATTGCCCCCAGCATTCTGTTGCTACTGTTGAGCGAGCTGTGCCATCAGGTTGGCGTTAGCTTGCATCTGCTCTCCTAGTTGTCTCCTGCTTTCTCTGAGTTCTCTCATCAAGTCGTTGAACTCTATCCTGGTGACAACCGGAGCTTGGTCCTGAGCAGCAATTCCTACATCCGGAATTGTTGGTTGATTGCTAGGTCCTGCTTGTTGCACGCTAGCAGTCTCATGGGCATCTGCATTATGAGAAGCTGACCTGGTACGTGGTCTCGCCATTGTAGAGTTATTGGTATGAACTCTGAGTAGAATCAACGGATATCCTATCAATGAGTCAGATCTTCTTTGGGGGATTTGTTCAATCCAGTAGCTTCAAAGCAGATCCTCGAGGTCTGAGAATTCAACTCTCAATGAAAGCACCAAAGTGTTAGCACCAAAATTGGTCACTAACCTCGTTGAGAAGAGTTATGTAGAGAGATTAATGAAGACAGTAAATTAAAACAGAAGAATAGTGTAATTCAATGCAAAAAGGACAACAAAAACAAGAACATCAGATTTATAGTGGTTCGGCGTAATTGCCTACATCCACTTTGGGTTTAATCTTTATTGATCTCTCAATTACTTGAATACAGATACAATCCGTAAATCAATCACTTGAATACAAGTTTGGATTAAAAAGAGGAGAGTATAAAAAATGGCAGAGTCTCCCTAGTGTTCCTGGGAAAGGTCCCTTTTCACTGTGACCCTGCCCCTCTATTTATAGACAAAGATGGGCTGGACTTCCCAGGTGGGCTTGGTGGCCGAACACTCTAGCCCAAGTGTAGTGGTCGTTGTATGCCGAACCAAGTAGGCCGAACACGTTGATGCCGAACCACCTTCTCAATGCCGAACGGTACGTTTGATGTGTGGGAAGTGCAGAATAGTTGTCAGTCGAAGCCGAACGTGCCTTCTGGCCGAACGATGCATTCTGGTGTTCGATACCTCTGGCCGAACGATCCTCCTTGGCCTAACGTGCCTTCTGGCTGAACGATGCTTCTTAGCCGAACGATCCTTTGGCCGAGCAATGATGATGCCGAGTACTCCTAGATGCCGAACACTCTCTGATGTCGAGTTCCACTGGATGCCGAGTATTACGCCGAGTACTCCTTGATGCCGAACACTCTCTGATGCCAAGTTCCACTGGAAGCCGAGTACTAGTTGCCTAGTCAAATCTCCAGGAAACACTTGCGGAGGAATGGAAAACGACAGATCCTCCTCAAAGCTTCACGCCAAATCATCTAAGAATAAGTCGTGTGTCAAAAGGAGTTTATCCATCCCCATGCTTCGGCATATCGCCCATGATGATATCTTATCCTAAAGGTGGTGCAAAATACACCATCATAGCAATGGATTACGTCACCAAATGGGCAGATGAAGAACTCTTAACCACGACCAAGATGAAGAAAATAATCAACTTCTTTATCTGTAACATCATATGTCCTTATGACCTTCCATGATCCATTATAACTGCAAATGGACAGGTTGAAGCTGTGAAAAAAAAATCATAGAGTCTGTACTGAAAAGAGGTTTGGAAAACTCCTCAAGTGGCTGATTGCTACCCTTATTTCACAGAAAATAAAAACAAGGAATCGCGATTGAATTGCAATTAAACTAGATGGAGTTGGCGACGACTTATGAGCATATAAAACGCATCCGAGAGCCAATGGCAAGAACATGTACCCGAACGTGCATGTGTACATCCGAAAAAGTTCGACTTCTTGAAATCAACAGAAATTGAATTCTCACTAAGGATTATTAAGAGAAGACTAGATCAGATAGCCGAAGCTAATTAGCTCTGCAGAATCAGACACGTATGGCCACTGATGAACTACAACCCTGGATTTATAATATTGGGAATCGACCAAGCATCACGATGACCAAAGAAGGATACAACACCTTGGGATTGGAGGATAATGACTGTTCAAGAAACATGATGGATTTATTTCTGAAGACAAGGAATACTCGCTGATTCAAAGCGTGTTGTGCTGCTTCACACGACACACTTTGGGGGGCAAGTGTTTCCTGGAGATTTGACCAGGCAACTAGTACTCGGCTTCCAGTGCAACTCGGCATCAGAGAGTGTTCGGCATCAAGGAGTACTCGGCGTAATACTCGGCATCCAGTGGAACTCGGCATTAGAGAGTGTTCGACATCTAGGAGTACTCAGCATCAGCATCGCTCGGCCAAAGGATCGTTCGGCTAAGAAGCATCGTTCAGCCAGAAGGCACGTTAGGCCAAGGAGGATCGTTCGGCCAGAGGTATCGAACACCAAAATGCATCATTCGGCCAGAAGGCACGTTCGGCTTCGACTGACAACTATTCTGCACTTCCCACACATCAAACGTACCGTTCGGCATTGAGAAGGTGGTTCGGCATCAACGTGTTCGGCCTACTTGGTTCGGCATACAGCGACCACTACACTTGGGCTAGAGTGTTCGGCCACCAAGCCCACCTGGGAAGTCCAGCCCATCTTTGTCTATAAATAGAGGGGCAGGGTCATAGTGAAAAGGGACCTTTCCCGGGAACACTGGGGAGACTCTGCCATTTTTTTATACTCTCCTCTTTTTAATCCAAACTTGTATTCAAGTGATTGATTTACGGATTGTATCTATATTCAAGTAATTGAGAGAGCAATAAAGATTAAACCCAAAGTGGATGTAGGCAATTACGCCGAACCACTATAAATCTGGTGTTCTTGTTTTTGTTGTCCTTTTTGCATTGAATTACACTATTCTTCCGTTTTAATTTACTGTCTTCATTAATCTCTCTACATAACTCTTCTCAACGAGTTAGTGACCAATTTTGGTGCTAACATGCATACTTCTTATGTATCGTTGAAAAACAAATAATTTTGAAAAATGAAATCAACATAAAAAACAAAAAACAAGTTTATTTAATTTTTCGTATTTTGGACATAACAAAAGGATGTAAAACAATTGATCGTCTCAATTGTACGTCCATCTTCGCAATAACTAAGAATTATAAAAAATTCTCGCTATTCTCGTACTTTGTATGCAAGTTCAATACACAAAACACAAAACTTAAAACGAAAACAAACGGGCTTTGGAGTTGGAGGCAAAATTTTCCATGCATTGAGGCAAAAAAATTCCACAATGAACCAAAAATTTCCATAAGAGCAAAAAAAAACCAAAAAAAACTCGTATTTGATATTTCAAAGAAAATAGTTATAAAGGCAAAAATCCAGATGTTCATGAAAGTAAATAAATTGCAACATAGTGTTTGTATTATTTGAATTTTTAATTTTTAACATTTTTGAATTTCATGAAATTTTGAATAGTTTCTAAAATTTGTATTTAAATTTTATGGATGTTAAATTTATTTTAGAAAATTTCAAAATTTTAATTTTTTTAGAATATTAAATATAATTATTAATTATAATCATAAAATATTAAATACTAAATGTTACTTCTTAATTATTAATATTGCTTATTAATTATGAATTATTACATATTTGTTTTAATTATTGGTTATTATTAACTATTAATTTTCTAATAGTCATTATTAATGAATAATTATTTATAATTAATTATTAAATACTAAATAGCACTTCATAATTATTAAATTTTATTATTAATTATTATCCCGCATTTTGATCAAGCAATATAAGGACAGATTGGACGAAACGAACTTGGAAATTACCAAGGTGGGAAGCCCGGATAGATAGCCTAAGAGTCTAGAAACCAAGTACAAACAGTGCCACGGGATGAAGACCAAACCAACACAAGAAGCAAAGCACAAATCCACCAAAGTGTTGGATTGGTACCGATCCAACATCATAGATCGGTACTGATCTAGCAAAGTTCACCTAATCCAACCCCAATTTCTTTTATGCACAAGTGATGATGCTAGTAGCTTATTCCAAGTTACGTTTCATCGATCTCATGCAATTCTCTATCGATCTCTGTGAGCACTTGAAGTCAGCAACTCCATTCGTCCATAAATCCATTATTTGGACTCAAAAACAAGTTAATAATGGTGCAAACAAGATTGAAATCACAAAGATAACCACGAGTCGAGCTAGGAAAAAATATTCAAAACATCCATTTGGCCATTTCATGGATCGGTACCGATCCACAAATTTTGATGAGGTGGCCACCACTTTTTCTAGAGAATCAGTCTTTGCATGGAGAACGAGGTAGAGATCATGAAAGCGAGATTCTAGGCTTCCTACAGCTATAAATATGAGGGTACGACTCATTTTTTAGGATCTGTAATGGATTTATGCCGATTCGTAAGAACTGTACTTGAAAAACAACATTATAGTAAAGGAAACTTGAAGTGGACGTAGGGCGGAGTATGCCGAACCACTGTAAATCTTGTGTGTTCTATTACTTACCCGTTTTCATTTATTTTCTTCACTTTTTATTCTCTACTTAATCTATTGGGTGTTTATGCTATTTTTGGTTCAAACATTTTGGTGCTTTCACTGATAACTGCTTGAATTCATTGATTTGAGACTTGGAAAAGATTGAAAATGATAAGACAATCAACTCGAAAGGCCACCTTTGGAGGAAATCAACAAGGGAGTAGCCAAGAGGCATCCTTAAGAGCTAACCCTGCTTCCATCTACATAACCAGAGATGAGATGGAAATAATTATGAATACAATACAGAAAAGGATGATGGCTTGCTAGGAAGAGATGATGGAGAATTTCTTTCGGGGAATAGGACAAACATGAATAGTTGGAGTTACGAATCAGAATCAAAGGCTGGAAGCTGGAGCGAATGCACCTGGGAGCCAAGTGGGACAAAATGGAGTGAACCCTGAACAACGATCCATGAGAACTCGGGGGCATAGGTAATTTTAGCTTAACTGGAAATGATGCAGGTCTAGGAGATGACGCTAAGCAGTTGAATATGAATCAAAATGTAGATGCGCGACCGGAGGAGTACATGCCAGAATTTTCCTATGGAAACGGAGGCAGATTAGGAATGCTAACTTGAGAATTCCTTTGAATGACGATGACCGACTTGCTAAGATGATGAGACAAGCTATGAGAAGTAGATTACCTAACTGGAGCCTGGAGGATGTAAACAGGTGTCCATTCACTTCGAATATTCGGTACGCTAGGAATCTGCCTGATTTCAAGCTGCCTACGTTAGGAATCTACCTGACTTCAACAACACTAACATGAGGTCCAGTAGCCTCTCCATCACCTTTAGCATCAACATCCTCTAGATTACCTTTAGAATCACTAAGATCTAGTCCCTCAGGTTGATCGGTACTGAACCATCCGGGTTGGATAGTATAGTACGATGCTTTTGGTGGAGCAATTGCACTAGCTCTTCCACCTTGCTTCTTTGACGCTCTAAAACCTTCTTTTTAAATCTTCTTTTTTCCATCTTTATGACTCTAATTTGATAAACTTTGTTCATCCAAGTCTGAAGATGAATAATCCCTTTTTTCCTCGTAATGCTTGTAGGATCTCTTATGCTGCAAGGGCTGTGCTACCGTAGCAAAAATGTTTCTTCATTTCATCCATAATGGACATCTAATTATCTATCATCTTCTTATTCATATCTACCATCATACGGTCTAGGTCTGCCTTTAACAACTTTTTGCAGTTGAGAAGTCTCTCCTTGATTAACATCACCACCTTCATTTTGAGATCCCTCTGGTTCTTCAGTAATTGTTCTGACCATGAACCCTTCTTTCTCATGTAAGCACAAAACAAATATTTACGTGTGAAACATCCAAATACTCTTAGTCGATCAAATATGAATTAAACAAACAAGAAATAAAAAGTGAAAGAGTGAACACAATTTTTTTAGGAGTGGTTCGATATAAACCAAGTTCCTACATTCACTGTATCTTTTATTACCAATTGTATTTAAAACTACAACTGAATTACAACATAATTTCGAAATTCAAGTTAGTTGATTTCAATTTTGACAGCAACTTGGGGTAAAAATCAGTAAGAAGCCAAAAAGTCTCTTTCCAGTTGTTGTAGGATGCCTATTTATAGACAAATCTTGCTTCAAAATCACTGAATCAGCAGTTGAATCGCTTAGAAATGTAGATCCGAGTTTTCAGCATGAAAAACAAATCAAAACGACACATTTTCAATAATTGAACCGATTGATACCGACCCTTCTTTCTCATGTAAGGACCGCTTTTCTTGAACCGAAAGATGAGCAATTAGAGGTAGAAGAAAAAAGAAAGATAAGAAGAAACTACACAATCACAGATTCTCACCACGAATCAGAACAACATATAATATATAACATAAGATATGACATGGTCATTTCCATATAAATGATACATTAGAGTCATTACACTACGACTTCAACTGGATAGTTATAACTACATGTCCATCACAAAATATATATATCATACATAAATACAGCGGAATAAATAATAACTAGCTAACAGTGAATCCACCTGCTCCAACTCCTTCAAAATGCTTCCGTAAGAAACCTGGATCACTTGGCTACTCATACAAATTTGAGTACCCAAGGGTTTTAGGAAAAAAATAAATACTCCAAGTCAGACATGCTCTGGTGTGAGTAAACTCAAAAAACTTAATTTTTTCTTTTATAAAAAACTTCGAAAATCAAAGGTATCTCGTAAGACCACTCCGCACAAAAACACGGACAAGTTTTTCCTTACGATAACCAAAACACTTTATATAGAAATCCAGTGATATTATCATAATGCCTAGGTTTTTCAAATAAATAATTCACATAGCCGAAATTTTTACATTAATTAAATTCGAGCATAATAGGTATACTACTAAGACTGAAGCCACTTATTGGAAAATGGATTCCATTCATGACTAGATAAGGAACTACCTTTCGAAGATGCACCTCTAGATAAAACACACCTAGGTCTGAGAAGAACATCTTGTACCCCTGCTACACAGAATCGGCCTACCACTTGACTAGTAGTACCGATTACATCATCACCATGGTCGGGATCAGCAACAGTACCAGAGCATACAAAAATGGGTCAAATATCGATTCTAGGTATGGTGATGACATACCCTGATGGGGGCGACCCACATAGCCCTATTGCGTACGCTGTTTTGGTCATTTCCGGTTGATGAGGCCTGAGACTATGTTTACCTTTACTAAAGCACTGCCACTTAGAATGCTACATCGCCTTCCATATGTTGACACAATGTTAGCATTCATCCATACAAGCCATTCAGAAGATAAACGAATCGAAGGCACTATTTTCACTACAATCGTTTTGGAATCACTATCATGGTTAGTAGCAAATGCCCTTGCACTTCAAGTCTTTTCTTGGACCTTGCCTTTACTATTTCCAATTCAAATGTTTATGTTGGTTCGAAGTGGGTTTCGGATAACAACTAATATCTGATCTCGGTCTCTCCAAACCAACATTTGATAGTTTAAAAGGTCAAGTTGTTTATAGTGGACTATCCCACTATATACATATGGACATACGTTCAATATGCTTAGATTATTGTTAACAAGAAAACTTGTCAAAATCCCAAAGCTATGTGAGAAGTAAATAAGTTCATACAAAATAAGGCTGTCGAATAGATTGCTCCTTTCGAAACCCACCTTTCGACTAGATTGACTTAGTCGAAATAGTTTCAGAAGTTAACTTAGAAATGCAGGGAAGGAAAAGTGCATCTTATTCGAAACCCCTCTTTTATATAAGTTAAAGTCAGCCATTTATCTTGAACTTTCATCTCTTTCGATCATGTGAAAGGTTTATCCTAGCCCTTTCGACTATGTCGGAAGGTCTACTTGGCCTCTTAAAATGGGATAGCTGCTTTCGACCTTGTTGGTTTCATATCTTCTATGGAAGAACGCATTCGAAAGGGTAGTTGATATAGTTGAGTGTAGGATCCTTTCGAATGAACTCCTCCTTATATGAATGTTTGCCAACTGCAGACCAGACTTCCCTCGGGACATCCCTTTTGAACAGGTCGAAAGGAATTATATCCTTTTGAAACGGATCCAATTCGCAGTTGCCTAAGCCTTACTCAAAATACTTGTTATAAGATCATCTTGGATAACCGCAAGTTCTATGAACTTATCAATGTCGAAACATCATCATCATCCTTGTTTGTCATTATATAATGTATGTCATGATGATGATACATTTCGACATGAATGTTTTCTAAGTCAATCTTATTGATTTGCATAGACAAAAGGAAGTTAAGAGAATAAGATAGCATCATGTGCAATTGATCATTAGACTGGCTAATGATTGTAATGATCTTCCTCATAATCGAAATCCTTAATGAATTCGCGAGTCCCTTCATTTTCATTAATCCAAAATGAGTTACAATTCTGAGAACTTTCCCCCAAACTGATTTAGGGTTTATAAGGATTTTGTGATAGAAAAGAAGTAAAAATAAAAGAAATGAGTTTTGGATTTCAAAATCTGATCCCCAAAATTGGACCCCTTGGGCCTTATTTAAAGATGCAGGTCGGTCCCCCTTCCACGCCAATGCTGCCGACCTAGTCGAAAGGTCCTTTTATCTTTCGCCTCTTTCCTTTCGATGCGGTCGAAAGGCCTCTCCTTCCTTTAATACAGTCGAAAGGCTTTCTTTCAAGTCCTCTAACTCATCTTTGCGCTTCTCCTCTCCTTGTTTCAGACCTTTCAACCTTGTCGAAAGGGTCTTTAATCTTCCTTTCGCCTTTGTCTAGTTTTTTGTGTTTATGTTTCCTGCTTTCTCTTGAATTGCTTTCGACGCCGTCGGAAGGGTCACAAATGCGTTTTTCTCTTCATGTTGCTTTGTTGTTATCATAAGTAAAGACAAGAGCTTTCGACTCTGTCGATTGGTTGTTTACTCAGGCTTCAAAGATGTTGAAGCATCAATGGTTTCGATGCTGTAGGTAGCTTCCGAATGCACATTTGAGGATTGACGTGGAACCTGCTCCTGATGTTACTGGCTTCGACCGATTTGAAAAACCTAACTATGCTTTCGAAAGGGTTGTTTAAATCAGTTTGAATGAAGGCGAAACCTTTGGTTTCGAAAGGTTTAGCATGTATATGAAAGGTTAATGTTCATTGCCTTCGAAAGAGGGTACCGAACCCGTCCTTGCTTTTCCTATATATGCAAATCCATCTGCATCGAAACGTTGAAAATAGCGAAAGGGTAGCTCCGCTTTTCTTTTTCATCTATTTCGAAATCTTTTTCACTGATTATCACTTGTGAGAGCGCTTGATGCATGCGAATCCTTAGAAAGCCTTCTTAATGCCTTCAAAACGTTCTTTTGTGACTTTTGTTGAATCCTATGCCTGTAATTCCAGTAGAGCCCGACATTTTCATTAATCTTCTTTCATACTTCTGTTCTTAAGTGGATTTCATATCTACCATCATACGGTCTAGGTCTGCCTTTAACATCTTCTTATTCATATCTCCTTGTTTTAGACCTTTCAAACTTGTCGAAAGGGTCTTTAATCTTCCTTTCGCCTTTGTCAAGTTTTTTGTGTTCATGTTTCCTGCTTTCTCTTGAATTGCTTTCGACGCCGTCGGAAGGGTCACAAATGTGTTTTTCTCTTCATGTTGCTTTGTTGTTATCATAAGTAAAGACAGGAGCTTTCGACTCTGTCGATTGGTTGTTTACTCAGGCTTCGAAGATGTTGAAGCATCAATGGTTTCGATGCTGTAGGTAGCTTCCGAATGCACGTTTGAGGATTGATGTGGAACCTTCTCCTGATGTTACTGGCTTCGACCGATTTGAAAGGCCTAACTATGCTTTCGAAAGGGTTGTTTAAATCAGTTTGAATGTAGGCGAAACCTTTGGTTTCGAAAGGTTTAGCACGTATATGAAAGGTTAATGTTCATTGCCTTCGAAAGAGGGTACCGAACCCGTCCTTGCTTTTCCTATATATGCAAATCCATCTGCATCGAAAGGTTGAAAATAGCGGAAAGGTAGCTCCGCTTTTCTTTTTCATCTATTTCAAAATCTTTTTCATTGATTATCACTTGTGAGAGCGCTTGATGCCTGCGAATCCTTCGAAAGCCTTCTTAATGCCTTCAAAACGTTCTTTTGTGACTTTTGTTGAATCCTATGCCTGTAATTCCAGTAGAGCCCGACATTTTCATTAATCTTCTTTCATACTTCTGTTCTTAAGTGGATTTTATGGCTAACATTTTGCCTCCCTATATGAAAGAAGCTTTTGTTCCTTAGGACAAAAATCTCAGATCTTCCTTGCTCTTAATAACTTTGTTTTCCTGCAAAATTCAAAGTAAGTGACATTTTTTATTGCTAACCCTTTATCTTATATATACACACACACACACACGCTTCTTGATAAGTCAGCATAGCAAGGCTTTCGAATTTAGATGGTTAGTTGATCATAATCCTAATTTAATAAAGGATATGAGGTCTGTATTTGATAGTTATCCATTTATATAATAATTGAAGCCTATGAACTTCCTGTGGTAAACAATCAATGTCTAGAAATAGGAGATTGTAAGCTACTATCTGGAAATAAGCTTTTGTATCTCGTAAATCTTAATTTGTATTTATAAATTCTTCCTGGAGATAAGAACGACCCTGGAGTCTGAATTTTAGATGTTGGTGAGCATCGTTTAAAGTAGCAAACTAATAACCCTGATTTGGGTTTTAAAAAGACCAGATAGAAGATTTTGATTGATGACTTAGGAGTCCATTGTAGCTTCGATACTACTGCTTTAAAACCCAAATTCGAGAACCGATAAACAGAATCCAAAACTGATGATAAAAAACCTAAAATTCAAATTTGGGCATTAGAAAGTTATAAAGTCTAACCCAGATTAGGGCATCATCGAGTGAATTCTTTTAGTAGTCAGTAGAAAATTGTTCAGAACCCAGATTCGGGCTTTAATAAGTAAGATTCAGAAATAGTCTTTAGAATAAGGTTATCAAACTAGATTCAGGTATTAGTGGCGAATAATCAAAGATTCATGATAATTGTCTTCATGATAGAAATCCCAAGCCCAGATTGGGGCATATGTTGGATAATCAAAAATCCATAATAATTATCTTCATAATAGGAATCTTCTGCCCATATTAGGGCATTAATAATTGAAGTTGGATAATAGCCTCGATACCCAGATTTGGGTATGAGAAAGATCATAAATGATTAGAGAAGACCCGAAACCCATATTCGAGTATTAAAGGTCCAGAAGTGAGAGTCCCGTGGGTATTAATGAGCGGAGTTCTGTTTTACTCTTTAGTTTCTGCCTTCTTTGGCATATGTTAACCTCTTAGTCCTCATATGCAGCTATAGTTTGATTGGCTGCTTCTCGAGCTTGGACATCTTAGTTCATTATTTGATATGCCACTTCTAGGGTCTGGACATCTTAATCCATTATTTGATGAGTCTCTTCTTGGGCTTGGATGTCTTAGTCCATTGTTTGATGAGCCTCTTCTTGGGCTTGGACATCTTAGTCCATTGTAATATGTTGCTTTCTCGGGCTTAGACATCTTTAGTCCATTGTAGATATGTCGCTTTCTCGGGCTTGGACATCTTAGTCCTATGCCGCTTTCTCGGGCTTGGACATCTTAGTCCTATGCCGCTTTATCAGGCTTGGACATCTTAGTCCATTGTTGTCTGGTGCTCTTGGTAAGCTCATTCTTAGAGGCTGGAACCAAGGACTTACCCAACCTCCCTCCATGAGGCGCCTTAACCTGACCAGAGGCGCAACTAAGGGCTTGTCCAGTGCTTTAACCTGGACATAGCATGGCGTGGATAAAGGCTTACTTCGACCTCCCTCCAGGAGGCACCCTGCCCTGGCCATAGCGTGGTGTGGACAAGGGCTTGTTCGGTGCTTTAACCTATTCATAACATGGCGCAGATAAAGACTTACTCCCATCCTCCCTCCAGGAGGCGCCTTTACCTGACCAAAGGCACGGCCAAGGGCTTGTCGATGCTTTAACCTGGCCATAGTGTGGCGCAGTTAAAGGCTTACACCCCTCCCTCCAGGAGGTGCTCTGCCCTGGCCAACTCGGTGCGGACATAGGATTTCGACCTTTAAAGATAGTGTCCAAATGCAAGGAGAATTCTACTCCCAACCATGTAGATTTTTCTTTTGAAGAAAGAGATGCTTTATTCATTCATCTTTGGAAAATATGGTCTCAAATGTTCTGCATTCCATGTTCTGGGAACCATATTGTCATCTAGTCGGCATAACTTATAAGCACCTAGGGGAATTACTTTGCAAATGATTAAGGGTACTTCCTAATTTGGTCCCAGGGATCCATCAGCGGGATTTCTTGTATTTGCCATTACTCTTCGGAGTACCGGATCTCTTTCTTGAAATATCATGTTCTTACTTTTGAGTTGTAATACTTTGAAATTCATCTTTGATACTCTAACATTTTGATTACTGCTTCATCTCTCGGCTCGTGTGTCAAATCTAAGGATTCACTTTTTAGTTCTTGGTTTAAATCGAACGCATATGCGATTCTTCGGTGTGAGGGTACTTCAATCTCAATTGGTAACATTGCCTCACACCCATATGTCAATGAGTAGGGAGTATGTCCCGTTGCCATTTTGGTTGATGTTCGATAAGCCCATAATACAAGTGGCAGCTCTTCTACCCAGTTTCCTTTAGCTTTGTTAAGCCGTTTTTTCAAGATCGTTTTAATGGTTTTGGTTGTAGCCTCAACTGCACCATTTGCATTCCGATGCGCAATGGAGAAAAATCTCTTAATGATTCCATTCTTATGACAAAACCGAGAAATTCTTCACTCTCAAATTGTGTTCCATTATTGGAAATGATCTTATGGGGAATTTCGAATCTGGTTATAATATTTTTGATGACAAATCTAAGTACTTTTCCAGAAGTGATCTTAGGAAGTGGTTCTGCTTCAACCCATTTAGTGAAGTAATCTATAGCGACTACGGCGTATTTTGCTCCCCCTTTTGAGATTGACAATGGGCCGATTAAATCAATTTCCCATACGTCAAAGGGCCACAGACTTGAAATTGGAGTTAACTAACTTAGGGGCAATCTGGGAATTCTCGAGTACTTTTGGCACTTCTCGCATCTCCTCACATATTCAATAGCTTGGCTTTCCATACGAGGCCAATAAAAATCTTGTCTCATTATCTTTTTTTCCAATTTCATTCCGTTTGAGTGGTCCCTGCAGAATCCCTCATGTGCTTCTGCCAACAATTTTATTCCATCTTCCAGGCTTACGCATCTTTAGCAAGGAAGTGCATATCCTTCTTGTAAAGGACTCCATCCATTATTATGAAAGTTGGAGCTTGTCACCTGATTTTTCTTGCCTTACCCTTGTCAGAAGGCAGTACTCCTTTAACAAGATATTCAACGATAGGTGACATCCAAGTGTTATTGTACGGGCCATTTGTTCTTGATTGATCAACCCTCTCATTTGATATTTCTCTTCCAACTTCTCTTCCCTCTTTTCCTTATGACATAGCTTGGGACCCTGTTAGAACTGATAGTTCCTTTAATTGTTAGGATGTTCCCTCTTTGTTACCCTACTAGAACAATCCATGCTTCTGGGGCTCCTTTTGAGCTTGTTAATTTCGCTAATGAATCTGCTTGTGAGTTTTCCGCCCTTGGAACTTAATGTATGGAAAATCGTCAAACTAAGCAAGCATTTTCAGTATTTTTTTCACATATAATAGGTATATTACTAAGACTGAAGGCATTTATTAGGAAATGGATTCCATACATGGCTAGGTAAGGAACTACCTTTCGAAGATGCACCTCTAGATAAAACACACCTGGGGGTCTGATAAGAACATCTTGTACCGCTGCTACATAGAACCGGCCTACCACTTGACTAGTAGTACCAATACATCACCACCACGGTTGAGATCGACAACAGTACCGGAGCATACAAAAATGGGTCAAATATTGATTCTAGATATGGTGATGACATACCCTGATGGGGGCGACCCACATAACCCTACTGCGTACCTTATTTTTATCATTTCCAGTTGATGAGGCCTGAGACTACGTTTACCTTTACTAAAGCACTGCTGCTTAGAATGCTACATCGCCTTCCGTATATTGACACAATGTTAGCATTCATCCATACAAGTCGTTTAGAAGATGAACGAATCAAAGGCACTATTTCACTTCACTCTTTTTGGAATCACCGTCTGGGTTAGTAGCAAATAGCCCTTGCACTTCAAGTCTTTATCTTGGACCTTGCCTTTACTATTTCCAATTCAAACGTTTATGTTGGTTCGAAGTGGGTTTTGAATAACAACCAATATCATATCTCGGTCTCTCCAAACCAACGTTTGATAATTTAAAAGGTCAAGTTGTTTATAGTGGACTATCCCACTATCAAGGTGTAAATATTTACATATGGACATAAGTTCAGTATGCTTAGATTATCATGACCCGCTTACCAAAATTAACCCCCTCGTATTCATCACGTTCCCAAAGTGCGGTATTTGTGATAAGTGCAAGTCGACATACTTTCAATAAAATGTATTATCGTTTTATTACAACTATTTTAATTCATTTAGCTGCTTAATAGCATGGACAAGAGATCCTTGGTTTAAAATATTTTTCTTACTTAACAAGGAAATCGGTTAAAAATAAATAACCGATAGAGTTTTAAAAGGAAATTTATAATAAATAACCCTTGATTAAATCATAAGTTTAAAACTCAACTAAACCTTAATTAATCTTAATTAAATCAAAATTAAATCATTAATAATCCTAATTTTATCTATAATTAAACCTTAATTAACTTTAATTAAACAACATTTATTTAAGAAATTAATCTCTAATTAAGTGGATAATTAACCTTTAATTAAATAATAATTCATTAAATAAATAACTCTAATTAAATAATTAATTAAAACAATTAAAATTGAATAAATAAAAATTAATTTTCTTTTTAACTTAATTAATCATTATTTAAAACTTACTTAATTAAAAATAATTAACTTGATTAATAATTTCTTAAACTCTAATTACTTAACCTGATTACTTAATTAATTAATTAAATAATGATTACCCTAATTAATAAATTAATAAATAAATTATTAAATTATTAAAACTTAAACTTTTTGACCTACTTAATTTAATTTGAAATGAGTTTTCAAAAACAATCCAAAAGAAAATACTTTAAAATTTGAAATTGCGAAATTTCCAAAACTACATCCATAGCGACTATCGCTCTAAGCGTAGTTCGCTAGAATTGATTTCTAGGTGGAAATCTCACTTAACACTAGCTGCCCCATGTTTTGAGAACTTGATTGAAAGGTTTTGAAAACTTTAAACAAAAGGTATAAACTTGGAATTTTTTTTCCAAAAGTAAGACTAAAAAGGAAGCTTTTCTTTTCCATCGGATCTCAAGTCCTTTTTCGACCTTTTAAAACGATAGTTTCATAACCATTTCACAACATACTTGGTTTTATTTCACAAACAATACTACCATCATATCATAAACCAATATCACATATCCACATCCATATACATATCCAAACATATCAACATATTATCCAAGTCACAAATCTATACCAAACAACCAACTCGTAATCATATACCATCCAAAAACACAATAATTCAACACCACCAACATTATATTTCCACAACATGTAGATCATTAAAACAAGTTGTTTTCTTTTCCAAAAATATTTGTTTTACTCACCGAAAATTACCAATTTCAAACCAAACTCTTGTAAGAACTTGAAAGCAACTTAGGAACTTTGAAATACGAAGATTTTTCGGTGCTTGGACCTCCAAGGTAGGCTCTGGGCTAATTGGGCGCAGCCTGGGGTAGTTTGGGCTCGGCCCTTATGTTTTTGGGTAGTGAAGTGTTGTAGCTTGGAAGAGGAGGTGTTGAATGATTTGTAGAAGTGGTTTTGTGAAATAAAGAGGTGATTCTTAGTGAAAGAAGTGATATTTCCTTATTTTAGAAATTATGAAGAGGGGTCATGGGAATATGATGCAGTGCTTACCATGAATCGCGCTACCTTAAGTCGCGGCGGCGAATCGCGAGATGCTCCAGAAGGTCGCGAACGACCTATGCCCTCCTCCTCCTTGGGTCGCGAATGACCTATGCCAAATCTAGTAACCAGTAAGTCGCGAACGACCTATCCAAACTCCAGCCTTAAGTTGCGAACATCTTCGCTCCTGCTAAGTCGCGAGTCGCCCTTCCTCCTTATGTCGCAAACGACCTTCCAGTTAGGTCGCGAAGATTAGGTCGCTCCTCCTCCGCCCTAAATTGCGAAGCCCAGTAAGTCGCTCCAGTTCTTAAGTCGTGAGCAGCTCCAGATTTTCAAATTCTTAGGTCGTGAATTCTTAAGTCACGAACGAGTTTGTTATGTCGCTGAAGATTCCTTAGGTCGCGAAAGTTGTTAGGTCGCTCAGAATTCCTTATGTCGCTGCTGTGTTGTGCTTAAGTCGCTACTTGCTTAAGTCGTACGTGCTTATGCTGTTAAGATGTACAGTGTTGTTAAGTCGTGTAATGTTGTTATGTCATGTTGTAACTTGTTAAGTCGTTTGTATTTCATTTTCTTATATCGCATTGTTTTCTTAAGTCATTTGTCGTGTATTGTTAAGTCATATGAAGCTGTAACTTGTTAAGTCGTGTGTGTGTTGTAAATGCTTATAAATAGGGGTGTGATGTCATTATAAAAGAAGTTGATTTTTGAATAAAATTTGGTTTGTGCTTTGTGCCACCATTAAAATTGGAAGTTGAGTGTTATCTCCTTTCTCCATCTTCGGACATTCGAGTGCGCTCGAATCAACGAACTTGAAGCCGATTCACGGAATCTCGTGCGCGAGATCAACGTCGAAGAATCGTAGATCTTCTAACATGGTATCGTGCACGATCAACGTGTTGAAGATAGCTAGAATCCAGTATCTCGAGAGATCAACGGATTTGGGCACTTGGGTATCTTCAATTCATCGATTCATCTTGTTTCATCGATTCCATTTCCGCGAATTCATCAATTCGTGAGTTGTTTGATCCTGTAGGCTACGTCATTTGGTATTAGAGCTTGGAGACGAACTTTTCCAAGTTCGTTGGGTGTGAAGTTTCGAGATTTGAAGTTTGTGTGTTTGGATTTGTTGAAGATTTGACAATGCCTCCAAGAAGAGTTAATCGTCATCAGAATGTTGCAGATGTGTATCGAAGAGAAGATGCTGAACAAATGGAGCAACGAATTAGTGATAAATTCAATGAGAAATTTGATGAGGGAATTGGTAGATTGGAAAGGCTCATGATGGATATGAATCAAACTCGACAAAGAGCATCGCCAGGTTCAAATCAAGGTGGACATGGAATTTCGCCGTTAAATTCCGAGAGGAGAATAATGTCACCACCATCGGATCGGGAAAGAAGAGAACCATCAGTTTCGGGAAAAAGAGACGTGCGTGGTAGCAGAAACGTTGATGGTTAGAATCGACATCGACATACGTCAGATTTGGAGGAATCCAGTGATAGTGGTAGTAGCTCTTGTCGAAACCGTGGCCAAGGGAGAAATCGAAATAGAGATTACGAAGATGATCGTCGATGGGAGTCGGGGATGAAAACAGAGATTCCAGAATTCAAAGGGGGAATGCTAGCGGAAGAGTTTCTGGATTGGTTATCAAATGTTGAAGAAATTTTTGACTTCAAGGAAGTACCCGAGCATCATAGAGTTAAGTTGGTTGCAACACGATTGAGGGGAAGATCTATGGCATGGTGGCAACAAACTAAACTTACATGGGAAAGAATGGGAAAGTCGAAGATTGTTTCATGGGAAAAGATGAAGAAGTTGATGAAGGCTACTTTCTTGCCTTATAATTATTAGTCTCTTATGTATCAGCGCTTACAGAATTTGAGACAAGGGACAAAGTCGGTAAATGATTATGCATATGAGTTTTATCAATTGATTGCTAGAAACGATATCATGGAAACGGAGGAACAGTTGACATCCAGATTTGTTGGAGGATTGAGAATGCAAATTCAGGATATGGTAAATATGTTTGATCCGAGATCCATTGCTGAAGCACACCAGAAGGCTCTAGCTTGGGAGAAGCAAGGTAGAAGAGGAGGTGGTGCGTTTACAAGTTCGAGCAATCAGGTGAAGGGGGCTTGTAGCAATACTAATGTTTCCAAGGCTATTAGTAAACCGGTTGTCAATGAAGCTGCTAAGACCAAAGTCAACAACAATTTCAAGTGTTATAACTGTTAGGAGTTTGGTCATAAGAGCAATGAATGCCCGAAGCCTAAGAATCGAGCGATGGTTGCTGAGGTTGAGGATGCAAAAGTAGAATGTTCCAATTCACCACAGGTTGAGGAGGAAGAAGAATTATTGACTGGAGACGAGGGATATTCTTTAATGATGAGGAGATCTTGCTTGACGCCAAAGCAGGAAGAGGAGACTAGTTGGTTGAGGAGTAATATTTTTCAGTCGACATGCACTATTTTGGGAAAAGTTTGTAAGTTGGTTATCGATGCAGGGAGTTGTGATAACATCATCTCTACAGAAGCCGTAAAGAAGTTGGCATTAAAGACAGAGAAGCATCCCAAACCCTAAAAATTGGCTTGGCTGAGGAAAGGTGGGGAAGTGAAGGTTGGTCGAAGAGCTTGTGTAACTTTTTCCATCGGAAAGAAGTATAAGGATGAAATTTGGTGTGACGTGGTGGATATGGATGTATGTCATTTGTTGTTGGGGAGACCGTGGTAGTTCGATAGAGCCGTACAACACGATGGTAGGACTAACTGCTATAGTTTCATGTTCGATGGCACTAGAATCACTTTAGCTCCTAAAAAGCGACAACAAAGTGAAAGCAAGTCGGAGGAAATCGAGGAACTAAAGACTCTGTTATCTTTGAAGGAATTTGAAGATGTGTTTCCTGAAGAATTACCAAAAGAGTTACCACCGTTGAGAGACATACAACACCAGATTGATCTTGTTCCGGGAGCTGTGTTACCACATAGACCACATTATAGAATGAGTCCAAAGGAGCACGAAGAGTTGAGAAGGCAGGTGGAAGAGTTACTTGAACAAGGGCGCGTACAAGAAAGTTTAAGTCCTTGTGCAGTACCAGCCTTGTTAGTGCCAAAGAAGGATGGAACTTGGAGAATGTGTATAGATAGTCGAGCATTAAACAAGATTACGGTGAGATACAGATTCCTGATGCCAAGATTGGACGACTTGTTAGATCAGTTGAGTGGAGATGCTATCTTTTCAAAGATTGATCCGAAGAGTGGGTATCATCAGATTCGAATTCGACCAGGGGATGAATGGAAGACAGCCTTCAAGACACGGGAGGGGTTGTATGAATGGCTGGTCATGCCATTTGGTTTTTCAAATGCACCTAGTACTTTTATGCGAGTGATGAATCAGATCTTTCGACCGTTTATTGGAAAGTTCGTGGTGGTATACTTTGATGATATATTGATATACAGCGGACAGAAGAGCATCTACAACACTTGCGGGAAGTGTTGATGATACTTTGTCAGGAGCAATTTTACGCGGCAACAAAGAAGTGCATGTTCATGACGCATAATGTTTTGTTCTTGGGGTATGTATTGTCCAAGGAAGATATCCAGGTGGATCAAAGTAAAGTTGAAGCAATCAAGGATTGGCCACAACCCAGGACTGTAACTGAAGTGAGAAGTTTCCATGGTTTAGCATTATTCTACCGAAGGTTTATTCCATATTTCAGTAGCGTGATGGCACCAGTGACAGATTGTATGAAAGGAAAGCAGTTTGTGTGGACTGAAGAGGCTGATTCTGCTTTCCAACAGATCAAGACACTCTTGACTACAACACCGATTCTTAGATACCCAGATTTTCAGTTACTATTTGAGTTACATACAGATGCGTCCAAAGTTGGAATTAGAGGAGTGTTGAGTCAGAAGGGTCGTCCAATTGCTTATTTTAGCGAGAAACTTTCTGGAGCCAAGACAAGATACAGTACCTATGACTTGGAGTTCTATGCTATTGTCCAAGCCATAAAGCATTGGAGACACTATTTGTTTCATAAAGAGTTTGTGTTGTATACTGATCATGAAGCATTGAAACATTTGTAGGGACAGGATAAGATTGCAGGCAGACATGCTTCATGGATCGCATACTTGCAACAGTTTACATTTGTTGTAAAGCATAAGTTGGGAGTTACAAATCGTGTGGCAGACGCATTGAGTAGAAGAAATCATTTGTTGACTACGATGAGAGTTGAAGTGATGGGGTTTGATGTATTTCCATATTTGTTTGTTGAGGATCCTTACTTTGCCAAGATTGTAGATGAAGTCGAGAAAGGGAGGACGGATGAGTATGTGTTGGTAGAAGGTTTTCTATTTAAGGGAAATCGGTTGTGTATACCAGAGTGCAGTTTGCGAATGAAGATTGTGAAGGAACTGCATGAAGAAGGTCATGTGGGAAGAGATCGTACCTTGTAGTTAATTTCTCAATCATATTTTTGGCCTTCCATGAGGAAAGAAGTTGAAAGATTTGTGCAGAGATGTCACGTATGTCAAGTTTCCAAAGGGACAGCTACGAATGCAGGATTGTATATGCCATTACCCGTGCCTACTAGACTATGGGTTGATGTTAGCATGGATTTCGTTTTGGGTTTGCCAAGAACTCAACGAGGGAATGATTCTATATATGTTGTGGTGGATAGATTTTCAATGATGGCACATTTCATAGCTTGTAAGAAGACCGCCGATGCAGTCCGTGTGGCTCAATTGTTCTTTAAAGAGGTTTATCGACTACCTGGGCTACCTGAGTCTATTGTTTCTGATCGTGATACTCGATTTCTAAGTCATTTTTGGTTGGGTCTATGGAAGATGGTTGGGACTAAGCTGAATTTTAGTAGCGCCTATCATCCACAAACAGATGGGTAAACGGAAGTAGTGAACAGATCTTTGGGAAACTTGTTGAGATGTCTTGTGAAGGATAATTTGAAGAGCTGGGATGTGAAATTGTGTCAGGCAGAATTCGCACATAATCATGCCGTTAATTGAAGTACTGGATTCAGTCCATTTCAAGTGGTATATTCAACAATTCCGAAGGGACCGTTGGATTTGTCGACAGTTCCACTTCAGAAAGGGGTTGTTAAACGAGCTTGTGATTTCGTGAATGAGTTGTAGGAGTGTCACAGGATTGTTCATGAATGATTGCTTAAGTCAAATGAGAAGTATAAACAATTGGCAGATAAGAAGCGAAGGAGTGTGGACTTCAAAGAGGTTGATTTTGTTTACGCAGTATTGACGAAAGATCGTTTTCCAGTTGGAACTTACAACAAGTTGAAAGCTCGAAAGATTGGTCCAGTAGAAATCTTGAAGAAGATCAATGATAATGCGTATCAGTTAAGGTTGTCGGAAAATATTCATACTTCTGATGTTTTCAATGTCAAACACTTAATTCCGTATTATGGGGAGAAGCTTGTCGAAGAAGAGGAGATCGTGAATTCGAGGTCGAATTCTTTTCAACCAGGGGAGGATGATGCAGCGCTTACCATGAATCGCGCTACCTTAAGTCGCGGCGGCGAATCGCGAGATGCTCCAGAAGGTCGCGAACGACCTATGCCCTCCTCCTCCTTAGGTCGCGAACGACCTATGCCAAATCTAGTAACCAGTAAGTCGCGAACGACCTATGCCAGCTCCAGCCTTAAGTCGCAAACATCTTCGCTCCAGCTAAGTCGCGAGTCGCCCCTCCTCCTTATGTCGTGAACGACCTTCCAGTTAGGTCGCGAAGATTAGGTCGCTCCTCCTCCGCCCTAAATCACGAAGCCCAGTAAGTCGCTCCAGTTCTTAAGTCGCGAGCAGCTCCAAATTTTCAAATTCTTAGGCCGCGAATTCTTAAGTCACGAACGAGTTTGTTATGTCGCTGAAGATTCCTTAGGTCGCGAAAGTTGTTAGGTCGCTCAGAATTCCTTATGTCGCTGCTGTGTTGTGCTTAAGTCGCTACTTGCTTAAGTCGTACGTGCTTATGCTGTTAAGATGTACAGTGTTGTTAAGTCGTGTAATGTTGTTATGTCATGTTGTAACTTGTTAAGTCGTTTGTATTTCATTTTCTTATATCGCATTGTTTTCTTAAGTCATTTGTCGTGTATTGTTAAGTCATATGAAGTTGTAACTTGTTAAGTCATGTGTGTTGTAAATGCCTATAAATAGGGGTGTGATGTCATTGTAAAAGAAGTTGATTTTTGAATAAAATTTGGTTTGTGCTTTGTGCCACCATTAAAATTGGAAGTTGAGTGTTATCTCATTTCTCCATCTTCGGACATTCGAGTGCGCTCGAATCAACGAACTTGAAGCCGATTCATGGAATCTCGTGCGCGAGATCAACGTCGAAGAATCGTAGATCTTCTAACATGGTATCGTGCGCGATCAACGTGTTGAAGATAGCTAGAATCCGGTATCTCGAGAGATCAATGGATTTGGGCACTTGGGTATCTTCAATTCATCAATTCATCGATTCATTTCCGCGAATTCATCAATTCGTGAGTTGTTTGATCCTGTAGGCTGCGTCAGAATATGTTCTCAAGTTTTTAGGAATTAGAAGCGGAGAAAAGCTTGAAAATACGAAACATGAGTGGTGAGTAGTATATACTGTTGGAACTGGACTAGCCCGCAGCGGAAGTTATGGGTGAATTTCAAATTTTTTACCCTATTGGAACTTTTATTGGGCCTATGAAGTCTAACCGAATTAGAAAATTTCTAAATTTCATTTAAATAAAATGATTTATTTTATTTAAATTCAAATATTGTAAGATATGAAATTAATTTTATTTGATTTAGTTTATACATAAATGTATCATATACATATGTGTGAGTGCATGCGTAACATAATAATCCGTGAAAGGTATAATATACCCATATGTAGATGTTGGGATTTACATCGCAATAGACATATTAGCACATTTTGTATGTCATGTATGTTGTCCAAATATGTGCATGTATATATGTTATAATACACACACGCACATGTATGTATTACTATATTATATATAATATATGAACATAAAACATTTATATATAGATATATATATATATAGAAAGAGAGAGAACAATTATTAAAAATTATTTATAATTCAAAATTAACTTAGTTTTGCAAACATAATAATTTTAGTATTTTAATTTGTATATATTATGAATAAAATAATGTTTTCATCCATAAATAATTAACATAAAATAATATATTGATGAAAATTAAAATTTTACAATTTTTAAAAATCTAGGATCATAAAATAGAGCTTAGGAAAAATCGGAAGATTTTTCAAAGTTGAATTATTATTTTTAAAAACAAATACATTGATTTCGACAATAATTATTTAATATAAAATAATATATTATTAAAAATTTAAAATTTAAAATTTCAAAAATTCTATGATTATGAATGAAAGGTTATGAAAAATTTTAGAGAATTTTTCAATTAAATTATAATTTTTAATAAATCAAAAACAGTTTTTCCAAAATAATATTAATTATTAAAAATAATAAAATTTATTAAAAAATTCTTAAATTTTTTATATATGTTTCTGAAATGATATAATATTTTATAAAAATATAGAATTGAATTTTTAGTGTAATAATTATTTTATATATACCAAAAAATTAAAAAATTCAATAAATGTTAATTTAAAAATATGACTATATGTATGATAATTAATATTCGAATTTGTAAATTCATATTACATATAAATAAGTGTATTAAATTTTTTAAATCATATATATATATATATCTTATATATGCATATATGCTATTATGAGAAAGAAATATGCGCTAATATATATATATATATATATGAATTTATTAATAAATATATATAAAACAATTATTAATGATAAAAATTGATTTTGTACAGTAAACAACATTTGTCTATACATAAATCTAATAGTATAATAAATAAATTATGCACATAACCAAACTGATTTGTGACAACCACATCTACTTACAAAATCCCACCTAACTAAACATATAGTAGCAATATATTTAAATAGATATGAAATTGCTCATTGTAGGATCACAGAATATAATTTAATTACTGTAATATGAATTAAAATTACCAATTTAATGATGCCTTTGAATCCACGTTGAAGCAATGACTCCCCTTCCTTTTACTGTTCTTGATTCGTCAGATTGCAAGTACGGAATCACCGACCTCTAACTATCGAATAATATTATTTTAATTTGAAATATATTTGAGAATTTTGGAGTGGATTGAGAGCTATATTTTAACCAGCAATGTAGAAGGTAATGGCGGCCAAAAAGGCTAGTAATTGTTTTTAGAGATACATACACACACACACACATATATATATATTTATTTATACATACATATACACACACATACATACATACATACATACATATATATAGGGTTGTATTAGAGAGAAACGAGGAAAACCTTTTTACCCATTCTCACTTTATCTCAACCCATTATCTCCAAGCCAATTCCCTATGTAGACCTTTCTAAAACCGAAAATTTTTAGTCCTAATGATGGGCCTTAAACCCATCTAAGCCTAAGCCACAATACTATGCAATTATATCTAATTTAATCGCTTGTCAATATTGTATATCGATCGATATATTTATAACTGTTTTAAATATATATAAAATTATTTATTTCTCAAATCATATTCAAATTTTATAATTAATATTTCATAAATATTAATTAATTTATAATAATTATAAACTAATTAAATCATTCGGTTTTAAGGGAATTCATCATTTCGGCTGTGTAACTCTTGGGTGTAAATTGGTCAGCGATTAACATTGAACTATTCTAATGTTAACGTTCACACATCACTTAGTAGGTGGTGTGAAATTATGGCCAAATTTATCGCTTACTCATTTTCGGTAAAATCCAATTTTAGTTCAGTAAGCGTTACCCGGTTGTGACATTTGTTTACACCAATTCTCTTCGTCAAAACTATATCACTTTGGACTTATGGAATTTGGTAATGGTCAAAATTCCAACCTCATCCACATTCAACTTTATAGTCTAAATACAAAGTCCTTGGTTTAATAATAACAATAATTATTAACCTAAACGCTCCGGCCAGAGACTTTGACTTTGAGTTGACTTGAGTTGATTGTGATACTAACCGCATATAACCGAGGAGACGGATCCTCTCTTGAATAGTGCTTCACTTCCAATACTTCCACTCGACCCAACTATAGTGACTCAATGGATGCCATGCCATGATTTGGCTATAATCAAAGCGGAGCTTTCATATTGAAGATCCACAGTATTCTCAAGTCGAGAGAAATGTGTAAATCAGCCTCATCGATATTTTCTATTTGACCTTAGTTATATTAACCAACAGAAAACTATCAAGTGAGTCATTCCATAGTTATCCAATAACTATTAGTAGGTAACCCCTAGGTGCCCCCAACAGTCATGAGTAATACACTGCCCAACATTTGGAGAGCGTTACATACTCCAGTCTCAACGGATACATCGATATCCAGTCCCGATGCATCTTGACTAGGAACATTTAAAATGGTATATTTGTTTCGTTGTGATAAATTACTCATAGTTACAACACTTTGTAACTACTATAACAAAATATACCATTTATGGATTTTTCTATTAAATATACTTTCAATTAAATTAATTAATTAATATAATCATATTACATCAAGTATATAATAGGAAGAAAATACCTTTTATTTCGAACAAGATTGGTCGACGAGTTAGATACATGTAACAAGTTACATAATTTCCCCTAAGGCATACCCTTAACTCTATCAATCTCCCACTTGCACTTGGGGTCAATTATGGAATCTAATTCCAACATCTCCATTCAGTTTTCTCAAAACCAATTAGGTCAGTCCCTTAGTGAATGGGTATGCTATTATGTTTTAATTATCTACTTTGTCGATTAACTCTCTCTAACACTGATAAACTGCCTTTATCATGTGGAACGATTCGAAGTATGTCTTTCGACTTCTAGTGAGCTTTAAGTTCTATCATGACCAATTTCATGACATTGTTACCTTATAACAATATTATGAGATTCTCAACATTTGGAATCACCTTTGGCTCAATTATAAATTTGTACATTTATATATATATACATTGGTTTATTGTAGCGCTATTCAAGTTAATGTTCTCAACATTTCGTTGAATCGACCACAATCACTTTTATTTTGAAACATTTTCAAATTAAAGATTTTAGCTTGAATTTTATCATTGACATGTTATATTCAATATCACTTATAAAAGTTTGTGTCCAAACGTTCCATCATAACAAATTCGTTGTTTCTATAAACAATTCTCTAGTATTTCATAAATATGCAAGAACACCTCAAACAACCATTTTGTAACGACCCGATATTTTCAACCATTCGCATCCATTATAAGTGTATAGGTAGACACACATGCCGGAGTTGAATTGCTCAAAATACCGCGTTGTAATTAAAATTTGGCAAATCTCAGAATATACAGTAAATAAATATAATCACAGATCACAGACACAGAGTAAAATAATGCAGCGGAAGTAAAAGAAATAGTAGTTCATGAAGCTACTATCTAAATATGTCAGAGTTACATAAGATATAACAGAAGAAATAGAGTACAACAAAAGTCTCAATAAAATAACCAAGTACAAGCTGAGTAGAACAACGGAACTGAAATAGATAGGACAAGACAAGTAGATAATCTCCAGCGATTCAAATCTCCAAGCGAGTGGAAATCCAAATCTGTGAATAACTCAGGCTGACCCGAGCGTAAAGCAAAACACAAAACACTCGAGTCAGGACAATATATACTTATATAATGTAAACCAACTCAAGCGAACTGTAATAAGGGTACAAGTAACTTAGAAGATGCTTGGGACCGCCCATCCTCTAAGGATCCGTTAAACTATCTACTATGTAGTAATATTCGATATTATAATAGTGTCTAAATAAGTAAAGTATAATCATATAGAAAATAGCGTTAAGGGGATGGAGAACCTTAACGCGGTCGGATCTTAAAATCATAATCGTAGTAAAGCTCGATATGGTAGGTGACACGGCACAACTAGGCAATGCCAGGGTAGATATACCAATTACGCACACGGACTGATGGATACGCATAGCAGCCACTACCGTTCCACCTCGAACAACACTCCCAAATCGGAGGATGGCCATCTAATCAATCACAAGTAAGAGTATAATATCGAAGAAATGTGTCCGAGAAGAGGTGCTACCTCACTGGTCCGAGATCGCTCCTGTTTTAGCCACCTTATGCCAACTCACGGGAGTTGGGTCCACGTAACATACCTTAAGAACGTTGCCACCATCCTACTTCATTCTGGAATCTCCACCGCATACACGGTTGTCAAAGTGGTTTTCGGTATCGACAGAGAGTATGTCCATATCCGATCCCGGTCTCTTTGCCAACCAATCGTTATTATAACCCGTGGTTATAACTTTTAAAAACAATATTTTACTTCAAAATAAAATATCATTTCAAACCATATCTTTATCAAAATATAGATTAAATCAATTCCAAACCATTTCCATATATTTAAATTTTCATATCATTTTCAAAACTTCATTTCAAATCATTTTTATATAATAACATATCATATCCTTACAAAACTTCATTTCAAATCATTTTAATAAAATAAAATATCCTATCAGTTCAAATCCAAATATTCAACTTTAAATACCTTTTAAATTCAAAGATATCGTTCATTTGCTATCATTTCAAATCACCTTTAAATAGTTTATATTCCAATCAAAATAATTCATTTAAACCTTTTAAAAGTGTAATTATTATATTTTCAAATCAAGTATTCAATTTCCAAAGTTTCAAACCATTCTGAGTTCGTTTACTAAGTCAAAAACCCTAATTATTAAAATTTCAGCATTTCACAGCATTTAAAAACAACTGCTATAAGTTATATTTGAAAACATTTTTTTCAGCAAAGACAGCACTTAAAACTGCTGTTAAAACTCAGTTTTATGTTGAATTATAGTTCAAAATAGAAAAGACAGCATTTCAGAAGTGCTGCGGTAGTTCAGATTTCAAAACAAGGGTTAAATTTGGTTTCAGCAAAGACTGCAGACCATTATAGCATTTCCAGAGAATGCTATAATAGACCTGAGTTCAATATTGGCCTATAAGTTCAATTACAGCAACTACAGCATTTCAGAAATGCTGTAATAGCTCATTTTACACAAATTTAGTTCAAAACAGAATCTATAGCATTTCTAAATGCTATTAAAAGTTAATTTCAGGTGTTAGTGTATTTCCAGCAATTAAATAACTTCAATTTAAAACACATAAACATTTTAAAAATCATATTTTAACATTTAAATTGTTCATTTACATATCATTTAACATGTATCTTTTTCACAATAAATTTCTTATAATTAAATCCAATTTTCAACAATTTACTTAATAAATTTAAGTGTAAAAGTTTCCAATTCTTCACATTTCAACAAATAACTTAACACTTCAAATTTAAATTACCATTTCACAAATTTAACTAAATTTCCAATTTTATTTAATTAACTTAACCCTTTAATTAAAACCAAATTTCACATTTCCAAGTCAAGTTATATTTTAAAAGATCACTTTTAAACATTCATTTATTTAACCACTTAAACTCATAGAAAAATCAATAATACTTTAATAAATCACTTAAATTCAAATTTAATCAAATTATCATATTTTACCATTTCCAAATAAAATTTAATATCCATTTTATTTATATCACTTAAATATCATTTTTAACCAAAATTCCCAAATTTCCAACTTAAGTTATATTTCAAAAAATCCAGTTAAACCATTCATTAATTACATTTTTAACACATACAAAAAATCATAATTTCTTTATTTTAAAACATTTCAAAATCTATTTAAATCAAATTTCATAAATTTATATTTTTTTAAAATACTTAAAAATATCCAAAACACTTTATAAAATAACCACGGGCCTGTATATAATTTTCTAACCTAGGTCAAGTGATACGGATATGTATCATTTCAATCCGCGGTTAAAAAAAAGAAAAATCCGGGTTTTATCATTTCAAACCCGCAATCCCAAGTTAAAATAAATTAAATAAAAATCGTTCAGGCCTATCATTTCAGCCCATAACAATTTTTCCCTATTCTAAAGTCCGTTCGGGTATGTATCATTTCAATCCATAGTGATTCTAGTCTACAGGGAACTTGCAATGGTGATAACTGATATAAATAACAGAATAACATTAAATAACAGTAACATATGATATAACAGGTGTATAAACATCATATGATCAGAATATAGTCAAGTATAACATGATAATATATTTCTACAGATTCACAGGGTGTCAATTTACTAGTTATATAGGTACATATTGTCTGGTGAGAATAACTCACCTTTTTATGCTGGAGTTAGCGATCAAAACACACAGAATAGATTCCATAAAGCACGACAAACACGATACAGCATGACTTTTGATTTGAATGAATATAGAGCCTTGATATTTATCTTGTAAACAATAACCAAAACAAGACAATATATACATAAATATTTAACACAAACAATGTTGAAAAAATGAAGATAAGAGACAACAAAGGAATGAATGTTTTTGCCTTGCTTTCTACATTTGCTAGCATGACTTAGGGAATGTTTTGGTTCAGGTTTGGACATGGTTTGGGTCTGGTTTGGACCTAAAAAGGCATGGCTACAGGGCAAGAGCAAGGTGGAGGTTACAAGCATGAGAATACAAGGGGTCTAGGCTTGATAGTGGAGTTTTGGTGCACCACAAGGCTCGTCTACATGCATTGTTTGGCTCGGATCTTCATGTTTCAGATCTGGACAGAGGTGGGGAGGGGTGTGTCAAGGTCAGGTCAGGGGAGTGGTGGCGGCTATGGTGGTGGTTTGGGTGGTGGTTGAAGTGGATGAGCATGTAGAGGTGAAATAAGTATTGATCTAGACATCTAGGTTGTAGTTTGAGGGGTTTGACCATCATCTGTGTTCGGCTATGGTCAGATCTGGTGGGGTAGATGGTGGTGATGGTAGGGAAGAGATGGAAGGAGGTGGTGGCCGTGGAATAGGGGGAGAGCCGATCCAATCAGGGGAGAAAGCAAAGCAAATTTGCATAGAAAATAGGAGAAAAAGTAGAAAGTAGAGAGGGATTTACCAAATTTTTTTTGCAAGATGGAGGCCATGATTTTTTTTAGGGTTTAGGAGCTTTGGAAATTCGTGAATGAGAGAAAAAAAAAGTGGTGGCTGAAGAAATGAGGGGATGTGGCCAATTGAATGAAAAGTTAGGTTAAAAAGTAGAAGGGTTAGAAAATAAAAGGGCCTTAGGAAGATAGAAAGTTTAAGGCCTTTCAAATTTCTTTAATTCATTTTTATAAGTTTATATTTCTGGTAATAACATTAATTCCAGTTAAAAATTCGAAAATTTGATAAAATATAAAAATATATATAATATTTATTGATTATATAAAGTAGAATTCAGGAAAATAGTTAAAACAGTGAACTAGACTAGAAAATTTTGAAATTGAATAGAATAAATTTTAGAAAATTCATATGAGCTTGCAATATATTTTTAAACATAAATAATAACATAAAATAAAAATATATTCACAAAGTAAATATTTAAAATTAAATTTACATATAATTTTTAAATGAAGAAAATAGCAGAAAATAGGAAAACAACCCTTAAAAATGGAAAATCAACACGGTAAATTTTGGAAAAATTATATTATTATTTTAAAATATTTAGAGATGAAATTTCACAAATAAAACAAATTTAAAAATAAAATAAAAAAAATTTAAAATGAAGAAAATAGCAGAAAATTAGAAAACAGCCTTTAAAAATAAGAAATAAATACAGTAAATTTTGGAAAAATTCTATTACCATTTAAAAATATTAAAAGACAAAAATATACATAAAATAACATATTTACACATATTAAGATAAAATATAAGAAAGAAAAATATGATTTATAAAATTTAAAATAGGCAAAATGGCACAATAAAACAAATTATACTAAAAATTGAAATGTACATAACTTTTACATTTTAACTCCGTTTTCAACGAAACAAAAAGTAGTGTTCAAGTTATTACATCTATTTTCATAATAAAATATAAAATATATAATTTCAAACTATTTAAAATTTAAACTTAAAAGTCAAAGTTTGACTATTGACCAAAATTTACATTTTCTGGAAATATTAAATTTAGTCATATTTGGAATTCTAATTCACATCAAAATCAAAGTTTTTATATTTACAATAACAAAATTTATTCTTTTCATAAATAAAGCTTTTAAATCTGGAAAAATCAGTTTAAAAATAATTGTAAAATACAGGGTTGTTACACTCTCCCCCACTCAAAACTTTTCATTCCCGAAAAGGAACGAGGTACGGGAAAGCACCTAAAAAGATAGAATGAATAGAATTAAGACAAGATGATAAGAATATTGGAATTACACCTGATAAATACTGTTATAGGCAAGTTTAACAAGATGGAGGTGATCAAATCAAGAACACAAACACGAAAAAGATTCTCTAGAGTCTGAATCACCCTTTTCACTTGAGCGATGGTCCATGGGTGGAAAACAGTGTTCAGATTCCAAAATGAGTAACAAAAAATTATCAAAGATTACGGAAAGATTTCTAAACAGACTGGTATAAGCAATAGCCTTTCCATTCTATAACAAGATAAGAGAAATAAGGACAACCAAAAGATAGTTTGAAAAACAAAATAAGATAATAGATTTGTAACCATAATGTTTTAAAATCATAACAATTTAGAGATGTTTATCATTTGGAAATCATACTACTAAAAATCATAACACTTTGGAAATGTTATTCTTAAAAAAGAACATAATACTTAGAAAATCATAACACCCTTTAAAAATAATCTTCATTTAAACCATTTTAATTCAAGGTCAAAAAATATTCATTTTAAAGTTGTAGCATTTCTAAGTTCATTCAATTATAAAATTTCCAAAACATTGTATTTTCAAACGGCACCACTTATAAAATGCTACAGTAGATATATTAGTATTTCAAATCAGTTTTATTCCAGAAATATTCATTTGGATATCTTTTAACTTAAGACTTATTAAAACATACTTTTATGAATGGAATATCCCATTTCATAAATAGATATTCCTTTAATAAGTTACACTTAAAATTCCATTTGAAAACCAAATTCTCAATTATCAAGGTTTACTGATGTTAAATACATTTTAACTATTTAAATCATAATTATTCATTTTTCAAGACATAACTATTTCATAAATAAAATATTTATATAGCAAATATAACAATCAAATTTCTTTACACATTTATTCATTTAGACATCAATTAAACTATGAATTCAAGTTAAATAAACTTTATTACAAAATGTCCAATTCAAATGTATTTTTTTTATCTATTCAAAGATACATTATTTATTATACAACATATTCATTTCAGGAAATAACTTTTATTAAAATTCCTAGGTTAGACTTAAGGTTCCATATTAAATCAAATTTGATTATTAAGTTATTTAAATAAAATCTCTTTAAATTCCTTTTTCACTATTTACCTCTGTTAATCTTTTATAACTAAAATTTAAGTGTATAACATTTATTATAACCACTCAAATTTTATTTATAAAAATCCTTTCTATATTGTATATTATCCAATTTCATATTCAACTTCTGTGTAATTTTGGTAAGTTATATTGGAATGAAATTGTATGTTATACAAATAAAACTTTCCAATTCAATTATCTCAAGTTTGAATCATTTATCCAAATTTTTGATTTTCTTTTTATAATTGAAATTATTCTTCAAGATGAAATTTAAGAATTAATTTTCCGGTTTCCTTCAAACCAGTTAGAGATAAATAAATATATGTACATAATATGTCAAATCAATTTAAATCATATCTATATATATTATAAATCAAATCATATTTAGAAATTCAAATAAATTAAATCTTTCAAAACAAAGCTGTAGTAAGACTACAGAACGGTCTCTTCACTTCGAAACTCAAAAATGAACGTCGATGATGCTGCAGTCATCACCGAAATTATTTTCCAGCTACAAAGAGAAGAGCACTTAATTTTTAAACTTTAAAATCCTTTAGAGACAAATTTTTATTCAAAAATACTTTATATAATATGTACTTTTAAAACTTTAAACACAAGGTTTGAAACCATCAGAAATTAAATTCTCAAATTCTTGATTTAAATTCATTTCAGTTTCCAAAATCAATTTATAAACATCTATTTATAAATTCATTTGTAGAACAATAAATGATAAATCAAGTATTATCATTTCAAATTATCAATTTAAATCAATTTATTAAGTTCCATAAATATACTTATATATCAAAATTTTTATTAACATTTTTAAAATAATATTGTGTCAGTTAGTTCTGTCAAAGTGTTTTAGAAATCCTATCGATAGCGTTGATCAGACGAATCGATCGGAAACCCAATTCAACATCAACAACTCAAACAACACAATATTTAAACATTTTAATTCTAAATATTAGTTTACAAATACACTATACAGGAAGTGATTTTCAAAGAAGGATAGAGATTCAAATTTGGTTAACTCAAATCAAATGAAATTCTGATTTGAAAATAAGTTGGAACAAGGATGAGATGATTAAATAACAGAATAGGAAGATGGATAAGCTTATATAAATCACGGGCAACCTTAACCGGGTCAACCGTGACTTAAAGAATAAGATCGATGTGGATTTCTAGGGTAAATCTACATTCGACCTCAAGAGATAGAGTTTGGAATAATAAAAGATATTAGCATCTAAACCAAGGATAAATATAAATCTCTGGTGAATCGATGCTGATTATAAAGGATTTTCACCCTTTTACAAGAAAATTAGAATATTGGCGAGACCGCCAATTCACTATAAAGATCATTCGAAGTGGAGTCATGGGATACTCTAAAATCAAAAGATGATGAATAGTGAGGGACACGAATGAATTTTGGAACCGCAGGAAATGTTCCAAAATTCAAAGGAAATCGAATCAAAAGGAAGAGATTCAAACTCGAACGAAAGTGATTCTGTAAATAAATTTACCATACATTCTAAGTTTTGCCTCAAAGCCAAAGCTCTGATACCAACTGTAACGACCCGATATTTTCAACCATTCACATCCATTATAAGTGTATAGGTAGACACACATGCCGGAGTTGAATTGCTCAAAATACCGCATTGTAATTAAAATTGGGCAAATCTCAGAATATACAGTAAATAAATATAATCACAGATCACAGACACAGAGTAAAATAATGCAGCGGAAGTAAAAGAAATAGTAGTTCATGAAGCTACTATCTAAATATGTCAGAGTTACATAAGATACAACAGAAGAAATAGAGTAAACAAAAGTCTCAATAAAATAACCAAGTACAAGCTGAGTAGAACAACGGAACTGAAATAGATAGGACAAGACAAGCATATAATCTCCAGCGATTCAAATCTCCAAGCGAGTGGAAATCCAAATCTGTGAATAACTCAGGCTGACCCGAGCGTAAAGAAAAACACAAAACACTCGAGTCAGGACAATATATACTTATATAATGTAAACCAACTCAAGCGAACTGTAATAAGGGTACAAGTAACTTAGAAGATGCTTGGGACCGCCCATCCTCTAAGGATCCGTTAAACTATCTACTATGTAGTAATATTCGATATTATAATAGTGTCTAAATAAGTAAAGTATAATCATATAGAAAATAGCATTAAGGGGATGGAGAACCTTAACGCGGTCGGATCTTAAAATCATAATCGTAGTAAAGCTCGATATGGTAGGTGACACGGCACAACTAGGCAATGCCAGGGTAGATATACCAATTACGCACACGGACTGATGGATACGCATAGCAGCCACTACCGTTCCACCTCGAACAACACTCCCAAATCGGAGGATGGCCATCTAATCAATCACAAGTAAGAGTATAATATCGAAGAAATGTGTCCGAGAAGAGGTGCTACCTCACTGGTCCGAGATCGCTCCTGTTTTAGCCACCTTATGCCAACTCACGGGAGTTGGGTCCACGTAACATACCTTGAGAACGTTGCCACCATCCTACTTCATTCTGGAATCTCCACCGCGTACACGGTTGTCCAAGTGGTTTTCGGTATCGACAGAGAGTATGTCCATATCCGATCCCGGTCTCTTTGCCAACCAATCGTTATTATAACCCGTGGTTATAACTTTTAAAAACAATATTTTACTTCAAAATAAAATATCATTTCAAACCATATCTTTATCAAAATATAGATTAAATCAATTCCAAACCATTTCCATATATTTAAATTTTCATATCATTTTCAAAACTTCATTTCAAATCATTTTTATATAATAACATATCATATCCTTACAAAACTTCATTTCAAATCATTTTAATAAAATAAAATATCCTATCAATTCAAATCCAAATATTCAACTTTAAATACCTTTTAAATTCAAAGATATCGTTCATTTGCTATCATTTCAAATCACCTTTAAATAGTTTATATTCCAATCAAAATAATTCATTTAAACCTTTTAAAAGTGTAATTATTATATTTTCAAATCAAGTATTCAATTTCCAAAGTTTCAAACCATTCTGAGTTCGTTTACTAAGTCAAAAACCCTAATTATTAAAATTTCAGCATTCCACAGCATTTAAAAACAACTGCTATAAGTTATATTTGAAAACATTTTTAATTCAGCAAAGACAGCACTTAAAACTGCTGTTAAAACTCAGTTTTAGTTGAATTATAGTTCAAAATAGAAAAGACAGCATTTCAGAAGTGCTGCAGTAGTTCAGATTTCAAAACAAGGGTTACATTTGGTTTCAGCAAAGAATGCAGACCATTATAGCATTTCCAGAGAATGCTATAATAGACCTGAGTTCAATATTAGCCTATAAGTTCAATTATAGCAACTACAGCATTTCAGAAATGCTGTAATAGCTCTTTTTACACAAATTTAGTTCAAAACAGAATCTATAGCATTTCTAAATGCTATTAAAAGTTAATTTCAGGTGTTAGTGTATTTCCAACAATTAAATAACTTCAATTTAAAACACATAAACATTTTAAAAATCATATTTTAACATTTAAAATGTTCATTTACATATCATTTAACATGTATCTTTTTCACAATAAATTTCTTATAATTAAATCCAATTTTCAACAATTTACTTAATAAATTTAAGTGTAAAAGTTTCCAATTCTTCACATTTCAACAAATAACTTAACACTTCAAATTTAAATTACCATTTCACAAATTTAACTAAATTTCCAATTTTATTTAATTAACTTAACCCTTTAATTAAAACCAAATTTCACATTTCTTAGTCAAGTTATATTTTAAAAGATCACTTTTAAACATTCTGAAATGACCCTCCTATTTCCATCCTAATTTCATAAGGATTTTTTTTTAGAGATGATATATAGATATATCATTCATTACAAATATATTTTCCAAGGTCATTTTCTTTCTCCAATAAACAAAATATATCCAGGATCAAAATAACTTACCAATATAAACATATCAGTGTATATCTAATAACATACACATACATATGAAGATGTATGTGTTCCTTTTGTTTAAATTCAGAGTATATACTTTATTTTTTTTGTACAAGAACATTCTGTTTGATTTAGATTTTTAGCAATTCAGATTAATTATTGTATCTTGATTTTTGACCATAGAATCCACTTGAAACATGTACTTTAGTCTGTTATTCTAATTAAGGAATGATCAAGTAATAATCAGTGGAAAGCAAGCTTTTAATATGGATGATTGTGTTAAAGTCTGGATAGTATCAAACTCAGGACAAAAGAAAGTGGATCATAAGTGAACACAAGCAACATCTAGGCGTAATGGAAACGCGCCTAACTTATACATGAGAGGTCACGAGTTCGAGTGCTATGCTGGTCGGTTCAAACACAATTTTGTTTTTCTTTTTATTTTTCTCCTGTATGGTTTGAAATCTGATATCTACCTATATCTGCACATATATATTTAATCTTTGCCTATAATCTAACATACAAAACAATATTTCTTACTTTATTATTTTTGAAACCCATTCCTACAACTGTTCTAGGAATTTAGGTTTATATTTTTGCCTAAATATCAACATGTACACAGATATACATGTACATGTCAATAACTTTACTCATTTTCCAGAAAACTGGGTTCAAATGGTTCCATGCTTCATTGATTTGAAGTGAACAATTTGCCTGACCTATGGTCTAACCATGTGGTTAATCTGACCATTCTTCTATTTGCATTTCACAAACCAGAATCTACCTAAACTTCAGAGTATATGGAGTGTTGCCAGGTTTTGTTTGTTCAAACCAGTTTACATTGCTTATCTGTCTTAATCTTTTAAAGATGATTGTGGTGAAGCAATTGCTAAATGTACTAAGCTTTTGAAATGCATTTTTATTTTCAAAATACAATCTATCATGATCAACCAATACCTCATTTATTTGAAACTGGTTAACTCATGTATCCTGTATCTGCTACACACTAGTTCAAAGCAATGGAGATACTATTCATTGCATTCTGTCTGAAGCTTTTAAAAACATTTTACTTTTCTCAATAAGATTCAGAAATGAATTCAAACTTATTTACAAAGCATTTCAGTAAAAAGGAAACTAAAATCCTTATAAGTTTACTTCTAGCTAAATCCAGATTTTATTCTAAAACTCAGTGCTCTGTTATGTCTCAAGATTAACAAATGCATAATATAAATTATGCAAAACAGTAGCTCACCTACATATGCATATTTCTTTTCCAAACATCCATATCAATACTTAAAATCATTTCCTTGTTCCCCACTCAGATATTTCTTTTAGATTTTAAACCTTAGTGCATAACAATATATTTAACATGATACAACTAGTCCATCTAACCATAATAGAATTCATTACATGACTGGAAATCTTAGAAACATAAAATTTTTCCTGAATACATGCAGATATAATCAATTTAAGCTCTTATTGAAACTAGCTAGCATGTTCATTCACTCCTCCATAATAGCCATAACTTCATTTTTACTTAGTGCCTGGGTTACCTGAAAGAGCATGAGTGGCTGCCTCATTTTAAAATGAGACACCCCATATGCCATGAGCAAACAATGGTCAGATCCATGATCTGGTATGAGTAACATCAATACATTCATGATATTAAGCAATAGAGAATATAAGAGCACCAATTAGTTATTTAAGCAAATTCCTACAATCAATTACTTTAACATAGCATAATTAAGTTGATTCAGGTATGATATATTCATTTATCATTCTTACACTTGCATACATAATCATGCAAACATAATTATCTATTTGCATCAATTGCATACACTGGAACCATCTTGGTTCCATACCAACCAATCCTAAGAAATATTCATATTCCTATTTCTTCATTTACAGGTTGCATAATTCAATTTAAATTCCTGCCTCATCTGCTATTAAGGAATCACGGGGACACATTGCAATGAACTAATTCACATCATTGCACAAAGATCTCAGGGCTTAAACAAACCATGTGCCAACTTGCATACTTCAAATATGACAAGCATTCCAGCAGTCTTCTTGGCCTTCCCTTCCCTAGTTTATTTACTAGTGTATTGTCTTAAATCCTATCATCAAATATGCTAAGTGAACATGTCACTGCAAACATGGAAACATCCATAATCTTTCCTAGCATAATTCTCCTCAGAAATAAGCAGACAGTTATTTCCTAAATGGGGTCAATATGTCTTGATCTTAGTAAAATATAAGAATATTTTCAACTGTAAAAAAAAAGAGGCATGGCATGTTCTTATTATATTGATCTGCAAGCCTTTATGTTTGATTCAGATTCAGGATCTGGTTCAATCATAATTTTAGCTTGTGAGTTTTTTTTTTTTTTTTGATTTGATTAAGGGCTCAGCACTTAGAAAATTTCTATTGCACCCTTAACATTTTTCTTCTCAAGCCTCAGCACTTATACCAAGTATAATGCAGCTCCCAACATTTTTGTAAAGTTTTCATGCCATAAATCTATAACAGTTGAGAGTATTCTCTATATAATTTTAAGATCCTAGACTTTAACATTTATGAGTATAAATAAAACAGTATGATACACATCCAAAGACAAATGTCTCAACCAATCAAAGATCATCAAAATCATCCATATTAAATCATATCAGATTTAAAATAAGACATCCAAAAAGCATTGATGAAATCATATACATCAAAACCAGAAATATATAAATGGCAATATAAAAAGGTGGCTGCCTCATCTCAGGTCTTAATGCCATGAACTCAGTGAGGTTACTCACCTAAATATTTCTTCTTATTAATCCAGAAAATCCTTGTTTGAGTGTTTTCTCCTTCCTTCCAATATTTTTCTTCTTTTCTTATTTTTGTGCAGCTCGGGGTAAAGATAATTCTACTGGCTAAAACTGCCTATTTATATGCATTTTTCCACTAGGGTTTTGTTAAAACAGAATTCCATTTCTGTCCTGGCTAGCATCATGCATTTTTCATTCATAATACCCCGGCCATATTAACCAATTTAAAGGCTGCATTTTCTTTCTTTTACTTTTCAGAAAATGGCCACTCACCTAGTCATGTTAAAAGTGTGACTATCCTATTTTTATTTTTCAATTATTCCTGAGAATCCCCTTTGCTATTTTTGCCTACACAAGCATATTGACTTGTATCACATTTCATGTCATTTTAATGTTATAGTTTCACTTGCTTATATATATATATACCTTTCAGTACTTAAAAATGTATATTTGTATACATATCTTATCTAGGCTTATTTAATTCCTCTTTTAATTTCAGAAACATATGCACCTATATGTATACAAGTTTACAAATCCTTATAACACATATATATGTATAATTTTCTTTTCTGGGTTTTAAATAAAATATGTTTACTGATTTAAAGTAAAACTTACTTTTCTTATTTTCTAAGATGATCCATATAATTCCAGAAATCAAATATCCATGTTGCAAAATCATGTTTGTATTGCTTTTCTAATTCTTGTTTTAAATCCAAGAAATCTGGAGTTCTTCCTTGTGCCATTTCAGTGTGCACGTGCACACATATACTTGCACACTATTTATTCCAGAAATTTCACCATATTTAAATCTAAATATTTCAAAAATTAAATCATTTTACAAAAATGATTTTTCACAAAATTTTGGGGTATTACATTCACCCCTCCTTTTAGGAATTGTGTCCTCACAATTTTTCTAATATTTATAACAAGCATCATTTTCTTTTCTGAAAACTTATCAAACATATGCATAAGCAAACAAATTCAACCATATCAACCATGCATAACAAAATTTTCCAGAAGAAAAAAAAATTACCTTTTAATTTGCAAAAAGCTTAGGATAATCCATTCTAATCTTATCCTCTAACTCCCATGTGCAGTCATTAGGATCACTACTCCACTGGATCTTAACTAGTTTCAAGGTTTTGCTCCTTAATTTCTTTTCTTCCTTGGCTACAATCCCCACTGGTTCTTTTTCATAAACCAAGTCAGGATTTATTTGAATTTGGGTAGGCTCTTCCAAAATGTCTTCTTTATCATGTACCCATCTTCTAAGTTGGGACACATGAAAAACATTATGCATTGCTTTCATTTCCTCTGGTAGTTCTAATTTGTAAGCCAATGAACCAATTCTTTCCAGAATTTTATAGGGTCCAACATACCTTGGTGTAAGCTTACCTTGCTTGCCAAATCTCATGACTTTCTTCATAGGTGAAATCTTGATGAAAACAAAGTCTCCCACTTCATATTCCACTTGCTTTCTCTTCCTATCTGCAAATTTCTTTTGCCTATCTTGAGCTGCTGCTATTCTTTTTCTTATTAACCCAATTTTCTCTGTAGTTTCTTTAACATATTCAGGTCCTAGAACAGCCCTTTCTCCAGTCTCTACCCATCATATAGGTGATAAACATGGCTTGCCATATAAGGCTTCAAATGGTGCCATCCCTATGGTGCTTTGGTAACTGTTATTGTATGTGAATTCAGCTAGATGGAGGTGGTCTTCCCAGTTGCCTCCAAAGTCCAGTGTACATGCTCTCAACAAATCCTCTAAGACTTTGTTCACCACCTCAGTTTGACCATCTGATTGTGGATGGTAGGCAGTGCTTAAGCACAATTCACTCCCCATGGCCTCTTGAAAACTTTTCCAAAACCTTAAGGTGAAGATGGTATCCCTATCACTCACAATGGTTTTGGGTATGCCATGCAACCTTACTACCTCTTTCATGAATATTTGAGCCAATTTTGGAGCATTTCTTTCTGTTCTAACTGGGATAAAATGTGCTACCTTAGTTAGCCTATCCACTATTACCCATATACTTGTGTTTCCCTTCTTAGATCTAGGCAGACCATCTATGAAATCCATAGATATGTCCTCCCACTTCCACTATGGTATACTAAGGGGTTGCAATAGTCCTGATGGCCTTTGTGTCTCTGCCTTGACTTGTTGGCAAGTCATGCACCTTGCAACATATCTGGCCACATCTGACTTCATCCCCTTCCACCAAAGATTTATTTTCAAATTTTGATACATCTTGGTGCTACCTGGGTGTATGGAGTACTTACTCCTATGGTACTCATTTAATATTTCCTCCTTCAATTCTATATTTTCTGGAACACATACCCTATTTTTATTCCTTAAATAACCATTTTTATCAACTTGATAATTTATTACTTCCTCCCCTTTTGATATGAGCATTTTCTTTTCCACCATGTTTAGGTCTTGTTCCTGCATTTTCCCAATCTTAAGAAGTAAATCTGATTGTAGAGATATCATACTTAATTTCCCTTTACCTTCACCTTCTTCAATGGGCATCATTTGTACCTTACTGTTTTCCTCAATTTCCAAATCAGTAAGTATAGACAAATCCCTAAACTCTTTCATCATCAACATGGCTACCTTGGCATGTTGTCTACTCAAGGCATCTGCAACTTTATTTGCCTTGCCTGGTGTATACAGTATATCTAGATCATAGGCAGCTAGGAACTCTACCCATCTATGTTGCCTCATATTCAAATCTTTTTGTGAGAATAAATATTTCAGTGCCTTATGATTAGTGTACAAAATGAATTTGGCACCTAACAAATAATGTCTCCAAAGTTTCAAAGCATACACAACTGCTGCTAGTTCAAGATCATGGGTTGCATATCTGGTTTCATGTGGCTTTAATTGCCTAGATGCATAGGCTACTACCTGGTCTTGCTGCATCAACACAGCCCCTAACCCAGAGCCACTTGCATCAGTGTACACAACCAAATTTTCATTTCCTTCTGGCACTCTCAATACTGGTGCATTAATCAGGGCTTCTTTTATTTTGATAAAAGCTTGCTCACATTTTTATGTCCATACAAAGGCTTGGTTCTTTCTAGTTAAATTGGTAAGTGGTGATGATATTTTTGAGAAATCTTTTATAAATCTCCTATAATATCCTGCCATCCCCATAAATGATCTAATCTCACTGATGGTGCTAGGCCTTTTCCATGCTTGGATTGCCACTATCTTATTAGGGTTTACTGATATTCCTTTGGCAGAGATAACATGCCCAAGAAAATGCACTTCTTCTTTCCAAAATGCACATTTTGAAAATTTTGCCTTTAAATCATTTTCCCTTAGCCTTGACAAAACTAAATGCAAATGATTTTTATGCTCTTCCACTGTCTTGGAATAAATCAAAATGTCATCAATAAAAATTAGTACAAACTTGTCTAAATAATCTCTAAATATTCTATTCATTAAATCAACAAAATATGAAGGAGCATTTGTCAAACCAAATGGCATAACCAAAAATTCATATAAGCCATATCTTGTGTTAAATGCAGTATACTTAACACTTGAGTCTTCAACCTTCATTTGATGGAATCCTGATGCTAAGTCTAGCCTAGAAAATATTTTAGCTTCACTGAGTTGGTCAAAGAGATCATCTATTCTAGGCAATGGGTATTTATTCTTGATGGTTACTTTATTTAGTTCCCTGTAATCTATGCACATTCTCAAGGTACCATCATGTTTTCTTACAAACACCACTGGAGAACCCCAGCAGGAATTGCTTGGCCTTATAAATCCCTTGCCTTCTAATTCTTCCAACTGATTTTTCAATTCTTTCAGTTCACTTGGCCCCATTCTATAAGGTTTCTTGATTATTGGACTTGCTCCTGGAATGAGATTAATTTGGAACTCAACTGGTCTGTGGTGTGGAACACCCTTAACTTCCCCAAACACATCCAAGTATTCATTAACTATGGGAATTTCTTCAATGGTTAGTTCACTCAGATCTTTTTCTAAGTCAACTAAATGATACAATTTCCCTTCCTTAGCTACTTCACATAGAACTGTGATCCTCTGACCTCTAGAATTTTGCAATGATATGGTGGATGAGTCTAAATTAATTATGGCTTTAAATTGCCTTAACCAATCTACCCCCAATATAACTCCTATATTTGGGTAATTTAAAACATATAAATTGGAAATAAAAATATTTCCTCCTATGTTTAACTCCACATCCACACAATTCATGTTCAAAACACTAGAACTCCCTAGGGGACTTTGTACAAGCAATGGGGTTTCAACCAATATGCAGTTTAATTTTAATACTTTAACTACTTCATAGGAAATCAAAGAGTGTGTTGCTCCAGTATCATATACTACTGGTATGGGTATGGCACAAATGAGTAATGTACCTTCCACTTGGCCATGATTTTCAGCATCAATTTTCACTGCAGATTTGCCTTTACCTTCCAAAGTTGCCAATTTCCCTTGCTGTTTATTCTCAGGACAGTTCCTCTTCATATGCCCCTCTTTCCCACATAGGTAGCATTTGAAGGCTCCTCCTTTTAACTCTGGGCACTTTGGTTTGATGTGTCCTTCTTTACCACAATGATGGCAAACCAATTTCTTCTTAGTATCATTGGCTTTTGTATCTTTACTCTTCCTGTTGTCTGCCTCCTCCTTCTTTTTATCATAAGGGTGATATCTTCCCTTATCCTTCTTGTTGTTGCTCTTAAAATTCCTATATTTCTCTCTTTCTTTGTCATGTTGTTCCAGTTTCAAGGCCAGATCAATTACTTGATCAAATGTTCTATCTGCATATGGTAGCATAGCTCTGCTAAGTCCTGGGTTCAGTCCTTTTATATACCTATCATTTTTGGATGCTTCATCTGCCACTAGCATTGCTCCATAATTAGATAGCCCCTCAAACTTTTGAGTGTATTCAGTGACATTCAAAGTTCCCTGCCTAAGTTTGATAAATTCTTCAAGCAAAATGGTCTTGGCTGATGCTGGTACAAATCTTGCCTCCAACATCTCCTTGAACTGATTCCAAGTGATTTCATTTTCATTTCTTCCAGCTATGATCACCTCCCACCAGCTTAAAGCTACCCCTTTCAGTTGTCTAGAAGCTACTTGCCTCTTCCTTTGGTCATCCAACTGCATGTCATTGAAAATCCTATCAAGGGTTCTCAACCATGCTTGAATTTCCATCACACTCTCAGTTCCTTCAAAACTCTTGCCTCCCAAATTGGAATAAGTCTTCAGTAGTTTTGAAAGCTCTTCATGTGGGTTCTCAGGCCTATGCCCAATTCCATCTCTTAAAACCCTCACAAATTCTTGCATATCAAGCATTTGAGGTGCACTGGGTCCTGCATTGAGATGAGATCCTCTTCCTACCATGGTCTGCTAACTAAATTCTGGGCAAATGGTATTAGTATATTATGAGTACTTCTATAATTTCTGTTTTCTTATCTAAATTATTTCATCCAAAACAAACAGACATAATACATTTCTATAATACTTAACAATCAATGCAACCAAGTGCTCTGATACCAACTGAAATGACCCTCCTATTTCCACCCTAATTTCATAAGGATTTTTTTAGAGATGATATATAGATATATCATTCATTACAAATATATTTTCCAAGGTCATTTTCTTTCTCCAATAAACAAAATATATCCAGGATCAAAATAACTTACCAATATAAACATATCAGTGTATATCTAATAACATACACATACATATGAAGATGTATGTGTTCCTTTTGTTTAAATTCAGAGTATATACTTTATTTTTTTTGTACAAGAACATTCTGTTTGATTTAGATTTTTAGCAATTCAGATTAATTATTGTATCCTGATTTTTGACCATAGAATCCACTGGAAACATGTACTTTAGTCTGTTATTCTAATTAAGGAATGATCAAGTAATAATCAGTGGAAAGCAAGCTTTTAATATGGATGATTGTGTTAAAGTCTGGATAGTATCAAACTCAGGATAAAAGAAAGTGGATCATAAGTGAACACAAGCAACATCTAGGCGTAATGGAAATGCGCCTAACTTATACATGAGAGGTCACGAGTTCGAGTGCTATGCTGGTCGGTTCAAACACAATTTTTGTTTTTCTTTTTATTTTTCTCCTGTATGGTTTGAAATCTGATATCTACCTATATCTGCACATATATATTTAATTTTTGCCTATAATCTAACATACAAAACAATATTTCTTACTTTATTATTTTTGAAACCCATTCCTACAACTGTTCTAGGAATTTAGGTTTATATTTTTGCCTAAATATCAACATGTACACAGATATACATGTACATGTCAATAACTTTACTCATTTTCCAGAAAACTGGGTTCAAATGGTTCCATGCTTCATTGATTTGAAGTGAACAATTTGCCTGACCTATGGTCTAACCATGTGGTTAATCTGACCATTCTTCTATTTGCATTTCACAAACCAGAATCTACCTAAACTTCAGAGTATATGGAGTGTTGCCAGGTTTTGTTTGTTCAAACCAGTTTACATTGCTTATCTGTCTTAATCTTTTAAAGATGATTGTGGTGAAGCAATTTCTAAATGTACTAAGCTTTTGAAATGCATTTTTATTTTCAAAATACAATCTATCATGATCAACCAATACCTCATTTATTTGAAACTGGTTAACTCATGTATCCTGTATCTGCTACACACTAGTTCAAAGCAATGGAGATACTATTCATTGCATTCTGTCTGAAGCTTTTAAAAACATTTTACTTTTCTCAATAAGATTCAGAAATGAATTCAAACTTATTTACAAAGCATTTCAGTAAAAAGGAAACTAAAATCCTTATAAGTTTACTTCTAGCTAAATCCAGATTTTATTCTAAAACTCAGTGCTCTGTTATGTCTCAAGATTAACAAATGCATAATATAAATTATGCAAAACAGTAGCTCACCTACATATGCATATTTCTTTTCCAAACATCCATATCAATACTTAAAATCATTTCCTTGTTCCCCACTCAGATATTTCTTTTAGATTTTAAACCTTAGTGCATAAAAATATATTTAACATGATACAACTAGTCCATCTAACCATAATAGAATTCATTACATGACTGGAAATCTTAGAAACATAAAATTTTTCCTGAATACATGCAGATATAATCAATTTAAGCTCTTATTGAAACTAGCTAGCATGTTCATTCACTCCTCCATAATAGCCATAACTTCATTTTTACTTAGTGCCTGGGTTACCTGAAAGAGCATGAGTGGCTGCCTCATTTTAAAATGAGACACCCCATATGCCATGAGCAAACAAGGGTCAGATCCATGATCTGGTATGAGTAACATCAATACATTCATGATATTAAGCAATAGAGAATATAAGAGCACCAATTAGTTATTTAAGCAAATTCCTACAATCAATTACTTTAACATAGCATAATTAAGTTGATTCAGGTATGATATATTCATTTATCATTCTTACACTTGCATACATAATCATGCAAACATAATTATCTATTTGCATCAATTGCATACACTGGAACCATCTTGGTTCCATACCAACCAATCCTAAGAAATATTCATATTCCTATTTCTTCATTTACAGGTTGCATAATTCAATTTAAATTCCTGCCTCATCTGCTATTAAGGAATCACGGGGACACATTGCAATGAACTAATTCACATCATTGCACAAAGATCTCAGGGCTTAAACAAACCATGTGCCAACTTGCATACTTCAAATATGACAAGCATTCCAGCAGTCTTCTTGGCCTTCCCTTCCCTAGTTTATTTACTAGTGTATTGTCTTAAATCCTATCATCAAATATGCTAAGTGAACATGTCACTGCAAACATGGAAACATCCATAATCTTTCCTAGCATAATTCTCCTCAGAAATAAGCAGACAGTTATTTCCTAAATGGGGTCAATATGTCTTGATCTTAGTAAAATATAAGAATATTTTCAACTGTAAAAAAAAAGAGGCATGGCATGTTCTTATTATATTGATCTACAAGCCTTTATGATTGATTCAGATTCAGGATCTAGTTCAATCATAATTTTAGCTTGTGAGTTTTTTTTTTTTTTGATTTGATTAAGGGCTCAGCACTTAGAAAATTTCTATTGCACCCTTAACATTTTTCTTCTCAAGCCTCAGCACTTATACCAAGTATAATGCAGCTCCCAACATTTTTGTAAAGTTTTCATGCCATAAATCTATAACAGTTGAGAGTATTCTCTATATAATTTTAAGATCCTAGACTTTAACATTTATGAGTATAAATAAAACAGTATGATACACATCCAAAGACAAATGTCTCAACCAATCAAAGATCATCAAAATCATCCATATTAAATCATATCAGATTTAAAATAAGACATCCAAAAAGCATTGATGAAATCATATACATCAAAACCAAAAATATATAAATTGAAATATAAAAAGGTGGCTGCCTCATCTCAGGTCTTAATGCCATGAACTCAGTGAGGTTACTCACCTAAATATTTCTTCTTATTAATCCAGAAAATCCTTGTTTGAGTGTTTTCTCCTTCCTTCCAATATTTTTCTTCTTTTCTTATTTTTGTGCAGCTCGGGGTAAAGATAATTCTACTGGCTAAAACTGCCTATTTATATGCATTTTTCCACTAGGGTTTTGTTAAAACAGAATTCCATTTCTGTCCTGGCTAGCATCATGCATTTTTCATTCATAATACCCCGGCCATATTAACCAATTTAAAGGCTGCATTTTCTTTCTTTTACTTTTCAGAAAATGGCCACTCACCTAGTCATGTTAAAAGTGTGACTATCCTATTTTTATTTTTCAATTATTCCTGAGAATCCCCTTTGCTATTTTTGCCTACACAAGCATATTGACTTGTATCACATTTCATGTCATTTTAATGTTATAGTTTCACTTGCTTATATATATATATACCTTTCAATACTTAAAAATGTATATTTGTATACATATCTTATCTAGGCTTATTTAATTCCTCTTTTAATTTCAGAAACATATGCACCTATATGTATACAAGTTTACAAATCCTTATAACACATATATATGTATAATTTTCTTTTTTGGGTTTTAAATAAAATCTGTTTACTGATTTAAAGTAAAACTTACTTTTCTTATTTTCTAAGATGATCCATATAATTCCAGAAATCAAATATCCATGTTGCAAAATCATGTTTGTATTGCTTTTTTAATTCTTGTTTTAAATCCAAGAAATCTGGAGTTCTTCCTTATGCCATTTCAGTGTGCACGTGCACACATATACTTGCACACTATTTATTCCAGAAATTTCACCATATTTAAATCTAAATATTTCAAAAATTAAATCATTTTACAAAAATGATTTTTCACAAAATTTTGGGGTATTACACATTCACTTATTTAACCACTTAAACTCATAGAAAAATCAATAATACTTTAATAAATCACTTAAATTCAAATTTAATCAAATTATCATATTTTACCATTTCCAAATAAAATTTAATATCCATTTTATTTATATCACTTAAATATCATTTTTAACCAAAATTCCCAAATTTCCAACTTAAGTTATATTTCAAAAAATCCAGTTAAACCATTCATTAATTACATTTTTAACACATACAAAAAATCATAATTTCTTTATTTTAAAACATTTCAAAATCTATTTAAATCAAATTTCATAAATTTATATTTTTTTAAAATACTTAAAAATATCCAAAACACTTTATAAAATAACCACGGGCCTGTATATAATTTTCTAACCTAGGTCAAGTGATACGGATATGTATCATTTCAATCCGCGGTTAAAAAAAAGAAAAATCCGGGTTTTATCATTTCAAACCCGCAATCCCAAGTTAAAATAAATTAAATAAAAATCGTTCAGGCCTATCATTTCAGCCCATAACAATTTTTCCCTATTCTAAAGTCCGTTCGGGTATGTATCATTTCAACCCATAGTGATTCTAGTCTACAGGGAACTTGCAATGGTGATAACTGATATAAATAACAGAATAACATTAAATAACAGTAACATATGATATAACAGGTGTATAAACATCATATGATCAGAATATAGTCAAGTATAACATGATAATATATTTCTACAGATTCACAGGGTGTCAATTTACTAGTTATATAGGTACATATTGTCTGGTGAGAATAACTCACCTTTTTATGCTGGAGTTAGCGATCAAAACACACAGAATAGATTCCATAAAGCACGACAAACACGATACAACATGACTTTTGATTTGAATGAATATAGAGCCTTGATATTTATCTTGTAAACAATAACCAAAACAAGAAAATATATACATAAATATTTAACACAAACAATGTTGAAAAAATGAAGATAAGAGACAACAAAGGAATGAATGTTTTTGCCTTGCTTTCTACACTTGCTAGCATGACTTAGGGAATGTTTTGGTTCAGGTTTGGACATGGTTTGGGTCTGGTTTGGACCTAAAAAGGCATGGCTACAGGGCAAGAGCAAGGTGGAGGTTACAAGCATGAGAATACAAGGGGTCTAGGCTTGACAGTGGAGTTTTGGTGCACCACAAGGCTCGTCTACATGCATTGTTTGGCTCGGATCTTCATGTTTCAGATCTGGACAGAGGTGGGGAGGGGTGTGTCAAGGTCAGGTCAGGGGAGTGGTGGCGGCTATGGTGGTGGTTGAAGTGGATGAGCATGTAGAGGTGAAATAAGTATAGATCTAGGCATCTAGGTTGTAGTTTGAGGGGTTTGACCATCATCTGGGTTCGGCTATGGTCAGATCTGGTGGGGTAGATGGTGGTGATGGTAGGGAAGAGATGGAAGGAGGTGGTGGCCGTGGAATAGGGGGAGAGCCGATCCAATCAGGGGAGAAAGCAAAGCAAATTTGCATAGAAAATAGGAGAAAAAGTAGAAAGAAGAGAGGGATTTACCTAATTTTTTTTTGCAAGATGGAGGCCATGATTTTTTTTAGGGTTTAGGAGCTTTGGAAATTCGTGAATGAGAGGAAAAAAAAAGTGGTGGCTGAAGAAATGAGGGGATGTGGCCAATTGAATGAAAAGTTAGGTTAAAAAGTAGAAGGGTTAGAAAATAAAAGGGCCTTAGGAAGATAGAAAGTTTAAGGCCTTTCAAATTTCTTTAATTCATTTTTATAAGTTTATATTTCTGGTAATAACATTAATTCCAGTTAAAAATTCGAAAATTTGATAAAATATAAAAATATATATAATATTTATTGATTATATAAAGTAGAATTCAGGAAAATAGTTAAAACAGTGAACTAGACTAGAAAATTTTGAAATTGAATAGAATAAATTTTAGAAAATTCATATGAGCTTGCAATATATTTTTAAACATAAATAATAACATAAAATAAAAATATATTCACAAAGTAAATATTTAAAATTAAATTTACATATAATTTTTAAATGAAGAAAATAGCAGAAAATAGGAAAACAACCCTTAAAAATGGAAAATCAACACGGTAAATTTTGGAAAAATTATATTATTATTTTAAAATATTTAGAGATGAAATTTCACAAATAAAACAAATTTAAAATGAAGAAAATAGCAGAAAATTAGAAAACAGCCTTTAAAAATAGGAAATAAATACAGTAAATTTTGGAAAAATTCTATTACCATTTAAAAATATTAAAAGACAAAAATATACATAAAATAACATATTTACACATATTAAGATAAAATATAAGAAAAAAAAAATATGATTTATAAAATTTAAAATAGGCAAAATTGCACAATAAAACAAATTATACTAAAAATTGAAATGTACATAACTTTTACATTTTAACTCCGTTTTCAACGAAACGAAAAGTAGTGTTCAAGTTATTACATCTATTTTCATAATAAAAGATAAAATATATAATTTCAAACTATTTAAAATTTAAACTTAAAAGTCAAAGTTTGACTATTGACCAAAATTTACATTTTCTGGAAATATTAAATTTAGTCATATTTGGAATTCTAATTCACATCAAAATCAAAGTTTTTATATTTACAATAACAAAATTTATTCTTTTCATAAATAAAGCTTTTAAATCTGGAAAAATCAGTTTAAAAATAATTGTAAAATACAGGGTTGTTACACATTTAGTGATATCAATTTGGATTTTATATTTGCTCCATGTATCAAATACATAAACAAAACATAATATCATACACAACATAACCTGTATGATAATTCCATTGCTAATGCACAAGGAATCCAACTTACATGTTCTCCTTTTAATAGGGTGCTCTTGTATATCATTTTGGGACAATCCCTATATCTTTTATACTCACCATAAATGACATCATTAAAATCCAAAATTGAGTATTAAAACAACTAAATTTGATTTTAATACAAGCATATTGTTAAAATAAACAACGTGTTGTTTACTTATAGTTTAGAAATATCAATGTACCTTTTAACATTCTTTCTTATGAACACACTCCTCTGCACTTTGATTGAAAATCAAACTATTTGATATTTCTATCAAAATACTTATTCAATCTTGATGCTTATAAAATGATACATTCGTATCATTTCTTGGATAATATCCAAAGACTCACAAACTCAATATCGCTCCCCCTGACTTCGAGGCATTTTTGGTTAATATGTGTAAATGGCTTACTCTAAATCATTATTTAGAATTTTCTATTTCAATACATAAGTACCAAACACTAAGTCTTATCGAGCGATCATTTTGTAAGTAAATCTGAGTTAACTTGAGCATGTTGAATACCGAATCTGTTATGCTAATTTCAACAATTGAAATTTGCAATATTATTCTTATCAACATTGCTTATTTAATTCCAACCACATTAGTCTTTCCAATAAAGTCACAATCTCGGCCGATGGATCACATCTCTTTGGTTACGACCACCAAAATCATATTTTGATAGCGTACTTGGAATTCTTTCAGATCTGCGCATCATACCATATAGAGTCAACAATCTTAATGGTTTAATTGAACAACCGAGGGTAATGTATATTTTTGACATTAATAAGAAACTCATAGTTTCTCTTCGATGTACGAGAATACTTATTAGACATTCTAATGCTATGTGTTCATTTAGGTTAGTTAATTTCACTTCATCTCATATAATCAGTTCTATCTACGAATCAGATCCAATTCCATTTAACTACCAAAAATTTCTTCAAAGAAATTCCTTCACAATGAAGTTGATATATCTTGAAACAACAATTGTTTCTTAATGCAAATAAATAGGGATTCATAAACACTTTATGAACTTTTTATTTATAAAACTGATTTTAGTTTACCAAAATTATGTTCAAAACATAAATATGTCATTTGATGACAGAAGTTCCAAAAAACTTTTTGGAGATTCATACAAGATCCCTCATGAACAATTATTACGTGCAATCTTTCGACTCGCACAACTTACCAACTCCTTGGCCTAGGATATGTTGGGATTTCTTACAAAACCTTATCTTGTATGATTTTGTAAACTGTTGTTTAGATGAAATAATATCAACCTTGTATACTAATCTTAAGTACATGACCTTATAGAAAGAAACTAACTCAACTTCACTCACAATTAATCATAAATTGTCCAACAATGTCTGATTACTCCTTATCGATGCATCATTATGTATCACATAGAGGAGTGATTTTGAGATTGAATCTATATTCATTTTTAGGTACATTTGGAACTCTTTCCAATATACGCACTTACTCGACCAAATCAAATCATTTTATTCTATTGCATGTTATTTTATTTACTTTTCTTTTATATTCTATGATTTTATCATAAACTTACTACATGTGTATCTAATATACATGTTCATATTGGTAATAAATCATCGATGAATATAACAAAGTATGTGGAACCCTTTTGGTATTAATAGACTTGCGATTGCATACATCAATATGTATTAATTCAAAGAGTTCATCAACTCTTATGATGCTCCTACTAAATCGGTGCATAGCCATTAATTGTTTGAGATATAATTAACCCGTATCATATGATTCATAATCATATAGTAAAATTATTTCTCAAAACTACGGCTTAGTCTATAATTCCAAAACAACTGTAAATAATATTAGATACATATGTATTTTTGTTGCATAACTTTTACTATGAAAATAAATTCCATAATATAGTTCTATTTCATAATGAATATTCATAATACTCATATTGAAATCTAGTTATCTATTTTTCAGTCAGTGCCAAAAATAAACATTATTTCACAAATAATGTTCGGTACATTTTACGAAAACAATTTTTGTAATTTGATGCAATCATTAGGTGCTATATGGCATTCTCCCACTATCTCCGACAATACTATAATAGCGTATTAAATTTAGAGGTCCACCATTCACTTAGTATTGTTAATATTGTTTACTTATTTCATATGCTGCAACTAGTTTACAGAAGAGAGTTCTATGATCAAATATCTTGAACTCAAAGAAATAAATGTTATAGAAAACAATTTTCTATATGAAAATACATTTCGAAATAAAAATCATATTTCATATTCCAATATTAAGTACTAGTTATTATTACAATTCTTGTTTCCAACGTTTCTCTATGAAGCAGAAGTGACTATTCATTCTCTTCATTCCAACTTTACCTTAAATTACACCTATTCTTATACATTCGTCTTTCTTTCAAATGGTCAAACTATTCAAAAGAAAACCTCACTATAATATCATAACAAACATTTTACCAAAGCGCATTTGATTATTCTTAACATTTAAGACATCAAATATGTTGCACTTTATGTAAACCAATCAAGATGACATTTCAACGATCGAGTTCTTAGATGTATAGTTTATAGTCTTGTGTTACATTAACACAATATGATCCTTTTGAAATCATTCAAGTTGAATACATGATCTTAAAATACTGTTTATTGGCTTACTTCGAATGAACTAACTTCATCAAAATATTGTACCCCATAAACTATGACTATTCACCATATAACATTTATATGTGAAAGTACATGGATCAAATATCCATAGTCTTGAATTGCATTTAGAGTTCAAAAACTCATAAAATGCAATACACGGTCTAAACCAAATAAACATATAAGTGACCAACTTACGAATGTATTAAGTAGTTGAAATTGGGCACTTGCATGGGTATAGAAAAATTATATAACATGCAATTAGAATTATTAGTAAGTATATATATTATATTTCTTTTTTTCAACTTTCAATTCAGTTTGTTTATATATGTTAATTGACAAACGTTTTAATCAATCATATTAAATGCACAAATTTATCATTGTATATAATTATAACATTATATAGCATATGTTTTTACAATATTAGAAAGGTTAAATGTTACTATTTCATTTTACTAATAAGGCTCCCACTAGTCTTTTATATTTCTCCAAACCCTAAGATGAAACATAGAAGTCTTACAACTTCACTAGTGGGTGTTAGGACTCGTTTGTTTTGGTATTCTGACCTTGAGTTTGCTCAAAAAATATAGCCCCACAAACGATGGATAACTCCTTATCGGTTGTATCGTATACAACTCCTAATGCATTTTTCCTTGTTCTAATTTCATTTCGACCTTGAGTTTGCTCAACAAATCGAAAGAGATTATTCACTCATACTAACCATATCGTGTTGGCCTAAGTATAGTATATGTATCTTGAGTTTGCTCAACAAATAGATTTAGTTATCTTACCTCATTTGTTCAATATATTAACAAAACTATGCATAACATCCCTAGCTTGAGTTTGCTCAACAACTAAGGAGTATGTAAGTAATTTATTAATATATATATGGTAGAGGACATCATTATATTGAAGATTCATAATCTTCAATTTGTGTGATATTGTAATACCCCAAAATTTTGTGAAAAATTATTTTAATGAAATAATTTAGTTTTGGAATATTTAGATTTAATTATGGAGGAATTTATGGGATTGAATAATGTGCAAGGATATGTGCGCACGTGCACACTGGAAATGGCACAAGGAAGGATCCAAAATTCCTGAAAAAAAGGAAATGAAAGCATTTCAAATATGATTTTGAAATGTGAATTATTAACCCAGGTGTAGATATTTTGTTTCTGGGTCATATGAATTATTTTTAAATGAAAAGCAGAAAATATTTTATTTGAGTAAGAAAGTAAATTCTTACTTAAAGCACTGGATTTTTAACCCAGACCTAACCAAGTTATAAATATGAAATATATGTATATATATATTTTTCTGTGAAGCAAGGTAAATTATATATATATATATATATATATCTATATACATGTATACTTTTCTTTGAGTAGAAATATGTTAAAGCTAAGCAAGAAAAATAACATCAAAATGACAATGAGACACAATACAAGTAAGCATGTATGTGTAGGTAAAAAAATAGAAAATAGGATTTCCAGAAATGAATAAATGTATAAAATATAGCTAAGTCACACTTTTAACATGACTTGAGTAAGTGGAGAGGTATTCAAAAATAGCCATTTTCTGAAAAGCAAAAAGAGGAAAGCACTGACCATAACCAACTAATGTAGCCCGGGGTATTAAGGATGGGAAATGTGAAAATACAAAATGCAAAATGCCCGATGTTAGCCAGGACAAAAATGGAATTTTATCTTGATAAAACCCTAGTGAAAAACATTCATATAAATGGGAAGTTATGGCCAGAAAATCATTTACCCAAGATACTTAAAAATAAGAAAGGAAGAAAATATTTAAAAGGAAGGAAAAGCATTCAAGGGTTTTATGGATCAAATAGAAGGAAGTACTTAAGTGAGTAATCTCACTAAATCCATGGCAATAAGTCCTGATATGAGGCAGCCAAACTTTTATGCTGTTATTTGCATATTTCTGGTTTTGCTGAACATAGTCTTATTAGATATCTTATGGATGTTCTTTGGATGGTTTTGATCTGATATGATGTTTATTATGGATGTGCATCCCACTGTTTTATTATACTTAGAAAAGCTAAGGCACAAAACCTTGAAATTATAGGAAGAGTACTTACAACTGATATAGAACTATGGCATGAAAATTTCAATAGAGAAAATAATATGAGCTGCATTATACTTTGTATAAGTGCTGAGGCTTAAGAAAAAGGAATTAGGGGTGCAATAGAGATCTTTATGTGCTGAGCCCCAAATCAAATAGCAAACCCACAAGTCAAAAATTATGATTAAGCTAGATCTTGAATCTAGTTCAACCATAGTTACTTGCAAATCATAATAACCTAACATGCCATGTCTCTATTCTCAGTTGTAAATATTCTTATATTTGATTTAGAGTCAAGACATCTGATGGCAATGTCCTTGAAAATGATTATCTGCTTGCTTTTGAAAAATATGTTTGCAAGATGTATGGGATGTTTCATGTACACAGTGACTTGTTCACCTAGCTATCTGATGATAGGATTAAACATGAATACAATTAGTAAATAAACTAGGGATGGTGAGCCAATAAGCTGCTGGAATGCTTGTCATATTTGAAGTATGCAAGTTGGCACATGGTTTGTTCAAGTCCTGAGATCTTTGTGCAATGATGTGAATTAGTTCATTGCAATGTGTCCCTATGATTCCTTGATATCAGATGAGGCTAGGATTTAAATTGATAAATACAACCCATAAATGATGAAATAGGAACTTGAGTATTTCCTAGATTGGTTGGAATGGCACCATGGTTGTTCCAGTGCATCTATATGCTACTGATTAATGTACATGTTTGCATAATTATGTATGTGTACATGGTTGATTGTTGAAGTTATCATACATGCACAAAATTAACTGAAACATGGTAAAATAGTTGATTAAAGAAATTGCATAAGCAACAAGCCAGTACTCATGTATCACCTACTTGCTTAATGTTATGGATATATTGTTGTTGCTCACACCAGATCATAGATCTGACCCTTGTTTGCTCATGGCATATGGGGGTGTCTCATTTTAAAATGAGGCAGCCACTAATGCTCTTTCAGGGAATGCAGGACCTAAGTAGGAAGGAAAGTTATGGCTAATGAGAAAGAATGAATGAGCATGCTAGCTAGTTTTTAATAAGAGCATAGGATGATTTATCTGCATGTATTCTTGAAAATTTGTGTTTTATTTAAATTTCCTGTTATGTAATGAACTTGTTATGTTTGATTAAACTAGTTGTTTCTGTTGAATTTTGTTATGTATTAAGGTTTGAGAACTGAAGGATTATCTGAGTTTGAACAAGAAAATAAGCTTAAAGTATTATCTATGAAAATCTGAAAAAGAAATATATATTTGAGCAATTGTCTTACATAACCTATATTATGTATTAGTCAATCTTGAGTCATTCAAAAGCATTAAGTTTTGGGTAAAATCTGATTTTAACTTAGAGTATTCTTTTAAGTATTCAGTTGCTTCTCATTGAAATATTTTATAAAAGAGTTCAAGTCCATTTGTGAGTTGTTTTGAGAAGTGTATATATCTTAAAAAGGTTTCAAGTACTTTGCAAATGAATGGCATTTCAATTGACATGGTTAGAGTGTCTGGTTGACACAGTCATAAGGGTTAACTAGCTTCAAAAGAATGGAGTCTTGGTTGATCATGTTGGTCTGTATTTTGATAGTAAAATGCATTTCATAACCCTTTGTTCTTTTAGCAAGTGTTTCACCAAAACTCTCTTTCAAATACCATAGACAAATATGCACTTTGACTGGTTTGTATTATCAAACCAGGGAGCACTCTGCATTCAAGCCCTGGTTCACCATAATCTAGGGATTGCACCACTTTTTAAACACTTTCAAGTCCAGTACCCTAGTCACAGAAAACTTAGAAACTGGTATGAAAGGGATTAACACATTGAGGTCTGGTTTGCACAAATAAAACACAGAAAACACTTTGCCTAAGACACCAAATTCTGGACTTTCAAGTCTAGGAAATCAATCTTGTATTGATCTTCTAGTTAAGATAACTTTAAGATTACTGAGTAGAAGTGACTTAGGGATATATATATATATGTATATTAACACATAGTGTGTCTTATTCATTGAGTCAAAGAACTGATGAGTTTCAAAGGAAACCATAAGTTGAAAATGATAAATATAGATATCATTTTCTGGCCTTAATCAAATATCAAGCATTTGAACTATACTATGAGAAGGCCATGTATTCTGAGATTGTCTTGCCAAGATAAATTATTAATAAATCATAGTTAGAATGATCAAAATCATTAAGAATAAATATGAGCAGGATCTACTCATATATTACAAATATCAAAAAGAATATGGAAATTAACTATGTGTAGATTGATTCAAATTCAAATCAAACAGAATATGCTCTTGTTTACCATAACTCCGATTTAAACAAGAGGGACATATGCATCCTCATATGTATGTGCATATCTTTATGAATACACTGATATATTTATATTAGTAGAAATTTGGATCCTGGATAATTGATTGAAAAGAAAAATGACTCTGAGAATTTAAATAAAGTTTAAATGTATATATATATATATTCAAAAAAAAATTGAGAAATTAAGGTAAAATATTTGAGGGTCATTTCATTTGGTATCAGAGCGAGGTTGAAAATTTATTATGCATAGCTAGAAAATGTTTGCATTGATTGTTGAGTGCTATAGAAATATATTATGTCTGTTTGTTTTGGATGTAATAATTTAGATAGGAAAATACTAATTATTGAGAATACTCACAATATACTAATCCCATCTGCCCATAACTTAGTTATCAAACCATGGTAGGAAGGGGATCTCATCACAATGCAGGAACAAGTGCACCACAGATGCTTGATATGCAGGAGTTTGTGAGGGTTTTAAGGGATGGAATTGGGCATAGGCCTGAGAATCCACATGAGGAACTTTCAAAACTATTAAAGACTTATACAAACTTGGGAGGCAAGAGTTTTGAAGGGACTGAGAATGTGATGGAAATTCAAGCATGGTTGAGAACACTGGATAGGATTTTCAATGACATGCAACTTGATGATCAAAGGAAGAGGCAAGTGGCTTCAAGACAGCTGAAAGGAGTAGCTTTAGGCTGGTGGGAGGTGATCATAGCTGGGAGGATTGAAAATGAAATCACTTGGAATCAATTCAAGGAGATGTTGGAGGTAAGGTTTGTACCAGCATCAGCTAAAACCACATTACTTAAAGAGTTTATTAGACTTAGACAAGGAACTTTGAATGTCAGTGAGTATACTAAAAAATTTGAGGGATTATCCAAATATGGAGCAATGCTAGTGGCTGATGAAGCATCCAAAAATGATAGGTATATTAAAAGTTTGAACCCAGGACTTAGCAGGGCCATGTTACCATATGTTGATAAGACTTTTGATCAAGTAATAGATCTGGCTTTGAAATTTGAGCAGCATGACACGGAAAGAGAGAAGTATATAAATTTTAAGAACAACAATAACAAGAAGAATAAGGGAAGATACCACCCTTATGACAAGAAGAAAGAGGAAACAGATAACAAAAAGGCCAGTGACATCAAGGCCAATGATGCTAAGAAGAAATTGGTTTGCCATCATTGTGGAAAGGAGGGACACATCAAACCAAGGTGCCTAGAATTAAAAGGAGGAGCCTTCAAGTGCTACCTATGTGGGAAAGAGGGGCATATGAAGAGAAATTGTCCTGAGTACAAACAGCAAGGAAAATTGGCAAATCTGGAAGGCAAAAGCAAATCCACAGTTGAGACTAGTGCTGAAAATCATAGTCAAGTGGAAGGTACACTACTTATCTGTACCATTCCCATAGCAGTAGTATATGATACTGGGGCAACTCATTCTCTAATTTCTTATGAAATAGTTAAAATGCTAAAACTGAACTGCATATTGGTTGAAACACCATTGCTTGTACAAAGTCCACTGGGGAGTTCTAGTGTTTTAAATATGATTTGTATGGATGTGGAATTAAACATAGGAGGAAATATTTTTATTTCCAATTTATATGTTTTAAACTACCCAAATATAGGTGTTATACTGGGGGTAGACTGGTTAAGGTAATATAAAGCCATAATTAATTTAGATTCATCCACCATATCATTGCAAAACCTTAGAGGTCAGAGAATCACAATTTTATGTGAAGTAGCTAAAGAAAGAAAATTATATCATTTAATTGACTTGGAAAAGGATTTCAGTGAACCTTCCATTGAAGAAATTCCCATAGTCAATGAATATTTGGATGTGTTTGGGGAGGTTAAGGGTGTTCCGCACCATAGACCAGTGGAGTTTCAAATCAACCTCATTCCAGGAGGAAGCCCAATAATTAAGAAACCCACCAGAATGGGGCCAAGTGAACTGAAGGAGTTGAAAAACCAGTTAGAGGAATTAGAAGGTAAAGGGTTTATAAGGCCAAGCAACTCATGCTGGGGTGCTCCAGTAGTGTTTGTAAGGAAGCATGATGGTACTTTGAGGATGTGCATAGATTACAGGGAGTTAAATAAGGTTACCATCAAGAATAAATACCCATTGCCTAGGATTGATGATCTTTTTGATCAACTCAGTGAAGCTAAAATATTCTCTAGATTAGACTTAGCATCTGGGTTCCATCAGAATAAAGTTGAAGGCTCAAGTGTTAAGTACACTGCATTTAACACTAGGTATGGTTTATATGAGTTTATGGTTATGCCATTTGGGTTGACAAATGCCCCCTCATATTTTGTAGATTTAATGAATAGGATATTCAGGGATTATCTAGACAAGTTTGTGCTAATTTTTATTGATGATATTTTAATTTATTCCAAAACAGTAGAAGAGCATGAAAATCATTTGCATCTGGTTTTGTCTAGATTGAGGGAAAAGATTTAAAGGCAAAATTTTCAAAATGTGCATTTTGGAAAGAGGAGGTACATTTTCTTGGTCATGTCATTTCTGCTAAAGGAATTTCTATGAACCCCAACAAAGTTGTAGCTATCCAAGCATGGAAGAGACCTAGCACAGTGAGTGAAGTTAGATCATTCATGGGGATGGCAGGATATTATAGGAGATTCATAAAAGATTTTTCCAAAATGTCATCACCACTTACTAATTTAACCAGAAAGAATCAAGAATTTGTATGGACTGAAAAATGTGAACAAGCTTTTATCAAGATAAAAGAAGCTTTAGTTAATGCACCAGTATTAAGGGTACCCGAAGGAAATGAGGATTTAATTGTGTACACTGATGCAAGTGGTTCTGGGCTAGGAGCTGTGTTGATGCAGCAAGATCAAGTAATAGCTTATGCATCCAGACAATTAAAACCACATGAAACAAGATATGCAACCCATAATCTTGAGTTAGCAGCAGTGGTGTATGCATTGAAGCTTTGGAGACACTACTTATTAGGTGCCAAATTTAATTTGTACACAGATCATAAGGCACTGAAATATCTTTTCTCACAAAAAGATTTGAACATGAGGCAACATAGATGGGTGGAGTTTCTAGCTGCCTATGACCTAGACATACTTTATACACCAGGTAAAGAAAACAAGGTTGCAGATGCCTTGAGTAGACAACATGCTAAGGTAGCCATGTTGATGATGGAAGAATTTAAGGATTTATCCATACTTGCTGACTTAGAAATTGAAGCAAGCAGTGAGATACACATGGTGATAACTTAAGGAGATGAGAGTAAAGGGAGACTGAGTTTAATAACCTTACAATCAGATTTAGTTTTGAAGATAGGAAAAATGCAAGAACAAGACCCAGACCTATTAGAGAAGATAATTCTCATATCAAAAGGGGAAGAAGTGATAAATTACCATATTGATAAAAATGGTTACATAAGGAACAAAAATAGAATATGTGTTCCAGAAAACATGGAGTTGAAGGAGGAAATATTAAATGAATAACATAGGAGTAAGTACTCCATACACCCAGGCAGTACAAAGATGTATCAAAATCTAAAAAGGAATTATTGGTGGAAGGGAATGAAGTCAGATGTAGCTAAACATGTTGCAAAATGTATGACTTGCCAACAAGTCAAGGCAGAGACACAAAGACCATCAGGATTGTTACAACCCCTTAGCATACCACAGTGGAAATGAGAGGATATATCTATGGATTTCATAGATGGCCCGCCTAGATCCAAAAGAGGAAACACAAGTATATGGGTAATAGTAGACAGGTTAACTAAAGTGGCACACTTTATCCTAGTGAAATCAGAGAGGAATGCACCAAAGTTGGCTCAAGTGTTCATGAAGGAAGTGGTAAGATTGCATGGCATTCCCAAAACTATTGTGAGTGATAGGGATACCATTTTCACATCAAGATTTTGGAAAAGTTTTCAAGAGGACATGGGAAGTGAATTATGCTTAAGCACTACATATCATCCACAATCAGATGGACAAACTGAGGTGGTGAACAAAGTTTTAGAAGACTTATTGAGGGCATGTGCACTGGATTTTGGAGGCAACTGGGAGGACCATCTCCATTTAGCCGAGTTTACATATAATAATAGTTATCAAAGCACTATAGGGATGGCACCATTTGAAGCCTTATATGGCAAGCCATGCTTATCACCTATATGTTGGGTAGAGACAGGAGAGAGAGAGCTGTCTTAGCGCCTTAGTATATAAAAGAGACTACAGAGAAAATTGAGCTAGTAAGGAAGAGGATGGCAGCAGCTCAAGACAGGCAAAAGAAATTTGCAGATATGAAAAGAAAGCAGGTGGAATATGAAGTGGGTGACTTTGTTTTCATCAAGGTTTCACCTATGAAAAAGGTTTTGAGATTTGGCAAGCAAGGAAAGCTCACACCAAGGTATGTTGGTCCCTATAAAATTCTGGAAAGAGTAGGCTCATTAGCATACAAATTGGAGCTGCCAGAAGAAATGAAAGCAATGCACAATGTATTCCATGTGTCACAACTTAGAAGATGGGTACATGATAAGGAAGAAATTCTGGAAAAACCTACCCAAGTCCAGATAAATCCTAATTTGGTTTATGAGAAAGAACCAGTAGGGATCTTAGCTAAAGAAGAAAAGAAATTGAGAAGCAAAACTTTGAAACTAGTAAAGGTCCAGTGGAGTCTTGATCCTAATGATTGTACATGGGAGTTAGAGGACAAGATTATGATGGATTATCCTAAGCTTTTTGAAAATTAAAGGAAAATTTAAAATTTCTGGAAAATTTATTATGTATAGTTGCTATGGTTGAATTTATTTGCTTATGCATGTGTTTGATAAATTTACTAGAATCAGTAGATACTTGTTATAAGTATTAGAAAATTGTGAGGACGCAATTCCTAAAAGAAGGGGTGAATGTAATACCCCAAAATTTTGTGAAAAATTATTTTAATGAAATAATTTAGTTTTGGAATATTTAGATTTAATTATGGAGGAATTTCTGGGATTGAATAATGTGCAAGGATATGTGTGCACGTGCACACTGGAAATGGCACAAGGAAGGATCCAAAATTCCTGAAAATAAAAAAAATAAAAAAAATAGGAAAAGAAAGCATTTCAAATATGATTTTGAAATGTGAATTATTAACCTAGGTGTAGATATTTTGTCTCTGGGTCATATGAATTATTTTGAAATGAAAAGCAAAAAATATTTTATTTGAGTAAGAAAGTAAATTCTTACTTAAAGCACTGGATTTTTAACCCAGACCTAACCAAGTTATAAATATGAAATATATGTATATATATATTTTTCTATGAAGCAAGGAAAATTAAATATATATATATATATATATATCTATATACATGTATACTTTTCTTTTAGTAGAAATATGTTAAAGCTAAGCAAGAAAAATAACATCAAAATGACAATGAGACACAATACAATTAAGCATGTATGTGTAGGTGAAAAAATAGAAAAGAGGATTTCCAGAAATGAATAAATGTATAAAATATAGCTAAGTCACACTTTTAACATGACTTGAGTAAGTGGAGAGGTATTCAAAAATAGCCATTTTCTGAAAAGCAAAAAGAGGAAAGCACTGACCATAACCAACTAATGTAGCCCGAGGTATTAAGGATGGGAAATGTGAAAATACAAAATGCAAAATGCCCGATGTTAGCCAGGACAAAAATGGAATTTTATATTGATAAAACCATAGTGAAAAACATTCATATAAATGGGAAGTTATGGCCAGAAAATCATTTACCCGAGATACTTAAAAATAAGAAAGGAAGAAAATATTTAAAAGAAAGGAAAAGAATTCAAGGGTTTTCTGGATCAAATAGAAGGAAGTACTTAGGTGAGTAATCTCACTAAATCCATGGCATTAAGTCCTGATATGAGGCAGCCAAACTTTTATGTTGTTATTTGCATATTTCTGGTTTTGCTGAACATAGTCTTATTAGATATCTTATGGATGTTCTTTGGATGGTTTTGATCTGATATGATGTTTATTATGGATGTGCATCCCACTGTTTTATTATACTTAGAAAAGCTAAGGCACAAAACCTTAAAATTACGGGAAGAGTACTTACAACTGATATAGAACTATGGCATGAAAATTTCAATAGAGAAAATAATATGAGCTGCATTATACTTTGTATAAGTGCTGAGGCTTAAGAAAAAGGAATTAGGGGTGCAATAGAGATCTTTATGTGCTGAGCCCCTAATCAAATAGCAAACCCACAAGTCAAAAATTATGATTAAGCTAGATCTTGAATCTGGTTCAACCATAGTTACTTGCAAATCGTAATAACCTAACATGCCATGTCTCTATTCTCAGTTGTAAATATTCTTATATTTGATTTAGAGTCAAGACATCTGATGGCAATGTCCTTGAAAATGATTATCTGCTTGCTTTTGAAAAATATGTTTGCAAGATGTATGGGATGTTTCATGTACACAGTGACTTGTTCACCTAGCTATCTGATGATAGGATTAAACATGAATACAATTAGTAAATAAACTAGGGATGGTGAGCCAAGAAGGCTGCTGGAATGCTTGTCATATTTGAAGTATGCAAGTTGGCACATGGTTTGTTCAAGCCCTGAGATCTTTGTGCAATGATGTGAATTAGTTCATTGCAATGTGTCCCTGTGATTCCTTGATATCAGATGAGGCTAGGATTTAAATTGATAAATACAACCCATAAATGATGAAATAGGAACTCGAGTATTTCCTAGATTGGTTGGAATGGAACCATGGTTGTTCCAGTGCATCTATATGCTACTGATTAATGTACATGTTTGCATAATTATGTATGTGTACATGGTTGATTGTTGAAGTTATCATACATGCACAAAATTAACTGAAACATGGTAAAATAGTTGATTAAAGAAATTGCATAAGCAACAAGCCAGTACTCATGTATCACCTACTTGCTTAATGTTATGGATATATTGTTGTTGCTCACACCAGATCATAGATCTGACCCTTGTTTGCTCATGGCATATGGGGGTGTCTCATTTTAAAATGAGGCAGCCACTAATGCTCTTTCAGGGAATGCATGACCTAAGTAGGAAGGAAAGTTATGGCTAATGAGAAAGAATGAATGAGCATGCTAGCTAGTTTTTAATAAGAGCATAAGATGATTTATCTGCATGTATTCTTGAAAATTTGTGTTTTATTTAAATTTCCTGTTATGTAATGAACTTGTTATGTTTGATTAAACTAGTTGTTTCTGTTGAATTTTGTTATGTATTAAGGTTTGAGAACTGAAGGATTATCTGAGTTGTGAACAAGAAAATAAGCTTAAAGTATTATCTATGAAAATCTGAAAAAGAAATATATATTTGAGCAATTGTCTTACATAACCTATATTATGTATTAGTCAATCTTGAGTCATTCAAAAGCATTAAGTTTTGGGTAAAATCTGATTTTAACTTGGAGTATTCTTTTAAGTATTCAGTTGCTTCTCATTGAAATATTTTATAAAAGAGTTCAAGTCCATTTGTGAGTTGTTTTGAGAAGTGTATATATCTTAAAAAGGTTTCAAGTACTTTGTAAATGAATGGCATTTCAATTGACATGGTTAGAGTGTCTGGTTGACACAGTCATAAGGGTTAACTAGCTTCAAAAGAATGGAGTCTTGGTTGATCATGTTGGTCTGTATTTTGATAGTAAAATGCATTTCATAACCCTTTGTTCTTTTAGCAAGTGTTTCACCAAAACTCTCTTTCAAATACCATAGACAAATATGCACTTTGACTGGTTTGTATTATCAAACCAGGGAGCACTCTGCATTCAAGCCCTGGTTCACCATAATCTAGGGATTGCACCACTTTTTAAACACTTTCAAGTCCAGTACCCTAGTCACAGAAAACTTAGAAACTGGTATGAAAGTGATTAACACATTGAGGTCTGGTTTGCACAAATAAAACACAGAAAACACTTTGCCTAAGACACCAAATTCTGGACTTTCAAGTCTAGGAAATCAATCTTGTATTGATCTTCTAGTTAAGATAACTTTAAGATTACTGAGTAGAAGTGACTTAGGGATATATATATATATATATATTAACACATAGTGTGTCTTATTCATTGAGTCAAAGAACTGATGAGTTTCAAAGGAAACCATAAGTTGAAAATGATAAATATAGATATCATTTTCTGGCCTTAATCAAATATCAAGCATTTGAACTATACTATGAGAAGGCCATGTATTCTGAGATTGTCTTGCCAAGATAAATTATTAGTAAATCATAGTTAGAATGATCAAAATCATTAAGAATAAATATGAGCAGGATCTACTCATATATTACAAATATAAAAAAGAATATAGAAATTAACTATGTGTAGATTGATTCAAATTCAAATCAAACAGAATATGCTCTTGTTTACCATAACTCTGATTTAAACAAGAGGGACACATGCATCCTCATATGTATGTGCATATCTTTATGAATACACTGATATATTTATATTAGTAGAAATTTGGATCCTGGATAATTGATTGAAAATAAAAATGACTCTGAGAATTTAAATTAAGTTTAAATGTGTATATATATATATATTCAAAAAAAAAATCCTTGAGAAATTAAGGTAAAATATTTGAGGGTCATTTCAGATATCGACTTATAAAATAATATATTTATTATGAAATACCCCAGCGATTCAAGTGTCAGACACATCAGAAATCACAATATATGTACATTTACATATGTATTTATTTATCAAGTCTGTTTGGGTTTCTTTAATGTTTCACATTTATTTTATACACATATCATATAAGTTTTATTGTTATATAACTTTTGTATTTCATATTACTTATATGATAGTCTTACGTATAATATATCATTAATTAAATCTTATCTAATTAATTTTAATCAATTTACTCTTTTATTAATTTTAAATTAGTATCCAATATAACTTTTATATTGGACATATCTACTATAACATTTATAGTTTATACTATAACCTTTATAGTGTAACACACATATATCATATATATGTGCATTTTATTTAACTAATTAACCTTTAATTAATTTATTCAATTAAACAATTTTTATTAAAATTTATTAATTTCAAAATTTATCTTGTATACATACACATATACTTATGTTATCTTAAACATTTTAAAATAACATAACATATATCAACATATGTAATACATGCATATATGCATCAATTAATTAACATAATTAATTTATTTATTTTATTAATCTTATTAATAAATTTAAAATTTGAAATTATTATATAAATATTTTCAAACATTTTGAAAATATCATTGTCCTTTCAAACATTTTGAAAACTTATGTATTATTATAAACATGTTTTATTTTTAATTTAACTATTAAATTTAAAATCTTTAACATTAATTTTCAAAATGATTTTGAAAATTAGCCCAAGTCCCAAATTAAGTTGGGCCTTTTCTACCAGGAGCAACCTTTGGGCTCACTTCACCTTTCGGGCCAGGCCGGTAACCAGGTAGAACAGGTGCAACAGCCCGAAATTTTCAACCATTCGCATCCATACATGTCGAACTTGAATTGCTCAAAATATCAGATTGTTAATTTAAATTTGGCAAAACTCAGCATATACAGTAAATAAATAATCACAAAATCACAGACATAGAGTAATTTAAAAATAATGCAGCGGAAACAAAAGAATAGTAGTTCATGAAGCTACTATATATATAACAGAGTTAAGTAAGATACAACAGAGGTTTCGAATACATAGATGTCTCAATACAATAGTCAAATACAAAATCTGAATATATCTCTAGGGTCAACTGAATCATCGAAAGCTGAATAGATATAGTTGGATCTCCAAGTGAAGCTCCAACTCCAAAGGTGAGTTTCGAACACTGAGCCACTCAGTCTGACCCGAGCGTAAAGCAAAACACAAAACACTCGAGTCAGGATTAACATTCTTATATCAATAAATCCAACTCAAGTGAAATATCAACTGAAATACAAGTAACTCAAAGGATGTTTGGGATAACCATTATTTAAGGATCCATTAAACTATCTACTATGTAGTAATATACGTTATTATAAAATGTCTAAAGTAAATTAAACTATCAAAATAGCGTTAAGGCTTTACATTTTCTACCTAAACACATTTTATATATTCCCATAGTCTATACAGTACCGTAATCTCCCCCGTAATGGGTGTCGTCAGAGGGCACTCCATAGGTATGGTACAAAACAAACTCGTAGTAAAAGCATGCTATGGTAGGTGACACGGCACAACAAGGCAATGCCAGGGTATATGTATCAATTAGGCATCCGGATTGGTGGTAACGCAGAGCCGTAGCAATCGCCGACCTCGAGCCACACTCCCGAATCAAGGGTGCACACCAAAACAATCACAAAGTAATAGAATGGCATACGATGGAGTATGTCTGATAAGAGGAGCTACCTCATTGGCCCGGAATCGCTCCTGTTTTAGCCACCTTATGCCAACTCACGGGAGTTGGGTCCATGTAAATATACCTTTAGGATCGTCGCCACCATCCTACTTCATTTTGGAATCTCCACCGCGTACACAGTTGTTAAAGTGGTTTTCGGTATCGACATAGAGTATGTCCATATCCGATCCCAGTCTCTTCAATAACCAATCGTTATTATAACACCGTGGTCATTTCAAATAGTTTATACTTCAAAACCAAAATATAATTTCCATTTCAAAACCCAAATCAATACGATATCATTTCCATTTCAAAAATATTCACTTCCAAAATCATAGTACTTTCAAAGATATAATACTTTCGAAACCAAAACAATTTGAAATAATAATACTTTGGAAATCATAATACTTTGAAACTCATAACTTTGGAAATCATAACACTTTGAAATCATAACACTTTCCTTCAAGTAGTTTAGATATTAATAATAGTATATATATAATAATATAAAATATTTTATAAAATAGTAATAAGTTAAAATAGTTTATATTTAAAATAATTAGTATATTAAAAAAATTTATATTAAAAAAATTTATAAAGTAAAATATAATTTAAAAATACTTTATAAAATAAAATAGTTTCCTCAAATTTCACAAATCGATTCAAATCAACTCAAATTCCAAAATAAAATTCAATTCAATCTCAATTCATCAATTTCAGCCCCATTTTAGTTTCTCAACAAACCATTTCAAATTATATCAATTTCAAATACGGATTTGAAACCACAAAATAAACCATTTCAATTTCAATATATTTCAAATCTTTAAATATTCACCATTTCAAAACTTAATCGGTTAATTTCATTTATATCTCAAATTCATTTTACTATTATTTAGTTTCGAAATATTTATTTAATCATTCCAATAACATTTAAATAAACTTCGATTACAAATTTAATAAACTAAATATCCCATTTCAATTTATGTGAATTGGAAAATATTTATTTAAATCACTTTTAATCAAAATCAAGTTATGAAATCATATCTTTAAAAATCTCAAATTTAATAATTTCAAATCAAACTTATTTAAGTATAATTCTTAGATAAATAAATTTCAAACAAATTTCCAACCTGAATTTATAAAGTCATTATAAACTCTATAATTGAAAAATATAAATTTTGCAATAAATACTTAAACAATATTAAACATTAATCTATTTATATATTTTTAAAAAAATAGAAAATTATACATAAATTATTAAAATCTATAATTTCAAAATTTAACTTATAACTCTAAAATTTTCAAAACATATAATTTTAGAAAACCTAAATTTAAACTTTATAAATTCATTTACATATAATATCTTAAAAATCAGTATTTAATAAACCATATACTTCTTTTCAAAACCATGGAAATCATTTTCAAAATATTTATATATAGACCAACAGTGTCTGTAACAGCCTGAAATTTTCAACCATTCGCATCAATTCATGTCGGATTTGAATTGCTCAAAATATCAGATTGTTAATTTAAATTTGGCAAAACTCAGCATATACAGTAAATAAATAATCACAGAATCACAGACATAGAGTAATAACAATAATGCAGCGGAAACAAAAGAATAGTAGTTCATGAAGCTACTATATATATAACAGAGTTAAACAAGATACAACAGAAGTCGCGAATACATAGATGTCTCAATACAATAGTCAAATACAAGATCTGAATACATCACTGGAATCAACTGAATAACTAAAAGCTGGATAGATAGCTGGATCTCCAAGCGAAGCTTCAGCCCCAAAGGTGAGTCTCGAATGCTGTATCACTCAGTCTGACCCGAGCGTAAAGAAAAACACAAAACACTCGAGTCAGGATTAACATTCTTATATATCAATAAATCCAACTCAAGTGAAATATCAACTGAAATACAAGTAACTTAAAGGATGTTTGGGATAACCATCCTCTAAGGATTCGTTAAACTATCTACTATGTAATAATATACGCTATTATAATAATGTCTAAAATAAAATAAACTATTTAAAAATAGCGTTAAGGCGTTACCCATATACCCCTTAACACATTTTATAGTGCCAATAGTCTATACAGTACCTGCGTACCTCCAGATCGGGAGGCTACGAGAAGATACTCCATAGGTACGACACAAATAGAAACTCGTAGTAAAGCTCGATGTGGTAGGTGACACGGCACAACGAGGCAATGCCAGGGTAGATATACCAATTACGCACACGGGCTTGTGGAAACGCATAGCAGCCACTACCGCCCACCTTGGAACACACTCCCAAATCAAAATCGAAGGGTGGCCACCAAATCAATCACAAGTAATAGAATGGTATCGAAGAAATGTGTCCAATCAGAGGTGCTACCTCATTGGCCCGAGATCGCTCCTATTTTAGCTACCTTAAGCCAACTTACGGAAGTCGGGTCCACGTATATACCTCAATAGGATCGTCGCCACCATCCTACTTCATTCTAGAATCTCTACCGCGTACACAGTTGTTAAAGTGGTTTTCGGTATCGAGAGAGAGTATGCCCATATCCGATCCCGGTCTCTTTAACAACCAATCGTTATTATAACACCGCGGTCATTTCAAAATAGTTTATACTTCAAAACCAAAATATCATTTCCATTTCAAAAACATATCAATACGATAACATTTTCACTTCAAATATATCAATTTCCAAAAATCATATCACTTTCCAAAGTTATAACTCTTTCAAAAACAAAACACTTAAATGTATAATATTTTGGAAACCACAACATTTTGAATTACAACATTTTGGAAACAACAACACTTTGAAATTATAGCATTTTGGAAATCATAACACTTTGAAATTATAGTATTTCCCTTAAACCGTTTAGATATCAATAATAGTATATAGAATAAAATAGTTTATAAAATAAAATAATTTATATAAAATAGTTATAAGTTAAAACTATTTATATTAAAATAATTTGTATATTTAAAATAGTTTATAAAATAAAATAAAATAATTTATTAAGTTAAATATATAAATAGTTTTAAATATAATTTTAAATTACTTTATATAATAAAATAGCTTCCTCAACTTTCACAAATCGATTCAAATCAACTCGACTTCCAAATTCAACTTAATAAAATCTTAATTCATAAATTTCAACTCAATTCAATTTTTCAATAAATCATTTCCAATTATATCGATTTCAAATACAGATTTGAAACATAATAAACCATTAAATTTTAATATATTCCAAAGCTTTAAATATTCCAAATTTCCAAAACTAAATTTGATAATCCATTTATATCTCAATTTAATTTAATTTCATTACATTTAGTTTATGAAATATTTATTTAATCATTTCCATAACATCTAAATACAACTTCAATTTACAAACTTAAATAAACAAAATATCCCATTGAAATTTATATAAGTTTGAAATATTTATTTAAGTCACTTTTAATCAAATTCAAGTTATAAAACATATCTTAAAATTTCAAATTTAATAAATTTCAAATCAAACTTATTTAAGTATAATTCTTAAATAATAAATATTCAAATCAAAATCAAATTTATCTTTCAACCTGAATCATTATAAACTCTATATTTGAAAATATAAATTTTTACATAAATACTAAAACATATTTTATATTGATTAAATCAACTTTATTAACTCTTTAAAATCATTATTTATTAAAACCATATATTTTCTTTTAAAAACCATAGAAATCATTTCAAAATATTTATATATAGACCAACTGTGTCTGTATATAATTTTCTATCCTATGGTCAAGTGATACAGATATTTATCATTTCAATCCGCAATTTAAATATATACGGGTATATATCTTTTCAACCTGCAATCCCAAATTTCAATTCAATTGAAAATCGCTTGGGTTTATCATTTCAACCCATAACGATTTTCTCCTATTCTACAGATCGTTCGGGTATGTATCATTTCAACCCATAGTGAATTCTATACTAACACGGAACTTGTAGAGTGATAACAGATATGGTAATAATAACATAACAGGCATATATCATCAATATAAATAACAGATAATGGTGTCAGATGTCACAGGTGAACTGCTACAGATAATAACATATATATATCAATGTAAATAACTAACAGCAACATATTTCAATTGTCGTTCCAATTGAAATCAAATTTAATAAATATAAGAACGTTAATCGTGAGTGATTACTCACCTTTCGAGGCTAGAGAGATGCATGAGGATGGAAGCGAATAGACAAAGACAAGCATACAAATCAAGCGAGCGAAACTGCGAAAAGTTAGGATTTTGCTGCGATAGATTTGATATTGAGAATGTCAGTCAAAAGCACGAGATCAGTGAAACAGGATAAATTACATATATACAAATTTTCAAAAGTCAATTTAAAACATATTTTAAAATAAAATATATATATATTTATTTCAAATCAACATTAAATACCAACATATAAAATATCCATATATTTTTGAAAACAAATTCACACATACTTATGTGTGACTAATGTATATAAACATATCTACAAACTTTCATACTAATAATAATAAGATCAATATAAACTTTACCTTTTATAACAACTTTTTTTATATAATTACATCATACTGTATAAATACCAACTATCTATAAACTAATATATATAAAATATATAAAACTAATATATACAAACTCACATACGAAATACTTTGAAATCAACAGTACAGTTATACTAATATATAAACAGCGTATAGTAACATATATACAAACTTGTACATAAACCTTATGTATATACATATTACACATATTGCTTATAATCATCTACAATGTTTACATACTCACGCCCAAATACTATATATATACTATATGCAAAATTCTGGAAAGCGTGCTTATATAGCTAACAGGAAAAAAGAAAAAGAAAAAAATTTATAAACCCATTATAGCAAAATATATTACAGACTATATATATACATACTATTATATAAAACTTACCTTGTTATATATATATGCGTTTATAATCAACTGACAAAACTGTTATATACAATCATCTTACTTTAAACCAAACATGATATACATATTAATATACAGGTTTATAAAACATATATAATCAACAACTCATAACTTATATAAACTAATATATACCATTTACTATACATTCATCTGGTCTGTACTAACTTAGTAAATTATAGAACTTGTATTAACATATATAATTATATATACAAACATACCATCATAAAATAAAACTGTTATATAACCTATGTACATAATTTCAAATATCCTTAAAATAAAATGTACATGTATGCTACTCATATGCGGCTGTTTTCCCAATAAACATATTACTGCAAATATGTATATAAACTGACATACAGTATATAAACCAGTAAACAAAATATACATCTATAAATCTTTATATAAACAAATTTTATATTCCTATAATATATACAGAATATACAGCTTAAGTATATATATATATATATATAAATACAACAAAACCTTTTCATAATAAATGGAGACTAATTACAAAAGCTAATATATATGAACAATATATAACAGATATCTTATTTTTATACATTACAAACTATCAAATTTATAAATCCTATAATACGTAACATATATATATCCTCGCATGAAACACATTCGCAGACCCATAGTTATTATACTTTTTTTAAAAAACAAACCATACATGATATACCAATAGATTATGAATAAAACCATTTACAAACTTGCTATATATACATATATATATATATCATACTTCCTATATCTCACCTATATACAAAACAAGGGAAGATGCATGCCTTACACGGCATAGCAAGGGGAGGAGGCGGATGAAGACTCGGCTACGCGCGCGGTGGAGGAAAGAAGGGGAAAGAGGGGAGTTGCATGGTGTTGCCAGGCTTGCTCGAGTTTGGATGCTGGAGATTAGCGCAAAACAAATATAATGAGGTGGATGGAAGCAGCTTCCTAGGCAACAATGAATACAACATTTCCTCTACCTCTTTCTTTTTTTAGACGTATGGCCGAAATAAAAGAGAGGAGCAAGATGAAGAGATGGGTCAGGGAGGGAAGTCTAAGGAGTAGTAACGTACAACTTTATAAAAGCATGTACTGTGAATAGTTGAAGAGACCTCAAAATGAGCTGACTGACAAAAAATAAATTAAAGTTACGGCAAAAGGCAACGGCTATTCTGGTAATTATGAAAGTAAATGTCCAATAGATTAATCGATGGATATATGAAGGGTCACAAAAACCAAGAGGCATAAAAACCGGTACCGATACGGTTACCGTTTCCACGGATTTCACTGCGTATCTGGCTTCAAAACACAGAATTGAATATACCGCAGAGATCGGCACGACAAGACGGTCAAAACGGTATACAGATATCAGTGATAGGATCATCCGATCAAAAGTCGATATCGGTACCAAAATGCTGCTATTTCGCCAAAAATAAGATCGACGGAGCAACAACAGTCCAAATTTTGAGAAACGAAATATGACGTCTTGGTCAGAAGATGATTTACAATTTTTCTATATAAAAATATTCGGGTTTCGAAAACATTTTATTATCATCAATTTTTAACTGATATAAATTGGAATAAAATTACACTAGAAAATAAACTTCTAAATTATCTGATGAAAATTTAGCAGTTGCTATGTTAAAACAGATGCATTTCAAATATCAAATTTAAATTTCAAAATTTTATTGTTTAAAGTTTCACAAAATTTCAATTAAATATATAAATAAAAAAAATAAAATTATCTAAAATTTACGGGTCGTTACACTCTCCCCCACTCAAAACTTTTCATCCCCGAAAAGGAAGGAGATAGGAGAATAGAAACAACCCGAAAGAAAATTAGATTAAAACAAAATAAAATAATTAGTTCAAACCATATAAATTTAAATTTAAATTAATTAATCTTCAATAATTGATTTAATCCATTTGATTTCACTTAAGTTAAATCGATCTATCTATTTCTAAATTCATTATCTTATTATCTAGTCATCCTCAGTTAACAATTTCTAAATCATCAATTTTTATAATCATTTATTATACCCATATTTTATTTAACAAATTTAATTCTTTTATTCCAAATTATTATTAAGTTTATTCCACTTAATATATATCTTATTACACATATTTAAACCATATAAATTAATTTAAACCGTATAAATTTCAATTTAAATTAATTTATATTCAATAATTGATTTTAAATTCAAGGTATTTCCCTAGGTTAATCTAATTTCAATCTATTAATTCCTTCAAAACAAATTTATTTGTCTCATCTATTATTCAATTAACTTATTCCCATCTTATACTCTTTTTAGTTATAATTCTAAGTTATAACTAGGCCAATTATCTTTAATTAGTCAAATTCTAACATTAATATCATAATTTGGCTCAATTTCAGCCTTAATTCAATTTTTATTACAGTCTTTATAATTTACATCCTATCTTCTGTTATTTTAGTATTCTTATACTTTTAATCCATATTCGCGTTTAATCTATTCTAATCCATACGCGAAGAAGAAGGAGAAATAAAAGAAACTGAAAATAGAAGAAAATCCAAAGCGTAGGAAAAGGATGTAAATAACGCATAAATAACAGTAAATAAATTAAAATATTATAAATAAACTGTAAATAAATGAAAAGCTATAATTAACAAAAATAAACTAAAATTAACTGAAAAGAATAGCTAAAAGAAATAGACTGAAAATAATTCTAAAAACTGTAAATAAACTACTAAAAAGGTTATTCCAAAAATCGTAGTAAAACTACAACTATTGGAAATTCTATTATTTTAAATTACTTAAAAATCTAAATAATTACAATCACTCACCTGTGGTCCTAAACTCTTCCCTTTTGGTCTTTCCCGATACACTTGAGGGTATTAAAATATTTTTATTAAAAAGATTTTCTCCTTGGAAAATTATTCCTTTTAGGGTCCTTCCTAAAAAGGTGAACCCAAGCGGAGAAAAAATCTAGAATGAGAAAAAGTGTTAGGCCTAGGGTTCTATTTATACGGGTGGAAGTGGATCTCAGACCGTTGGATTTGAAGATTGAACACAGTGCAACCACGTCATAGGCTAAATGGGAGCCGTCGAATGGAAGCACGGAGGGACCAGATGAGAGAAAACAACGAAATTGATGTGCTAGCTTTTTACTGGAATGAAGAACTCCTTCGTTCGTTCACAAAAAAGGGTAGGTCGATCGCGCCCCCTCATAGGTCGACCGGCCGATCGACCTAGGTGATGGTTAGGTCGACCTGGGGGTCGACCTAGCCCATATATATATATATTTGATTTCTTGATTAATTCATAACTTGTTCATATTAGCTCGGATTCTGACGTCCTATATATGGAAATTGACCATAAAATTACCACGGACACAATGGTGCAACTCCCGTGGCTCAATTATGATAATTTCACAAAGTTATTTTATCGTTTCATTAATTAACGGATTAATTATATGGGTTAAATTTTGGGTTGTTACATTCTCCTCTACTTAAGGGATTTCGTCCCCGAAATCTCTAAGGATAAAAGAGTGAACTAAATGTTTTCATCCAATATCTACAACCAACTACTCATTCTTCAACCATTCATCCATTGTTCTTAAGTTTTCTAATGCGATTCATGTTACTTATGCAATTAGTGTAGTGTTAATGTCCCTAACTAATGCAAAAGATTAGGCGGTCCACTAATTCAGTTGACCTCCTTTTATGCAATCATGTCTGTGCTATGTATCCAAATGAATGCAAAAATTCCTAATGATAACTGATAGTTCTATATGCATGCTACAGACATCATCCAAATGCAACAACCATGTGATAAACTTCCATTTATAGCAACCATGGATAAAATGAAAATGCACACACAAACATATGCATATGCTCTAGTGTCCTAGTTAGGCCGATACCTGAAAGATAATAGTGCCTAGTGTAAGAATATGCGTCCATTAGCATCCACTAGCAAACACTTACAATCACTAGCATATATCATACATAACATGTTCTAATAACATGTTTACATCAAATCCCACCATCCATAGGTTAAATCCCAAGTTCTACCCTCCTAAAGGATAATAAAGGAAAGTACCTATTCAAACTAAAGATGGGAATAGGAAATTCTAAAACTTATTATCGAAAAGATGAGGATATGAGATACAAATTTTCTCCTAATCAAACCAATCTTCTCCGAAGTCTTTCTAACAATGTCGGGACCAAGTAGCAATCTCTCTATAGACTCTAAGCAACACAAAGGCGACTTGCGCGGTCTTCCATAAAGAGCTTCGAAAGGTGCCACTCCAATGCTAGCTTGAAAACTACTATCATATGGGAATTCCACTAAAGGAGGATGCTTCTCCCAAGTTTCTCAAAATCAAGAATACTCATTCTCAACCATGTGTGTTTTACTATCTTACTAATTTCACTTTACTGCTCTCCTTTAGTCTGCACACATGAATCAACATTCCTAGTTTCTTACTAGTGTCCTACACACTCCATGGGAACTTCTATCATTACTTTTAAAAGTAATCACTGCTATAGCCTTGCACTTTTTCCGTTACACCTAGGAAATGATTCCTATCTACTCCACATTTAAGAGCATAGTTTGGTATTTATCACTTTATTTAAAAAAAACTGAGGTTTTTAAATTTTTAAAACATCAAATCCCAAAATCTTTGTCTTTAAAAGTGTTATCTTTAAGTTCCTATTAAATTCAAAAATACTTGGTTACTTAACATTATTCCCCAAACTTAGAGGTGAAAACTTCAAAAAATTTAAGTCTAAAACTTATTCCTCGTTTTCTTTTAAATACTTTTACAGCTTTCTATAAAAAATTTGGATTTTCAAATTTTACTTTTATTAAGTTTTTCATTTCCAAAAACTTATTTACTTATTCACCAAACCATTATCCTTTAAAATATCTTTAAAATGTCCTTATGTGTCTTTTTTTAAACATCTTCTTATTACACCTAACACTTTTATACCTTAACGTATTGGAACTACTTTCTCTTATGAAAAACTATTAATGGTAAAACCTTCTATGAATCCTTTAAAAGAGGATTTTATATTTATGTGAAATTACAAGGAACTTATTTTATATTTTTCGTAATAGACTATACAAAATATGGTGCTTCCCATACCTTGTATATCTCTTTCACGTATTCCTTATAACTTGTACAAAACATCTTTATTTATAATTTGGTTTCATAGAAAATTTTATCATTATTCATTTCGTTCCAATAGATTAAAGTTTTTTTAATTTATCTTCTCTTACCATAGACAATTTCTATGAAATTTGCTAATTTCCTAATATTTAACTTACACTTTTCTTTTCAGAAAAACTCATTTTCAATGCTGTTTTTTAATATATCCATAACTAGAAAACATTTCCTCATGCTTATTTAAATATTTACTGTACTTACAAACCACTTTATTTCTATACTTGAAAATTTTCTTCAAAACACATTTTTACGTGGGTCAAAACAGATGTTGCGTAAAACACTGTTACTACAACCCAAAAATACTAGTGTATGGATTCAATTAAAATAAATACTAATAAACCTCATATACTATGTAAAAACATTTCCTTTGGAAGTGACCTACTATAACAATAGTGCTATAGTCTATGCTCCCTTTACTTTTCACGAAAACATCAATTACAATAATAAATGTTGTAACCTACGTTTTCGATACTTAATAACCTCTAGGTTTTTATATTTAAATTCTTTGTTTATCTACAAAGAGACTAGCGAGCTATAATTCTTCAAAAAGAATCTTACTTTTAACAAAATTTATATCATATAAAAACCAATTTAAATTTCATACCATTTTTCAAAAACCAAATATTTATTTCCTAAAAGAAAATATTAACAATGAAAATTTTCAATTCTAACAATTATATTCTATTGAGCTAAACATAAGGTGGATTTTCTTCTCACTACCCTAGGAGTATCCTTCCTAAATTTTAGTAATCCCATTTCCTTACTAAAGTCTTTTAGTACTATCGTTAAATCCACTTATTTGAAAAAATTGTAATTTCTACAATTATCTGAAACAATTGTAATTTCTACAATTATCTACACGTGGCTTACCTCCTTTTCTATTGTACATCCCCAATCTTTGCCTACCACTCTTTGGATTTTCACAATCTGAGCCTGTAACGACCCAATATTTTGGACCATTCAAATCGACAATAAATCCACACATGCCGGACTTGAATAATTCAAAACAATGGATTGTAAATATAATTTGGCAAAACTCAGCATATACAGTAAATAAAATAATTACAGATCACAGACACAGAGTAATATAACAATAATGCAGCGGAAACAAAAGGATAGTAGTTCATGAAGCTACTATATATATATATATAACAGAGTTAAACAAGATACAACATAAGTCTCGAATACAATAGATGTCTCAATACAATAATCAAATACAAGATCTGAATACATCACTGGAATCAACTGAATAACTGAAAGCAGGATCGATAGATAGCTGGATCTCCAAGCGAAGCTCCAACTCCAATGGTGAGTCTCAAATGCTGTATCACTCAGTCTGACCCGAGCGTAAAGCAAAACACAAAACACTCGAGTCAGGATTAACATTCTTATATTCAATAAATCCAACTCAAGTGAAATATCAACTGAAATACAAGTAACTTAAAGGATGCTTGGGATAACCATCCTCTAAGGGTCCATTAAACTATTTACTATGTAGTAATATACGCTATATACAGTAGTGTCTAATTAGTAAAGTATAATCATATAGAAAATCGCGTTAAGGGGATGGAGAACCTTAACGCGGTCGGATCTTAAAATCATAATCGTAGTAAAGCTCGATATGGTAGGTGACACGGCACACAAGGCAATGCCAGGGTAGATATACCAATTACGCACACGGACTGATGGATACGCATAGCAGTCACTACCGTTCCACCTCGAACAACACTCCCAAATCGAAGGGTGGCCACCAAAATCAACAAGTAATAGAATGAAATCGAAGAAGTGTGTCCGATACGAGGTGCTACCTCACTGGCCCGAGATCGCTCCTGTTTTAGTCACCTTATGCCAACTCACGGGAGTTGGGTCCACGTATATACCTTAGGATCGTCGCCACCATCCTACTTCATTCTGGAAACTCCACCGCGTACACAGTTGTCAAAGTGGTTTTCGGTATCGACAGAGAGTATGTCCATATCCGATCCCGGTCTCTTTAACAACCAATCGTTATTATAACACTGTGGTCATTTCAAAATAGTTTATACTTCAAAACCAAAATATCATTTTCAATTCAATAACCAAATCAATACGATATCATTTTCATTTCAAAAATATTCACTTCCAAAATCATAGTACTTTTCCAAAGTTATAACGCTTTCGAAATCATAGTCTTTTAAAAATCAAAACACTTTGGAAATCACCGCTTTGAAATCATAGCATTTTGGAAATCATAACACTTTTCTTTTACACAGTTTAGATATTAAAATTAGTATATATAATAAATTAGTTTATAAATAAATTAGTTTATAAAAATAGTTATAAGTTAAAATAGTTTAAAAATGAAATAATTTATATAAAAAGAAAATGATTTATATTAAAATAGTTTATATTAAAATAATTTATAAAGTAAAATATTAATAGTTTTAAATATAATTTAAAATTACTTTATAAAATAAAATAGTTTCCTCAAATTTCACAAATCGATTCAATTAACTCGAATTCCAAAATTTTAATTTAAACAAAATCTCAAATCGCAAATTTCAACTCAATTCAATTTCTCAATAAATCATTTCAAATTATATCGATTTCAAATACAGATTTGAACCACAAAATAAACCATTTCAATTTCAAAATATTTCAAAGCTTCAAATAATCAACATTCAAAACTAAATTCGATCATTTCATATATATATATATATATATCAAATTCACTTTATTATCATTATTTAGTTTTGAAATATTTACTCAATAAATCCAATATCATTTAAAACAAACCCCAAATTACAATAACTAAATATTTCCTTCAACTTATTTAAACTTGAAATATTCATTTAAATCACTTTTAATCAAATACAAAAATCATAGCTTCAAAATTTCAAATTTTATAAATTTCAAATCAAACTTATTTAAGTATAATTCTTAAATAAATATAATATCAATCAATTTCAAATCATTATAAATTCTATATTTGAAGATATAGATATTAAATAAATACTTAAACATAGTATTTATCAACTTTATTAAATCAACTTTGATGAATCTTTAAAATCAATATTTATCAAAACCATATATTTCTTTTCAAAACCAAAGAAATCATTTTTCAAAACATTTATATATAGACCAACGGTGCCTGTATATAATTTTCTATCCTATGTTCAAGTGATACGGATATTTATCATTTCAATCCGCAATTTAAATTATATACACGGGTATATATCTTTTCAACCCGCAATCCCAAATTCAATTCAATGAAAATCGCTTGGGTTTATCATTTCAACCCATAACGATTTTCTCCTATTCTACAGATCGTTCGGGTATGTATCATTTCAATCCATAGTGATTCTATACTAACAGGGAACTTGCAGAGTGATAACAGATATGATAATAAAAATAACAACAGCAACAGGCATATATCAACAATATAAATAACAGATAATGGTGTCAGATGTCACAGGTGAACAGATACAGATAATGACATATATAACAATGTAAATAACTAACAGCAGCATATTTCAATTGACATTTCAATTGAATTCAAATTTAATAAATATAAGAATGTTAATCGTGAGTGATTGCTCACCTTTCGAGGCTAGAGAGATTGGAAAATGGAATGAGTTACGGAATCCAAGCACGAATTTCAAAGCAAATCTAGATTGGCACAAATTTGACGGACAAGCTGACAAATAGGAATTGATAAACGAATCAGACCCAATCAGAATTAGTTTTGATATAAACTGAGAAAATATACATTATTATATTATTATTTTTCTAAAACCAATAACCATATATACGTACAACACAAAATTTAGTCTAAAACCAATATACATAAACACATATGGACAAACTTTATATCTATACTCATACTTTTTTTTATATTTAAAAAAACAAACCCGAAAGTATATATAGTTAATATATAACTGCCATGCATGCGTGCACATAAAAACTAACTGAAGCCTTATGTTATAACCCCTATAACTAAATATTATAAAGTCTATATACAAAACAAGTTCAGGCGAAACATTTATATACAAAAGCCTTTGAAAAATTTCCTTTCAACAAGACTTATCTTAAAATCACCATACATACTTTATTAATATATATATATGGCACAGACAAATTTCAAGACTATGTATATCAAATACTATACAAATATATAACTAAACTTATACAATCTTAAAACATGTATACTAACATATACCAAACTTACAAATATATATATATATATATATATAACAGATCAACATTATTATAACTTATATACGTATATACTTACTGATGTATAAACTGCAGACCATAGACATATATATTAAACTATATATAAACATTTATATAAGAATCTGTATAACATAGCAGATTATATAATATATATATATATATAATATGGCATAAATGAAACGTTTTAAACACATATACGTACGATATATATAAAGTAGGCCTATATATAAAACATATATACAAATTTAAGCAAAAAAAAGAGACTAAGGCTACAGATCCAATCCATAAAATCCAGTAACTTACTTTATTATAAATATAAACATATATACAGTTCGGCAGATCTAATATGGATTCATATAAACATATATAACTGGCTGCTTATAGCCTAATATATATATACAGTAAAATAACATATATATTTATAAACAAATATTATACAATACACCAACAGATAGATTGTATATAAATCAATATAAAACAACTTATATAATTCATTTTATATAAACAGGACATATACATCTATAACATATACACACTTTATATAACAGATATATATATATATATATCTAGTTATATATATACTATATATGTGATATCCCGGAATTTTGGCAATATCAATTTAATAATCTTTATTAATAATTAAATTGATTTGTTGATTTTATTTTATAAATTGACAAGTTTAATTCTTTTAAAAGTTAATAATATTTTAAATTGGCAATACTTATTAATATCTTTTCTAAACAATTTAAAATTGGTAAGATTTATCTTCCAAAGCTTATATAAATGTTTTCTATTTATAATGTATATATATTGATGTATATATTATAAATAGGGAGTCTTTAATTTAATAAAGGATATGTTTTCAAATTATAATATATATGTATATATATTGTGATTGGAGTTATGTTATAAAATTCAAACATAAGATAAATTGATTTGTAAAAATATATATAAAGTTAAAATAAGTTTCTCAAGCATATAAAAATATGTTATATTTATTTGATCAAAGCATAAGTTATTATAAATAAATTTTTACATGAATTCATATTTGTATATTTATATAGGATCTAAAAGCTTATTTATAAAAGGTAAATACATTATATATATGTAAATATTTCATAAATACATATGTATAACTTAAATAAATTAATTAAAAACATGAATGTACACTTGTTAGCATATTAGAGTGGTGTGAAGACATTTGTAAGAAAATAAGTAATTTGTAATTTAAATAGCATATGTGTAAGTTAACTAAAAGGGACAAGTGGCTTTATCTATTTTCTTTTCTCCAAGTTGTAAAATTTATGTAAGAGGAAATCTGTTTTCATTTTTCAGTTTAAAAATTTTCGTTTCTTCAAATTCTTTCTCCACTAAGAACAATTCGAATCTAAAGATAAGTAAAACCTGGAATCAAAATTCAAAGAGAAAATAAATCTGAAAATTCAAATGCAAATCTGAGATAAGAAGATGAAAAGCAATTCCAAACAGTAGCTTCAAATCTTCAATTGAATCTGAAGACATGCAATCAGAGGATTTAATCAATCAACAAGCAACTAAATTCAAAGATCAATTTCAGATAATATTCAATAGCAAAAGAAATTCAAGAAGTTTAAAATCTGGAACAAGCCTGGAAACTGTTCTCTGTTCAAAGTTTCTGGTGAGTAAATTTTATTTTTAAAAACAGTTTAATCTGGTTTAACTAAATTGCATGTGATGATATTGGATTATATTGAATTCTTCAGTTAGAATTTATCTGGATTTGCATAGGTATGTAGGTGAGATGTTTGATTTTATATATACTGTTCTCTGTTCAATATTACCTGATGAACAAAACTTTCATTTTAAGACCTGGATCTATTATATAACTTGATCTTGTGATTAATTTCTAAAGTAAGATGGTGATATGAATGAAATATTGTCTGAATATATATATGTATGTATGTGTAAAATTGCTTGCATGTCTGGTATATACTCAGTTCTCTGTTATATGTTAACAGGTTTAAAATAAAAATAGAACAAATTTAAATTCCTCTTTCCATAGTCTCTTTTAGGATCTGATGTATAAATGAAAAATGTTAGCATCAACTAGATTCAAAATTTAAAAATAATCTCAAGCATTTATATTAAACAGTTATTTTTAAATTAAGATATCATAATGTTGATTAACATTTAGTCATAAAATCGAATGATTAAATTTCAAGTTTTGATTATACAATCAGTTTCGAAATGGAAAATGAGGATTTTTGGTATGAATGCCATGATTTTTAGTATTGGATATAATGAGAAATTCCGAGATGAACGGAAAATATAAAATCGTCAATTCCCGACAATCAACATGGAGGTAAGCTTCGAATTTGAGTCTGAAGATAGATAATGTGATGCTGGTCGATGGTAAAATTGTGCGAAATTTTCTAGATGATCAAATAGTCTTGGGTTCGAAGAGATAGGGTTTAATACCCTGGTATACTCGTTGATGTTTAATTGAGTTTCGCGGCATCATAACGCCACCGGAGGCGATCGCGATCATTGTCGTAAGTTCTGGAGGTTGTGGCGTAGCTACGGTGGAAGTCGTGGGTCTCCTCGAAGCTTTGGGTTGCCGTGGACGTTGATTTTTCTGGTGATGGGTTTTCAAGCAGTTGGGTTTGAGGATGAAAATCGATGTTCGATCGAAGTTTGGGTTTCTGGGTTGCGCGATGGGTTGTCGAGGTCGAACGTGACTTGTTGGAGGCCGGAGTGGAGTTCGCCGTCGACTGGCGTGGGTGTGCACGTTAACGTGCACGTTAACATATCTGGGAGTCTGGAAGTTGGGTTGGGGAAGAAGCTTGTTCTCGGGTTTCATTCGAGTATACTCGAGATTTACGCGAAGCAGGGAAGAAATGGATTCGTCTCGCGTTCGCTTCGAGATTTCTACGAGTTTTCTCGGGTTTGGGATTAGCTAGTTTTTAGAATTTTCCAGTAAGTGTTTTAAAGTTTTTAAAACAAAAGAAATTTATATTGTAGTGTTTTCTGAGTTTTAAAATAAAGTTAAACCAAGATTTTAACTACTAAACAAAATTGTTTTCTAGAATAATTGTTTTAACAAGTTTAAAATAATTTAAATAAATAAGTTTAAAAGAAGAATAGGAAAATAGATTTTCAAATGATCTTTGTATTAAAATTTATTTAATAACTTTGAAAAGTTTCAAAGATTTTATAGGTTAAAATTTAAATGTTGTAATTGTTTAGGTATAAAAAGTTAGGAAATTATTTAATTAAATTTAAATAATTAGTTAAATAATTAACTAAGTAATTAACTAGTCATTATTAAAGATAATTACTTATAATTAATTAAGTATAATTACTTGATGAAGTAATTAAGAAATAATTATTGGATGTAATTTAGTAAAGATAAAATATTTAATAAAGTAATTAGAGGATAATTATTTTATGAAAGTAATTAAATAAGAAGTGATTAAGGCTAATTACCTAGTGTTATTAATTAAATAATTTATTTAATTAAAGGATTAAGGATAATTAATAAGGTAATTAATTATTTCTTAAGGTAATTAATTAAAAGTAATTAATTAAGGAAGATAATTAATTAGAGTTAATTACTGGTTAAGTTTAATCAAAGGTGATTAATAAATTATGGTTTAATTAAAGGTTAATTACTTAATGTAATTAATAAATAATTAAAGGTGTAATTAGGGATCATTAGTTTATAATTAATGATGTGCTTAAGAGTTGATTAATTAAGATTAATTAATCAAATGACAACTAATTAATTGTAATTAATTAGGGATTAATGTAATTAATTATAATTAATTAATTAATGAAGTAATTAAAGGTTAATTACTGTATTTGATTAAGGATAATTAGTTTGTGAAATTAATTAAAGATAATTACTTAAATGTAATTAAAATATAATTAATCAAGGTGATTAATTAAGTGGATAATTAGAGAAAGATTAATTAATTTATTTGTAATTAATTAATGATTATATAAGTAAGATTTATAAGGAAGTAATTAATTTAATTTATTTTAAATTAATTAAGAGATGAAGTAATTAATTTAATTCACTTTAAATTAATTAAAGATAGAGATAGTTAATTTAATTCATTTTAAATTAATTATGTTGTGATTAAGTAAATCATTGCTTATATAAGAATGGATGACATTGATTGTCCTGAATGGATGTAATCTCAGAAATGAGATAAGTAATGTTGTATGGTATGAATGCTTGGTTGTATTATGATGGTATTATAGATTAACTATTGTGATGTTGATATGGATTACATATTGGTTATGAATCATCTGTTTTAATTGGTAATGTGATTATCAATTGTGAATTATGAATTATCTATCTGTATGAATATAGATAAGTTAAATTGTTTAAACCTTTAAACAACTTGGCCTTAAAAGATACGTTTTGGATTTCGATGAGACCGGGATCGGGTTTCCGTATACCGGAATTCCAGGTCTGGAGACCCGAATACCACATCGATCCAAATTAACGATAGGTCGTGAATCTCAAGTGAAGATGAAGATTCAGAGTGCAAGGGTTATTGTCGTTAACTCTGAGGGTGATTCCAAAACGAGTGTAACGAGATAATGCCTTCGGTTTCGTTCGAACCCGGAACGAACTTGTATGGATTGAATGCTTTCAGCACATCGTCAGGCGGACGATGAGCATTCTAAGTGATATGTTCTGATTAAAGGTAATCGTAACCTCAAGCCTCATCAACCGGGAATGGCTAAAACAGGGGAGGTGCAGCAAGGTTTCGTGGGTAGCACCCACTGAGAGCAAGATAGATCCCTGTCTAGAGGTCCCTTTTCTTTTATTCGGCTTAGTGTGTGGTTGGTCGCGCCAACTACGGGATTGTCTTGTTCGGAATTATCCAGTAAGGGATGGTTCCGGCTTTGTGTTGCAGGGGAGCGGGCGTACTCCTCGGTACGGTGATCTAGGCCACGTACTGTGACGGGCGGTACCCCAGTAGCCCTGCCATTGTATGGAAACCCATTCTTCCTACGTGCCCTTACGGTTTTGATTGTATAACCCACTTTGTGGCTAGTATGCTGGAATTTAATAATGTAACAATTTCAGCTATATGAGTATTTATTTGAAAACCCTAGACCCTATTATAATACAATCGGATTTCCTATCAAATGTTTTAGTTAGCGTAAGGTAAAAACTTACCCATGTTTATGTGTGGGGAGTCTTACGTGATACTTTTGTTTTCAAAGGTTTTCAAAGTTAAGCAATTTAAACCGTTTACTCACACCAGACCCATGTCTGACCCAAGTGTTTATTTTCTGTTTTATTAAACTCTTGGGTACTCAATATTTTATTGAGTAGTCGAGGGATTCAGGTTAGTCTTGACGAATACTGGAGGAGTTGAGGAGCAGGAGGCTTCAGCGAGTAGATATATAGAGTTTCCGCTGTGTTTGTATTAGTCTATATAGTACTGATGTACTTGTGTTGTATAATAGACAGAAGTTTATAACTGTCTATTCTGTGATGTATAAATTGTGTACTCTGATGTATATGATACTATGTAATATCTTATGTGATAATATATTTCTCGTTCCGCTGTGAGATTTCTAGTGTGTTGTTGTTCTTTCTTCTCTTCTTTCTCTTTTCTCACCCCTTTCTTTCTTATTAATGATTCGTCATTCTGTAGAATGAGTGGCGGGTTGTTACAGTGGTATCAGAGCATAGGTTGAGCGAATACCTAAGCTATTGGTTAAGTGAATATCAGAACACTAGGTTGAGTGAATACCTAGGTTCGGAAGGATTGTTCATTAGAGACAGGATCTGTAGCAACCTGTTTGAGTCTGAGTGTGTGTATATATATATATATATATATTCGAGAGCGCATATTTGTTAGTTATATAAAATGGTTTTATATTGTGTTAATTGATCGGTTGAGTGGTATATGGATTCTGGTCAATACGAGTAGCTAACGTTATTGATAGGGATCTCTAAACACTTAGACCAGGCCAACGGACACAATATTGTTTTAAAGAGGTAAATGAAATAATTTTACCCAGAAATAATTTCTATATAAAAAGTATCATTTTAAATATATATATTTCTACCTATTTGTTGGGTTACCTGTTCGGGTTTTCCAATATAAGTTATAAAGGTAGATAAGGTGGTAGTGTGAGTAACACGACTACCAATAGTTAGAATTTGAGTGTTGAGGTTGGAAGTATATCTGACGAGACTGTAGACCTAATACTGTCTCGAGTGAACTTTGTTGTGGTGTAAAGATTTCACCGATCTCTGAAGGAAACCAGTTATGGTTTAGAGTTTATCTTTGAAGTTGGATGAATAGAGTAGATCTATTGGATGAGCTGAAGAGAGTGATGGTATTTTGGTAACCTCAGGAAGTAGTAGCTGTGTGATGAGACACGGTGGCTATGGACGTTTCTGAAGATGTTTCTTCTGGAACAAGGTTGAAGAAGTGAGTCTGTTTCAGTGCTGTGGCTGAGTCCAGTGGGGTGTTTCTATTTGCTTTGAGGTCCGAGTTTCTCGAGGAGTTTCGGATAAGAAGTCTTTGGTTTGTGGCAGCAATGCGACTCGGAGTGTTCTATGTTGGCAGAAAGTTTCTGGCTGAGCAGTTTTTCTGAAGGTGAAGTTCAGAAGCAGTAGAGTGAATCCATTTCTTCGATGGATTGGTTAGTCAAATATAAGCTGTTCTGATTAGTGAAGAGAGAACAGTTATCTTTGGAAATTAGGCCGAGCTGATCGCAAAAGTGACTTGCGATTGTTTAAGTATTCTCTTGGGATTATTGGAGATTGAGATTCCGTATCGACTTGATTCGTGGAGTTACCAGAAGTTCAGCTTAGTAGAAGGATGTCTCCTAGAGAATAATTTGGTGAAGCAGCTCAGGATTCTTTGGAGAGGGATTGACCACACCTAATTTTCTGGTGAGGATTCTGTTAAGGTGTTTTGACCAAGTAGAATGGTTCACTAAGATTTTATAGATATGGTGAACTGTGGATGATCAAGTTTGTGCTCGAGTTTCTCCGATGGAATTCTCATCTGTTCAAGATCAGAATTGTGCAGCGAAAGCAAGATAGCAGCTATTCTAGAGTGGAAGCAACCGAGAGTTGTAATTTTCTTCGAGTAGAGGATTTCTATAGGAAATTCAAGTGTATCTCTAAGTGTGAAGAAATTTTCGGGATTTGGAGGTAAAGTTGTCAAGTGCAACTGTTTTGACTATTTCAGATAGGAGAGGTAGTGCGAAGTTCTCTAATGTTTGTAGAGTAGAGTTGTGTTTTGGATTTCAGCATATTTTTGAGAAACCATTTTGTTGAGTAGGATCCGGAAATTGGTTTGATGTTGGTCTAATCTGTTTCAAGAAGCATCAGCAAGGGTTAAGCTGATCAGGAAGAATGAAGTGACTCAGGATCGTCAAAGGAGTTATGCAGTTAAGAATTGATGGAATTTGGAAATTGATGTTGAAATTGGATATTGTTTAAGTTTTTCTCCGATCAAAGGAGATATAAGATTTGGTAAGACTGGAGAGTAAGCTCCGGAAGTATTATGAGATTTTTCTGTGTTCTTTGGAGATTAGATTTTGATCCCCAGGATTGAGTTGCCAGTTCGGATAACTGGAATTCATTTTATTTCACATATCTCTGAGGAATATGTGTATGATTCATCGAGTGATGGAATCAGCAGTTCAGAAGGATAGTTGGGATGGTTTTGAGTTAGTCTGATATCTTGTTCAGATTTGTGATCTAGAAAGGAAGGACTTCTAGATTATTGTAGATAGTTAGTTTAGATCCTGTAGAACGAGTCTCCCGGTATATATATATACTTGGGGAAACTCGAGTAAATTCTATCCAGATTTTGACTGGATAGTTAAATTCGTTTGATTAAATTGTTTGCTATGGTTGTTAGAATATGATTGATATGTATGATTGCTGTTTAAAATTAAAAACTTGCTGGGTTATTAAATTATCTTTGCTTTTAAATTTCGGGGACGAAATTATTTTAAGGGGGAAGGAATGTGATATCCCGGAATTTTGGCAATATCAATTTAATAATCTTTATTAATAATTAAATTGATTTGTTGATTTTATTTTATAAATTGACAAGTTTAATTCTTTTAAAAGTTAATAATATTTTAAATTGGCAATACTTATTAATATCTTTTCTAAACAATTTAAAATTGGTAAGATTTATCTTCCAAAGCTTATATAAATGTTTTCTATTTATAATGTATATATATTGATGTATATATTATAAATAGGGAGTCTTTAATTTAATAAAGGATATGTTTTCAAATTATAATATATATGTATATATATTGTGATTGGAGTTATGTTATAAAATTCAAACATAAGATAAATTGATTTGTAAAAATATATATAAAGTTAAAATAAGTTTCTCAAGCATATAAAAATATGTTATATTTATTTGATCAAAGCATAAGTTATTATAAATAAATTTTTACATGAATTCATATTTGTATATTTATATAGGATCTAAAAGCTTATTTATAAAAGGTAAATACATTATATATATGTAAATATTTCATAAATACATATGTATAACTTAAATAAATTAATTAAAAACATGAATGTACACTTGTTAGCATATTAGAGTGGTGTGAAGACATTTGTAAGAAAATAAGTAATTTGTAATTTAAATAGCATATGTGTAAGTTAACTAAAAGGGACAAGTGGCTTTATCTATTTTCTTTTCTCCAAGTTGTAAAATTTATGTAAGAGGAAATCTGTTTTCATTTTTCAGTTTAAAAATTTTCGTTTCTTCAAATTCTTTCTCCACTAAGAACAATTCGAATCTAAAGATAAGTAAAACCTGGAATCAAAATTCAAAGAGAAAATAAATCTGAAAATTCAAATGCAAATCTGAGATAAGAAGATGAAAAGCAATTCCAAACAGCAGCTTCAAATCTTCAATTGAATCTGAAGACATGCAATCAGAGGATTTAATCAATCAACAAGCAACTAAATTCAAAGATCAATTTCAGATAATATTCAATCGCAAAAGAAATTCAAGAAGTTTAAAATCTGGAACAAGCCTGGAAACTGTTCTCTGTTCAAAGTTTCTGGTGAGTAAATTTTATTTTTAAAAACAGTTTAATCTGGTTTAACTAAATTGCATGTGATGATATTGGATTATATTGAATTCTTCAGTTAGAATTTATCTGGATTTGCATAGGTATGTAGGTGAGATGTTTGATTTTATATATACTGTTCTCTGTTCAATATTACCTGATGAACAAAACTTTCATTTTAAGACCTGGATCTATTATATAACTTGATCTTGTGATTAATTTCTAAAGTAAGATGGTGATATGAATGAAATATTGTCTGAATATATATATGTATGTATGTTTAAAATTGCTTGCATGTCTGGTATATACTCAGTTCTCTGTTATATGTTAACAGGTTTAAAATAAAAATAGAACAAATTTAAATTCCTCTTTCCATAGTCTCTTTTAGGATCTGATGTATAAATGAAAAATGTTAGCATCAACTAGATTCAAAATTTAAAAATAATCTCAAGCATTTATATTAAACAGTTATTTTTAAATTAAGATATCATAATGTTGATTAACATTTAGTCATAAAATCGAATGATTAAATTTCAAGTTTTGATTATACAATCAGTTTCGAAATGGAAAATGAGGATTTTTGGTATGAATGCCATGATTTTTAGTATTGGATATAATGAGAAATTCCGAGATGAACGGAAAATATAAAATCGTCAATTCCCGACAATCAACATGGAGGTAAGCTTCGAATTTGAGTTTGAAGATAGATAATGTGATGCTGGTCGATGGTAAAATTGTGCGAAATTTTCTAGATGATCAAATAGTCTTGGGTTCGAAGAGATAGGGTTTAATACCCTGGTATACTCGTTGATGTTTAATTGAGTTTCGCGGCATCATAACGCCACTGGAGGCGATCGCGATCATTGTCGTAAGTTCTGGAGGTTGTGGCGTAGCTACGGTGGAAGTCGTGGGTCTCCTCGAAGCTTTGGGTTGCCGTGGACGTTGATTTTTCTGGTGATGGGTTTTCAAGCAGTTGGGTTTGAGGATGAAAATCGATGTTCGATCGAAGTTTGGGTTTCTGGGTTGCGCGATGGGTTGTCGAGGTCGAACGTGACTTGTTGGAGGCCGGAGTGGAGTTCGCCGTCGACTGGCGTGGGTGTGCACGTTAACGTGCACGTTAACATATCTGGGAGTCTGGAAGTTGGGTTGGGGAAGAAGCTTGTTCTCGGGTTTCATTCGAGTATACTCGAGATTTACGCGAAGCAGGGAAGAAATGGATTCGTCTCGCGTTCGCTTCGAGATTTCTACGAGTTTTCTCGGGTTTGGGATTAGCTAGTTTTTAGAATTTTCCAGGAAGTGTTTTAAAGTTTTTAAAACAAAAGAAATTTATATTGTAGTGTTTTCTGAGTTTTAAAATAAAGTTAAACCAAGATTTTAACTACTAAACAAAATTGTTTTCTAGAATAATTGTTTTAACAAGTTTAAAATAATTTAAATAAATAAGTTTAAAAGAAGAATAGGAAAATAGATTTTCAAATGATCTTTGTATTAAAATTTATTTAATAACTTTGAAAAGTTTCAAAGATTTTATAGGTTAAAATTTAAATATTGTAATTGTTTAGGTATAAAAAGTTAGGAAATTATTTAATTAAATTTAAATAATTAGTTAAATAATTAACTAAGTAATTAACTAGTCATTATTAAAGATAATTACTTATAATTAATTAAGTATAATTACTTGATGAAGTAATTAAGAAATAATTATTGGATGTAATTTAGTAAAGATAAAATATTTAATAAAGTAATTAGAGGATAATTATTTTATGAAAGTAATTAAATAAGAAGTGATTAAGGCTAATTACCTAGTGTTATTAATTAAATAATTTATTTAATTAAAGGATTAAGGATAATTAATAAGGTAATTAATTATTTCTTAAGGTAATTAATTAAAAGTAATTAATTAAGGAAGATAATTAATTAGAGTTAATTACTGGTTAAGTTTAATCAAAGGTGATTAATAAATTATGGTTTAATTAAAGGTTAATTACTTAATGTAATTAATAAATAATTAAAGGTGTAATTAGGGATCATTAGTTTATAATTAATGATGTGCTTAAGAGTTGATTAATTAAGATTAATTAATCAAATGACAACTAATTAATTGTAATTAATTAGGGATTAATGTAATTAATTATAATTAATTAATTAATGAAGTAATTAAAGGTTAATTACTGTATTTGATTAAGGATAATTAGTTTGTGAAATTAATTAAAGATAATTACTTAAATGTAATTAAAATATAATTAATCAAGGTGATTAATTAAGTGGATAATTAGAGAAAGATTAATTAATTTATTTGTAATTAATTAATGATTATATAAGTAAGATTTATAAGGAAGTAATTAATTTAATTTATTTTAAATTAATTAAGAGATGAAGTAATTAATTTAATTCACTTTAAATTAATTAAAGATAGAGATAGTTAATTTAATTCATTTTAAATTAATTATGTTGTGATTAAGTAAATCATTGCTTATATAAGAATGGATGACATTGATTGTCCTGAATGGATGTAATCTCAGAAATGAGATAAGTAATGTTGTATGGTATGAATGCTTGGTTGTATTATGATGGTATTATAGATTAACTATTGTGATGTTGATATGGATTACATATTGGTTATGAATAATCTGTTTTAATTGGTAATGTGATTATCAATTGTGAATTATGAATTATCTATCTGTATGAATATAGATAAGTTAAATTGTTTAAACCTTTAAACAACTTGGCCTTAAAAGATACGTTTTGGATTTCGATGAGACCGGGATCGGGTTTCCGTATACCGGAATTCCAGGTCTGGAGACCCGAATACCACATCGATCCAAATTAACGATAGGTCGTGAATCTCAAGTGAAGATGAAGATTCAGAGTGCAAGGGTTATTGTCGTTAACTCTGAGGGTGATTCCAAAACGAGTGTAACGAGATAATGCCTTCGGTTTCGTTCGAACCCGGAACGAACTTGTATGGATTGAATGCTTTCAGCACATCGTCAGGCGGACGATGAGCATTCTAAGTGATATGTTCTGATTAAAGGTAATCGTAACCTCAAGCCTCATCAACCGGGAATGGCTAAAACAGGGGAGGTGCAGCAAGGTTTCGTGGGTAGCACCCACTGAGAGCAAGATAGATCCCTGTCTAGAGGTCCCTTTTCTTTTATTCGGCTTAGTGTGTGGTTGGTCGCGCCAACTACGGGATTGTCTTGTTCGGAATTATCCAGTAAGGGATGGTTCCGGCTTTGTGTTGCAGGGGAGCGGGCGTACTCCTCGGTACGGTGATCTAGGCCACGTACTGTGACGGGCGGTACCCCAGTAGCCCTGCCATTGTATGGAAACCCATTCTTCCTACGTGCCCTTACGGTTTTGATTGTATAACCCACTTTGTGGCTAGTATGCTGGAATTTAATAATGTAACAATTTCAGCTATATGAGTATTTATTTGAAAACCCTAGACCCTATTATAATACAATCGGATTTCCTATCAAATGTTTTAGTTAGCGTAAGGTAAAAACTTACCCATGTTTATGTGTGGGGAGTCTTACGTGATACTTTTGTTTTCAAAGGTTTTCAAAGTTAAGCAATTTAAACCGTTTACTCACACCAGACCCATGTCTGACCCAAGTGTTTATTTTCTGTTTTATTAAACTCTTGGGTACTCAATATTTTATTGAGTAGTCGAGGGATTCAGGTTAGTCTTGACGAATACTGGAGGAGTTGAGGAGCAGGAGGCTTCAGCGAGTAGATATATAGAGTTTCCGCTGTGTTTGTATTAGTCTATATAGTACTGATGTACTTGTGTTGTATAATAGACAGAAGTTTATAACTGTCTATTCTGTGATGTATAAATTGTGTACTCTGATGTATATGATACTATGTAATATCTTATGTGATAATATATTTCTCGTTCCGCTGTGAGATTTCTAGTGTGTTGTTGTTCTTTCTTCTCTTCTTTCTCTTTTCTCACCCCTTTCTTTCTTATTAATGATTCGTCATTCTGTAGAATGAGTGGCGGGTTGTTACAGTGGTATCAGAGCATAGGTTGAGCGAATACCTAAGCTATTGGTTAAGTGAATATCAGAACACTAGGTTGAGTGAATACCTAGGTTCGGAAGGATTGTTCATTAGAGACAGGATCTGTAGCAACCTGTTTGAGTCTGAGTGTGTATATATATATATATATATTCGAGAGCGCATATTTGTTAGTTATATAAAATGGTTTTATATTGTGTTAATTGATCGGTTGAGTGGTATATGGATTCTGGTCAATACGAGTAGCTAACGTTATTGATAGGGATCTCTAAACACTTAGACCAGGCCAACGGACACAATATTGTTTTAAAGAGGTAAATGAAATAATTTTACCCAGAAATAATTTCTATATAAAAAGTATCATTTTAAATATATATATTTCTACCTATTTGTTGGGTTACCTGTTCGGGTTTTCCAATATAAGTTATAAAGGTAGATAAGGTGGTAGTGTGAGTAACACGACTACCAATAGTTAGAATTTGAGTGTTGAGGTTGGAAGTATATCTGACGAGACTGTAGACCTAATACTGTCTCGAGTGAACTTTGTTGTGGTGTAAAGATTTCACCGATCTCTGAAGGAAACCAGTTATGGTTTAGAGTTTATCTTTGAAGTTGGATGAATAGAGTAGATCTATTGGATGAGCTGAAGAGAGTGATGGTATTTTGGTAACCTCAGGAAGTAGTAGCTGTGTGATGAGACACGGTGGCTATGGACGTTTCTGAAGATGTTTCTTCTGGAACAAGGTTGAAGAAGTGAGTCTGTTTCAGTGCTGTGGCTGAGTCCAGTGGGGTGTTTCTATTTGCTTTGAGGTCCGAGTTTCTCGAGGAGTTTCGGATAAGAAGTCTTTGGTTTGTGGCAGCAGTGCGACTCGGAGTGTTCTATGTTGGCAGAAAGTTTCTGGCTGAGCAGTTTTTCTGAAGGTGAAGTTCAGAAGCAGTAGAGTGAATCCATTTCTTCGATGGATTGGTTAGTCAAATATAAGCTGTTCTGATTAGTGAAGAGAGAACAGTTATCTTTGGAAATTAGGCCGAGCTGATCGCAAAAGTGACTTGCGATTGTTTAAGTATTCTCTTGGGATTATTGGAGATTGAGATTCCGTATCGACTTGATTCGTGGAGTTACCAGAAGTTCAGCTTAGTAGAAGGATGTCTCCTAGAGAATAATTTGGTGAAGCAGCTCAGGATTCTTTGGAGAGGGATTGACCACACCTAATTTTCTGGTGAGGATTCTGTTAAGGTGTTTTGACCAAGTAGAATGGTTCACTAAGATTTTATAGATATGGTGAACTGTGGATGATCAAGTTTGTGCTCGAGTTTCTTCGATGGCATTCTCATCTGTTCAAGATCAGAATTGTGCAGCGAAAGCAAGATAGCAGCTATTCTAGAGTGGAAGCAACCGAGAGTTGTAATTTTCTTCGAGTAGAGGATTTCTATAGGAAATTCAAGTGTATCTCTAAGTGTGAAGAAATTTTCGGGATTTGGAGGTAAAGTTGTCAAGTGCAACTGTTTTGACTATTTCAGATAGGAGAGGTAGTGCGAAGTTCTCTAATGTTTGTAGAGTAGAGTTGTGTTTTGGATTTCAGCATATTTTTGAGAAACCATTTTGTTGAGTAGGATCCGGAAATTGGTTTGATGTTGGTCTAATCTGTTTCAAGAAGCATCAGCAAGGGTTAAGCTGATCAGGAAGAATGAAGTGACTCAGGATCGTCAAAGGAGTTATGCAGTTAAGAATTGATGGAATTTGGAAATTGATGTTGAAATTGGATATTGTTTAAGTTTTTCTCCGATCAAAGGAGATATAAGATTTGGTAAGACTGGAGAGTAAGCTCCGGAAGTATTATGAGATTTTTCTGTGTTCTTTGGAGATTAGATTTTGATCCCCAGGATTGAGTTGCCAGTTCGGATAACTGGAATTCATTTTATTTCACATATCTCTGAGGAATATGTGTATGATTCATCGAGTGATGGAATCAGCAGTTCAGAAGGATAGTTGGGATGGTTTTGAGTTAGTCTGATATCTTGTTCAGATTTGTGATCTAGAAAGGAAGGACTTCTAGATTATTGTAGATAGTTAGTTTAGATCCTGTAGAACGAGTCTCCCGGTATATATATATATACTTGGGGAAACTCGAGTAAATTCTATCCAGATTTTGACTGGATAGTTAAATTCGTTTGATTAAATTGTTTGCTATGGTTGTTAGAATATGATTGATATGTATGATTGCTGTTTAAAATTAAAAACTTGCTGGGTTATTAAATTATCTTTGCTTTTAAATTTCGGGGACGAAATTATTTTAAGGGGGAAGGAATGTGATATCCCGGAATTTTGGCAATATCAATTTAATAATCTTTATTAATAATTAAATTGATTTGTTGATTTTATTTTATAAATTGACAAGTTTAATTCTTTTAAAAGTTAATAATATTTTAAATTGGCAATACTTATTAATATCTTTTCTAAACAATTTAAAATTGGTAAGATTTATCTTCCAAAGCTTATATAAATGTTTTCTATTTATAATGTATATATATTGATGTATATATTATAAATAGGGAGTCTTTAATTTAATAAAGGATATGTTTTCAAATTATAATATATATGTATATATATTGTGATTGGAGTTATGTTATAAAATTCAAACATAAGATAAATTGATTTGTAAAAATATATATAAAGTTAAAATAAGTTTCTCAAGCATATAAAAATATGTTATATTTATTTGATCAAAGCATAAGTTATTATAAATAAATTTTTACATGAATTCATATTTGTATATTTATATAGGATCTAAAAGCTTATTTATAAAAGGTAAATACATTATATATATGTAAATATTTCATAAATACATATGTATAACTTAAATAAATTAATTAAAAACATGAATGTACACTTGTTAGCATATTAGAGTGGTGTGAAGACATTTGTAAGAAAATAAGTAATTTGTAATTTAAATAGCATATGTGTAAGTTAACTAAAAGGGACAAGTGGCTTTATCTATTTTCTTTTCTCCAAGTTGTAAAATTTATGTAAGAGGAAATCTGTTTTCATTTTTCAGTTTAAAAATTTTCGTTTCTTCAAATTCTTTCTCCACTAAGAACAATTCGAATCTAAAGATAAGTAAAACCTGGAATCAAAATTCAAAGAGAAAATAAATCTGAAAATTCAAATGCAAATCTGAGATAAGAAGATGAAAAGCAATTCCAAACAGCAGCTTCAAATCTTCAATTGAATCTGAAGACATGCAATCAGAGGATTTAATCAATCAACAAGCAACTAAATTCAAAGATCAATTTCAGATAATATTCAATAGCAAAAGAAATTCAAGAAGTTTAAAATCTGGAACAAGCCTGGAAACTGTTCTCTGTTCAAAGTTTCTGGTGAGTAAATTTTATTTTTAAAAACAGTTTAATCTGGTTTAACTAAATTGCATGTGATGATATTGGATTATATTGAATTCTTCAGTTAGAATTTATCTGGATTTGCATAGGTATGTAGGTGAGATGTTTGATTTTATATATACTGTTCTCTGTTCAATATTACCTGATGAACAAAACTTTCATTTTAAGACCTGGATCTATTATATAACTTGATCTTGTGATTAATTTCTAAAGTAAGATGGTGATATGAATGAAATATTGTCTGAATATATATATGTATGTATGTGTAAAATTGCTTGCATGTCTGGTATATACTCAGTTCTCTGTTATATGTTAACAGGTTTAAAATAAAAATAGAACAAATTTAAATTCCTCTTTCCATAGTCTCTTTTAGGATCTGATGTATAAATGAAAAATGTTAGCATCAACTAGATTCAAAATTTAAAAATAATCTCAAGCATTTATATTAAACAGTTATTTTTAAATTAAGATATCATAATGTTGATTAACATTTAGTCATAAAATCGAATGATTAAATTTCAAGTTTTGATTATACAATCAGTTTCGAAATGGAAAATGAGGATTTTTGGTATGAATGCCATGATTTTTAGTATTGGATATAATGAGAAATTCCGAGATGAACGGAAAATATAAAATCGTCAATTCCCGACAATCAACATGGAGGTAAGCTTCGAATTTGAGTCTGAAGATAGATAATGTGATGCTGGTCGATGGTAAAATTGTGCGAAATTTTCTAGATGATCAAATAGTCTTGGGTTCGAAGAGATAGGGTTTAATACCCTGGTATACTCGTTGATGTTTAATTGAGTTTCGCGGCATCATAACGCCACCGGAGGCGATCGCGATCATTGTCGTAAGTTCTGGAGGTTGTGGCGTAGCTACGGTGGAAGTCGTGGGTCTCCTCGAAGCTTTGGGTTGCCGTGGACGTTGATTTTTCTGGTGATGGGTTTTCAAGCAGTTGGGTTTGAGGATGAAAATCGATGTTCGATCGAAGTTTGGGTTTCTGGGTTGCGCGATGGGTTGTCGAGGTCGAACGTGACTTGTTGGAGGCCGGAGTGGAGTTCGCCGTCGACTGGCGTGGGTGTGCACGTTAACGTGCACGTTAACATATCTGGGAGTCTGGAAGTTGGGTTGGGGAAGAAGCTTGTTCTCGGGTTTCATTCGAGTATACTCGAGATTTACGCGAAGCAGGGAAGAAATGGATTCGTCTCGCGTTCGCTTCGAGATTTCTACGAGTTTTCTCGGGTTTGGGATTAGCTAGTTTTTAGAATTTTCCAGGAAGTGTTTTAAAGTTTTTAAAACAAAAGAAATTTATATTGTAGTGTTTTCTGAGTTTTAAAATAAAGTTAAACCAAGATTTTAACTACTAAACAAAATTGTTTTCTAGAATAATTGTTTTAACAAGTTTAAAATAATTTAAATAAATAAGTTTAAAAGAAGAATAGGAAAATAGATTTTCAAATGATCTTTGTATTAAAATTTATTTAATAACTTTGAAAAGTTTCAAAGATTTTATAGGTTAAAATTTAAATGTTGTAATTGTTTAGGTATAAAAAGTTAGGAAATTATTTAATTAAATTTAAATAATTAGTTAAATAATTAACTAAGTAATTAACTAGTCATTATTAAAGATAATTACTTATAATTAATTAAGTATAATTACTTGATGAAGTAATTAAGAAATAATTATTGGATGTAATTTAGTAAAGATAAAATATTTAATAAAGTAATTAGAGGATAATTATTTTATGAAAGTAATTAAATAAGAAGTGATTAAGGCTAATTACCTAGTGTTATTAATTAAATAATTTATTTAATTAAAGGATTAAGGATAATTAATAAGGTAATTAATTATTTCTTAAGGTAATTAATTAAAAGTAATTAATTAAGGAAGATAATTAATTAGAGTTAATTACTGGTTAAGTTTAATCAAAGGTGATTAATAAATTATGGTTTAATTAAAGGTTAATTACTTAATGTAATTAATAAATAATTAAAGGTGTAATTAGGGATCATTAGTTTATAATTAATGATGTGATTAAGAGTTGATTAATTAAGATTAATTAATCAAATGACAACTAATTAATTGTAATTAATTAGGGATTAATGTAATTAATTATAATTAATTAATTAATGAAGTAATTAAAGGTTAATTACTGTATTTGATTAAGGATAATTAGTTTGTGAAATTAATTAAAGATAATTACTTAAATGTAATTAAAATATAATTAATCAAGGTGATTAATTAAGTGGATAATTAGAGAAAGATTAATTAATTTATTTGTAATTAATTAATGATTATATAAGTAAGATATATAATGAAGTAATTAATTTAATTTATTTTAAATTAATTAAGAGATGAAGTAATTAATTTAATTCACTTTAATTAATTAAAGATAAAGATAGTTAATTTAATTCATTTTAAATTAATTATGTTGTGATTAAGTAAATCATTGCTTATATAAGAATGGATGACATTGATTGTCCTGAATGGATGTAATCTCAGAAATGAGATAAGTAATGTTGTATGGTATGAATGCTTGGTTGTATTATGATGGTATTATAGATTAACTATTGTGATGTTGATATGGATTACATATTGGTTATGAATCATCTGTTTTAATTGGTAATGTGATTATCAATTGTGAATTATGAATTATCTATCTGTATGAATATAGATAAGTTAAATTGTTTAAACCTTTAAACAACTTGGCGTTAAAAGATACGTTTTGGATTTCGATGAGACCGGGATCGGGTTTCCGTATACCGGAATTCCAGGTCTAGAGACCTGAATACCACATCGATCCAAATTAACGATAGGTCGTGAATCTCAAGTGAAGATGAAGATTCAGAGTGCAAGGGTTATTTTCGTTAACTCTGAGGGTGATTCCAAAACGAGTGTAACGAGATAATGCCTTCGGTTTCGTTCGAACCCGGAACGAACTTGTATGGATTGAATGCTTTCAGCACATCGTCAGGCGGACGATGAGCATTCTAAGTGATATGTTCTTATTAAAGGTAATCGTAACCTCAAGCCTCATCAACCGGGAATGGCTAAAACAGGGGAGGTGCAGCAAGGTTTCGTGGGTAGCACCCACTGAGAGCAAGATAGATCCCTGTCTAGAGGTCCCTTTTCTTTTATTCGGCTTAGTGTGTGGTTGGTCGCGCCAACTACGGGATTGTCTTGTTCGGAATTATCCAGTAAGGGATGGTTCCGGCTTTGTGTTGCAGGGGAGCGGGCGTACTCCTCGGTACGGTGATCTAGGCCACGTACTGTGACGGGCGGTACCCCAGTAGCCCTGCCATTGTATGGAAACCCATTCTTCCTACGTGCCCTTACGGTTTTGATTGTATAACCCACTTTGTGGCTAGTATGCTGGAATTTAATAATGTAACAATTTTAGCTATATGAGTATTTATTTGAAAACCCTAGACCCTATTATAATACAATCGGATTTCCTATCAAATGTTTTAGTTAGCGTAAGGTAAAAACTTACCCATGTTTATGTGTGGGGAGTCTTACGTGATACTTTTGTTTTCAAAGGTTTTCAAAGTTAAGCAATTTAAACCGTTTACTCACACCAGACCCATGTCTGACCCAAGTGTTTATTTTCTGTTTTATTAAACTCTTGGGTACTCAATATTTTATTGAGTAGTCGAGGGATTCAGGTTAGTCTTGACGAATACTGGAGGAGCTGAGGAGCAGGAGGCTTCAGCGAGTAGATATATAGAGTTTCCGCTGTGTTTGTATTAGTCTATATAGTACTGATGTACTTGTGTTGTATAATAGACAGAAGTTTATAACTGTCTATTCTGTGATGTATAAATTGTGTACTCTGATGTATATGATACTATGTAATATCTTATGTGATAATATATTTCTCGTTCCGCTGTGAGATTTCTAGTGTGTTGTTGTTCTTTCTTCTCTTCTTTCTCTTTTCTCACCCCTTTCTTTCTTATTAATGATTCGTCATTCTGTAGAATGAGTGGCGGGTTGTTACAGTGGTATCAGAGCATAGGTTGAGCGAATACCTAAGCTATTGGTTAAGTGAATATCAGAACACTAGGTTGAGTGAATACCTAGGTTCGGAAGGATTGTTCATTAGAAACAGGATCTGTAGCAACCTGTTTGAGTCTGAGTGTGTGTATATATATATATTCGAGAGCGCGTATTTGTTAGTTATATAAAATGGTTTTATATTGTGTTAATTGATCGGTTGAGTGGTATATGGATTCTGGTCAATACGAGTAGCTAACGTTATTGATAGGGATCTCTAAACACTTAGACCAGGCCAACGGACACAATATTGTTTTAAAGAGGTAAATGAAATAATTTTACCCAGAAATAATTTCTATATAAAAAGTATCATTTTAAATATATATATTTCTACCTATTTGTTGGGTTACCTATTCGGGTTTTCCAATATAAGTTATAAAGGTAGATAAGGTGGTAGTGTGAGTAACACGACTACCAATAGTTAGAATTTGAGTGTTGAGGTTGGAAGTATATCTGACGAGACTGTAGACCTAATACTGTCTCGAGTGAACTTTGTTGTGGTGTAAAGATTTCACCGATCTCTGAAGGAAACCAGTTATGGTTTAGAGTTTATCTTTGAAGTTGGATGAATAGAGTAGATCTATTGGATGAGCTGAAGAGAGTGATGGTATTTTGGTAACCTCAGGAAGTAGTAGCTGTGTGATGAGACACGGTGGCTATGGACGTTTCTGAAGATGTTTCTTCTGGAACAAGGTTGAAGAAGTGAGTCTGTTTCAGTGCTGTGGCTGAGTCCAGTGGGGTGTTTCTATTTGCTTTGAGGTCCGATTTTCTCGAGGAGTTTCGGATAAGAAGTCTTTGGTTTGTGGAAGCAGTGCGACTCGGAGTGTTCTATGTTGGCAGAAAGTTTCTGGCTGAGCAGTTTTTCTGAAGGTGAAGTTCAGAAGCAGTAGAGTGAATCCATTTCTTCGATGGATTGGTTAGTCAAATATAAGCTGTTCTGATTAGTGAAGAGAGAACAGTTATCTTTGGAAATTAGGCCGAGCTGATCGCAAAAGTGACTTGCGATTGTTTAAGTATTCTCTTGGGATTATTGGAGATTGAGATTCCGTATCGACTTGATTCGTGGAGTTACCAGAAGTTCAGCTTAGTAGAAGGATGTCTCCTAGAGAATAATTTGGTGAAGCAGCTCAGGATTCTTTGGAGAGGGATTGACCACACCTAATTTTCTGGTGAGGATTCTGTTAAGGTGTTTTGACCAAGTAGAATGGTTCACTAAGATTTTATAGATATGGTGAACTGTGGATGATCAAGTTTGTGCTCGAGTTTCTCCGATGGCATTCTCATCTGTTCAAGATCAGAATTGTGCAGCGAAAGCAAGATAGCAGCTATTCTAGAGTGGAAGCAACCGAGAGTTGTAATTTTCTTCGAGTAGAGGATTTCTATAGGAAATTCAAGTGTATCTCTAAGTGTGAAGAAATTTTCGGGATTTGGAGGTAAAGTTGTCAAGTGCAACTGTTTTGACTATTTCAGATAGGAGAGGTAGTGCGAAGTTCTCTAATGTTTGTAGAGTAGAGTTGTGTTTTGGATTTCGGCATATTTTTGAGAAACCATTTTGTTGAGTAGGATCCGGAAATTGGTTTGATGTTGGTCTAATCTGTTTCAAGAAGCATCAGCAAGGGTTAAGCTGATCAGGAAGAATGAAGTGACTCAGGATCGTCAAAGGAGTTATGCAGTTAAGAATTGATGGAATTTGGAAATTGATGTTGAAATTGGATATTGTTTAAGTTTTTCTCCGATCAAAGGAGATATAAGATTTGGTAAGACTGGAGAGTAAGCTCCGGAAGTATTATGAGATTTTTCTGTGTTCTTTGGAGATTTGATTTTGATCCCCAGGATTGAGTTGCCAGTTCGGATAACTGGAATTCATTTTATTTCACATATCTCTGAGGAATATGTGTATGATTCATCGAGTGATGGAATCAGCAGTTCAGAAGGATAGTTGGGATGGTTTTGAGTTAGTCTGATATCTTGTTCAGATTTGTGATCTAGAAAGGAAGGACTTCTAGATTATTGTAGATAGTTAGTTTAGATCCTGTAGAACGAGTCTCCCGGTATATATATATATATATACTTGGGGAAACTCGAGTAAATTCTATCCAGATTTTGACTGGATAGTTAAATTCGTTTGATTAAATTGTTTTCTATGGTTGTTAGAATATGATTGATATGTATGATTGCTGTTTAAAATTAAAAATTTGCTGGGTTATTAAATTATCTTTGCTTTTAAATTTCGGGGACGAAATTATTTTAAGGGGGAAGGAATGTGATATCCCGGAATTTTGGCAATATCAATTTAATAATCTTTATTAATAATTAAATTGATTTGTTGATTTTATTTTATAAATTGACAAGTTTAATTCTTTTAAAAGTTAATAATATTTTAAATTGGCAATACTTATTAATATCTTTTCTAAACAATTTAAAATTGGTAAGATTTATCTTCCAAAGCTTATATAAATGTTTTCTATTTATAATGTATATATATTGATGTATATATTATAAATAGGGAGTCTTTAATTTAATAAAGGATATGTTTTCAAATTATAATATATATGTATATATATTGTGATTGGAGTTATGTTATAAAATTCAAACATAAGATAAATTGATTTGTAAAAATATATATAAAGTTAAAATAAGTTTCTCAAGCATATAAAAATATGTTATATTTATTTGATCAAAGCATAAGTTATTATAAATAAATTTTTACATGAATTCATATTTGTATATTTATATAGGATCTAAAAGCTTATTTATAAAAGGTAAATACATTATATATATGTAAATATTTCATAAATACATATGTATAACTTAAATAAATTAATTAAAAACATGAATGTACACTTGTTAGCATATTAGAGTGGTGTGAAGACATTTGTAAGAAAATAAGTAATTTGTAATTTAAATAGCATATGTGTAAGTTAACTAAAAGGGACAAGTGGCTTTATCTATTTTCTTTTCTCCAAGTTGTAAAATTTATGTAAGAGGAAATCTGTTTTCATTTTTCAGTTTAAAAATTTTCGTTTCTTCAAATTCTTTCTCCACTAAGAACAATTCAAATCTAAAGATAAGTAAAACCTGGAATCAAAATTCAAAGAGAAAATAAATCTGAAAATTCAAATGCAAATCTGAGATAAGAAGATGAAAAGCAATTCCAAACAGCAGCTTCAAATCTTCAATTGAATCTGAAGACATGCAATCAGAGGATTTAATCAATCAACAAGCAACTAAATTCAAAGATCAATTTCAGATAATATTCAATAGCAAAAGAAATTCAAGAAGTTTAAAATCTGGAACAAGCCTGGAAACTGTTCTCTGTTCAAAGTTTCTGGTGAGTAAATTTTATTTTTAAAAACAGTTTAATCTGGTTTAACTAAATTGCATGTGATGATATTGGATTATATTGAATTCTTCAGTTAGAATTTATCTGGATTTGCATAGGTATGTAGGTGAGATGTTTGATTTTATATATACTGTTCTCTGTTCAATATTACCTGATGAACAAAACTTTCATTTTAAGACCTGGATCTATTATATAACTTGATCTTGTGATTAATTTCTAAAGTAAGATGGTGATATGAATGAAATATTGTCTGAATATATATATGTATGTATGTGTAAAATTGCTTGCATGTCTGGTATATACTCAGTTCTCTGTTATATGTTAACAGGTTTAAAATAAAAATAGAACAAATTTAAATTCCTCTTTCCATAGTCTCTTTTAGGATCTGATGTATAAATGAAAAATGTTAGCATCAACTAGATTCAAAATTTAAAAATAATCTCAAGCATTTATATTAAACAGTTATTTTTAAATTAAGATATCATAATGTTGATTAACATTTAGTCATAAAATCGAATGATTAAATTTCAAGTTTTGATTATACAATCAGTTTCGAAATGGAAAATGAGGATTTTTGGTATGAATGCCATGATTTTTAGTATTGGATATAATGAGAAATTCCGAGATGAACGGAAAATATAAAATCGTCAATTCCCGACAATCAACATGGAGGTAAGCTTCGAATTTGAGTCTGAAGATAGATAATGTGATGCTGGTCGATGGTAAAATTGTGCGAAATTTTCTAGATGATCAAATAGTCTTGGGTTCGAAGAGATAGGGTTTAATACCCTGGTATACTCGTTGATGTTTAATTGAGTTTCGCGGCATCATAACGCCACCGGAGGCGATCGCGATCATTGTCGTAAGTTCTGGAGGTTGTGGCGTAGCTACGGTGGAAGTCGTGGGTCTCCTCGAAGCTTTGGGTTGCCGTGGACGTTGATTTTTCTGGTGATGGGTTTTCAAGCAGTTGGGTTTGAGGATGAAAATCGATGTTCGATCGAAGTTTGGGTTTCTGGGTTGCGCGATGGGTTATCGAGGTCGAACGTGACTTGTTGGAGGCCGGAGTGGAGTTCGCCGTCGACTGGCGTGGGTGTGCACGTTAACGTGCACGTTAACATATCTGGGAGTCTGGAAGTTGGGTTGGGGAAGAAGCTTGTTCTCGGGTTTCATTCGAGTATACTCGAGATTTACGCGAAGCAGGGAAGAAATGGATTCGTCTCGCGTTCGCTTCGAGATTTCTACGAGTTTTCTCGGGTTTGGGATTAGCTAGTTTTTAGAATTTTCCAGGAAGTGTTTTAAAGTTTTTAAAACAAAAGAAATTTATATTGTAGTGTTTTCTGAGTTTTAAAATAAAGTTAAACCAAGATTTTAACTACTAAACAAAATTGTTTTCTAGAATAATTGTTTTAACAAGTTTAAAATAATTTAAATAAATAAGTTTAAAAGAAGAATAGGAAAATAGATTTTCAAATGATCTTTGTATTAAAATTTATTTAATAACTTTGAAAAGTTTCAAAGATTTTATAGGTTAAAATTTAAATGTTGTAATTGTTTAGGTATAAAAAGTTAGGAAATTATTTAATTAAATTTAAATAATTAGTTAAATAATTAACTAAGTAATTAACTAGTCATTATTAAAGATAATTACTTATAATTAATTAAGTATAATTACTTGATGAAGTAATTAAGAAATAATTATTGGATGTAATTTAGTAAAGATAAAATATTTAATAAAGTAATTAGAGGATAATTATTTTATGAAAGTAATTAAATAAGAAGTGATTAAGGCTAATTACCTAGTGTTATTAATTAAATAATTTATTTAATTAAAGGATTAAGGATAATTAATAAGGTAATTAATTATTTCTTAAGGTAATTAATTAAAAGTAATTAATTAAGGAAGATAATTAATTAGAGTTAATTACTGGTTAAGTTTAATCAAAGGTGATTAATAAATTATGGTTTAATTAAAGGTTAATTACTTAATGTAATTAATAAATAATTAAAGGTGTAATTAGGGATCATTAGTTTATAATTAATGATGTGATTAAGAGTTGATTAATTAAGATTAATTAATCAAATGACAACTAATTAATTGTAATTAATTAGGGATTAATGTAATTAATTATAATTAATTAATTAATGAAGTAATTAAAGGTTAATTACTGTATTTGATTAAGGATAATTAGTTTGTGAAATTAATTAAAGATAATTACTTAAATGTAATTAAAATATAATTAATCAAGGTGATTAATTAAGTGGATAATTAGAGAAAGATTAATTAATTTATTTGTAATTAATTAATGATTATATAAGTAAGATTTATAATGAAGTAATTAATTTAATTTATTTTAAATTAATTAAGAGATGAAGTAATTAATTTAATTCACTTTAAATTAATTAAAGATAGAGATAGTTAATTTAATTCATTTTAAATTAATTATGTTGTGATTAAGTAAATCATTGCTTATATAAGAATGGATGACATTGATTGTCCTGAATGGATGTAATCTCAGAAATGAGATAAGTAATGTTGTATGGTATGAATGCTTGGTTGTATTATGATGGTATTATAGATTAACTATTGTGATGTTGATATGGATTACATATTGGTTATGAATCATCTGTTTTAATTGGTAATGTGATTATCAATTGTGAATTATGAATTATCTATCTGTATGAATATAGATAAGTTAAATTGTTTAAACCTTTAAACAACTTGGCGTTAAAAGATACGTTTTGGATTTCGATGAGACCGGGATCGGGTTTCCGTATACCGGAATTCCAGGTCTGGAGACCCGAATACCACATCGATCCAAATTAACGATAGGTCGTGAATCTCAAGTGAAGATGAAGATTCAGAGTGCAAGGGTTATTGTTGTTAACTCTGAGGGTGATTCCAAAACGAGTGTAACGAGATAATGCCTTCGGTTTCGTTCGAACCCGGAACGAACTTGTATGGATTGAATGCTTTCAGCACATCGTCAGGCGGACGATGAGCATTCTAAGTGATATGTTCTGATTAAAGGTAATCGTAACCTCAAGCCTCATCAACCGGGAATGGCTAAAACAGGGGAGGTGCAGCAAGGTTTCGTGGGTAGCGCCCACTGAGAGCAAGATAGATCCTTGTCTAGAGGTCCCTTTTCTTTTATTCGGCTTAGTGTGTGGTTGGTCGCGCCAACTACGGGATTGTCTTGTTCGGAATTATCCAGTAAGGGATGGTTCCGGCTTTGTGTTGCAGGGGAGCGGGCGTACTCCTCGGTACGGTGATCTAGGCCACGTACTGTGACGGGCGGTACCCCAGTAGCCCTGCCATTGTATGGAAACCCATTCTTCCTACGTGCCCTTACGGTTTTGATTGTATAACCCACTTTGTGGCTAGTATGCTGGAATTTAATAATGTAACAATTTTAGCTATATGAGTATTTATTTGAAAACCCTAGACCCTATTATAATACAATCGGATTTCCTATCAAATGTTTTAGTTAGCGTAAGGTAAAAACTTACCCATGTTTATGTGTGGGGAGTCTTACGTGATACTTTTGTTTTCAAAGGTTTTCAAAGTTAAGCAATTTAAACCGTTTACTCACACCAGACCCATGTCTGACCCAAGTGTTTATTTTCTGTTTTATTAAACTCTTGGGTACTCAATATTTTATTGAGTAGTCGAGGGATTCAGGTTAGTCTTGACGAATACTGGAGGAGCTGAGGAGCAGGAGGCTTCAGCGAGTAGATATATAGAATTTCCGCTGTGTTTGTATTAGTCTATATAGTACTGATGTACTTGTGTTGTATAATAGACAGAAGTTTATAACTGTCTATTCTATGATGTATAAATTGTGTACTCTGATGTATATGATACTATGTAATATCTTATGTGATAATATATTTCTCGTTCCGCTGTGAGATTTCTAGTGTGTTGTTGTTCTTTCTTCTCTTCTTTCTCTTTTCTCACCCCTTTCTTTCTTATTAATGATTCGTCATTCTGTAGAATGAGTGGCGGGTTGTTACAATATATAACATATATAAAATTTTAAGGCAATATACTGTTAACAAATATACTATATACCTTAATAAAGAAGATGGGCTGTTGAGTTGAATGACGAGGGTGCGACTATGCGGCTGCTGTTCGGTGGAAAACGAGGCAGAGGAGGAGAAGTGCTCGGCTAGGAGTTGCAGGAGTGGGAAGGTGGCTGCGAAGGCTAGAGAAAAGTGAAAGGAAGACCTTGGGTGTTTGGGTGTTTCGGCAATTGTAAGGGAAGCTCGGGTTGATGGCAAAGGCAGCAAAGGTGGAAAAGTGAAGGGGTGAGAGCTGGGTTGGCTTCATGCGAGAGGGAGCGGGGAAAACCGAAAGAGAATGAGGGTAGAGGAGAGATGTGAGAAAAAGTGATAGGCAATATAATTCTTGAGAACAAAATGATGGAAGGCAAAATAGAAAGGGAGGAGTAGCAGGATTGAAAAATGGTGAACAGTAATTTTCGTTTTTGTTAAGTGGCCGAAAAAGAAAGAGGAAGGGACAGAGATTGCAACGTTATGACTTGGAACATGTACAAGTTGGGTTCATAAAACAACCTTTAACATTATTACAAAAATTCTTTTAGAAAGAAAATCAATCAGGGGAAAGATGAACGGACACGTGAATGAATACAACCGACAATATAGATTGAATATAGGAATAGAAGTCAGAGTTAAATTTCTGGAAATATTAAAAGGTTAGAGGTTGTTTGTTACACAGTGGAAAAACAAAAGGCACCAGAAACCAACCGACTTTAGAAAACATACCGATACGGTTATTCGTTTCCACGAATTTCACCGTGTCCCGGACGTCGATACACAAGAATGAATATACCGCCGAAATCAGCACGACGTAACGAACAAAACGGTATACAGATATCAGTGGTACACTCATCAGATCAAAAGTTGATATCGTTACCGAAAATGTTGCTAATTTGCCGAAAATAAGATGAACGGAGCAATAGATGTCCAAATTTGACGAAACGAAAGATGACGTCTCACTCAGAAGATGATTTACAAATTTTATATGTAAAAATATTTAGGTTTGACAAACATTTTATTACCATCAATTTTTAACTGATATAAATTGGAATAAAATTACACTAGAAAATAAACTTTCAAATTATCTGATGAAAATTTACCAGTTGTTATGTTTAAATATACGCATTTCAAATATCAAATTTAAATTTCAAAATTTTATTGTTTAAAGTCTCACAAAATTTCAATTAAATATATAAATAAACAAATAAAATTACCTAAAATTTACGGGTCGTTACACTCTCCCCCACTCAAAACTTTTCGTCCCCGAAAAGGAAGGAGGTAGGAGAGTAGAAGCAACCAAAAGAAAAATAGATTAAAAGACAAGATAAGACAATTAATTTAAACCATATAATTTCAAATTAAACTAATTAATATTTAACAATTTGATTTAATCCACTGAGTTCACTTAAGTTAAATCAATCTATATATTTCTAAATTCATTACCTTATTGTCTAGTTATCCTCAATTAACAATTTCTAAATCATCAAATTTGTATAATCATTTATTATACTCATGTTTTATTCAACAAATTTAATTCTTTTATTCTAAATTATTATTAACTTTATTCCACTTAATATACCTTATCATATATATTTAAACCATATAAATTAATTTAAACCATATAAATTTCAATTTAAATTAATTTATATTCAATAATTGACTTTAAATTCAAGGTATTTCCATAGGTTAATCTAATTTCAATTTTTTTTATTAATTCTTTCAAAACAGATTTATTTGTCTCATCTAATATTCAATTAACTTATTATTCTATTTCTCTCTATTAACATCTTTATAATAAAATTTAAGTGTATAACATTTACTATAACCCTCAAATCTTTCCTTATAAAGTCATTTTATATTGTATATTATCCGATTACATTTTTAACTTCTGAAAAATTTTAGGTAAGTTATGTTGAGATGTAATTGAGTATTATACAAATAAGATTTTTCAATTCAGTTATTCCTAGTTAATTATTTATCCAAGAATTTTGACTTTAGTTTATAATTGAAATCATCTTTAACCTAAAATTTAAGAATTTAAATCTCCGATTTACTTCAAACAATTTAGAGATATATATAATATATTTATATAAAATTTAATTTTAAAATAAGGTACCTATATATATAAATCAAATTATACTGAAGAAATTCAAATCAAAAGTATTTTTTTTTTCAAAACAAAACTGTAGCAAAGCTACAGAATAGCCTCTCCACTTCGAAACTCGAAAATGAATGTCGATGATGCAGCCGTCATCACTGAAATTATTTTCCAGCGACAAAGAGAAGAGCACTGATTTAAACATTTAAAATTCTTTTGAAAACCATTTTATTCGAAAATACTTTAAATAATATACCTTTTAAGACTTTAAAATAAAGTTTAAAATCACCAGAAATTTAATTCTTAAATTCTCAATTTAAATTCATTTCAATTCCAAATAAATTTATAAACAATAGTCATTTTGCAATAGTCAATGACTTACAAAACAATAAAATGATAATCAAATATTTTCATTTTCAACAACCAAATTATTTAACTTTTAATTCCAGAAAATTTTTCTTATATATTTATAATATAATCATACAAATTTATTTCATTTATCAAATTTGAAAATTATATTGTGTCAGTTTGCTCTGTTAAAGTGTTTTGGAAATCCTATCGATAGCGTTGATCAGACGAATCGATCGAAAATCCAAACCAACATCAACAACTCAAACAACACACTATAAACATAAACTATTTTATATTAATTACAAATACACTCCCTCACACGATAAACATAAACTATTTTATGCAAAGTGTACGAAGAACCTCCTCTAGACGAATAGCATGCTCCTCCTTATTCTTGGAAAACACCAAAATGTCGTCCATGAATACAACCACAAACTTATTTAGGACTTCTCTAAAGACGCGGCTCATCAAATCTACGAAGTAGGCTGGGGTATTGGTTAGCCCAGAAGGCATAACTAACCACTCATAAAATCCATCTAGATTCCTAAACACTGTCTTATCAATGCTGTCATCAGCGACTCTAAGCTGATGGAATCCCAAGGCTAAATCAAGCTGAGAGAATACCGAAGTGCCAACTAACTGTTCAAAAAGATCATCTAACCTAGGAAGTGGATAACAATTCTTCTTCGTGAGATTATTCAACTCCCTATAGTCTACGCAAAGTCGAAGGGAACCATCCGCCTTAGTAGCGAAGACGACTGGTGCTCCCTACTCCGATATGCTTCTTCTTATGAAACCTTTCTCTAAAAGCTCACGGATCTTGCTTTCTCAATTCCATCCTCTCCCTAGGTGCCATGGGTAATGCTACTAGCTTAGCATTATCAGTCAAATAAATCTTGAAGTCAATCTCCCTCTTAGGTGGTAGTCCCCTAACCTCCTCAAAGATGTCTGGAAAATCTCTAACGACAGGAACCCGAATCTAACTCTGATGATGATGAATCAAGGGAATAAAGGAAGCTCAATATAATTGACCCTTGTGGGTCGCAAGAAACCTCGAGAGTCCTAACACCGCATGTCTCTAGTCTAATGACTCTCCTTTCGCTATCTAATATAGCTCCATGTGCGGATAGTGAATCCATTCCCAAAAATCATCCCATACCTCGAAAATCCCAAAACATAGGCGTCGTAGTCAAATTCTACGCCTAGGATAAAAATTTTCAAACCCCTACAAACCATAGACAAGTGTGTCGATCCTCTTATGGGGTTTGAAACAACAATGGGGCCTACTACTAAAGATGTCTAAGTGCAAACAATCTAATAGAGAACTAGAGATGAAAAAGTGTGATGCCCCAGAATCGAAAAGAGTTCAAATGGGAAAATCAGAAGGAGAGATCAATCCTTCTAAAGAGATTTTACTACCTCTATCCGGTCCACTGCTGTATCCAAAGCTTGTATTTGCGCTGTAGGTGCGCCTACTCTCTGCCCCGTTTTCCGAGGTCAAGTTCTACTAAGGTGATCGGGCTACCCATAGCTATAACACCTTTTATTCTTACAGTCCTTTGCGTAATGCCCAACCTGTCCATAGTTATTGCATATCCCACTTTTCTTGATCCACTACTAAGGTCCTCCAAATCTAACATCCTAAACCTTTGCTCCATAACCTCCAACCTAGCTCGTGCCTCCTCGAAATCCTCTGTGGCAAAAAACGTTCTGCCTCTTGGACTAGCGAAGTATTTTCGTAGCTTAGAAAAATTGGTTATTGTAGGTGGATTAAAGGAATCTCCACCTGCCAATGTTGTATTGGGCACTTGCCCTTGCACCTCTAGTACCGTAGCTCTACGGAGCCAGTCAGCCATACTATGCAAAGAAAAGAAAGATTAGGCTTGAAAGAATCGAAAGAAGGTTGAACTGGACCTTTGAGGGGATTTTTATAAAACTCTTTTATACTTGAAAACTATTTCTAAGAGTTCCTAGAAAAATACTTTTAAAACAATTTATTTTGGAAAAAATACTTTTTTTTAAAACAAGTTTTTAGGAATCCTATAACCTTAGGCTCTGATGCAAAATGAAACACCTCACACCCCTTAGTATACCCAAAAGGACATACTAAAAGGCATGGTGCGTTGTAGATATGACAAAAACTAGCAGAGACTAAGATTCACAAGACAAAAATCACATATTAATAATAATAGTAACACAGCAGAAACAACTAAAATAATAATTTTCTAAAAGTCAAACTTCATAATATAGAATTATAAAACCAAATATATCATATGTCTCATGAAATCAAAATCTCAGTCTCATAAATATCAGAGTACAAACTATCCCTCACAAAGTGGTAGTACATGAAATAAGCTAAAAACTGAAAATAAAGAAGAGAAATACATAGGAAATCTCTGCCAAAGAAGTCTCCAAGTGTTTGCAATCTATCGTCCTTCCTCTTGCTAGCCTATAAGGGGGAAAAGGGGAAAATGGAGGAGTGGGTCAGACTAAAAGTCTGTGAATGATAGTAATTACTAGAATCTTTAAGCAAAGTAAAAGTAATAGACCTTACAATAGTTCTAGTATATATAAGGGAAACAAAGAGAATAGGAAGAAAAAGGAATAAGTTGGAAATAAATACGAACTACTAAATTAACGCAATTGATTAACTTTGATTGTTTGCACTTGTCTTTGTTAGCTGCTTTGACTAGGCTGAATTCCTAATCCTATAATTAGGCTGAAATCCTAATTCTACCCTTTGATCGGCCTTCTATTCCATAGACCTTACTGCGGACTAGACTCTATATAACTCCCTACACATAAGGTAATGTCATCTACGAAAGATGCACAAAGTACAATGGTGTCTACCAAAGACGCACAAAGTATTTATTGTTGACTTGCCGTTATATAGCTCCCTACACAGAAGGCAATGGTGCCTACAAAAGGCACACATACTTAAGCTCTTGGAACTCATAGCGATTACTGAGCAACAAAATGGAAGTCACACGCGTAACTGCCACCATGTGCATGCTACCTTTTGCTCCACCTATTGGGTCTTCTTATTACCTGTGCTCTAGCATAAGCATGCCCCTCGTCTCACTTCAGGATTTTGTGAAACACCGTGTCCATAGAAAAATAGGCGAAATGCTATTGGTACTGGCCCATCAACCAAACAATATCTAGTTGCACCCCTTGTCCACATCCCCCGTGATTTGGACTTATATTTGACCAATTACTACCATTATTAGCATAAGCGTGCCCTGGTCTCACTTCAGGCTAATGTGAGACCACCATTTTGTCTAATAGGGAATGCCTTTTGGTATAGGTCCTACTTTCATCTTTGCTTATTAACTTAGATAAATTATTTAAATAAGCCTTTACTATTTATCTCTACTATCTTTGCTTATTAATTTATCCTAAGTCTTAAAATAAGCCTCATTCTGTTCTATTTCTTATTATAACCTACGTTATAATCATGCTTATTACTTAACCCAAGGTCTAAGTGTAAAAATAAGCTTCTTTCATCTTATACTCTGTTTAGTTATAATTCTAAGTTATAACTAGGCCAATTATCTTTAATTAGTCAAATTCTAACATTAATATCATAATTTGGCTCAATTTCAGCCTTAATTCCATTTTTATTATAGTCTTTACAGTTTACATCTTATCTTCTGTTATTTTAGTATTCTTATAATTTTAATCCATATTCGCGTTTAGTCTATTCTAATCCATACGCAAAGAAGAAGGATAAATAAAAGAAAACTGAAAATAGAAGAAAATCTAAAGCGTAGGAAAAGGATGTAAATAACGCATAAATAACAGTAAACAAATTAAAATATTTTAAATAAATTGTAAATAAATGAAAAGCTATATTAAACCGAAATATACTAAAATTAACTAAAAACAATAGCTAAACGAAATAGACTGAAAATAATTCTAAAAACTGTAAATAAACTACTAAAAAGGTTATTCCAAAAATCGTAGTAAAACTACAACTATTGGAAACCCTATTATTTTAAATTACTTAAAAGCCTAAATAATTACAATCACTCGCCTAGGGTCCTAAGCACTTCCCTTTTGGTCTTCCCTGATCCACTTGAGGGTATTAAATTTTTTTATTAAAAAGATTCTCTCCTTGGAAAATTATTCCTTTTATGGTCCTTCCTGAAAAGGTGAAACCAAGCGGAGAAAATCTTGAATGAGAAAAAGTGTTAGGCCTAGGGTTCTATTTATAGGAGTAGAAGTGGATCTTAGACCATTGGATTTGGAGATTGAACACGGCGCAACCATGTCATAGGCTGAATGGGAGCCATCGGATGGAAGCACAGAGGGACCAGATGAGAGAAAACAATGAAATTGACATGATAGCTTTTTACTGGAATGAAGAACTCCTTCGTTCTTTCACAAAAAAGGGCGGGTCGACCTTCAGGTCGACCGCTCCCCCTCCTAGGTCGATCAACCGGTCGACCTAGGTGATGATTAGGTCGACCTGGGGGTCGCCCTAGCCCATATATTTTTTTATTTTTTATTTTTTTATTTCTTGATTAATTCGTAACTTGTTCATATTAGTTCGGATTCTAACGTTCTATATATATGGAA